>JAWNKY010003071.1:0-1255000 GCA_035041765.1 Drosophila algonquin
TCGCTGCAGCACAAAAAGTGGTGCATACTTTCTGGCACATTGAAAGAAGATTGCCCTTAAGTCGGACATCATTTTTCGAATTTTTCGGAAGTTCCGAGGATAAAAACTATATCATTCAATGTTGTCTGGACAGAAGTCTTCTGTCTCCACCTTGATCGATATCGCTTTTACCCCTGAAAGATAACAATTCCATGTTAAAACGAGTACCTATTCAATTATCATTGTATGGAATAGCTTTTCTTACCTTTCAAGGCCCAGTGTGCTGCCAGGGAATCGGAATATATCCGACATATATCCGACAGATATCCGATAGTTGGGCAAGCAAAATGCAAAATAAAAAAAGGCAATCATCGGTTTTGAGTTATGGTTTTATTCGATATCTCTGTGATTCACATATGGATAGATTTTGTTTTCGTTTGGGTTCCTCTCCGTTCCGTTCCGTTCCGTTCTGTACCGCTTCGTTCCGTTCTTCCAGCTACTCAGTTTTCAGTTTCTGCTCAAACTGATCTCAAATATCACAACTGTTAATAATTAGCGACAAACAAAATGCGCACAAAAAAATCATTTCGATATAGATACAAAAAAAAAAGACACTTCATTACACTAGAGATACAAATATTGATTATGCTTGGGTGAAGAGAGGGGAAGGACTTTTATGGTTTGACTCTCAGCAGTTGGGGCACTTGACCAGGCCCACCTCATCGCAGTTCATGCACTTTAGGGCCACAAACTCTGCAGTGAAATGGTTTCGATGCACCGACTTCTTGGATCCACTGCACGAGGGGCAGGGCAGCAGGCGATATCCTCCGCAGGTCTGGCACGTATAGGCCGTCGCGATGGACTAAAAGTAAACGATGGACAAAAATGAACAATCTGTTGGTAAAAAAACGGCTCAAACACTCACCTTGTAGGGCCTTAGCAGTTGACGCAGCTCCCCACATTCGTTCAGACGCTCCACGGTGTCGGCATCCTGAAAGATAGATAAGTATTTGAAATTGCTCAGGCATTGAATGTCGGGCATCACTCACTCCAACGTGCTGGCCCTCGACAAAAAGCTGGGGAACTCGGATGGTCTTATTGTGCATACGCTCCTTCATCTCCTGCTGATACTCGACGCTCATGAAGACATCGCGCTCCTCGAACTTGATCAGCAGAGTGCGCAGAATCTGTTTGACGTTGGCGCACTTGGCATAGGTGTCTCGTATGATGCCCATGCTGGTTGTGTATAGAACTACTTTTCCCACATCCTTTTCCATGAAATTCTGCAAAAAAACGAACGAAAATAATGCTGTAGTTGTAAAGCCTCTTAATACTGTTGTTGTTTTTTTTTGGGGAGCGAGAGATTTTTAAATATTGTACTAGCAATAAGTGAGTAGAGCAGGAAGCGTGACCTCAATTACACAAGAGAAACAAGAGAGTAACGAGAAAGGAACGGGAAAGTAACGAGACTGGAACGGGAGTAGAAGAATAAAGCTGCGAGAGTGGAAGCAGAGTTCAACAATAGAGCAACGAGAGAAGGGAGAGAAAAGAACGAGAGAAGAGCGAGAAAGGAACGAGAGAAATCTTAATCAATGAATGGAGAACTTCCAGAACATGTCCCAACGGAACAATCAACATTTCATTATTCGTAGTCTCAATAGTAGGAGAGTACAACCCACACATCATCTGAACCCAGGCGCTATCCACAGCAGTTGGGCAACATACAGTGGCTTTTACAGGCAGATAGAATTGTTTTTACAAATATCTTACTAAATGCCAGCCAGAAATTTGGACAAAGCGAAATACTTGTTAATTGAAGCCAAGCCAAACCAAGCCAGTTTCCTTGCCAAGCTTTGCCAAACTGATTAACGGGCCAATAACGAGTGTGGAATCAGGTCCCACTTGTGGCGAAGAACAGAGAGGTCTTTCTTTTGGGGGCCACCGCTCTCGCCCCGGCTCCATCTCATCGTGGCTCTGATTCAACTGGTTCTGGCTCTGGCACTGGCTCTGGGTCGGGCTTGAATGGAAACCCATTGATCACGCCAGACACCAATCCAAATGTTCATATAAAAAACCCATCCAATTGAAAATTACGCATAACAAATTTGTGTAAATTGCGAGTAAATGTCGAAGCGACATTACTCAAAGTGAAAACTTTGCACAATTCAAAAATACAACATTTTTGCTCGCGCTGTGAACTTGTTTTCGGCCGCCTTTACGTGGAACGGGGGAGGGGGGCTTCCGTTAGCTGGCCAAGTTGGCAGCCTGATTAACTAGACCGCCTGCCTGTCTTCAACACCTGAGCAACACACGATACTTAATACTCAATACCCGATATACGATTCACGATCTGCGATCTGCGATCTGCAATCTGCGATCCACGTTACACGATACTGGATACTCGATACTCACACGATACGATACGATACCCCCGATGGCATAGCTGACTCCATTGAACCTTGGCCAGTTGGAGCAAGTTTTCTGAATATGTTGTCAAATTTGCACTGATTTAATGCCATACGAAATGGATTGTCCACATGCACAGGTTGCACAGTGTCTCGCTTGTCCAGAGATTTATGATTTACGATTTATGGGTGAAAAATGTGAGTTGAGCAACGGAACAACTACGAAATATGAACAAATTGAGACTGAGACTGAGCGAGCAATTAAGTACATAAATTTATTCATATTTTACGTCTTATATCGTATACTATACAATAGTAGGAACCTAAAGAAAGAATCAGCAAATGTATGCACTTATGGATGTGATCCTCTATCAGCCACCTTCAGAATCAGGGTTCTCAATTCAAAATGAAGCCAGGATATAGCCAACTCAAGAGCAAAATAGTTATAGATTATTATGCAAAAAGCGCGAGAAGTTTATTAGCTTTTCTTTTTCTTGAAGAAGATCGCTTTCTATCTCAGAAACAGGATAATTCATTCAATGACTAAAAACAATATTTTTCGAAAGTTTTCACCTCGGTTTTGGACTTAGTTCAAGGACATTCCCACGCAGCCATTCAGCAGCCTTCAGCAGGGTATCAACAACCTCGACATCAACAACATCTCCATCTCTCGGATCTAAAGCTTAATGCATAAAACCAGGCAACCAGAGAGCAGGCAGAGCCAGAGTCAGAGCCAGAGCCAGTGCCAGAGACCCAGCAACAGCAAGGCAGGTGGCCAGATCAAGCGATCTCCAACATCGCCATCGCCTCAGGTGGCAGTTATTTAATATATGGAATATAATAACCAAACATAACACCAGATGAGGCAGACATGGAGTGGACAGCAGAGCAGAGACTGCTGGTAGAGGAAGAGGGACAGGGAGAGAGACATAAGCAAATGTAAAACTGGTAAACTGGTACATTAATAATTGCCATTAAGCGGCGACTAAATTCGCCTCATTTGTCGCTCGTCCAACATCCACACATCAACATCAACCACATTGGCTCTGTCCACGAAAGTTCAAAGCCATCAAATGTAATGAATATGAACATGAACATGAATGTAAATGTGAGAATGTGAATGTGAATGTGAATATGAATACCAGCCTGAGTCGTTGCTGCTTTGAACTGTGAACCGCGGGCCACCGGCCCATGGCCAACGTGATAATAATCAACTTTTGCAGAATCCTCAGCAAGTGGAAGCAAAAAAAATTCAAGAAGGGATCGTCCAATAAGATGAAAACATTTAAAAAACATTTCCTGAAAATGCGAGAGAAGAGGAAAGAGAAAGCAGGTCATTTTAGCTTCAGATACCCAAAAAGGGAAGGGAGGGGACGGGAAGGGAAGGGAAGGGCGAGAGCAATGAGGTGGGGTTTTGCCCAATCGCTAGCTTTGATCTGAACCCAGTCTTCAAGGAGATGGACTCAACGAAAGCTGAAAAAACTTCAATTAATACGTCACATGGGCGATTCAAGGCATTATGTAAGCTTTTGTTTCAGACAGACGCACGGACGGAGACACGGACGGAGACGGGGACAGAAAGTGCGTTTCTCGATTCCGATCGATTCGATATTTGTGCATGGGAATAAATTTGTTGGCGGCTTTTTCTCTCTCTCTCTCTGTCTCTCTCTCTTTCTTTCTGTACATAATTCATATGATACATACATCGGCGTGTAACGAAACAACGAAGTTTGGTTTCTCTCACTTCGCTATTGCATCAACCCCTGGCTCACTCGCTTGTAGAACAAAAAACTTGTGTAAGGGTCTATCTCCTCAACGCGTGCACCAAATTGCATGCATGCATATCTTTTTTATATTGATAGCCAGAGTATGTGGCATGGTTTTATAAAGAAAAACGTTGACTTTTCTATAAATAGGTTCCTCAAAAAATAAAAATAATTCAAAAAAACTCAACTTTGCGATAAAAATGTATCTAATATATTATAATTGAACTTGTATTAGTTAAAACCACCAATTGATGGAGTGGAATTTTACTTTTAAATGTCTTCAAAAGTGTGTGCTACCAATTGCTGTGGTTAGGGTACGGTTACAGCCAAGGGCTGTCTGCAAGCGGGTTCTCACACCCAGCTATCAGCTATAGCCTTCCTCTCCAGTCCCAGTCCCAGTCCCAGTCCCAGCCCCAGCCCCCTTTCTTTTTGCATAAATTCACACGAGTACGTGAGCGAAGTGGAAACATTTCACTTTCGTTTCGTTTGGTTTGGTTTTTGGTTTTTGATTTTTGGGTTTTTTGTTTTCGGTTTTCGGCTTTTGGTTTTTTTTTCTTTGCCCTGAACGAGCTTCAATTTGGCAATAATTGGATATTTTAATAAAGCCCATTTCGGCTTGGCTTGGCATGGCTTGACTCTGCTCTCTCGGCTTTCTTTTGGCCCTGAATGCAAATTGAAATTAAAATGCAGCTAACGCCCCTCAATGTCTCTATCACATTCGCTCTGCTCTTGGTTTTTGTTGCCTAATTGTTTGTCTCGGTATTGCCAAGTGCCAAGGTACTGGCATTGCTGCTGCTGATGATGATGTCTGCTGGCTGCTACGAGTACTCCACCAACTACTGCTACCACCACTACTAAGCAAATGAAACAATGTGAGAAAGATTTCTCAAAAAAATGCCATAAATCTGCAGCACAGTCACGTAAAATTTCATTTTCATTTTCACTTTCATTTGGAATTTGTTGCAGTTGCTGTTGCCTGCTGTTGCCGTGATGTTTCTGCTGCTTGCCAGCAAATATCATCAGATATTTTCATTGTCTTCAAAAATTGTGTTTCTTTATGAGCCCCATTTCGGTATTTATTTTGGTCATTTGAGTAATTTTTTGATATATTTTTTAAGTGTCTTTAGCTGCAGGTCTTCAGCTCTTCAGCTCTGAAATGACTTCTTTTGCTCTGGTGTTGCAGACAATTGTTTAATTGTGGGTACTCTTGGCAAATGTTTACCTCGGCCAAATAAAGATAATAACTGAAAACAGTAGAGGACAGTAGATATACCAGGGAAAGACAGTTAGAGATTGACACTAAATGAGTTGTGGCTTTGCAGTTAAAAAATTAAGCTACAAATGCTAATGATACCTACATATACTTATAATCTTATCTAGTCTGTCAGTCTTCAAGATATAATACGTGAAGTGATTCATGTACGAGTACTCGTATTCTCGATCTGTCCATAAATTCCACTATGTGTCATTCGACTTCAATCAGTGAATGACGATTGTACGAATTTTCCATATAATAAAGACACAACACAAATGGGACATAGAATCACAGCTATCACATTTCGAATCCCACCTTCAGTCAGATTCGGCTTCGAATCATTTCGAATCACTTTAAAAACAAGTACGAGACACGAGGCACTCACAGTTTTTGCCTCACCCTCTGCCTGAAAATATGCAAAATGTGAATGAAATGTGAAATATTCGTTAAACATTTTAATTAGTGCAAAAAAAGGGGGCCGAAAGTGCATGGCCGAAGGCACACGAACTTTTATTGCTTGCTCAAACAGAGAGAGAGAGAGAGAGAGAGTGAGCGAGAATAAAAAACCGAAATTTACTGATCTGACACAGCAATCCATATATATATATCTTTTGGCAAACGATTAATGATTCGAAAAAAAACCGATGGATGGATGGATGGATTTATTTGAATTTCTACAGAAACAGGCCAAATTGTGTCCCCGTAAGCCTCCAAAAGTTGGCCCAAATTTGCACACTATATATCATATAGCTGCCATGGGATTCATTGATTGATTTGTAATGCTATCTCGGAAACGAACGAGTCAATTCATTAATTATTCATCGGAAATTCAATCAAAACTGCTGCCAGCATTGTGGTTCTTCTTTTTGCTGCTCATCAAACTGAATGTCAGCTTTTTTGTGCGACCCATCAGTAATACATATGTATATACATATACATATGTATATGTATATAGTCGAGCCAATCTGTTTTTTGTGCGATTTCTGATGTTATTTCTCTTAGGCAAATTAGCAATTTTAACCTTGAAACTAAAATCAATATATAATTATCGAAAAACAGAGAAAAAAACCCCCAAGAAAAAATCAAAGAAATGAAATTATTTTGCAGATTAAGTCGGGCTAAGAAAAAACTTGCATAACATTTCAAGAAACACAAATTATAATAATAAAGAGCGACTAATGCGTTAATTATGCAACACCAAAAGCAACAACAGCAACAAGTGGCGGATGTATGTATTGAACACACAGATCGAATCATATTTTATGGGCCACTGCCAGAGTCGATTCCTTCGACGGACACGGAGACTGACACGGAGACGGAGATGGAGACGAGTCTTTAGCCGAAAGTTTGCTTTTGGCATCGACTCAAATCGAGTGGAGTAGAGTGGAGTGGAGTTGAGTGGGGGTCATTAAAATATCATTTAGTTAATTTGACTTAAAATACATGCAAACACACACAGACATACACATACATACATATGCACCTACATAGTATATGTATACTATGGACATGTGGACGTCCATTTATCTGGTTTAAGCTCCTAATAGGCATTGCCAGAAGAGGTAAAGCAACAAAAACCAAACAAAAAGGAAAGTTTATCTAAATGTAATGACCCGATGACAGCCCCACTTACACGCGAAATCCCCTTCGAAATGGCACGAGAAAATTGATTTTTACGGAAATGTCTTAACCCTTATACTCGTACAGTTCATAAACGAAATGTTATGGCAGAACTAAGAACTAAGCTGTGTTACCAAGTGGCTATCCATATGATATTGTACTAAAGTACTAGTAAGCCTTCTGATGATAAGTAGCAAATGGAAATTTCACGCTGGGAAACCTACTTTTTTCATTCCGGCTATAATAATGATCCGTTCGCAACTGGTACATATGATGGCTGCTCGTGCTTTTCATAACGAAATAGCGATTCAACGATTCAATGATTCGAATCATTCGAAGCAAGCAGTCAATATTAGACGACTAGAGCCTCTCGAGCCCTTCAAACCATTGAACACCATATCCGCCCGCCTTATATTTGATTCGAATAAGAGTCATCTACAGTTAACAGGTATTGCTGGGCCCACAGTCGATTCAGGGGTTAATTTGATACCCCCACCCCTTGTTTTGTAAATTGATTTCGCAAAAGAAACCGAAAAACACACACACACACACAAACAGAAAAGATTTGTAGGCAATATGCGAAGACAGGCAAATCATGGAACCAGACACTCAATAAAAATAGGTAATAATAATAATAATACGTATCTATTTGATACGAAGTAGATAGAAACGATGACTGGACACAAAATGTGTGTGTATTTCTCTCCGTATTCGATTACCATCGATTTGAGGCTTTGGAGTCAGTGGAGCCACTGGAGCCCGAGCGTTGCCAATGCCGGCTCAATAACACTGCAGCAGCAATTCGAGATGCTTTTGTTACGGTCGCCCCGAAATGGGTCAGTTCAAGAGCAACAGGCAATGGGCAACAGGCAATGGGCCGGGGTTGAGGGGCTCGTGCAACCCATTAAGAACTTTCCACAAGCGAGAAGAAAGCCGAAACGAAATAAAAATCAAAAGTGAGTGAAGCATCAGCAAAGACAGTTGCAATTAGTCGTCAGTTGACGGACCATTTAAGCTCACATTTATCTAAACTTATCTGCCCCTTCATCTACCTACCCATCTACCTATGTATCTTTCTATCTATCCATCGGGCTGGCTCACTGTCTCCGCTTCTGTACTTCCGCCAACTTTCTACATACAATTGTTGTTGTTGTTGTTGTTGTTTCGGAGCCGATGCCCATATTGAGATGAGAGCCCTAAGCGGGCTTACCGGCGGGCTTTCGTTTGCTTAATTCGGGGCGTATGTGACATATTAAGCCACTTAACGGTGAATAAAGACACCAACAATAACAGCAACAATATTTTACACCAACAACAGGAAAACCCCTTCTGTAAATAGACAGACAGATGGACAGACAGACAGTCAGGTGTTAATTGTCTTTTGGCCAGCAATCAAGAAATCAAAAAGAAATTTCTCGAAAATTATTAATGAAAATAAAATATTATTAGTGGGTGGGGGTGTGCGGCGAGAAAGAGTCGCATGAATCACAGAAATGTCTGGACTTACTTTCACGTGAACAAACGTATTTTGATGTCTCAAGAAGTAGACGAACAAACAAACAAACAAACAAATCCTCTTACACTGGCACTGGCATTGCATAATGCTGACTGAATGCAACGTTGCACTCACATCCCATGAGTGCATCCACAACATTTGCACATACATACATATGTACACACGAGTATGTGTGGGTGCTCAAGTCAGCGACCCAAGGCACGCCAACACTCACTCCATTCCAGTCCATTCCATTCCATCCCATGGAAGACCCAGCCAAATGTTAAAACAAAAAAAATAACCAAACTAAACGAAATTCATAACAAAAAACCGAAAACTTTCTCAATGAATAACACCCACCAGGCTTTTTGGTGAGTGTTTCAATGAATCACCAGAAAAAGGGGAATTTACTCGCGGTTTTATTTTTAGTTTGATTCAAATTTGATTGGCTATTAGCATCAACCAATCGCTTAGGTCTTTGGAAACTATTCTAAAGAATGTCCGAATCCTTTAACAAACGAGTATTCAAAACACTCACTCCACACATTCCGATTCATGCGACACTCTTTGAATAATAACTCTAATTGTTCTTTTGCTTGATTCGTTGCACTCACCTTGACACTAGGCTGTTGCAGTTGCAAGAATGTGGCTACTCCATTGCGCACACGATTCTTGACGCCGCGCACCGTTCCCTTCGCAGATCGGATGGTGGACGAAGACGACGACGACTGTGACGGACCACCACCGCCCCTCACAGCCCTATAGCCAGCGAAGGCATCCTCCCCGTCGACCTCCGGGTAACCATTCGACTCGTACTCCTGCGATGAGGAGGAGGAGGAGAAGGTGGATGTGGTGTCTGCCGATGTTTCCCGCCCGAAGCTCCGGAAGTTGTCCAGCTCGTTGACATGGAACGTGTAGAACTGATCGGACTCGTACTGCAGCGGACGGCCGTCAATTTTTGTGGCTGTCGGTATCACCCGTGTGTCCGCGGACGGTTCCGGTTCCCGTTCGCATTCGCGACCGCGTATATCTCTCAGCAGGGAGGTGGGCAGCAGGCCGGACGGCAAGGCCTCCCCGGAGTGCAGCGAATCGCAGCTCAGGGAGGAACTGCTGCTCTCGTCGCATTCCTCGCTGTCCGTCAGGCTGTACGCCCGCTGATGAATGGACCCGCTCTGGGGCGACTCATTCACTCGCACGCGCGTCGTCTTCAGATGCAGCTCCAGCTTGGGCACATTGCTGTGAATCTCACTGCCCGGCGACTTGACGCTCTCCAGATCGCTGCCCGTGCCACTGTCGAGGGTGTCGCAGGGCGAGTACTGTCCGCTGGACACCAAATAGCACAGCTGATAGCTGGGCGACGATTGCAGAGTTTTTTGTTGTTGTGTCTGTTGCTGCTCCTCCTCTTGGTGCTGCTGCTGCTGATGCTGATGAAGGACCATCTCGCTGTCGTTCAGCTTGACCACACTGATCTGCTTGCCAAGCCTACGCTGGCTCTGACCGTTATTGGCTATCTGTATCTTGACCGTGTGCTGGGGCGAGCTGTGGCCAACTGTTTCGGTCACTGCACTCGCGGCAACATCGAGAGATGTGAGTGCTGTTGCTGTTGCTGTTGCGGCTTCTGCTGCTGCTGCTGCTGCTTCTACTGGCGGCTGACTAGCAACGACTACAACGTCGTTGGGGAGAGCGCTCTCTTTAATTTCACCAACCGCTGCAAGTGGAGATGGTGATGGAGATGGAGATGCAGCTGCAGCTGCAGCTTCAGCTGGATCTATGATCTCAGCTGGCAGCACGCTGCTATTACAGCTGATAATGGTTGTGGTTGTGGATGTACATGTGGCTGGGGCTGAGGCTGAGGCTGGGGCTGAGGCTGAGGCTGGGGCTGTGACTGGGGAAATTTCTCCGTTGTCCTCCGATTGGCCAATGCGCACAAGCAACTGTGGATACACTTTGCTTACTGTTGCTGTTGCTGTGGCTGATGCTGTTACTGTTGCCGCCTGTGCTACTGTGTTGCAACTAGTTTCCAAATTATCTTTGGTTGCATGGTCAACATTGGTGTTGTTGTTGGTGTTGTTGGTCCTATTGCTGTCGCCAAATGCCAACAACATGCCAGCCTGAGACTTGAGCGACATTTCAGCTATTTTGTTGTTGCTGCTGCTGCTGCTGCTGCCGATGCTCATTGTGGTTGCAGCTGTGTTTGTTGCTGCTGCTGACTGAGCAGATTCAATGACTATTGAAATACCGCGCAACGGCCTTTGGCGCTGATGATCCAGCTCGAGCATAGTACTACCCGTTGCCGTCACCGTTGTCGTTGTGATTTTGGCCGACGCCATCGTTCTATAACATTAAATTTAAGTTCGAGGTATATTCAGGTGCGATATCCAATATCCAGTATCCAGTATCCGATCTCTTCTATATAGTATTTTTCTATGTGGTCTTCAGGTTACGGGGCAGGTTTCGGATGTGGTTGCACTTGCTCTTGCTGCTCTTGCTGCTGGCCGTTGCAAAGTGCTTTACAGTTAGACGGCGGACGCATGTAGATTGCAAATGCTGCAAGTAGAAAAAAAAGCAAAACGAGAATTGCGTGAGAGTGGTAGTGGAAGTGGTAGTGGAAGTGGGAGGTATAGATATAGCAATCAACCTTAGACTCTGCCTCAAACACACACACACACACACACACAGGCTTCAACCAACACGAGCTTGACATTTAAGCCGAAGATGTGCTTGGGGAATACATAATAAATGTTAAAAGCTTTACCCCAGCATCAGCATCAGCAACAACAACAACAACAAAAGGGGGGGGAAACCAGAAAACAAAAAAAAACACAAAACAATAAGCATAATAATGATATACGCCAACCGCAAAGCAAAAAGCAGTCAGAACCGGCAGAAGAATGTTCGAAACGAATCCCGAAATACCGAATACTTTATCCGTGAAAAGATATACCCTAAAACCACCAAAAGCCAACGATTTGTCAGATGTTGTCATCGGCATAGGAATGCAGGTGGGTAAGGGAAGGGGAATGGGAGGGGGAAGGGGGAAATATTTAGAAATTTTAGCAACATTTTAAAGCGATGATTAGGTTGATTCATACCCCTAAAACCAATATACATACATATATGTACATACATATGTATTAATTTCTGTCTTGCTTAAATCATCATTCCAAAAGGACAACAAATATCTGTAATTTATATCGATATATTATCGATTATTTTGAATTATTTTGAAGCTTTTGTGTTATTAGAAATAAATATCTACATATATCTCTAGGTAAATCATGAGCACTCGTATCATCAGGTGGAATGGTCGAATGGTATAGCTTATGTAGACGAAACCTATGGCACTATCAGTCAGATATATGTACATATGTATGTATATATAGGCATGTATCCGCACATCGCTTACAGTTTTACTTGTAGGGCGATGCTTTTGAAAGGTTGCTTGCTTTCCTTTCCTGCCCACCGACTGACTCGTTAACAGGCTGACAGCGGGGTCAAATTGGGAAGCTGGGAGGCTGGGTGGTGGCAGGGCAGGTCAATTAGTATAGCAACTTTCTGGGGGTTACAGGGCATTTGAGCCCCAGTGCTGTTAAGAACAAGATTTACATTTTAATAGCCCCAGCAGCAGCCGGAGCAGCAGCCGGAGCAGCAGCAGGGTGAGGAACTTGAAATATTGGGCGCGCAGTGCCTGCGGGCGCTATTTTTGTGGAATCTGGAAACTGGTTACACTTGAACCTGGCCAACGCCAAGCTATTTTTTGTGTTTTGTTGTTTTTTTTTTTTGGTTACTCTTGTTGCTGTTGCTGTTGCTGTGGTTCGAATGCCAGTTTGGAAATATTTGAATCTTACCTATAGATTTGGATGTTGTTTCGGCCGCTTCTGCTGCTGCTGTTGGCCTGCATTCGCCGCTTGTTGCACACAATTTTCATTTGTGGCGGATGCACCACACACTTTAAAAAACCAAAAATAATTAAACCAAAAACTGTGGAAGTACTCCCAATTGCTGGCGGTATGGGTATGTCGTGTGGGAGTGGGCGGGGGGAGGGCAACACACACACACGCACGAACTCGAATCTCGGATTGGATTTAGGGGGCGGGGGTGATCTTTCGTGATTGTGGGAGACGACGACTCTCTTTTGATGGGACACCACACTCGAGGCTCGAGACTCGAAACTCGCGACTCGAAATTCGAAATTCGAAACTTGAAACTCGAAACTGCTGCGCCGCGTACAACTCATTCAAAATCGCGCTGGCAACTGGCGACTGAAAACTAAAAACTGAAAACTGAAAACCGCAGCAACAAAGTCGCGCCGCCGCTGGGTTGGCGTGTTTTGCCAGCGATTGTTGTTTCTTTTCTGCTTTTGCTTCTGCTTCTTCTCGCCCTCCTTCGCCCTCTCCCCGTCTCCCTCTCCTTCTCCTACGTGCCGCTGCCTGTTGCTGTTGTTGCTTTTTAATTTTTGCTTTCAAGAAAACAAAAAAGAGCCGCAGCCGCAGTCACAGCAGCAGCAGCAGCAGCAACGTTGTAGCAGCACCGCAACAGCAGCTTTGAAAATGCATGAAAAAAAAACTGCTGCGCCACGAAATGTGAATGCCCTACGAGCAGCAGACTTATGTGAAAAAAACTATGGGATAGCTACCAACAGTCGATTTGTGGGAGGATTCCTGTACCACCTTAGCTCAGAAAAACAGCTGTTTCCACATCGAATTCCACTTTATTCTACTTTAAATACAGTGCTGAACAAAAGTGTTGGCACAGCAATAAATTTTCTGTTTACTGCTTCTTTTCCATTGCAATTTTTTAAGAATTAAAAATTGTATACGATAAAGAAATCAATTTCCTATAAGATTGGTTCCTTTTTAAAAGCTTTAATTTATTCGAAAGACAATTTCCATTGCATATATTTAAAACAAAAAATGATTTCTGTTGTGTGTCACAGACACATGAGCAGAACATAATGCTCTTTGGAAGAGCATTAAAATTACTTAAACGAAAAATATGCGGAGCTGAGAATTTGTTTACGTGCGCAAGCGCAGCGTCTCAGTCGCCGTCGACGTCGACGACATTGGCGTCTCCGTTGCCATCTCTTTCGCCGTCTTCACTTGCTGCCGCTGCTGTTGCTGCTGTTGCTGCTGCTGTGGCTGCTGCTGCTGCCTTCACTGACGTAGTAGTACTCGTTTGTTGCCAAAAGTTAATTGTTTGCGGCAGTGTGGCAGCACAGTGGGGCAGAACAGAGCAGGTGGCCAGGAATGTGGAATTTGGCATGGCCCAAACTGGTTTCGGCTTTTCTCAGTTACAACGCGGCCGCTGCATTGCTGCACCGTTGCACCGATGCACCGATGACGGGAAAGGTGTTGGAACCTGTGTGTCTTTGTCGAACTAGTTTCACTCATGAGAGTCGGTATCCCGAACCAGTGATTCATTTAGCATTGATTAATTTCCTTGCAAAGTTGTAGCCAGTAAGAACCTACCCTATCGGTAGACTCTACACACAAAAAACAAAAAACCACACAACGGATGTCCAAGTGATGATCACTTAATAACTTTCAAAAGATGGTAACAAATCTTCCAAATAATGATCTTCCTGTGTTATAGTTATTGGAAATAGAACTAGTTGAACTCACAGTCGAAGTACAGTCTATCTCTCTTTTTCTCAGTCGAAAAATTGTCTATGAAGAAAATTCAGGTCATCTGCAGTAATTTAGCATTTATCTAACCACTCCGCAATCGGCAATCCGCACCTGACATCGACTCGATGCGACTCCACACCCAGCCCAAGCTTCTTCCACATGGCGCGTGTCCCACTGTGCATGCCACAGTCGATGGATGTGTTGCCTGCTGCCTGTTGCTGGTGCTTTTCTTGTTGTTTGCGGCATTCGTCTCAGGTATTTCATTTATTTCACCTGCGTCATATTGTACATACATACGTATACACACCTCACCCCATATCTCAATCTATAGTTGTGTTTTTTGGCTTACCCTAGAAGAAGTTGTAACGAATATGGGCTGATTTTTGAAAAGCAGAAATATTATAGATGCATATTGAACCGCATAAGCTAGACAGCTCTAAGTATCTACAGTATCCAGGGGCAGCTAGGATATATACTGGATCACTACGAGTATATCATACATTTATCTAACTAAACTTGGTACAAATGGGTTTACTATAGCAATACCGATTGATATGAAAGAGTATCAAAAGCTTCGGCCCCCAAAGCCAGGCTTCGTTTATGTTTTCTTCCACTGATTTGTTTGTTTATATTTGAATGCTGTCGTACGTCCCATGTTGCAGCCCCTGTCCACTGTCCGCTGTCCGGAATCTGTTGTTCGCTGTCCGCTGTCCGCTGTCCGCCTAAGGTTGTCTATGTAGTTGTTGACGGGGCTGCATTTAGCGTGTTTGTCATGGCTCCACTTGATGCTGCGTCTCGCTTCCTCTGCCCCTGCCTCTGCCTCTCACTCTGGACAGCGGACCGGACAAAAAACTATGCCAAAGATTTTCGTCGAACTGGTGTCGCCACCCAATAAGCCAGATATGTACATACATACATACATACGTACATACATACGTATGCATGTACGGAGCTGAAATTTCCGCTTATCCAAAACGGAAAACAGAAGAAAGAAAAAACAAAACTTTCCTTAATGCGGCTTCGCTCAATGAGCAATTGCAAGTTGATGGATTTCTGGTTTTAATTATACCTACATTTGTTTATGCAAAAGTCGACAAAAAGGAAAGGAAGCCGAGCTTTTGATACCCTTCCTTGTTTGAATATAGGGGAAAACAACAAGAATTGTTGGAGAGCTGTCAGAGACAGTACAATTTGTACTTTTGAGAGTTCTTTTAAATTCTGCCTCTGGTTCAACCAGCCTCCAGTAAGTTCAAGTCTACGGAAGTACCACAAATTCAATCAAATATATGTCCCAACAAGAGCTCTATGGACTATGGAGCTCTAGGCACTGCACTTTTTAGTGCATGTGTGGATTTTCTATTGACTTTTTTCATATATATTTTAGATAAAAAAAAAAAATGCCCTGAGACTCTACGATAGTAGAGCCCTGCATGAATTCACAGTATTCATACCTCTAATGCTTTCGATCGTTACAGATCCTGCCTACAGTCACATTCGGATTATCCCGAATCAATAAATGACTGAGCGGAGACACTGCCCCCACCGAATCTATTTCCCGGAGACATTCCTAGGAGACATCATCGATGCGGCTTTGTGTCTCGGATATGCGGCGGCCAGGGGTCACTGAATCACGCCAGGGAGTGCACCCACCACCTTGTCCCTTGTCACCTTGTCGAGCCTCTGCAGAGGGACGAGAGTCCACAAAAGAAAGATCTACAAAGATCTGGCAAGATCGGAGAAAGACCCACCCGCTGCAAGAGTATGAAAATGAAAAACAAAGAAAAATTTCTTCAAATTTGTGTGTGCAATCAACGGAATGTAAGACTTGGAGTATGCAGAAAGTAATAGCCACATCATGCTACAGGCTACAGGTATTGCAGCTTGTAATTTACCGCTAATTTTATGCAGCTAGACGTCCAACGATGACGACGGCCAGGCCAGGCTTTATCACTGCCGCCTGCGGCTGCGCTGCCTCTGCTGCTGCTGCTGCTGTTGCTGCTGTTGCTGCTACTGCACTTTGATTTAGGCACCACTGCACTGCCGCCTTGCTGCTCTCCGGCCACTTGACCAATGGTCGGCACTTGGCCGGTTTGTTTCCGACGGTTACGCTCTGCTGGAGCCGCAAGGGCTATAGAGAGGTCTGGCGGAGGCTTGTACAAATGCAGATTACAGTTAGACATGCCCATACATGCACACACCCGCGGCACACATGGCACACACTCAAAGAAAAGAAAAAAGAGTTGAAAAAATATGGTCAGGCTTCACAAAGCCTTCGGGATGTTCTCAAACGTTCTCCAGAAACAGAAATTACCAATAAATTATAATGAAAGCGTAACCGAACACATAATATCGCTAGAGAACTGCAATAATTTATAATATTATATAATAAAGAAGAAAGTCTAAACAGCCTGCATATTGCGTTTTTATTGTAAACCTCTCGCTAGAAAGCTCATTAGCGAGTGCTCTGCGATACAAAATGTATCACTCGCACAAAAACTCGCATGCGAGTGCATGGCAGGACTCTCGCTGAAGCCTCGTTCGCATTCGGTATTATTTCAGAAGACCCCGATCTCAAGCTAGTTCCCCTCTGCATTCATTCAGTTTCAAGGCGAGACACTCTTGTGAAGATTCCTCATTAGGCTCATTAGTCAGATTAAAGGGATGGCCAACGGCATATCCATGCCAGAATGCGTGTTTTGTGCTCACGATGACTTAGTCAGCAATAATTTGGTTAACCAAATGTTTCGATAGTTAAACAGACGTAAACGGCTTTGAAAAACTTGTATCTCGTAACTGATTTTCGATTAATTTTCACTCTGCTTCGAAATATATCCGATAATGTGGATCACGGCAGGAACGTTGGTGCTGCTGCTTCTTGCCGCAAAAATCGCGGTGAGTGTGCATCCACTATGTCTACATAAGTACTGTTAGGTGTGACCCACAGTTCCCAAGAGCACAACTCATCTAATGCCAAGAATTTTTAGGTCGTCGAGCACAAATCCCAGACCGGACTCGACGGCCTTCTGGGCCCAGAAGACACCAGGAAGTTTGAGAATTACTCCCCGGAGGAGAGCAAGAAACGCTTGGGTCGGATTGTCGATCGCATAGATGAGGACAATAATGGATTGGTAACGCTGGAGGAGCTAAAAAATTGGATCAGCTACATGTCGAGACAGTACATAGAGAAGGAAGTGACTCGCCTCTGGAGGCGGCTGAATCCCAATAACTATACAGGCATCAGTTGGAAGCAGTACGAGAATGCCATCTACGGTCGTCTGTTGGAGTTCGGTAAAAATGGTAAGTGATAAGTGTCGCTCACTTGAGTCATCATTTGAAGGATCGATGGACTTCTGGCAGTGGATAGCTTGATAAACCGTGATCGCCGCCGCTGGGCAATGATCAATAATGATCTGGACAATAGCCTAACCCGTGAGGAGTTCTCTGCCTTCCTCCACTCTGAGGACCATCCCAGAATGCATGATGTTGTCCTGATGGAGATGTTCGATGACTTGGACCTAGACAATAATGGCAAGATCTCTTTGGACGAGTACATCGTTGACCTGTACCACCCCTCAAATCCAGACGAGGAGGAGCCCGATTGGGTACCCAGTGAGCGCCATGCCTTCGCCAAGTTTCTCGACCATGACGGAGATGGCTATCTTAACAGGGTGGAAGTGCGCCAGTGGATCGCCTCCCAAGGCTTCGACAACACGGAGAAGGAGGCCAGGCACCTGTTCTTCGAGGCTGATGTGAATCAGGATGGGCAGCTGACCAAAGCCGAAGTTCTGGACAAATATGATATCTTTGTGGGTTCACCGGCCACCGAGTACGGCGAGGCCTTGGCAAGTCGTGACGAGTTCTAGAAACGGCTAATTAAAGAAATTCTACAGATTATAATCCAATGTGAGTGTTTTATAGAATCTTTTATTATGATTTGGGATGGGTGTAGGCTTTAGCAGCACAGAATTCATCAAATCGCTAGATACCACATAATTCTGACGGTTGAGCTGCAGTAATTTCAATCCCAATCCATTCCAATCTCAAAACTGCCAAAAAGCATCAATAGCTTAGAGCTCTTCCTTTAACCGAATCCCCGGTCAAGTACACGTATGTTTGTTTCTAACGTCGAAATTACTTCTCGCTACAACGAGTGGTTACTCGTTAGGCTAGCCTCAAATATTATGTGCGGATTCCATTTCGATAAGTAAGTAAAATATTTTAAAATGCCCAAGTAAAACAATTAAATGTACTCAAAACGGTTCTGTTTTGTGTGAATTGAAATATAATTGTACCTTTATTAGACCTTTTTTTTGGATTCGCTTTTATAATATTTATTGTCATTTATATGATATGAATGATTTTAATAATTAGTGTGCGAAATGAACATAAATAAACGATTTAAGTAACAATGAATAATAATAACAATATCAAACACACAAGACTTGCAATAATATTGCAATGAGATCATATGAGATACATATTAACTTTTATGGTTTAGACGAGTAAAACAATATACATATGTATAAACGAATCGAAAGAACATCGAGCTGCACACACAATCAGATTTTTGTATTGCTTCACAGTAATTATGTTTATGGATTTGTTTTTTATTAGTATATTCATTATATATATATATGTATATATATCGCGAGCTGTGGGCTGGATTTTTCTGTACTCGTATTTCTATGGGTTTGTGTATTCTTTCGGAGAAGTAGAACGTTGTATTGTATTGTACAATATATATTGTATGTGTATATGTCTGTATCTAATTTTGTTCGTTTTAGTTGTATATTGTTTGTGTTTAAAACTCGTTTCATATTGGTTTCATTATTGTCAACATCAATAACATTTAGTAGATGTACGTACATGTATGCATGTACATTCATATATATATATATATATATGTATATATATCTATATATTTCTTTTATATATGTATGCATACATATCGATGTATATTTAGTGTATAATTTATAATACAGTGAAATCAATAGGCAACTGCATTTTAACTCACATTAATTTAGATCTATAGATTTATGTATGCATATACTTATTTCGCGTAGGTATATGAAGACTTTCAATGCCATGATATCGGCATATTTAATACATAGACTTTATTCTTCAGTTATGAATATATGTTTATGTATCTATGCATGTATATATATAAAGTTTTAGTTGAACGGTTGCGATTGCGATTTGTTAGATGCGTTTACCATATGTAAATATACATATGTAAATATACATAGTAGATTTCCCCTGTTGGCTTTACCTATGTACATATGTATGTAATTCGCGAGTGTACATCATAATGAGTGAGGCGGAGTGACATGGTTCCGATGATCGGTTATCAACAATTACATAAATATTTTTTGGTATAACATTCGATTTGTTTAGCAAAACAGAATAAATAGGTACAGTACATACATATGTATATCCCAATATCCATCTTCCATCTTCGATTTTCCATCTTCTTTTGCTGTAACTTCTTTTATAACATTGAGACTTTAAAGTGTAGTTCAATCATAGTTTCGGATCTGATATGATTTCGTCTTATAACATTAACATTAATAACAACAAACACAGAAAGCAGAGCCGATCACAACAGAGAATGAACTATGGTAGGTAGGTATACATAGGTACATATATACGAGTATACTGTGTGTGTGTGTGTGTGTGTATATATATAGTAGTGTGTGTATATATATCTCTTATAGGTGGTGCTCTATGCTCGCATGATATGGTTAACTCATAGTCTGTCTGGCTTAACATTAATCGAGTCAAATCAAATATATTGTCCACACAAATAAACCTATGCTACAGCATGTTATTTTTATAGTTATATATTATATATATATGTATATATGTAGGTATCTGATATAGTCAGCAAGTTATTGTAGTACGGGTTGGATATCAGCAAACACTCAATTTCACTTTGCATTCAGTTTCTTTACTTTTCTCTTGTTTTCTTTCGTCGCTGGCCAATCAAATATGGCGTGTACCAAATCGGATATACGTATATACATACATATGTCCCATTAAGATTTCCATACTCGTACTAAAAAGCGGAATACCTAAACTTATGCATACTCGTATAGTCTCTCTGCCCTTTTCCAGATCCAGATCGAGCAGAAATCAATCGAAAGAAAAGAAAAAGGAAAACGAAAACGAAAATAACATAATAATCATATAATTATGATTTTTCGCCTTCTACACATTTCCATGCTAATGAAGTTATGCGGAAATATTTCTATAGATTTCGTTTTTGTTTCTACTTCAATGAAACCGCGCAGTCGCGCCGAGTTTTCACCGTCTTGCCACTGGTTGTTCCGAGTGCAGTTGATATTTATAAATACACATTTGTTTTCATATTGCTGCTGTGGGTTTTTGAACGGTTGAACAGTCTTTGGGACCATATAGGAGTGTAGATATCGACGCATTCGAACATCGGTGTGTGGCTTAGTTATTGTCCATATTTACATTATATTTCATGGGTAATTTTGGAATTTTTCTTCTTTTTTTTGTATTGTCCTCTTGGTTGTTTATTGGCCTCCCTGTTTACTCCTCCTCCTCGAGGGACTTCTCGGGCAATCCGTATTTGGGGCAGCACATGCCCTCCGTGCCGTCCATGTTGAAGCAGAATATGCTGCGCTCCAGCTCTGTCGGTTCGTGGGGCACGATGCCGTGGACTTCCCTGAGCTCGGCTTCGGGGAACCAGGCCGGATCGGAGTCCTCGACTACCTTAATGCCGCACAGTCTGTTATGTAGGATCGGTGTAAGTAATTGTTTTGTAGTTATTAAAGGAAAATCCGACTACAACGGTTGAAACAGACAATTGAAAGACAAACACTCACCGCAGCACCGCCACAATAGGTATCCATAAGATCGACGAGAGTATGAGGAAGAATGCTACCACTATGCACCAATGCGGCCACTCCATGGAATCCGTGGAACCCTTGGCCGCAATCCAGGCCGGATAGCTGCTGCCCTCGGTAAGGAGCTGATAGAAAGAGGCCAGCAAAATAGTGACCATGGCGCAGGGTGACAAATACTTCCAGCAGAACATCCAATAGAAGCTCGGCCTCGATCCGGTCATCATCTCGATGTCATCCGAAAAGCGACGCACTCCATAGATATAGCTGATCGACAGGCACTCGAACAGGGCGATGACCAGCAGAGGGAAGTTGCCGGCGAAGCTGTCCATCAGCTGGAATATGTAGCTGCCAGCTCCGTTGGCAAAGCACATGGAGATCAGACAGCAAGTGAAGCACAAGCCCTGATGGCAAAGAACGGATGAGGCATGAGTAAATCGAATACCATATCATAAAGATAAAGGTCTAAGCGAAGAATAGAGTGTATTACCCCTACGATGTACTCCTTGGGTAGGTTGGGAAAGAGCTTCATGTCCACCAGCGAGGTGACTACACCCTCGAGCGTACCAAACTGCGAGTCGATGCCCAGCGTGAAGAGCATCAGGAAGAAGAGCACGGCCCAGAGCTGTGCGCCAGGAAACTGATTGATAGCCTCAGTGAAGATTATGAACGCTAGACCAGTGCCAGAGGCACTCTGCAAAAACCAAAAACAGAAACAATTTAAAATGTGTGGGAAATGGGTGAGTGGGTGGATTCAACTCACATTAGCCAACTCTCGCTGGAGATCGCAGACTGGCAGATTCTGCGTACGATTCAGGGCCATCAGGCCGTTCCTCTCCTCCGTGCAGCGGTCAAAAGTGGCCGTGGCCTTGAAGCCAATCACCGAAAAAACGACCACGCCAGCGAACATCGAGGTGCCGCAGTTGGTGAGCGAGACCAGTAGCGCATCCCGATAGCAGTTGTTGTTGGCCGGATTGTATGAGCTGAAGGCAATGAGACCGCCGAATGCCAGGCCCAGGGAGAAGAAGATCTGGGTGCCGGCCTCCAGCCAGACGACGGGATCGAGCAGCGTCTCCCAGCGCGGCGTAAACAGGTGAGCCACCCCATCCGAGGCACCTTTGAGTGTAATTCCGCGAAAGAAGAAGATGATGAGCACCACATAGGGAAAGATGGCTGTCATGTAAACGATCTTTCCGGAGGAGGTGATCCCTTGCACCATGCAAATGTAAACCAGGAACCATGACACCATCAGCGCAATCGCCATGTGATAATTAAAGTTCTCCGGCATGTCCACGCTCTCCGAGCACTGCAACGTGGTGCGATACCAGTAGAACTGCGTAGGTGATGAGGCCACGCACTCCGGCTCATGATCGTACGTGTAGTTCGCGTACAGCCGGGTTGGGCAGTCGGCCCACGGCAGTGGCGACTCAAAACTATGCAACAGATAGATCAGGCACCAGGCAATTATCGTGTTGTAGTAAAGAGCCACTATGTAGCTGACCACCGCCGAGGAGATACCGATTCCGCCCAGGTACGGCGAAACCTGGCTCCAAACACCGATCGCCCCCTTTCGCAATCGCTGTCCGATGGCCAGCTCCAGGTAGAAAATCGGTATTCCCTGGATGCACAACATGATGAAGTAGGGCACCAAGAAGGCTCCTCCTCCGTTCTTCTGCGCCAGGTACGGGAACCGCCACACGTTTCCGAGACCCACTGCATATCTGTTCAGGAAGAAAGCGATGCCACGTCGAATATTCGTTACAGGGAAACAGTTAGGAGAAGTGTTAGGGGTTTTATTTTAGTATACTTTCGAAAGTACTAGTCGTTTTTTTACTCACCCGATGGTGGCCAGCAGGAACATGATTTTGCTGTCCCAACTCTCACGCTCCTCGCCCTCCTTCTCGCCCTCAACAATGTCCTGCTGCTGCTCCAAAGCGGTGGCCACCAGCTCGGCCTTGGCCTTGCTGGTGCTAGCCTCCGAGCCGAACGTCGGCTCCTGCTCCAGCTCTGAGGACTCGTCGAAGGCGTCCGACATGAAGCCCTGGTTGGTAGCCCCATACATGGGCTGGTGGTGGTGCAGCGATGTGTGGTGGTGGTGGCCGACGCCATGTTCCTTGGACACCAGGCGGCCACGCAGCTCCTAAACGGGTACGAATGGAAGCAGATACATAGCGGTATTAATGTTGGAGGTCTTTGCCAAAATATCGAAGGTCAGTGTCACTTGCCCGCAACTCTAGCTGATCGATGCTCTTCTGGCTTTTTAGCACAATGTCCCTGGAGCTCTGGCGGCGCAATAGCTGTGCTGTGTTGGCCATGATTCGACCGGTGATTTTGAAACGGTTATTGCTGGATGGTATATATTTGTGCTGGGTGTGCGTGTGTGTGTGTTCTAGTGTGTGATGTGCTAGTGCTGAGAGTGTGGTGTGTTGTGGGTGTGGGTGCTGCCTAAAAGTGCGCTGTCCCTTTTAATTTGCTCTTCGTTCGTTTCTGATGCTGCTTCTAGCGCCCCCTGTGGACTGTTCACGTAACTAGTGTAATCGTCATTCTCGTTGCATACTTTTAAGAACGGTTCATGCTTCCGCCCACACAGTTAGGATGTTGTTGCTGTGGTGGTTGTGGTGGTGGTGGTGGTGGCGGCCTGAGCCTGTGCGTGAGTCTGTGTTGGTGTTCTTTTTTTTGTTAGTGCTTAAGTACAGGTGATAACGGTGCTTGAATGGTCGCCATCTTACTGCTCCCTATTCAATCAAAGTAAACAATTAGTTTTCTTGCAATCAATCATTGAAATCAACCAAACCAAACCATGCAATGGTATAAAAAGGATATCCCCTAGCACACGCACACACACACACACACGCGCAGGCAATTACACAGTCCTGACATCTATGTGCGATGCGTGACTGGGCAGCATACAATAAATCAATCAGCCACTTCCGACCCGAACCGACGCCACCACCCACACACCACACCCCACACCTCACAGCCAACATACAAAAAATGCACTTTAGTGAATTTTTGTACAACAATTAGTTTAGTTTGACTTTTCTTGGTTGTGTGGGATGTGGGAGATAGGTGTGGGAGTTGGGTGGTTCGTGGTGCGTGGGAGTGCTGTCATGGAGATATCCTTGAGACTACTTATAATATGACAGATATGTAGATATCCTTTGGGTACACATAAATACATAGAACTTCTAAGGATTTTTTACGACTGACTTTACTTTTTCTGCTGGGCTGCAAGAAGTTTTTTTGGGGGATGCCACCGAATCGCCAGGCTTATATAACCAACACTCGGTCTCCAGACGCCAAACCTGGACTTGGCCCCGCGAAATCAACGACGGACGCGACAGGAGAGGGGGCACACGGCACTCAGTGGCTATCGCCTTTTTTGACAGGTGGCGGGAACCAGCGGAAAACTTATTATTTAAGCGCCGTCCGTCGCTTGTATTTGTTCTTCAGTCAATCTCCAACGTAAGGCCAATGCAACGCAACGTAACGCTGCTCGTGTCGTAACGTGATGTGACGTTGGCAGGAAACTGTTGAGCAGCCAACGCGAGACATTCTCTCCTCAAATGTAATCCTTCGCTGCAGCAGTAGCGCAGACGCAGCATCATTGGCATGGGTGCGAGGGAGATAGTTTGCATGGCCGTTGCATGAATGAGAACGAAATGGCAGGTATGTGTGAATGAAAGCAAACGATATATGTAAGCAGACCAAGCAACGGTTATTTTCTGGTATATTTTTTCTTTTGCGATTTAAATCGCTTTTTGAAAAACGCCCTATAATAACGTCCTTTATTAACTATAAAAACCAATTTAGGTTGACAAAAGGAATGCCGCGATATGCGGCTTGGGCCGGCGAAGAGCCGTTGAAGCTAGCATTATATATGTGTAGGTATATGTATGTACCTATAAGCGAATTATTCGTTATCAGATATAGGACTGATATATTTTATAGACTGATTATACTTTACTCGGTGTGTGAGTCAATATTTTGAGCAGTTTACCGATAGCAAGTATGCACCTCTAATAAGGTCGCAAGGTGAGTTAGCTAGAGGGGGAAGTCGTTACAAAAAAATCAATTTAAAATGCCATAAAAAAACGGAAGAAAAAACTAATCAAACTAATGGAAGGAACTATATAGTTCACTGAATAAAAAAGGATACCAAACTAAATCTTGGGGATTTGCGAAATTGATGTTTGAGAAAAAACATCGATGGCTGCTGCATGCATCAAAACATCGATGACATTGAAGACATCGATGTTTCTCCAGCTCTAATCTATGAGTGTGCTATTAGCAATATTTCAAATCAAAAGGGGAATTCCGTGAAGTAGACGACATGGTCTTCAAGTGCCAGGAGGACAGCTTTCTGAAGCAGGTAAGCCCGGCCATTGCCTAAGGGGACCAGTTATATAATTTTTAACCATATTCCAACAGTACACAACAAAAATTGTCTCCTGCGAGTATGCCACCTTAGAGCCCACCGATGTGGGTCTAGCAGCCCGTGGGGAGGTCCGTCCAGTTCGTGGCTTCAATGTTGTGTGCGAGGACACCATACTCTTCCCCGAAGGTGGCGGCCAGCCCTGCGATTACGGCACTATTAATGGCCAACCGGTGCGGAGTGTGCTAAGGAAGGGAACCACTGCAGTTCACTTCGTGGAGTCCAGCTCGAGCTTCGAGGAGGGGGCCGAAGTGCACCAGAGTCTCGACTGGGATCGCCGCCTTGACCACATGCAGCAACATTCCGGCCAGCATCTGATTACGGCTCTTTTCGACCGGGAATTCAAGTACGACACGACGTCCTGGTCTCTGGGAACGAACGTATCCTACATTCAGCTGAATACGCCGCACCTGATCAGCCGCGAGTCCCTGGATCTCATCGAGCGGCAGGCCAACGAACTGATACGCGAGGGACGGCCTGTCACCGTGGTGCTTGTGGATCCAGAGGTAGATCAAGAGTTTCAGGATGCGCGTGCTCCTCGCGGCCTACCCAAGGACCACGAGGGCCTAGCCAGGGTGGTGCGAATCGAGGGCATTGAGAGCAACATGTGCTGCGGCACTCACGTCACCGACCTGTCCCAGCTGCAATGCATCAAACTGCTCTATGCGGAAAAGGTCAAGACCAATATCCTGGTCCACTTCGTGGTGGGCGAGCGAGTGCTGCGAAAGCTCGGCGAAGTCTTTCAGAGGGAGCAGCAGCTAACTGCGGTCCTGAAGTGAGTGGCTTTGCCGTACTTCTGGCTTCCATTCGTTTTTATTCACTCCACAATTGCAGGGGTGGCGCTCAGCAGCATTTGGAGCTGATCCAGAAGCTGCAGCAGAATGTGAAGGGCACTCGGAAGTCGTTCTTGCAGCTTCTCAAGGATTTTGCCACTGCCGAGGCGGAGCGGCTGGAGGATCTGAGCAAGGCCGAGCGTCCCAAGTACTTCTCCCTGCATCGCCGCGACGGCATCGAGGTTGACTTTATCCACACGTTTCTGCGACACGCGCCCGAAGGGATATTCTATTTCCTGACAGTGTCAGAAGGCGTTGCTGCCGGCAGCAGTGCGAAAGGTCACTTGGTCCTGCGCGGTGAGCCCGCGCTGGTAGAAGAGATTGGCCCCAAATTTATGGAGCTGCTCGAGGGCAAGGGCAACGGAAAGGAGGGCAGCTTCCAGGGCAAGATCAACAATCTAGCCAAGCTGCCCGAATGCATCGAGCTGCTCGAGAGCCACTTCAAGCCAAAGAAATCGATGGAGCCGAAACCAGTCAGCGGGTCGTAAACAATCGGTTAATTCGTTGATTCATACCATACACATGTATTCTTTACATATACATATGTATATATTATATAGCCTATATGCAGGCAATAACATGCTTATAACATACATACATATATTGCTCATTTCGTCAGTACTACAAAGCAATGAAAAATTTCGTATTAAAGCTAACTAAGGCAAAGTTCGGCCTCCCTCCCTCCATCACAGGTAGTTGACGTCGTAGTTTTCCATCTTCCACTTGAGGCGCCAGAACTCGTTCCAGAAGCCCACATCGATCACGCGCTCGTGGAAGTTCAGGTATCCGACCTTGGTCCACTCGCAGATCGCTGGATATGTGCAGTCATCCTCGTCATAGAGATCAACCCAGAGCAGCGTGCAGACGCCCAGCGAGAGAAAGCGCAGTTTCTTTTGGTTGATGGCGCGCTCCAGCATTAGCAGATACTCGGCTGACGCGTGATTCTGTAGTTCGGGCGGTATCATAACCATGCGATTGGTCTGAAGGCGAAACAGGGTCATGAAGGCCTCGTTGTCGGGATTGTGCTGGGCCGCTTGGTACAAGCACAGAATGCCGGTACCGTATGCAAGGGCCTTCTTTGGTTTGTTATACGACTCCTTGACTAGACCGATGGCCACCTCCGAGTAGTCGCGCACCAGGCCGTTCCAGTATTTCACCCATCTCTCGACAAATGTGTCTTTTAAACGCTCGGGCAGCACGATTTTCCCGCCAATTTTCTGTCCCAGTGTCGTCACACGGCTGCCCAGACGCATCAAACTCATCTTAGTTGCTAGTTTCTGTGATCAATTTTAGAAAAACTGCATTAATTTGTATTATTTAATAATATATTTTACAGCTGCTTAGAGTGACTGTCAGTTAGAAATATACCGAAATATATGTCACACATTTCAAAAGATACCGCAAATATACTAGTGAATTATTTGTGACCACATTCCATCATACTCCTTGGTTTTGACACTCGCTTTAATACTACTGACTAGGTCCCTCAGCCCAGAAGACATAATTGTATCTGTAAAGTCTAGTATTCAGATCCGAAAACAGTTCTGCTAGGAAAACGTGTCATATATTCTAGCGGCTGAGTGTGACCAATTGTGCACGCCCTAAGTCTACAAATAAAATCAGTTAAAAATGCACATTTTGTATGATACCCCTAAATTTCCCCTTCAATTTCTTCGCAGTTCAAGGAAACTATTTTTTGGTAACTTTTGTTGAGTGGAAAGTTGATATTCAAGGAACATTTGCGAACAGTATTTTTTCCCCCCAAATGTGTAGTTAGCGTGTAGTTGACATGTAAGAAAAGGGACTTATTTGTTGACCTTCTTTGTTTAAACTTTTTTACACAAAATCCAATAAACGGAATTTTCAAAATTGGTCGATCTTGTAGAAAATGGTTTTTTTCTATCGGATTAAATTATTTGCTGAGGGCTCAGTATCCTATTAAGCTAGTAATATTAAACAGAATATACAAATTTACGAATATGATTCTCGATCGTGGACAGAGAACGATTAGCCCATTGTAGACCAAGGGAGTATTTAAACATTTCCACGAAAAATATCAAACTTGAAGAATTTTTCCGCAATTCAGACGATAGATAGCGTGGTTTTTTGACAGGATGGACCGAAGGATAGGATGGATCTACAAGAATAATTAACAAATAGTGTTATATTTCGCGGTTTAGCTCATGTGGTTCACTTGTTTTAATAAAGAGGGCTTAAGTAGGCTAAGTTCGTTTTATATCGGTTACGGTCAGACCGTATATTTGATTAAGAAGTCTGCGGTCACACTGCTCTGCCGTCGCGTGTTCGTGTTCGCAATTTTGCTGTGGCTTTTTTGTTGTAATTCGGAAGGAAAACCCATTGAAAACGTATAAAACAGGCATGAAAAACTAATAAATGTTTTGAAATAACAACAGTGACGTTGGCGGCAGCCGTAACAATCAATAGATTGCAACGAGCAACGTTTCTCGAAAAAACTCACTGTGCGTGTGAGTGCGTGCGTGCGCTCTTGTGTGTGTGCGTGTGTGTGTGTGTTTGTGTGTACCTCGGAGTGCGGTGTGTGCATAAAAGGCATAGCAACCCACTGCCCCCGGGACGGACAAACGGAGAGGCACACAGTCGTCGTTTTCATCGTCGTCGTCTTCGGTTCGATTCGATTCGCAGAAGCAACGAAAGTGAGCGAGAACCAGAAATTGTGAGTGCGCTTATAAGGATATATAGCGAAAACTGAACAACAGATTGATAAAAACGCAGCCAGTGTTAGAGTCATTGCTAGTCGATAGAGAAAATAATTAGCAGTAGGAGTAGGAGTGGGAGTGGCAGCACCAACAAATGTGATTTTCCATTAATTTTTTGGGCGGATTGTGATTCCGTTTCTGTTAAAATGTGGAACGAAAAAATTGCATTAAAAAACTTCGTTTTTGACGAACATGTGTATGCATACTCGAGTGCGGGTACGTATGTGTCTGTGTGTGTGTATGTTCTAAACTTGAAATCCAACGCAATCGCAGCGAAACGAAAGAAAGAGAGAGAACAGAATAGAACTCGTCAAGGTAAAGCAGAAAAAATGTGTGTGAAAAATTCCAACGGAATTACGCGAGAGGGAACGCTGGGCAGCGCAGCGGTTTATTCAGCTTATTATGCGTTTCTTGCTTGTACACATATGTGTTTTCCGTGTTTGGACGTTTGAATTAATTATAAAATATATTTTAATTGATTTTTCTTGATTTGTGCTACAAATACAATTGCATAAATTAAATGTTTACATTGGACCGCCTAGCTGTAATTGGCAAGTGCTGTATAACAGAATTTCTGATTTAGTGGCAGCGCCATCTACCACCTACACATCGATAAGAGCGCATGTGGCCATCAAACGAGCATTTGGCTGCAATAATTTAAATGTTAAATAATTTGAACTACAATTCAAGGGAGGGGGAATGAATACAAGCGAATGCTGCTGCATACAATTTACGCCCGCATTTCCCTGGGCGCACAAGCATGCATCCATCTCACTCTATCCATGCTATGCTGCCTCCGCTGCTCCTGGTGTGTGTGTGTTATCTCGCTTCAACAACTTAGTCAACACTGGATCTGACCAGAAGCAAGAAAGTGTTAATTTGTCAGAATTGTGAGTGTGTATGTGTGTTGGCCCAAACTGGTCGTTTACGGTGCATCCACGGTTTAAAAAATCAAAGTTTTCCCATAAATGAAAATTTGTTGCGCAGATAGAGTCCCAGAGAAAATTAGTGCAAGACATGTTTTAAAATGTGTGTGTTTCAATGTGTAGCTTTTGTGCGTACCATTCAAAGGCTTTAACATAATTAACGGGGTTTTTTTCCATTTGTATTTTTTTGCATAATCGAAGCCGCTTTTCTCTACACATGCATATGTGTGGTGGCGTACCATACCCCCTCTCGCGCGAGAACCACCTTTTGGCAGTCATACAACGGCCACCTGTACGCCCTTGCACGAGAAAACACCAATACACACATTCATACAGTAGTTGTGCTTTTTGTGTGTGCGGTGTGTGTGTACATCCATCGATATAATAGTTTTTTTTTTCTTGACGAGAGTCTCGTGAGCAATTGCTCTATGACTGGCTTTACCCAAAATGTTATCGCTCTACCGACTTATTGTATTATTTGAGTGCTGCTGCTTTTGATGGCCCATTTTGTATTAGTTTTTTTTTTGTCTGTTTTTCCTATGTCCATGCGAGTACTGTGTTTGTGTGTGTGTGTGTGTATGTTGGACATTCAGAGAGTTAGAGAGGGAGAGAGAGAGATTGGTGTGTATGTTTTTGCGCTCTGAAAAACAATTTTCGCCTGGCGCCTGGTGATGAACGCTTCAGCTGCATTTTGCTGCAGAAACCAGTGATGACGCCGAATAGAGAGGACGGGGTGGGTACCGCCGCGCCGTTTTCTATTTGTAGAAAAGAGCGCATCAGTCGAAGAAATGCCTGTGGCCATTAGCGCTTTCCATTTGTCTGTCTGGCAGGCGATGCATGCAATCATCATGGTTTTGGGAAAAGCTGTTGTCCATTTAATGCACACAACAATAGATTTGCAATTGAAAAAATAATACAAGCGTTTTAAAACTCACGTCACTTTGGCGCTAGAATTATCAGTAGTTGCTCATCTCTATCAGCTGTCGCAAAAAACACACACACACACACACACACACAAACACCAACAGACATGAACCCGAAGCACAGCTATGCGCATAACAGGTGGCAACGCTCCAGCTGGCTGTCCTGTGGTATTTTTTGCAGTCCAGTCCTGATTTTCTAGAAGGAAAACTAACAAATGGAAGACATTTCTGGAAGCTTGAAGAGTAACAAAAAAAAGCTCATATAAAGTGTGGATTTTTTTTTCGATTTTCATTGCAGTTAATTGCCAGTAGCAGTGATTTCCCATAGTTTCCAGATGGAAATCTGATATCCTACAGATCCTCCTTCAGAAGAAAGGACCATCCGCAGAGTCGGACAGGAAGGAAGGAAATTTCCACATTGCTGAAAATACAAACTTTTTTTTTCGTTGTGCTCAAGGATTTTGCACTATCCCATCCCAGATATCAGATCGGTAGGTCCTTCAGTAGAGAGAGAGAGAGACAGAGAGAGTGACAGCGGTCGCTCCCCTCGGTTTCCACAAAAAAAAAAACATCCCAGCCAACAACAATCGTGTGCATCTGAATTTGAATGGATCCATTTGTTGGCTGGTTTCAGAAGGAACAGGAGGGACCATCGCTGCGCACATGGTTAAAGATTTGGGAGACAAATGCCCAGGAAATGGGCGCATTGCTTGATCAGCAGCTACAGCTGGCGACCAACAACGGAGGAGGAGGAGGCAGCAGCAACCTAGGAGGCACCAAAAGCGGCATCAGCAGCATCAGCAGCATCAGCAGCGTCAACACCAACACCAACACCACCACAAACACCTCCAACACCACAACAACAACAACAACCGCAAATAGCACCAACGACAGTAACTGCATCAGTAGCAGCAACAGCAACAGCAACGGCAAGCCTTTTTTGTCGCGACCCACCGCCGCCAGCAACAGCACGCTGAGTCGCGTGCACAACTTTCGTGCGGATTCACTTGAAATCCTGCCTCAAATCAACGGCAGCAACAGCAACAACGGCAGCCCGGCTGCTGCTGAAGACAACAACTCCAATAGCAGCTCGAGTAGCAGCTCCAGTAGCAGCAGCAGCTCTAGCGGCGGTAGCTCAAGCAGCAGTAGCTCCAGCAACATCAGTGCCAGCAACGAAGCGGTTGTAACCTCAACGAACAGCATTATAGGAACAGCAGCAGCAGCAGTAGCTGCAGCTGAAGCAACAGCTGCAACCACTAGCAGCACTAGCACAACGAGTACTTCTAGCACTACCGCTCCTACATCAACGACGACCACTAGCACAGCAGCAGCAGCAACAACTGTAGCAACATCAACTGCAGCAGTAGGAGGAACCGTAGGAGCCGTAATGAATGACACCACAAACCAAAGTAACCGCACAAACATCATTTATTATAATCCGTCACGTAAGAAACGCCCGGAGAACAACAAAGTAGGCATCACTCACTATTATATGAACAATCATATGGCAATGATTGCTAAGTACAAGGGTGAACCCTGGCGCAAACCAGACTATCCCTACGGCGAAGGCGTGGTGGGACTGCATGAGGAAATCGAGCATTTCTATCAGTATGTACTGCCCACACCCTTGGAGCATGCCATACGCAATGAGGTTGTGAAGCGGATCGAGAATGTGGTCCATACCATTTGGCCCCAGGCGGTAGTCGAGATCTTCGGCTCATTTCGCACTGGACTCTTTTTGCCCACCTCTGATATTGATCTCGTTGTCCTGGGTAAGTTTGTGGCCACCCCATGTGCATCTGTATCCTCTATTTTTCTGATCTTCTATCTTGCAGGTTTGTGGGAGAAATTACCATTGAGAACACTGGAATATGAGCTGGTGAATCGCGGCATTGCGGAGGCCTGCACGGTACGTGTTTTGGACAAGGCATCGGTGCCGATCATCAAGCTGACGGATCGTGAGACCCAGGTGAAGGTCGACATATCGTTCAATATGCAATCGGGCGTCCAGTCCGCGGAGCTCATCAAAAAGTTCAAGCGCGACTATCCGGTGCTGGGCAAGCTGGTTCTGGTGCTCAAGCAGTTCCTGCTGCTGCGTGATCTCAACGAGGTGTTCACCGGCGGCATCTCATCCTATTCGCTGATTCTCATGTGCATCAGCTTCCTGCAGCTGCATCCGCGTGGCATCTACCATGACACCACCAATTTGGGCGTACTGCTGCTCGAGTTCTTCGAGCTCTACGGCAGGCGTTTCAACTACATGCGGATTGGCATCTCGATCAAGAATGGGGGCCGCTATATGGCCAAGGATGAGCTGCAGCGCGACATGGTCGATGGCCATCGTCCGTCGCTGCTTTGCATCGAGGATCCGCTCACGCCCGGCAATGATATTGGACGCAGCAGCTATGGGGTGTTCCATGTCCAGCAGGCGTTCAAGTGCGCCTACCGTGTCCTCGCACTCGCTGTCAGTCCACTCAATCTCTTGGGCATCGATCCGCGTACCGATTCAGTACTGGGTGAGTCAGTTCTTCGATCCTTGCAGAGGGATGTGTCCTCATAATCGATCATTTACCTTTGTTTTCCTCCATTTCCATAGGTCGCATTATCCACATTACCGACGATGTCATCGATTATCGCGAATGGATACGCGAGAATTTCGAACATCTGCTGCTAGTGGATCGCATTTCCCCGATGCCGCCCGGCTACACCCCAAATGGAACAAAATATGTGATTATGCCCTCAGGCACTGTGGTCCAACAGATCTATCATCCGGTGCAGGTCCAAGCCCACGGTCATGCGGGGCATGGGCATGCGCATGCCCATCTCGCCCAGCCATATGCAACGACGACGACGGCAGCGGTTGCTGTCGCTGTGGCCGCCAGCCAGCAGCAGCAGCAACAGCACCAGCAATCGCAGCCGCAGACGCAACAGCATCAGCACCAGCAGCAGCAGCACCAACAGCAGCAGCAGCAGGTGCGGCATCGGCGAGGCAGCACCTCATCCGGTGATGATTCCGAGGATAGCAAAGACTGTGAGATTGTGGAAGGGACGCCAACAACTGCGACTGGAGCAACAACAGCACCAACAACAGCAACAGTTGGCTCCACGGCTGTGCCCATGGAGATTATCGACATAAGCTCATCCCCCCCGCCCAATGGTCGGGGTGCCGCCACAGTGGTGCCCATTACGCTGGCCATGCCCATGCCGATGCCGGTGTCCGCCGTTGGTATGACGTTGCCGATTGTGGTGGCAACAGCAGCCAGCAGGAGTCAGAGCACCACAAGCAGTAGTAGCAGCAGCAACACGAGCTGGAGCGGGAATGGAAGCCGGAACAGCGGGAATGGAAATGGAAACGGGAACAACAACAACAATAGCTCCTCAGCGGGCTCGTCGGTAATGCACACACCCACACGCCTAAATACATGATGAATGGTTGTCGCCGGCCTCCTCATGCAGCAGCCGCCGCAGCAGCAGCAGCCGCAGCAGTTCACTGTCCAATTCAAACAGCAGCAGCCGCCGCCGCAGCAGCAGCAGCCGCAGCATCAGGTTGCCGGCTATGCGAACATGCTGGCCGCAATTGCCGCCGCTGCCGCCGGTGCCGGCCATCCAATCCAACATCAGAATCATTGTTTAATTCAGAATCCGAATCCAAATCAAAATCAAAACCAGAATCACCTGCGCCAATTGCGTGGCGGGATGGGGATTGGTATTGGTGGTACAGCAGCGGCAGCAACTGCGGCCAGCATGATCAGCAGCCACCATTATACATGTATAACCTCTTCATCACAACTACAACAGCCATCAGACATCAATGTGTCGTCCAACCACCAGCAGCAGCAGCAGCACCATCAACAGCAGCAGCAGGAGGAGGAGGATGATCGCCATTCGACTGGAAGCAATGATGCCATAGGAGTAGTGTCTCTGTCCACCACACCACCAAATGGAGGAGGAGGCGGGCGGCACTACAACAATCAGCGCAACAGCAATAATAACAGCAACAACAGCTACTATCGCCAGCAGTTTTATGTCCCGCCACCGATGCAGCAGCAGCAACAACAGCAGCAGACGGCAATAAACAAAACCCCTATCAACATCAGGGTCAGGGAAACAACAATAGCCATCATCAGCAACAACATCGTCATCATCATCATCATCATCAGAGCCAGCAACAACAGCAGCAGCACCAGCAACAGCAACAGCACCAGCAACAGCAGCAGCAACAGCATGTGCAACAGCAACAGCAGCGTCCGCAGCATATGCGACAATCTGTGAATCGCTATCAAAAGCCAGCGGTTGCTGCGATAGGAACCAACAATAATAGCAACAGATTACCACCGCTGCGTGGCACTTTAGTGAACTCCTCGTCTGCTATATCAATCATTTCCATATCCTCCGAATCATCGGTGGCCAGCAGCAGTTCGTCCTCCTCTAATAGATCCGGAAAGAATCGTCCACAAAAGTCGCGATAGGTTCGGTCTATGTAGGGAGGCATCCACCCCCACACCCACACACACACACACACACACACAGACATAGCCACCCATACGACAGAGACAGATACGGACAGCAGCAGACAAACCGCAAAGCAAAGCACAGCACAGCAGAGAGAGAGACAGAAATAGAATAGCAATGAGAGAACGATAGATAGTTTTAGAGAAGGATAGAAGAAAGTTAGCGTTAATATATTTATTGAGTGTATTCAATATTCGTCGTATATTCCTCCTTTCTCACGCGTACTCGTACTTCAAATGTTCTGCATTTTTCGAATTAAAAAATAATATATGCATACATATATATAAATATATATATATACTCTCTCAAGGCAAGGGAAAAAGTCGTGTCAAATCCATAGCACCGATGTCCCTCTCCGCCTCCTGCACTCTCCTAGCAGTGCATATCCTTACTGCTGTCTCGCTTGCGGGTGCGTGCGCGCGTGCGCGTGCTCTTCTTAAAAACTAGATTTAAGGAAAGAGAACAGAACAAAAACCAACAACTTTTGCCTACTCATTGCGCTAAATGTATTTCATTTTGTTTCTAAAATAATATGAAAGCTGAAAGGCAAAAAAAAAAACAAATCCAATTTATATATAGACAGAGTTAAGAGTGTAGAGGATACAAAAGCCGTAGATGTAGAAACCTAAGATAAGTAAAAAGCGAAACTGAATTATGAAATTAGCCCGTATATCCATCAATGTGAATATATATATACGTCTTGTATCTATATATAGTAATATATCTTATATATAATACAAACTTTAGGCCGTTTTCATTAATTAATTTTTTTTTACATATATAATATAAATATATATACATTAAACACACATATGAATAATATAGATTATAAATGTTTAGAATTACCCTCTTTTCCCCCTCCTACACACAAACACACACTGTAAATGATATTCTATATCTTTTGTAAACCTGAGAATGCTCTGCAGCAAAAAAGATCCAAAACCCAAAAACAAAGCCCCATCCTCCGCCTCCCGGATATCATGCGCTCACGCTAGTTATTATTAAGTGTGAAACTGTACAAAAAACAACTAAATTACCCTTAACTCTTCGAGTGCCGGGTGTAAAAGGAAACCGTCTAAAACTGATACTTCAATCTAAAATCTGAATCCATAAAAAACATCAACAAAATCGAATTCGTAAATCTAAAATCTGTACAACCCCCGACCCGCGACACACCTCTTAGATTATCGTATTACTCCAAAATGTGTTTTTTGATGATTTCAATCGAAGGCTTACCTATTACTACATACAACACAAAATGTACATGTTTTTATTATATTATTATTATTATTCTAATGCTGATTGCTAGTTTTTATAATTATTATGCTATGTTCTAAGGATAGTAAACATATTGTAGTCTGTACGAACACATATTGCCCCTCGCCCTAAACACTAGAAAAACAAATGCAAGTGTGTTTTAAAACAAAACTAACAACAAACAAAAAAAAAACAAAAAACTCGAACAAACAAAAAGAAAACCCTAAAAACGAAAAAAAAAAAAAGAACAAACAAAACCCACAAAAGAAACGAAAATATTTGTGTACAATTATTTATTATTGCAAAAGTGCATTACGCATAGAGATTCCTGCCATTTGTTATATTGTAAACTCTAGGTTTTTTTGTTTAATTTTATATTTCGTTTTTGCTCTTCACCCACCTCTGCCACTGGCTTGGGCTTACACGTCCCCGATCGTACCCGATCATTCCCTCTCTATACGCACTGCCATTTTGAGAAAGGTTTTTAAAACTAAAGCGAAGAGGAATGAGTGAACATTTAGAGACTTTGTACATGTATAACATTTTTGGCTGTTCTTCTTTCCATCTGTAAGAGAAAAACTACAAAAAAAAAAACAATATCTAAAACTGTACTCGATATGTAAAAATCTACGAGAAACGCGCAGAATATCTATGTTACGCGAATGGGAATTTAAATGATTTATCGCGCGCGTCAATCGTTCTATTCGATTGTGAAAGCTAATCTTTGTCTGGTAATCGATGTTGTGTTGACTGTTGTCCAGTGTTGGCTAATGTCACAAATAACCGTCGCCTCTCTTCTCCATACCCAGAACACGTTGACGATCATTAAAACTCTAATAAGCTTGCGCAGCTGGCTGACAGACAGAAATAGAGAGAGAGAGAGAGATTGAGCTTTGAAGCCCACCTACACATAGATACACGTATACTACTGCACTCGCCCATACACACATAGACAAGACAGGACAGGCAGATTTAACAGAAAATGTAACGGTAAAAGCAAAGGTAAGCGAGCAAGCAAGAAAGTACGAACGATAGATAATGAATGAGCGAGTGAGAGGGAAGGAGCTAAGTAAATGTTTAAGAATTATTAAATTTATGCACTCGTCTGTTGAATATTTATATGTATGTATGTAGTTACTACTATTAACTAAAGATAAATATGCAATATTTATATTCATGACTTGTGAATTTATATATGTATGGCTATGTATGTGTGTGTGTAAAGCAAGTTGGGCAAAATGTCTAGGATATAGACTAAGTCTAAGGAATCTTAAACGGATAGCTACTTAGAATATGCACCACAGAATACACCACATGCATGCATATGCGAGACTCTACACACACACACACTCACACACCCACAGACTCTACACATATACACACACGTAACATGCCTAATTGCGCATCAATATTAATGTTGAGGTTATGTCGTAGATTTTCCAATATCCAAATCGCTGTTTCAACCCTAGACACGTAAGCTCTGTAACTAACCAAATCCACACATACACATTCGAAGCACAACTCATTTCTCTAGTCTCTCAATTGAATTCCATTTTAGACTCTGGGTTTAACGCTTGGTTCCCACTCTCTCTTTATTCTTCTTTCCCTACACATATGCATCCTCAGTGAGAGTACATGTGTGCCGTTGTTGTTAAACAAACAAAAAATGAACTCTTGAACATTTTTTTCCTTGCGGCGATATTAGGAGATACATAATGTACGTACGATTAACTAAATACAGTGTTAAGAAATAATTGAAAAATTGAAAAAACTACATATATGTGTATGTTATGTGTATGTATACAACATATTCAGTAGAAAATTCAATAGCTCTTAAGTCGAAAATCGTAAAGTTTAGTATGCATAAATTAACTGATTGTATAATTAGCGGAACAGAAAACGACAAAAAAAAGATCCAAGAGAAATAGAAACGGAATGATCAGAAAACAATGAGAAAATGATAATGAGAGCGATAGTCGATACGATTACGATTACGATAAATGATAAAAAGCGGATAATAAAAAGCCGGCAAAAACTATGCGATGCGTTTGTTTGTCTTATTTTGAAATCTTTAATGGATATTTCTACCATTTGATGTAGGTAAATTTGAAGGTTTTCGGCTCGCTAGATTCACAGACGTATAGCATCTGGATCTTGCAGTTGGCGTCGTTGATCATTTCGCGGGTGGCGAACATGTGCACGCAATTCTCATTGCCTCCGTAATTGTCCGGCATTTGCTTGGGTCCATTCCAGGGGGCATAGGTCATAGGTCGACCATTCGACAGCCAATAGAAGGCACCCTCAGTGCCCAGATCGTTGCCCGATATCCAAAAGTAATCGTTGTTCTTGAATCCCTTGGCCTTCATGTACTTGGTCAGCGCCTCCATCTCCGCCTTATCCTCGATGGACGCCAAATGGGCGTTCATCATGCGACAGGCCCCTGCCGCCTGAAACCAGTTTACCTTGTTCATCGGCTCGATATAGTAGTAGTTGTCAGCAATCCGAACAAACGGCGTGGTATCGATCTCCGAGGGAATGCCTACGAATAATGGTTGAGGATTGATACTTTAAGATCTCTCTCTTTCCCTTTCTTTTGAGATCTTCTTTGCTGCCATCGCTTACCATTGTACACCTCGGTACGGTAGTTGGTGAAGATATTCACGTCGGGCAGGTAGGCCCAGGTCAGACTCCAGCCGCCTACCAGGAGCAGCATACCCAAAAAACCACACGGATTCCATTGAGATCGATGCATGTTTAGCTTTCTATGTTCGGGGCACGAATACTTGCTGTCCACTGCTCTAGGGGCTTTATAGGGGACCCCGAAGAATCTACCAACCCAACTGTTTCGCCAAAAATCGCTAAAAACAGCTGAAAATACATCGGGGAAAACAGTTCGAACAGAACAGAAACGGTATGCCGATCGATCGGTGGACCCTTAACAGCAGATGTCGGCAGCAAACCATTGGACGGCGCGGCGGCTTGCATTGCCAAACAAAAAACTTTGTAACATGAGGTCAATGGAGTTCCTCTTCTATACCGCTACTATATAAATATTCCGTTTATTTGTTTAAATTAAGAAAAAATTGATAAATAATTAAAAGACAAAGTTCGCCGACTCTTACTCAGACCGTTCCTCTCAGATCGAATTCGGGTGCGGGCGGGAGTGGGATCTGATCCTGGAAGCCACCAGGCCATACAATCCCCTCAATCCACGACACATAGCTGGAGACACGAGTATACACCGAGGGCGGTCCACTGGCACAGCCCTGGCCTAGCGATGTGATGCCCACCACATAGCCGAAGGGTCCGTCCTGCATGATCAGTGGGCCACCGGAGTCGCCCTGGCACGTATCTTGCTGGCGTGTGACATCGCCAGCGCACAGCTGCGCGGACACCACGCCCAGCGAGAGCGTCTCGGGTGGATAGTGGATCTGACACTGGTCGTTGCCCACCCACTGGAGGGACACCTTCAGCAGCTGGGACGAGGAGAGGCCAGCAAAGCGCGTCTGGCCATAGCCAATGGCCGTCAGCTCTGTGTCGGCCAGCTCCTGCTTGTCCCAAAGACAGGTGGGACGCAGGGAAGGCGCCTGCAACTCCGCATTCAGCTCCAGCTCCAGCAGGGCAATGTCATTGTAGGCCGAACTGGCATTGTATTCCGGATGAATAATAACTCGCTTGATGTTGAAATCCTCGCCTGTGGTCAGGGTTAGGTTATCGCCACCTAAACGCACCTGACTGGGCAGCGCTCTGTGAAAGAAAGATCCGAGGATAAGGGTTACATTTCGAAGATCTTGCTTGTATGCCTTTATTTTCTTACCCGCCAAAGTCAATGCAATGGGCCGCCGTGAGTACAAATGTGGGTGAGATTAAGGCGCCGCCGCAGCGATAGTAGATCCGCTCATCGAAATTGGAACGCCAGCCGAGGGCCGCCATGAAGGGGAACTCCCGGTAGGCCGTCGGTTTTCCCCCCACCACGGACACCAAGAAGGAGATGTCGCGCTCGTTCAGCTGCTCCACATTATTGTAGTCATAGCACGCTGCCACGGAGAAAAAGAGAGAGTGAAGGAGAGAAACCCGTAACCCAACGGTTAGTTAGTCATGGCTTAGATATCCGTCTTAGAATGGGGGATAGTAGGGATTGGTAAGGCGCATTTCGCACTCACCCAGAACGCTGGGGCGCTTCTTGAGAGACGGCAGCGGGGGAAGTGTGGGTCGCTCTGTTGTTGTCGTGCTCGTGGTGGAGATCAGTGGCTGTTTATCTGGCTCACAGCAAATGTAGTGATCGAATTTAACAAAATAACAGGTCTTGGGAGATTCCCTCTTGTCCAGCCAACGCCTCAGGGCCGGGGGGCAGTCCTGCATTAGTTTGCAGGTGCCAGCCATTTGCTTGGCATCGTCCAGGAAGCACTCGTCAAAGGACTCTTTTGGAAAGATGATCCCACGCTGCGACAACGGACTGATGGCAGGTGTGGGCGTCGCCCCTAAAACGAAAGTTCATACAAAATTAGTTCCATTAATTCTGCTTTCTGCAAATATTATTTTCTCTATTACCTGCTGCTAACGGGAGCAGCAGCAGCAGCGGCAGCAACAGCATTGGATACAGGTTCATGTTAGATCGGTCTCCTCCTTTCGAGCTGGCAGCCAGACGCGTACTGCACTTTGGGGGATCGGATCCGATTGCTCTTCGAGTGTTGTCGGCAGCAGCAAACCTGTCGGGCAACATCCTCCACTTACTCTCCAGGCACGCGCGCTGAATCGCCACCAGAAATAATTTCGCGTATTTAATAATTGCTGGTGCTGTTCCTGTATCAGTATTATCGTCAACGGAGCTTGAATTTGTGACACACCATCGCCATCTGGGGTTTTAAGATCGGTTTCGGTTTCGGTTTTGGGTGATAATGAACGGCGGCAACGCGCTGCGACCGGTTCTCATTGTTGGCGCATTGAACCTGGGTCATATTTAAAGCGAATTGCTTTGGGTTTGTTCTTATTTTGATCAAAACCGGCTGCGATAATCACTCAATGGAAGACCTTGTCAGCGCCGCGCCACCCACCCGCGCTCACCATCCCCGCTTGAGGGACGTTTCATTCAAATGCGCTAAAAGGTCACACTAATAAGCGGCTAATTTAAAAAAGCTTTCTTCACCACAGCAGTATTTTCCCACTTTGCGCTGATGGTCACACTTTTGTGTGCTTGACGGGCTGTTGTTTTAAATCGTAATTTTTCTTCGAATCGCACGCATTGACTACGGGTGCCACATTCTGTTTCCACCCAATTTGTTTTGCCGGCATTTTGGCGTAAGTGTACTGTGTACTGAGCAGAACTCTAATGCTTATTTTATGTAAAGTACCGTCAAACAAAAAACTTTGTAACAATGGTCAATGGAGTTCCTCTTCTATACCGCTACTATATAAATATTCCGTTTATTTGTTTAAATTAAGAAATAATAGATAAATAATTGATAGACACAGTTCGCCGACTCTTACTCAGACCGTTCCTCTCAGATCGAATTCGGATGCGGGCGGGAGTGGGATCTGATCCTGGAAGCCACCAGGCCATACAATCCCCTCAATCCACGACACATAGCTGGAGACACGAGTATACACCGAGGGCGGTCCACTGGCACAGCCCTGGCCTAGCGATGTGATGCCCACCACATAGCCGAAGGGTCCGTCCTGCATGATCAGTGGGCCACCGGAGTCACCCTGGCACGTATCTTGCTGGCGTGTGGCATCGCCAGCGCACAGCTGCGCGGACACCACGCCCAGCGAGAGCGTCTCGGGTGGATAGTGGATCTGACACTGGTCGTTGCCCACCCACTGGAGGGACACCTTCAGCAGCTGGGACGAGGAGAGGCCAGCAAAGCGCGTCTGGCCATAGCCAATGGCCTTCAGCTCTGTGTCGGCCAGCTCCTGCTTGTCCCATAGACAGGTGGGACGCAGGGAAGGCGCCTGCAACTCCGCATTCAGCTCCAGCTCCAGCAGGGCAATGTCATTGTAGGCCGAACTGGCATTGTATTCCGGATGAATGATAGCTCGCTTGATGTTGAAATCCTCTCCTGTGGCCAGGGTTAGATTATCGCCACCTAAACGCACCTGACTGGGCAGCGCTCTGTGAAAGAAAGATCCGAGGATAAGGGTTACATTTCGAAGATCTTGCTTGTATGCCTTTATTTTCTTACCCGCCAAAGTCAATGCAATGGGCCGCCGTGAGTACAAATGTGGGTGAGATTAAGGCGCCGCCGCAGCGATAGTAGATCCGCTCATCGAAATTGGAACGCCAGCCAAGGGCCGCCATGAAGGGGAACTCGCGGTAGGCCGTCGGTTTTCCCCCCACCGCCGACGCCACGAAGGTGAAGTCGCGCTCGTTCAGCTGCTTCACATTATTGTAGTCATAGCACGCTGCCACGGAGAAAAAGAGAGAGTGAAGGGGAGAAACCCGAAACCCAACGGTTAGTTAGTCATGGCTTAGAGATCCGCCTTAGAATGGGGGATAGTATGGATTAGTAAGGCGCATTTCGCACTTACCCAGAACGCTGGGGCGCTTCTTGAGAGACGGCAGCGGGGGAAGTGTGGGTCGCTCTGTTGTTGTCGTGCTCGTGGTGGAGATCAGTGGCTGTTTATCTGGCTCACAGCAAATGTAGTGATCGAATTTAACAAAATAACAGGTCTTGGGAGATTCCCTCTTGTCCAGCCAACGCCTCAGGGCCGGGGGGCAGTCCTGCATTAGTTTGCAGGTGCCAGCCATTTGCTTGGCATCGTCCAGGAAGCACTCGTCAAAGGACTCTTTTGGAAAGATGATCCCACGCTGCGACAACGGACTGATGGCAGGTGTGGGCGTCGCCCCTAAGTCGAAAGTTCACACAAAATTAGTTCCATTAATTCGGCTTTCTGCAAATATTATTTTCTCTATTACCTGCTGCTAACGGGAGCAGCAGCAGCGGCAGCAACAGCATTGGATACAGGTTCATGTTAGATCGGTCTCCTCCTTTCGAGCTGGCAGCCAGACGCGTACTGCACTTTGGGGGATCGGATCCGATTGCTCTTCGAGTGTTGTCGGCAGCAGCAAACCTGTCGGGCAACATCCTCCACTTACTCTCCAGGCACGCGCGCTGAATCGCCACCAGAAATAATTGCGCGTATTTAATAATTGCTGGTGCTGTTCCTGTATCAGTATTATCGTCAACGGAGCTTGAATTTGTGACACACCATCGCCATCTGGGGGTTTTAAGATCGGTTTCGGTTTCGGTTTTGGGTGATAATGAACGGCGGCAACGCGCTGCGACCGGTTCTCATTGTTGGCGCATTGAACCTGGGTCATATTTAAAGCGAATTGCTTTGGGTTTGTTCTTATTTTGATCAAAACCGGCTGCGATAATCACTCAATGGAAGACCTTGTCAGCGCCGCGCCACCCATCCGCGCTCACCATCCTCGCTTGAGGGACGTTTCATTCAAATGCGCTTAAAGGTCACACTAATAAGCGGCTAATTTAAAAAAGCTTTCTTCACCACAGCAGTATTTTCCCACTTTGCGCTGATGGTCACACTTTTGTGTGCTTGACGGGCTGTTGTTTTAAATCGTAATTTTTCTTCGAATCGCACGCATTGACTACGGGTGCCACATTCTGTTTCCATCCAATTTGTTTTGCCGGCATTTTGGCGTAGGTGTACTGTGTACTGAGCAGAACTCTAATGCTTATTTTATGTAAAGTACCGTCAAACAAAAAACGTTGTTACAATGGTCAATGGAGTTCCTCTTCTATACCGCTACTATATAAATATTCCGTTTATTTGTTTAAATTAAGAAATAATAGATAAATAATTGATAGACACAGTTCGCCGACTCTTACTCAGACCGTTCCTCTCAGATCGAGTTCGGATGCGGGCGGGAGTGGGATCTGATCCTGGAAGCCACCAGGCCATACAATCCCCTCAATCCACGACACATAGCTGGAGACACGAGTATACACCGAGGGCGGTCCACTGGCACAGCCCTGGCCTAGCGATGTGATGCCCACCACATAGCCGAAGAGTCCGTCCTGCATGATCAGTGGGCCACCGGAGTCGCCCTGGCACGTATCTTGCTGGCGTGTGGCATCGCCAGCGCACAGCTGCGTGGACGCCACGCCCAGCAAGAGGGTCTCGGGTGGATAGTGGATCTGACACTGGTCGTTGCCCACCCACTGGAGGGACACCTTCAGCAGCTGGGACGAGGAGAGGCCAGCAAAGCGCGTCTGGCCATAGCCAATGGCCGTCAGCTCTGTGTCGGCCAGCTCCTGCTTGTCCCACAGACAGGTGGGACGCAGGGAAGGCGCCTGCAACTCCGCATTCAGCTCCAGCTCCAGCAGGGCAATGTCATTGTAGGCCGAACTGGCATTGTATTCCGGATGAATGATAGCTCGCTTGATGTTGAAATCCTCTCCTGTGGCCAGGGTTAGGTTATCGCCACCTAAACGCACCTGACTGGGCAGCGCTCTGTGAAAGAAAGATCCGAGGATAAGGATTACATTTCGAAGATCTTGCTTGTATGCCTTTATTTTCTTACCCGCCAAAGTCAATGCAATGGGCCGCCGTGAGTACAAATGTGGGTGAGATTAAGGCGCCGCCGCAGCGATAGTAGATCCGCTCATCGAAATTGGAACGCCAGCCAAGGGCCGCCATGAAGGGGAACTCGCGGTAGGCCGTCGGTTTTCCCAACACCGCCGACGCCACGCCGTCGCGCTCGATCAGGTGCTTCACATTATTGTAGTCATAGCACGCTGCCACGGAGAAAAAGAGAGAGTGAAGGGGAGAAACCCGAAACCCAACGGTTAGTTAGTCATGGCTTAGATATCCGCCTTAGAATGGGGGATAGTATGGATTGGTAAGGCGCATTTCGCACTCACCCAGAACGCTGGGGCGCTTCTTGAGAGACGGCAGCGGGGGAAGTGTGGGTCGCTCTGTTGTTGTTGTGCTCGTGGTAGAGATCAGTGGCTGTTTATCTGGCTCACAGCAAATGTAGTGATCGAATTTAACAAAATAACAGGTCTTGGGAGATTCCCTATTGTCCAGCCAACGCCTTAGGGCCGGGGGGCAGTCCTGCATTAGTTTGCAGGTGCCAGCTATTTGCTTGGCATTGTCCAGGAAGCACTCGTCAAAGGACTCTTTTGGAAAGATGATCCCACGCTGCGACAACGGACTGATGGCAGGTGTGGGCGTCGCCCCTAAGTCGAAAGTTCATACAAAATTAGTTCCATTAATTCTGCTTTCTGCAAATATTATTTTCTCTATTACCTGCTGCTAACGGGAGCAGCAGCAGCAGCGGCAGCAACAGTATTGGATACAGGTTCATGTTAGATCGGTCTCCTCCTTTCGAGCTGGCAGCCAGACGCGTACTGCACTTTGGGGGATCGGATCCGATTGCTCTTCGAGTGTTGTCGGCAGCAGCAAACCTGCCGGGCAACTTCCCCACTTACTCTCCAGGCACGCGCGCTGAATCGCCACCAGAAATAATTGCGCGTATTTGATAATTGCTGGTGCTGTTCCTGTATCAGTATTATCGTCAAATGAGCTTGACTTTGTGACACACTATCGCCATCTGGGGGTTTTGGGATCGGTTTCGGTTTTGGGTGATAATGAACGGCGGCAACGCGCTGCGACCGGTTCTCATTGTTGGCGCATTGAACCTGGGTCATATTTAAAGCGAATTGCTTTGGGTTTGTTCTTATTTTGATCAAAACCGGCTGCGATAATCACTCAATGGAAGACCTTGTCAGCGCCGCGCCACCCATCCGCGCTCACCATCCTCGCTTGAGGGACGTTTCATTCAAATGCGCTTAAAGGTCACACTAATAAGCGTCTAATTTAAAAAAGCTTTCTTCCCCACAGCAGTATTTTCCACTTTGCGCTGATGGTCACACTTTTGTGTGCTTGACGGGCTGTTGTTTTAAATCGTAATTTTTCTTCGAATCGCACGCATTGACTACGGGTGCCGCATTCTGTTTTCACCCAATTTGTTTTGCCGGCATTTTGGCGTAAGTGTACTGTGTACCGAGCAGAACTCGAATGTTTATTTTTTGTTTTGTGCGTGGTGTTTAGTGTAAAAGTGTAAGTGACGCGCGCGCATTTTCGGACACTGTAATTTATTAATATAACCCCAGAGAGTTTTTCGGAACGGAGCGCGTGTGTACCTCTAAAAGCACACACAACACACAGACATTGTATCTATATCTAGATAATGCTATCTTTTAGTTTGTTTTAAATTCTGTTGGTATTTGTTGTTGTTTCGTTGTTGTTGTTGTTGTGCAAGTGAACGGCGCAACAGCAATTGTTTTGAGATTTTGAATTGAATGGAGTGAGCAGAGCCAGAGCAGTGGTAGAGCGGGATGGCAGGATGGCGCGGCAAGGGGTTGTGATCAGCTGAAGGTGAACCGGTTCGGTTGGTGGCTACCGTTTCAAGTGCAACCCTATTGTCTTCTCTGCCTCCTCTTTGTTGTCCTAAACCGCTGCTGAGCTTATGACGTCAGTGGAAGAACGCTTGCTCGTTAGATCGGCTGAGAGAAAGAGAGGGGGAGAGGTGCTAGAGCGAGAGTGAGAGATGTGACTCATCCTACCTAACTTTTTGGAGCGGAACCTGACGTCAGCGGGCAATTTTAGAACACAATCAGTGGTGACTGTTTATTGTAGTTACAACCCCATCACAAGCTGTTCCGTTCCGAAATCACCAAGCCAAACAACAAACAGAACGCCACCAACCACTATATCGATGTGCCTTATCATTTGATGATAATGAGAAATTCTTCCACCTGCTTCGTGCTCTTTATGCTCTCCTCTGCTCTCCTCCGATAAGATAAGATATGACATGTTTCGCATTTTTTTTTTAGCACACTTTGTGTTCGCAAAGCTCCTCTTTTTTTTCACTGTGTAACGATATATATTTTGTTGTTGTTTTTAGGAGATCAAAGCCCATAAAGAAATAAACAATAAAAATAGCCGAAAAAAGTACAAACCGGTTGCACATACACAATACTACAAAAACCAACAAAAAAAACACGTCGTTTGCAGCTCTTCAACGTTCAACAGGTGAGTGTCCCATACGGGGATTATACATAGATACGATTGTATGTAGTACTAGTGGTAGGGGCCTCTAGGAGGTATACGGGGGGGTAAGGGCTTCTGTCGCCCCCACAACAATGTCTTTGTTGTACTTTCACCAAAAATACGTACGGTACATATGTATCTATTTATAAGCACTCGATTCCACTCCACAACCCACTTGAGGGCCCGCAAAACTGATGACTAGATGGAAATACATTCATATGTAGTCAATACCCTTTTTGGGTATTTGTTCAACTTGCAACTTTGTTCTTGGAAGTTCCCTGGAATCATTTGTGCCTTAAGCTGCAAAGATGTGAATCATTTGAGTGCTCAAAATGGGAATCCATTGGGAGTCCACAATACGATAAAAATATCCAAGAACTATACGATTGGCTGTGAGAAATGAACCCATAAGCGAACGGATGAGCATATTCATTATTCAGACCACAAAAATGTGCAAAAATTAGAGATATTTCACTATAGTTGCAGATAGCATGCACCCGGAACGGAAACTTTTATGAGTATGTGTTCTATGGCTGTGATTCACAAAGTTCTGTAGTTTCAAAATAGTGTTCCAGACAATATTCCAGACATATTTTCTGCCCAGTCCAGCTGTACAAATGATTTAATCTTAAAGATTTATGGTGCATTTTTGTGTCTTTATGTATGCCATATTTTGTTTTGGTTGCGCTACGAGTAGTTCCAATAGATCTTTCATATCCCTGTGTATACCCTGTGATCTTGAAGTACCAGGGGTGGTTTCCACTCGTGAATGCAAATTTTCCCTCTCACCTCATCTGAAAGATCGGATTACGGGCACCAACCAACGCCACTTGCCACATGCCTCTCGATCGCAAGGGGTTCGGGGTTGTATCGTAGACAATTTGTCGGTGTCTCTGGTGTTTGCTGCATTTGAATTTAAATTTCGAGACAGAGACAGGGACAGAGACAGAGACAGAGACAGGGGCAAGGCTGTATACACGCTGTATAACGATATTGACCTCCATTAAGCTGAGCCAAAAACGATTACCCTTTATGACTGTCTCGCTCTCTGCCTCTCTGTCTCCCCCTGCCTCTGGCTCTCTGGCTTTGCCTCTCTTTGTTGTCCGCATTTGCAGTTTTATTATTTTAATTCTGTTGATAACTATTCTGTTTCGGGTCTTTTTTATATTCTTGATGTGCGCTCTCAAATTATCCAAGTCCATTTCCGTTTGCCCTCCCGACCACCACAACTAACGACAACGAGTATTGTGTACCCTGGAAGATGGCTGGCATATTGATTCGTGGCTCAAGTCTGTTCCCATAAGTGAAAGGCTACACCGAAGCGAATCGAAGCTAGTCAAATCTATTGCTAGACAAATCTTTGATTTCTCAGTCATTCTCAGTCATAAACCATTTTCACTCAGGCAAAACTAAAACTAAAAATACAACAACAAGATGAAATTGGAATACCACCAAGACTTCACTGTGTCCCGATTCTCCCGACACTCTGTTCAGATTATTCGTGTGGTGTCCTCCATCAAAACACCAGCCTCCCTCGAAGAGATCTTTGAGGAGGTGTACAACACCTATAAGGTGAGTACTTCCCTGAAAGTTCCACCATATACATACCATTGTGGCCATTGCATCCGCAGCCAGAGCCCGAAGATTTTCGTTTCTGGGACAATGTGGCGGTTAAGCTGGACATGGCCGTAAATCGTGGCTATATTCGGAAGTATCGTGGACTCTATACGGTCCGCCGATTGAAGATATCATAACCATCCATGGCAAGAGTCGAGGCTATTGAGAAGTGCCAAAAGTCTTTCAAGAGGAGTAGGGTATCCAGCACTTCGAATCCCTCCCAAGTCCAATCATTGTTTTATTTCTGTGTGACCTGCATTTCGGCGAACGTTTTTGTTGTTGCTTTTTCATTGTTTTGTTTAATGTGCTTTGGATGTTGTTCCAGCGCTAGGGGGAATTTCAACGATTTTCGTCGAATGATGCCAAAAAAATTTGGCCAACAAAATTGTATACAAAAGAGCTGCTATGGAACACGAAGAAACATCCAGAGGCGAATACCGAAAAACAGCTACAAAGATACAGAATATGGAATACAGAAATACAGATACATACACTGCGAGAGAGAGAGAGAGAGAGAGAGAGAGAGAGAGATGAAACTTGGCAAAATAGAGGTCTAAAAATGATCTCATTCTCAGGGTCTACCAGTATGCAGAAAAACAAAACGTTTTGGCTATCAGTTTACGTTTCGGTTTTCAGATCTCTATAGTTGGGGCAACAACATTTTTCGACAGCAACATTTTCGCACGAAAAACACTAAATGAATGTACATACATACATACATTTGTACATACATATATCAAAATTCGTATTGCAAATACATATAGAAAATTGAATGAGTTTTTATCTAGTTTTTGGCTGTCTGTCTGTTCTTCAAAGGGAATGAACTCTTCCACCCATTCATCCACCCATTCAAGATAGGATTGGAATGCTTCCAATAACTTTTAGAAGATACTATGATGATGCCCACCCATATTTACTTATGTTTAATACTTATATAATGCCAATAAATAGTTTAAACTAAGAATTAACATAGATTGGAGCTATGGCTACTGTGGCTAGAAATATTTTGATATATTTCGTCTCTCGAGGGAAGTGTAAATATTAACATTTCACTGGTTATAATCTAGAACCGTTCCTAGAGCGGAGTTCCTTGAAAGTGTGTCCATATATCGATCTCTATTGATCTCCATATTTCGGGCGACACCTTTTCCTCGAAGACGGCGGACGAGGAGGCATCTGTAAACGGATCGAATGGGATCGAATCGGTTCGTTCAACTTTTGAAGAAGATTCTTGTACTCGTAGTCGTACTCCTATCCGTTGCTTGGTCCAACATCTGTCTGTCTGTCTGTCTGTCTATGGACTCTGCTCTCTGCATTTAAAAATACTCGTAGTTTCCATTCGCTTTTCTTGATTTGATTCACTTTTTTTCGCACTTTGCCCGTTTGGGGCGGCAGACTGAAGCAGGAAATGGGGCGTGTTGCTGTAAATTGATATGTTGATATGGCGGCGAGGAGGAGTAGGATCCCAGAGTTGACCTCATTAGCGAGTGCACTGAATGCGATAATCAAATGATATTTGAGATGCAAGAGAATGCCCCCTGCCCCCTGCCCCCGCCCCATTTCTGTATGTGCATGTGCGTGTGGCAGCGGCATATTTGAAAGCTGTGTTTGGAATACGAGCCAGAGTAAGTGGAATGTGGATCCACCAGCTGGGTACGGCTTTAGTATTGGTTTTCAATATTGAGATGCCTTTGAAAGGTCTTTCAAAATGGGCTAGCACACGCCTCCACCCAAAAGAATAGGGGTTGTCCGATTAGTTGCACTACAAGTATTATCCCCCTTCATCCCCCATAAGCGGAAGGGCCACCCCTACGCCTTGCAAGCCATAATGTAGGTCACATTATGCCCCACTCTTAATCAGCCTTCTAATCGCCCGCCCAGTACAGAAACACAAGCGAACGCCGCTAAAGTCAAAGGAAAACCACCACTGACACAGTGAAAGAAAAAACCATCAAGACTTTGCGGGGGTTGGGGGATGGCTTGGATGGGATGGGGTTTTCGCATTTCTGAGCTGCATTCGTGGCCATAAAACTGTCGAGAAACCGCTGCCCATATTGCACAGTCGCTGCTTCTGCTGCTGCTGCTGCTGCTGCTCTAATTTATTAAGCACCCACCCCGGCAGCAACCCAGCAGCACCCGCACCCGCACACCCAGACGCAGACGCTAATTCCAAGAAGTTGGCAAAAGAAAGCCAAACCAAGCCGACTGCTCCACCATCTGCTGCCCGGTGGCGATGACGGGTGATGTCCATGAGGGGTGTATTAGTACTCCAATTGGTAAGCCAATCATTCATTCATAAGAGGTGCCGAATGATCCCATTGAATGTCGCACAGATACGCTGTACCAATTTCCCATAAACGATGGCAGCTACTATATAGAAGGATAACCATGTTTCGTTAGGGGTTGATCATTTATCTTTTACAGGGTATCACGCCTGGGTGCCATGGCCTCCCCTTGGCAAGTGCTATGTTGCGTGCGTTGCGTAGATAAAAGGGGCACAACGTGCATGCCTGCAACATTGGACATTCGAGTGGAGTGGAGTGGAGTGGAGGGGAGTGTAGTGGATTGGAGTGGAGTGGTGGTTGGGGCATCCAAAACCCACCCACGTATTGCAGTGGGCATATTGATCCACAGAGCTAATTGATCAGCCGCTTCAATCGCCCGGGGCGGTGGGGATGACGCATATGCCACTTGTGACGAAACTTGGTGCCACAACAGAACTGAATATTGCATCAGTCAGTCAGCGGCAAGAGTAAGACGTCGACGCCCACACGACAGGCCAAACCCGACCCCAACCCCATCCACAACCACAACCCCCACCCCAACCCCAACCCCAACCCCATTCTCCTTCTTCTTGCTCTACTCATTGACTCAATTTGACTCAATGAAAGAGCAACAGAAAAGTTTCAAAGGTGTCTGACGAAAGATTCCACAGACCCGTACGATAGATCGTATAGATAGATATATGTGCATATATATCTAAATTGTGTGTCTCAAAAGTATAAATATTTTCCCCCAAATTGTGCAAGAAGAAAGAAAATCCAGAGGCAGAGGCAGAGGCAGACGCTGTGATTAATGCCTGGACCCCAACAGCATGATAACTCATTCAAATAAAACGAGATTTAAAATCTAGTTCTCATTATATATATATATATATGTATGTATAAGCCTCTATTCAGAGCAGAGCTCTCTCTCTCTCTCTCCATCTCTCTCACTCACTCTGGGGCTAAAGCTTAGATTGTACATTTTTGAAGGTCAGTCGTGAGTGCTGCTCCCCCCAACTTGTTTGACGATTAAAATAATCACGAAATGCCTCAAACGTTGCGTCAGAGTCTGGGCTCTGTACTGGGTGGAAGCATAATGACGTCATCGTTCGATCGGATTCCAGTTTCTCCTTTGGATCGTCAGTTATCGATGAGACCCTGAAAGACCGCTGAAAGACCCGATGCCATCCGTGACAGGGGTCTCAGGTCTGGAGGTCTAAGCTATGGCCTCTGGTCTGTGGTCTGTGCTCTGTGGCCTGTGGTCTTGTTTTCCCTGCTGCTTTGTCGGCCTCCAATTAAAACGTATTTTTAGGGGACTTGCTTCTCAAATATGCAAATTGCGATTCAGTTATTATAACATTTTATTATCGGTGGCCAAAGTTCAAGGAAAAATCATAGCGAATATTGATTCAAGTGGATCGATAACAACATGCAAATTTTCCATGTCCATGGAGAATTTTTGCAATGAAAAATTTACAAGCTCTTGGAATATTTTTAGAGTAATTATAGAGAGAAATTTAATTGATTTTTGACCTCTTGCTAGATTTCTCTAGTGAATTATTCAGTGAATCAAGTCAGGGGAAATTAGTTACGATGGTAAGTGGAAATATTTCTTGAAAATACGTATTATCGTTCCTCTTAGGGAATAATCAAAGGATTTCATCCAGCAAAAATATATACAATATGGATTTTTGAATGAGCCCAAAGAAAAACATAGTTTCCATGGCTGTTGATCTTCTAATTTCCCTAATCTTTCCCCAATTATAAGCATAAATTATGGGGCAGCATTTCCTGATGCCACCCCCCGCAGTCGTAGGCTCCCTCCTCGAAAATGAAAGCATAATCAAATGCTGCCAAATTGTTTTGTAAACAAATGAAAAGTAAATTCACTGACCGACAATTGAGGCATTGAATGTTCCAAGAACGAAAGGCCGAAGGGGAGGAGGCAGAGGAGGAGGCAGAGGAGGAGGCAGAGGAGGAGGCAGAGGAGGAGGCAGAGGAGGAAGCAGAGGAGGAGGCAGAGGAGGACGAACACAAGAGCAGCAAAGCGCTATGGGATGTGGGATGTGATGGCTCGTTATTTTGGATTTAGCCTTGACATCATAATGGAGCCGATTCGTAACACTATGATGAAAATGTCCAGAAATGTTTGGGCTATAAATATATATGTATGTATTTATGTGTGTACATTTGTTTATGGACTTGCCCAATCAGCCAGAAAAGCAACAGATGCGACACCAGAATGGGGCCTCCCCCATTCTCGATCGATACGATCTCTCTTCCCTCTCGTTCTCTCTCTCTCTCTCTCCGAGTTAATTGTCAATTAATGAAACATTCAATCGAATCACGAATTCACAGAGTCCACCATATGCCCTTTGCCTTATTTGTGACTCAGGGAATTGCTGACTTATTTGTCTGTCAAGTCTGTGTACTTGTATATCGGTTCAATAGTTTTCCAGTTTTGAGTCACGTTCCGTCCGGACCACACCCCCTGCGCCCAGTTTCGCCTTCTTGGGGCTAATTACAACCGTGCAACTCATCCGTACCTACCTACTATGTACGTTCCAAGGGGCACACAAAATTAACTCAAATTATGCGGTAATTAGCTGTTGTGTTACTTTTGTAGATAAACCATAGAGATTATATGTTTGTCCACCGCTCGTCTACCCGTTTACTGCCATGAATAACGACCATAAAATGTAAATTCGACGGCGTTTGCCTCGTTTTCGAACGGTTCCCATTTCCTGGCAAACCGCAATGTGGGGTTAGCGTCACCAGACAGTGCTGTGAAACGTGACGTTCGGCGGTTACACAGCACTGAAGATCGCTTAGTCATACTTGTCTTTTGTTTTCTTCTTTACTTTTCTCCATTTGCCTATGATATTGGGGTTTAGCGTCACCAGACAGTGTTTTATAATGATAATTGGCTGTTATACAGCACTGAAAATCTCACAGGCTCTCTCTCTCTCTCTCACAATCTTGTTTCACAACACTGAAGATCTCTAAAGCGCGTTTTTGTTGTAAGTTTGTTTTGCTTGCCACATATGCCACACATCATTCGCCTCACTTCCCACATTCCCAACACTCGCAACAGGAAACCACAAGTATTGGTTATCTACAGTACATGCCATAAGTATGCTTCCGTCCTACATGTACAATTGGGGTCACAATTATAGAAATATAACTTTAAACACGTTTTAAACTACTTATTGTAGTCTTGAATTATAATCTATGGCTAGCATCGGTGGTATATGTTTTTCTGATTCCATTTGCTGGCTTATAGAGTGCAATGCCTGTGTGCCTTTCCAGGCAAGGGCTATAACTCGTGTAGTATCTGTATACCTCTACACCGACCCGTATAAAAATCTACCCTCAACTTCCACTGAAAACGAAGAATTTCTTTGGGGCTCCTTTGGAAGCGCGAACTGTGGATGCATGAGAGATGTAGATACAGGGCTACTTACATATGTATTTGCATCGATCCAATCATCGATCTACACTCGTATTCCTTATTGGCTCTTGAATACTCTTGTATTATTACGTAAGCTTTTCCTGTGAGCCGATGCAATCTAAAAAACATCTTTCGATTGGTTTTAAATCTCTCTTTTATCTGTCACATCTCCAGCTATATATTTCTACAAAACCAAGACCTATTCGTGTGGCCACTGTTGTACGAATACTCGCATGTGCATGGGCGGGCCTTGGTCTGTGGATAAGGCTCTCTGTTCGCCCACTTTTTGCCGCTGGCTCTTTGGCTCTTTGGATCTTTGGCTTTTGGTTCTGGTTCATCTCCCAGATCTGCAATGCCATAAAGAAGAGAAAACATTAACAGAATTGTTGCTATTTTGCGTGTGGGCTGCTGCACAGCCTCTCTATATGATGGCACTTCTATGTACATACATATGTATATCGCACTTCCTCTCTATTTCGTTTCCCTTTCCGATATTGATCCCCTTTTATCCCCCTTTTCTTCCCTATGAAATTTGATTTTGTGCTGTGTTTGTTTTGTGTGTGGGACACGTGACTGGCGCTCTGTCAACCATAAAATGTTTTTCGCTGCCAGCAGCCAAACCCTTTTCCTTGCCCCCTCCGAACCGAACACCCCCCGAACACCCAGCCATCCGACCTCTGGGAGTTACGCATCGCCAGGCACTTGTCATAGGAATTCCCAGACTGCAGACGACGCCCCCAAAGATCGCCCAACTATAAAAACTCCCCAACGAGCGGAAGTGAAGAAAATGCACTTTCCAAAAAGGGTAGAGCAGGGACAGACAGACAGACACCCTTTTCCCCTTCCCCTCCCCCCCAGCAAAGGGAGTGTCTAGGCCAAAAGGCGACGGCACTGTACTTACTTTTTAAGCTCCATGCCATTTTTTTCTGCCTTCTGCCTTCGGTTTTTGTTTTTGTTTTGGTTTTAATTGAAATTGCAGACCAGACGGCAAATAATTTCCGGCTCATGAAATTTGAGTGCTGCCGCTGCACCCTTGACACAAGAAGGGCTTGAAGGGGATTGGGGCAGGGAATGGGGGCTTGCTAAAGTAAAATGGGGAATATCTTTAATCTAATTAAGAGATCAAGTATCTTTATCTGCGACTGCGACAGTGACTGAAAGACTGGTAATCGTCTCTACAATGTATAGGTTTGACAAGCACTGGGTAGAGAGGTACTGGCGGGGAGAGACACCCCCTAGGGGCAGGGAGTGTCCTTAGGAAATCACGAAAAAGGGTGATATGTACTGGAAATTCTAGGGAAAATAATGAACTTTTTTTAAACGTCCTGCAACTATTTTATGCCCTTCAAATAAGCTACTCGTCTCACAGCTAATCCCTGCGTTTAAAGCAGGAAATCTTGCATAGATTTGAACAAGATATAGCCTTGGATATAGCCTTGGATATAGCCCATCGATTCACAGATCCAATTTTTTACCTTTTTTGTGGTGGATTTTCCAGCCAGCGACAGTAGAGGGATCTAATAAAAAAATTCAAGAAAAAAATGAACTCCTTTAAGCACCGCTAAGGTACATTTGGGATACGTGTGTGTGTATATGCTGTATGTGTGTGTGCTGTGTGCGTGTGTGTCTCAATGGTGGTGAGAAAAAAAAATGTAAATTTCATTTCCTTGAAATTATTTGGTTGCATTTCCCTCTGCCCCTTTCTTGGCACTCGGTTCATTCGCCTTTTCCCCTGAGGGCGCATACACCACACCCCCTTCTGTGTGTGTGTGTGTGTGCTATGCAAATATGCGGACCAAAACCACCCCCAGTGAGAGGTGGGAGGTTGGAGGTGGTCCTGTCTCTGTTTTCCCACTGAGAGTTCAAAAAACTCTTTTGCGCCGGTTCTTTGGGTGACATTTGGCCGGAAGTTGGCTTTTGGCTCTAATTGCGGGCAAAAACTTTCGAGCAGGAGTATGAGCAGGACCTGAGGGGATCGGGCAGGCGTTTGCCGTGCACTCCCCTTTGTCTCTCTCTCTTCCTCTCTCTCTCTCTCTATTTCTCTCTCTCTCTGTGGGGGTTGTCATGCATTCTGGCGGCGTGTTACCAAGTTTTTCTATTGATTTTCTTTCTTGCGTTTCTTCGTTTGTTTTGGTCGCGTTTTATCGGTCTGTTTTCGTTGTTATTTGTATTTTGTAGGCCGAAAGCGAGTCACTGGGTCGCATTTTTCCGGCAGGTGCAGGGACTGGGACTGTGTCTGGGGGGATTTATGACACCAATTAGTTATGAGTTCTAAATTTGTTTGGCCGATTGCCAAAGCAGCAGACAGCCCCGCCCCCGGCCACCGCCCCATCCCGCCACGAAACAAGAGACAACGTCAGAATCCCGCCCCATGAGGAGACGGGAGGCCCCACATTATGATCCACGGGGATATGGAAATGCGAATACCTGTCCTAAAAATACGATGCCACCACACACAGTGGAGTTACAGAAGAAAGAAAAAGTCAAGGTAGAAATTTATGAAACTATTTGCTGTATCTTAGGTTTATCTTAGGGAAATCCATAGGAATGGGGGGAGGGATATAATCCCATAAGAGGGATTACATTTCAGGATTACTAGAGCAGAAAACCCAAAGAAGATGCTTCGAAATTGGTAAAAAAAAATAGGATGAGAATCTTAATAGATTCTTAACAGTATTTCCCCTCAAAAAGTAGACATTCTCATGGGAACTAATGGAAACTTCAGACCTGAAAAAGGATACTGATTGATATAGACATCCCCCCAACTGCTTGAAGAAATGTTTCCCAAGAGACTATTCGATATTTCCATGTAGATCTGGGAGTTTGTTTCTTGGCAGCCCTAGAAAACAAGGGAAAAACCCATGGCAAGCACGCTCCACTGTACTTGTACCTGTACCCCTTCTGTACCCCTCCTGTGCCCCTCCTGTACTGACAGTCAACAACTTTTGCTTTTCTTTTGGCAGCAATCAACATCATCAAGTTTTTTGGGCTCAAGGACAACCCAGCCAGCCCATAAAGACAGCAGGATCTGAGGAGCGAGCGGGAATCGAATTTGGAATCGGAGACGGTGACGGTGACGGAGACGGAGCCGAAGAAATATGTCAGAGCGGAGAACTCACACACAGATGGGGCCGCCGCCGCCGCCCCCCAAGCCAAACAAATCGCAGACATCGAATGGAGGCAACGGCAACGGCAACGGCAATGGGAATGGGAGTGCCAATGGGGGGGTCCTGCTGCCGAATGGCAACAGCAACAGCAAAAGCAACAGCAGTTATAGCAGCAGTAACATTAGCAACAAAATCCACGGCAATAAAAGTGTCGCAGCCCCGCAGGTTGGCGGAGGCGCCACAACAGGAGGCGAACAACAGAACGAGAGCCAGAACTCGAGCGCCTCTCGTAGGAGCCAGACACCGCCACGGACAGAGCAGGTCGTGATGACGCCCCGAGGCAAGACAGCCAACAGTACGGTGATCCTCATCGAGAGGAAGCTGGTGGATGAGATCAACGATCGGGTGCATGTGGCCGGCGGCGATCACACGGGCATCATCATCAACAAGGACACGGTCGCTGGCCAGAAGAGCGCCAGCAAGGCGGCCGCCCTCTCGCTGGAGTTCCGGGTGTTCCTTGTCAGCGCCAACACGGGCAAGCACTCGCAGGAGTCGCGCACGCTGCGCTTCTGGTTCCGCGATTGGCTGACCAACGACGAGAAGCAGGCGCACATTGCCCAGGACTTTTTCAAGGAGCTCGTCAGTCCGCAGGACTTTCCAAGAGGTACAGTTCTGTTCTGCGGTTTATGATGATGATGATGCGACAAAGGATCTCTATCTCTCTTGCAGACTATGTGGGCTTCATCAAGAAGATCATGAAGCTGATGCAGCACGGCTACTCGGAGATCCAGTCGATCGAGATAGAGCTGCGCATCCTGGAGCAGACATCGGCCCCGCCATCGCGTCCGCGTAAGTACATAAATGACCTGCTTTGACGTCATCTCCTGTTAATCTTTGATTTGATTTGATATTCGATTTGATTTGATTCGATTCGATTTGGGTTATCGGCCCCGTTCTTGGGGAAGCAGCTCGGGATGGTTACATCATCTATTGCTACGGCGATTGCAATCGCAAGTTCGAGGAGGCGCTGCTGGCGCAGAGGAAAACAGGTGATGGCGGCGATCTGATGAAGGCCATTTGGCTGGACATGTACACGGATCAGCTGAGTGCCAGGCGGAAGTGATTGATGCTTTCACTTCCACTTCCACTTCCGGTCCACCCGCAACTAATCATCTAATCCGCGTGTCGTTTCTATGGTGTCTGCCGCTTACCCCCCGCCGTCCGTCTACTACTGTCTACTCTCTCTCTCTCTATCTCTCTCTATCTTCCTCTTTGTCCACTCGTTGTTGTTTGTTCTGTTGTTCTGTTTTGTTCGTTCGTTCGTTTTTTTCGTACTAAATGCACGCTGTAAAACCACCACAACAAGAAAATCCAAAATCCAAAGTAACGTTTTTGCACTCAACATCAAAATAAAAATGTTAAAACGAATATTCAAACAAAAATAATAATAAATAATGCTTAAACCAGTGGCTTGGCAACTGTACAACTTCTTTGGATCAAGCAGCAGTGCGTGCATTCCTAAACTGTAGTAAGTTGAACTGCTTGCAACTGAGAAACTACTTGCCAAAGCTCACACAACTGTGGGCATGCTTGCCAAAGCTACCACAACTGTAGTTGGTTCTTCAGTCATCGTAAAGCTTGATATCAAACTGTATGGTTACAGTTTGTCCACGCCTAGAATGTATTCAAACTGTAATTTTGTTTCCTTTCAAAGCTTCTGAACTGTTAACTGTATCCTAATCAGTAGCTGTGTCTTGAACTGCGATGACCCTCAAACTATGTTTGTGCTGAACTGCTTGCCAACGTGTACTTCCTTAACGGCAGCTTCTTCCAAATGTTCCACAGCTGCTGGAGCTGCTCGCTGCTGCTACACCTAAGAATGTACTTAGCTTTCTTAATGATTTTAAATGTTGTTATGCTAGGCTGTTCGAAAAACTGTAATATAACCTTCATCAAACTGTGGCTCTGCTGAACTGCTTGCAAGGCGTGCTCCTTAAAATGGTGACCCTCAAACTATGCCTATGTTGAACTGCTTGCCAAACGATATCGCAATTCCCTCCGCTGCTCCAGACTGCAGACGTTGCAGGTCGTTGCCTTTTGCAACCAGAATTGTCTCTCTGGGATACTCCTCCTCCTTCACTCCTCCACTCTCCTAAATGACAGATTAAGCGACCAATTTGTCTGCAGCCAGCAATTAAAATACGCTGCTTGGGCATTTTAATCGACTCTCGACAAACGACACCGCTCGGAAACACCCCTAGTGCTCGTCCTCGTCTCTGCACTAACTACCAGACCACACCCACAGCCTAACCAGACCACCAGTCACACCCACCTGCTAACATCGTTGCATCGCACGGATTCCACGTCCCCTGCAGGGGGATTGCAATGATTCCTCCCCCTGCAGCGATGTGAAAATATTCGTCTAACCCACGCAGCCAGGCGCTACAGTTCCTCCAATTCTGACTATATCTGATCTGTATTGATGGTCGTCTCTCTCTGTCTGTCTCTCTTCCGCAGTTTCTCTGGAGGAATCGCAGTTTGAATCTCCGCCGCTGACACAGGAGAAGGTGCTGGAGCTCATAGAACAGGCCTATCCCAATCCCGTTTCGCCCGAGGATCTGGCCAAGTGAGTGTGCCTTGCATCCATTAACCAGTGGAGCTTTCAATTAAAATTCCATACAATTTGCTTTCGCAGGGACTACGGATGGAGCGAGCAGGATGTACTGCTGGTCATACAGTCGCTGCAGGAGCGGGGCTTGATCAAGTCGATGGAGTACAATGCCTACACCCGCATCCATCACGAGGACAAGGAGATCAAGGTGGTGAAGCAGATGCCAACGATAGCATCCAACAAGCAGCCGACGATTGCCATCATTACGGCGCAGTACTGCGAGAAGCTGGCGGTAGATGCAATGCTGGAGAACAAGGAGACCTTCGTTCGCTATACCACAGTCGGTAGGTGGCGGGGATAATAATCGACGAATAATCGAATAATCGACCAATCGATAGTGGACGATAGAATGCTGGCAAACGATTTAATGACTCATTCTGTACCTCCTCCATCCTCAAGCTCCTCACTAATAATATCTCAACTCTCTCTCTCTCTTTTTCTCTCTCTTTGTCGCTCCTCCCGCCCCCCTCTTAATCGTATCCTAACCACGACACGGGTGGCAACCCTATCACCATGAAACTGTTACGCAACTATTGAATGAATTTGCATAAAATTGTTGCTTGTTTTTGCTTGCCCGGCGACTGCGGGACACACGAATACCAAAAAACCAAAAACCATTAACCTCCTCCACTCTGCCACCCCCCCATTCGAATGTGTACACCACCCGTAACAGATTCCGATCCCAATCTAACGAACACCCTAAGAAAATCCAAAAAGAAACGAAGATTTGGTAAGCCGTAACCCCAGTCCAAACATTTCCAATAACCAGTATCCAATATCTATGTTTGTACATCCCACATCGTAAACTGTTGCACACAAATCGAGGCCAAGATTTGAGTTGTAATATTGCTGCAAAAATAAACTTAATTTAAGATAAACTTGTATGTGGACAGATATATATTTATATTGTACATATGTATGATCGATCAATGTTAAGCTCGAGAGAAACTTTCCTGCAAATATTTGTGGCCACCTCCGTCTATCGGGGAGGGTCTGTTGCAGATAAAGTTTCAAAATTGGCCTCAGATATAATGTGTTGTTCGTTCTGTTCTCGGTTCTGTTTATTTCCATGTTTTTTGTGAGTTTTGTACTGTTTGTTTTGTGTTGTTAAGGTAAAGGATTGTCCAAGGTTGGACTCATACTCATACTCGTATTCGTACGTGTGGGTTGTATTTGTATCATTTTGGTGGATTGATTAATCTGGTCACGCACTCTGTTCCATCACCCTGTACAAAATCCGAGCACCCACGCCCACCCATTGGAAAACCCATGTTAATTTGTGTGTTAAATGAATCCAAGAATAAATAATTGACTGAGTTTTGTTCTTCCACTCTGCTTTCCGTCTCTGCGCAGGTGAATCGAATGTCTATACTTTGGGCAATATTGGGGCACATCGGATAGTGAGCACAAAGCTGCCGTCGGTTGGCAGCACCAGGGAGGCGATGACTGCCACGGGCAATACGACCACACGGCTCCTGGGCACATTCCAAAAGGTGGACTATGTCTTCATAGTGGGCGTCGCTGGCGGTGTGCCACACTACACCGACTACAAGAAGCATGTGAGGCTGGGCGATGTGGTCATCTCGTATGTGGAAAAACAGCGGGCACTCCTAAGTAACAGGTACTTGTCTGAATCTGAATCCAAGTGAGCCAATCATTCAATCATCCGATTACAGCAAGGAGAAACCGTATGTGTATTTGTACAAGAGCGGCGAGGATGTGAAGACCTATTTTCCGATCAACGACTCACTGCAGCAGATCGCCGAGAGCCTGCAGGCTAACATGGAGCTGAAGCGTCCTTGGGAGAGTTATCTGAGTCAGGCCCAGCACACGCTGGCCCAGAAGACGGAGAGCGACTTTGGTCGGCCGGACGCCAAGACGGACAAGCTCTTCATGAACATCGGCAACAACGAGGTCATCGAGGTGGCCCATCCCATTGCCGCCGACGAGGTAAACGGTGTGCCTCGCCTGCGGCTGCATCTCGGTCCGATTGGCTCTGGCCGGGATCTCGTCCGTAGTGATGATCTGCGCACACAGTTTGCCCGCAAGTACGGCCTCCTGGCCACCGATGTGGAGATGAGCAGCGTCCTTGACAGCATTATCGGCAATTGTCGCGAGAGCTTCATTCTGGTCAAGGGCATCTCCGACTACAAGGACGGCATGTCCACCCGCAAATGGCAGAACTTTGCCGCCCTTTCGGCAGCGGCGGTCGTCAAGTCGGTTATCTGTGGCATGGATGCGCCAACCAATGTCTGAGCGGCGGCATCTCATCTACATCTTCATCCACTTCAGTTCAGTTCATCCCAGTCCAGTCCAGTGCAGTTCCACAATTCCCATGCCTGTGCTTGTATTTCATTATTTATCCAAAGGCGGACACGAAATGGAAGCGAAAAGGGGGGATTTTTCGAGAAATGGGCTGGAGGGAGGAGGTCACCTGGTAAACCAAAACCAAAATGTATGGCAATTGTGAGATAAGTGCATCGATTGCATTACGATTATAATATGTATGTTTGAGTAATATGTATTAAATAATTTCTTGTTATTTATTTTGTTATAACTTTTGTACTACAAAAACAATTTAATTTACACACATACACACACCCCCACACATGACGCATATACACCTATTGTATGTATATGCAAAATTAAATAAATATTGCAAACGTGCTTGCAACAACGAAAAACAGAGATTTTAAATTAAAGTATTTGTTTTAAGGACGCCACAGCCATACATTTTACGCGCCAAGCTTTGAAGCTTTGCTCTGATAGGCAACAATCAGATGAGATGTGAGCTTTTCTCGATTATAATTAATCGATTAATGCAAATAGACGCCCCTGCTTTCGAAAAAGACCCCTAGCGACTTTTTTCCACCTACAGACGAACCTATCATTATCCTATTTAAAAAAAAAAAAGCCTGGGGCAAGACGCAGCCCTAGTGCAATATTATATATTAACTCAAATTTGAAAGCTGGCCAGGGCTGCCAAAAATGCCAAAATTGCCGATGAAAAAGTTCATCACCATATCGATGGGAACAACATCACGAACGAAACTGCGTAGAATATGGTATCGATAGTCAAAAGTCATAGTGAGATAAATAAAGCCACATAAAAACTGAAATTTACACATTTTTAACCAAACAGACCAAGCTAAAAGTAAATTTAACTTACATTTTGTAAATTTTCTCGAAACCGTGCCATTATATTAAGTTACCTCGTCCAGCCGCAACAAATGTAAGTATTAGCATATCACGACACTAGCAAGGGGACGCACACAAGCGACAATTCCATTTTCATTGCCAATGATTTTTACGCATTTGCAGTAGCTTATGATATAATAATGTCGCGTACCCTGATTCGCACACTCGAAACTGTGGGCCGCCGCTACCATGTACCGAAAACAATCGGTATCCACGGCCAGACTGCTTTGCTCAGCGCCGAGAATCCAATGGCGGCCATGAAGATTATTGCAGTTAACTACTCAAAGCGGGGACCCCCTTCGGACCCAGGCAGTCCTTTTAAGATTGTGACCAGGACTCGTGAGCTCGCCGACGATGACCTCAACAGCATTGAGTCCGAACTGAACTGGGAGTTGACTGCCACGAAGAGCAATCGCTTCTACTTGCCCAATGGCTTTGGTCCAGCCTGGCAGGGCTACAATTCCACCATTGAGCTGATGACTCCACTCTCTGAACTAGTGAATTTCAACAAAGAAGCCAATACAGACAAGTCGAGCCTTGAACTCTCATGCTGCCAGTGTCCCATTCTGATACGTGACACCCTCATCGAAATGTTCCCAGTGCGCGCCGTTGCCAGCAAGGATACAGCGATTACATTGCTCACCTTAAGCCATGATGGTGACATTGAAACAGGCGCCACCAAGGTAGGGCTGTTGAAGCGAATTCATTTCTAGTCGATTTACTGATTTATCATCCCTTAAAGTTTGTGTTGGCCGCCAGAGACATCAGCGATCGTCTCTTATCGATGGGCTACTGGGCAGACTTCCTCAATCCGTTCAGCGGACGTCCCTACTTTATGCCCAAGGAGGATTCCATGTTGTACAAACAGGATTCGCGCTTCCGCGGACTGAATATGAGTCTGGCCCTCAAAAACCACTGCATGGTGATAGCTGCCGAGGAGAATGACAATACGCACTTCTCAGGGACCATTTATTGTACGGCACCAAGCAACTACGATGTCCTGGTAAAGATTCTGTCGCCCAACGACGAGCAGCATAAATATAAAGGGCTGTTTTAACGATAAGACCGCTTAGCCCAATTATCTGCCCACCACATAAAAAGAGAGGAGTAGAATGGAGGCTGCTAAATTACAAAGATAAAGCCTATTTGTGATTACGGCTGTGGTAGCTGGTTAGATTATTAGTTTCGACTTTGTAAATGTCTTGCATAGACAGACTTGTTATATACTGCGAGAATATAAATTGTAAGATTGTTTTCGTTCCTACTATCTAACGGCCATTTGATTGCAATGCCTCTCGATCTCCTTTAGCCGATTGATCAGCGAATGTAGCTCCTCGGCGTTGCACACGAACTCCACAATTGTGATCCGTTCGCCGCTGCTCTGCTGAAACCGACCAAGATTAATGCAAAACTGGGCAACGCCTGAACTGGTGGCAGAGGTGGATGACTTTACGTCGCACACAATCCGCCATTGGACATCGGTGATGTGCGGAAAATTGTGTCCCACTTGCAGTTGACGCAACACCAGATCCTTCCGATTGTCCTCGTAGACGCGTGTCAACTCATCCACGGCACTGCTGTGCAGCGCGAGTCCCTCCAATTGCTGGCGCAATGTCAGTCCATCCCAGCCATGTTTAGTAGCCAAGGCGTAGAGGGTAACGACGGCATATTCGCTTTGCTTGGCACTGGCAGCATTGTTGGCATATATTTCAGGCACTGGCGCAATGGCTATACGGAATGGATATGTGGATATGCATTAGCATTGGATCACTTTGAATAACATGTAGTCTTACTTACTTGCGTCCGGATGGAGGGTCAACTTGAGGGAATTCGCAATAAGCATCTTTGTGATGGGGGGCGGCAGAATTGTGCCCAGGTTTTTGAGTCCCGCCACCACGGTGGCCGAGATCAGGTTGCTGGCATCTGTGTCCGCCTCCACTGCGGGGCCACTCGCTGCAGCCGTAGCCATTAGTTAAGCGGCTAAATCCATTAAAATAAACAATGCACAAAAATACACAAATAAAGACTGCGATTCACATACGCTGTGAAAAAAAACAATACACGATTGCGCTTAACAGCACAAAAAGAGCACACCCACGCACAAGAACCCACCGCGGCTAACAGAACGGAGCTGGAACCAGCAAAGCGAATCAGCTGTAGTCTATTTAATTTCGATTTATTACAAATAAACTACAATATTTACAAGTCCACTTGTTGTGCTTCGATCACACTCTGTAAAAACACTCCTTGGCCCGAGACGAACAGTTGTCGTATGACTTGAACATGGCATCGCCATGAGCCACCTGGCCTTCGTCATCTATTTGGTCTAGTTCCGATTCGGGTACACAGGCGCAATTGAAATTCTTGTTACCGCGGCTATACAGCTTTCTTGGAAATCCCGACCAGGCTCGCTCCTTGCCATCACCGCTCGTGTTGGTGCACCACACACGGGTTCCCTTCGCCTCAGACCACTCGATGTTGCAGCCGGGATACTTTGAGCGCAGCTCGTCCACGTCGGCCTTGGCTTTTTGAGCCTGCTCCAAAAGCGCCAGGTACTTGTGGTAATATGGCGTCGGTTCGCCCTGTTCATCGTAGAACCGTCCTATCAGCCTCCCCTTGTAGATGTATTCCTTCTCGTAGAAATCCCTCCAATGGGCCAGGCCAAGGAGGTCGTTGGGTTTTAGGGTGAGCACATCGTCCGCTGTCTGCGGGTCGTACTCCTCAAACTCGCCGCTTATAAACGAAACGGAGGCGTCGCGTCCTACAAAGAAGTTATAGCTGCAACCGGTACCGTAGTGCTTGATGCCGCGAGTAACATCGAAAACGGATCCAAGTAATGCCAGATAGATGGGCTGTCCTTCCTCGCCATTGTATTTGGAAAGTTCTTCAGACGTAAGGAGCGTGGCTTCGCTGCCAGCTTTGAACTGGAGCGAAACCGTCTCGCCATCAGCATTGTCCACGTAGTTAGCCGCATGTCTGTTTGCAAACTGTTTTATTTCCGTGCGATAGAGGCCAGCCAACACAGCTGCCAATATAAAAAGAAACTGCAATTTGAATAGATATTTCACAAACCCAAACATTTTTGTCTTGCTCTATTTTGGGTTTACGCTACCGCGCTACGTGAGTAGCGTGGGATTATTTGATGGCGCGCCTTGCCAAGTTAAAGAGTGGTCAATGTCAAAGTGGTTTTTTTTACTAGTTTATTTTTTTGTATTCGGTCGATGAAATCTTGTTTGGTACGTATAGAGATGTGGGAAATATATTGTTACATATACCAGTATAGTAACACGAATGACGATGTTTTTCTGCGATAGGCGAAAGTAAAATTCGGCGGCTACATACCTTTATTTGAATATTAGAGTACAGCTGTTTTTTAGATTTTTTCTTGGCTAAACTCTGCAGAGACGAGACACCAATTTTTAAATCGGATTTATTATACAATGATATGCCCTCCCCCATCAGTGATGCGCACCGTTGTCACTATTTTCCGCCCACTAAAAAATTTTAAAATTGTTTTTCAACTTAAAATGGCGTTTTCTAACAGCCTTATTATAATTAGTAAAATCAAAAATTCAGTTAAAGTCGCTTAATCCTACTATTATACGTAAGCTAGGAACAGGAAAAAAGTATACAATATTTACAAATGTGTGAGGCTCTCACTCACAGCTCTTCCGCACTCGGGAGAGGCCGTAAAGTGACCTTTACTTTGCGACTTTTGTTCACGGCGACCCGGAATCGTTGTCCGTCATGGCTTTCTAATCGCCGTCTCCCCAGCCGGGCAGTGGGGTCGCTCAGATATTCCGAGAGGTTGGTCAATAGCCCAGGGGGTAGCCGTCGTCCCGGTGTTTCCACTCGCCATTCTTCCGGTGCCTCTGCCCAGATTTCTTCCTCTTTAACGGTATCTTTGTTGGGTCCCATGGTCTCGACGAGGGTAGCGGGCGAGATGCACAGCTTTTTCAGTGGTGGCGGGACAAAGTCTCCCCTGTTGGTCTCTACGGCCGTCAAAGTTGAAGTAGCTTCTACCTCTGTTCCGCCTGCCAGGTTGATTTGGGTACTTATGTTTTGCATGTTTCCAATCGTGAAATCCTGAGCTCTATACTCGGCAATAGCCGTATGACATTAGACTCTGTTGTAAAGAGAGAGAAAGAGATATCATGGAAGACAAAACGAAAAATTAGTGTTCGAAGCCGTCTTTAGACTCGACTCCTGGCTAATTTTCGAAGAACTGATTAACTATTTGTGACAAAATTATGTTGTCCAACACACACAGCCAGCCGAATGTGGTCCGAAAATTAAAAAAAAAACCTGCCTATAGAAGTTTCTATATCATAGGTTCTTTAGCATACCTATAAAAACTAAATATAATAGATTGATGAAATTTATTAAATATACCTATGATACGGTATACAAATATGCAGAAAAGTATAAAATATACCGTAAATGGTCAATCTACTTTCTTGATAGATATATACTTTTCCAGGGCTGGTGTACTATCGAAATCGATGTACATATGCAATCGATGCTTGAGCCCAATCGAGCGCAAAATTTGAAGACTGTTTTGTTTTTTGTGTGTCTTTTGCCAAACATTTTTTATTTGTTTTCAGTATTTAGTATACAGTTTGGGTACATAGTTTTTCTATTTTTGTTTTACATAATCAAAATACTGCTTTGATGTAATCTCGCTCTTATAAATTGGCTAGCAAATTTGAATAAAACCTATTGCTTGTTGACTTGTTTCACACATCCATTGTTTGTATATGATGTAGAGTTATATATGTAGGTTTTTGATTGATTCTAACTGCAATCCCATCCCATGCCATCCCCTCTGACCATCTGCTCCTCTGAGCATTCTCAATTCTCTAAGACTTCCTACACTAAGTACTTCCCTAATGCATTCGCTTATCTTATCGACAACGATAACTATGGTATATAATATATATGTATCTATGTAATATATATTTGTAAGTACAATTTATGCATTGCAGAAGGCATTTTATCAAAAGTTCCCATGTCCAAAATCCATCATTAATGTAGTCCCATCCATTTTAGTGCTTGTATATTGAGAATATTGTAAGTATTGTGCTCTGTTAGTCGCTTAGTTCTTCGGTACAATTAAGATTCAACAATGTTTCCTTTTTATTTGCTTGCTTGTGGTCACAATAATTGCAATAATCATTAATCAATTGGTTTTAATAATAGTGAAACAATCACGTATGTAAATTATAATAGCTTAAGTTTCTCTCACATTTTCCCCGTTTCGGTTTCTATGTATAGTATTTATGTATGTATATAGTTTAATAACAGCAGGCCACTTTTAGACATATGTGTGTATGTGTGTTTTATGTTTTTGTATATAGTATAGTATATATATATATATATTGTATATGTATGTAAATTAAAAAAAAAAGAACATTACATTGTACTTGCATTTATATATCAATAGGAATAATAGATATACATACATATATATATATATATTTATAAACGAAACAAAACAAAACAAAATATGCTTTATCCTGGCCTTCTTTTAACTATTACATGTATTCCTCTTGTTATTACTATTATCATAATATTTTATTGCATTTCGTTAAGAGTTTGTTTAGTCTATTGTAGGCATGCGCTTGGAGGTTTTTGTGGAACGGCACTTCGGTTGAGATTTTAAGTTGTATGTTTAAGTTTTTCCATTTAGTTTTGTTCTTGCTTCACTTTTATCCACTTATATTTCAATCATTTAATGGGAATGAAGGAGGGAGGAAAGGGGGTACGGGTATCAAAAACAAAGAAAACATGATAAAAGGGAGAACATTGTTGCTACTGTTTTTGGCCAGGATTTTGATTTGGGCCACTAGTCACTAGACTTTCTCATTGGCATTCTCATTGGTTCTGCTTTTGCTTTTGATTTTGCACTCTGTCACATCCAATCACATGCCCTGCCCTGCTCTGCCCTACCCTGCCCTGCCTTGCTTTGCCACATCAGGCGACATCAGGCCACACTTGGCCTCAAAACATTTGTCCATAGTTAGGATTTGGTGCACACTAATTGTTAATTGATAAATTATGCTACAGAAATAATATTGATAAGTGTTGTGTTGGTGTTGGTGTGTGTGTGTGTGTGTAAATGTGCCACCAAACATTCCGATCCAGAGAACCAACACGACAGAGACGGGACAGACCCACAAGACGGCACCGAAGAATCACATGCGCCTGGCCGGCCTACGCGTTGTCGTTGAAGAATTCTCGGCGCGCTGCTGCTGATGCTGCTTATGCTTATGCTGATGCTGTTGCTGATGCTGCTCCCTCGATCATTTGTCACTTTCCTCGCAGCAGCCATTCTTGGCCAGCTGCTTCTGAAGGGCAGGCGGAATGAAATCTTTCGTTTTGGTCTTGGAATGATAACCCTGGCCGAGCAATGCCGGCTCCACATGCTTGCCCTCCTGTATGCCCTGGATGAGTTTCAGCATGTCATAGTTGATGCCCTCAGTGACCACTGAATCTTGCCTATAAAACAGATTCGATTGGATTGGATTGGTCCGTTTAATATCTGTGTTCGTTTATGTGGGTATAGTTTACTCACTTGTAATCGGGATGATTGAGCACTTGCTGGCGCATCCAGGTGGCCGTTGTGATCAGCTCGCCGGCGGCACGCTTTTCGATAAAGCGCAGATACTGTTCGATGGTGCAATGAGTGTCTGTGTCCACCTCCATGGACTGCAAATAGCTGCGGATCAGTGGAACCAAACCAGGAAACACATTCGACTGTAAAGATACAACAATCTAGATTCTGGGCTTAGGATATTTCTCTTTTTGACTCACTTTCCCGTTGAAGATCTCATTGATTGTTAGCAGCTGGAACAGCTCGTTCTCCTCATCATCTGTGTCGGTGTGATCGCTGTCCACTCCATTGGTGGTGGCAGAGTCGCCATTCGAGGTGCCATTTGATGTGCCATTGGTCGTGGCCTTACGGCTATGGCCATTTCCATGTCCATTCATTTTCGCCGATGTGCCATTGTTGAAGGGCTCCTCCTCTATTTCATCTTCGTTGCCATTCCCATTGCCATTAGTGGCCGTGCCGTTGCCGTTCTCTGCCGCTCCGGCTGTCTGCCAGCCATTAATGTGCATGCCTCCATTGGCCTGGGCCTGGGCCGCCCTCTGTTCGGTGGTCTTCGACGACTTGCGGAACCAGAATTTCTCCGCACGGCAGGCGTCGCGCTTCTGGGCCGTCTGCATGTTCTCGTCCACCTTGCTGATGGGCGTCAAAAAGTTCAGCTGGTATGAGAGAATGACACGGGTCAGCAGGACAACGAAACAGACGATGGCGGCGTTCTCAAAGTCACTGATCTGCGCCTCGCACGGGCGGAACTCCACGCGCCATCCAATCGAACTGTTGGGCGGCGGCGGCTTGAAGCGCATCGTCTGCCAGTTGGTCGACTGAATGTTCTCAAAATGATCGGTGTCCTCGTTGTCGTTCTGGTGGACCTTCTCGCTGAACAGCGACACAGTATCGCGGATGAAGAGATGGGCCACATGCTGGGCCAATAGATGGTCAATGCCGCCCTCGACCAGGCGGTTGTACACCTGCTCGTCATAGGTTATGGGCACATCGTTGTACTTGGCCCTCCGGGGACAGGTACGAGTCGATGGAGTCGTAACGCGACTTGGCAATCCGGAACTTTTGGTTCTCGAGCGGCACCAGCCCGCGCTCCTCCTCGGTGCGGCAGTCCACCGACGAGCTGATCACGTTCCAGCGGCAGTCCGACTCTGTGAGGTAGCCGCGGTAGATGGGACTGGCCGCCGTCAGGGCCAGCATGATTGGGCACAGGGGGGCCAGCTGGTCGTACAGGCGACGCGCCTCTGTAATGTTGCACGCTTGGAAGGTTAGCTGCAGGCAGCAGCAGCCCATGCCAAAGCCCATGGCGTCCAGCAGCACCACATCCGGCTCGCCGGGCGGTGCCCCCTCCACGGGCAGCTTTGTGTTGGCGTCTTTGAACACTGCAGAGGATGGAGGATGAAGATCAGTGAATGTTTTCTTTTGCCTGGGCACAGACGCAGACGCAGACGCTTACCCTTTAGCTTGATGGAGACCTTCTCGCCGCGCCGCATGCGGATGTTGCGGGTGAGCGTCTTGAAGCGTGGATGTCCCGGGAATATTGCCTCATCGGGAAAATAGAGGGACCTGGCCGAACTGAGTGGATCCTCTGGACGGGGCACGGCCAAGGGGTATGTAAAGTTTGGGGATCCGAGGCGCGGAAAATTTGTGATCGACATGACGCACTCGTCCTTGGCCAGCAGCTCGGTGACCTCCTCGCGGCGATAGCGCATATTGGCCTCCACAAGATTGAAGTGGGCCATCAGTCCGCCAAAGGGCTTGCCGGGTGTACCCTCAATCATATAGGCACCGTATTCGGGACGCCACAGCGACTTCACGCCCTTGGGATCGGCCATCTCCTTCTCGTTCAACTGGGCCAACAGGTCCTGGGCGATCAACGCCACGCGGGCCACTTTCTGCTTCTCATCGAACTTCACAATGATGTACTCCACCTCGTCGCCCCACTTGAGGATGTCTCCCTGACGATCCTTCAGTCTGTGGTAGAGATTTATGAACTGATTCACGCCATGCTCGCGCACATGATCGGCCAGCGCCTTGGTCTCCTCCCAGGAGAGTGGACTGCCCTCGCTTAGTAGACCCATGATATATAAACTGCAAGGAGAGAAATCCATGACAGATTGCGGATTAGGGATTGAGTCTTTCACATGTGGCTCGAAGAATGGTCAAATGAACCTTTAGTCTGTGTGTTTTCTGTGTCTGATTCTTCTGCAGGTCTCTATGTGGTCTCTGGTGCGCAGGACTCCCTAGAGTCCTTTTCCTTCTACAGCGCAGATGATTTTAAAATGTTCCGAAACGATTCTGAATTTTAATTAAACGACTACTGATTTAAGCAAAAACAAAAAACAGGGACAGTAGGTCTTTTTCCATCTGAGTTGGTCGTACGAGAATTGAAGGGAATGGAATGGAATGGAATGAAATGGACGAATCGAAGAATGTAGAACTTAGAAAAGAAAGAGAAGGCGAGTGTGGTGGGTCGAAAGTGCAATCCGTTGAATAAAATGTGAATAGTAAATAAGTAAAGAGTAACTAGTAAAGAGTAACGAGTAAACACATATTTCGCATATGTGTGTATGCATGGTGGGGAAAAACGAGTAAAAAAATAGCTAGTAAACAAGTAAACGAGTAACGTTTCTTCGCTGTACAAATTTTCCCATAAGAAAACGGATACATTCGTCAGATCTCGATAGCAAGTGCCAGGCAGATTTTTCAAAGTAAATATTGATTGGAAAACGATGTAAATATAAATATATATTCCATTGATTTTGTTGTCGGTGATACACCATACCCCATCATTCAATTCAACATTCGAACAGCTGTCAATCAAATTATCTACGTAATATCCGTACAAATATATGTATACATATGTATGTATGTATATATTGTACTCGAAGATGCATGTGGATGTACTTTGTTTGCTTCTTGGTCTTGACATTCGGTGAATTTACAACATTTGACTCAATTAATTGATAAGCGAGAGAGTCCGACAGAGTTTGAGAGACAGAGAGAGCGAGGAGAAGCAACAAAATATTAATCAAATAATTGATAAGCCAACAAACTTTTGTTCCCTCCCGTATGTTTCCCTGAACATAAACCTGCACACATGTGCCACACAAAGCCTAATATACACTTAGGTGTTCAAATACAACGAATATATGTACATATGTATATATAGTACACATATTCTTATTGTATGTATATATTTAGCCTCGGAGGCCGACGACAGGTTGCTGTGCGCCACTCGAAACTGATTGAATCATCATACTTCCACTCTACTCCACTCCACTCCACTCCTCGCCGTGTTGTTGTGTCGAGGAAATCGAATCGGAGATTTCGATCACTTGTTGTTGTCGCCGGGAGTTTCCAAGTGAGTGAGTTACCTGGCCGATTGTGGCGCAGATTTACGATCAGCCACTTGGGAGCACCGCGCACACAATCGATCAAATCGTCTCCCTTCTGTCGAATTCACAAACACTTCACTTCTTCTTCTTCTGTCACTTGAACTTCAACAACCCCCAGTGAAAGGAAATTACAAAATTCAGCTGCAAGTGGTGGCAAGAGACCAAATCAAGTGGTAGATTCTGGCCACACAAATAACCTGTGAAGGTGCCAAACTTAAGGCTCAATCTGACAGATCCTAAAGACTGATCAAAAGTGTAAGATTGGAAGATCGAAAGAAATCTCTCGCAGACTCTAAAAGTATTTCATTCAGAGTATCATTTAGTTTTCTTTTCTTTAGATGCTTCCCATCTCTGACTATCCCTAACCTCGTGAAAGATCTCCTGAATACTTTGAAGGATAGCACTCACAGGATACATTTTCGAAAAGCTCTACAAATTCTTGAGGCTCACAGTTAAAAAAAAAAAACAATCATCACAAATGTATTATTATGTTTAAACAATATTATAGGATCATTTGAGGATGGATGTACCTTTCTGTTTTTAGTTTCTTTGTCACTTTCTCTAATTCCAAATTAGGGAATTAATATTTGTAGTTTATATTGAAATTGTAACTAGGTTCTAGCTCCACGGCCGAAAGCGGACTAAATTTATACACGGCCAGACTCCAGCTTATTATGTGGCACGATCCCAACGATCCATCGATCCACGAGGCACCCGAACCATCGACTGCGACTGCGACTGAGACTACGACTACGAACGACGGACGACGGACGACGGACGACATCCACCATTGATGAAAACCATTTGTGGAGCTTTGTGGAGTGGAAATCAACACACACAGCAGGGGAGAGCAGGGGAAAACGGACCAGATCGTGGCCATATCTATGGGGAAGGGGGCCCATAAATGATCGACCGACTGTCGCGACGCGAGGCGAGGCGACGCGTCGTTAACTTGAGAGTCGTCAACTGCATGGGAACTGAGGATTCGGGATCCACGGGTCCACACTTCAAATCGATCGAGTGCCGCTCGAATTATTAGCCATGTTATTTATTATATTTAATAATATTCGGGCCTCGACTCCGGAGAGATTTATTATATACATATGTACCTAAATATTTTGTTATACATATTTATAGATTCGTATAGATTTACAACCCTTTAGTACCATAAAGATTGTTACTGAGATGGAATGGGGAATGGGCAAAGGGGCAATGGGCTATGGGCTATGGGCTCTGTGGATCCGATCGGATCAGATCGGATGGAATCGCGAGTACAAAACAATACTTAGAAACTTTGGCAAATGAATTGTAAATAACTGCCAATCAACCGGTAGGAAACTTTATAATATTATTAAATGCGTGGTGGAGAGGAAACGCATAGATTTCAATTCAATTGCCCCCCGTATATCACGGCGATTCGATTCTAAATTCGTATATGATTCAACGTCGCCGCATGTTTTGCACCCAGCGACTATCATCCGATACACAGAACAGATGTACACATTTCGAATCAGTTTCCCTCGAAGACCTGTCGGTACCACCCACGTCTGCGAGTAGAGTTTCCGCCGAACTCAAACTCAACTCAACTTGTGATACTTTTCCCAGAACTCCAGTTCAGATGCCAGGTGCAAGAGTCTTTCACTTCCAACTAAAGGGAAACCCAATACTGTTTCAAAGCTGTGCGTTCATCCAATCCCACCATTATCTGATAATACATTGTTTCAAGGTATTTCCCGTTGAAAAACGTTTCTGTGCACAAGTCGAATGCACCGAAAAGCCTTTGATATCTGTCTTGGGCGTATTCAAGGATGTGTGTGCCGTTCTCTTATGGAAAATAGGGTCTTTCAACATCGATTCAAGCGATTCTGGGTCCCCCAGTCGGTTCTCGTTTGATCGTTATTTTTGTAATTCAATGTAAAAAGGAAACACGAGTGCTGCTACATGTTCATATATATGTACATGTACATATTTGAATCATCTCAGCAGGAAGTCCAAAAATCCGAGCACACTGTGTTGGGGGGGTGACGAATTGCAATGAAAATCCGCTTAGATAAGCAGCATACAGTGATACTTTTAGAACATACTCGTACCGATTACCGAGTACCGAGTATATGTTATATTGAGGGAGTATACGACGTTAGATAAGATGGCCCAAGTGCCCCTCATTTGGTAATTGCATTGCCTCGCCGCGGGGCTTCAGAGATTGAGAGAGACTTTTGAACTGCTTACGGAATCTACTACGTTTTGTCTTTCTATCCCGTTTCTATCTATCTATCATTCTGGATCATTAAACCATTACACCACAGGGTGTTCCTGTCTAGTTCTCTCTGGCACAAAATCAAATGGAGAGTTAGCGAGAAAAAGCAACGAATGGCGAATGGCTAACGGATGATTGCTTCGTTCAGTCTGCGTTTTTGGGCGAGCACTTCGATGGGATGCGAGCTGAGACGCAGATTGCCGCAGATTCAAGCGGGGCTCTAGTATGTAGACCGAAGCCTGAAGATCATACACTGAGAACAATCTCGTGGTCAGTTAATTCTCACTCAGTTATCGGTGATTAAAATACAGCGTACGATCCGTAATTGTATTGCATTGACCAGCATGAATATGTCAAGTCTAGTTAGTTTTTATTCTTTCATGTAGTATTTTGATAAACCAGTATTTCATCTATTTTATGTAGTATTTTCTAGTATTTTAACTAGAATGTTCAGGTTTTTTGTAGGATTTGATCTAGAATGGAACACTATTCATAGTAAGATATTGGGATATGGCTAAAGTTTCCTCTCAAGACTCTGAACCACTTAGTCTGCTAGGAACTTCTAGTCTTCTCTTCTATCCAATTCTACTGAGCTGTTTCTTATACGATCTGTAAGCAATATTTGGTAGCCAGGGATATGTATAATCAACTTCAATCCTTGGGCTCCCAAGGTATAAACAATCTTTGGCTATCGCCTAAGTTGATAAACAATCTTTGCCCACTCCCAGCTTGCGGATAAAAAATCTCACATCCGACTTTCGGCAGAATCAGCATTACCGCAGCATTAATTTATCGCAATTCACTTGAAATCGGCAGAAATAATTCTCGATCTATGCTGAAAATCATTCGATTGTTTTTTGTATTGTCTTCATGCGTTTCTCTCAATTGTTTCTTCGTTTTATTTTTACTTTTGTTTTGCTTTCACTAATTTGTTAAATTCGCTTTGTACGTCACTAGGCGACTGCACTCCCCCGCCCCCCTCACTGCCTGACCTGACCCACTGTCAGCAGTGGGGGAGAAGGTCTCTCCCATCCCACATGTAACATGTGGCAGGCACGTCTCCCGCTCACTCGCTCGCTCTCTCTCTCTCTCTGTCTGCCTCTCTTTCTGGGTTTCTGGGTGTGTGCTGTGCCGCTCCTGACCAACGCAATTGAAATTGCCGAAGGGCAAGCAGCAGCAATGCGAGTATCAACAATTATTTGACACTTTTTTTTGCCCGTGCGTTCCTTGGTGGTTTTTTGCCTTGTCATATGAAAACACTAAAACGGGAGCCAGAGTGCTATCAATGAAGGGGATTCTTCAGTGAGGGGCGGGGGCGGAGGCGGAACGGAACGGAGCGAATCGGTGTGATGATTCAGATTGGTGTTTAAACGATTGAAAACGATAAACCATGACTGATTCGAAACGTTATCAATTATAATCGTTGATTATCGATGTATCTTTGAAGAGCAAAGTCAACTGAAGCTACAGACGGATCTGTAGCTCTGTTCGGACTAATATCCAAAGATGCTTTTACCAGAGTTCCAATCGAGGCAGATATGATATCTTTTTGCAACGATCGCTGCTTCCCTTGGAACACAACAGACAGCAAATCGCATGCGGAAGGAAGCAGAGTGCAGGGAAAACGTGAAAACGGAAAAGCTTCAACGGGTGAAAACACAAACGTGTGTACTAGTATGAGTAGTACTGCCAGAACTAATAGCAACAGTTGCTGCAATGCCCTCTGCCGTCTCTCTCTCTCTCTCTCTCTGGTATGCTCTCTCTGTTTGTTTTCTCAGGGTCGAATAGATATACACATACACAGATACAAATGCATAAATATTATATAGGCTAGACAGAGCGAGAGAGAGATACTAAACACTTGGGATACAAATATCGAAAACGAAATCGGGAAAACGAATCGGGAAATGTGAAATCAAACAATTGCAGTGTTTACAGTGTTGCAACAATGTTTTGCATAAGTCGTGAATTCGTTACAATCATTTGTGCGGAATGCACCGCCTCGCGCGACGGAGGCATCGTTGCCCGATCGTTGCATAGGAAAAATAATACAAGATAACGTATACACAGATTACGTATACGCCGCTCATAAAACGGTCGTCGCACACAAAAATTGCGACGTAATAAATTTTCTTTTGGCCATGATACCAGGCCCTAGGCCCCAGACCCCATCCCCCCGCCACCAGACCAGACCCGACTCGACTCGACCCAAAACCCACGAGTAGCTCGCCTGGGGCGGTGGTGAGGCATGTAAATTCTGCAAAATGTATAGAATACTCATAGGAGTATATAGTATTTCCCCAAGACCGTGTGAACGGAGGGCGTGTGCGACAGAAATAAATTTGAATATGCATTAATATTTTGTTAACTGCCCGAGAATCGATCGACTGCAGGACTATAAAGCGAAGGTTATCTGATGGAGGATATGATAGGGCATTAAGAGAAACAAATTATCATCTAGTTCGACATTTCTAGCTCTGGGATTACGAGTAATTACGAGCAGCAAAGTGTACGGGCACGTGTGTAGTTCCATTCGAGTCGCACAAGCGAACTCTGCCAAAAAGAATGCCCATGAATAATGTAAACAAAACATATGTATGTACATGTCGTGTGCATGATGCTCGCTAATAAGGGTTTATTGCACATAGTCGGGTATTCCTCTTCTATCATTTATCTTAGTGGAATCCATGCAATAAGCTTCAGCTGTTTTATTCGAAGGAAATAATTTACATATACATATGTAAACCTACCTACATATGTATATTATACATAACAAACTATATTCGAATTTGAATAATGGCGCCACCCTGCCATCCCCCGAAATCGAAATGACAGGAACACGTGCTTGTCAATTCCTTAATGATTTTCTGTGCTTTCTTGCTTATGGCTCATTGTGTGGCATGCACTTGTGCAAATGAATGCATATGAATACACAACGTACTTTTGTATATATGTATATTTGTTGTTGGAGTGTACTTTCGTATATCAATTTGAGTCAGCCACTGTTTAATTAGTAAAACCGACTGTCGACTGTCGTCTATCGTCTGTTGCGGGGAACATCTGCGTTTTCAATTGCGTAAACTAAATGTGCAAACAAATTGCAAACAAACAAATACAAGAATGGGGGGGGGGGGAATGGTATCCGCAGGAGAAGCATCCCCGCACTTAATGACGCACTCGCGCAAAAAACAGATCTCTTCTGACGAACACAAAACTGATTATCGTTATCGGAGAGGGAGAGAGACAGAGAGAGAGAGAGAGAGAGAGAGGAGAGAGAACACTTGCTTGGGTATTGTGTTACACGGGTGTTAATGGTAATCCGTTAACCGTAATCCGTAATATTCGCATGTGACACAACTGGCTTTGGCTTCCAGTTGTTATACTTTTTTTGTCTTCTTTTTTGTTTTGCTAATTTTAGATTTAGTTCGCTAATTGAAAAACACTCGAGTGTTTATTTTGTGTCAACAAAAACAACACATCAGTGCTATAAAGACCGCTACTATTCGATCCAGGCGAATCAGTACATCAGGCGACTGGAAGCCAAGTGGATGGAGTTACATATGTACATATATCCATCATGATTCCACCTTGAGGCACTGTCCTCTCCTCTGTTTTGCTCGCTATCATTCGTATCAGTTTTCTTTTCCCGAAACGTAAAAGAAAACAATTAAACAATCAGCCTAATGCAAGTGCAAATTCCAAAAACAATTAACAGTATAACAAAATTGTGACTTATCGCATTTGTTTGCTTAAATTGCATTTCCTGGCGACGACGTTCAAGTAGCAGTAAGGACGCGCGACGCATGCAGTCAGCCATAATTGGGGCGGGTATTGTGAAAACGTGTATTCATATGTACATTTTAGAGGAATGTTCCCATAAGCGAACGGTCACACACGTGTTAGTCTGTGTCTTTGGTATCAGTTTGGGGGCACTCTCGTCTGAGATCTTCTGCAGTCATGATCTCTTAGTCACGATCACGATGAGTATGCTTTAAATTTTCGGAAAACCGATAAGGAATGGAATTTTGGAAAGTTCTTAATTCCAGAGGGTTCTCGATTGGTCCGGACATCCCATGGGAGATAGCAGAGAGATTGGTTGTACAATACATGAGGTTCAGGTGAGAGATCCCACCCCGCACACAGCGAACTCAACGGTAATATAACTGTAGAAGACAATTAGCAAAACATCAGGGCACACAATGGAGGTGAAGGCGGAGGGTTTGCGGGGGGTGTGTGCTGTTGGTTGACTTTATGGTGCGTGTGACAATGATTAGAGACCCCTGCCTTCGGCTCTGGTTCGGGCTGCTCGGGCTCTGCCTCAACGAAGGTCGACTTAATGCAAGGCCAAAGAATAATACCTGAAGGCGTACATATGTATGTATATTATCTATGTGGTGATATCTACAATTAGCTAACCTTTCGGCCCAGTCATCGTGCGATAATAATTGCAAATGCCAAAACAGCAAAAACAACAATAAAATAGAAATTGCCTTTGATTGGTTTTCGCATATATACATACATATGTACATATACATACATACATACATTAGTAAATAATTGATCGTGAGAGGCATGCGTGAGAGAGATATACAGAGAGCGAGAGAGAGAGAGAGAGAGAGAACACGCGTGTGTGAGTCATGTGGATAGTTCGTGGGGGGATTTTCTGCATTATCATGATGACAGATCAGGAAGGCAACGTGATATGGATGATATTTCGTTGTTGCTGCTTTCCTCTCTCTCCCTCTCTGTCTCTCATTTGGCAATGCTCTCGGATCTGTTGTGACGTCACCGCAGTTTTGCATTCAATGGTGAAATACTTGAAAGGCAACTTCTCGATCAATTTACCGTTTATCCTTACCCCCAACCAATCCCATCCATTCCACTTCATTCCATTCCATTCCATTCTATTCCACTCAGGAGAGGCTTCCAGAAACAGGGAGAGCAAAAGGAGAGGGAATACCCGTATGAGCAATCTGTGACGTCACAGCTGCCCCATATGAAATTCAGTGAGTGAAAACGAACATATACCAATGCCATGATGACTCGGCAAATCGGCCAAGTGGTATCTAGTGATTAGCCAGCCCGTACCCCCACCTTCTTTGGGGTGGTGTTAAACTATTTTCCACTGGTCATGGCATGCGACACAACCTTACGAAATGGAAAACATTGGGAAATGGGGCGATGGAGCAGCAGCAGCAGCAGTGTTTAAATGCCATGCATATGCATACACACATACACATGTACATTTTGGTTGGTGTGTGCGTGTGAAGGGGGCCAAATCGAATGTCAAGGTTAGGTGCCGTGCGGACAAAAGCAGAAAAACCAAGAACAAAAATTAAAAAAAAGAACAAAATCGAATTGCCGCGTAATTACAGCAAAAAAAAACGTAGAAAATCAATAAAATAGCCCCAGTCGCGGGTTCCTAATTACGCATTTACACACAGAAACAAACACACACTCAAGAAACAAAAAACTTAGCCACCAAAAAACAATTATCTAGGCCCCAGGCCCCGGCTCCGCTCCGACTTCGGGCCAAGGCCATGCCCCCTCTCTGCCGACGAACTGAACAAAACCCACAAAATCATTATAAAACTTGTCGTCCAGTCAATGGTTCCCAGCCACACACACACACACACCCGCAGACACTCATTATTATTGAGTCACAATAGAGTGGAAGGCTAGCCGAATGACTTGACACCCTTCCAGAACCATCTTTCCCTATGACAAAGATACGGAGGGTTTGGTGCTATCTTTGGGTCTGGGTTATCTTTCAAATAAACCCGATCATATGACAGCTTTTGATAGGCGATACGATACTTGTCAGTTCGTCCGATCTGCACGTAGCAATATTAAAGATCTTTCATTACTTTCGTGTCAACCTTGTCCACTCAAAACAGAATTACCCACATACATATATTGTAATAGGGTATATGACAAAAACAGTAACACTACACTTACCGGCAAAATGCGATGAGAATAAAGTGTATGTAAGAAACGCACCCACACGCACACACACAGACACACACACACACACGGACGCGTGCGCTCCAATAGGAAATAAATACAACGGTTTGTTGGTGGCCTCTGTGTCTCTCAGCTGTTGCTCTGGGCGACGTCGACGCTGGCTGGCGTCAAATCGGAAAAACTAGCGGCACAAACAAAAATGACCTCGTTCCGTTGCTGCTGCTGCTGTTGCTGCTCTCTCCCTCTCTATCTCTCTCCTCTGTTGTTGCAGTTGGCGGGGATTGTGTAACGACCACCCCCCCAATTGTATAGTCAGCAATTTGCCGAATTTCCCGCTGTTTTTCTTTTGTTTTGTGTGTGTGTTGTGGTTTGGTTTGGTTTCTCTTTTGTTGAAGTTCACAATTTGCTAATTACGAACCAATGCATGCAAGTACATATGAATTGTGGCAAGTGTCGTGTGGGCTTGTCAAAACGCTTCTACCAATCTTTAAATATATGTATGTATATTTTCACAAATTATTAAAAAAATATTAACAAGAAAATAAAATAATGTGCAGGTCGCGTGATTTTTTTGTGTTTTTTCTTTTTGTGGGTGAAGGTGATACGCTCTTCGGTCTCTCCGGTCGAGAGCCTCCCGTTACAGCTGCGACTGCGACGTCAGCTGCTTGCTCTGCTCTGCTCGTGTCGTCTTGTAAACAGATATGCAGTTTCCCATACAAAAATGTTGTTAATAATAGAATGCCGATTCTACCGGAACCACCACAGGAGCAGCGGCGCAGCGGAGACTGATGCAAAACGTGCTCCGTCACAATCCCCCCCGCAACAATGATAGGTGGGTGGAATGGTGCGGGGAAGAACAGTAGAAGTGGGTCTTTTTTTTAATTAGAAGACGCGGCGCGGTGCGGTGTGCAAGTGGGGATGGCGTGAGTCTGAGTGTATGGGTAGGAGAGTGTGGGTGAGGTGGGGTGGGGTGTATGGGGAGGGCCGTGTGTGCCAAATGCTTACGCCCGCAAAAGTATTTCACAATAATTCCACTCAAATGCACACTGTTTACTGGTTCTTTTACACGATTTATTACCGCCGGATTAATGTATATTAGGCTTAATATTATAATTGTTCTGGCTGGAACTTCTGATGTCAGCGTTGGGACCGCAACGAGATATTAACACAAACGAATTCTAAAAACAATAAAACGATCCACTTAACTGCGCGGCTATTTATGTAAAAAAGTTGTACATGTTATCGTCACGTTGTGCCCCCGCAACCATTGGCAGCCCTATCAGCTGGAGTTGCCATCTGGAGTGGCAACACTGCTCGCCATATGTTTTTGCGCGGCAAGTGTTGGAAAACATCCCACGAACGTTCTACGATTTTTGGCATTACACTATGTATTTAAATAAAAAATTCCAATCAATTATACATGGTCAGATTGTATTTTGTATTGTATTTTTCTACAGTCTAAACCTGCAAGTACAGGACTGCATTTTCGGTGAGGATGGTAATCACATTTCTGGCTGTGGAGAGGCCCAGTATTTCCCCCACATCGTCGTTGAGGGTGACCATATGCTGTTTCCCAATAACCACCTGTGGCCCGTTGCGCTTGCGCAGCCCTCCTGCCGTGTCGTAGCGCGATTTGTAGATAAGCACGTGGCGGAGGCCCTCGCAGATCACAGCGTAGTCTAAGTCGGGGCAGCAGTCTGTGAACTTGCGCTGCTCCTTGGACGCCTGCACATAGGCGAAGGCATGCAGATTTCCCTCATGACGCACGTTCCACTCGCCTGGCTTGGCCGGCTGGAACACCTGCAGCCACAACGAGGCATCCACGCCCTGCCTTGTGGCAAAGGCAGCTGGAAAGCCGGCACGCAGCGACGTTGTAAAAAGTGGCGGCGTCGATCCCAAGAAAATTGTGTGGGTTATATCTCCGACTTCCAAATTAAAGCGCTCTGTTAAAGAAGAGTGCAGTGATTAGCATAGTCCTTAGCATTGGCAAAGCCCTTCGAACCCTTCGACTTACCCAGCTTAACGTCTACATCAGGAAGTCCCAAGTCGCATTCCTCGATAGGATCCTCCAGATTTGGTATAGGCAGCGCGCGATCTGGCAGTGGGTCTACATCCGCATCGCCCTCTGGAGGGGCGGCGCCTTCGTCCGAGAGCAGCTGTGGCCAGCTTTCCTGCAGCACCTTGACCAGCGTCAACTGTAAGGAATCGGTCTCTACCGTCCAGGTGGTCAGATCACTGTCCACGCTGGCATAGAGTGCTCCAGTCAAGAGAATTTCTGCTAGGCACTCCACCTCTAGTTGGTTGGTAGTGCTGCGAATGTTGAAGTCATTGCGCGTGGCCCTTGCCGGCAGACGGAAGCGGATCAACACATCCTCGGCTGTCTGCGTCCAGGTATATGGTGGGGCAGCCGCCATTTCCACATCCCCGCCATTCTGTGTGATTGGCTGCACTGCAGCGGTTAGTGCGGCTGCACGTTGAGATTTTGTCACCAGGTCGCGATTCGTGGAGAAGACCACGGACTCGGCACGCGGCTCAAAGGCACAATAGTAGATGGATCCAGTCGTGTCCAGCTCCTCCCGAATACTGTAAGACCACGCGTCGCTGGGCGTTAGCTGCTGTGTCCAGCAGCCCCAGGTAAGGTCCATGAAGAATGTATCGGCATGATCGGAACGCGTCGACACCCTACGTCCCACATGGCCGGCCATCAGTGAAATCTGTTTGCGCTCCTGGACAACGTCCAGGCGAGCATCGTACAACACAAAGCCGCGATTAGCGCTATCTGGGTTAATCTGCGTACTGGCGAGCAGCTGCCAGGATGCGGTGGAGCTGGCTCGCGAACGGTCGCCGGTGTCGAGCAGATAATACATCGTGATGCCATCGCAGATCACGCAGTACTTTTCCGAGACGAAGCGCAGCGTGTAGTTGTAGGCTCCACCCGACTGCTGGTAGCCATCCCCTCGATCCTGCTCTTCTACGGTATGAACCACACGCTGCTGGCGCGGCCTTCCATCCTGGGCATCGTATGAGCACAGGACCACCTGCCGGCTCTTGTTTACGTAGTAGCAGCTCTCGCGCAGCCAGGGATCAGAACAGAGCATGTTGTGCCTGCCGAAAGCCTCTGCGTGCAGCAGCGAGTACTGATCGGAGTGCGGCAGCAGCTTGAGCGGCGGCGTGGACAGCAGCTGCTGCTGGATAACCGGCACCGGGTCGAACGAGAGCTTGTAGCCATCGAAGTTGGGGCAGAGAAGGCTCCGATCCACTCTTAGATCCACCACCGGCATGTTTACAATAGTATTACCGCACTCTTAGTGCTGCACAATAGAAATTCTTAAAAAAAATAAACAAAAACAAATAGCACGTCAGTTTTAACGCACTCAGAGTCAGTGTGACCGCGAAATTATCGATAAAATATACCGTCTGACCATCAGAAATATGCCGAAACTTACGGTCTCATTTTAAAAATAGACCGTAAAATTACCGACGAAAATCACATTTCTCGATTTTTAATTAGATTTCCGTATATATATTAACGTAGGTCTCGATCCCGATACACATATTTGGTATCATATCTATTTTGGTATTTTTCAGAGCCGAATCAGCTGTTCTGTTAGGGCTGCACAGTACATACGTGTTCTCCCAGTGCTGGTAAGGGTACACGAAAAAGAGTGTTGACACGTGTCAGAACATTTTAGTGTTTTCATCTCACTCCTATTTTTTTGTAGCATTTAACTATTGGCAAACAAACGACGTAAGTAGCAGAAAATCAGTCGGTGGACAAAACTAATTAAACTAACTAAAATCGAATGAAATCAAGTAAATTCCGTGCTAAACCGTAATTTTTCGTGTATATTTTTGCAGTTGCTGTCTCCCACTCACGGCAAGCAAGCGCCAACGAACACCATCAATATTCACGAGAAGTACGGACTTGACCCCGCCAGCTGCTTCGTGGCAGCGGATGAGAACTGTGCACAACCCGAGAATACTGACGCATAGCAGCGTTTACGTATAGACTACGTTTAGTTCCAGCCAGCGGCATACCAAATAGCAGCAAGCAGCAGCCATTATGATGGGTAGTACGAGACCACAGACCGCCGACAAGTTGGTGTTGGCCATGCTCGCCGCCACCGCCCTGCTGCAGTGTGCTGCCGGGGTGGAGTTCACCTTCGATTTGGCCGACAATGCGGAGGACTGCTTCTACGAGGAGATCAAGCGGAACACCAGTGCCTATTTCGAGTTCCAAGTGTCGGCCGGCGGCCAGCTGGATGTGGATGTCCATCTGAAGGATCCGCAGGGAAAGGTAATTTACAAGCTGGAGCGTGCCACCTTCGATAGCCACCAGTTTGTGGCCGAGACAACGGGCGTATACACAGCCTGCTTTGGCAACCAGTTCTCGGCCTTTTCACACAAAATCGTCTACGTGGACTTCCAAGTGGGCGACGAACCAGCCCTTCCCGGCGTCGATGAGCATGCCACGGTCCTCACCCAGATGGAGACCTCGTCGCAGGCGATACACAAGGGCCTCAACGATATACTTGATGCCCAGACGCATCATCGCTTGCGCGAGGCGCAGGGCCGCAAGCGAGCCGAGGATCTCAACCAGCGCGTCATGGTCTGGTCATCGCTGGAGACGGCAGCCGTTGTCCTGATCGGCATCACCCAGATTATGGTGCTGCGCAACTTCTTCACGGACCGCAAGCCCAGCCAGGCGCACTACGGCCGCCTGTAAGAGACTGGCCGCCAACAAAGACGGGCCGCACGGCGAGCGCCGGCACGGTCAACGCCAGACCAGGAGCGAGGAGGAGTGTGAACTGAGCTGAGGGCTGTGAGTGCACCATCCAAGAGTGCATCATCAAATAACCATTTTTCTCAATTTAAAATCTTGCGATAAGTGCTCTTGTTCCCTTGGTGCCTTATCCACTAATTTATCCATTCCTTTTTTGGCCTTTCTTCTTGTTTTGCGTGGTGCAGCCCTGGTCCCCGTTCACCGTACACCGAATCGCAACGATATGTAATAGTTTTTGTTGTTTGACCCCCACCCGGAAACAGAATGTTTTTTTTTTTTAAATACATGCAATCCACAATTTGATAGCTAAAAGAGGATAAGGGCTGTTTTACTGGGGGAGTACTGTTCCTCGCTCTGTCTCTTTCTCTCTCTGTAAAGGCTGTCGTGGCCATCGATACCTCTACTTGAATGTGAAGCACATGAGTGGATAACGGGACAGAACAGCTGTGTCAACATTGTATCTCTGAGCGTGTGGTGTGCTTGGGAAAGGGAGAGCGAATGTGATTGGGAGAACAAGAGCCGTTAACATGAAATTGGATCGCAAACGTGCGTACATTCGATAAGCGATCAAATTGGCATCCGTTCGTATACGTATTATAATCAAAAGTATCTTTATGTCATAAGCGCATATGTACCTGAAAGGAGGCTACATACAAAAATTGGGTTGCTCTAGCTCCTATGGTCTCTGAGAACTATACAGATAGGGCAGACAGACATGGCTACATCGACTCGGCTATTGATGCTGCTCAAGGGTATATATACTTTATGGGGTCGGAAACGCTTCCTTCCGGATGTTAAACAAATTCACTTTCAACACAAATTGAATATACCCCTATACTTTCGAGTACCAGATATCAAAATAAAGCAGTACTGACTGGGTCGGCTCTGAGCAAGGTCACCAATGGAAGAGGTAATCTGTTTGCTGCACATACACGATCTACGGACTATTTCAACCCAAATGTAGCCATAAGCCATTGGACTGTCAATGAATCCGATTAGGAATTATCTGCTGGTCGGAGGACTCTACTTTACTCGTACTATACTCGTACTGCCTTGCGTCAAAGTCTCCACCACTCTCCCCATTTCCCCTGTGTCATCTGCATGAGACCCCCACTAACCCAGTTTCCGCCTGGTTTTTGTCCGGTTTCAGGGTCCAGTCAGGTTTTGTGGCCGATCCTATGACCGGCAGGCTTTGAACAGAGACTCACCTCACCCCTGGCTTGTCTGTCTGCCATTTGACAACAGACTTCAACAAAGTTCAACCCAGATAAACAATTTACAAGCAATAAACGACAATGGAGCGGGAACCTCTGAAAGACGTGACTAACCAACAGTGGCTCTACGAGCAGAGACCAGGGAATCGAGAAACATGCCGCTGATGGCCAGGCTAAGGAGTGAGTTCCACCCAGAGAAGTTACTGGATTATAATGAGTAAAGGTTCTTCATCTTCTTCCACAGTTTGGTCAAGGCCAAGGCCAAGGCGAAAGGTTAGGACAAGTCTGAGGAGTACTCCGATCTATTCCAACTATTCGCAGTGTTTCATTTGTTGAGACAAAAGCTCTCTTTACTCTATCTTCTTGCGACATTATAATATTTTTTGAATACTCGTACTACATGCATACCACAGAATACAAAAACACACCACACACTATCGCTAGCCGGAAAATAAACAGACTGAGAGCATCCGAGTCCTTGTCGTGGTTTGGGGTCTTTGAAGTTCTTCGAAGCGTAAGGATATGCTGTTTTTCGAATCGTTGATCAGAGCTGTCCGTGGGAGAAGTTGAAACGGTAGGAAGTATCTCCTAATAGGAAAACTCTACGGACAGCAGAGCCACTTCTTGGATTTCCATTCCGTTCCAGGAATGCCGTTTAATGCAGCCGCTTAGCGATTTATTTATTTCACTGACCCCGTTTCCACCTGGTCCATACCCATACCCTGACCCGGTTCCAGGGTCCGGGACGTTAAAAACAATATTAACAACCAATTTCAGGGCTGATTCCATGTGTTATGGAATACCAACATTCAAGGCGTTGTTCTTGATAATCTTGCCTTGTAAGGAAATGGTTATCTTATCATATTGTAGATCGCTTGCCTGGAAGTGTCCATGGTGCTGCGTTAATTTCGTTATTCTCTTTTGGCAGGGACCAGACCGGTCTCCAGTTCTTTCGATGATAGATAAGATGTATTTTATAGGTTTCCATCTTATTATATCCACATAAAGGTGTGTAAGTATGTACATATACTCGTATGCTAATGATATGGCGAAACTATGACAGCTTCGGGGGTTGCTAAACGATTACGCAAACTATAGATACTACCTGTATTATGAAAATCCATACATACATATTTATGTATGTTGAACGATAATGGCATGCGGCAGTTGCGCTAACAGCTGTGCCACACGCAATAAATCTTATTAACTGTTATAGGAGCTGTCATCTTTTATTGTTGATCTTCTTTGATTGACTTTTTGGCATTTCGCACACAATTCGCTCGCGACTCGATCTTTTGTCAATGGATTGTCTGTGGCATACAGGAAAACAACAGATACAAAAACATGCCAAATTATAGTATTTAAATTGGGTTTAAAACAATATACAGACATCGTTTTATTGTCAAAACAATCAAATAAACATAAAAACTCACACGATTTGGCAAATATTCAGATTATATTGATGGAAATCTGAACTGATCTACAAATCAGATCTTTAGGAGAACGAAATGATCGATAACTAATTTTAGATATTCTAGATATGTCCTAACTTTAATTCATTCATTCATACTATCTGTCATATTTACAATTATAGTGACTGATCAGTGATCACACATCATCAATGCTGGCACTCTGTAGCAAATATGTACCATTTTTTGGGGTTATTCCCCCACTTTTTGTGTGTTTTTTGTTTGTTTGTTTTTTTTTCAACAATATGAAGGCCTCAAGCGCCCAAGAGCCAAAGAGCCAAAGAGCCGAAGTGCCAGCCAAGTGAAAGGCGCAGTAGCTGAAGGACACTTGTAAATGATTTGTCAGCAGAGCAGAGTGTTTTGTCGGGTCAATCGATCAACCGATCGATCGATTGATGGACGCATCCATCGAGAGATTGATTGGTGTCAAAATTGGGTTAAACGTCAGCACACTTTGCATGGTAATTATACAAACATGCGTTCAAAATAATAGATATGTAGAAATAATTATTGTAATCATACTCACTTACTAGCTACCACGTGTCCAGGCCCAATCGGGGTCAGAGTTCACCCCCATTAATCCAAGATCAATTCTGTCGCATGGACAGGGAACCAGAGATATGTAATACATACATGTGTACATATTTATTCGTCGATTATCAAATCAGTTTCAGTTTCAGTTTAGGCCCGGATCAATGATGATGGCAATCAATGACAATCGAAACGACTGTGTTAGGCTCCCCCTCGCCAGCCCCCTAAAACAAGCAACTTGAACACACCTCAAACTTCCTGCTGCCCTCCATTTGCCTCTCCATGCCCCTCTCGCCACTTCGCTGCCTTCCACTCTGGCTGGCAGTGGTCGGTCGCCGCTCTGGCTGCCCCAGTCGCTGTGGCGTCTGTTGGTGTCGCTTTCGCTGTCCATCCTCAGACGATACGATCCATGTTTTATGTATCAATTAGTGGTCGGACGACTCTAGCTCATCCGTCACTTGGCTTGGCTTAACTTGGCGATCGGTATTATGGACTGCGAGAGTGGCTCCATAAGTTTTAGCAACACAAGGGAAACGCATATAATTGGTAAATGGAAACGGTTTGATATTTCTAGAGTTTCAGATTTGCTTAAATCGTACATATTAGATGTGATAACTCTTGGACCATCCCTCTTGACACAATCATTTCTATAATCATTTCTGTTTCCCTTTTATTTTTCTTTTTAGTTTTAGTTTTCGTTTTCGTTGTCGTTTTCATTGTCGTTTTGTTAGTCTTGTGTTTCTGTGCCTTTGTTGATTTTCATCAGTCTCTGCAGCTTTTGCCAAATATTTGGACGGGAGGGGGCCTTTGTGGCAGCAACCTGTTGCTATTGGTGTTGCTACTCGTATGTCAGCTGGAGCCCCAAACAGATCCTCTGCCCTCCAGCCCTTGGATATGGCACAAATTTAATATTGATAAATATCTCAACAATATGCATAAACAATAAGTATGCAAATCGACCCTCCGATGGCCCTCTAATGGGCGGCGATGTTTGTTAATGTGAATATATTCATTTCCACAAAGAGAGCGAGCGAGAGAGCGGGAGAGAGAGAGAGAAAGAGAGAAAGAGGGGGAAATTAAATAATTAACAAGGCAGGGAATATGCATATCGAATTTCGTGGGTCTTATGCCAACCAACTGCAAAACTGCCCAGGCCTCCAGATCATAAATAAATACACACACACACGCATACACACATACATATATGTATTTAATGATAATTTAAATTGGGCACACAAATTTATTGGCCCAAAGAATCGATTATTGGGATGGGCTTGTCAAAAGGCCTGGGAGCTGGAGGCGAGGAAATGTGTTACACAACTCTGGAGATACTCGTAAGGAAAATGTTGAATACCGTTAAAATCTTCCAGCTATCACAAGTCGAATTAAATATTTTGGTAATAAGGTTAAGGTAATAAGGTTTTATTACTAAGATTAACATAATTTTGTATACCTTTTGCGTAGATATTATTATTGCCTGTTCATTCATAATATTCGATTGAATTTAATAACAGTGTGCCATGAAAATGATAAGCTCTAATTCCAAATTTTGCAGCTCCAACAGTTTGAAAACTAATCTCTTCCAATAACTATCTCAAATATTTGACTTATTTGCGATGCCAGATTGTGCTGAGATCTGGTTGAGTTCGAATCATTGTTATAGCCGCTCTCTTTTTCTCTAACACAGAGTAGCTTAGCTATAAAGAGTGCATTTTCATATATGGACTATGCTCACAGAAAGTGTAACATCTTTTCTCTCCAACTATTTCTCTCTTCAACGCTAGCTCAAGAGATCCAAGCCAAAGAACACACATTCTTATGTACATATGTCTTAGAGCCATGCATCAAATCAGAACTTAACTTATGCTTTTGGTCATCACGAATCCTGCCTTCAGTCAGATTCGAACTACCCCGAATCACTGACAAAAACGAGTGCTAGCAGGAGTTTCGTTCGCAACCTTCGGCTATGCTTAATCGGCTTTTTTTAACTGAAAGATTAACTAATTCGTTTCTATTATTTGGCTTTGTTCAATCAGTTTTGGCCAAGGGAAAGCTGAGACGCTGATCCTCACAGACCGAACGAAGCGAGTACCGAATCCTACAGAATCCTACCGAATCCTACCAAATCCTACCAAATCCTACCGAATCGGATCAGTTGCCTGTTCCTGCAGATCTCCAATATGTATTTCAATCAAAATATGCCCTAATGTGATCCGGAAATCCGGAAGAATAGTAATTGTACTTAACTATAATTTGGAATGTTAAATGGCTACCCACCCAGCATTTTTGAGTTTAACAGAGCATAAGTCAGTCTTAAAAGACTCGCGCGACGATTGAAAATAGTCATATTTGCGCTCATCTTCTGATCGTAAAAGACTGTTCTGTCGGGAGATAATGGTACCCTAGCCGCGACTCTTCTTGGGGGGTCGCTTGTGAGCGCAGTTTCGACTAATATTCGATTCGCATTTCCAATCAAAAGCGAGTCGTTTTCGAGTAAGAAAATAGTCATATTTCATATCAATTTCGACTCGCATTTCCAATCAAAAGCGAGTCTTTTTCGAGTCATATTTTTTGGATAGCTTTTCAAAATATAAAAATAACATTTTTATTTCTTTTACTATTTTTATTATCGGAAAAACATTTTTATTTTATTTCAAATCTAATTGATATTTATAGAAATTGTGTATAACAGTGTCCTTCTTTATGTATTAGAATTGTGTTGTGTTAAAGTTATTATAAATTACGCAATTTACCTTTCACTTACTTGTTTTGACCCAACTAGGGTTTGAACCGGGGACTTTCGTTTTGTGCTGCGTCTTAGACAGCACGACCATCAGGCGTCATTGATCAGCATGATATTATTGCCCATAAGTTATATTTATGATATAAAGCATATTTCACTCACCTCCATGCTCAAATTCTGATTGCTTTACGTTTGAAGCATGGAATCATATTTTGAGCATGGAAGTGAGTCGTTTTTGAGTCGGCAAGTCAATAATTTGCAACGAAAATAATTTTTTTATTAATATAATTTTCAATTACTATATATGTATATATTATCTTAAAAAATAACAACAAAAAAAAGTAAATAGATATTCAAAACAAAACATATAAATTCAAAACAAAAAATAACAAAAACAGTAATAGAAATTCATAACATTGACTCTAAACGCCTACGCTTCGCCAGTCTGTCATTGGCATGGACAAAATGTTTTTGTAGCACCGTAGCACATTTCGGCATGTGCTTAAGAAAAAGTGCCGTTTAACTTAGATCTAATCTTAGATAAGAATCGCTTTTGGATCAGCCAAGCAAGCAGAATATGAGTGCAGTAACAAAGCAAAACCAAGCAATGATCATATTTTAATCACCTGCATGCTCATTTGGCGATTGCTTTGCATTTCGTTTTTGTATTTCAAACCAATCATATTTTGAGCATATGGTAGGGACATTTATGAGTCTTCTTTCGATCGCTCAGGAGATTAGTCGTTTTTTAATCGTCAAGGGGACTCAAAAAAGACTCATCAAGACGATTTCTGTTAAAACAGTCTTCCAAATGCTTGCTGGGTAATGATACCAGTTCTCACAGGCGTCGTTCGACGACATAGCGAGCGAGATATAACGGCTGTATTTGATCTGAGAAAAGAGAGAGAGAGAGAGGAAATAATATGAATAAATGAAAGAGCTTTGTTCTAAAAATGAAACCCAAATAATAATTTATTAAATCCTGATAGCAGATATTTTTTAGATGATGAAACGCCCTTTCGTTGGGTTAGGAAATCCGTAATAAGATCGTAAAACAAATAGGCGACATGTTGAATAAACATATGAATATTGTTGATTTAATCAGCTAACACTCGCCAGTTTGATCGGACCCAACACCAACACCAACACCCTTACGCCACCTTTGCTTTTGCTATTGGGCCCAATATTTCAAATTCAATTGAATTCGTTTCAATTCCATTCAATTCGAATCAATTCAATTATTTGCATGTCTGGGCAGGGCTACGGGCCAGCCTTTGTTGTTCTCTCTCTCTCTCTCTCTCTCTGTCTCTCTCTTTCTATCTCTACCTCTGTGGGCCTTTTGTCTTGGCCAACGTGTTAGCCAGCATCGCTTAACACATCATCGCTTAAATGTATGCATTGGCTTGCCGGCTTGCCAAGTATGCATAAAATATTTGACTGGAGATGGGTCAAGGTTGTCCCAAATCGATGGGCTCGGGCTCGGGCCTCCCCCCACTCCCCAGTTGCTGAGCGAGCGCCATGGGAAAATAAGAAATGTTTCTGTGGAAAACCAAACGCGGAAAGATGTCGCTATAAAGATTATACAACTATTAGTCGGGTTTTTTTTGGTTGTTTGTTTTGATTGGCGATTGCTTCGAAAAGAGTTTCAGCAGCTTAAATTCCTTCAAAGTGATTCCTATTTTTCTTTCTCTTTTTAAAGCACATGTTGACACGGCATTCATTTATCATGGATCGAACGATTTTAGCATCCAGAATCCATTGAGTACCAGCCAAAATGTGCTGAATAAAATTATCTTCCTTAAGTACAAATGCAAAATATTTCTCGTAATCCTTTGCTTTTGAGCAAAGTAAAGAGCGGTATAAAATACTAATCGTTATATCGATGGTCTCCCGAAGATAGATAGTCTTAAAGAAGAAATCGGGCAGACGACAGACATCCATATCGATAGCAGGGGGGCGGCACACGTGTTCCTACCCGCCAGCTATGTATGCGCTAACCCCCGGGTCGGAGATGCGGCGATATGCTTATCATCGACATGTTTAATTCATGGCTTTGGCCCCCTGACCCCTAATGAATACTAATGACAGATGTAATAATTTTCTTCTTTTGCAAATATTTATCAAATATTTGCGAAACGAAACGAAACGAAACGCGACCCCTAATCACTCGTATCACTCGTATGCAAAATGTGCGTGTGAAATCGAAATGCAGGAAATTGGAAATACATACATACATACATATGTACATACACACAGCCAGGTCGGGCAAGGGGTTATGCAAGGTTCCGTCCCTATTCAAGAGAGAGACGGAGAGAACAGATGACTGATGCGCGCAGATGCCGATGCCGAAGCCGAAGCCAAACCCGATGCCTGTTGGGAAAAGGCGCATTAATTACATCCGCCCTGGACGCAGAGTACGAGCCGAACCGATCCGATCCGGTCCGGTCTCAAAATCTGCATTTCCATCGCTAAAGCAAACGTGGGGCCATAGCGCAGCCGCTGCGGCCAATAGATTGTTGCGCATGCGCATCCAGTGGCAGTGGCAGTGACAGCGACCCCAAGCTCATGAAAGGCCGAGTTCCGAACGAATGAACGAACGAACGAACGAACCCCCGAAAACTCGAGTAATACGAAGGCGAGGAGGGAATTAGCGAAAGATGATGGAAGATCGAAGATATTAGAAGCAAGGGGTACGGAGGGGGGGGGCGGCTATAGAGATGTCGTGAATGTGAATGAAGATGCTAGCAGAGGCTAGTTTCGGGTTAGCCCCTGTATAAAATGCGTGCGCAGGTCAGGTTGGTCCATCATTGAACGGTTGGACATCGAGGGCTTAAGCACGACCAACGTGAAGATGAATGTAAGTGCCAAATGATAAGGATTGCCAGTGAAATCAGTGACATTTAACGAGAATACATGCGAACCGCAAACGATCAATCAAACGTTTAAGGACCCAATATAGTGATCTACATATGCACACATATTTTTTTCTGTGATTATTTGCTGTGTTTCAAAATCGTTTTTGCTTTTTTTTCCGTTTCGTTTTGGTTTCGTTTCCTGTGAAGTTCCTTGGCGCCTTCTTTGCGCTTGCCATCTGCGCGACCTGTGGATTAACCCAAGCGGATATATCACTTAAGCTCCGGCAGCAGCAGCAGCAGCCGCTGATCACCAAGGAGCAGTACTACAAGACGGGCGGCGCCAGCAGTGGTGGCTTCCAGGAGAGCAATTACGCCAATTCTGGCTATCAAATCTTTGAGGTGCACAACCACTATCAGGGCAAGAGCCACGCCTATCTGCCGCCCCACCAGCAGGCCGCCCACCCTCGCCCCTCCCAGGGACAGGCTCAGGTTCAAGTTCAGGCTCAAGCTCAGGCACAGGCTCAGGCTCCGACTCATAATGGGGCGCCTCTGGACGACAGTCTGGATGTGTCTTTCCTGAGTTTTGCCGATCTTGGCCTCCAATCGCATGGCCAGGCTGCTTCAGTTGCTCCATCTGCTGCACCCGTGGCAGTCTCTGCCTCTGTCTCTGCCCCCGCCCCAGCTGCAGCACCCGTTTCCGTACCCTTCCCTTCAAGCTATCAGCACAACTTCCAGCGTACACAGCCACAGGCAGTCGCTCAGTCGTCATCCGCTGTCTTTGGCGCCCAGCCCTATCTGCCCCCTACTTCGGCCACCACCAGTGTGCAGCCACAACAGCAACAGCCACAGCAGCAGCAACAGCAGCCACAGCAGCAGCAGCAGCAGTACTCACAACAGAGCTATGAGGCTCCAGGATACCTGCCACCTGTCACAACCACGGGAGTCTCAGAGCCAGTGGCAAACTATCGGGCGCCCGACTATCTGCCTCCCACAGCCTCCTACCCCCAACAGCAGCAGCAGCAGGTCTACAGTGCTCCTGCCTACCTACCTCCTGCTACAAGCGCAGCTCCATCTGGCACCACCACATCAATCCAGGCGCACAGCACTGCCTCCAGCCAGGCTGACTACCAAGCTCCCTCCTATCTGCCACCTCAGCAGCAGCAGCAAGTTCAGCAGCAAGTGCAGCAGCAAGTGCAGCAGCAAGTGCAGCAGGTGGTGCAGCAACAAGTGCAGCAGCAAGTGCAGCAGCAAGTGCAGCAACAAGTGCAACAGCAAGTGCAGCAGGTGGTGCAACAGCAAGGACAGCAGCAACAACAGGCACCAGCAGCAGCACAAGAGTATCATGCACCTGGATATCTGCCACCAGGCTACGACTTCGAGAATCCCGATAGGTTGCCACTATCGCTGATACAGTCCCAATCCGTTGCTCCTGTACAGAATGTGGCTGCTGTCCAGCAAACGGCTCCAGTCCAGCATGTGGCTCCTGTCCAGCATGTGGCTCCTGTCCAGCATGTGGCACCTGTCCAGACTGTGGCTCCCGTTCAACAAGTTGTAGGCGATTACCGTGCTCCTGGCTATCTTCCACCCGGATACGATGAGCCCCACCAGCAGCAGCAGCAGCAGCCACAGCCCCAGACGAACATCATCTACCAGCAGCAGCAGCAGCCTCAACAGCAGCAACAGCAGCAACAATTGTTTGTGGCATCCACTCAGGCTGCCACTGCCGATCAGAGCCAGCCTGTGGCCCTGCCTGACGGCTATGACTTCGAGAAGCCCGAGAATTCAGAGGCAGCCATTGCCGAGCTCCACAGCCTGCAGACCCAGACGAAATTGCTCAAGCAGCAGCAGCAGCAGCAGCAGCAGTTGCAACTGCAACAGCAACAACAATTGCAGCAGCAACAACAACAGGTACAACAGATACAACAGCAGCAACATCAGCAACATAAGCAAGTGCAGCAAGTGCAGCAGCAAGTTCAGCAGCAACAGCAACAGATTGTGGTTCAATCTCAATTGCAAGTATCTACCCAGCAGCAGGGAGCCGATATTGTCTATGGCCGACCAAAGTCGCAGCAGCAGCAGCAGCAGGCGACAGGCGCATACCAGGTGCAGCAACAATACAATGCTCCCGGCTATCTGCCACCATCCGGTGCGGCCGGTTCTCTGCAGGCTCCAGCTCCTGTGTCCGTTTCCATTCCACTGCCATCTCCTTTACCGGCTCCAGCTCCCGCACCAGTGACCATTGTTCGAGCAACATCGTCCGCCACAGCCACGTACCGCACGCAACAGCATCAACAGCAGCATCAGCAGCAGCATCAGCAGCAGCATCAGCAGCAGCAGTACACAGCTCCTGCCTACTTGCCACCAGTGGCTATTGCTGCCGCCCCAGGTCCAGCTCCAGCCCCAGTTGCATCCCCACTGCCATCTCCTCTCCCGGCTCCAGCACCAGCTGCAGCTCCAATTGCCATTGCCCATGCATCATCCACGGCCACCGCTTACCGAGGTCATCATCAGCAGCAGCAGTACAACGCTCCTGGCTACCTGCCACCAGTCTCTGTTTCTGTATCCGCACTGCCCGCCCCAGCTCCCACCCAGGTGACGCACATCCATTCGCTGAGGAGCTACATGAACACGGTGCAGCCATTTGCACGCTACGCCCAGCCAGTGCCTGTCCGCCAGCAGCAGCAGCAGCAGCAGCATCATCAGCACTATCACCACCACCACCAACAGCAGCAGCAGCAGCAGCAGGTTATCGAGGTGGCTCCCATGTACCGCGAGCAGTCGAAGCGTCCCCGTTTCTATGCCCCGGCTATGTCCTATGTGAGCAATGCCGTGCCACGTCAGCAGCACCACCTCCACCACCATTACCATCGCGTGGTGCAGGCACAGGCACAGGCACATGCCCAGTCGCAGGTGCAGGTGCAGCAAAGGCCCCAAGTGATCACCCAGAAGCTGCTGCCCGTCGGCCCTGCCCCTGCCCCCACTCTGAGCCTGAAGGCGCAGCAGTCGCTGCAGAAGTTCATGCCCAAGGATGTCCAGGTGGCCGTGAACGTGGCCATGGCCGCGGCACCAGCTCCCTCCCCCCACCGCGGCAGCTCCCGCGTGCGGACCGTGCAGATTGTCAAGCCACATGCGGTACGCACCTTTAAGGTACTGGAGACGATCGATCATGCTGGCGTCAAGACGATCAAGATCCTGGGGGCCACCAACGAGCAGCCCCAGGGGCATCATCACGTGGTCAAGGTGGTCACCCAAGATGCGCACAGCGGCGCCGAGAGCCACGTGCAGACGGTGAAGATCTACGATGACCTGCAGGCATATGCCCAGCCATCGAGAGCCTTCGGTAGTCGACTGGCGCCTCAGGCGGCACCCAGAAACAATGGATACCTGCCGCCGGTCGGTGGACCACGTCCCAGAACACGCATCGTTCGTCAGACAGCCTCATCCAGCGGCAAGACACTTCGCCTGTTCCCGGTGCCCAGGGGCCTGTGAGATGCACTCCAGGTCCGAAGGTGAAATGGAATGGAATGGAGACCAAGGTCGATCCGCTCTAGCACTGATTAGTTGTTAATTTCATCATCAACCGCTTATATTTGTTCGTTTTCGTTTATTGTTAATGCTGTCATCGCTGCCTCATTTCGCATGCATTTTTGTTGAAATTATTTTGTCTCTCTCGATTCCCAGCCACTAGCCAAGAGCATGTTCAATCCCAATCCCAATCCCCATCGCAATCGCAATCGCAGTCGGAGTCATTTGCATGCATAAGCGCAACATCTTCCAACGAATCGAATTTCTTACCTAATAAATTTATAAATAATATGTAAATAATTTGGTTGTTAAGCTGTGACTAGGGTTGGGGGGCCGCTGATTGGGTTTGGGTTACGGTTTGGGTTTGGGCTGGATATCTGATCTCTGATCTGTTATTAGCCAGTCCCCAAAGGCGTGTCTGTCTGTGACCTTCATTGTGGCATCATTTGATGGGTTTTCAATCGCTTTCCATGCTCTGCTTCCGCTCTCAGGTTGAGAGTGAAAGGCCCAGCCTACAGTCATTTAATGCCTTCTTGATTTGTCATAAAACATTTGAAGTTATGAAAGCTTTTTCATTTAAAAGTTGTTATCAATTTAGTAGACCCTAAGATTACAATATTGTTCATTTCTCTCCCAATTTGATTCCCTTAAGTTTTCTCAAAATCAAGGTCGTACAAGCCCGTTTAGTATGCAAATAGGCCCAACCGGATCTAGGCCCTAACGTCATCTACCGATTGATTGCATCGATGAATGGGCTCTGCTGGGACGGGACAATCTCTCACCGCCCAATGACATAATTCCGTAAACACAATGAATTGAAGCTCAAACCCGAACCCAAACACAAACAGACAGACAGACGGACAGACAGACAGACAGGCAGACAGACGCGAGACCGAGTTCGAGCCCATAACTTATAGATGATTGCTCAGTATACCACATATATATGTCTATTTTATTGATCTAAGCGAAACAAAGCCTAACCGAAAGACGAAAGACTGTTTGGAAAGCAAACCCTAAAAGCCAAAAGCCGAATACCGAAAACCCTAAACCTAACGTGCGACAAAATCTAGCCAGATGCCGCCTTTGTGGCATCCCACGAAGATGTACGGATCCAGCTCAAGGCCCTCTGCGGTGCGTGGATTGACCCGCACCTCGAACCGCTGCACAATGGCCGCCAGGGCGGCCTTTGCCTGGGCCAAGCCCAGACGCATTCCGACGCACTGGCGCGGCCCATTCCCGAAGCCCAGGAAGACGCCCATCTGCTTGAACCGCTTGAGGCCACCGTCCAGGAAGCGTTCTGGCCGGAACTCCTTCGGCTCCGGGTAGAACTGGGGATCGTGATGGAGCCCATAGATGGGTATCATGATGTTGTCGCCCGGCAGCATCTGCAGCGGTTGACTGTGGTGGCTGCCGTGCAGCTTGTACGGTTCAGTGCAGGTCTTCGAGGCCCATCCCCCGGCTGGATAGATGCGCAGGCTCTCTAGGGAATGGTGGGATCAAACGTCATCAGGGAGTCATCAATCCTATCTTCAGTACTCACCATTGAAGCAGGCACTCAGGTAAGGAAGATCATTCAGTTCGTCCAAGTCGGGGAGCTCCTTCGTGGGACTGGCTTTGTCCAGCTCCTGGTACAGCCGCTGCTGGCACTCCGGATAGCGTCCCAGCTGCGACAGAAGAATCCACATCACCACATCGTAGGTGACACTCTACTTGGCAGCACTTACCAGCAGCAGACAGTGGGAGATGGTCGAGGAGGTGGTGTCCAGGCCGTCGAACATGAAGGTCATGGCATGCGACGTGAGCTGCGGTTCGGTCAGTCCGTGTTCCCGCTTCAGGGCCAGCAGATGGTTGATGAAGTCGTTGCGCTCCTGGTGCTGGCCGCGCCTCAGGCAGAAGGCCTGGCGTATGAGGTCGCCGAAGAAGCGGTCGTAGGAGCGAGGGAAGATCTTGGGGCGCAGCCAGCGGGGTAGTCGGGGAAAGAGGCCGTTGAGGGCGCCGGCGATGGCCAGGCCGGGATTCTCGTTGGACATCTCCCGGTTGTGCCGGATCACGGGCAGCGGCGAGTCGCTGAAGCAGCGCGCCTGGATGCCCAGAACACAGTCGAAGAGGCTGTCGCCGGTGAAGCGGAGACCGAGCTGTAAAAACGGGAGAGGAGATCATTAGTTCACCAGAGATCGCAGATTGGCCAGCAGAGCCAGTGGCCAGCCCACATCCATGCCGTCCTGCGGCTCTCCTTTGAGTGATTCCTTGGCAATGAAGTCGCACAGGTCCCGGCAGACGCGCTGCATAATGGTGTGGGTGGTGCGGATGCGGCCGTTGGTCAAGAGGCTCGAGAAGATCCCGCGCTGCTGGCGCCATTCGTTCCCCTCCAGCACGAAGGGATTGCAGCAGACGAGCACGTCCTTTCCGGTGTCCACCATGCGGGAGGCATCGTTGTCCTCAAAGTGACGAAACGCACTGACAAACACCTCGTACACCAGGCGGGGCTCCAGCAGAAGCAGCTTGGGCGAGCGCAGCAGGAAGGTGCCGATGTAGCTATCCGTCTCCCGATATTTCCTGCAGTGAGAAGGAAGTGATGTTCGAAGACGTCATCAATTCTCTCTCTCTCTCTCTCTTGCTCTCTCTCTTGCTCTTCTTCTCCTCACTCACATGTACAAGTCCCTCATATCCATGGTAAAGTGCTGGCGAGGCCAGACCATGTTGGGAAAGGAGCCCAGCAGTGGCAGGGCCCTTGGCTCCTTGATGCCTCGTCCCCGCCAGTGGCCAAAGTTCCACACTAGAAAGCCATAGAGCAGCGCCGCCAATGAGCCCACAGCCAGCAGCAATGATCCAATCATGTCGGGGCTGTACGTATCACTGAAAACTGGGGAGATTTCAATTTCGGACCGACTGCGCTGTGCCAGTGGGGTGTTCTGGTTCTGGTTCTGGCTGTGGCTGTGGCTGGCCATGCGTGCGAGCGATGTCGCAACGGAGCTTGTGGCGTGTGGCGTTTAGAATTGGATGGGAATATGGATGGGGGCGGGGTCGGCGGCGGGAGCGGGGCCATTATCGAATTAGCTACAGAGCTTCTCTCATAACAACCAAAGTTCAAAATAAAGCATTGTATCCGCTTGGAAAGTGAACAACTTATCAAGACATTTCCAAAATCAGATTGCCTGGAAAACATACGAAAAAGTCATCGAGCATCGATGGACACGAAGACTTAAGACTTATCTAAGCAAGACTTGATCCATCAAGGGTTAGCCACTAGATTAAGAGAAGCAGCATCCATTGGATACCGGCTCCCAGCACACTAAATACACATTTTGAGACCATTTTCTGACTTGAACTCTTTCCCGTTCACATGACTTGCCAGTCTATAACTATAACTCGTAATGCGAACAGATTGAAACGATCTCAATGAATTGGAGTAGAGAGGCAACTAATCCTTTTAGTCGCAGTCGTGGTCGTGGTCGTGGTGCCAATAAATCAAGCATGAAATCGCAACTCAATTTGTGGACCTATCCAGTAGGCACCAATGGGTGCCATCAATCATCGTTGACCATAAGTACGAGTACATCCCATCCAAATGATTGATGATCTCCTAAGCATACACATGAGAAATGCTCTATGCAAATCCAATCCCAGTTTCCACTCGCCACATGACATTGACATTGTTGCGGACGACAGAGACAGCGACAGCCAAGGCGTAGCCAATTGATCTCAACTCTTAATAGATACAGATACGATTATACTCGTATGTAAAGCCCTGAAGACAGTTGAAGATCGTTGCGAATAGATTCAGATTCAGTAAAGATCTTCAAAAGTTGTGATCCCATAAGTGGCTCTGCTGTCCGCAGAGTTCTCCTATTAGGAGATACTTCCTACCGATTCAACTGCTCCCACGGACAGCTCTGATCAACGATTCGAAAAACAGCATATCCTTACGCTTCCAAGAACTTCAAAGACCCCAAACCATGACAAGGACTCGGATGCTCTCAGTCTGTTTATTTTCCGGCTAGCGATTGTGTCTGGTGTGTTTCTGTATTCTGTGGCCAAAAATATATACAAATCTCAAGAAGATAGAGTAAAGAGAGATTTAGGATTTGGTTCTCTTGCTGCTCCGTTTGACCTGAGCCTTTCGCTTCTTACACTGACGCTTGCTGCTGGCGGCGTCCCCACGGGGTGTGGTTTTGGGTTTGGCTTTTGCTTTGGTCACTTTCGCCCGGGGTTTGCCTTTGGCCATCTGTGAGGATCGAAAGATGTGAGTGTGAATCAGTCTGATCAGCCTGTGTCTATGCGCCGACCCTACCGTTATTATTCTGCCCTTGTAGGGAGTAGAAGTTTGCTTCTTTTTGTCCCTGGCATTGCTCCTGAGAAATTTGGAAGGAAAAGAAGGGCGCTGCTCTTCCAGCGAGAGGATGCCCAGTCGTACGCCCACATCCGTGGCAAATTCCACGGCTCTCCGAAGGTCATCAAAAGAAGCGATGTGCTCGGCCAACAAAATGGGTTCAAGTGCTTTGCACAGGTCATCGATATCGGCGCCTACGAATACGAGAATTCCATATAGTACATATGTACATATGTATGTATGTATATGGGTATATTCAATTACTTACTGAGTGTTGGCTGGCGGCTCAGCAAATCCAGAATGTAGGGCAGCAGCGATCTACCCTCCATTATTTGTGTCTATAAATATGTACACTTAAGAATTTTATATTTTCTTAATGTTGTAATGTTTTAAGGTTGTTGTAGAGTGTTAACTGATTGTTATGTACGATGTATAGATAAAATATTTGAATGATATCACCAAGGCCTCTGGGTTTGTGATTATTCAAAAACAAACTCGCATCCTAGAGTGATATGACATGGCAATGTCAGAGTTTATTTATTTAATTATTAATGCACTTAAAATACCAAACTAAATCAAATTAAAATACTAAATGTAGCATATGTTCAAATTTATGGAGCTTTGCCGATTATGCAAAAAAAATCAAATAGATAAAATCTATAATTAACGAGGGGGAACGTTGTGAGCCGCGGCTCTACTTTACGAGTATACCCGGTACTCAGTCAGTATATACTTACATACATACATATATGAGCTTACCATTAATGCAGTTTATTATACATACATATGTTCGCAAAAGGGACGAATTAAATTTTGGGCAAAAAATAATATTTAAAAACAATTTTTGGAATTTGTATACTTTTGGAATTTGTATACATGCTTCCATTTTTGTTTACATATGTTTTTTACATCTGCTTCTACATTTCTACATGTATGTACATGTAAAACTACATATTCGAGACGTGGAAGTGTTTGCGTGAGAGAGAGGGAATGATAAGAGCTTGGCAGGCGTTGCGTTGCGACAAATGAAATTTTGTTCCTTCTATCCATAATAATGATCCGACCTGATCCAGATTCGGCAATGTGTTGGACACGGTCATTTTCCATGATTCTGCGTTTTTGGTTTTCTCGTATCTTCAAAATTGTGTATGCCACAGACTTTCGTTCTTTGTGGGGGCGGAAAAGGGCGGGGCGATATTTTGAAATACACTTATAGTAGTGTGACAACACAGGAGACTAAATACAAAACTTGGTTGCTCTAGCTTTTATAGTCTCTGCGATCTAGGCAGACGGGCAGACGCAAGTATTTCTCCGTTTTTCCTAACAAAATTCTTCCAACAAATTTTTCTTTTCGGGCATGTATTTGATGCAATTTACTTATTAGATTTATCGATATCATTTGTTTACATTCGCTTTAAAATTTTAAAAAAATCTCAACCTAAAAAACAGAAACCGGAATTTTGGTGGTCTTTGGTGCGTAGGCGCCGGCCGAGATGCAGTTGCGGATGTAGATGCAGATGCAGATGTAGTTTACAGCGTTTGGCCACTGCCGGACGACATCACATCGGGCAGGATGACTTTAACCGTGTTGCGTGCCTGCAGCCCATCGTGCTGCAGCCTGGCCATCAATCTGCTGAAGATCTCCTGTGGCAGAGCGCCCTGCAACATATTGAGGAAAGTCTCCTGCTGAGTGCAAACGCTGGTGGCGTTGATCATGTGAAGGATGGCTCCATCAATGTCGCCGACCATAAGGCGATTATCCCCCATGGCGATTTGCTCCAGAAAGTAGTACTCGGTGTTGGTCTTCACCAGCTCGCGGAGGGACTGGGCCGGTGTCTGTATCCCCTGTGGCATCGATCCAGCTGCGGCAACCTCCAGTTGAGTGTCCTGCTCTTTGGCTAGCTTCGCCTGGAGACGACGGTCGTGCACCTTCTTCTTGTAGTCGGGATCGCTGCGGCGCTTATTGTCAAAGTAAAAGCAATACCCAACTGCGGACGAGACGGCGGTGACGGCCAGAAGTTTATAAACGCTGGGAATCATTTCGAATGAATTTTTCGTTTCGCGCTTAAAATTGTTTACAAAAAAACAAATTTTTCTGATTCTCTCGGTCGGACGCTCAACTCCGTACTACAAAAAGATGTTTGATATACTGCATATTTTATGGGGAAAGACGAAAAGGAAAGCCAGGGTATAGCCCACACGGCCTACTATTTCGGGCACAAAAGGTGGTCAACACTGAACATTTATTCGGAAAGATGTCTGCCTTTCAAAAGTTGTCAGATAAACATAATATCTTGAAGGGTTAAACCTTAAATTGAATGCATGGCCTTCTTCTTCCTTCTCTTTTTCGGTGCAACTGCCCATTCGAATGTTCCACCTGTCACCAGGGAGGGACCCTAAATCCTAAGCTCCAAAGCGTACAATTGTGCTCCTACCCAATACCCCCCAAATGAGGATTCAAGGATGAGCATGAGAACGAATGATGCCGCCTTGCCTGCCTCCTTTGGTGGCAATTACTGCTACATCTTACTGTTTGGTGGCGTCCATATACATAAGTATAATAAATCGCTAAGCGGCTGCATTAAACGGCATTCCTGGAACGGAATGGAAATCCAAGAAGTGGCTCTGCTGTCCGTAGAGTTTTCCTATTAGGAGATACTTCCTACCGTTTCAACTGCTCCCACGGACAGCTCTGATCAACAATTCGAGAAACAGCATATCCTTCCGCTTCCAAGAACTTCAAAGACCCCAAACCACGACAAGGACTCGGATGCTCTCAGTCTGTTTATTTTCCGGCTTGCGATTGTGTCTGGTGTGTTTTTGTATTCTGTGGTGTGCATGTAGTACGAGTATTCAAAAAATATTATAATATCGCAAGAAGATAGAGTAAAGAATGCTTTTGTCTCAACAAATGAAACATTGCGAATAGTTGGAATAGATCGGAGTACTCCTCAGACTTGTCCTAACCTTTCGCCTTGGCCTTGACCAAACTGTGGAAGAAGTTGAAGAACCTTTACTCATTATAATCCAGTAACTTCTCTGGGTGGAACTCACTCCTTAGCCTGGCCATCAGCGGCATGTTTCTCGATTCCCTGGTCTCTGCTCGTAGAGCCACTGCTGGTTGGTCACGTCTTTCAGAGGTTCCCGCTCCATTGTCGTTTATTGCTTGTAAATTGTATATCTGGGTTGAACTTTGTTGAAGTCTGTTGTCAAATGGCAGACAGACAAGCCAGGGGTGAGGTGAGTCTCTGTTCAAGGCCTGCCGGTCATAGGCCCGGCCTCAAACACTGACTGGACCCAAGAACCGGGCTAAGACATCGACATGGACCTGGCGGAAACTGGGTTAATTAAATCAATTACGAATATACTGGTATTGTTGTAACATCTGTCTTCGAGCAAAGAGCATCACATGTCAAATGGGAAATGGGGGAGTGGTGGGGACTTTGACGTAAGGCAGTACGAGTATAGTACGAGTAAAGTAGTAATATCCGTCAAAGGTGCTCTTCGACCCAATGTAGAGAATGGAGTTTACGAGTATTCATTAAGTTTATTAAGTGCAATTAGTCAACGGGGATCGCTCCCCTATCTGGGAAGAGGACTTCTTCAGGGCTCACACTTGACTTTGGATGTTTTCAGCCTTCATCACTTTGGATCACCCTTGGATCACTTAAACAAGACATTGTTTTGTAGCAGTTCCAGGATTCGGTCTTCCGGAGCCGCCCATGCGCAGTAAGGATACTGGGAGGAGCAGTGATGTGGACTGGGATCCTTGCCGGCCTCAATGGCCTCGCGCAGTGTGGACTGCTCCAGCCAGGCGAGCAACCACGACCAGTTGGTGGCCGCATCCAGCACGTGCTCCATGTCGGAGGCCTGGTGCTTTCGCACTCTGTCGCTCGCCTTGAAGGTCAGTTTACAGACGGACTTGAGCATGCAAGCGGAGAGATCGACCTCGTCCTTGAAATACGTTCGCTCCACTGTGCTGATCATACTCGGAAGGCTGGATTCTGTCAGAGGGAACGGGTAAGGGTGGAGGGGGAGATTAATGCGAAGCAAATACGAAGTATTGCGAGCAAGGACGAGGACTACCTACCCACTCGCTCGCCTGTTTCGTTGCGGTAAACGAGCTTAAAATTCTCGAACAACTCGAGGAAGCCCCGATCCCGATCCCGATCCTTTTCTCTGTCGAAGAGACCACGAGCCGTGGCATTGTTTCCCGTATCGGATGGGATGGCCGATGGAGAAGGCTCCTCCGAAGCCTTTGGCTTTCCATTCGTGGCGCTCGTGGTGGGCTCATCCTGGGTGATGGCGTCCAGACCCATGCTGCGAATCAAGTGTCCAACGAGGAGTCCACCAGCTGCCACGAGTCCGCAACTTATGACGGCCGCGGAATTGATTATGACCAGGGGCTGAAAGGAGGAGCAGGGCGAACGAAGGAGATGGAGATGAAGGCTGAAGATGTGCAATTCGAGGGTCAGGTCAGGTCAGGAGTAAGCCTACCTTTGGTGGTGCATTGCGTTTGCGCTTGACGGGCACCTCCAGGAAGGGCACCAGATAGTCCAATCCCAAGGCAATGTCCTTGCCCACAGCATCGAAGGATACCAGCTTGAATCCTGGATTGTGTTGACCATGTTGTTGATTATGCGAATGTTGCCTTGGGAATCTCGAGTCCCTTCCATTTTCCTTCCCTCCTCCCGATCCCGCTCCCTCACTGGCAGCCCAGATCAGGGCACAATTGGTAAGGAGAGCGCAGAGGATGTGCAGCAGCTTCATTGTTTCCGCTGGGAGCTCCGTTCGACTGCGAAGCTGTCGAGCATTTGGAATCCATTTCCCACATTTCCCATGTTTTGGGCTGCAGCAGACCCCCCCAACTGTCGGTGTGGGTGGCTCTGCTTGGGTGGATCACATGTGGCTGCTTGTGCTCGTGCTTGTGCCTGCTCTGCCGAGTGCCGAGTGCCAAGTGCCGCTTGGCTGGCTCTTGGCTGCGATAATTTGGCTAGCCCTAGAGGGGTAGGGGGGGTGGTCTAGCTCCCGATCTTCTGCTTGTCATACAAACTGCAACAAAGTGCTTCTGTGTCTGTGACATAAGTAACTGGAAGGTGCGATAGCGATTAGCTGGAGACAGAGTGTGGGCCGCCACCCCCCTCCCATGAAAGCGGAAGATGGATTCGCAGCTACCTTCACTAATTGGAAGAGAGCGACAGAGAGAGAAAGAGAGCGAGAGAGGGAGATTTAAATGGGACCAATTCTCGGCATTCCCATTACATAAGAATGATATGGAAGTAACTTCAAGCCGCTGTTGGCGTTCGAATGGGAAATAAAGGAAAATTTATTGTTTCATGATCTGGTACCCACTTTTATTGGCCTATCACTAGCCGCTAGCAGCAATAAATAAATGTACATACATATGTACATACTACGGTTCAAAGTAACTTAATACTAGTACAAAAAAAAGAAGGAAAATAGTTATATAAACCGCTATTAAACGGCCATTAGGATTAGGATTAGGATTCGGCTACGAGAGCATCAGCCATCAGCCGTTGAAGTACTGTAGGATTTTTGGCAACGTCCGCCAAGTCCAGAACGAGGAGTGGGGTTTCCCGAGAGTGGGACGAGAAGTAGGCCATCTACATCTCGCGTAGGTGTTGGCACAGGTCCGACTGCTTCGTGCCGTTTCGATGGCATGGAGAACTGCAGTGCCTCTGGTGAGGGAATCCAGCCAGGGAGAGCTGAGAGAGAGAGCCAAAGAGAGCCAGCCAGTCAGGTATCAATGGAAATGAGAAATGGCAAATGGCAAATGGCGAATGGCGAATGGAATCTTACGAACCTGGCGAGCACATTGAGAGCCCGCGCATAGCTCGAGGAAATATTGCGCTGCAAGTACTGGCAGATGTAGCGCTGGACACAGGCGGACATGTCCATGTTGTGCTCTTCCAGGTGGGACTCCACAGCATTCGCTAGGCTGCGCACTGTCAGGGAGAACAGGAACACTTGAGACCTGCTTCTGGACTACTGGACTACTGTACTACGACTTCCCACACTTACTGCCTCTGGTGGTGTCCGATCTGTAGCCGTATCCGTTGCCATGTCCGTTGCCGTATCCATTGCCCAGGGATGTGATCACCAGCGGAGCCAGGAGAAGGCGCACCACGGCTGCAATTATAGCTCCCGCAGCCACCACAACCGCCGTGTTGAGCAGCGTTCCCGTGCGCAGGTTCAGGAGGTTCTGCACGGCGTCGCGGGCCATACTCATGCTGCGCTTCACCGGCACCTTCAGGAATGGCACGATGAACTCCAACTCGACGCTGACATCCTCGCCACTGGCATGAAAGTGGAAGCCACGTCCCTCCCTTCGCCCTGCGCCAGGCAGGCCTATCTCCTCCTCCTCCGCGAAGGAATCGCCAAAGTGGAACTCTCCGTGCCCCTGCCGGCGGGGCTCAAAGTCTCGGAAGCGCAGCAGCTTCGCACTAGCACCAGCACTCGCACTCGCACTCGCATTGCCATAGAAGTCTCCATTGACACTTTCTCCGCAGTAGCCCAGCAGCAGAAAGACTGTCAATAAGCCCAGCAAGTACAGTATCTGCACCAGCCACATTCCGTCAGCTCGTGTTGCCGTCTCAGCGGTTGGAAGGTGTATGATCGTATGGTGGCAATCGTGGCGCCGGCAATCGACGGCTGCTTCTGCACGGTGTCTGTAGGCACGGCACTCTGCTCTATCTGGGAATTACATGCCCCACGATTCGGCAATCAAGATATGATATTCATTTAATCCGAATATGAAGCGTACCGTCGAGGCGCGACTTTAACGCTTCCGATGGCTGGGTGGCAGGGAGGGATGGCTGAGAGGAAAAAGGAGTTATGCGGCAGGGACGCAACGATTGATTGAATGATTCAAGAGAAATGATGGGAGAAATGATTCAACATGCCCCATAGCGTGCTTCTGATGGAGAAGCGGCAACAGGCCGCAACGGTATCTGGGGAAAACGCGACTTATTTGAAACACATTTGCAGGCGACTATGGGCTGGAAAATTTGCATGTGCTGCGAAGTGAGCCCCACTCTGACTGAGACTGAGTTATGTCACCTCTGCCGCTGCCGATGGCAGCAGTGCGACAAAGGTTAAATAAACTACTTACTATAGACGGCATTGGGCAATGGCCCAAAGGTACCCAATAATAACGTGGGTGGGTAAAGTGGGTAAATCGCTTAAAGAGCTCCATTCTTGGGGCTGAATAAACAAATAGGGGCTTAGCAGAGGACACAGTGATCCTGCTCCCTCGAGCAGTTCTGACTTATTTTCATTCGGATGGAAACAGGATAGACGGAGTGCAGGAATAAACGTGTATTGCATAAGTTCTATATATAGTTCTATATAGTCTTTGTAACGGATTCGTAAGTATGTTCTAAATCAGAGACCGGCAGCGTCCAATGCACTATGTATAGGGCAGCGTAGTCGGCACGGCACACGCACAGTGTAAAAACTTCGTGTAGCGTCCTAGGCCCTATGCACACGCGGCTTCATTATTCTGCTTGGCTGTCGCGGCCAGTATGATTCAAGCATGAGGAATGGGACGGCCAATGGCCAATGGCCTGCCACTCAGCCACTCTTTTCTCTGCCACATTGAACACACACACCCACACAGACATATCGTTCGAGTCATCTTTTAAATTGCATTTCTCCGAAGGCGGTTGCACGATACGGATGCGCGATATTTTGTGTAAAAGGGTAGAAAAACTATAGTGGAAATTCCAACAAAAACAATACGTTTCCCAGAAGTTGTATCCACAACTACATATTTTTTGGGACTGCAATGTCCAGTGGACCAGTGAAATCAAAACGAAATCACGGCGACAGAACAGCTGTCAAAGATGAGCTCCTATACTCAAATATATTAACACCTTGTTTGGTACCTTTCTACACCTTTCTACAGGATAACTCCTAGTCGACTGTCTTTGCCTCCAGAGTCGAGTCCTCGCAGGGCTCTTCATTCAATTAGTGTCTGCTCCTTGAGATGTCTGCCACTTGAGATGGCCACTGAACCCAATCTTTTCCTTCGCTGCTTCTTGTAATGGGGAAACCTCTTACACTCCTTCTTCCTCCCCCACTCCGCCACTTCTTCTAATGGAAAACTGTGGTTGCTGCTGCTCATCGTGGAAATTAGTGCCACAAAGTGGTGGAGTGAAAATCAGTTCAAAACTCCGCCTATTAATTGTCTGTGGAAGGCGTTGAAATAATCACAAACCCAGAGGCCTTGGTGATATCATTCAAATATTTTATCTATACATCGTACATAACAATCAGTTAACACTCTACAACAACCTTAAAACATTAAAAAATTAAGAAAATATTAAATTCTTAAGTGTACATATTTATAGACACAAATAATGGAGGGTAGATCGCTGCTGCCCTACATTCTGGATTTGCTGAGCCGCCAGCCAACACTCAGTAAGTAATTGAATATGCCCATATACATACATACATATGTACATATGTATATGGAATTCTCGTATTCGTAGGCGCCGATATCGATGACCTGTGCAAAGCACTTGAACCCATTTTGTTGGCCGAGCACATCGCTTCTTTTGATGACCTTCGGAGAGCCGTGGAATTTGCCACGGATGTGGGCGTACGACTGGGCATCCTCTCGCTGGAAGAGCAGCGCCCTTCTTTTCCTTCCAAATTTCTCAGGAGCAATGCGAGGGACAAAAAGAAGCAAACTTCTACTCCCTACAAGGGCAGAATAATAACGGTAGGGTCGGCGCATAGACACAGGCTGATCAGACTGATTCACACTCACATCTTTCGATCCTCACAGATGGCCAAAGGCAAACCCCGGGCGAAAGTGACCAAAGCAAAAGCAAAAGCCAAACCCAAAACCACACCCCGTGGGGACGCCGCCAGCAGCAAGCGTCAGTGTAAGAAGCGAAAGGCTCAGGTCAAACGAAGCAGCAAGAGAACCAAATCCTAATCGACACCAAACCAATGCAATCGATGTACTCGCTGTCCCAATAAAAATCAATAATAAAAAAAAAACTGGGAAAAAATATAAGTACAACTTTTTAACCGAAAGCAACTTTTTAACCCGCGTGGATCTCGAGAGCAGAGCCATAGCGTTAGTTAACAGTCCGAAAGTAAACAGCTGCTAGCTGGCCACACGCTGTTAACGTCAAGCGGTAACCGTGAGCAATAACAGCCCTTTAACTTGTGGATGCTAACAGCGCGGTTGCTCTGTTAAAGCTCTGCTGCTCCACCGAACGGAAGGCAGAAGGCAAAGGTGGGAAATAAATATGAAATTGTAATTCTCTAGCAATCGAAAATTGATCGATTGCACTCATCCCCCGCTCAGCAGTTTCAAAGCATGCTACTAGCTAGCTGTCCATAGCTTCTAACCCCCGAGCCCTAAAGGACCTCAAGGACCAGCTCGTTGTCTCGGACTTAAGACTGTCATAATGTGATGGCCATTAGAAACACAGTTCAACATCTTGATGAAGGCTTTAACGCCAAATGGACTTTGCTAGAAAGAAAGTTTAAACAAAAGCTAGATTCTGAAGGTCAATATTTTCCTGAACTTTCCTTCAGTTTGTGGTACCTTTTTATCAGAGAGAAAGTATCCTTCAACGCCTTCCACAGACAATTAATAGGCGGAGTTTTGAACTGATTTTCACTCCACCACTTTGTGGCACTAATTTCCACGATGAGCAGCAGCAACCACAGTTTTCCATTAGAAGAAGTGGCGGAGTGGGGGAGGAAGAAGGAGTGTAAGAGGTTTCCCCATTACAAGAAGCAGCGAAGGAAAAGATTGGGTTCAGTGGCCATCTCAAGTGGCAGACATCTCAAGGAGCAGACACTAATTGAATGAAGAGCCCTGCGAGGACTCGACTCTGGAGGCAAAGACAGTCGACTAGGAGTTATCCTGTAGAAAGGTGTAGAAAGGTACCAAACAAGGTGTTAATATATTTGAGTATAGGAGCTCATCTTTGACAGCTGTTCTGTCGCCGTGATTTCGTTTTGATTTCACTGGTCCACTGGACATTGCAGTCCCAAAAAATATGTAGTTGTGGATACAACTTCTGGGAAACGTATTGTTTTTGTTGGAATTTCCACTATAGTTTTTCTACCCTTTTACACAAAATATCGCGCATCCGTATCGTGCAACCGCCTTCGGAGAAATGCAATTTAAAAGACGACTCGAACGATATGTCTGTGTGGGTGTGTGTGTTCAATGGGGCAGAGAAAAGAGTGGCTGAGTGGCAGGCCATTGGCCATTGGCCGTCCCATTCCTCATGCTTCTTGAATCAGTGGCGCCTACTCAAGCGCTTACTCATTCCCTTTCTCGCTCGCACACACTTCCACGAGACGTAGATTCATACATACATATGTATATACATAGGTAGATATAGAAATACAGAAGACAGATGTAAGAAACATACATATGCAAACAAAAATCGAAACGGTTAATTTCTAATAAATAAAAATCTCTCAAAGGGTTCGATTAAAATTTTGTTTTTGTCTAAAATTCATTTCGTCCCTTTTGCGAAGATATTATATATCGTAAGCTCACATACTGGCCGCGACAGCCAAGCAGAATAATGAAGCCGCGTGTGCATAGGGCCTAGGACGCTACACGAAGTTTTTACACTGTGCGTGTGCCGTGCCGACTACGCTGCCCTATACATAGTGCATTGGACGCTGCCGGTCTCTGATTTAGAACATACTTACGAATCCGTTACAAAGACTATATAGAACTATATATAGAACTTATGCAATACACGTTTATTCCTGCACTCCGTCTATCCTGTTTCCATCCGAATGAAAATAAGTCAGAACTGCTCGAGGGAGCAGGATCACTGTGTCCTCTGCTAAGCCCCTATTTGTTTATTCAGCCCCAAGAATGGAGCTCTTTAAGCGATTTACCCACTTTACCCACCCACGTTATTATTGGGTACCTTTGGGCCATTGCCCAATGCCGTCTATAGTAAGTAGTTTATTTAACCTTTGTCGCACTGCTGCCATCGGCAGCGGCAGAGGTGACATAACTCAGTCTCAGTCAGAGTGGGGCTCACTTCGCAGCACATGCAAATTTTCCAGCCCATAGTCGCCTGCAAATGTGTTTCAAATAAGTCGCGTTTTCCCCAGATACCGTTGCGGCCTGTTGCCGCTTCTCCATCAGAAGCACGCTATGGGGCATGTTGAATCATTTCTCCCATCATTTCTCTTGAATCATTCAATCAATCGTTGCGTCCCTGCCGCATAACTCCTTTTTCCTCTCAGCCATCCCTCCCTGCCACCCAGCCATCGGAAGCGTTAAAGTCGCGCCTCGACGGTACGCTTCATATTCGGATTAAATGAATATCATATCTTGATTGCCGAATCGTGGGGCATGTAATTCCCAGATAGAGCAGAGTGCCGTGCCTACAGACACCGTGCAGAAGCAGCCGTCGATTGCCGGCGCCACGATTGCCACCATACGATCATACACCTTCCAACCGCTGAGACGGCAACACGAGCTGACGGAATGTGGCTGGTGCAGATACTGTACTTGCTGGGCTTATTGACAGTCTTTCTGCTGCTGGGCTACTGCGGAGAAAGTGTCAATGGAGACTTCTATGGCAATGCGAGTGCGAGTGCGAGTGCTGGTGCTAGTGCGAAGCTGCTGCGCTTCCGAGACTTTGAGCCCCGCCGGCAGGGGCACGGAGAGTTCCACTTTGGCGATTCCTTCGCGGAGGAGGAGGAGATAGGCCTGCCTGGCGCAGGGCGAAGGGAGGGACGTGGCTTCCACTTTCATGCCAGTGGCGAGGATGTCAGCGTCGAGTTGGAGTTCATCGTGCCATTCCTGAAGGTGCCGGTGAAGCGCAGCATGAGTATGGCCCGCGACGCCGTGCAGAACCTCCTGAACCTGCGCACGGGAACGCTGCTCAACACGGCGGTTGTGGTGGCTGCGGGAGCTATAATTGCAGCCGTGGTGCGCCTTCTCCTGGCTCCGCTGGTGATCACATCCCTGGGCAATGGATACGGCAACGGACATGGCAACGGATACGGCTACAGATCGGACACCACCAGAGGCAGTAAGTGTGGGAAGTCGTAGTACAGTAGTCCAGTAGTCCAGAAGCAGGTCTCAAGTGTTCCTGTTCTCCCTGACAGTGCGCAGCCTAGCGAATGCTGTGGAGTCCCACCTGGAAGAGCACAACATGGACATGTCCGCCTGTGTCCAGCGCTACATCTGCCAGTACTTGCAGCGCAATATTTCCTCGAGCTATGCGCGGGCTCTCAATGTGCTCGCCAGGTTCGTAAGATTCCATTCGCCATTCGCCATTTGCCATTTGCCATTTCTCATTTCCATTGATACCTGACTGGCTGGCTCTCTTTGGCTCTCTCTCTCAGCTCTCCCTGGCTGGATTCCCTCACCAGAGGCACTGCAGTTCTCCATGCCATCGAAACGGCACGAAGCAGTCGGACCTGTGCCAACACCTACGCGAGATGTAGATGGCCTACTTCTCGTCCCACTCTCGGGAAACCCCACTCCTCGTTCTGGACTTGGCGGACGTTGCCAAAAATCCTACAGTACTTCAACGGCTGATGGCTGATGCTCTCGTAGCCGAATCCTAATCCTAATCTTAATGGCCGTTTAATAGCGGTTTATATAACTATTTTCCTTCTTTTTTTTGTACTAGTATTAAGTTACTTTGAACCGTAGTATGTACATATGTATGTACATATGTATGTACATTTATTTATTGCTGCTAGCGGCTAGTGATAGGCCAATAAAAGTGGGTACCAGATCATGAAACAATAAATTTTCCTTTATTTCCCATTCGAACGCCAACAGCGGCTTGAAGTTACTTCCATATCATTCTTATGTAATGGGAATGCCGAGAATTGGTCCCATTTAAATCTCCCTCTCTCGCTCTCTTTCTCTCTCTGTCGCTCTCTTCCAATTAGTGAAGGTAGCTGCGAATCCATCTTCCGCTTTCATGGGAGGGGGGTGGCGGCCCACACTCTGTCTCCAGCTAATCGCTATCGCACCTTCCAGTTACTTATGTCACAGACACAGAAGCACTTTGTTGCAGTTTGTATGACAAGCAGAAGATCGGGAGCTAGACCACCCCCCCTACCCCTCTAGGGCTAGCCAAATTATCGCAGCCAAGAGCCAGCCAAGCGGCACTTGGCACTCGGCACTCGGCAGAGCAGGCACAAGCACGAGCACAAGCAGCCACATGTGATCCACCCAAGCAGAGCCACCCACACCGACAGTTGGGGGGGTCTGCTGCAGCCCAAAACATGGGAAATGTGGGAAATGGATTCCAAATGCTCGACAGCTTCGCAGTCGAACGGAGCTCCCAGCGGAAACAATGAAGCTGCTGCACATCCTCTGCGCTCTCCTTACCAATTGTGCCCTGATCTGGGCTGCCAGTGAGGGAGCGGGATCGGGAGGAGGGAAGGAAAATGGAAGGGACTCGAGATTCCCAAGGCAACATTCGCATAATCAACAACATGGTCAACACAATCCAGGATTCAAGCTGGTATCCTTCGATGCTGTGGGCAAGGACATTGCCTTGGGATTGGACTATCTGGTGCCCTTCCTGGAGGTGCCCGTCAAGCGCAAACGCAATGCACCACCAAAGGTAGGCTTACTCCTGACCTGACCTGACCTGACCTGACCCTCGAATTGCACATCTTCAGCCTTCATCTCCATCTCCTTCGCCCTGCTCCTCCTTTCAGCCCCTGGTCATAATCAATTCCGCGGCCGTCATAAGTTGCGGACTCGTGGCAGCTGGTGGACTCCTCGTTGGACACTTGATTCGCAGCATGGGTCTGGACGCCATCACCCAGGATGAGCCCACCACGAGCCCCACGAATGGAAAGCCAAAGGCTTCGGAGGAGCCTTCTCCATCGGCCATCCCATCCGATACGGGAAACAATGCCACGGCTCGTGGTCTTTTCGACAGAGAAAAGGATCGGGATCGGGATCGGGGCTTCCTCGAGTTGTTCGAGAATTTTAAGCTCGTTTACCGCAACGAAACAGGCGAGCGAGTGGGTAGGTAGTCCTCGTCCTTGCTCGCAATACTTCGTGTTTGCTTCGCATTAATCTCCCCCTCCACCCTTACCCGTTCCCTCTGACAGAATCCAGCCTTCCGAGTATGATCAGCACAGTGGAGCGAACGTATTTCAAGGACGAGGTCGATCTCTCCGCTTGCATGCTCAAGTCCGTCTGTAAACTGACCTTCAAGGCGAGCGACAGAGTGCGAAAGCACCAGGCCTCCGACATGGAGCACGTGCTGGATGCGGCCACCAACTGGTCGTGGTTGCTCGCCTGGCTGGAGCAGTCCACACTGCGCGAGGCCATTGAGGCCGGCAAGGATCCCAGTCCACATCACTGCTGCTCCCAGTATCCTTACTGCGCATGGGCGGCTCCGGAAGACCGAATCCTGGAACTGCTACAAAACAATGTCTTGTTTAAGTGATCCAAAGGTGATGGCAGCTGAAAACATCCAAAGTCAAGTGTGAGCCCTGAAGAAGTCCTCTCCCCGTTAGGGGAGCGATCCCCGTTGACTAATTGCACTTAATAAACTTAATGAATACTCGTAAACTCCATTCTCTACATTGGGTGGAAGAGCACCTTTGGCGGATATCCCTGATATACCAGGGATGGCAAAGTAAATGATTTGCCAATGTTTTTCAGGGATATATACTAGATTTGATCTATGCTCCGTACTATTATAAAATCAATATTGTTGCATGCGACAGTCTGAATCTTTACGATAGCAGTGTCAGAGTGGCCAGTGAAGTCGCGAGGTCGCCTAGTCGAGAACATGCGATCAACAAGGGTAGACAATCTTTGCTGCATGGAAGTAAGTTTTAATTTTTAAACGAGTTTCACGAAGGTGAAGGTACAAAGTGGTTTCCCAGAATTCAGATATAGAATACTTGGTTCTTTTAAATAAGCTTAAGAAATACACATATTATTGGAAAGATGTTCCCATAAATAGATTCAAGTCCGAAAACATTGAACCGCCAAAACTATTCCAGAATTAGCTGAAATCAATACCCACACGAAACCCAAAAGGGGTTCTTAAAAAACAGACACAGTTTTGTTTGTTTATGCATTTATTAATATAATATGATGAAATCAATTCGGAAATTAATCTCTCAAAATGAATTCTATGACACTTTTGGTTATACAAATGGATTTTTGAAAAAAGTTTCATTTTTTTTGTGTATTTTGTTTTTTGTTTCTTGTTTTGTGTACATAATTCTCATTTAACTAAGGGGAAAGAAGACATGCGACATGAAATTAGCATCAGATTGGATATATATCCAAATATATGTATACATATATATATATATATATATATGTTTGTGTGTATGTATGTATATATGGGTATATGTTTAAGTAAATTGTCAGCCAATTTCATGCATTTATGTATGTAAATATATGTATGTATATGATGTAGATACATAGATAAGGATCAGTTGTCGGCGGCTTAACTTAGGTTTCTTAACGCTTTTGAAATCGAAATACAAAGTGAAGACAATAGTAGTACAAGTATAAAAAAATATTTTTCTCCTCCTTTTTGTCGGCTTCATCTTACTTCTGGGTTCATTTATATCAAAATATATGTATATGTATGTATGGTAGAATCGACCATCATCGATCTACGACATCCTCAACCTGGCCAGCAGTGTGTGTGTGTATGTGTGTGTGTATTATGTAAGTATGTATGTATATTGTTAGATTATTTGATTTGATTTGATTTTGTTTAGGTGGAAACAGGAAGAGGCAACAAGAGTGCTTACATTTTGTGAGTAGAATTCGTCAGTATGTCTCTAAATATATGTATGTATGTATCATCTATGCATACTATATGTGGGTATGTATATACATATATGTATGTATGTTTGTTTACAAAAATATTGTATATATAGTATGTCCCCTGCCTGTCTGGATTGCTTTGCGAGTTTGAACTGTTTCAAAAGTATTTCTTTTTGTTTCATTTTTTTTCTTTTCTTTCTTTTGGGAAATGTTCTTCGATGATGAGTGCACCAATATTGGAAAATATATATATGTACATATGTACGTATGTATATCTGTATATGGATATGTTTTGCAGTTATAGTTAGTTTTGTTAGTTTATTCTATTGTTTTCTTTTGTTTCTTTTTTTTGTATTTATTATGTTTGAATTTTGGCATATGTCGTTTTGGAATGAAGTTCTGTTTGGGAATCAAACAAAAATATATATAATGGTGAATGCTGAAGGCAATATCATGACTTGGAATCGGTAATCGGTGAGGGTATATCTCATATAATATACGAAAGCTCTTTTTTGTTCTCGTTAGTATCGTTCAGCAGAGCTGTTTTCCATCAGATGTTAGCTTCATGGGTGTATAAAATATAGAAAAGTATACAAAACTATCTGACTACTTATGTAATTCAATTTTAAAAAACAAAAAGAAGAAAAACCAAAACGAGGAAATATATGTAGTTTCTGAAATCGTTTTCGTGTCGAATTTCTTGCATAAGAAGCCTTCCTTAGTCTCTAGGGTAAGTAAATGGATTTATCATTCCTACAATATATATATCTATATATATATATATATATATGTATGTATGTATTTATTAATGTATGTATATATGGTTCATGGTTTATGGTTATTTCTTTCTTGATCTCTTGTTGCCATTATCATTTGTTTAATAAGATAGATTTAATATTGTATTGTATTTCTCCTTCATTATACTTTCTTCACTCTCTCACATTTTTTGTTAAATTTTATTTTAAATATCACGGCATTCAGCTGAGGTCTGATCTGATCTATTTGTTACTCTTCTATATATTTTTTTATGTTTCAACACTTTTCGTTTTGTTGCTTTTGCATTTCACAATGGTTGGATATAGGTAAACAAAAAAAAAACAGAACATAAAAAAAAACGTATCTGTGGAGAGGCTTTCACCGGTTGCGGCTATGGACTAAATAATGGACTATAAGAGACGCCGCGGATTATGCCAAACAGAATTAAACTAGACACAAATTAAGATAAGGATAAAAAAGATACCGTTACAGATACAGTTAAAAAAAGGGTTCACAACGAAAAAGGGCTAAAAGATCAAGAGCCAGGACCCAGCACCTTTTTTTTAGGGTTCCTCGACTGCATTGGGCTGTAGGATCTGCGCACAGAGTCGCCGCAAGTAAAAGTTGCCACCGATCCTGTTCAGGAGTCGTCGTTGGGCGGTCGGCCGCTGCATTGACTCTCACAAATTCCGTCTGCGCATCGATCTCTCCTCCACACAGTCATCCAACGCCTCATTGTCGCCCTCGTCCACTGCATCCAGATCGACTTCCACCTCCAGCTCGGTGTCTGGCTGCGCTCTGGCTCCAACGGCTCTAGCGGCCACACTACTAGCCACCCCCGTACTCTCGCTGAAATGCATCAGATTGGTGTCCATCAGGCCCAGGCCGTTGGTGAGGCTGAGTGGCGGCGAGGACTGCGAGGGCGGTCCCTCCAACGAAAGACGGCTGTTGGTGCTGATGCTGCTCATGCTCAGCTGGTCGTCAAAGACTTCGATGTTCACCACAGTCGACAGTTCACCGCCATCGTAGGCCACCTGAGTCACCTGGGTGGGCTTTGGGGGCGCCTGCTCGGCCCCAGTCAACGAAGAATCAACTACAGACTCATGGGATTTCTGGGATTTATATTGATGATTGCCCATGATAATGGGATTTATATTGGGATTTAAATTGTTGGGTTTGTTGGTGCTGCCGCCTTTGCCTGGAGAAAAGATTATATTGTTGTTGTTGTTATTGTTATTGTTGTGTGACAATCCATCCAGCTGATCCTTGGTAAAGTAATTGGCTGTGGAATAATATGGAGAATGGAAGAATGCGATTAGCGGCGGGATATATGGATGTATAGATATCTGTACTATACATTTTAAGAAAAGAAAATAGATATAGATATTATTAATGTACGAGTATTCCCACTCGACTCTCCCATCCACCAGTATAGCAAATATTTTCGATGGCCTTTTGGTTGTTTTTAACTAAAATTGCATTTATTTAATCATACATTAATTCATTAAATTAAATTTGAGTGTTTAGCGATTTCTCTTGCTCTCCATTATCCTCCATTATCCATTATCCATCATCTCATCTCAACTCTCCTCTTACTCTTACTTTCAATCGTAAATCATAAATACTGCCAGTTAGATTTTATATATTTCTTTTTCATACAATACGATATTAAATATATATATATACAGCAAAACAAATCATGTCCTTTCTTTTTACAGACAAATAAAAATTAAACATAAACAGAGACGGAAACGGAAACGGAAACAGAAACAAGAGACAAAATATGAGACAGATCCGCTTTCTTTTATATTTAAATTCAATAAATTAGCAAAAACAAAATAAGAAACCGTCTTGAGAGTGGGCTGGGGGTGGCAGTTGGGTGTTAGGGTGTTGTAGGTTCAGAAACTAGGCAAAAGCTTGAACAAGTAGGGAGAAAACTTAGCAGAAAAAAGGTCAAACTTGTTGATAGATTCCAAGCAATTGTGAAATGGGATAAGGCAACCGTCTTATAACTTCACACGCACAGTTGGAATTCTGTTCTTAAATTGTAGCCATGGATTGGATTACTCTCTCCTTTAGTTATGATAGAAAATGTATATTAAATGTGCATCCAAGCCGATACTCTTTGTCACTAGGCGTATGAAAATCAGAAGTACATGAAAAGTACATCAGAAATACATTAAATGGATTGCTTCAATATAATCACATGGACAAAATCCTTGTTGAAAGTGTCTCCACTATGATTTATCATCAATTTACACACGAGTCGATTATAAATTCGATTACGAAGTTATCGATGTTGGGAGTTCTATGGGAGCCGAGGCTTTTGGTAGAGCATTTTGATTAGAAGTACATTGAAATGAATTATCCCTGGCCATACCATATATCCAACTGGCTGGAACCACAAGCTTGTATCGCAAGAGGATGGGTGGGGGCTGGAGTATGTGGATATCATGGGTTTCCAGATGGAAACAGGACATTATATTATTACATTCTTTTTTTCTTTTTTTTTCTTTTTGACTTCCGTAATTTTCTGGGTACTTCTTTTTTTATTTACAAATTCTTCTGAGAGCTTTTTTGCAATTCTGTTGTGTTTGATTCTCGGATCATTTTAAGCCTAGCCTTTTATATAGCATACTTATAAGTGTATGTGTTTGGATGTGTGTGTCTGTGTGTGTGTGTGTGTACACAACATATACATACATACATATATGTTTATTGTTTTCAAAGAGATGTATAGCTAACAATATAACTTTGCACTTAAAAATGGTTAGTAATCAATTTTTGTATAATTTTCTTCTTGCTTTTTGTCCAAACGAATTTTTTTGGTTTTTAAATTATTTTTTACAATTAGTTTTTGTTTTTTTTTTGTTTTTTACTTTTGATAATCACAATTTTTTTTGTATAGAGTTTTGTGTTTTATGGTGTTTTTTTTGTTGTTGTTTTGTTTTGTTTTGTTTGTTGCTTTTGGGGTGATATTTTTCTGGCAAACAGCTAAAGAATTAAGCTAGAATCTGTCGTGGTTGGATCCATTCGGAATTGGGAGGGGAACGGTCAACGGTGTGTCATCTCTCGATATTCTGAAACTTCATTTCGGCCAAACGGCTTGCTGTTCGATTGGGGGTGCCACCACCTTTTGGGTGGTGGAGTTTTGTTTGCTGCTGTCTTTAAATGTTGCTGTAGCTCCTACTTGGCTCTGGCACTGCTACTGCCAATGTCTTTGACCACTAGATGCTGCTGCTGTTGCTGCTGCTTCTGCTGATCCTCAACCTGGTCCGCGTCAGACTGCTGCTCGGGGCGCTGTGATGGCTGCACCTCCATTGGCGGTGAATGCTCCGGATCTTGCAGCTCCTGGTGGAGGGAGCTAGCGCTAGCACGGGCACTAGCACTAGCACTACTAGCACTCGCACGTCCACCTCTCTCCTGACTTGCATACAGATGCCAGAGCACAACAAGACTGAAGACGCACAGCAAACAAATCACTAATTCTTATCTCTTGCGGCGTTTCGTCTTCTTCTTTGTGGCACTCGCCTGACTGGCCACACCCATGCCGACAGTGGAGCCCACATGGAGACCCACAGCGGGGGAACTGGATGCAGTCGCGGGAATGGCAGAGCTCGCTGACGCAGAGCTAGCCAACGTGGCCGTGGCCGTGCCTGAAGATGGATTCGTATCCGAATGGGGTGCACTGCTGATGGGACCGGCCGTCTCCACACTACTCTCCTCCGCCGAGGAAGTGGACGATGAGGTGGCCGCCTCAATGGCTGCTATCAGATTGATTTTATGCTCCAGCTTCTTGGTCTTCAGCTTGTGCGGCGGCGATGCGGCTGTGGATGAACTATAGACGAGATTGTCATCGGATGTGGTGGCCGGGATGGGTCCCTCGCTGTCTGTGGTGGTTGCGGTATTCGTAGTGGCAGTGGTAGCGCTGGTAGCCACGCCACTGCTCCCAAAGTGCAGCAAATCCTCGGGCAGTGTTTGGCTCAGTTCCTCCTCTTCCTCCTCCTCCTCCTCCACCTCCTCCTCATCATCATCCGCATCGGCTGGCTCCTTGGTTCGATGGTCTTTGGCCAATTTTACGGGCGAGTGACTCTCCAGCTGGGAGTCGCACATACTGATGCTGATAAGCGGACGCAGTTCCTCATCTTCTGGCTCTCGCTCTCTGGCACGTTCTTTTTCCCTTTCCCTTTCCCGTTCCCGCTCTCGCTCTTTCTCGCGCTGCTGCTGCTGTAGCTGGAGCTGCTTCATTCGTTTGTGCTTCTTGCTGAGCTTCTTGGTCGGCTCCTCCATGAGGATGATCTCCTCGGAACCGGATGAGTTGTTCGATGTGGATGTGGACTTTTGCATGCCCAGCGGCGTCTGCTGTTGGTCCTCTCCGGCCATCAGCAACACGTACGGATGGGACTTCAGTTCCAGTTCCACTTGGGGCTCCAACAGCTGCCGGTCTCGAACCCGATCCCTTTGTCGCTCCTGCTCATCCTCATAGTGCAGGGATCCGCAAAGCGCCAGCACAAGGTTCTTCTCGGTGAATCCTCGTGGCGGCGGCGTGATCTGAATCGGCATCACCGTCGCACTCTCCTGCAGCGGACTCTCGAAATTAATCAGACTGAGCGGCGTCCCCCTTCCGGGATGAGCAGAGTCGGCTCATTCTCCCTTACCTCTAGCGGCTCGAGATCGGGCAGCGGTGGCAGCGCCTCCATTCCACTCAGAAAGTCCTCAAAGTTCTCTTTGGCTGCTCTGGGCTTTGCTAATGGGCTCGGCTCTGGAGCGGAGGGCAGCTTTTCCGGGCTGCTGGGCTTACTCAGCTTCTTGCCTAGAGTGGGATATTCCTGCTGCACCGCCGACAGCTGCTTGGCAACGCTTTCATCGCTGACGACTCCGACTCTCTTCCAGGGACTGGACTGGGCCGCTGCGACAGCAGTGGCGGCCACAATGGGTTTCTTGCTGGGAGCAGGTTCTTCTATCACTTTCACTTTGTAGCTCGTCGTTGGTGCAGAGATCTCAGGTGCTTTGCCTTTAGCCTTCTCCTGGTTTTGGATCTTCTCTTTTTCCTTGTTTTTCTCCTTTTCCAGCTTTAGCTTCTCCTGGAGTTTCTCTTTCTCTTTGAGCTTCTCCTTTTCCTGAAGTTTTTCCTTTTCGAGACGAAGCTTCTCTTTTTCTTTTTCTCTTTCCTTTTCCTTTTCTTTCTCTTGGAGCTTCTCTTGTTCTAGCTTTTCCCTTTCGAGTTTTAGCTTCTCCTTCTCTCTTTCTCTTTCCTTTTCTTGGAGCTGCTTCTCCCTTTCCTTTTCGAGCTTCAACCTCTCCTTCTCTTGGAGCTGCTTTTCCAGTTTTAGCTTTTCCTTCTCTTGAAGCCTTTCCTTTTCCAGCTTCTGCTTTTCCCTCTCGAGCTTCAGCCTTTCCTTCTCCTTTCCTTTTCTTGGAGCTTCTCCTTTTCCTTCTCTTGCAACTGCTTCTCCTTTTCTAGCTTCAGCTTCTCCCTCTCCTTTTCCTTTTGCCTTTCTTGCTTCTGTTTCTCTTGGATAATCTCCTTCTCCCGAAGTTTCTCCTTTTCAAGCTTTAGCTTTTCCTTCGCTTGAAGTTTCTCTTTCTCCTTGAGTCTCTCCTTTTCCTTTTCCTTCTCCTTTTCCTTTTCGATTGTCATGGTTTCTGGCTTCTTCTTGGATTCTTGGAGTTCATTCTCTTTCTCCAGCTCCAGCTCCTCCACATCATCATCATCATCTTCAGCCTCCTCCTCTTCCTCCGTATCATTCTCCCCCGTCTGAGTGGTCGTCTCAACAAGGAGACTCAATCCTTGGGCGCTGGCGCTGCTCACCATGACAGCGGCAATGCTGCTCTTATTGGCCAGCAAACTATCGGCATGATCCGACTCTGGCTCTGGCTCTGCCTCTGATTCCTCCTCATCCTCTTCCATGACTACAATTATTTCATCTAGATCCTGCAATTTATCCTGCGGCTGCGTCTCCTTCAACTGATTCTTGAGCTTCTCCTTCGCTTCCAATTCTACTGAAGGCAGCTTCTTGTCTGCTGCTTTGCTGCTGCTGCTGATGCTAGTGTTGTTGAGGATCACCTTCTGCCTGGCCGGCTTGGATTTCCTGGATGCCTTGATGGTCAGAGTGGCAGTGGCCGCCTCCTCCTCTTCCTCTGTGGTGTTCCTCTGACTGATGGCAGTTTTGCTGTTATTGCTGTTATTGCTGTTGTTGCTGGGACCCGGATTAGCCCCACCTTTGGGCTTATTCAGATGCGAGAGCTCGGCAAATCGCTGCGCCTGGGCCTCATCTTCCGCAGCGGCAAGGGATTTGAGTTGCGATTTCTGCTGCTGCGCCTTTTGGTGCTGCGACCTCTGTGACTTTTGCTTCTCCTTTTGGACAAGCACCTCGTCCACCTCCTTGGCAATGACGGGCACAATCAGCTTATTGGCCAGCACCACCGGCGGCTTGCAGTGATCATTTTCGCCGCCCTTCGATCCCGATCCCAGCCCAGCGGCAGCGGCGGCTTGCTCTTCCTTGGCCAGCAACAGCTGCTGCTGATGGTTGCGCTGTTCCACCAGATCGTTGCAAAAGATGGCCACCACCGGCCGGAAGAGAGCCTCGTCACAGTTCTCATGTATGATGCTCTCCTCGGCGGCCAGCTGGCATACCACCTCGTCCAGCATGTCAGTTTGCAGCTCCCCCGAGATGCCCGCATGCACATCCGTCACCGTTCCCAACGGATTGACGATCTTCTCGACTCTAGAATGGCCGCCGCTGTAGTGATGTCCTCCGGTGGGATAATCGTAGCTGCAGATGTTGGGCAGCACCGAGGCCAGGGCCATGCTGCTGCTGCTACTGGTGCTGCAGTCGCTGCCCAATCGTATGTGCTCGATCAGGTGGCGTCGCTCCACCTTGGCCAGCGCCCTCACATCTGGTGCCGTCAGTGCCGCCTCATCGTTCAGATCATCTTTATCCGGCGCCTCACCTCCACCCTCCATGTCGGGATCCTGATCGGGATCGTTCAGGTGCTCGTGCTCGGCGAGGGCGTCATAGTAGCAGACGTTATCGCTGGCCGAGACCGAGGAGGAGGCTGCAACCGCCACGGAAGCCAATGCCGAAGAACCTGATGGCTGGCCTGAGGCAGGTGGTGGTAGTGGTGGTGGTGGTGGTGGTGTTGGTAGTAGTGGTGGGTCAACAACGGTGGGGCAGGACACAACACAGAGCAGAGAAAGAGAAATAGAAGAGAAAACAAATTATGAGAAAAGCGCATTTTTTCTTTTTCATACAGGAAACAGAAAACAAAAAGCCAAAGGCGGGATTTTTAAATGCTTTTTTTTTGGTCCGGTTCGTTCGGTTCGTGGGTTTGGTTTATCGATAGCTCGATTATTCGATTATCGCTCGAAATTTGAAAATGTTTAATTCAAAATGAAAATGTTTTCATTTCATTTGCATTTGCTTTTTCATTTATTGTTGTTCAAGTGATTTGTAACCATTTTAATTTTTATATTTTTTGGGTAAGCTGCGCTGCAGAGTGCGTTTTTTATTTGCATCGGTTGTCGGAAAAAAACGTAGGCGGAAAAAACTCAAAATATAAATATTAAAAGAAAAAACAAACAAAAATTGTTGTACATTGGAAAAAACTATAATGAAAATCCGCGGGAAATACATTTGTTTTGGATATTTGGAATTTCAATTTTGAAGTATTTTGTTTGCAATTATTCTGGTTTTTTTTTTTTTTTTTGTTTTAGTGGAAGAATTGAACTTAAATTAGGAAAATAGCGTAGGGACACAATTTGTATAAAAACAAAAGAATAAATTTTCGAAATGTTTTGATTTTGTTGTTCGTGAATTTTTTTGGGAAATAAGTTTTGGAATTTTTACTTTTTGGTTATGACTTTGGCTTTTCATTAAAATATTCATGTATATTAAATATGCTCTTTCTCCTGAACTTTTTTCTCTCTCTCGCTCTCTTTCTCCATCTCTCTCTGTCTTTCTTTCTCTCTCTCTCTGTCTGGTTCGCTCACACAATCGCTTTCACCTCTGTTATGATTTTGTTTTCTCACTCGCACGCTCAAGGGAATAATTTCGTTTTCTTAATTGAAAATTGCAGAAAAAAGGGAGAAAGTTAAAGCTAAATAAAAGAAAACCAAAAAATTGCTGTCAAAAGGACATTCCAAGCGGCAAGAAGACGGAGAAAGTGAATAGAACTGAGGACAACCGTTAAGTGTTGTGTTGTGTGTTGTGTTGTGTGGTGTGGTGTGTTTGATGTGTGGTGGGTGATCTGTGGTGTATTTGTGGTGTAAAAAGGGTTTCCAGGCGGTAGAAGGAAGGCAGCAGAAAGAAAGAATATATTAATCCTACACGAAACGAAGTGTAAGAGACCAATGGAACCGAATCTGGGTGTTTGGGGTGGTGTCTGGAAAGAGTATTCTGCATTCTACTAGAAGAACTGTTGCGGGGTGGTGTGGGGGGTTGGGTGGTGGCTGTGGCATTGGTGAGTGGTGCTTTTAGTGGTGTTTCGGTAGAGGGTGGGGCTCTGCTGTGACAAAAATTTTGTTAGCTTAAATTTAGTTGTTCATTAAAATAGAAATAGATCTGAAATGGGGTGTAAGTATTTTTCTTTTTTCTTTTCTTTTGTTTTTATTTTTATAAAAGATAAACAGAGAACACACAAAAAAAAAATAAAATCGTTTATTAAGCGTGTTTTTTTTCCGGCTAGAAAACAGAAAACAATTTTTTTTAAACAACTTAAAGTTCAACAACAACACACCAACACACCAACACACGCACACAGAGAGAAAGGAATGATTGGAGAGGAGAAAGATGGAGATTCCAATGAAATGGAGGCTGAAATGGGAATGGATAATAGGAATGGAGAATGTAGAATGGAGAATGTAGAATGGGGAATGGAATAGAAAATGCCAAGAGTTCGTTGTGGGAATGGTGGGAATGGATCTGGATCATCATCATAATTATTCTTATCGACAACCAACAACCAACAACCAAAATGTTAATTTTGTGTTGTTTTTTTTTTCCACAATCAATGTATGATAATTTACTTTTCTTTTTATTCTACCTGTATTTCGTTGATCACCAACAAAACTTATCCGGAATTAAACATTTTCATTTTGAAAGCGTTCGATTAAATCCAAAAAAATAAACTTTCGTTTTTCCAAAAACAGTTTTAAGAAATTAAACAAAAATTAAGTACATCAATGGGGGGTAACATAAAGATTCGATTGTTAAAAATAAAATGCAACGCCTTAGATGGGAGGGCATCATTATCCTCAAAAAAAGGCTGTCTCGCGATTTCATGCATTCTTACACTCCTATAGCTAGGATGAGGAGCTCAGTCTTACCCGTTTCGCGTCGTGTGGCTGCCATGGATGGCGACTCTCGCATGGCATCGGCCAGGTCCTCCTTAAGCCGCGTATCGCCATGTCCATAGTCAGAATCCAAATGGCCATGCCGGAAGCGATCCATCAGCTTGGGGCTCTGCTCAATGCTACCTAAGAAAGCAATAGACAATAAAATAAGAGAAGAATAAGAATAAGAGCAAAAGGAACAACAACATCCTTAAGATGCTAGACACTTACTATACGAACCGGATTCGATAAGCACCGGCACTCCAGGACCAGTACGACCTGCAGTGCTTCCCACACCAGAGGCAGCAGCCAAAGAGGCAGCCGCACTCAGTGGCATATTCAGGGGACTCGAACGTTCCTTGGCCGCCACTCCAGCAGCTACAGCAGCCCCAGTGGACGAGGCAGCCGCCGTTGAGGGAAGCGTTGTGGTTGTCGTCTTTGTCACCCCTATTTCCACAGCCTCCGCATCCACATGATTCAAATTTGAGCTGAAAAGTAGCATAGGAGCGAGGAAGAGCCGTCAAAAATATGCCGCCAAGTGCCAATCGTATTTCCACATACCCGCTGGGCGTATTGTAGTTCTTGAAAACAAACTGTGGCCCCATCCAGAGACGTCGATGGGGTCCCGCATGTGTTATGATCTCGACCTGGGCTAGCCAGCTCTCGGCACGCTCGTCGGGCTCATCGAATTGATGGGCACTGTCCAGCAGCAGGCTGTTATGTCGATCCTTTATCAGCCAATTGTCTTGCGCCAGCGGTGGTATGATTTCATGAGATCCATCTTTGCGTCGCCCAAGATTCCATTGGGCTCGGGCCTCCACCTCCAGTTCAATGGGCGTGTCATCACAAATCTTCTCTTTGGCAACATCTAAAAGAATAAATCATTGGACAGGAATCAATAGGCAGTCCAGTGCGGTGCGGTTCAGTGCGGGCCTCACTTGAGGGTAACTTCGTGTCCAGATCATACTGGATGAGCGCTCCGTGGCCGGCCATCACGAAAAGCGAGTCGACGGCCTTGCGCTGAACGCGATGCGGTGCCTCTCTTGTTGTCGTCAGCGGCTCCAGCAGCCAGGAGCGCGATTTGGCGAATATCGAGCAGACGCTCAATGGCTTTCCGCTGTCATCCGACAGCGAGGAGAGTCGCTGTCGCTGTCTCTGGCTGCTGTTGCCGCCACCGATGCCACCGCCGATGCCGCCACCATGGCTCCCCACACCAATACCTCCGCCGACGCCGGCCCCCACACCCACTACGCCCCCAAGGCCGCCAGCCGAACCAGGCGGCGAACCAAGGGTAAATGGCTGTCGCAGCTGGGCAAGGGGCTGGACCACCGACGGCCGCGGATAGGGAGGGAGCGTGGGATTGTGATACGGCTGCAGCGACTGGACAAATGTGGTGCTCTCCGAGTGCGAAATGGGAGAACTGGAGCGTCCGTCAGCCCCAAGGCCGGCGCTGCGATGGAAGCGCGACAGTTTGTTGACCACATGCAGCGATGTGTGCGTCCGTACGCCCATGGCGCCACCGTAGGGCGTTATGGGGAAGACGTGGGTGGTGCCGCGTAGTGTGGACACAGACGCCCAGCGCGAGTCCAGCGAGAAGGCAATGTGTTGCACCTTGGCGCTCGTATCGCCACGATGCAGCACATACAGATGATGCACTGCAGCCAGACAGGGCCCCACCGGATGCGGTTGCACGCGGAAGACATGAAAATCGTGTCCGCGTCGATCGGCCGTCAGCAGCAGCATCCCGGAGCTGTCAAACTCCATGGCCACCAGTGCCTCGCTATGGGCCACAAAATGAGCCACAATCGGATCACCGCCAGCCTGGGAGCCGCCTGCAGAGCTCAAGGGTGTGCCCGTCGTGGGGCTGTAGTCCTTTACAGGATGCTAAAATATTCAAGCATTGAGTAAATGACGAGTGCAACGCCGCTTCGGCGGGACTCTTACCTTCACATCGATAATGGTGACTACGCCGGACTGCTTGGCATCCGGACCACCGCTGGCCGAATCGAAGCTGCTGCTCTTGGAGCTGGCACCGCTGCCAGCAGTGGCCCCAGTCAAACCGGCGGCCACCTGTTCGCCCAACTCTCGCAAACCCTTGCCCAGCGACTTGGCCGCGTTCAGGACAGTGGCCGTATAGCTGGGAACACCCTCGCCATCGCAGCCGCCGCCGCTGCGCTTGGAGTGCAGCAGCTTGTGCTCTGCATAGGCCAGCCAGCGTGGTCCCAGGGCAATCGGATTGGGATTGATTCTGCAAATGGGCGAAAGAGAGCCTTAGAAAAGCCTGGCCAATGGCAAAGGCATTTCCACACTTACCCCGGACTGGGATAGCAGGTTGTGATGGTTAAGCGATCCTCCAGGGTGCGGGCATCAAATACGGCGATCCGTTCATGGAACGTGATGACAACCGCCGATCGATTGGCCTGGATATCGAGCACCGCATTCTTGAATTTGATTGTCTTCACCTGAACGCCCGTCTTGAGCGACACAAAATTGACGGCACTGAACTGGGCCATTCCAGAGGCACTGCCACCGCTGCCAGAACTGATCCCACCACCGCTGCCACCACCGATGCCAGAGCCGCCACCGCCGCCGGCCAGCAAACCGCTTGCCGCCGCACTGCCACCATCAACGAGGGCAACCAGGGGTCGCTTCTCAGCAAAGGCATCCACTGGCTCATCGGCCCGACCGTTCTCCTCTAGGGCGGTCGCCGTGGCCGGTGTTGGCAGCACTCGGAGGGCTGTGACGACGCCATGGCGCCAGGACAACACCTCAACGGCCTCCCCGTTGGCGGGTATCGCCCAGACCTGCACCCCCAGGCCATAGCCGAGGATGAGGAGGAGCGGCGGGGCAGCATTCCCCTCCAGTTCCCAGTCATCACCGAAACGGGGATCACTCACATCCGCACAGGTCTCGAAGCGGGCCCATGTGATCGTGTCCTTGGGATCCTGCACCGGCTGATTGGCCAGGGTGACATCGTTGATGAAACCAATGGCAGAGTCCAGTATCGAGCGATCCGATACCGTCTGGGGCGGCACTATTGCCGGCACTGCCATGCCACCGCCGCCGCGCAATCCTCCTCCTCCGACACCGCCACCGCCCCCGCCAACGCCGGACGGATGGCGGCGTGGCGAGTCCGCGGACATGATGTGGATGGGATTTTTGTGGTTATCGGGTCGTTGGGATTGCTACTGTTGCTGCCGTCTGCTACTGTTCTCCTCTACGGGCGCTGCTCTCCACAGCTGCGGCTGTTGGGTGGCGGGTGGGTGGATGGATGGGTGGGTGCTTCCACACTGCCAGCAGAGTCAGCTGTTGGAACCACCTACTCCTGCTGCTGCTAATGCTGCTGGCTGCTAATAGCAGAGACAGCCTGTCTGTTCAATCTGGAATGGGAATGGGCGCTGCGCTGCCTCTGCCTCTGCCTCTGCGCTGCTGCCTCTCTCAATTGCTTCGCTATTCCCACGACGCTGCTTGTGCTTCTGGCAGTGCTGTCGTCAACTGCAAGCAAAACGATAAGAAAAGAAAAACAAAAACATTGAATAAAATAGGAAAGAGACTCAAAAGAAAGTATGCGCCATCGGAGACCGAAGCGATTGATACCCTTGAAAATGCATTTTTCATTCATTCTTCCTCTTATTCAAATTTGTCTGTAACGACTCATTCATTAGATGATTAACAACAAGTATATATTTATATATATGTATAATATACCTGTTAGCTATAGATGTTATTAATCATCTATTGAATGAGTCAACTTATACAACAAAGGGCAAGAGCGATACTACTCATGCGTCCTACAAGAATTATTCAAAATGTGTAGCATAATTTTATTTTTTAGCAGTCTTTTATTTGTAGCAAGCATTTGGCAAAAATCAAAATAACCTTCGAATATAGGGTAACACAAAATAAGAGATCTATCGCTCCCTCACACAAGCATGCACTCTCACACACACACACACACACACACTCGCTCTCTAGGTCTCTCTGTGCACTACATACATACACACATATACATATGCATATTTCATAGTTTCTTTGGCCTTTCCATTTTGTTCCGTTACTCCCTTTGTCTCAATCAAATTGCTTTTAATCTTTGCACAGACGCACCGCTGGCCCCTAATCTGCTCCTCCAGCACCTCTCCTCCCGCACATTCCTTGCCCAGCGCACCAGACCTGCCTCTCTTTCTTTCACTCTCTTGCCCGTGCTCCTGCTCAACCTGAGAGCCCCTTAGTGTTGGCAGTTCTGCTCTTACCTCTTACCACTTTATTAGCGCATTACGTGTGTCTTTTTTGTTTGTTTGTATACTTTCCCTCTCTCTCTCTCTCTCTCTGCTCTCCTCTCCCTCCCCTGCCCTTCCTCTACACACTCTTGTCAATTTCAATTCCATTGGGGCGTAAATTAAGTGCAATAAAACAAAATATATACATACATATGTACATAGTATATAGATATGCCTATATATACATTTGTATGTATGAATGTATGTGTGCACCTTTGCAAACAACAACTTCGACAAATGAAACAACGCAAAAAATGAAACACAACAGCAGCAACAGCAGAAACAGCAACAACAAGTAAAACACTCGAATTGCAACAAAAATCAGCGTCCAGGTCTCTGTCTCAGTTCCAGTCTAGTTTCATGTTCCAGTTGAAGCTTCCAAGCTTCGATTCCAATTTACTTCTCAGCTACGGTTGAAGCTTAAATTGTTTTGCTATAAAACCCAATGCAGTATGCAAAACAACCAAACAAACAAAAACACACACAAAGAGAAGCCAGAGATAAGAAATTACTGTTAGCTTTTGACGCTGCTGGTTACCGTTACAAACAGCTGCCACTGTTGGCTTTCTTTCCCGTCATAAGCAGGACTAAACAGGCACGAGGACACTTTGCGTGCGGTTAAGCTGCTGCTCCTGCTGCTGTTGCTAGGAAACCCAATCAGTAAAAGCTGCAACAACAGCAACAGCAGTAAAGGAGATGCAAAGAAAATAGAGAGCAACAGCTGTCTTGTCTGCCAGGAATAAAGAGTAAAGCAAACAGTTAACCTTTCAGGGCCTGCCCTGGGGTTCAGTGCGATCACTAGAAATAATTATTCAAAGCTTTCATTTAATTGATGCCACCAGATACCAGATGTCGCCATATACTTACATACATGCACACGAGTATTTATGTATGTATATAGCTACTATAAAGATAGAGATGAGGTAATTACTTGGGTTAAAATGGTGCCCGTTAATACTCGTACATATTTGAATTGGCAAATGATAAGACACGAAGTCGTGTTTGTTAAATTGAAGTCATTGAATGATTAAATGCATTACGCTTGTGCTTGCAAGAATTGCGAAATTCAGAAACTTACATACACTTACATACATATGTACATATGTATATATGTATGTTTAAATACAGACTCTTCTTCGTTATACTATTAATATGTTTGTATTTTTGTTGCGTATTATTTGTTCAAAATGTAAGCCCAAAACGGTCTCAAAAAGTTTTTGCAGTGTAGAGGACAGAGCAGGGGGGCCCAGCGGTGGGTGGGTTGTGGGCAGATAGGGGACGACAGAGGCGCAGTTTGCAAAACGCTGCATTCCTCAATTGCTTGGCACACGCGCAGCAACAACAGCAAGCATGTTACGAGCAATGTCACAAATACACACCTACAGCTGTTCACACCCGCTATAAGCTAAGAGAGTGAAAGAGAACGTGTCGTGTCAGTCAGTCAGTCAGAGGGGGCTCGCTCTCCCGTTGTTCTCATCCCATGCACCACGGCCATGGTTCTCATCGGTAACGCATTTGTCTTTGTTTAGCATTAGTCCGTTACCTATGTATTCTCACAAGGAGAGAGAGAAATAAAGACACCAGTGTATGTATGTGTGTGTGTGTTTTTCAAGTTTCGATATCCTATCCTTGACATTCGATACCCACTTCCAGCATGTTGTACATATGTATGTACATGCAATACATACAATATGCACATACTATTTGTAGGTTCCAATGCATTGCAAGAGCCAAAGGGTTAATTTTGTGCACGCAATCCACATTTTCAGGCAAGGGAGAACGAGAGATTGCAACCAATGCAGAAATTTGTTTGTTTATGTGTATTTATGTGTGTATGTGTGTGTGTGTGTATGTGTCAGCGTGTATGATTGTTGGGGCCATTGTATTGTTTATATCGTCCATTGCCAAAAGCCACTTGACAAAATCTCAACCAAAACAATTCTTTCTTTTATTTTTTTTTTTGTGTGTACAAAGAAAAGCACAAAAGCACTCACACACTCACTTAGATTCTGCGAACAGGTGTTACTATAAATACAAACACACAGAAACATATGCATATACATACATATGTAGGTATATAGAAAAATATATATGTCCTATACAGTGATCCGATATTGATCAAAATTTGGTAGTTATATTCCATAGTCCCCATAATGATGATCCATAAGGATCCAAGGATATAGAAAACTTGGTTTTTTTCAAGAGGGGAGTGTAGGATCTAGTTCCGTAAGCCTATGCCGTATCATCAGAGTATCAATCTCTAAAAGTTCATCAACCCACACACAGCTGATCGTTGCGACAGATTAACATTATGGGGAAATATTCTTATGGCATTATCAGAAATAATATTGGGGGAACAGCGTCAGAAATAGTAGATGAGGGGCATCATTCAATTTTTACAGAGATAAGAGTGTATGCAAGGGAACAAAGAAACCATTTGGATGGGGATCATACTCGTATCTACTCGTATATGTATAAAACCCCATTTACGAGAAATACTCAAATGTTTCAGCTCGTGGGTTGGGGGTTGGGGAGGAATTGCAGCATCAATGCCAGCCACCCACCCACTCACCCAAACATTAAAATCCTCTGTTTAACTCTTGAACATTTCTTTTTGGCAAACATTCCCGTTAGGTAGGGCCACAATCGAGCTGCTCTCTTCTTTCACTTTGTGAGAATTGTAGACGAAGGGGGGTCCTCGGCGAGAAGCGTGTGCAGCAAGGCAATTGAGAGAGAAATGTCACTTTTAATGGAAACGTTGACGTGCGTTTTAATTTATAAAAATGATACGAAATAAAACAATATTTAGTGTCAGTCGAATGCACTTGTTTTTGCTGTTGCTTTGAATAGGTATTTTGGAAACAAAGAAGCAACATTTCAGTGGCAGTGGGAAAGGAGCCGAAGCAGAAATTATCAAAAAAGGTATAGAAATCAGAGGAGAGAGAGAGAGAGAGAACAAGAGCGAAAACAAAAACTTTAACGCACACAAGCAGATGCACACACAAGCGCAATGCCATTCACTCAGCTGCAACGAAATGTTGTTTGCTTCACTCTCCCCCCACCCAAAACAAATCTACCTAGCCTCTCTCTCTCACACCATGCCAAAAGCTCAGCGTCGCACTGTGGGACAAAAGCTGTATAAACTGAACACCCTGTGCGAACTAAACATTGGAAAACATAACCATATCCAAACACCCACTGTGTGCCAACATGTGTTCCACTATCAGTTGGTTCTGCACAATGTACACTGGATTTTTATTGCTTGTGGAACTTCGAGTTTTGTTTAGGGCACTACCAGTTTAAACTAGATTTTCGAAAACTAAACGGTTTTACAATTTACCTGGACTTATCATACCTACAGTGCCAAAATGTGTTTCACTATCAGTTTGTTTCAATATTTTCCGTTCATTCCCCACTGCCTTGTTGTCTGTCTAATGCGCACCAATATTCCCCACTTCTTCTCTCACTAACCAACACTTATATGTATGTATGTGAGAGAAAAACAAAATGAGAGAGAGAGAGAGAGAGGAGTATTTTTCCCTTATTGTTTGTGTTTTGATATTTCCATTTTTTGTTTTTGTTTTCATTTAAAGACAAACAAAATTTCCACTACTTTTGACATTTAAATAATTTTGAAAAAAAAACTCTTTCTCTCTTTCACAGCTCTCAGTGTTTTTTATTTCTATTTAGCCACTCTCTCTTTGTTTGCACAATTTACTGTTGTGTGTGTTAGTAAAATGATTTCTAAAAACAATTGCATAAAATGGTTTTCTCTGCTTTTATTTCCACATATTAATATTATGTATTTTTCTCCATATATGCATGTGTACACTGAGGCTGCTCTTTCTATCTTTATTCTTTTTGCGACTCAAACAAAAAAAAACGAAGAACACACACACGCGCGCACACTTACCCCACTCTTCTTGTCTTGTGGTGTTCCGTTGGTCTGAATCAGCAGCCAGGCACTTGGCACCGTTCCCTCTTTTTCCCCCTCTTTCTATTCGCGCGTTCCCTTTCCAATTGTTCCCCGCGACAGCAGCAGCAGAGCGCGCGCAAAAACAACAACACAAACAAAAATCATATGTTTTCAGCTGCTGCTTCTACTTCCCTTGTCTCTGCTGTTGCTTCCCTTACTTGATCTTATTTGTTGATGTTCGTTGGAGGGGATTCGATCATGGAGAGAGGAGATGATGGTGACCCTTAGTTGGTCTTGTGGTGTTTGTTATCATCCGTTGTTGCAGGCGGCAGTGGCAGCAACAATCCAAAACTGCGTCTTGAATTTTTGTTTTTTTTTTTGGGTGCTGCAGAGTTGAGAGTGCCTGCGTCACTAACGACACGCCCACCGTAAAATGCTTGGTTCGTGAGTGTGTGTGTGTGTGTTTGTGTGTGTGTGTGGGAGGGAAACACACACAATTGTACTCTTTTTCTGTTCTTAAGAGCAGACAGAAGTCGAGCTTAGAAACAAACTTTCAACTGCAAAGCGCTTGAAGTTTTTTTTTAAATTGTGTCAAAATCGTTGTTGTCGTCGCTGTCGCTGCCACTGCCGCCGTCGACGCAGAGCCCTATTGCTCGCTCGCTTGCACACACGTAGCCTCGCACTATGGCTTTCTGGCTATCCCGCTCTTGCACACACACACACACACACACACACACACAGACGGTTGCGTCGTACGTTTTTCGTTTATGATTTTTTGTTGTTTCTGCCTCAGCTGCTGTTGTTGTGTTGTTTCTGTTGCTGTAGCTTTTGCTATTGCTGTTTCTTTCTAGCACACAAATTAACTGCGACATTAAGTCTATACGTTTTGTTGTTGCGTTTTGTTTGCGGGGTTATTCTGTTGCTTTTGCCTTGTTTACGTTGTTCGTTATGCCGTTATTTATCGATTTCACTTCTGCGTTGCACTGCTGCTGCACCAACAACACAATAAAAAATCCTCCAAACAAAAACAAAAAAATTAACTTTTACTTATGCAAATATATATGTACATATATTCGGCAGCCTTTCCACTCTTCCACGGATATTCGTCTTATAGTTCTTTTGTGTAACCTCTTTTGCACTTTACACAATTTATGTTATTATTTTGGTCTGCTGCTCTGTCGCTGTCGCTGTCGTCGTCTGTGCAGTGTATAAATATACGAGGTGCGTCCGTTTGGCAGTGGCCTAAGTAGTTAGCCATTCCTTTCTGTCCCGCTCGCTCTCGTGGTCAATGCATGGCATAACTATGAAAGGTAGGAAAACTCAGCGAGAGCATATTTTGCGGGATATTTTGTAAATTACATGAGTTTTATTTTCTTATAATTTCCTATAATTATATTATATATTTAATAGCACTAAGAATATTTTTAAAATTGTATCAAAAATGTTGAAATTAATACAGTTTTCAAATGAATTTGAGAGCCAAACAAGAAAATATATACCATATTTGTACTCACCAACATTCCCCGTTTGTTTAGTCTATATATCCCTGGATTCAATCCAGTCGCAGGGTATAACTATATTGGTACGGTTATGCTCAAAACAAAAAATCAAAATAGATATATGGTATCAAATTAAGAACAGATATAAATATACAATCCTTCAAGCAAATATTGTATTTGTATCTAGATGTATCTAGATGTAATCACTTTAACTGAAGTTGCACAACTTTTAAATTAAAAGAGGGGTTAAGTGAGCAAGGTTCGTTATTTTGATCGGTATATTTATGGTATATTTTGAAACTTAGAGTGTATAGTTTTGAGGGGCAAGACTGTATTATCGTCGCGGTGGGTATATTTTATGGATAATTCCGCGGTCACACTGCCAGCTATTCATCGTGTCCGAATTTGTTTCGTTTATAACTAATCCAACCAAACGGAGTCCTTAAAATTAACCAGTCTTGTAGGAAATTGATTTTTGTATCAGATAAAATTATGAGTTCAGTGCTGATCGTCCTAGTTAGCTATTAATATTAAACAGAAAATCAAAATCGAGAAATATGATTTTCATCGGTATTTTTATGGTGTATATTTAAAATGAGACCGTAAGTTTTGGTATATTTGTAGGGGTCGGTGAGGTATATTATATCGATAGTTTCGCGGTTACACTGGCGGTCACACTGCTGGCTGCATTAGCGGCAAAATAATATTTTTTTCCACATTAAATTTCGCGTTAAGTTCTGTGGCACAACTATTCAGCTGCGTAGCAGCAGACGGAGCGCAGCTTAGCTTTTCCCCCCAACAACGGGTTAGTTTTAAAATACGTTTTAAGCTTTAAGTTTCTCAAAGGATTCAAACGGCAGCAAAAAAAGCACCAGCATCCCCTTCGGAATCCAAATTTTTGTTGTTGTTGTGAAGAATTTATTTGCAAAAAAGTGTGTGTGCTTTTGTGTGTTTTGGTATCCAGTGAGTGTTTTCAGCCTCATCGGCAAAAAAAGAAAACAGAAAAACATAAGTGTCAAAAATGATAGCAAAAGAACGTTTTTTTTATATTTGGTCAAATCTTTCATACATAAATATATTTCTATACGTATGCATACTTATGTGCAATATAGCTGTATGGCTGTATGATTGTGTGCATGTGAGCTGTCGTCCGTTTTTTGCGGTCCTTCTTTTCTTTCTATGCTTTCATTTTGTTTCTATTGCTTTTGTTTTTGTTGTCGAAAACGCACGCGCTTCTTTGTATTTTTTGTGTGTGTTCTTTCTCTGCTGCTGCTCCACCAGCGCCACCGCCACCGCCACCTCCACCCCTACCCACCCACACCGGCGAAACTAATTCAATTTATTTATAAATGTACATTTATACTAAAGCAAAAAGCCAAACAACAAACAAACGTTTCAATATGTCTTTAAACAAAATAAAAAGAATGCAAACAAAATAAATAAAAATATGTCAGTGTGTGTGTTTTGTGTGTGCATACACATATTGTGTGTTTGTGTGCGTGACCTTCGTGCAATCATTTTGGCTGGTCGAGTGTTCCAATTAGAATCGAATCTCTTGCAATATCTTCCTTGCAGAATGCATCATCTCCCTAAAAAAAAAGGAATCGCCAAAAGCAGAAAGAAAAGAGGTGGGCGAGCGATAAGAAAGCACCAAAAGCAAGACTGTCAAGAAGTGACAATAGGAAAGTGGATGTAAAAGCAAGTGCGGCTAGTAATAAGAGTGGGTGGAGAGCATAAGGAAACAACTCAGAATCCTTGTCGGGTCGGTGGTGGTGGCCTGGCCTCCTTCCTTTGGAGATTGTAATGCAATCAGCGGCCAATTATTGTCTGCCTGTCCAGGTGTCCACTGTCCACTACATTTTTCCATATGTTTGTGTGTTATTGTGGCGTGGTGACATGAGGATGCACCAGTGCGCATAATTGAATTTCCTGCAGCAACAAGCTTTTAGAGGCAGTCCCTTTTCCCGCACTCTCTTCCGTTATAAATGTGCATTTTTCCTACAGTTAAAGATTCACTTTGGCTGACAGTTGAAAATGCACTGATGATTCTCACTTCTCCTTTCGAACTGCTCTCTTACAGTTGACAGGAATTCTTTCACTCTTTTCGATCCTCATTACTTACTCTGCAGAGTTGCAAATGCACTGAGCGCTTAACTTCTCTCTTTTTCTGCTACAGCCACATTTAATGGTTGATCTGTTTCTCTTTTGGTTAGAGTTGCTTTCCAGTTATAAAAAGTTCCTCTCCTCACAATTTTTCTTTAGCTTACTGTTAGTATATGTCGGTATGTGATTAGCTGCTGTAGGAAACATTAATAATATTGCGATTCTATATGCTGGCATAGCGGATCTGCATAGGTCATCCTTACAGTTTTAACTGACTGATCATCCCCTCACGATAATTTCTCTTTCATTTACTCTCTCTCTCCCTCTCCCTCTCTGTCTCTATCTCTCTCTTTCAGTTAACAAGAGCCCAGCCATCAGCGCCACAAAGTGGGATCCCAGAAGCAGAACAGCCGCAGCACTGTGTTAATAATATTGTAGCCACAAAATAAACCACACACACACACACACGTACCACATCGGCATACCCCGTAACTAACACCGCCATACCACAGCCGCAACAGAAACAGAAGCAGCAGCCAGCACCCAGCACCCACAACCGCAAACGAAACTACAGCCACAGATACAGATACAGATACAGATACAGAATCAAATACGTTCTCTTTTAACCAATAAGTCTAGTCAACAATTAGACCAAATGAGCACGCACTTCGAAACTAACAAGCAGCACAAACTAAGCCAAAAATAAAAGGAGAGTAAACACAGACACAGACACATAGAGAAGAGACACCCACATATGTACACAGATAGAGAGATAGAGCACAGATAAATAGTGAATAGAAGTAGCGACTACTATAAAAGAAAGACAGAACAGGAGGAACAGGGAGAAGAGACTGGGAGAGACTCCCATAGACATAGAAAGAGTGCTAGAGGGGAACACATAAAGATAGAGCAAGATCTAGCTAAAGGAAGAAAGAGAACGAAAGAGAGAGAGAGAGAGAGAGAGAGACTCCCATATAGACACACTCGAGAAATAGGAAGAGAGCGAAATAAGCTTAAGAGAAGAAGGACGTAGCTTCTTCCAAAGAGAACAGACCAGCACGCACACCCACACCGACACCCACAAAAAGGAAGCCAGCGAATTCCACCAAGATGCGGGTCGTGGCCATGGTCAGTGGCGGCAAGGATAGCTGCTACAACATGATGCAATGCGTTGCCGAGGGCCATGAAATCGTCGCCCTGGCCAATCTCCATCCCAAGGACAGAGGTGAGACTCAGAGCAGCGTATCCCCTCTCGCCCCCGCCCACAATTTAATTCTGTTTACGTCAAATTAATATTTGTGCAATCATTTACCATGGAATAAGTCCACAATTGATTATTGACTGATACTACTACTGTCTCTATCTACTCTTCTTTCCCTCTCCCAGACGAGCTGGACAGCTTCATGTACCAGACAGTGGGCCACATGGGCATCGAGATACTGGCCAATGCCATGGGACTGCCCCTGTATCGGCGCGAGACCAAGGGCAAGAGCACACAGACGGGCAAACAGTATGTGCCCACGGACGATGACGAGGTGGAGGATCTCTACAGTCTGCTTGAGACATGCAAGGTGATTGATTGATTGATGGATGGATGGAATAAGAATGGAATGATAATGGGGAATTGGAATGGAATTGTTGTGCACAGACACTGAGTGCAGCGATTCCCCGTTTGAGGAGTCCACTAGCAGTGCAGTTGATAATTGACGGCTATTCCTTAAAGTAGGTCATATACATATACACGGGGGGGGTGCTATTTCCCAACCTCTAAGATATCCATTTTGGATGAATGATGTCGCCCAAGAATTATGTAGGTATATTAAGTATGCCGTATGTAGAAAACTACACAACAGCCATTTCCTTCAAACAACATTCGTTATTAGCGGCATTTTTTAGCCGGATCATGCACATGAGATGAATGTTGTTTCTGTACTGTACTGTGGCAGGCACTGAAAAAAAAATAGGGACTTTGTTTCGTTTCTGGTACCCCCCCCCATTGGGGGGATTGGGGCTCTATTTCTGTATCCTGTACATGGGTATTGTTTACTATTGTGCCATGTCCTTGAGTCTGAACCCTCACCCACCCCTCGTTAATGAGGGGGTGTAACTGTTGCAACTGCAGCAACAAAAACAAAAAGCAGAAGATAACATCAGTAATTGTATGGAATACGATTGAAAGTCGTTTTTGCCGCTAATCTTATCTCTCTCGATTCGCGGGACTATCGCGAAGCGGAGCCAAACTGTTGCCGTGCACGTGAACAGAAATAATAATAATAATGATAATAGTGTTATGGGTAGTATCATAGACAGAGACAGAGAGTGTCAGGAGGGGGAGCCAATTGGAGTTGGCATTTCTGCCTTGTGTAGCAACTAGTGTAATTCTCTCTCGCTCTCTCTATTGTTCACCTAATAGCACGAACTTCAGGTGGATGCCGTCGCCGTGGGCGCCATCCTGTCGGACTATCAGCGCGTGCGCGTGGAGAATGTGTGCAGCCGCCTTGGTCTGATATCGCTGGCCTATCTGTGGCGGAGAGACCAGACTGAACTGCTGCAGGAGATGATCGACTGCCAGGTGCATGCCATTATCATAAAGGTAAGCCATAACTGGTGGCCGCTGGCACATCTCCTATTTCTCCATTCCGAACCCACATCCGCTTGGTCGACAGGTGGCTGCCCTGGGACTGGTGCCGGACCGTCATCTGGGGAAATCGCTGCGGGAGATGCAGCCGCATCTGCTCAAGATGCGCGACAAATACGGTCTGAATGTGTGCGGCGAGGGCGGCGAATACGAGACATTCACGCTGGACTGCCCGCTCTTTCGGCAGCGCATCTCCGTCGAGGACATCCAGACGATCATCAGTAGTGCGGATCCCATTTGCCCGGTGGGATACATCAATTTCACGAAGCTTACGCTCCAGCCAAGGGAGCCGGGCAGCTCGTCCGCCGGCGGCGGTGGCGGCGGCAGCGGCAATGATGTGGTCTTTGTGAAGCGCTCCCTCGACTATATCAGCGACCTCAACGAGTCGACGTACAGCGATCTAAGTGATCCGGATTTCAGCGAAACGGAACTGGAGCTGATCGAGAAGGAGACGCGTCTGCGGGAATCGCTCAGCCAGAACGAGCTGATATCGCGCAGCAACTCGTTCGGGCGCCACCTGGCCACGTCCGCCTCCTCGCCCATACCCATTGTCACGAAGAGCGCCAGCGTCGACGAGCCCATACCGACGGCCAATTCGGCGGCGGCATCCACTGCATCGCTCATGCTGCTGACGGCGGCGGCATCGTTGGCCAACAATAATCAATCGGCCACCTCGGCCTCGGCCAGTGCCCTGGGTTTGAGCGGCAGCTACGCGAGCAGCACCCAGGGCAATCCGCTCGGCAGCAGCACGGCCGCCGTATGCGGCTCGATGTCGCTGGCCATCTCCTCGCTTGGGCTGAGCGCTACCACATGCCATAATCCGTCTGGAGCTGGCCAAGGGACAGGAGCTGGCGGTATTACCAGTGTCATGACCCAGCCGCCGAGTCCAATGAAATACGAGAGAGAGTTCCGTCCATTAGCGAACGAGGCCCGAGCGGCCATCAATGCCAAGGGCTGGATGTGGCTGGCCGGCATACAGGGTATCATATCAATCAATCTCCTTCTACCTATCCACCCACCCATATCATGTCCCTCCGCCCCGTCTTTTCTCTCTTCCTGCTTCTGCTGAACCATTTGTGATTGCTAATCTGTTTCCGCTTCTCCCCCCTGCCACAGGCTGCGACTCTGAGGGCATGGAGCAGGGCATGCAGAGGGCCCTCGACATATTGCAGGCACTGTGCGCAAGCAAGGGATACGACCTGCAGGATTTATGCTACATTACGCTCTATGTGCGCTCCATTGCCGAGTATCCGGCATTGAATCGGGTCTACCTGAAGGCCTTTGACTTTCACAATCCCCCCACACGCGTCTGTGTGGAGTGTCCGTTGCCCGATGGCTGTCATGTGGTTATGGAGGCGATTGCCTATCGCCAGACAATTGGTCTGTCCAATACGGCCCATTTGACTGTCGAGGAGCGTGATCGTGAGGGCGAGGAGATGGCCGCTGCGCTATTAAATGGCCGTCGCAGCACGATGCATGTCCAGGGTATATCGCACTGGGCGCCTGCCAATATTGGGCCCTACAGCCAGTCCACAAGGGTGAGTCCAGTCCACTCCATTCCATTCCCTTCCCTTTTTTGATCAATAAATAATGAACGTCTCCCTTGACCCATTGCAGATTGGGGAAATCACATACATTTCGGGACAGATCGCATTGGTGCCAGGCAGCATGACAATCATTGAAGGTGGCATACGACCGCAATGCAAGCTAACGCTGCGTCACATCAGTCGCATTGCCAAGGCCATGAATGCCCATGGCCAGTTGCGTGATGTGGTCCATGGCATTTGCTTTGTTACGCATCCCGCGTTCATTGGCGAGGCGCGTCGTCAGTGGGAGCGGCGTACGACAAATGCCATCATGGACTACATTGTGCTGCCCGCCCTGCCGAGGGAGGCGCTCGTCGAGTGGCAGGTCTGGGCGCATACCCACAACGATCGTTTTGACTGTAAGTTTGTGTGTATGTGTTCTGTTCTGTCCTGATATCTGATCTCGGTTTACAATTTGCATTTGCATTTAGATGAGGAAACCGGCTGTTCGGTTAGCGATTATACCATATCGATACGTCGCCGCTGGAACTATGAGAACAATTGTGCGGCCATTGTATGCTATGTGTCCACCGGCCTGGCCTCTTCCACCACACAGCTAACGCAGCTGAGCGACGATATACTGGGAAACCACTGCCGCGTGGCGCAGTCGGTCAGTGCGGAGCATATGGATGAGATTCTGACGTACATTGTGAACCGTTTGCTCAAGGATTATCCCATTGCCAAGCTGAAGCAGACACCAGCACAGGCAGTCAGCGAAACAGTGGCTGGGGGCACGACACCGCCCTCAACGCCATCGTTGCCAGGTGGTGCTGGAGGGGATCAGCAGCAGCAGCAACAACACCAAACCCAACAGCAGCAGCAGCAGTCGCAGCAGTCACAGCATCAGAAGCCAGCGATACACCTGAAGCTCTTCTATCAGGTGAATGCGGCCCCACCAACAGAGCTGCTGCTGCAGTCGCTGCATGACTTTCGGGTCAAATGCCAGGAGATGGCCTCCATTGTATACACCGTACTGCCGGCGTGCAGTCTGCACAACTTCAGTACGTTCCTGTCCATATGCGGTGTGAGGCATGAGTAGGAATAGGTTAGGGGAGCGAGGAGCGTAGGAGTGAAAGTGGGTAATGGAAACAATTTGCTGCCACCGCACCAAAACAGAATATAGATTATATATATATATATACAAACGACTATATATGTACAATGGATATGTGTAAACAGTTTGCCGTGTCGCTTGCGTCTTTTGTTTATCCGGCGGATACAGCATGCTGTCTATATTGTATCTACCCCACACACACACACACACACACCCAAAATTGTTTCGGACCAAACAGAGGATAGCCCGCACACTTGGAAATTGAATTGGAATAACGGATCTATGCAACTCAAGAGTTTCAGCAATTAGCAAACAAAAAACAACATTCAAATTATTGTACAAGCAGAAACAGCAACAAAATACAAAAAAAGAAAGAAAGAAAAGGAAAAGCGTCACACACTTTTTGTGCACTCTTATTGCCCAGAACTGCAACTGTAACTGTACTCTTATATATATATATAACGTATTATCTACTGATCGTTTTTCGATGTGCTTTTCCCCCATGCCCGCCCCCCGTATGCTCCGACTTTTATATATATATATATGTATATACATATGTGTATACATCAAAAATTCTTTTCTATAACTCATTTTCGATTAGCAACAACTTTTTGACCAAAAACAAAATTTAACATAAAAGAAAACAACAAAAAACACAAAATAAGATAAAAATGAAACGAAGATATTGTCGTTGAGCTTTAAAGAAGAACTATTTCTACATGCATATAATGTCTGGCCGATTGGATGATGGTTGGTTGCGCTTCCCCCCTCCCCTACCATATTGGACCATGTCCATTTACTTTGACTATCCCAAATAATATTTGTCCAGCAAAAAAAAAACAAAAATTGGAGGGGACTCGCGCGAATCAAGGAAATTTGCCATAGATAAATTACATTTTGTTACAATATTTTTTTTATACCTAAATACTATACATACATATATATATATATATTATTATACGATTAGATACCAAAATTAACGAATAGAGATTATTGAATGTGTTTTCTTGTGGCCATAGCTATAGCTTGTCCTGCACACCCCGCCCCACAAAACCAACAAAAGAAAAGAAAACTGAATGATATGATATGATATGATCCGCCCCCTCACACACACAGAAACACATACATACGTACACACACAAGTATGACAATGGAAATGGGTTTTGGGGTTTGGGAACCCCGACCCAGAGCTTGGCAACAGATACCTTTTTGGCCAAGAGGGGAGTTCGGTACTGGACGATGCTGATTCGTCATTGATCTATGATTATTACATGCTCTATGTATTGTTATGAAAATATATTGATATTGATGAGTGTCATTATAAAAGTCGAGAAAACCAAAGAAATTCTGGGCGTTTTATTTGCGGGCGAGGACTTCAGATCAATCCCCAGCTGCGCTGCTCCGGCATGTTCGTGAATGTTCAAGATAATTTCCAGAAACAACCAACCCAACCATCTTATTACTGCAAATATGCGAGTTATTCTACAATGATAATGATTGAATAAAGCTTTCAGTAAAACGGAAAGAATGTTTAATTTCTAGAAAGAATTCAAAGATTTTAAAATGTTTCTAAGTGTACAGACATTTTCACTGATTCTTAAATGTTTAGCGCATACGCAGAGGCCAACAAACGCTTTTGCTTCAAATATAAAATACTAAGTAATTCAAAGAAAAAAAAGAATGACAACAAAGGGCTATAAATTTGAAGAATTGTGGGGAAATTGCTGAGCATAGTTTATTGCTTCGCTTGCACTTGCTTTGTTGGCGGTAAATAATATCACGCTAGCCTAGAGTAACGGTAAATATGCACTCAACGCGCTGGCGGTGCCTGACAACAATTCCATTTCAATAGTAAACATCGTAGGATTTCATTGGACAATGTACACGTCAGTGATGGCGGCTGGCAGAAGAGTCTTACCAACGGTAAACGGATATTTGCATCAGGCAAACATTGGTTTCACCTCCATTCGCCACCCAAATCACGGCTGCCTACGCATCGTCAACCCCTCCCCGCTCAAACTATACGAAACCGAAAATGTTTGGCTAAACAAAAAGTGGGGAAAGAAGTGGAAAAAGAAGCTTTCGGAGAGGTTCGCTCGAGCGCTTTCGTGCTCAATGGCGAACTTTCCAGTGGGTGGGGCGGAGACGGCGCGGCCAATCACAGCTGCTGCATGCACTGACGTGTCGCACCACGTCATTATGGCGTCGCATAAATAGCCTCCGTCGCGGAGAGCGAGAATCAGTTTCAAAACAAAAGTCAGCGGAATACAACATAAAGCACAAGAGACAAAAGACGCGACAAAATCGTTCCATTAATATAAAATCCAAGAACAGTGCGGTCAAAATAAAAGAAAATTCCGAATAAACAAAAGAAAACTGTGACTAAATCATACCATTTACAAACAAAATATAATTCCATTAATTATATGAAACCGAGCCAAAAAGACAACAAAGACTTAACCACTTAGAAAGGGAGCACAACAAAGTGACAATTAATTCATAATATTTTTTTTTGCGAGCAGCAAATAGTTTAAGTTAGCAAAAGTAAGTACGAACGAAGGCGGTGAAATATATATATTTTTTTTGAAAATCAGTTTGTACAAACTGGCGTTCTCCAATACTGCTCCGACGCAGTTGAGCACTGACGTGGCCCAAAGTTGTACTTGTGTGTGTTTGGTCCATGTGTATGCGTGTCTGTGTAGAAAGTGCCGGCACTGAAATCGGAAACATTCAGTTCTTTTTCCACCAATAATGTTCTCTTGTGTAAACGTATCTTTTTGAATTTTGTTTACTTTGTTTTTTCTATAATGCTCTCTGAACGTTATCTTTTTGAATCTCAACCAAATTGCAAAAAAATCGATGTTTGAGAAAAATATCGATATTTTGATGCCTTTTAGCCGTCGTGCTTGTTGGGACTTTTTGAGTGATTTTTTTGGAGGCAACATCATCCCAACAATTTCCCTTACATTCCATGCTCACTTAAGTTTTATACCTTGGCTTAAAAGTCATTTTAAAATTTTCCACCAGATCCGATTAAAATCATATCGATTAAATTTAGGGGTGTCTGGCAAAAAAATCGATGTTTGATAAACTATCGATGTCTGCACTTACGATTCTAACATCGATTATATCGATGTTAATTTCTCCAGCTCTACCCCAGAAGAAGTTTCAAGCGAAAATAATTCAGATGTAAGTTTTAAAATAGGAATTTGTCAGTGTGAAGTCTAGATAAGTGCTATAGGAAATAGTGAGTAGTGCTTCGAATAAAATATTAATTGCAGTCGAACGGCGGACAATTGCAATTCTGCCGCCATGTTGGCAAAAAGTGGCCCTGGCCCCTAAAAAATTGCCACAGCAGCAGCCTGCAGGAAAACTAACACGTGCCCACAAAGAATATTACCCATGAATAGGCCAGGCTTTCCTTTGGGTGCATTGCAACAAATTCAGTTTACATTAACATCGTATTATTCGAGTTTTCCGGCCTCTACGGCCCTGTGACGTGTGGCACTCCTGGCCGTGCTGTGCATAATTAACCAATTTATGTGCAAAGCTGTGCCTATTCATAGCAGTTGGTGACGCACAGATTACCGTAGAATAAGTTATTAACAAATTAGCCACAAAGTTCATTCACATTTTCCGTTGTTCACATTGGAAATGACTGGAAACTTTGTGACGCAGGGGAATGCAGGCACCCACGGACGGTCCCTATGCATGCCCCTATTTGTTCGCAATTGTTGTACCCAAACTCCTGTAGTCTAGCTACTATAATCATAATCAATTTCCTTAGAAAATAAGTTCAAAAATTTGCGATATTAATATTTGATCTGAACATACTAGCGTTAGAGCGCCTGCGCTAACTTTATCGCCGTCTCTGCCGCTCCTTCTTCTTCTTCTGTCTGGCTGTATTGTGTGCGTGTACGTATGGAAGTATGTGTGCATGCCATTCAATCAGCTTTTTACACGTCATTTATAGCAGATTTAAAGGCTCTCTCTTTGGTAAAGTACACGTCAGTGAAAAAGTATAGGGGAGAAAAACTCGGTTAGCAATTTGTAGATGAAGCAGTGTGTGAGAGAACGTGAGAGCAATAATAAAACAGCTGTGCAAATTTATATTTGTTAGTGGCTCTTGCCGGTTCTGTCGCCACAGAAACTTTCACCACATGAGTGCCGAGTGTGTTTATAAGTGCACACATATACACACGTCTATACATTGTTCTTATAGAAAGATGTTTATGGAAGAATAAAAAAACCAGTTTGACGCTTTCTTTGTTGCTCTCGCCGTATGCCAAGAGCCGGCGATTCCTCTCGCAATCTCTATCTTTCTCGCTCTCTCAGCCTTCGCTTGGAGATTAAGCAACAGAAAGAACCAGAAAAATGTTACACGTATACAAAAAAAGTCGCCCCCGAATGTTACTGCGCTGGCTGCGTTGACGTTGGCGTCGGCGTCGGTCAATGTCAGTGCCGGCAGCCGCGAGGGGCAGCACACGTCTTGAGCAGCGCTTTACAGTTTACAGTTGTTGGCCAGTTAGCCTCTGAAGCAGACGTGTGTCTTATTAATTAGCACTCGCATATTCGAAATATTCCAGGTAGAGACAAAAGCCAAGTGTGCCATATAGGCAGTGTGCCATAAATTCTTAAAGGCCGGCACTGACGTCGTCGCCGCTCAGTGCTTAAGTAGGACACTTAACGGTACCTGTTGACACTTGTTGAAATCGACGTCAGCAATTTTATTCTCTCTCCCTTTCTATCTCTCGCTCTCTCTCTGTTCCTATCGTGGCTGCGTGTATGTATGTGTGTACATGTGTGCCATCTAGTCAGTGTGTTGACGTGTACAAAAGTCAAGCTTCCAGTGAATTATCGAAATAAATACTAAATGCTAATTCTTTTCACTCTCTCGCTTACAGTTTATTTTGAAGAATCTTCAAGATGAGGTTATGTATATTACTGGCTGTGGTGGCCTTTGTCGGCCTCTCGCTGGGCGAGGAGAAGAAAGAAAAAGACAAGGAACTGGGCACCGTGATTGGCATTGATCTGGGAACCACATACTCTTGGTAGGTATTCTTATTCCACGTTAAAGCCCAGCCTCCTGTCCTCATTCTATCCCATTGCAATCGATCGGTACTTATGGCCTCCTTTTGTCCCATTCCATTCATGCAGCGTTGGCGTTTACAAGAACGGACGCGTCGAGATTATTGCCAACGATCAGGGCAACCGTATCACGCCCTCATATGTGGCCTTCACTGCCGACGGCGAGCGTCTTATTGGTGACGCCGCCAAGAATCAGTTGACGACAAATCCGGAGAACACAGTCTTCGATGCCAAGCGCCTGATCGGTCGCGAGTGGTCCGACACAAATGTTCAGCACGATATCAAGTTCTTCCCCTTCAAGGTGGTCGAAAAGAACTCAAAGCCGCACATCAGCGTGGACACGTCGCAGGGCGCCAAGGTGTTCGCCCCTGAGGAGATCTCTGCCATGGTCCTTGGCAAGATGAAGGAAACCGCCGAAGCTTATCTGGGCAAAAAGGTCACTCACGCCGTGGTCACTGTGCCCGCCTACTTCAACGATGCCCAGCGTCAAGCCACCAAGGATGCTGGCGTCATTGCCGGTCTTAATGTTATGCGCATCATCAACGAACCGACTGCCGCGGCTATTGCCTACGGTCTGGATAAGAGGGAGGGCGAGAAGAACGTGCTGGTGTTCGATCTGGGCGGCGGTACCTTCGATGTCTCCCTGCTGACCATCGATAACGGCGTGTTCGAGGTGGTGGCCACAAACGGCGACACTCATTTGGGAGGTGAGGACTTCGATCAGCGCGTGATGGACCATTTCATCAAGCTGTACAAGAAGAAGAAGGGTAAGGACATCCGCAAGGACAACCGTGCCGTCCAGAAGCTGCGTCGTGAGGTGGAGAAGGCCAAGCGTGCCCTGTCCGGCTCCCACCAAGTGCGCATCGAGATCGAGTCCTTCTTCGAGGGCGACGACTTCTCCGAGACTCTGACCCGTGCCAAGTTTGAGGAGCTCAACCTGGATCTCTTCCGCTCAACCCTGAAGCCCGTGCAGAAGGTGCTCGAGGATGCCGACATGAACAAGAAGGACGTGAACGAGATTGTGCTGGTTGGCGGTTCCACTCGTATCCCCAAGGTGCAGCAGCTGGTCAAGGACTTCTTCGGTGGCAAGGAACCCTCTCGCGGCATCAATCCCGATGAGGCTGTGGCCTACGGTGCCGCCGTTCAGGCTGGCGTTCTCTCTGGCGAACAGGACACCGATGCCATCGTTCTGCTTGATGTCAACCCACTGACCATGGGTATCGAGACCGTTGGAGGTGTGATGACCAAATTGATTCCCCGCAACACCGTGATCCCCACCAAGAAGTCTCAGGTATTCTCGACCGCTTCGGACAACCAGCACACCGTCACCATTCAGGTGTACGAGGGCGAGCGCCCCATGACCAAGGACAACCATCTGTTGGGCAAATTCGATTTGACTGGCATCCCACCAGCACCACGTGGCATTCCCCAGATCGAGGTCTCGTTCGAGATTGACGCCAACGGCATCCTGCAGGTCAGCGCCGAGGACAAGGGCACCGGAAACAAGGAAAAGATTGTTATCACCAATGACCAGAACCGCCTGACGCCCGAAGACATTGATCGCATGATCCACGATGCTGAGAAGTTCGCCGATGAGGATAAGAAGCTCAAGGAGCGCGTCGAGACCCGTAACGAGCTGGAGTCGTATGCCTACAGCCTGAAAAACCAGATCGGCGATAAGGAGAAGCTGGGCGCCAAGCTGAGCGACGACGAGAAGACCAAGCTGGAATCGGCCATTGATGAGTCGATCAAGTGGCTCGAGCAGAACCCTGACGCCGATCCAGAGGAGTACAAGAAGCAGAAGAAGGACCTCGAGGCCATTGTCCAGCCGGTGATTGCCAAGCTCTATCAGGGCACAGGTGGCGCACCACCTCCAGAGGGCGGCGATGATGCCGATCTCAAGGATGAGCTGTAAGGCGGCCCCAGCGCCCCCCACCACGATGGATAGAAGATCATTTCAGACTGATAACACAATTATGTAACTTAACAACAACCACAAACAACAACAAACAGAATGAACAGCATCAAATACTACTACTATTATACTACACCCGGCCGACACCATCCCCGCCCCCGCCCACAAGCATCAATTCGACCTTTAAGGAAATTTCCAAAATGAACTACACACAGATATATATATATATAATATTTTTGTTTTGTTTTAAGCTCTGAAATTTGTGTACTTGTACTTCTCTTTTTTATTTGTAATCAGGATTTCTCTGAGTTTCCTCGCATTCCGCGTTGCTTACCCACACGAACCCCTCTCGAACACATCCGTAATTATGTAAAACAACTGTACATTTTTTTTATATACATATACACATACACAACATTACTGTAAACCTGGAAATCGTCACAGAGATTGAGAAGAAGGGGGAGGATAGGTAAAGCAAATGAAGAAAAATGTTATATGTATAAGAGGAGGAAACAAACGAGAAACAAAGTGACGAATAAGAAAGAGAGCTGCGGGGCTGGCGATAAGCAGAATAATTCGAAGACAATGCAAAAACAAAATGAAAATACAAAATAAATATATAAAAGAAAGATAAAACCGTAGCAGCAACCGTAGCCGCAGCCGCAGCCGCAGAATGATGATCCGGCAACAACTCCCAACTAGCAGCAGCAGGCACTAGCAGCAACATAATGCATTCTTCGATTTTCCGAAGAACTTTCTAATTTATTTAAAAATAAAATAAAAAAAATTGAAAAAATATCAAACATTGAGTCGTACTCTTTACTTCTTCCTAGAATTATTAAATGAACTCTGAAAAACGATTTAAAATTGTTTTTTCGTTTTTGGAATGCACCCAATTTCTTAATAATTGAGTGATAAGCGGAACAATTCATGTTAAATCTGTAACTAGATCTCTAAACTTTCTTTATGCTGGGATGGCACTTACCAAAGAAAAGACATCTTAAAAAGCGTACCAAATAACATATGTATATGGCGGAAACCAGGAAAAAGACACGTGCGACTGGTGGTTGTACTCGTTACTCTAGACGGATAGATCTAGCCTCTGGGTAGATCTGGGGAAAGATCTTCGGGTCTTGGCTAAGAAGGAGAAAAGATTTAGCACCATTTTGCATTCAAAATAAACAAAATATGTTGATTGATTTTTTGTTTTCATCATTTTATTGTTTTCTTCTTCTTTGTTTTCACCTCCTCATCAATATTATTTTTCATATCTCATTTCCTTGCGAATCCACTCAATAGCTATTTGCTATATAATTCCTGCGATAACGGTATCTCTATCTCTCTCTCTCGCTCTCTCTGGTGAACACTCGACCTTTTTCTTATTGGTTTATTTAGTGTTCTTCCTCCTCATAACTTTCTTCATCGGTTTTTTTTTCTTTTTTTTTGTTTGTTTCTTTTTGGTTTTTAATCTTAATTATTTTCTTAAATACATTAAAAAAATACATAAAATATTTTGTTGGTTTTTTGTTGTTGTTGGTTTTCCGTTTGTTGGTTGTTGTTGGTTTTGTTGTTTTAAATATGTATGTATGTATGTGTGTGTATATGTATATATATAAATAAGCTAACAGTATATTGTTTATATGTTTATGTTGTATATGTATTTTATATATATATAAGTATGCACTCTCGGATCGCGAAAGAAATAGGGAAACCCTATCTACACATATATATTTTTTACTTTTTCTCTATATAGAATTCGGCTCACGTTCAGTTTTTGTTTTTTTTTTCCATTTAAATTATTTCCTTAGGTTTTGTTTGGGTTGCGTTGCGGGTTGCTGTCTTTATTATTATTATTTTTTTAACTTTGTGGCTGTAATAATTCCAATGTTTCGTGCAGCTTGGGCTAGTTGTTGTTGTTTTTTTTTTAGTTTTAAGTGTTAGGATTACTAGAAGACAAAGCGGTTTTAATCGTGAACGGTTACGGGTGGAGTGGAGGTTGCTGGGAATATGGATAGGGATCAGTAGAAGGATATGGACAGGGAGAGGAAAGAAGAAGATAAATGGGGAGAGAGAGGACAGACAGTGAGGTGGGTTTTATCCGGTCCGGCCACTTCTTGACTAAATATTTTGTTGTTTTAAAAACTATTCTAAACTCGTTTAGCCGCCCTTCACTTATTAAATAAAATGCAAAGAATAAAGTTGAATGCGCGCCGTGTCCTATAGGTCGTCGGGAACATGTCTGTATGTGAGTGTGTATTATCGATAGCTTTCATCGATAAGTGATATCCAGCGCTGTGTTGTGTTTGTTTGGATGTTGGTCCTTGTCCTCGTTTTGTGTGTTGTGTTGTGTGTGTGTGTATGTGTTTGAAGGTGTGGGGGGTAAGGGGGCCTTGTTAACGTTATTTCTTTACTTTATTTTACTATGCATCCACATTTTAACGATGATTTCTGTTTCTTATTGTTGTTGGTGTGGGTGTGTGTTTGAGTGTGTGTATGCTTTGTATCGGCTCTCTGCTGGACTGTTGCTTGCTTGGGGCTGCACTGCTTGGATCTTGGGATGCGCTTAGATGCGCTTTGGAATCGTATCGATGACATTATTCTCAGGCTCTTCGTCCTTGGGTGGCTGGCCACGTTGCTATCATTTTACCATCGAATCGGAAAAAAGACCATCATTATCAATATCCGATCGGATCGGATTGTATCAGAGAACGAACCACACACACAAGACACAATGGAAGAGAGAGAGAGAGAGAGAAGAAAGTAAAAAAGAAAGCAGAAGATAAAGAAGAATGTATATAAATGTGATCAAACACACACATCTAAATATCAATCAGTGGTATATATGTATGTTTGTATGTTATATGTTGTATATATGTAGTATGTATTTGTTCATGAATGTATATATCGAGAACCATAATAGTATGGTTGGCATTAAACCAACGAAAAATGTTTTATTTTTGTTGTGGGGCACAAATCAAATCGCAATGTTAAATGGGCAGGATTTCGGATGTTGGAGGATCAAGTCGGATCCCAAAAAAAAGGGTAGTTTTTACTCATTCGATTCGAAGCTTGGAGCAACCATCTAGTATTGTGTGCATGTCTTTCTGTATTATAATCTGTCCGTGATTCGGTTGTAGGTTTTATGTGTGGTTTAATGGAATATAGGTATGTTTTTCTTTGGGTACCAGTTATATGTGATTGTATATGTATATATTCACCTCCACCGAATGGCAGGGCGAACCAGGCAGTGTAGGTGAGACGAGGTGTGCTAAGGTATTTTTCAAGGTATTTTCAAGGCCCATCCAATGGATAAATATAATATAGTATAATACATAAGAAATAGTAAAAGTATTTTTAGCAGATATTTTTTATTTATCAAACAATTATTATCATTCTTCTTTTCGGATTTCACATTCGCATTCGGTTTGATCGAGTGTGGTAAAGCGTGATGTAAGAAAAAAAACGGTAAATATGTAGACGACAAGCAGTACAGTACTGGGTGCTGCAGCAGCTAGCTTTTGTCCCTGCTGTCTGTCCGACCATCGTATCGCTGGCCGTGCCGTTTGATTGAAATGTCAGTAGTAGTGTGGCATGGCACTACGCTAGCGTCGTCGTTGCTTGGGTGTGAGTGTGTATGTGTTTTTAATAGGTGCGGGGGAGTGTGAAAGATTAACAGCTAGATGATGGAGAGAGCGCTAGAGAGAGAGTAGGAGTGGGAGTAAGAGTAGAGTAGTGTCACGCACAACGACGATCACTCAGCCTCGGCCTCGGGATCGGGACGACTTAGGATCTCCTGACAGAGTGCAATATAGTCCTAGATACAGTCGTTGATTCATAGCATAGTGGGCATGAAAAAGTGAAAATAAATTAAAAATAAAGCAAAAAGGAACATCAAACATGGAACATGAAACATGGCACACGGCACACGACCTGGAACAGTGGTAACAGCCAGGCGGATATTTGGCGGGAACGGAACTCAGTCCTTCGTGAAACACTTGATACGAGTACAGTACAGTTCAAGCATGGATGGATGGGCTATCGTATAATGGATTATGAGATTGTGGGTAGCATTTTGAGTGTGTGGCAAAATGATAGACTGTGATTTGTATTAAATATCAGTTTCGTTTTTATTTTTAGTTATTGTTATTTTTACTTCTGTTCTCCATTATATTCGTTTCCGTTTTGTTACGTCTACATCGTTATCTTCTCTTTTCCGTCTTTCGTTCACATCGATCATTTATTAATTTTAAACAGATTTCTGCAATCTCACATTAAATTATCAACGCTCCTTGGCCACTCTATCCATTTCTATATAGATTCTCATATACATATCCATATACATATCTATATATAAATATATATGTAGATATATACATACATATATACTATATATTTTATAATTAATTCCTAATTTGCTTAAAAAATGTTTCTCAATTTATTGTATAGGTGTTTTTGTTTTCTCTTTTTTTTCGTTCGTTTGTTTTGCGACTTTTTTTTATAATAATTAATCGTTACGCAAATATTAATATTTCATGTCTTAACAGAAAAAAACAAAATACAAATAAAAATTGTACAATAATATATTTTTGTATTATTACGTTTTGGCAGACTAAAAGATGTAATGAAATATTAAAATTTAAATTCCAATTCAAATTTAAATTCCAATTGAAATTCTTTTCTACAATAGTAAATTTCTGAAATCCTCTGAGAGTACAGTGCGTTTAGAATGTATAAAAAACAGAAACAACATTGTGGCGGTCGTGGGGTGTTGGGTTTGCAACGATTCTGAAATTTTGGACCCTCTTAAAGAACTAAAACTAAACCCGTGGTAGTTGGTGGTGGCAACACAACACTCTCTTCTACTTGTACAATAACTAGAACAAGGTCAAACAACCATTTACTGGGGAAAACTCTACGAGTACAACACTACTGATCGCACACACTCCGCACACAAACGTGGGGTGGGGTGTACATATTTATTTATCGTTAAGAGCTTTACTCTCGTTTTATTTTGTCTTTCTCTTTCAGTTTTGATTGATTGTTTTTTCAATTGTTTGAGATTATAATTTTTATAAAAGTATTATTATTATTGCTTTTGCGATGAATAAGGCAACACTTGCCGCAGCCCCAGTGTGTCCACATGGCAGTTTGTCTATTCTTGCGGATTTGCTTTTGTGTTGCTATGTGTGTGTTATGTATGAATGTGTGTGGGTTAGGTTTATGCGTGTTAGGCTCTGTGCCAGTTGCCAGTATCTCCCTCTCTCACTTCACTTCTCTCTCCTTCTTTTACTGGTTTCTCTTCTTTTTATCCACGTGCATCTCTGGGTGTGTGTAATATTTATTGGAAGTCTTCTCTGGTCGTGGTGGATCCTATTCTTGGCGATCTTCTTCTTTTGAATATTCCTGTTGGGGATGATCCCCTGAGCCCAATCCCGCCACTGTGACATGTGGCGAGAACGACTTGTTTTTATCGTATTCGATTACTTCGTTGCTCTTGTTCTGATCAACACCCTCCTGTTGGGAGTAAACTGCTCTTGATGGTGGAGATGGCCCCGTTCCCTCTGGTCCTGATATAGTAGTAATGCGATCCCTTGCTAATGCTGCTGCTGCTGGTGGAACCTTGGGGCTCATTTCCGCCAGTGAAATGTGTGACGAGAGGGATGAGCATGTATCGGATTCGAGAATATAATTTGTGGCATGATTGAATGTGGGTACCATAGTGTATAGCGGCACATCTAGAGGGTACACCAGATTTGTGGGGAGCTGTGGTTCTATCCCGTTTTGATTGTTGTTATTGGTCGATTCTTGGAAATTCTTGAGTTCAAGGTGCTATGGGGTGTTGGTTGCGGAGGGGGGATGGGGTTAAGGAGGCATTTATACAGGATTATCATTAATAATTATTCATTTATCAATGCGTCTAAATATGAAGTCAATGTGTTTCTTGTTTGTGTGTGTGTGTGTGTGTGTGAGTGTGGTTGTGGTGTGTGTGTATGCTGCTTTGCTTGCGTGTATTATTATTGCTGTTTTTGCATTGTTATCTGGAAGTACTACGTTTCTTATACATAATATCGTTGTATATCGCTAATGTTAATTACTATATTTCCCCTCTAATCAACTCATTCTATATATCTGTCTTGCTCATTTTCATACTCGTTTCATTGCTTGTTTCATTGTTTGTGTATGACCAGTGTTGTGAAATGATCAGGCCGTGAATATCATACAACACGTACAAACAGACATACAATACATCCGAATGACAGACGAACACACACACATACATACATATTGTAGGTAAACAAAATCAGTTAATTATTACTTAGCCAAAAGCATGTGCAATACATGTATGGTGTGTTTGTTGAGGGTGGTGTGGTTTTGTGGTTGGACTATGTTAATTTCTATGTATAGTGCTAACGTAGTGCCTACATGTGTATGTATGTATGTGTATGTATTTCAGAGCGCAGAGCCAGTGTTGGTTTAAACTATTACTACAAAAAAAAAAGCTAACATAAATGCATATCCATATGTTTCATTTCCGCTCAAATCTGACAAATCAAATATATACATATACAGCTGATTGAAAATTAAAAAAAATATTTAACAGTATAGCTTTTGTTGTTTTCTTTAGCGTGAACTAAATGTGATTGAATGAGGAGGTTGGTCTTCAGTGTCGTGTCCCAGTGAATAATGAAACTAAAATTGTATAATTTATGAATAAAATCTGCATGACGGAACGTGCGTGTGTGCCTGTACGTTTCTTGTGTGACTGTGTGTGTGTATATGTTTGTGTAATTTTTTTTTTATTTTTTAGTTGAAGAAAACCTTGTCATATCATTTCCGTACACGTTTCGCTCAACATTTAATTTTTTCTTCTACTACTGTTTTGGTTTTTTTTTTTGTTTTAATATATTCTACTAATCGTCAGCAGTTGTTGCTTTTGTGGTTTTCTTTAAATGTAAACGCAATTGGTTGTTTTTTTCTTTTCTATATTTGTATAAATGATTCTTTGCTCCTGGCGCTAAAAACCTCTCAATACAGCAGTTGTTTTCTTGTCTCTCTCTTCTTTCCACTTTCCTTTTTTCGTCTTCTCTTCTACCATGTCACTCATATTGCCGCGTTGTTCTTGTTGTCTATTGGTCTTCCCGTTGTAAACTATTTTTTTTTGTTTGTTTCGTTTTTCGTATTTTTTTTGTTGGTTTTTAATTATTTTTTGTCTTTTGTTTGTTTGTTGTTCAGATTTTGTTTTTTTGTATATGCAATTGAATGGATTGTTGTTGTTGGTTGTTGTTGTTGTAGTTCTTGTGTTTTGTGGTGTGTTGTTGTTGGTTGGTTGGTTGGTTGTTGGTGCGTATATGCGTGTGTTGGTGTGTTTGTTGTTTGAATTAGTTTTTCTACACACAATGTTAGAATCGATCGAACAGATCGACTCGGTTGCAGATCGAACAGAGAGGGAGATTTGGTTGACCGACAAGGGGATCGTGATCGGTTGTCGTTCGGATTTTGTGGATTCATGACCATTAGGTGGGTGGTTTTTTTTCGATTTGATTTGTTTTTTTTTGTATGGTGGTTTTTGTGGTCGTATGTTTGGGGAGAGAAAACAAATATAAAAAAAGATATAATATATATATATATATAGTATATAGTAGAGGCTTAGTTCAGACATAGTATGTACTTATGAAGTATGGTAAGTATTATGGGATTCTCTGGTGTTAAAAGAAGTTTGGGATTTTAGTCAATCAGGTGTCAAAGTCAACGAAAGAAAGATCACAACAACAAAAATATAATGAATTGATCATTTTTGGGCATTTGTGTGTATAATAATTGTGATAATTATGTAAATTTATTTATAGTTAAGGTTTTAAATTTACCGCTCGTAGTGGCATTTTGAAATTGGCTGCTGCCTGCAGCTGAATTTGATAAGCTAAGCTGTGAATTTTAAAGCCATACAGCCTGGTTTTTGGGTGATTCGCATTGGTGTTTATTTTTTGTGGTGTTGTTGTTATTGTTGGTGAGTATCCATCCGGGGGAAACGCATCAAGAGATAGAGGATGAAAAAACATAAACAATATCATTTGAATGCAATTTCATTTGCTTGGATTGATGGAGCTGAAGGGAAACAGCTTTGGCGGCCAACACTTACCGTGGAACAAATTGGTTAGTAGGACGCTTAGGCGATACTGGATGCACCATAAAGAGCATGTGGAAATCCAGTGCCAAAATAAGCGCCATCAGTGTGATGATGACGTGACGATTTTGGTGTATAGACGTCAATGCACTTTGGGCAATATGTCTTCACCATTGCCTCACCGGGTATGTCCGAAAGGCCTACAAAAACGAAACGAAGAAGAGATTAGAGAATTATGCCAGGCTCAAGTTAAGTAAAGAACAAAAAACAATAATGGAACAGTAATGGTGCATAGTTCTCATGTTCTGATTGGCAATCAATTGGTGACACATCTGCAGATTTGGATGATAGTCGCGAGACGAGGCTCTTGTTCAGCAAAAAAAAAAACAAGTCTCAAATGACATTCAATCCATAAATGCAAGGAAAATTCTCATATTCTCAAATTCTGAATTGCAACCGATGGTCTGATGAATCACTTTTGGTATCGTTTTTAATCATTAAACCCAGACTGGGCTCAGATGGGTACACAAAAATATGCACACATAAATAAAGATTGTCGGGACATTTGAGATATTTGCTAGATGATCGGGGGTACTAGGTACTTGTACTAAACTCACAAATGTTTATACAAAACATTCCTCTAACAATGCCGATTCAGCGTAAAGCAAAAAGGATGGAATCAATTTGTGCTAGAAATTTGATACAATGCTCGATGATTCAGCAGCAAAAACAACAAAAAATAGTAGTAAGAAACAACTTTCTGGATAATTCCGAAAAAATTCGCATTCTCATATGCAAACAAACATGAAATGGCGGACAATTGCTGTCTACTGCTGCTACGATTGGGGGATATTTGGGGGGCCCTTGCTTTAGCATCGATTGGGGCAGTGGTAGTGTGGCAGTGGGTTGGGTTCTACATACCCAAAGGCAACATTGGCTGGCTTTCACAGTAGACACGTGGGCAGTGTCCGAAATCGCCAGTTTGATATTTCTCAATCATTTGAGCGATGCCGCGATTTGTTAATATATATCTAGCGTGTATGAGGCCGTAGAGCATCTCGGCTGCCTGTTCGGTCATGTCCGACTGCAAGGGATTGTCCTCCAGTTCGTCCTCTGTGGGGGAAGGAATGATAAAAGTAAGTGAACACAATTCGGTGATTAAGGTTCTGAGACTTGGACGCTTACCCGGTTCCAGATCTAGTATCATGTCCAAGGCCTGGCGATAATTGGGCACCTGTTCATTTAATCCAGTTAAATTAAATTTATCCTGTATGTAATCCTCATCCACCTGGGTGAGGAAGATCCAACAGAGACAGAGACAGAGAGAGAGAGAGGACGAGAGCGAGGGAGAGGGAGGAAGAGAAATGCATTAATTTCGAGAAATGGAGGAAGACACCAAGCTGCGTGATGAGTGTGTGTGTGAGTGGGGGTCTCTTCTGTACAGTTGGACACAACTGTGCCCCACCTTGTGGCACATACTCACACACACACACACACACACACATGCTTCACACCCACATCACACAGGCACAGGGCTGCCTGCACTTGGCTTTGCAATTGTTGCACCCGAGCTGAAGGCGAGCGCGCGCTCAACGTTTACCATCGCCACACGCCCGCCGTGGCCGCACGCTAGCCGCGCGTCGTCACCCGTCCCGTTGCCAGCCTTCTCTTGCTTAGATAACAGCTAAATTCCAATTCCAAATTGAATTTAAACCAAACAAATCTCTTTCACTTACCTCACAGAAGAACTCGTTGCCACGAAGCCCACAGAACCAGGTGACCCAAGAGACTTCCTCAGAGCTGCTCATTTTGCTGCGGGTGAGGGTGGGGGGAAGAATATACACAATATATCATTATTAGGCAGTATCGAAGCAAATGGAAGGAGCCCTGGATCATCGGTCCTTTGCAACACGCACACACACACACTCGCATACTTTCACCACATTCACGCGCACATTTACGCACACATTCACAACATTGATGGATGCACATGTGTATTGTATATTGCAGAGTATTACATACATTATGGGGATTATTTTGCGTAATTTGCCTGGCAAACGAATTTATTGTTGCAATACCATAGAACGTGAAAGCCGGAGGGGCCGAGCGGTTAGCGGGCGGAGCAATGCGGCGCGACTGCGGGAGTTAGGGCGGGGACGGTACGCTGCTGAGGAGAGGTGAGGTTCGGTGCGGTATGTGAGGGGGGGGGTCGGCCGCCGGAACGTGACGATACGTTACGGTACGGTACGCGGTTGTACGGTTGCAAAACAACGTAACTTAACGAAAGTAAACGAAATGAATTTTTGTCCACGAGTTTTTCTTTTTTTTTTCGTTTTCGTTTGCTTCTTGGAATTATGCTCGTCCCGCGTTGGCTTCTTGTTGCTTTTTCACCGCCACGATCTTTCAACGTTTCGCGTTTTGTAAGTAATTTTATGCTTTTACTTGAGCACACACACGCCTAATCGGATATTGAACTGTTTTGAAATTTCGAAAGCTGAATAAAAAGGAAGTCAATTTCAATTTCTCGTATTTTGACAAGCGCTCATACAAAATGTGCCGAGCAGTAAGAAGAAGAGCACACGGTGGACGTTGAGAAAAAAAAGAGACACATATACACACATGCACACGAACGCACACACACACACACATAAACGCAGGCACGGTTTATACAATTTAGTACTTAATAGTTTCATTGTTTGCTGGTGGCTGGGCCTGTTGCTGCTCGTCCATGGCCGATGGGAGACTCACCTAAATTATTATAAATTATATGAATTGATTGGATTTTGCAAGCCAGCCGAACCGGTAAAGGCAAATATTGTAGCGAAGACGGAATCAGGTATGAAACTCGCATTTATCGATAGACTGACCAGTTTTGCCCATTGCACTAATACCATATTAGTGTGAACGTATACAAATACTAGATAGTGTCAAGTGTGTTCCGGACAGCTGTGTGTTGGACCAGCGCACGTTTTGATTTCCATTTCCATTTGCTGTTAGATTTTGGAAAATGGGAGGCCACCACAAGAAGAATCTGCGCGCCGAGAAGGCCAAAGTAAAGCTCAAGGGGGCCAAACTGCCGAAGGGTCTAAATGTTACCAAGACCGACTTTAAGGTGCGTAAGATTGAGATCCGTGAGCAGCTTAAAGAGACTTCGTACACCGAAACTGGCCAGCGGCAGTTCAACCTGAAGGAGACTCTTTCCCGACTGAAACATCACAGCTTCAAGTTCCGCACGGATGCCATGCGCAATGTACGGGAGTCGGTCAAGTCCGGCCAGGCGGATCATCTGATCGGCCATCTGAATGAGCTGTTCCAGGGCATCTCCGCTGGCGCTCTCGACATGGAGCGCAGTGTACGCCAGGAGTCCTTCAAGACACTCGATGTACTGCTGGAGGTGTTAACTCCACAGGCTGTGAAGCCATTTTTTCATGTGATTACCACCTACCTCAAATGCGCCATGACCCACATCCATCCCGCCATTCAGGAGGATTCCCTGCTGATGCTGGACGTGCTGTTGCAGCGAGTGCCACCCGCACTGCTGGCGGAGCGCAGTGCCAGCACTATTGTGGGCAACTTCATTGACATGATATCGCGCTCCCGTCACGACAACGAGAAGTCAAATCGTACGCTCACCATGAACCTGGGGCACGGCAAGCAGACGACCGTGAAGTGGCGGACCAAAGTGTTGCTCCGCCTTCAGCAAATCCTCGGCACATTGGCGCAACACAGCGCCAGGACGGCCAGCGCCAAATATCCAGTTCATGTCGTTCACTTTGATGAAAACCGTGCCAATTACTATGGTCTGCTCAGTCCGTATGCGCAAGACACACGCGACTTGTATGCCATCCTTCACGAGCCCAAACTGAGCGCGGAGGGCACCCAGCTGCAGACGTATGTGGAGCAACTGATGCCTCTGCTGCATGACAGTTGGCTGGAGGTGAGGCCACAACTACAGCAGCCCCTGCTCCCGCCGGATGCCGCGGCCAGCCTCTGCGTTGTGGTCAACCTGATAAGCCAGCTCTGGACGCTCATCAACCAGCATGAGGCCGCGAACAGCACCAACGAGCTGAGCATCTGGCTTAGGCAGAACCATTCTGAAAAGTTTCTGAAGAACTTCCTTGACGAGGACGTCCGTCGCTTCCCTTACCAGCAGATGCCTCAGACTCAGACGCAGAAGCCAGGAAGAAGTTGGCCAAAGACAAGGGTCCCGCCGATGGCGGCGAACAGTGCCTTCCTCAGAACCTAGCCATTGTCCAGATTGCCTGCCAGTTCTTCCCAGAACCGAGCGAGCAGCAGGCTGTAGCCTTCACCCATCTAGTCCAGTACATTAACGAAACACTGAAGCATCTGCAAAAGCTAACGCCGGAACAGCAGCTACCGCTGGTCGCCGCTCTGCGTTCACTGTTGCTGGAGAATGCGCTGGCGCTACTCAATCTGATACCAGACCAGTTGACGAGTCTCCTGAATGCCTCTATGCAGGCATATGTCGATCAACGCTTTGCCACACGCGAGGGTGTGGCCACCAAGATGTTGAGTCTGCTGTGCGAGATTGTCCAGAAGACGGATCTGTATGCACGCTTTGGCGGCGAGAAGCGTTTCGCCATCTTTCTTGGGTATCTGCCGGAGCTGCTGCTGAAGCCAACGGTGGCTGAGGGCACGCTGCGTGCCATGGCCACACTTTGCCGCCAAATGAACGGATTCTTCATGTCCGCCCTCGTCAAAAGTTCTGGTGATGTCCTGGACCACCTGTCGCAGCTTCAAGTTACGGGCAGTGCTGAGGGCGATGATAAGTTAGAGAACCAGAAGCGTGTTCTTAATCTATTTTACTATGCCCGAACATGTGACAAAAGAAACCAACTGAAGAAGGCTCTAAAGCACCTGACCAAGCAGCCCACCGAAGGAGATGAAGGTTCCGCCACAAATGATCAAATCGTCAGCTACCTAAAGTCGGTGCTGTCCTATGACTAATCCCAAAGTTCCGACTCTACCCACAAAGCCGCAGTTTCTAAATCTAGTTTATATTATAATATATTTTTTTCCTCAATTAATGATGGAACATCTATTCAGGTCTTGTGCTTCTTTTGGGGCTTGGGCTTGAACCGATCAGTACAGAGCGCGGGGGCTTTGGCTTCGCGTCGCCTGCGGACTCCTTGCTGCTGTGCTGCTTGATCACGCTCTTCTTGGCCTCCCTCACCTCCGCTATGAACTCCTGGAATAAGGAAATAAAAATACAAATCAGACGTGTAATTGAGATGAATATAAAGTGCTGGACACTCACCTTTCGCTTTATATCTTTCACAATTTGCTTGTTGCGCGACGCCTTGGCGGAGCCGCCACGTCCCTTCATCTTGCGACGCGAATTCATGCGTATGGCGGGCGGTTTGAGGTGGAATAGCTGTCGCTTGGCATCGACCTTCTCCTGCAACGTAGGCACATCGACGCCGGTGATCTCATTGGGATCCAGGGTGATCAGTTCGGGTGGAATCTTTTCGAGCAGGGCATGCACCTCGTGCTCGCGTCGCTGCTTGGATGTCTCATACGGATTGTCCTCAAGGGCATCGTAGTTTGGCTCACCGGAGCCGGGCACCAGCACCGAGTGGAAGCCCTTGGCCGTCGATACCCCCAAAACATCCTCGTATGGACAGAAGCGTAAGCCATGGACAAATGCATCACAGCGCTGGCGGAGATAAGGCAGCTTGTTGCGATCCCCAGTGCCGCCGCCGGACAGCAGATCCGTGTAGGTCTCCAGATAGGTGCCCTGGGACAGGGCCAGCATGCCACGCTGTGACACATCCACCTCGTTGGCGGGCAGACGCAAACGGAAGAGAGCCAGGGGCTGATCGTTGAGCATGCGTATGTCCCACACCTTCACGGTGCGATCCAAGCCAGCGGTGACCAGATGCTGACCCTTGGGATCCACCGTCATGGCGGTCATGGCTGTCGAGTGGCAGAGCAGCTTCGCCAGCGGCTCGCGTACTTTAGGCGACCACATGGAGACTACACCACGACTGCCGCCCACGCACAGAACACCGTTGCTGGGATTGTGTCGCAGGATCCTTATGTCGCCCAAGCCGGTGTTAAAATTGCCCACCAGCTCGCCTATGGAGACGTCCAGCCAGGAGGCATACCCCGAACTGTTACCGGCAGCCAGAAGGAAGTGGTAAGGCAGAAAATCAAGGCGATTCACATTCGTCAGGCGCTTGACGCAGTGCAGCTCTGTGCCCTTCTTGTCGTAGAAGTAGACCCAGCTCTTCTGGGCCACCGCATACATGGTAGGCACGTGCAGCCATTGGACATCGGCAACGCTCTCCATTACATTGAATTCGCAGTGCAGCTTCTTGGTCACCCAATCAAAGGCGGCGACATGGCCTCGCCTGCCGCCCAGAAGTAGATGACGGCCGTTCTTTGAGTAGCGCATGTTGTAGGGACCAAACTCCATTTGGAGACTAAAATGCTTGGCCGCCGACTGCAGATCCACATTGGCGGCAATCTGTTCCTGACGATACTCAGCCGTTATTTCTCCTTCATCGGCCCCCAACTGGCCGGCGGTCTCCTGTAGCAGTAGCTCTGTGCGTGCCGCTTGTTCTGTGGCATAGTCCAGGTACACCTCCTTGCGCTCCTGCTGCTCCTTAAAGTGTCTGGTCTTGACGCCGCGCGCCTCTACCCTTTCGCCACGTGAGTACTTCGCCAGCAGCTCCTGAGGTACGTGGCTCTTGTGTGCTTCGGCTGAGTCAGGCGCCTCAGCCTTGACCTTAGTTGGACGTGGTGGCTTCCTATCTTTGGACTGCTTTTGCATTTTGATGAACTCCCCCACAAAATTTTGTTGATTTTTGCGCTTTAATTTGACTGGTTGCAGTCCAGCGGCATCGCCATCGGCAGCGGAATTCTCTGTGTCGAAGTAACGTTTGTAGGGCACCTGGGCTTCGCACGCCCTTTCGGCGGGACCTTGGACATGATGCCAAAGCAGAAAATTAACAAAAACTCTTGAAAAACAAAACGATGTAAGGTTCTTTTAAAAGTGCGCCACTGCTAAAAACAACGTGCACGTGCTGCTTCTTCCTCTTCGGCTTGAGGGAAAAACGGCTGCTTTGGCGAGCCCGATAAACGCAAGTAATCGATAAGAAAAACTTGTTGAGCTTATCGAAAATCAAATTTAGTTTTATTCAATTATTTAAAGGCTAATTAAATATGAAGGTAAGTTCTTAATATGAAGCAACGAAAAGACATCAAAATACATTTTAACCTCAATCAGAAAACGCTTTCAAGGTCTTTTCCACTAATTGTAGACGGTTTAAGTGTTTTAAAGTTAAGACTTAATTTGGTACGATACTCGTTAGACGAATTTGAAGATTAACGCCACATCAGTCTATGGGAAGCGTAACGTAGCCTAATTTAGATTCTAGAACAAGCTAATAAACTCGGCCATAGGGCAGTGCATTGGGATAATACGGCATTAAAAACTTGCCCCCAAAGCGGGGCTGGGACTGGGCCGATTCGCTGCTCGAGGAGAACATTGATGTACAGATTTCGGCACGATCCCGATGCAGGCGGCTGCTGCTGTTCGATGTACTCGTTCCGGCTATGCCCGTCCCCGTGCCAGTGCCACTGCCCAGTCCTAGCCCCAAGCCGAAACCTAATCGAGCGCCATGACGACGCTCTCGGCGACGCGTCCGTATCAGTGAAAAGATGGCCACAATGACGGCCACCAAGAAGATCAATCCAAGAATACAGAATGAAATGGCCAGCTTCGAGATGGACAGGCAGAGAGTGCCCTCACCCGGCAGGGGTCGCACATGGGGTGCATAGTCCTCCACTGAAATTAGCCCACAAGCTGTAAGTCTGGCTGGCTGATTGCACGGGATTGCAGGTTGCACTTACCGCTCATGTTGTAGCGCCGGTCGTAGCGCAAGCGATCCACTTCGATCTGCGGTGCAGTCACGGCCAGCGAGTTGAACACCTCAATGCGTGCCAGGTGCTGGTCGGCACTCAGTTGCAACTGCTGCTGATCCTGCTCGGTGAGGCGACAATTCAACTTGAAGAAGATTTAAAAATCAGTTATTTTTTGGATGGTGGGTGCAAAAATGGGTGACAGCAGAGCTAGTGCCGGCTGTTGCCTCCTCTACTAAGCTTCAGTTGAGTGCGTTTTGGTGCAATAACCACATTAATTAGCAGACGCAACAGCACTAAATTTTAACACGCTACGCTGGGCAGCACTGCAGTACGCAGAAGAAGAAGCCGGCAGCAGGCAGCCGGCAAGAGGCAACACTTTCGTTTTTCATTGCAACCAATTGAGATGCATATGTATACCCGTATTGGGCCTTGTTTTGACTGCTATATGGTGCTATGCTATGGTGGTACTGGTACTTACATTCGGACACTTCCCCTTGCATAGCTGCACGCCACAGCTGACATGAAGGCGCTCGCGATCGGGAAACTTGAAGGCGGGAAATGTGGCCGCAAAAGTGCGCTCGACCAGATCTTCCTCGTGTTGTTTTGACCAGCCCTCCTCTGCAGGCTTATGGTGTGTGTGTAGAGCGGGCATTACCTGCAAAAGTCATAGACAACAAGAACAAGTGATACTTTAGAAAGGTTCAGTCTCGGGTTAGCACATTTTTGGGGTGTCCCTGAACCTGTTTGTACCCGTCTCAGTCCCAGTCCCAGTCCCAGTCTCTGTCCCTGAACCTGAACCATTACGCTTTAATGGGTACTCTGGTGTATTGTATGTTTTATGATCGCTTATACAATATGCGGTACGTGTACGCGGTGACAAAATCGCGCCCTAACCATTCTCTTTTACACGCTTACATTTGGCCATTTCCGTTACGTGGCGTACTCGTACAAGAAACGGTAACAAAAGTCATGTTTTGTAGCCAAGTTCAATGGCAGATTGAGATAGTAGTACGAGTAGGTGCTGTGCTCTCTGCCCCGCTTCCATTCGCAGTGCAAATGTATGAAATTACAAGACAATGTGATTTACATCTCGTCTTCCAACCTATTGTTTCTACCGAGGAGGAAAACACGTTGATTAGCCTGGTGATGATGTCTGGTTTCAATTTACAAGACCCCCACACTTCACCCCCAAGAGCACGTGTTGCCGCATGTGTGGGTGGATTGTGGTATGGCATGGGATGGGATGCTATGGGACGGTATGGGATGGTTGTGTGACTGCGAAACTTGAGACAATAACAATAAGAGCAAATTGTTGCGGAAGTTCAAACGAGTTCACGTGCAAAAAGATGGTAAATATGAACGTACATACATACATATGTATGTACGTAACCAGGTGTAAAGTGGATCGAAACGTATGAAAAAGTGATAATCGTTTGTCTTCCGGCCGCCGAAATCATTGTCAGTGTAAATTTGGCATAGAAAAGGTGAGAACTGCATATAGTTCAATAGAAAATAGTTAATTTTCAATTACAAGCAACATCTCTACAAGATCAGTCGATGCACCGACACAGACCTGTAGATTGTGTAGAAACGACACAATTCAATGCATTTAATGCAAATCTCTTTGTACAATTTGAAAACGATAGGTATCAAATTCAAATTCGCATCGAAATCGGGTCACAGGATCGGTCCTATCGAAATCGTGTATATGGTCAAATAGTTAATTTTCAATTACAAGCAAAATCTCTACAAGATCAGTCGATGCACCGACACAGACCTGTAGATTCTGTAGAAACGACACAATTCAATGCATTTAATGCAAATCTCTTTGTACAATTTGAAAACGATAGGTATCAAATTCAAATTCGCATCGAAATCGGGTCACAGGATCGGTCCTATCGAAATCGTGTATATGGTCAAATAGTTAATTTTCAATTACAAGCAACATCTCTACAAGATCAGTCGATGCACCGACACAGACCTGTAGATTCTGTAGAAACGACACAATTCAATGCATTTAATGCAAATCTCTTTGTACAATTTGAAAACGATAGGTATCAAATTCAAATTCGCATCGAAATCGGGTCACAGGATCGGTCCTATCGAAATCGTGTATATGGTGTCATAACGGTTCTTGCTGGCGCTGTTGTTGTGGGTCACACAAGAACTGTGCCATCGCTGTGCGAGCTCAAACAAACAAAAGACAAAAGTTTTTATTTCACTTTTCTTCCACGCTCTGACCCAGAAGTGTTTCTAAACCAAACAAATCAACTTGTGATGGTTGTGCGCATAAATTTGCAATCTGTTTGTTGCGGGGGTAGGGGTAGGCCAGCCGGGCCAGGCCAGCCAAGCCAGGCGAAGGGGGTAAACCTACGCAAAAGAAAATGAAATGTGCTAAAACGGAAGGTAAGTCCAAGAAGACAAGACAAGACTACAAGACTGAGGCAGAGTCAAACAATAAAACAAACATAAAATGCAAATGGTTTCATCTCTTGTTGTTGTTGTTTTTGTTGGTGGTGCTGCTGCTGCTGTGGCTGTTGTGTTTTTTTCCTTCATTCCGTTAAAATAAAACAAAAATTAAGCCGTGAGATTTTTTTTGCTGCTTCTCCAATGCAAAGGCAACAATGGAGAAGAGAAGAGCAGCAAGGCAGCGTCAGAAAAAGATTTGTTTGACCCATTTAAGGCCGCAAATGAATGACATGTGCATAAAGCTGCGACGCTGCTAACACCGCACCACCGCCGCGCCCCCAGATGGAACGGAACGGCAGAGGAGAGGAGACTAAAATGCAAATGGCTGGACGACTGGCAATGCCATTGCCATTGCCCCTTCCGCTGTGCTGCGTTCCGCTGGTGGTGGTGCTGTCCGGAGATGGAGTTGGAGATGGAGATGGAGCAACCACCACAAACAGAAACAACTGGATGTCAAAATGCTAAACGATAAATATTTCTATGTATTTCACTGTTGGCTAATTGTTGTGACCTCCTAATTTACTCAAGAAGAACTGAAGCAAGAACCAAGAGAACAGTTCGCAGGCGTTTGTTTTAGTTGTTTTTTTCGTAGTTTCTTTAATGACTTTTAGGGGTAGGGGAGAAGGGGCTCCGGCTTGTCTCGGCTTGGCTGGGCAACGAAAACTGTTCTAACGATGATCGCGTAATTATGGCTAACAGTTTTGCTGCCTTTTGCCTCCACATTTAATGCCGCGCGCTCGGTGCTGTAATAACTGTTACAATTAATGAGGCGGCGCTGCTGCTGCTGCTGCAGTTAGCGCATTGTGTGTGTGTGTGTCAGAGAGAGAGAGAGAGAGAGAGACAATCATGTTTTGGTGATGGATGGGGATGTGCAAGCTCCAATATAGATTGTGGGAGTTTATCCGATCTTACAATCGATTGTGGGAGTGACGAGAGAGGATCTGGCCCATGATCTTGCCGGTTGTTGTGTATACTCTCTGATACCCTCTAGATGTCTGTCGTCTATAAAAATGAAAGTTAAATGCGATCAATCGTTGATCGCCCCACAGCACCATCAGCATCAGCATCAACATCAACAGCAGCTTTAAGTTCATTAATTAATGAATTTTTGTCTTGTCTCGTCTGGGTCTCTTTAGTCTAACGGTCAATCTCCCTCTCTTTCCCTCTCCCTGTCCCTATTTCTCTTTCTCTGTCTTGTAGAATGTCTCGCCGTCGGCGCTTGTTACGCAAATGGTTGGGGGAATAGAGAGAGAATAGAGAGACTGCAGTCACTGGGAATACTGTACTCACCTGCTCGTCAATGGGACAGCCACGTGCATCGAGCAGCTGCTGCGTGGACTCTCCCAATCCATCGAGTGCCGCACAATCCACCACACGGACCCCGATGGTGCCGGGTACTATGGCGCGTACGGTTAGGGTGGTGGGCACGCCCACCTCCACAGAGCCAGTGCCATTGGGACCGCCCAGTTCCAGCCAAATCCGTACGCGTGGCGTATCCATATGATGATTATGATGATGATGATGATGAGACACTGTAGAAGGCGCCGTTGAGGAGGCCAGATGGATGGCCGACGCTGCAGCCAAGGCTCGCATTCTTGCATTCCTTGAGTGAATATGGATATGGTTATGGTTATAGCTATGGATATGGATATGGATTGATTAGGAAATATTTAAGCTTACCTCTCCCGACCACTGTCCGTTCGCTGACCTGGCACTCCGGGCAGCGGCAGCGGCATGCCCATGGCCTTGGCCGGCAACTGACACCTAACAGAGCTGAGGATGTCCGTGCTTTGGCGCAGCTTTTGCTCCATCTGAAGCATCACACGCACGGTGTACTCTATGCCGCCGTCGGCTAGGGGATCGGCACGTACGCCACAGCCGGAGGTGGGGATGCGCAGCTGCAGGTGTGTGGAGTCTTTGCCGCTGGACCGACACTCCAGCGGAAAGTCCTTGGCATAGAGGAGGCCTCGAAAGGGTCGGCTCAGCAGCAGCTGCATATCCAGCATTTCCCTACTGCAGTTCACCTGCAGCCGCTGGATTTGCATCGATGGGATTGCAGATGGAGCTAGGGTTGGGGTTGGGGTTGGGGTTGGGGAGGTGTCAGTGGAAGTGGCAGTGACGGTGGTGGTGGCGGCGGTTAGCGTCGTTCTGGTTGCCCAGCTAGCATGACACACAAATTGCGGCAGATGCAGCAGGCCGATAACGGCGGCAAGTGGCAGCAGCCCGCGGTGGAGGCCAAAGCCAAAGAAGAAGGAGAAGAAGAACATGTTTCCGATTTCCCGTTTGCCGCCGGCCCAGGCCCGCCCCGGCGATGAAAACCGCAAATGATGATGCTACCTGCTGGATCGACCAACACCTGTTGCTGCAGGTCTGCCCACTTGATGAAGCGTATGCCGGGAGGGGGTGGAAGGAGGCAGGTTGTAGAGGAGGGTGGGGCGGTGGGCGTGTCGTAATTGGCCTACTCCGAGTGCGAGAAGAGAATCTGGTCACGTCTGGTCGGGTCGTCTGCGAAAAGATGATGAAAATGTTCTGCTTTAGCCATCTTTTTGAGGTCAACCTAGTACTAAAACGCCTTAATCTTTAGTGCACTGCATCCGATTAATTGTAACCTCCCTATCCCCCTTTGGGATAGCGATCCCAGTCCCAATCGCATACAAATCGGGTTGCGATGCCAATTCCGATCCGAAAAGCGGGTCAAGTTTGCCTCGCGACCACGCGTAAGCGCCCAGAGATTGATTGGGAGAGAGATGTTGCAGCACGGCACACGAACAAATAAACCAAATAAATAAACGCGATAAAAGTCAACAAGCAGAGCTTAAATCAACATCAACATTAATGCGTTTGCAACTTTGCGTAATCCTATTTTATTTGATGTTGCTCGATGGCTGGCTGGCTTGTTTGTCCATTTATTGTGTCTTCTATTTGTGTGTTTTGTGCTTCGCATCTCTTATTAGCTCAATTTTGTTTGCATTTGGGTACGAGTATTGTAATCATCTCAATTAACAATAAAACTTTGAATGTCTCAGTCTCCTTCCTAAAAAAGAAACGAAGACAAGCAAACTTTCAAAGTCAACCCTAAGATTAGCTTACCTTCCCTTCACTTTCGTTGGGGAAAAATGACCAAAGTCCTTTGTAATGTAATAATCCCTTATGATAATTTTGTTATTCTCAATTCCTGGTAATCAGAGTATTTATTTATACACTTAATATTTCGCACAGCACAAACAAGCAAAAAAAAAAAACGGTATTCTTGCACAATTTTGCGGTCAATTTAAATGGAAGAAAATAACTGAGAGAACCGCAATTTTGGAATTGGTTGATTATAGCCACTACGCATGCGCACTCGCTTCACACGTTTAAGAAATGTGCAAAAAAAAATTAGCCAGAGAAAACGGATTTGAAAATGAAGAAGTCAAGCCAGGGCAAACGCGCGCCACCGAGTGTACACATGCAATGAAGTCGGAGAAGAGCGATACGATTCAAGAAGTTAGCCAAGTTGGTAGTCGGCCGCTAGCCGCAAACTTGGTGGAAGAGCCAGAAGACGCCGTTGCTACGCATGCTCTGTGATTTGGCGCGGCGAGATCAGAGCGTTCAAATTAGTCGATAGTATCGATAGCCGATATGCGGTGACTTTTGCCTATCGAATCATAGCAAGATAGCGAATTTTCATTGAGGTTTCTGGCTACACTTATCCCATTTCGTAAGATATAACATAATAGATATAGCCACCACAGACATAGGATCCTTTCCATTAAAAATAGTACTCAGTTAATTGCCTGCGAAACGTGCCATATATATTGTTACAGGTGTGCATGCCCTACGGTTACACTGTATACAAATAGAAGCAGTTACAATTTCAAATGTTGCATCAAAGCAAGCAGGAATGTATTATTTGTGGGCGCTGTGGCGCTGGAGGACGAAAATGCACTGATAAAGTACCGCAATATTGGATAAATCCGTTCTTGCGGAAAATAAATGCACTCAACTATTTTTTATTCCCTATTTATCCCCAAAATTTCATAACAATTTCATATTATCGACAGGAATCACCATTCGAATACATTTCAGCAGCACCGACAGCAAATATAAATTGTTTATTCAAAGGCCAAGGTGTCCGAGGAGCAGCGCCTGGCGGAAATCAAGGAGGGTGGAGGTAGACGAGAGGCAGCGATAGCAGGAAAAGAGCGGTTGTGCGGCCGTATCGGTGGCGGTGTCTGAACTATCCGAGCTCCAGTTGGATACCTTATATCATGTTGGCTTTTTTGGCCGGCAGCTGCTTTGGGTTTCACGGCACGAGGCATTATGTGTGACTCGTTTGTGTTATGTGTCCTTTCCAAAAGAAAAAAACGCCAAGAACAAAAACAACGAACAAAATTTTCCAGCAGGTGTTTTCCTAGCGAACACTCAGATCAGCAAAAAAAATAACTGATTTATATTGGAAAGGCATCGATACATACTGGAAAAGCTAAGATGGTATTTGCTGGGCATTAGCAAAATATAGAATTATTCTATCTTTCGTCGATGCATGCGCAAGAAAAATTGAGGGAAAAGGCACCAGCTGGCTAGAAAAATACAATAATGAAGAAAAATTTAATGTCATTAACGCATTGAAACTCGAAAAAATGCTATTATATGGATATAACAATTTATTAATTTTTTTCCGGGTATTTGTTTTATTTATTTATAACTAGATACAATATTCATTCCATATATATTCCGCAAGAACGGATTTCTCCGTGCATTTTCGTCCTCCAGAGCCACAAATAAAACATTTCAGATTTTATTTGTACATAGTGTTACCGCAGGGCATGCACGCCTGGTCACACTCGGCCGCTAGTAGTTTTATATTTCACGTTTTGCTAGCAAGCGTCTTTTCGGATCTATGCACTTGGCTTTATTAAAAATGTAGTGACCGAGAAAATACCATGAAATACCTTTTCAGCATTCATATATCGTCGTATTTGTTTGTCGATCTGCAGGGACATTTTGTTAACGGTTTCATACGAAGATTATTAGTACTAGGCTTTACAACAAAATATTTTTTGATCGGTATATTTTGAAAATGAGCCGGTAATTTCGATATATTAATGAGGGGTCGGATAAATATCGATATGTATCGATAACGTCGAATTAATATTTCTCCAGCTCTAATTCTTAGTGACATACCAGCCCCGCATAAATTGTAAAAAATATAAATTCGGGAAACAACTAACAGTATACCGTATCAGATGAATCTGGATATGTCTGATATAATTGAGTTTGTGCTGCCTCCCAGCGACTACCCCAATGAAGACAATGGTATTTCTGTGGGAAGTGTGGGTACTGTCAACGAGGACGCTACCTATGTTGTTTTGGATGGCCTGAACAATGAATACGACGAGGATTTTCTCATCGTCAACGAAGATGAGATGCAGTTAGAGGATCCCGACCTTGACCAGCCGCTGGACAATGGGCAAGATTTCTTGCCGCAGGAACAGTATGTGGTGACGGAGCTACCGTCCGAAACCGAGGAGATGATCGAAGAAGACGCCGAAGGCGAAGGTGACGGCAACGAGATTCACTTTGAGCAGTACTACCCACAACCGCCTGTTTTTGAAGGGGCAGAGGAGCCTGAGCCGGAGGCCGAGCCGGAGCTGGAGCCGGAATCAGAACTGGACCCAGACTCTACTCTGGACCCAGACTCTACTCTGGACCCCGAACACGAGGTGGAGTGCCAGTCTCCAGTGCCAGTCAAGAAAATTAAAGCCAATCCACAAAGCGTCATACGCACCTATAACAACTTCCTCGATGAGGATGAGCCCGCACAGTATGTCGAGCCTAGCAAAAAATTGCTCGATGTGTTTAAGGGACCTCGCCGTTATCTGCTATTTGACGACCTCTTGGCCACAATTGTCGACTTCGATGAGAACACCACACCGATTGTGGAGTTTTCAATGATCACCGGTTTACCGGACGACAAGCTCCCCGTCGAGTGCGGCATTTGCCCAGATGTGATGCACAAGTCCAAGCTCTCCAAGCATCAAAAGCTGCATCTGGTACCTGGAAGTAATCGTTATTCTTGCATCTATTGTGCGGAAACGTATCGTGATTGTAAATACCTGGCCGGTCATGCCCGGCGACACATGGGCATACGTCCGTACGTCTGTCACGTATGCAAATTGTATTTCTCTACCAAGCAGGATCTGCGTGTACACAATCAGCGACGGCACCAAAGAAGGAGCACATCTGCGAGCTGTGCGGCAAAACGTTTGCCCAGAACACGCAGCTCAAGCGCCATCGGGAGGCTACACACGAGAAGAAACGCCGTTTCCAGTGCCATAGCTGCCAGAAAGCCTACTACAAGAATTTTTCATTGCAGGAGCACATACGCAACGTGCACATGGGCAAGCGCCGAATGCTCAAGTGTCCGTTCTGTGGTATGCAGTGCCGAGACGCGCACAAGATGGCTCGCCACCGCAAGGAGATGCACCTAAATCAGGACTCGTTTGTGTGCCACCTATGCCAGGAGGAGTTCACCGATATCAATTATTTCGATGCGCACAAGCGTTCCATTCAGTGCCGCACCAATACCAAACGTTATGTGAAGGAACTACATCACGGGGCGTCCAGCTCCGCTGATGCAAGTGGACTGGCTGAAAATGATGATGACGCAATGGGCCTGGAGGAAGAGTTCGATGAGGATACTGGTCTGCTGTTCGAAGAAGCGAATCCCGATGATCCCGAAGACAGTGAATATGCCAATGGTACCTATTTCCAAGAGGTTGATCCGCGCTATGTCCAGATATCCGACTATGATGGGCAGATGGTGGAGGGCGTTGTTCTGGACGAAGATGAACCAGAAGAAGATACTTTCAACGACCAAAAATACTATACCACAATCCAACAGAATAGCCAGCAAGATCAGTCCATTGGACAAGAAACAAACGCAGAAGAGCTGATTTATGAAATCACTCTGAAGACTGAGGATGATAATTAAGAAAGTGGTGTAGATGGCCAACACTCCTATCCACTACCCCCTATCACTTTTCCAGGATGCAAAGCGAAGACTGGCCCCAATTTCCCCCCACCCATCCACACACACACGTTTTCTACACATTTCGATAGTATGTAAATAGACAAAATTTAACATACATAAATACATAAGTATGAATCCTATCATCAAAAACTATATAAGAAATACATTTAATGGAAGAACTTGGAAGAAAATGCCTATCTCTCAGGTTGAAAATGCAACCCAGCGACCAGGCAGCAGGGCTGTATTCGACATGGCATCAGAGTGTTACAAATGCAACCTCGCTGACGCAGGGCGGCTTAGGATAATTATAATAATGCTGGAGTCGGTTGGAATCATTGGAAACGGAAACCATGCTTGGGGAGCATTATTTCTCGGCAAATGGAAAATTGGTAAATGTTAAATACATGGACTACCTCTCAGAATTTAACGAAATTTTTTTCCTGGATAGACCCCGATTTATCATGAATTTTGGTAAAAAAATTTTGTGGCGGTCGCTTCTAGTTTTTTTTTAAAAAATATTTAAAGTTTAGAGTTTTTCAGGCCAAAAATGGCATGTTGTTGTTGGTTTTTTCTGTTTATTTGTGCTGCGAAGTTAGCTATAAAATAGCTAGTTTGAAATTAAAGCTATATTTCATTTTACACAGTAAAATAGCTACAAAGTAGCTGTAAACTAGCTATAATGTAGAATAACTGGCCACAATGAATGCGAGTCGTCTCAACACTATGGCGAGACATTGTAACGGTCAATGGGATTGGCGCTTGGTAATTTATACGATCCAAGCAAGGTGTCCGTCATGAATAATGATGTTCATTTCGAAGAGGTAAATAATGAGCAATATCACTTACAACTAGCTCTTAACAAGCGCTGATGTTCTTTTTCTAACTATGGCAGTTTATATGAAGTATTTTTCTACTTTGTACCTTTTGTACTCTCTGATTGCGAAAAATCAGTCGCAATTTCCTTCCATTCGTCCTCATGCGTCGGCATCAGAAATAATCAAATAATAAATACGGTATTAATCAAAATTCTTTTTTTGGCCAAAGGCATTTTAACGCAAATGTGATGGAAGAGCCGAGTTCCTGCAAAAGGCAGTCGCACACTTGGAGAATATGAACACAAAAAAACCAAGAGATGACGCTGACATATTCTCTGAAGGATGGGGAATCATATTCAGTCAGTTGTACAAGGAGCAGCAGCTTTTTGCAATTAAAGGAATTGACGTGATCCTTTTGCAAGGCCGTTTGAATATGTTGACATATCCTTCTGTGTCAAACATTGGACATTTGCAGAACAGGCAGGATTATTCTACTCCTGCCTATCAGATTCCACAACAACAACTTTTTCACTCCACTATTCTGTGACTCCAATACTACATCTTCAATTATATCGCAGAAGAGAGAGATGGGAGAGAAAATCCAGTATTGATCACACAAACTAACTATGAACGTGCCAGCTTCCTCGTTTGTAGTTTTGTTTAGCAGCAATGAATACGAATAAGCGATGTTCGGTTAAAATTAATATTTAAATAAAAAAAAATTTATATACGGCTTTAGCATTTTTATTATTGCATGACATTTTTCGATTACAATGCGGCCAAGATTCTGGGGAGAAATGCCAGTTAAAAATTGTAGATCCTCGAAGCTCTGATCACTGGCCAACAATCGAAAGGTCGCAGAAAGCCATTCATTTGCACTTATTGCTTCACTGATTTAAGCAGGTTATCCACAGTCGAAATTGTTCGACGAACATGTGTTAACGTCCACATTTCATGTTCGATGTTTCGTTCGACAAAGATAGAAACGATTCTATTTTGGCTGTGTTCGCGCGATGAAATTCGACTTTGGATATGAATTTATATATTGCCTGCAAAATGAGCCTGCACTGTGGCAGGTAAAAACTGAGGCATAACATAACATAATAGATACATAAAAATATGGATAGCCACAAAGGCAATTACTGTTTTGCAAACTTCCTCTGACATTGCTGCCTCTCTACGAATGACTGTTTGACAAAATGTTTGCACTCGTTGGTGGGCAAATGAAATTCTTGTTCGACGAACAATTAGTCGTGCAAATTCTAATGTGGATGGGCTGCTTTAAATACCAGGGGTCTATTCTTCTGTATATTTAAGCGGAGAACCATTTTTTATTACTTTTAAGAATGCGCGATTTTTTTTTTTTAATTTTTCGCCTGCGGCGCTACTTTTCATTTATATAATACAGCACAACTACTTTTTAGTTGTAAGTGATATTGCTCATTATTTACCTCTTCGAAATGAACATCATTATTCATGACGGACACCTTGCTTGGATCGTATAAATTACCTACCGCCAATCCCATTGACCGTTACAATATCTCGCCATAGTGTTGAGACGACTCGCATTCATTGTGGCCAGTTATCCTACTTTATAGCTAGTTTACAGCTACTTTGTAGCTATTTTACTGTGTAAAATGAAATATAGCTTTAATTTCAAACTAGCTATTTTATAGCTAACTTCGCAGCACAAATAAACAGAAAAAACCAACAACAACATGCCATTTTTGGCCTGAAAAACTCTAAACTTTAAATATTTTTTAAAAAAAACTAGAAGCGACCGCCACAAAATTTTTTTACCAAAATTCATGATAAATCGGGGTCTATCCAGGAAAAAAATTTCGTTAAATTCTGAGAGGTAGTCCATGTATTTAACATTTACCGGAAAATTTTCCACTCATTTGGCATTCGCAATGGCTGGATGACGTCAACAAGATGTAAATATTTCACAGTAGAGGAGGAAGCGAGATGGAGATAATGTACTTTTTTCGATACTATCGATAGTTTGGGAATTGCGACTTGTCTTGTAGCACAAACAAAACAAACAAATTATCGTAGAATTTTGATACGAGACAAAAAATGTTGTTACCAAGAGCTTGGCAACCTGTGATCCTTCGATCAAACATATACTTTGCGCATAACACAGCGCTGTATGTCAGAAAGCAGTTCACCGAAATTTCCAACAGAGCAGAGCAAAAGCAAAAGTCGGTATTCACCTATTTACCTTGGTTTAGACGAACAGCGAATAAATAATGGATGAAGACGATGAAATTGAGCTCAATCCAGACTCTGATCTGACCACCGAGCAGAGCATCGGCGAGGAGGAAGAAGGGGAGATAGAGCTCGAGACCCTGGACAGTTGGGAGTCCTTCCACGAGCAGATCGATGCCCTCATCCTAAACGAGCATTGCGAGGCCCCCATACGCAAATTGGACAAACGTCGAAAAAGTGTACTGAACCGGGTGCGCCATCAGTTCAAAACCGCACCGAAGGGCACAGCCGAGCAATGTGCGACAGAGAAGCCATTGATCGATCAACAGCTGGAATTATCCAGCCAGCGGCTAGACGAGCTGGTACGTTTCGGGGACGAACTCGTCACCAATGTGCGTGTGGCCAATGAGCGGCGTGAGCTGGACCGGCGGATGTTCGAGTCCACCCAGCACGCCCAGACCCAATTGAAGCTGCATCGTGAGAGCATCGAGACGATGGCCAAATTCGAGGACATAAAGGCACGCTGGACGGAGCTGGAGGATATCAACGAGCCGATGATGCTCTGGGACCAGATCGAGGAGCAAAAGAAGCGCATTGCCGAAATAATGCAGCGCAAGGATGAGATGATTGACGCCTGCCAGAAGGAGGTCGATCGCATAAATGCCAAATACGCATTCGATCGGGAACGCCAGTCCCAAGACCTCTGCTGCCTAGTAGAGCGCGTCGATCAACAGGTGGAGGTGCTGAAGGAGGCCTACAAGCAGCATCTGCAAATACTACGCCACACCGTCGAGGAGGAGCGTCAGATGTTCGCTATCAGTGCCGTAGACAAGTGGCGCACCTTCTTCGATGCCCTCAACAAAAACTTTGATGAGAAGGCGAATCTGGTGCGAATCCGCCAACAGTTCTACGCCAATCAGACTCAACACATCAACGAGTCCCAGGAAGAGCTGACCAAGAGCACACGCATCCGCTTGGAGAAGGAGTGCGAGCGCTTGGAGCTTGAGCTGCGACGCACACGCGATAATGTCCTGATGAACTCGGAGAAGCTCGATTATAACTACCAAGTGCTGCAGAAGCGCAACGAGGAAAACGTGATAATCAACAACCAGCAGAAGCGGCGGGTGGCCCGTCTCCATGAGTCGATTGGACGCATCCGTCGTACCTTGAAGAATCTTCAGCTTACGGGAAAGCGGAACATAGAGCGTCTGTCCCAGGACATATATAAGCTGCACGCCAATATCCATGAAATGGAGACGAAGGCTCACCAGGCGCGCCTTAACAACAAGGAGAAATTCAATCGCATCTGGGAGATCAACTTTAAAGAGCTGAATCAGCTTGTAGATCGTGTCTACCACATCGACCGCATCATTCACGAGCAGCAGCTGGCCCTAAACTGGCAGCGGCCCATTCCCCCGATACGCAACATAAACATGTCGCGAATGAAGCACAATAACGTCTTGGAGCAGTTCGATTTGCGTATAGGTCGGGTGCCCAAGAACCGGGTGTTGCACCAGAGTGGAGCCAGGTTCAAGCCAGACATCAAAGAGCTGCCCATAGAGTCGTTGCGTCTAATGCGGAACTTGGTCCGGAAACTGGCGGACCGCGGTGGCTTTCTCATCGAGCAGCGCCTAATCAAGATACTCGAGCCCTGCACGGATGAGGAAAAGTGCCTGGTGCGGCTGGACAACGTATTCGCTGCTCTGCGAATTCAACGTCTGGCCGAGGTTCAGGAGCTGACGAAGGTCTTTCTGCCCTATACTTACTGTCCAAATTGTCAGCCGAGCGGACTGAGTCCGAGCAAGTGCGCCGAGGTCTTTATGAAACACCAAACGACGACCGGACTTGATGTGGACGTACAGGCTCATCAAGACGAACAGGAATTGCAACGCGAACAGGAGCACAATACAAATACGTTGTGGGTGAAGGGGCAGGACCCGTCCAAAAGCTGCAAGAAGCACTATCTGGTGATGGAGCCGGCCCTCTGCTTGCACGCCATGAATCTCTACACAACTAAGATGCACGAACAAATGTACCACAACAAACCCGGTCCCCAGTCGGTCGCTGTCAATTTAATCCCGTTTCGAGATGAAGAAATACGCAATTTCTGGCGCAAGTTTTCTGACTGCTTCCCTCCGGCCAAATGCAAGCTATGGAAGACCCTCGAGCATGGCCTCAATCACTACGTGGAGGTGCTGAAGATGCGTGTCCAGTACGACGCGGAGGTGGTGTTCTTGCGCCGCCAAAACGATGAGCTGCGCCATCTGCTGCAGAAGTTCAAAGTTTAATCCATAATTTTTCCGTATTCATACACTCATATCATACATTAATGATACCATTTTCGATAAGCGCCTTATAAATTTCAATTGTACTTTCGATACCCTTTTTGGCTCCAAATTAAGCCTTGATAATCCCCAACCCATCATATAATACACGAGCATCAGACGGCGGCAGCTAAGCAAATAGAAACACACTTTTATAAGATCAAAGGCTAAATGTCCACGATCAAGCCTGCGCTTGATTTTTCTAATCACAAAAATTATATCTCATTTGCACGTTCGATCTGGCGCTCGATAAATTCTAATTTTGGCTTTCCTTTTTTTTGCGCTTTGATATCGTGCCGTCTCGCTCTTAGCTGTGGGGCTCAATCAAAACTTTGAAAGCTGCATTTCTACACTACTCAACACAATATTTGATTGGTTGTACACATCATATACGTGGAATAGGGGATATGGGCCATACATGAATTTAGGAAATTGTAATCATCGATTTGTGAATAAATGATTCAAGTTATATTATTACAGTTATGTATAGTATATTTCTTCAATAGAGATGCTCCCAACAAGTCCTTCTGGTGGTCTTTTTGTAGTATTTCAGCTTAAGATAAAAAGTCGAATCAAGATTTGAAAGAATATAGAAATAAAGGAAAGGCAATCCATAACAACTTTAGGGTTTTGTATGTACTCGTAGATATGTACAGTGGTGCTCATAGACTTAAGCCACAAGACTTCAACCAAGAATTTAAACGAAAATTAAGAAAGGTTTTATTTCACAGCTCCAATTCTTTGTCACATTAGTGCTATATATCAGTGTTCTAATAGAAGAATAACCAAGTTATAAATATACATATATATTCAACGAAAAACTTAAAAAATCTGAGACCATCTCCAGCTCATATACTTAAGCCACCTTGAGCTAAAATCGTCAAACTTGTGTTTTTTCGGGGAAAGTTATGCTAGTTATTTTCTAAACTAAAATATTGTACACTTCTACTAGCCACCTGGAAAAAATGGTTGAAAAAGTTAAAATTTGCCCAATATTCCTTATACTTTTAATAAATTTACTTTAATATTGAGTGGGATGACCTTTCTGCTTAAGAACAGTGGAGCAACGCTTTGGCATTGAATCCACAAGACGTGCGCACTGTTGAGGGGTGATTTTCTTGCACTCTTCTTGCTAAATTCGCCACAAATCGTTTTTATTTGCTGTTTTTTTTTGGCCAACGACTTGTTTAAGAATTTCCCACAAGTTCTCTATAGGGTTCAAGTCGGGGCTCTGCGGTGGCCATTGCAAAATATTGATTGCCTCTTGGTTAAGCCACGACTTGACTATCTTGCTGCAGTGTTTCGGGTCGTTGTCCTATTGAAATATACAGGCAAGTGGCAAATTATCGGCATATTCTCCAGATAAATTGTTAATAGGGATGTCCCTGTACATTTCGCCGTCCATAATGCCTTCTATCTTCACTAGGGGACCTACGCCCGATGCGGTGAAACAGCCCCAGACCTTAATCGAAGCTACTTGAAGGCGCCTTTTAACATTTTTAATGGACAGCTATGGTTTTTTTTGGTTCATTTAGCCGTCTTCTTATGGTCTGAGCTGACACATTCAAGCCATAATCTGCCACCATTTGACCTCTGATTTGCGTCGAAGTCAAGAACGGATCGGCTTTACTGATTTTGGCAATCCGTCTATCATCGTTTAAAGTGGTTTTTCTGGGCTTTTCACGTGGAATATTTTCCCAGGTTCCATGTTTCTTATAAAATACAATGGCATTTCTGACTTTGCCACGCGAAAAATGTAAAGTCTTACAAATTTGTAGAATACTTGTGTTTTTTTTCGTAATATTCCCATATTAGCTTTCTTTCGGCCGGATTTGTATTTTAATTTTTAGCCATAGCGGTCATTGTTTTGGGAAACGTATTTAGTATTCAATATTTTAGTTTAGAAAATAGTGCTAGTTATTTTCTAAACTAAAATATTGAAACTTTCCCCGAAAAAAACACAAGTTTGACGATTTCAGCTCAAGGTGGCTTAAGTATATGAGCTGGAGATGGTCTCAGATTTTTTAAGTTTTTCATTGAATATATATTTTTATAACTTGGTTATTCTTCTATTAGAACACTGATATATAGCACTAATGTGACACAAAGAATTGGAGCTGTGAAATAAAACCTTTCTTAATTTTCGTTTAAATTCTTGGTTGAAGTCTTGTGGCTTAAGTCTATGAGCACCACTGTATGTACATATATGTAGTTATATTTCTTTTTATATTTCGGGAAAATAAAATCAACATCGGTTTATCTTTTAGCTAGCCATTTATCGTTTCTGAAGGTAGTCCCGTCATTAAAACTATCCTTATGTAAACGTACCTTTTACCTTTCCCTTTTCATTTTAGCATTAGAATTGAAATCGCCTGGGATCTCAAAAAACCAATATGCTGCTGCCCAGTGCTTTTATCAGCACTGCGGTCGTCTTGTCCAACATGTCGATGATAAAGTAGTGCCTGGGCCTGTCATAAAATGTTGGTTCTGCCGCCGGCTTTGGGCGGTATCGGTGCTGTTATGGGCCCACCGATGGATTGTCCAATTGGTTCAAAGTGCACGGCGCACCCCAAACGCAAATCGAAACGAAAAAAAAGCAACGAACAACGAATAAATGTTTAAAGTGCAAATAAACGGCATTTATCTGTGGGTTTTATTGGGCAGCATTCGATAAAATGAACAGGCGCCGATCCGATCCGATCTGATCCGAACGTTGAAGGTGGCTTCTGCTGTTGAAGCGGTGTTCCCTGGTGGTCAGCCAACGGTTGTAATATTAGTACACATAATTAAACGGAAGCGTAATCTTATCATCGTTGCTGGTGCTCGCTGTATTTTTTGTTTTTTTTCCGTTGTTACTTTTGTGTGGTGGGCCGCTACACCGCAAACGGATAGGGACACGGACACAGGTCGAGTAGGGTCCATAATGAGACAACCTACGATTATTCCTTCCACCCAATTGGTGTCCATTGCCGCCGCCGAGCAGGAGATGGCCGCCCTGGCAGTATTGGCCCGCCAGGAGGCAGACGAGCAGGCCAACTACTCGGTCTGCCTGGAGGATGTGCAGCTTTTTGGCCAGCTGGACGAGCTGAGGGGCGACGACACTGATGACATGGAGTTGATGATGTTGTCGCCAGGGGCAGACTTTGACCTGATCGATCTGGTGAATGGGGTGAGCTCTTCCTGACAGTAATCCCCACCCCAACCCACTTAAGCGAGACAAGACAATAACCATGTATCACACCGTACCTCACACTCACACAGGCCCTGGATCCCACAGGCGGTCATGCGACCACACGACTGCAGAATAAGCCCAAACGGAGAACCAAAACGCCGCGGGGAAACAAGCAGTCTCATGTGTGCGACGTGTGCGGTAAACGCTTCTCGGAGGCCTACAATTTGCGCATACACAAGATGACGCACACGGACGAGAAGCCGCATGTGTGCGATGGCTGCGGCAAGGGGTTCCGGCAATTAAATAAGCTGCGCATCCACTATGTCACCCATACGCCGCATCGGCCGCACAAGTGCGACATCTGTGGCAAGGGCTTTCGCTTTGCCAACTACCTGGCCGTCCATCGTCGTCTCCACACTGGCGAGAAGCCGTATTCGTGTTTGGTCAAGGAGTGCGATCTGACCTTTCACTCAATTCATGCCCGTCGCATCCATACCAAGCTGCAGCATGCGGCTCCCGTACAATCGGATGCCGAACAGGAGCAGGACCAGCCATTGACTACATTGGAAGCGACCACTGCCACAGCCAATTCGACTTCTTCACTGTGCTATACCTGCCCCATCTGCGGCCGGGTGCTCACAGATCAATGCTACCTGAACACGCACATGAAGCGGCACTACAACCAGCGTGACTTTCCCTGTCCGCAGCCGGAATGCGGCAAGCGCTTCTTCAGCTCATCGGAGGTGAAGCATCACCAGATCGCCCACACCCAGTATCGACCGTACGCGTGCGCCCAGTGCTCGGCCCGATTCCTAAGGAAATCCAATTACAAACAGCATTTGAAAATACACGAGCGATGAGACACGAGAGAGGGTCCACCACTTCTGATTGTTCTGTTTGCCTTTGGCATTGGGTTTTCGACTTTAGTTTGTTTTTAATTGATGTAAGTGTTTATTTAAATATACGTTCCATATGTTTGTCTTTATCTGTATGTTTGTATATTAGATATATGTATATATATATATACTTGCATGTGTATGTACGGTATGGGTATTCTCCTTCCGTTGATCTGACTGTTTTAAGGGTTATCTGTTGTTGATCTCTGTGTGTGGTGTGTAAGCATAACTTATAGATTAAATTACATTACATGATTTTTGTGTGTGGGTCTGGGATCTGATCTACCAAGAGTACATATAGATACAATACATAAAAACAAGCGATTTCTTTAGCTTAAATTATAATCGTTAAGGGGTTTTCGCGGCGTTTCCAATCATGGTTCGATCCATTAAACACAAGAATTAGCATCTCATTTCTTCGGTTGATGTTCCCCGGATCACTGGAGCGATCAAAAGATGACAAACAAAAAAACAAACAGAAAAAATGGCGCCACTCAGATACAAATATTTTTGGTTGAATGATATAAAAAAAAAACAAACAAATAAACAAAATAATAAAAAAATCTTACATCTAAGACTGGGTTCGGGGCTCTGCGAATGTCCACGTTAGAAGTCTAGACAAGCAAAATGTAATTACATATTATAGATGAAGACTTAAAAGCTATGACCCAAGAAGGAGCGCACACTTGCCACAAGCAAAATCTGAGCCAGCAGATAGGGTAGAGTCCATGTACGGGTGGCATACGAGTATATTGCATTTCTGCAATCACGAGACGAAGGAGTGTAATTGACATTTGAGCTATGGTTCCATTCCTTACAGAATAAATGCAGTTTTGAAATTGTGTAAAGCTCTTTTCTTTTCTCTCTAATGCTATGAGTAGAGGAGCGGTGAAGTTTTACCATTTGGTTCTGTTCTTTTTGGTTGTCTTGATAGGATGGGGATGGCTCTGGTTCTGATTGTTTGTGGTACGCTCATTTTGCTGGGGCAAGTGCTTTGCATATACATTTATATATGGGGGGATAAGATAATCTACGACTAACAAAAGGTGTTTGTTTGCTTCAATTTGTTTGCTGGATTAGTTCAAGAGTTTCTTCAACACACACACACACATACAATCGAAACGTTTAACAACCATCAAATATGACAAATATTTCATCCGAATGGCAAACCTGTTGCCTCCCTCCATTCTTTAACGGATCCTCCTGTGTATAAATTTGTTCCTGCTTTCCTGCTCTGCTCCCTCTTCCGGTGCGCTCTTCTTATGTACAATATGCAGCATGTGGGGGCCTGTTTTCTGTACTATTTTGTTTTTTTGTATATTTATTTTTGTATTATTTTTGTGTGTAAGCTTCCAGCTTGATAAATCCCAGTTTCTGTTCTTTATTTTTGTTCCACTCTCTCTCTATCTCTCTCTATCTCTTTCTCTGGTCCTTCCTATAGCAAATATATATTCCAAATCACCCATTTATATGTATGTTTGTTGTTTTGCTTCTTTCACAAAGAATTTCGACTGTCGCTTCCAGCGCTAGCCCCCGACACACATGGAAGGGGGTTTCCGTACTCCTGTATCCTGTTTTTTGTGTATCATAAAATATATGTATTTCTCCAAAAAAATAAAATGTTATCCCAAAACTGCCTGGATTATTTATATCTTATCGAAAAAAAAACACTGCAACCTCTCTCACGTTTCCACCTACACAATATAGACCTAAACATGTCCTCCCATATATGTATATACGTTTCTAAAGTATACATACATATATTATGTATCTGTATTATATAGTATGTATGTGTGAGTGGTTTTTCTCTTTGTATATGGGGATATACATATATGTATCTGTGTCTGCATCTACTTTTGGCTCTTTTCATTACTTTTTGTATGCCTGAAAACTTATTTCTTATGTGCTCTGATCTGCTTCTCGATTCTCGATTCCCGAATCCCGAATCCAGTTTCCCGATTCACCATTTCCCTTCACGCTCAAAAGTATGCAATGCAATGCAGATTCTGGGAATGGGAACAAGGGGCGTCGTTCTTCTACGATCTTTGTGCCTTTTGATGGCTGCCTACGACATGGAGCTGCAGGGCAGTCGCGGCGATCCCATTTGGGTGAGAACGCGATCCAGCCACTGGAGTGGGCCATTCAGATGCAACTCAATCCAGCAGGGCGTTGAGGTCACCGTCTGGCGACGATACTCGGCTCCCCAGCCCTTCACAAAGGACATTCGAATGGTGCACATGCGTGTCAGCTGATAGACGGCCTCGAATCCCTGCGACACGGACTGGGAGAGAAGGGCCGCAAACTCCTGATTGTTGAAGATCTTCAGATTACAGCCGGGCGGGATTTTACAAACGGTGGCCGGATGCCAGCCGTAACGCTGATTGCAATTCGGACTCTGCACGAATATGGACGAATCGCTGAGGCATTCGGCAAAGACCTCGCCGCCAATGTAGTAGAGTCGAACGCCCTTGCCGATATGACGGCGTGTCTGCTCGACGACATCGTTGCGATTCACATTGGAGAGCAGACCAAGACAGAAGCGCTCCGAGTTGGAGGGATCTGTGAAGCCGTCCACCGTAATAGAGGGCTGGGAGGCATGAAATGTCTCGCCGACCCGCGTGTTCAGCTCGTAGTAGGAGATGGAGCACCAGAAAGCTGGCTCGTGGTACATCACTGGGGCGGCATCGGCGGGCGGCGTCAGGCGCGACATATTCATGTTGTCATTGGGATCGATGGGGTCCCCATCCTCGCTCATGTAGCCGGGTGGCGGGGTGCCCGTATTGGGAATGCTGCTGCCCACACTGAGCACGCTCGACTGCGAGTCCATGTTCTGGCCAAACGATAGTGGCTGCTGGTACGACGAGGATGACGATGAGGAGGTGGCCGAAACCGACACTGAAGCGGAGGCTGATGCTGAGGAGGAGGTGACCGGACCGCTGCCACCACCCAATTCCATATACTGTGGGGGACTCAACGAGGCGCTGCGTATTATCGCAGCATTATAATCGGTATTATTTGGTATCTGATGTGTGTGGTTGTCCAACGGATAGTCCACTATGGAATCGGGCGGTGTTGGCAGCGACTTGGGCACCAATATCGACAGCTCGATCTTCTTGTAGTGATACGGATTGATACAGATCTCGTCCTTGCGCAAGTGGAAGGCGTACTCACAGTGATCCAGCGGCTTCAATTCATTCTGTGACTGCAAATCCGGCCAGCGCCATAAACGGCAGTAGATAACGTGCGGCAGACCCTTCCGCAGATGCTCGCCTGGTGGGACGGGCTTACTGCGCGGCACTGTCACGCAGCGCGTCTGGCAGTTCTGTGTGGAAATGGCACGCTCTAGCTCCTCCAGCTGCGAGTTCTTCTTGATCTTCTTCACCAGATTCTTGACGGCCTTCTCCGACCACTTGCCCTCGACGGTGTTGTCTTCGTTGCCCTTTTTGAGTGCTAACAATCGTTTGACCACTTGAGGGGTGAATGGCAACATCTCACGGTCGGTGGACACCAGAGCCACACGCGCACACAACGGCACAAGGGGTTGGGGGCTGGTACTGGCTCCTCTCTGCTGCTGGTGCCTGGCGGCTCCTGGCTGAAGCTCGGCCAAAATGGGGGCGTGGACAAGCAGTTGAAGACGATCTCTCTCTCTATCTCTCTCTCTGTCTATGATGCGGTGGAATTGTCTCTGAATGCAATTTGTGCAAATTTAAAAATTCCTTTGTTTTTCCTCTCCCTCTCAGCGTTTGGCGAGGCGTAGAGCGTTGTCAGCGTTTCTAGAATTGTTTTATACAGTTAGTTTTTGATCTGCGTGTGTGTTAGGGTGCGTACATGTGTGTGTGCGGTACGCTAAAATAATTAAAACTTGATAATTTGCATGCATGTGTGTGTGTGTGTTTGTGTGTGTGTGTGTGATTTGATTTCACTTGTACATGAGCCTGCGCTGCCGACTGGCTGGATCTGATAAAAGGCACTACACTACCGAACGATGTGTTGATGACGATGTGTTGATGGTGATAATTGGCGGGTCTACACGGGTCGCTGCCGTTTGGTGTTGCTAGCACTGAGCATGTGCGATATGATATGGCATCGAGGTAATCTACAAATTTTGGCCATTGATTTCGATTACCAGAATCGGCCTAGCCTCAGCTCTGGGCCGGCCATAAAATGCAATCGTCTTGTGGGAGAGATTTGGCAAGCGTCTCAGTGTGTGTGTGTAGGTGTAAAGGCAGACATCAGAACATCGCATCTATACTACGGCATGTGTGTTTGTGTGCATGCATGTGCTTCTGTTGTTATTTGCCATTACTGCTGCCGCTAGTTCTGTTATAGTATGTATTGTGTGAGCCAAACAAGGTCAAATATCTGTCTGCAGACACACACGGATACACAAACGCAGACGAAACTTTGAAAACAAGACGCTTTAAATTATTGTTCGTCAAAGCTATTGAGAGATTTGCGAGGCAGGCAGTATTTCTTTTTTTTTTTTCCATTAACAGAAGTGACTATATATCATGTGGCGAACATGAGATTTTGTCACTTTATTTCAAGTTTTATGGTTTTTTGCCCCTCTGCAATCGCGCGGGGAGATGGGGGTTGACAAAAAATTACACACACACACACGCACAGAAACACGCATGTACATACGCACACAAGCATGGGTTCTTTGATTTTGAATGTATCCATTTTACCTGTACAAGCGTTTTTGCAAACGGCACTGGCACCGGCACCTGAGCTGCTCTCCTCTCCAACTCCACTTCCGCTGCTCTGCTGGCCAGCCGATAGCAACGCAAGAGTTAGACGGGCAATTACGACAAGTAGCAGCACACTTCCACTTTTGAATGCAATTGCAATTGCGTTGCGTTGCGTTGGTGGGAAAACAGGGACGAGAACCAAACGACGACGACGACGACAACCAAGCGGCACCGGAACCGGGCGCGTACATCAAGGGGTGGAGCAGAGGGGGTGTTGGGGGGTGGCCACCGTTTTTCAATTTGTGTATATCTTTTGCGCGCGCCAGAAAGTGACAGCTAGACACACAAGCAAAAGCACAAGAACCGCAACACACACAAACACGCACACAGTCACAACAAAGAATTTTATTCTATGTTCCTTTGCGCCGTCTGCTGCTGCTACAGCTACTGCTGACCTTTCGCACTTTATGGATACTTTTCTAGTCCCCTTTCCACCGCCACAGCTGTTTTTGTCACTTTTCGAGTCGGCTCCGCTGGATCTTGTCCGAATTGTTGATTACTTAATGCCCGTTTTTACTTGATTTTTCTGATAGTGCGTAATATAATGCGTTTCCTCTGGGATCTATTCCATTCCGAAAAAACCACACCACTGTGTCTGCGTCGCTGCTGTTTATTTTACATATACGCAGTTCTTATTCGCTTCTGCTTTGCTTCTTGTTTCTTTTCCCTGTGCATGTGCTGGCGTGTGTGCCTGTAGTGGTGTATGTGTGCAGGTATATGTGCCCGCTGCCTTTGTCATTAGCTGATTGCCAGATATCGAGTTGACTATCGATACGAACTGCGCGCGGATTAGTTTATTTTGCACTTATTATGCAACTGAGGTAATTAAGAGTAAAAGAATTGTTACCAAACGGGTAGTTAAGTGATATTTTCTATAAATTTAACTTAGATCGCCGCAGCGTATTAATAATTGATCATACCCGTACAACTACACGTACTTCTTAAGCTATCGATACTCGACTTTTGCCCAATAGTCGCTGTCTGGCAACGCTGCTGCATAACGTCAATCCTTTTGAAATTAATTGGAATTCAAAAATTGTGTAATGTATATATGTTTATATTATAGCTATAATTTCTAATCTCTTTACTGATCAGACGGTTGAGATGCTCTGCGAGATATAGTATAGCGTTAGATCAAAGCGTCAAGCTTTCCAATTGTAATGCCGTGGATAGGATAAGTGCGACAGCAGATTCCTTGCTTCGGTGTTGAGCACGAATCTGTCTAATTGAAGATCGGTACTGGTCATGGAACGTGCGTAGATATATTCTTTTTCATATAATAAAAAGATAATTTATTGATACTAATAATTTTACTTATTGCAAATTGTCGAGGAAATGCGATTTAAATAAACTTAAGTTTTCGAAGAGCGCCACGTTTTTTGCAAAGCCTGTTTGACTACCTCATCAGGCGACGGGGTATCAAACCGAAATCGTTTCACATTACTGCCATAGTCCTCTCGCCGGTACATCTTCAGGTGCTGTCGCTCCAGTAGCGATATGGCGTATTTAACCTGTGGCTTCCGTGGCTCCGGGTAACCTACCACGGCATCCAGCACGCCCCCAATGACACTGTGGTGCTCTGGGGCCAGTAAATCGCTGCTGTCGGCGCTCAGTGAGCATTTTTCGTCCGACAACAAGCACGGCGACGGGGCAAACCGCTTTACCGGATCGCAGGCAATAAATGGTATATCAAAAGAGTGCGTGTTTTGTGCTCGTTTAAGTCGAGCTTTGGTCGCATATTCCTTGGGAGGTGCATTTTTGCTGCTTATTATCACGGCTGTGGTCAGGTCAATGAGAGGCGCAGCTGCTGGCACAGGATGAAGGGGCGCGATTGTGTCGCCCCCTCGCCACCCGATATGTGCAGCCGATCCACAGCACGCTCCAGTTTGGGCATCTGTCCGCCACTCTTGGTCTGACTGAGGAGCTTGTTCAGCAATGGGATATTTAGATTGGCCGCCTCCGCCGACGGCTCACCCGGTGCAACACAGAGCTTTGGTATCACAAATCCAGTTGGCTGGCCTACCGTCATGTCACCTTCGGATATTTGACGACGCCGCTTGATTTCATTGAGGAGTAGCTCATTATGGGCATTCACTGCCTGACGCTCCTTCTCCTGTGCAGCAAGGTCAGTAGGCGTTGGGTTGCCTTTGTTCAGCTGCGGTATCTTCAGCTGCGGTATGACCAATTTGAATGTTGATGTGTTCAATTTTGTTGACTCCGAATCATTTTGCATGCCGAATTTTTGTTGAATGGCCTGGTGGAGGCTCGGATTTTGATTGCTCTCCATTTCTATCCCAGTGTTTGTTTGACACAGCCAACTGGTCCGAAAATTATTTTTGCAATTCGTTTTGTTATGATTTTGGTTTTCTTGTGACGTTTGCATACACTGCGTGCGGCCGAGTGTGACCAGATATGCATTAACATGTAGTTGCCATGTAGCAAAATTTGTATAAATTTCAAATGTAGAATTAAATCTCGGCAAAATAAAATATACAATCTATAAATATTTATAAAATTTAATAAAATTACAACGTGTGACTGTAATTGCAGAGAATGGTTTAATTTGGTTTTTTCAGAGAAAGAAGGGCTTTCGGATTCTGTGTCAAAATGGCGCAGAAAAATGATCAAGTGAAGGAGCAGAGCAGAGCACGAACAGGATCCGACAACTTCAGCGCGCTAGAGTGGAATGAATTTGACACATCGAAAGCTAAGATATGTACAGCTGCGAAAAAAATAATAGCATCACCACCACAAGCAACTTTTAAATAGTTGCCAAACTCACATTTTTAACTTTAAGGAAACTTTAAGCACATTTTTAGAAATGGAAGACTCTTATAAACAGATGAATATAAAAAAAAATCGTCTTCCTTTTTAACGGTTTTAAGTTATTTAAGAAAATTCCTTGAAAGTGATCAAATTAGGCGAAAAAAATAGAAGCACCACTTTTCAAAAATTGAATAAAAAACAAAATAGTGACCGAAAAGTAACGAATTCCTTAGTTAACTATTTTAAACGATTATTACTAAATCTATAATTTTCATTTAACATTTAGTACAATGTCCTTTTTTGGCAATAACAGCTGCGTAGCGTCTTGGCATGGAATCAATCAAGTCCTGGCATCGTTTTAGGACCAGGATTCTTTAATTTATACCCAAAGTGATTCGATAGTGGCTGGATTGGAAGTAGCAACCGGCTTCTTGACGTAGGGCCACAGATTTTTGAGGGGATCAGATCAGGTGACTGAGCAGGCTCCACTCCACTCCAAAACACATTCCTTTGCTTTCTTGTTGGTGTTTTTGGAGTTACAGTTCTGTTAAAAGACCCATACGAGCGGATTTTCATATTCTGCAAAGGGTAGCATTACTGTATGCACGATATTCACCTACACGTGCTAATCCATGATGGTTTTTATGCAACCTAGTGTACCTACTTCATAGTGGAAAAAGCAGGCCCATACCATTACACTATACCCTCCATACTTATCGATTTTTGTGGTGTACTAAAGTTTGTATTCTACTTTCCTTGGACCTCAAACGTATGATCGAGATCCTTTTCCACCAAACATAACCACTTTGGACTCATCTGACCAGAGAATATTCGTCCATTGTTGGGATGTCCGATTTGCTTGAACACTGCCTAACCTCATGTGCTTAGTAATATGTGTCGCGTTTAAAAGTGGTATCTTTCTTGGGCTGCAGACTTTTATATTATGTTGGCTAAGATATGTACTAACTTTTTGATCCATCTCATTTATTTTAAGCTCTTCTTTAAGCTCGGTAGCCGACCTAAAGGGAATCTTCTTTCTCTGACGAATCCGTCTATTGCCATGAAGAGGGGCAATAAATCGTTTTCGTCCGCGTGTTTCAGCCTTTTCTTCATAGTTTAAGACGTTTTTAATCATTTTATTGGAATATCATACCAATCGACCAACTTTTCTGTACGTTTTTCCGTTTAATATCAGTTTTTTGGTCAGACCTCTCATCTCCGCAGTGCAGTGCTTTCCACGTCCCATTGTAATGATTATTATTAACTTTTATGACAGAAACAATAAAATCTTAGTCAAAACTAACGAATACTATTAACTAACCCTATTACAAAGACAATTTTGAGAAATATAGAAGCTTCACTAAGAAAAGTGCTAGTGGTGCTATTTTGTTTCGCCATTTTTTGGGTATTTTTTCTTAAAACAAAAAACCCACAAACACAAAAACCCCATTGCAATAGCCGCTCTTAGATTCCCTAGGAAAAGCTGCGCAAGTGATATTCAACCCTTCACTTTATAATTTGTAAGAGGCTTGTAGCTGTTTTCTTTGCAATCGTCAATGGTTCTCAGCCTGTAAGGTTTTATGGCCTATCTATCCGCTAGAGGAGGGCTTTAAAACTGGGCACGGGCCAAATGTCGGTGGTGGCTCCCTCTAGGGGTGATGCAGCGCTTGTGGCAGGCGGAGAAAGGAGGAGCGAGCGTTGACATTTGGGTTGTCACTTGGCTGGTCCGAGAGGGCTCTTGTCAGCTCGGGGCGGAAATGGCGTTCTTTTGAAATTTGGATCGCAAGCGGACAGCATCGGCTGCTCCAGAATTTTAATAGAAAAAAAGGAAAAATTAATATTCCGTAATTTGGTCTTATTCGGAAGAGCTACGCTATGCTACGCAGCGGTGTCTCGCGGAGGAAGCAGAATTGAGGAATCTCTTCGGCCACTGATCTCACGGGTAAGCGCAAGCCAAATTTGGGGTGTCCCTTACGCGCATATGCGTTGAGTTGCAGGCAGTGAATGTTTTGTTTTTTTGGCTAGATTTGGCACCCAACGTACTCGACCGGGCGAAGCAGCTCGATTTGGAACAGCCGAGTTGCGAAGCGCAGCAAGCGAAAGGCGAGAGGCGCCCACAACTTAGTTCTCGCTTTCGTGCGCAGCCGCAACGACGTCGTCGGGCCTGCGAATTAAAATTCGGGAGTGCAGAGCCCCAAGCGTGTTGGCTGAGGGCTCCAATAGTTGATTAAGTGTCCAAGTTTGAGCCCGTATCTCGCTGTAACCCCCAAATGTGGTGGCCTAGAGTAGGAGAGGCAAGATAGGGCCGAGTATCGAAATTGTAAAAGCAGCTGATAGCTTGGTCCCAAGGGTGCCCATACACAGGCAAGGGCAGTGACCCCCGAACGAAAGGGAAGATAAAGCAAACAGAGCAGAAACAAAAGTAAGGTGTCCGAAGTGAAAGGGCAGGGAGAAGGGGACTGAAGTCCCGCAAAAGTCCCGTACATCGCAGGGAGTGAACAGCAGTCGCACTTGCTGGCGTCGATCAGCGTAGGAAGAGAAAAGGGAGAAAAATAACAGCTAAGTTAGATTTAAGCTAGCGTAAGAGCAGGAAAAAAATAGAATAAGGAAAAAAAATGAAATAAGAAATATGAAACATTCGGAGTAGGCAGGGGCATGAGGAAAATTGCCTTTACAATCGGGAGCGGGGGAAGAGGAATAGCCGTGCAAAGCACGATTGCTTAAAATAAAACAACAAAAAAAAAAAGGTAGTCAGGCCTCTCACGCTCAAAAAGAGAAAAAAGTAATAACAAAAAAAAAAATAGAACAAAAATAGAAAAACCCACCAATGGGCATTGCCAAACTGGAAATGCCCCCCAAATCTTTGTAAAATTTTGCCTCAGCTTGCAGATACCATCGGAAAGCGCTTTCGTCGGTGGATCGCAGCCAAGGTGAGTGTTGGCAACATATTTTCTTGTTATTTATACTACCTTTATGTTTGGTGGAGCGGAAGGCTCATGCCAGAGTTCCTCCCGTTTTGTTTACGGTTTTCTTTTGAGCCTGAGCAGAAATTTAATTGGTTTTATTGTAACGTCCGAATAACTCGTTAGTTTTAGCTTTGCATTTTTTTTATGGTACTAGTTTTATGCCCCGTCATCCTATGTTTAAGTTAGTTTTAATAAATACAACCTTTATAATGTACAACTAGATTTTTTCTTATGATCTCCTCTCCTAAGCCCCTGTAGGTTCTGCCTGAGCGTTTAAGGGGTCATGGCGATTATTTCAGAGGAATGTTGTGGCCAAGGCAGGGGGGGCAAAGTGGTCCTCACAACCATCCGAGGATAGTCCGTCCGCCTAATTGTCCATCGTCCTGTTCTTGTGGTCGTACGTAGTGTTCTCTGTCCGGTAACTGTTCATTTGGCTTGTCTTGCACGAATTTTAAATAAAGAAAGAAAGGGCATCAGCTATGGCAACTCCCAACACCACCCCATTTGCCGACGAGCCAGCAGCCGGAAAATATTCGTGCCGGCCATAGCTGACTGATACCATCCCGCCCAGTTATCTGTTACCCATTACAAATTATGTGATCACGTGAGTCTCTCTGTTTTGGTTTACTCCTTATACTGTTTCTTCTTTCGATTGCCTTTCAAATATTTTCTTATTTTATTTATTTATTTATTTATCCTTCTATATATTATTACATTATATTTATTAACTTTTATATATTATATTATCTCCTTCTTGCACTCCTTTTTCATTTAAAGGTTTTTTTGTTTTTGAACAGTGGATTTATTCCGGTATGATAGTTACATTATTGTTTCAGGTGGGGTCGGGTCGGATATTTGTCTTGGATCGTATGTAAGGTGCAACATCATGGGAGTTCTATGCAATTCTTAAAAGCTTCACTTTCACGTACTGGGGGGCTCTTTTTCAGATTTAACCGTCGTAGTACTTGGTGTTTTATTAAGCGTAATACTTCCCAATCGAAATGCGGCAGCGCTCCTCGGTCGGTTGGCCAGCCATCTGCTGGTGTCGCTTGGGCCACTTGATGGTGCAGTCATTGCACATCAACGTCCTAAAGAACCACAATAGCCACAAATGGTATCCGCTGGATACAGGACATATTGTATCCGCTGGATACTGGAACTGTATTGGAACCCTCTCTAAACGACTCTTAAATGTGGCAGTTAATGGTAGAACTTGTAGTAGTAGATGCATGTGTAGTATTTTGCAAGTTTTAGAAATCCCATTGAACCACAAATGGATTCCCATAATCTGTGGGGTTGGGGTGGTGCCACAGATTATAAAAGCATATCAGGTGGAATTCGATCTGTGGCAGCACCGATATACATAAGTATGTATATTATTCAGATAAGTATAGCATATACTCTGAAATAGATGTGGTAAAAAGTGTACCTTTTGGAGAAACCTTCGGAAAATTTGAGCTATTTTCGAACTATTGTTTGACAATATAAGACATTAAATATTGATTGAAGTTTTCTAATAAAATATGTACTACCACAACAGTTTTTGTTTCATTCGTGATACATATGGTTTTGTTATTTTTTCCGTTATTTTTCCTTGAATTTTCAAAATGCCATAGAACTCGTAGATATATTTGTTTCGGTTCAGTGGTCACACCCACCCCCACCCATCCTGCCAATTCTTCATTTATTTTGTGGCGGTAGGTCAGTTCGTCAACAAGCTGAAGAAGAACACACAACACATAATTTCAGCTTGGCAAAGTAAAAAACGCTCTGTATGTGAGGCTGAGCTTTAGCTGTATGTGTGCAGATATTGTTGGTCTGCTTGTTTGGATTGGTTTTCTACAACGCCGCTGGCTAAGAAAACACCCATTACTTTAGAATTGATTGTAAGTTATGATTTTATGATGACGCTTGCCCAAAATTACAATAATTGTATATATTAAATATCCTCTATATTCTAATTATGTTTAATGTACTATAAACGAATATAATGAAAGAATTTAAATATGTACAAATGCAAAATGTATATCAGACATGTCATCAAATTATATTAATTGTCTACAGGGTATTAGTGCGTCGCGTCAATAAGCGACACTCAGCTTTGTGTTTCAAGAAATCTTCTCAAAAATATTTTGCTGGCAATTTGGCAATGATTTTGGTGCGGATATTTTCAATGTATGAAGTGTCGTATCTATATATTGTATGGTTAGTGCTCCAGCAAGGCGAGATTCATGCCATTATTTAACTGTTTCTTGGAAGCAACAGAGCAAATGCTTCTGATACCGTTAGTGTTGAACAATGTTTCGGAGACTTAAAAACGCGGTGCAAATTCAGTTTCAGGGTTTGTTTATTTTAATGAATATATATTATTTTGGAACATTTGTGAATAAAATGCAATTTGATCGCAGGTTTTACATGTTCAAATTCTACGCAAGATCCAAGCGGCAGATAGGTCCATCCTCCACCATTTTCAGGTCGACCTTGGGTCCAACCAGATCGCGAATATTATTAATGCCGTATTTAATCATGGTGGGTCGTTCCAGCGACAGGCCCCAGGCAATCACATTGACATTCTCCGGCAGACCCATAGGCAGCAGCATCTCCGGCCTGAAGACACCCGAGTTGCCCACTTCGATCCATTTGGCCAGACCCGGATGGTAGCAGAAAATCTCCATACTCGGCTCGGTATAGGGATTGTAGGCCGGCTTGAACTCCAGCTGAGTGATGCCCAGTTTGCGGAAGAACTCGTACAGCGTCCCAATCAAATCGCCCAACGTGAGGCCCACATCAGCGATGACGCCTTCAACCTGATGGAACTCGGCCAAGTGAGTGGCGTCAAGGGTTTCGTTGCGGAACACCTTGTCGATGCTGAAATATTTGGCCGGCTTAAAGCCACCCTCCTGGTTGGCCAGCTTGAACAGCATGCGAGCACTTACGGCCGTTGTGTGGGTGCGCAGAAGGTTCTTTTGTGCCTCCTCCAGCTTCCAGTCATAGCCATAGCCGATGGAGCCGTAGCCGCCCTTGGAGTGGACGCTCTTCACGCGCTCCAAGTATTCCTGGGGAAACTTGTGGCTCTTGGCCGGATGGTTGATGAAGAATGTGTCGTGGGCATCGCGAGCCGGATGTTGCTGTGGTTGGAACAGGGCGTCAAAGTTCCAGAACGAAGACTCCACGTAGTTGTTGGTGGGCATTTCGGAGAAGCCCATCTCTAGGAATATCTGTCGGAACTCGGTACGCACCTTCAGCAGAGGATGTAGATGGCCACGGGTCGGCGGTGCCCCCAATGCATCAAAGTTGTACGACTTGAACTTCAATTGCTGCCACAGACCATTCGTGAGCATATCCACGGTGAGATCAGTCTCCAGTTTGGTGAGCGTGGTCGCGAACTCTGGTCCCTTGGTCAGGACAAAGCTCTTAATGGTGGTCTCTTGCAGCAGCTTGCGTTTCTTGAAGTCGGCCACCTCATTGGCCGGCAGGTCAGTCTTTCCTTGTGCCACCTGATTCAGTAGCTCTTTGACGTTATCAACAATCTTTTCCACCTTGCGCTTGACCAGCGGCGGCTTCTCGCTCTTGTCCACCAGAATCCAGCCATTGGCCATGGCTTTGCTGAAGCCAACCTTGGCATTGGGATTGCCATTGACTAGTAGGAGCACGCGCTGCTCGATCCCACCGTCTGGGACATTTGCAAATACGACAGCCTCATGGCTGCCACATAGAGCCACATGACGACCCTCTTCGGTGAGCTCCAGGGACTTGTGTGTGACTGTCGTGGCATTGACCAGGTCACCATGCGCCTGGATGCTTTTCAGTGCACCGACAATTTTCTGGTGATCGATGCCGAAGAGAGAGGCCAGGTCCAGAGTGTCCACCTTGTCCGTGTTATCAAGATGCTGAAGAATACGTTCCGTGAGTTCGGTACTCATCTTACACTATCAATTGGCCGTTGGCTGGTAATGATAATAAATAAATGCACACAAAACTGCAAATCTCGTGTTGCCACAACGCAGGAAGAGGAAGAAAGCCGACAGTGCTGGCAAGCGTTCGATTCAGCGCTGTCCATCAGTGCTGCCAATTTTTTCCTAGAAAAAAAGCTGATTCTGGATGGAAGCACCGGCAAAAAAGCTGAATATTTTCTAAAAAAGCGTAAAAAAAAACAGTTTTTATGGTTTAATTTTTTTTTTTGCTTTGTTTTATTTATAATATTTTTAACACGTCGTCTAATTCTTCGCGACTAGCATCGGTTTCACCATCGTATGACATGTTCGTACCGATCATCCGAAAATAATTTGAAGGGACTTTATATTCATAGCAGCATTTGCCCAGTCTTCGCAAAACATAACTGTCTGTTATATTAAAAAATAACACTACTCAACAGAATAAAACTTTTTTTTCCGCTGTCGCCCGAAATGACTTTTTCTGATAGATTTAAAGATTTAGAATTTTTAAAGAATTATGTTTTTTTTTATGGTTTAGTTTATTTATTTTTTCTGCAGAGGTAGTGCTTCTATTTTTCATATATGTAACTTAAGTTTCTTAGTTGTATTGCAGCTCTGAAAAGCTGACAAAGCAGCTATAAATTCAACCCAAACACTTTGTTCCTGCAGTTTAACGTCTGGAAGATTTTAAGCTTTCAAATTCAAAAAAGTTGCAAATATTTTGGGCTAACATTTTTAGTTTTAGATGGACTCATTAATTATGCGTCGTTTAAGGTATAGTTTGACCAAAGCTTCAAGTGCCGTTTGGCACCATCCCAAATGCCATTTTACCATTAGAAACTGTTACAAAAACAAATTTTTGTATTTTTGTAAGAAAAAAAACGGTTATATGTCGGCTAACGGAATTCATCGGCGAAATTCGGCTTTGCAGTTATTGTAGTCTTTCAGTAGCTGCAATAGACCCTTTTGTCGTCTGGGTCATCCCTTCATCTTCTCCATCCAAGCATCACGGCACTTTTGATTGTATATATTTGGCATGGCGAAATTTGTCCCCGAAAAAATCCCACTTAAGCAGCGCACTATTTATTGTGATTGTGATGTCAGTTTGCGTAAAGTAGTGGTGGTGATATTGGCAAATATCGAGATAAACGTAAGATGGAGCTGCCACTTTTACACACATTTGGTATATTTCTACCAAAACTTTTATTTTTTGCAAGTGGCAGCCGTGCTGATACATATTTTCATAAAATTGTTGGCAGCATTAAAAAAAAGCGGAAAAAAGCACAATTAATTTTAAAAAAAGTCAGAATTCCCGCTTCCCGCAATTCACAAAATTTTCCCGCAATTGGGCTTTGAAAAAAGCCAGATTTGACGGGAAAAAAGCTAAATTGGCAGCAGTGCTGTCCATGGTCTCTCTATGACCAAAACTGTCATCGTCAGTCAGCTGATCGTGCAGTCGGCAACTGTAAATACTCGCAATATTTTCAGTTGAAAATGGTTTCTCTTTTATTTTTCAGCACAAAATGTCGCAAAATGCATTGCTGTGAGTCCAAATTTTCCATAAAAGGCACACTCATCACTGCTGTTTGAAAGTGCCGCCCGCGGTAACTTGTGTGACCAGTCAATGGGAGTAAAAGTGTTGTAAAACACTGTAAAGCAGAAATCAGCTGTTCGGGTATAGCATCAAGAAAAAGCGTTCTCGTTGTCGCTCAAACACACAATTTTTAAAGAAAGATAAAAGGAAAGGAGTTCTTCCAGTAAAACTATTAACAAATTTGCATTGCGTGCGGACAAACGACCCAACCATCCACCATGCTGAAGTGCCTCAAAGCGGACACCTACGCCGGCATGGCCAATGCCAAGTGCGGCGAAATCTATTTCCAGAGCTTGGACAGTTTTCGCATCGATTGTGCCTTTTGTGAAATGAAGAGCTTTGTGTTTAATGACTTTCTGCTGCACGTCCAAAACATCCACTTCGAGAACGGCCTGCTCAAGACAGAGCTCAAGGAGGAGAAAGATCTGTCGGAGGGCTCACCAGTTCCTACGGAGGCACAAGCGAACTCCTTTGAGTGGCACAAAATCGTATCTGATGATGAAGAGGACCTGGACAGTGACAGTGGGGAGGAATATCTGATGGATGAGGAGAACGATGATCCCGATCCCGACAGAATCATTCTGAAATGGGATAATTCCAATACAATCACAAATGTTTCCACGCGCCAAACGCGCTCTGCCAAAGTGGAATACAAGGACGAATCCGACCAGGAGGGTGACAACTGTACCATTGACCTGGATATGGATGTGGATATAGATCTGGATCTGGACAATCTCGACGAATCGACGAAGAACCCACATTCCTGCCCGCACTGCCCCAAGACCTATAAGGAGCAGAAAACCCTGGATCGTCACATGGCACGTCAGCACAAGCCCGTGGATCCCGAGGTGGAAGCCGACTACGGGATGTGCCAGATACTTGATTCGAGGCCTCAGCCAGTGTACAAGTGTGATCAATGTGAGAATATATTCTTCACAAAGTTAATGTTGGTGGTTCATATGAACCGAAATCATAAGGTCAGACGCGAAGCCGCGATTTCGACCGCATCCCCGTCGTTCACTTGCGTGGAATGCGACTTAGAGCTGCCGCGCCTGCGTCTGCTCGACGAGCACATGCTGAAAGTACACGGCGGACCAGCGTGCGCGATCTGCAAACGGCGCTACAAAACGCGGCACGAGCTCAGGCGCCATCAGCTACGTCACAACAGCGAACGGAACGTGCCCTGCTCGCATCCCGGCTGCGAAAAGACCTTCTTCACCAAGCGCCACATGCGCAATCACTCCAAGGTCCACACGGAGGTAAAGAACTTTGTCTGCGAGAACTGTGGCTACAGCTGCCGCAACAAGGAGACGCTACGCGTCCACATACGCAGTCACACCGGCGAACGTCCGTTTGGTTGTAAGGTGTGCGACAAGCGATTCCCATCTCATTCTGGCCTACGCGAGCATATGGCCATGCACTCGACAGATCGGCCATATGTGTGCAATGTCTGCAATGCCACCTTCTCCCGCCAGAAGGGACTGTACCATCACAAGTTCCTGCACTCGGACACGAAGCAATTTGTCTGCAAACTGTGCGGAAATGCCTATGCCCAGGCAGCCGGCTTGGCTGGTCATATGCGCAAGCATCGCAGCGAGGAGCTCAATGGTGGATCGTAGAGCGAACAGGAAAGAGATAGATATACATAGATATAAAGAACTAACGAATGGATGGATATGGGATTAAGTTACACACTTTATATATCTTCCAAATCACTTTCGACTTTTAAATGTAGGATGTTCGACTTCGTTTAAGAACTCAGGCATAGTCTATAGGCTTTTAGCACTCTCTTCAGTTTAGTTGTAGTTTAGTTCTAAACGACACTCTACTGGTGTCTACTTGACGATTTCCGTAACTGTTCCGTAACCAGAGAGAACTCGAATCGGAAATTCTGAACCCTGAAGCCCTGAAGCCGTGCCCCTCTGATGCGTTTTAATTTTTTTGTATTGATAAATATATGTATCTACTGTACTATAATTTAATTCGTAACAATCCCTGTGCCCCTCCTGGCCTGCCCGTGTACTTTGTGCGCATTGCGGAGGTTGCGCCTGAATGGTGTGTGTTTTGAATTTGATGCTGCTTCTGTGTGTGCGCGCACGGCAATGGCCGAATTTAAATTTAGACAACAATTTTCTTTTGACAAAGAATTAATCGAGCCAGGCAGCGAGCGAACGGCAAATGCCAAATGGGTAAGGCGCGCGGCTAAACATAGTGCCAGCGATTAGCGGCAGGCAGCACTTGGCATGCCCATACGCCATACGCAGCGTGACAATTGTCGGTAAGATGACGGCAAATACGAGACCCAAGAAGGAGACAACGGACCTCCTGCGGCACATGTGCGAATACTGCGGCTACAGGACGCGCATTCATGGCAACCTAATGGTCCACAAGCGGCGACACACCGGCGAAAAGCCCTTCAGCTGTGATACGTGCCACGCAAAGTTTGCGGCCCGCTATCAACTGAAAACGCACCGGGAGCTGCATCTGGACGTGAAACAGCGACGAAGTCGTCACATGTGCAAGGATTGCAATGTTGGATTTCTGAGTGCGCGCGCCCTCTACCATCACCGGCCACTCCATGGTCAGGGAAGCGGTTCAAGTGCTCACAGTGCGACAAATCCTATGCTCAGGCGGCGGGCTATGCCCAGCACAAGCGGTGGCATCGTCAGCGTAATGAGCGAGCAACCGCCGAAAGCTCCATGGAGATAAAGATAGATATGGGAGGTCAGAAAGTCAACGAAAACTGACTGGGCGCACACATACTGCATCATCAAATTGATAATTACCTATAATGCTTTCCTACGTTTATTCAAATAAATTTTGCTAGAAAAACCGAATCCGTTAGCCATTTGAGTTGTATTAACGTTTTCGAGCACTGTTGTCTGTTTTTGTCTGTTTGCTATCGATAGGCTGTGATTCCAACTAGATAGCTATCTAAATCCACTTTGGCCCGTTTGTTTACAATTTTTGTTATTGGCTGATTTTTCTGCATGAGGAACTGCTGAAAACGCGTGTGCAGCATGCTGAAACACTGCCTAATCCATGTGGACTATACGCGTCTGCATGCCCAGCAGAAAATGCAGCCAAAATGCGGAGAGATCTTTTACGAGCAGGAGTGCAACCGCTTCCACTTGGCTTGCTGCCTGTGCGATATGAAGCACTTTTCCTTCGATGATTTCGTGCGGCACATTCGCAATGTACACTTCGACAAGCAGGGCAAGCCGCAGACGCAAGCGGTTACCGTGCAGGAAAAGCTACCCTTCGCAGGGGAATATGATGTTGCACAGGCGGCATCATTGCGCATCAGTGACCATGAAGACGTCCAGACGGTAGGCAATCAGGAAACTAAAGGACTCTGGGAGTGTGAAGAGAATTCGCCAAAATCTGAGAGTGACGGTTGCGACCTAGAGCCAGAGACCATCCTAAATAGCCCTTGTGGTAGGACAGACGAAGAGGGCGAGGACCAGCAAAGTATTTTCAAGGTATCCTGATCATGGCCTTCCCTCTGGCTTTCTATTCCACTAATCATTGAGTTCTATCTTATGCAGCGCCCGCCAAAGGAATTTTGTTGTGAGCACTGTGATCGCAAATACGCATCGCTGAAATACCTAAACACCCACATAAAGATGAGCCATCCCCATCCGAAGGCGTTCAAGTGCAGCGACTGTGGAGACGCCTTCGATGTGGTACGGGCCCTGGAGGCACATCGGCGCAAGCTGCATACTGATTTCAGTTGCAAACTGTGCGCCAAGATCTTCAAGAACTCACGCACCCTCCTCCGTCATGTGCAGGGACATTCTGGTGTGCGGCAGTACAAGTGCGACTTTGAGAATTGTGAGAAATCCTTTACGAACAAGCACAACCTCAACTCGCACCGTCGCATCCACAAGACGGAGCGAAACTATGTCTGCGAGTTGTGCGGCTATAGGTCGCGATACCGTGAGGCTCTCATCGTCCATCGACGCTCCCACACGGGCGAGAAGCCCTTTAAGTGTGAGACCTGTGAGCGCTGCTTCGCCTCGAAGTCGCTGCTGAACGAGCATCAGCCGATGCACTCCACGGAACGGCCCTACAAGTGCAATGATTGCGAGGCAACCTTCTCCCGCCCTAAGGCACTCTACCACCACAAACATCTTCACCTGGCAATCAAAAAGTACAAGTGTAAGGTGTGTGGTAATGCCTACGCCCAGGCGGCGGGTCTCTCGGCCCACATGCGGGGACACAAGCAGCAGGCAACCAACGGTGTGTCGGACGGCAACGAAATGGAGATGTTATTTACTTGCTAACCGGGAAGAACCACAGAGTACCTATGTATCCACATTAAGATAACTTTTTATATATAGAATGCTACATAGAAAGAGTTGGTATGTTGTTAGCCACGGCAAGAGCTGCAGGTTCACCTATATACCCGATATCTTTCCACCTTTTGACCTCTTTGATAAGAATTTGATTCCGCTCTCGGGGAATAGTGTATGAGAAAGAGGGAGAGAGACAGCGCGTTGATTGATTCTGAAATCTGGTAGATATGGTTATTTATTAATATTCTACGTTTTCGGTTTTCTCGTATCTTCAAAATTTCGAATATCACTTGTAACGGTATGGTATCCCAAGATTCGGGATACAAAATTTGGTTGCTCTAGCTTTAATAGTCTCTTAGATCTTGGCGGACAGATGTGTATGGCGTCTAGTGTAAATTTGTCGGAAGACTCGTCTTATAGATCCTCTAAGCTAAGTTTATTTTTAAGTTTTGTTTTAAAGCCCTGATTAAAGAATGATAAACATGTTTGGTTACATCTTCAACATTTATTTCAAACAGGAACTTATTTCTATGCACACAGTATATATGTATGTAAAGTTACATATATCCGATGTTAATTTGGTTTCCACTTCTTCCATTGCCGTCTGTTCATTTGTGTGTTATATATCAAGTTTTTTCTCGATATTAAATAGTTTATAAGCGCATATAAGTATGTAATATTATATATATCTGATTCCGTTTTCATTTATAAATGGTTAGAAATCAATTGTGCGGTTTAATGAATATAGTTTGTTCGTTCGCGCATATAGTATGTAATATTACACATATCTGACTATAATTTGTTTTCTGTTTTGGTTTCCTTGCTAGTTTTATACATACATAAATGGGGTTATTAGTTTACACAATTACACAATGTCTGTTCTGTAGTTAAATGTCCATTTATATAATATAGTTTGTTTGTTTGCGCATATAGTATGTAATATTCGATATTACACAGGATGTTAATATTTGTTTTAGGTTTTAGTTTGAGACGTCTTACTTTTGTCAGTTATAAGAAGCGTACAACAAGCGTACTCTATATTCGAAGAGCGGGCAGAGAAATTTTATGTCTGAGGTATAAATAGCTATTTACAATCCCTTCTCTGCCCAGAACATCAGGGATAGAGAAAACAGTAAGTACTCTTGTTGCTCCGAACATATTTGGGTATCCTCTATCCAGTATTTAAATGGAGTTCACGTATGTGCCACCTGTACCACCTAACGACCTATTCGTCACACATGAGCCGCTGTGCACCACATTTTATACATGCATTTAACTTTAGGGTTATCCTGTATATACGAATACACGTTTACATGATATCCCTTAAGTACAAATGCATATTTTGAAAAGGTTTAACATTTTTGGTTTTCGTTTTTACTCTACTTGTTCCGAATACAGCATTTCATTGAAATACCATAAACTTACACAATAATATCTGAATCCATTGAAATATTTATGCTAACATACAGAGATAGATAGATAGCTAGATAGATCAAAGTCAAACATGCATCATGTCCTTGACATATGGATCTATGCTTTTTGCATTTAAGTAGTTTCCATTTTTTTTTACCACCACTTGAAAATGAGCCCTCTGAACTGCAACTTAACTCAAAAAACAAAAATATATAATATTTATATATATCGAGCAACTGTCCTTGACAGATGCTCTTAACAGGGGGAAATGGTTAACAAATGTTTACGCCCAAACCCGTATGGTGTAGTCCCAGCTGCCCGTGGATAGGGCTGTGCCGTCGGGCGATACCTGGACGCAGGAGACCTTGTTCTCATGGCCATACAGTAGACAGACGCGCTCCGACTTCAGAGTGTCCCACAGGTTGACGGTGTAATCATTGTAGCCAGCAAATAGTAGGCGACCGCTGACCGAAAAGTCCACTGAATTGACACCGAATATGATGCTCTCCTTGGCGAAGACAGCCACCTCCCGATCGGCGCGCATGTCGTACAGACGGCAGCTGCTGTCATCTGATCCGGTGGCAATCGCATCTCCGCAGGGATGGAATTTTACGCTGTTCACATCGGACTGGTGTCCCTCAAAGGACTGTACAACATGGCCAGAGCGCATGTCCCAGATGAAGGCCATGCGATCGCAACTGCCCGAGACGAAGGTGTTGCCCGTCTCGTTGGGTGCCAAATCGATGGCCATTACATCCCCGGAGTGGCCGTGAAAACTTTGCAACAACTGACCAGACTCCACGTCCCACAAAGCACATGTGGAATCGCCGCTGCCCGTCAGGATCTGTTGATCCGAATTGGGATATATGCAGCACGACATGTAACTTGTGTGGGTGCCAACAGTGCGCTTCTTGGCGGCCATCTCCTCATCAGAGGTGATCGGATAGACGGTTACCTTGTTATCCAGTCCACCACAGGCCACAAAGTTGCCCGACGGGGCATATGCACAGGCCATGATCCAGGTGGTGGGCATGGTCACGGCATGCTCCTTGTTGGTTGTGAACGCATCCCAAATTATTAAGCGGCCGTCCTGCGAGGATGAGATGATGTGTCGCTTGTCGGGGCTCCAGTCGGTGCAAAGCACCTTCGCCTGATGTCCCTTCAGCACCTTGCGTGGCTTTATGTTGACGTAAGCAATTTGCTCCAGACGCTCCGCAATGTTCGACAGATTGACGTCATTCAGCTTTGAGCGCTCCTCCTCCAATTTGGTTTTCAAATTTTCCGCCTCCTTCAGCAAGTTGGCCATTTTTTCATTGGCATTAACATTGCTGGCAGAGACAGCGCCCTCCGACATGTTCACTTAATTATTTTCCACTTTTTCACCAGCGTCGATTTTGTCTGCTACTTCCAGTGTCAAGGCGAAAAATCAAGTGAAGAATCAATTGGAAAAAGATGTATACCAAATCTGAATACACAACGGGCCCTTGCGCAGTAGCGCCTGAGCGGTCAGTGTTGGTTATGTTCGCCTTAAATCGATTTTTGTCGAGCTTTCGGGCAGTCCTTTTTTACAGCTGTTGCTAAAAGCGCAACAATTGAAATATAATTGATAAAGTATATATGTTCCTTATGCCATTTGGTAAGAACAAATTATAATAACTTTAATATTTGTTCAATTATGATTGGTTGTTTTTAATAATGAAAGGCTTTTACAGGTAGTGTTGTAGAACTGAAGTATTAACGGATTGCTTTTTCGCTTCCACACAAATTGTTCAATTATGATTGGTTGTTTTTAATAATGAAAGGCTTTTACAGGTAGTGTTGTAGAACTGAAGTATTAACGGATTGCTTTTTCGCTTCCACACAAAACTCGCTAAAAAACGTAACTGGCCAAATACTTTTTTTCTTTACTTTACTTCCTTTTACGCTACTGCAGATACTAAGTAAGGACTCAAAAAGTTTTATTTCGGATCTCTCCAAAATGCAAACAAAGAAAGCAAATTGAATTACGCGCTCATTTTTTCAACGCCTACAGCACGCTTTCAATGCGTTTGCTAACACTAGCCATCCAGCTGATCTGATTTTTGGATGTCAACCAACGGCTGGAGTTGAGGAAACAAAAACGACGCCAAGCTCCAAACGCCAAATGACTGAAACATTAAAGCGGCACCAGTGAGAGGCACCCCCTAGCCATAAGTCATAATTATTGGCTTAAGATGATCAAGTTGCAGCCACTACGGGTGATAGGAACTGGCTCTTATCCCAACTTTCGATGCGGTGAGGTTCTGTGCAATAGCCCCACCAGCTATGACATATGCTGTTCCTTCTGCGGGCAGCGGATGCCATTTGGCGATTTTCCGGAACATTTCCAACTGCAGCATCTCGAACAGGCGGCGGTTGACGACTGCAAGCTGTATGATGCCACCATAAAGATTGAAGATGATCCCATTGCCCACGAGAGCTTTGAGTTAGATGAGCAGGAGGATGTTGATCTGGAGCACATATCGGCGATCGATGAGGTTCAGGCTGTGGAAGTAGATTCCCCAGCAGGCCGTCAACGCGAGACTGCCATGAAAAACACTCTTGTGGAGACAGAGGAGGCACTGTTGGACTTGGACCCAGACCCAGAGTGGACGGAAGAGGCCAGCGAGCCAATCGAAAACGACGAAGAAGATGAAGAACCACCCCACCTCAAAGACGACACCAAGGACATGTTGTTCCAGTGCGATCAATGCGATCGGGCCTACAACAGCAAGCGGAGCCTGCAGAGTCACAAACGCGTCAAACACAACGACCACGATGGCACCGTGCGGAAGCGAAAACGTGGACCGGCAAAGATCTACACATGCCCCGAGGAGGAGTGCAAGCAGACGTTTCGCACCGAGCGTGATCTGCACGGCCATAGATGGAAGCACACGGGCATATTCTGTGACATCTGCGGCAAACCGTTCACCCAATCGGGAAACATGATGCGCCACCGTCAACGCCACAGCGGTATCAAGCCATACAAGTGCCAGGAGTGCGAGGCTACCTTCTACACCCAGAAGGAGCTCACCTCTCACAACATTTGCCATACGGGCCGGATGCCGTGCATCTGTGAAGTGTGCGGCCGGCCATGCCGCGATCGCGGTGTCCTCACCGCCCACATGCGTCGGCACACTGGTGAGCGGCCGGCCAAGTGTGAGGTGTGCGGCAAGGCCTTCTACAGCTTTCACGACCTCAACGTTCATGCGGTCTCGCACACCAATCATCGGCCCTTTGTCTGCGACGTCTGTGGCTCCACGTTCCAGCGAAAGAAGGCCTTGCGCGTCCACAAGCTGCTTCATTCCGAGCGGCGCAAATACCCCTGCAAGATGTGCAACAAGACATTTGCTCAGTCCGGGGGCCTCAATGCCCATATGCGCACTCACGAATTGCCCAAATTCAAGGGCCCTGCCACCACCAACACCACCACCACCACCACCACCACTACCAAGAGTGCCGCAAGCAAACAAGTAGCAGCTGGGCAGCTGGAGACGATGACCATCGAACTGATCGACGAGAATGCGCCCGTCTCGACGACAACCATCACAATGGCCATAGACTTGAATGTGAAGGGGCGGATACCAATTCCCATTCCCACTCTGACACCGCCACTCCGAAAGGTGATGGTGCAAGTGCAAGTGCCAGTGCAGGTGCTGGCACTGACACTTGGCATGTCTCGTAGACACGTCCCATGCAACTAAGTAGTTTGTTAAGAGATTAAGTCATTAAGTAGCTGTCATGCATGCCACGTCCACAGGGTACCACAAGGGAGTATCAGCCTCTTCAGTTACTAAAGATAGTGACGGGTATACTAGCCGTCTATATAGATTTATATATATACACGTTGAAGTGCAAAAATCCACGATGGACGTTATTAAAAACGCTGAACAGAAAACTCGAAGATTTCAATTGCTATTCAATTTCTTTGCATTCGTCAACACGTTGAAAACTAATCGAATAATTTGCCGTGAAGTACACTTGGGGAGAGTCAAGATTAGAGATGCCGCTGCTAGTCTATGATTGGATGTTTGAGTGGGGGGCCCAGAGTTTGTCGGTTCTCTTCTCAAATTGGACATGGAGAAAAACAGTCCCCGACGGGCAATCGCCAGACAATGATGTGGATCGCCCTGTTATCTATGTGCCTGTGCGGACTCTCAGGGATGGAGGCGATAGCCATCGATCACGATTGGGGTATGGTCAGCTTCTATTTGTACACCCCTGCCAGTCCCGAAACTCCTGAGAGGCTGTACATCAACGATTCGGAATCGGTTCTTGCCTCCCACTTTGATGCGCAGCTCCCAACAAAGTGAGCAAGACGAGAAGCGAGTCTGTTTGAGAGAGACGCGTCTAATTATGTTCCTCCACAGGGTCATCATACATGGCTGGCACGTTGCGTATCTGGATGAACCCGTCAGTGAGCTGCACACCGCCTACCTGGCCAGTGGCCAGTTCAATATCATCGCCGTGGACTGGGCTTTGATTGCAGAATTGTCGTACTTTGGGGCCAGGCCACTGGTGCCGAGCGTGGGCAAGAAAGTGGCACATTTCCTGTATTTTTTGGCCAACGAATTCAGCCTCGACTTGGGCCAGTTGGTGGTTGTTGGCCACAGCATGGGCGCTCATGTGGCCGGGTTCTGCGGCAAGAAGTTGCGCACGATGAGCGCTGGTCTTGGTTATATTGTCGCCTTGGATCCGGCCCTGCCACTGTTTAGGGGCGGTGAGGACACTCGTCTGTCTAGCACCGATGCCGACTATGTGGAGGTCGTTCACACGAATGGCCTTATCAAGGGACAGCTAATGCCGTTGGGCCACATCGACTTCTATGCCAATGGTGGAAAGAGGCAACCAGGCTGCGGTTTGGACCTGGCCAGCGTCTGTGCCCATGCCCGTGCCGTCCTTTACTATGCGGAGGCAGTTAGGCACCAATCCCGCTACACGCCCTATACCAGCTGTAGCAGCGACCCCGTGTTCCAGCTCGAAAAATGCGATGGCGCTGCCCCGGAGAGCGTTGCTCTGGGTGATCCGCTCGAGGTGGGCCGTACAATGGGCATCTATAGCTTCAAAACCAATGAACAGAGTCCTTACGGCGAGCCATTTTAGAATTCAATAAAGATTTTGTTACCCTAAGAGCATACAAGTCGTATGGCAGAAGTCATCAATTAGCGGTACAAAAATGTCCTTTAATCGTGTTTCCCTACTCAAGAGAGCTACCTAGCAGCTGGTACCCAGATCTAGAGACAGAGTCTGTTCCAGTGTGCGTAGTCTTGAACAACTTATCGCTATGTGTATGTATGCAGTAGGTTTTACAGATGATCAGAACAGAAGCCTTAACCAGTAAGGAAGACAACTTCGGGTCACCGATGTTTGTATAGCCTTGAATTTAGACGACCAATATATATATAAATCTAAATAGAAGCTAGCTGTTTGGCAGCTACTAAATGAAGACTATGAGCAAAGTACTAAGAGAGTAGTAGATTGTAACTACATATATAAACAGGCAGACGGATAGACAGAAAACGATTGAAATGTACTTTATGGAGTGGTCAACATTTCAAGGGTACTATAAAAACTATCGGATTTAACTATAAAATTAATGGACGTACTCGGTTTACGCATTCTCAAATCAATCGAATCAAAGAAATTATAAACACTCATTCTATTTTTAGATCTGCGAGCGCACTGGAGTTCGTGCGAGCGATACAGCGCGTATTTTCTCTCTTTCTAAAAAACGTTGCTCCCTACAAAACAGAATTGTATGAGCGTGAGACATCTTAGTGTTTATATTGTCTTTGATCGAACTGACGCTTTGATTGCTTATTGAATATTATAAACTAATTCGATATAGAAATAGATTTAAAATCGGATCGACAAGGTTTCACAGCGGATACGCTGGAAGGATTCCCTCTTCTATAAGGCGTTAAAAAAATAAAACGGGATTACTATAAGGTAGGATCTACGAGTAGTACAGATAATATCGATTAGTTGGAGTAGTAGTCATATATATCATATGTAGATGAGACGCCTAAACTGGTTAATGATCGACTGCAGCTATATATACTACTACACATACGATTATGTATATATATATGTATATATCTTATATAAAACTATATAAAATATATATATATGTGGATATTGAGATGCAATGATCCATTCGATGTGGAATGTTATCTTCTCTTCCTTGGCGTTTCCAGTTCCAATTCCCTGTTTCCCGTTTCCAGATCTGTTTTTAAACCAGATTGATCTCAATCTTGATGAGTAGCCGATCGTCAGCCACGAAGCCCAAGTGCATGATATTCGATATGTTGGCGTATTCCAGGAAGCCAAAGCCACGTGTGCTGATCGCCTCGCGCGGTTGATGGAAGGCCAGTATCTCCGGTTTGGTCATGATGGTGTCATGCTGCGACTGGCTGGCATCCGTAGGATGCACCATGCAGAGCTTGATGCGCCCCTTGAAGGGCCAGTCCAAGTGGAAGTCATTCTCCGATTGCATTAGATGCACATGCAGGCTGAGGACATGCGGCTTCCTTGGCTGAATGTTGAGTCGGGCACAGAACTTGTAGCCATATGGAGAGGTGTAGCACTCGTGTGAGTACACCTGATTGTTGGCATTCGCCCGCAGACGCGACACCAGGTTGCCCAGATGGCCAATGTTCCAGACAATGGTCCCGTTGCTGTAGCGTGGATCAATCGGCTGGCGGACCAGGCGCAGTTGCTTATTGAGATTCTCGATGCGCGTATCCTGTTCGCGCGTACGCTGCTCCAGCACCACGATTCGCTGGTACATAGTCTGGACGATCTGTTCGTCCACCCCATTGGCGTATTGGGGAGGCGGTGCCAGCTGGCCATGGCCATTCTCCAGTGAGCCACCGCTGGTGCTGGTACTGGCCTTCTGCGGCTGCCAGGTGGCGATGGCCGTCTGCTGGAAGGCCTGAAGCATCAGTTGCATGTGATGCGGCATATCTGACTTGAGGTGCTCCTCCAGCTGATTGGTCTCGGGCCGACCGACAAAATCGCACTTGATCTTGGCAAATGGGCACTTCTCTTCCAGCTGTTCGGGTTGCGGCTGGCGTCGGTACGGGCAGCTGGGCAAATGGCGATGAACCTCTATGGGGGAGGCGACCAGGGAACAGCCCAGCGGTGAGTTGGGACACTTGTGCTTCAGCTGCTCGATCTCTCGCCGCGTGTAATTGTCCGGGAAGATGTCCTGCTCCGCAGAGAGTTGCTTATTGTCCAAGGGGCAGCACTGGTTGTGGTTCTGCAGCCAGTCGGTCAGGCAACGCCTGCAGAAGCGGTGGCCGCACGAGGTGAGCACCGGCTCATTCAGCCAATCGATACAGATGGCGCACTCGTAGCGCGAGTCCAGAAACTCCTCCTCGCCCGACGTGTCCGAGGCGGCATAGTTATTCTGGCTTAGGGCTAGGCTCTTGGGTGGCTGGACTGGAGCAGAGCTCCCGCCGCCGGCCGCATGCTGTGCCAATATGGGCGCGGACGTGTCATGGTTATGGGTACTGCTGCTTGCCGCGATGCGTGTGCCATTATTGCTATTGTGTTCGTTTTGCTCCGAGTGCTGGTTCTGCAGCTTGAGTTGCTTATGGTCGGGCTGAGGTCGCTGCATGTTCGCCGAACGTAGTCTCTCTCTCTCACATATGCATGGGCTACCGCACGGGGGCACACTCAAAAGGTTAATTGGTGATTATCCTAATTTTAACATGTATATACAAAAATATTGCTTTTGCTTTCGAAATTGCTTCGATGACTCCTTCTCGAACAGCTGTGATCCAATTGGTCTAATTGGCGGGGCGCTGCCCAGCACTGGCCGAGAAGATAGTCGAAAAGTGCTGTCCACTTTCGCAGCTAGATACATTTCTAGCCAAAAACTCTGAAAAGCCAGCACTAACGAAAAGCAGATAGTTTTTTTTATAGGGGATACTCTCCCAACGCACGTTTGGTTTGAGCGTCATTGTACTTGGTAATGATAATCACGCTCAAACCCAACACAGCTCTAATCCAACTCTGAATTGTGAGTCTATTTTGCACTGAATGTTAATATAAAAGGATTTTACAATTTTAATTAAGAATTTAACATGATTTCAATATGATAAGCAAATTTCAAATATATGTTACTGTTTGCCATCGTATTTTTTCAATTTCATAGAGTGCCAAAATATTTAAAATATGAAGATTTACGCAGAAACCACAAAATTGTATTATGTGTGTGGGTACTTAGTTGTTACCAAAGTCTTAGCTTATTAATTTTCGGTTTTAGCCATTTTTTGCAGAAAAATTCTTGTAGCACTGCCCATCTAGGAGAAATAAGAGATTACGCAAACCGCCAAACTGCCAGCACTGACAAGAAGCAGTCCCAACGGCCGGTCGCACCTGCAGTTCTCGCAAGCTCCCACTTTTGCGGTGGGTTCCGAACATATAAAAACGCCAGAGGCTCGCGGCGTGGACAGCAATTAGTTTAGAGCGTGCCGGACGCGAAACCATAGAAATATAGCCACCGCGATACGCAAAGCTGAATGAAAACAGACACCATGGCGCTGGCGATTAAGTGCAGACACAGCAACAGCCACATCTATCTACTCTGCCCCATTCTGCTCATGTTCATCACCTGGCAGATGGGCGCGGGGGCGGTTGGAGCAGAGGCCAAAAAGCTGCCACTGTCTGCTGATGCCGGAATTCGTCACGGATCGTACGACAATGGCAACGATGACGTTGCTGCACTAGTCCGAAGGCGACGGCAATTATCCGACTGGCTAATAGCCCCAAACACACGCTGGTGCGGACGTGGGAATCTGGCCAATGGCACCTACAATGATCTGGGCGGCGCATCGATGGCTGACAAATGCTGCCGGAAGCACGACCACTGCCAGCTGTGGATAGACGGCATGTCGACTCGCTACGATCTTTTCAACTACCGCCCCTACACGCTGTCTCACTGCAGCTGCGATCGCCGTTTCCGCACCTGCCTAAAGATGGCCGGCGATGAGGCAGCGAATGCCATTGGCAAACTCTTCTTCAATGTTGTGCAGACGCAGTGCTTCAGCCTCAGGGTGGAGACGGTCTGTTTAGAGCGTGGTGCCGGCAGCTCGGGGCAGTGCCTGCGCGAAGACCATCGACAAAAGGCCATTCTGCGGAACAACAAACGCTTCTAGACGGTTCTCCCACAGGTGGGACAGACCTGTACTCGACGTACACTATACTAGACAGGGACAACAAATGATATGCAATAGGGCACGACCAGGTTTGGTCTGGGAGTGTCCCAAACCTGCCAGCAGCATAGCTATGAAAAAGGAGCGCAAACCCGAACCACTCCACCAGTGCTACAGTGCTGCAACTAAGTTTGCAACTTAATGGGATAATCATTGCAAAATGTTTTTTACTTGTGGTAAAAGGAGTAGAGAAAGAGAGAGAAGAGATACGATATGATACGATACGATACCCATTTATGTATTAAGCTATATACCTACATATATATGTATATGATTTTCAAGTGCTATTATAAGTGCGTAGTAGTCGATACGGACATACGAGTAGTGTAGCTGTAGCCATCCGTCTAGTTTAGGCCATCAAATCGACTAAATAGGCTGCCAGAAAAACAAAGTTTTTCCAATAGTTTTGTAGACAAAACAACACAAACATGATGTATAAGTATGCATGTACCCCTAATTAGTTTACTACCAGTTAGGTGTAGTGCAAAATAAAAATCCAAAGAAATCCTCCCCCTTCACGTCAATCTATCTATCCATGGAATGGGAATGTTTGGAATGGGAAAAACGTCTTTAATCCGGCAAACCGCATTGGAATTTCGTACTTTGCACTTGGGGGCCAGCCGGTATCAGCAGCATTCCCTCATATAGTATGTCTGTACACGTATATACATATGTACATGCCTACATATTTACATACATACATATATAATCCTCATACGTATGGATCGGACGGAACGTAGTACATACAAGTATTTGTCTGGAGGCGGAGACTGTGATCATCGCCGCATTGACGTCGTTGTTGCCCGACGAAGATGAAGATGATGACCAGTTGACCCGTAACCGTACACGTACCCGTAACCATGCCCGTACTCATCTACTCGACGCGAAATCATTTGGTTTCCCTGATTGGTTTTCCTTCGAGATCTGTTGTTTTTGAGTCTGTGATGGTTGTTTATTTTTGTTTCTTTTTCTGGGCCACAGATGCGTCATGGTGAGGTGAGGGTCTAGGCCAGGATGAGGAACTTCTAAGAACTGCACGCTGACGGCATTAGAATAAATGAACGTCATCCGAAAAATTGCACAAATAAATAAATATTGTGTCATTTAGTTTTACACCAGGGGCGTTTGGGTCAATGTCAGCAAAATTTAATCAACGTTTTCGCTTTCGCTCTGAATTAATTCCCCACCGGTTGGTGGTAATCTGATAGATTGGTGACGCGACGCTTGGGGTGTTCGATTCCTGATTTGAGCCACGTGTATGCTCTGCCCAGGTGCAGTACTTCTGTCCTTGGATCAGTAACGTAACTCTAGTCGGGCATGGCAATTGTTCGCACACACACGACATTCAAGATCCGTTAGGTGAACTTTCAAATGTCGATAGACAATTAGATAGACTAAGCAAGAAAGCTTCAGAAATTAGGTTGGCAGCCCAAGTACGCGGTAGATCGATAGGCATTTAAAAGCAAGCAAACCGCATAATTTTGGTTCTAAGCCAAGCTGGCGCTGAGTGCGCTGTTTTTTGTTTTGTATAATCTACTCTCTTTAAGATGTATATTGTAGTTACAGTACCTGTCACAGTACCAGTCAGACTGGATTTTAAATTCGACATCAAAATTTTTAAGTCAAAGTAATAATTAAACATTTTTCTTGTGGTTTTAATCAAAATTACTATAAATCCGGGAATGGAGGTCTTTGAAGATGATGATGTGCCCTCTTGCAGCTCTTGCGTCAAGAGCTTGGCGGACGCTAAGATCCTGAAAACATCCCGAGACGACACAAATGCGACCATGGACTATGGGTAAGGTGACATATGCCTATCAAATTGTAATTAATTTTTGAGTGTCAAGCCCAAACCCACATCCAAACCTAAACCCAAAAACCCAATGGAACCTTTAGGAACGGAATACTAAGGTCAGAGCGCCCAGGTCCGAGAAATATACACGAATTGCGGATGCTGGTCAGCGACATACGGTTCATGTTGCGCAGCCAATTGCTGGCATATGATGCAAAGCTGCTGATCTTTGCGGCGGCCGCCAGCAGCGGGTGCCCTGAGAATACACTAGTGCCCCCACCACCGGCGTACAAAACTACTAGCAGTGACATGGAACGCCTGCGCAATGCCGTTCACGAGTACTGGCCCAGTTGCACCGTTATGATGGATAACCTGTTCGCGGTGGAGACGCTGGACGACATCTCCAAAGACGACATGGAGGCCGTCCATCTGCTCCATTGGGTGCTCGCCTACCCGTCCAGTCCCATGCTCCGTCGCACATCCAGCGTCCAGCTGCGCAGCCTCTGCAGGCATCTGGGCGTGGCACGGCCTTCGATAATGCCCGGCCAGCTGATGAGCATTTCCTATGAGGATGAGGAGGTCACCGTTCCGGGCGCATTTAGGCGCAGTCACGCCTACTTGGGCTTGAGCTTCGGCAAGCTGTATCGCTTTCTGGCGACGGGACACTTGAATAATGCAGGACCGGAGAATTTCACTCGTCTGTACGCCCAGCCAGAGTCTGCACTGCTGCAGTGCCTCGAGCCTCAGCCGGAGCCCAGGGCTACCTGCTGGCTTCAGTCGCGCTTCGGTGCTACACAGCGTGCACTCGTCATTTGCGCCCTGCCGCCGGAACTGGAAAGACCGAAACATATGTCGGCCATTAACCAATTCCTTGAATATATAGTCCATGATACCACTCGTCTCCGTCCTTGCTATCTGCTCTTTTACGATGAAGCTGCCGCCAATAAAATGATGATGTCCTGGCCGGGTCACACAATCGAGATGACCCCCCAACAAAGGCGAACAAATGCCACGCGTTGGCATTGGACCGAAACCACCGGTCGCATGATTAAGTCCTGGGCTCAGTCATTCTGGAAGGGCTTGGTGGCTGTCAAGCGATATGCGTGGGCCTCCTGCTAGCCCAAGCCCCCAGCCCACAGCCGTGTCGATCCCACTGCTCGTAACCCCTACATGTGTAGGTCTTTTTATTCTTCAATTCTGAATCGAAAAAGACTAAATTTTAACCCAAAATTATAACTGTCCAAATTGCTTAGCCTGCCATTCTTTGTGTGCATTATCATCGTGTATGACCAACCACCTATCATAAGTAAAATCAAACGATAGAAACTTAAATTTAAATAGTGTGTTGTTTCTTCAATGCCGTATTTGATTTATTTCCACAATTTCCCTGTAGTATGTGGATCGTGTGGATCGTGTGTATCCCATCTGTAACGTTTAGCGGTTACAGTAACGGTTATCAAACGGTTTAGCGGTTTGTTAACCGCTGCATCAAAATAAATATAAAAATTCAACTTTTCTTTAAACTTGAATTTTTAAACTCCTTTTGTTGGTGTTTTTAAGGTTTTTTATACAAATGAAATTTATCAGAACGTTACAAAGCTTTTATTCAGAATGCAGTAGAACGTTTTGGGTTTGAATTTCGTCTTTTTAGCCGCCAAACCTCTGCCAATGCCTCAATTCGGCCTCACTTTTTTGTAGAGTATTGTGTGTCGAGCCGCAGTGTGTGCTTTTGTGTGTGTGGTAGTGTGTGCCTTAGTATGTGTCTCAGTGTGTGCCAGAGTGCGTGCAGGGGTATAAGGTGTTTCTTTTTAGCGTGTGTTGGGGATGTTGCGGCTGCCTGTTCCGCGCAGAACGATGTAGTTTTGCACATTCAACGGAGTGTAGTCCAGAACGTAACGCCCTCGCCTACGTTGTCCGTTGGAGCGACGCAGAATAGCTCTGCACAGTCCCTTGATGCCTAGGAAGGTGAGGCCGCCCATTACAATGGCCATCAGCCTATTGCCCATCCTCGAGTACAGTGTATGGCCCAGCAGGATGGCAAAGCTGGGTAGACTGAGCGCCACCATGATGCTGGCGGAAGTATTAGTGATTAGCTCGTTGCCGAAGATGCCCCCCTGCTCCAGGAAGTTTATGCCCGGATGATCGTCCGGCATAGCATCGAAATACTGTTCGTCAAGCGGAGCACCGGGCGGAATCTCGCCGTCCTCATCCAGATCCGCATGCGGCGCGACAGGTCTTGGGCCGCGTAGGGTGCGCCACAAAAGCATCAATTGATCGTCCCATCGGATGTTGCGCAGCAGCAGAAGCACAGCTGGGATCGTTGGCAGGACGATCATCAGGGCTGTCGGCTCGTCCTTCAAAAGCATCAGGCTGACGCGGTAGCCAAAGATCTGGACCATTGTCAGGGCACCGAAGGTCATCGCCGTGAAGTAGAGGCCCGCCGAGAGTGTGCCCATCGTCAAGCTGGGACACGCCATGTCATATATCTGGCCGATCTGCTCCAGGAGCGCATCGAACCTATTGAGCGGCGGCGTCACAATAATGTACTCTGTGCGGCACTGTGTGCAGGCCATAGCCATCTGCGGATTATGCAGCTGCTTCTCATCGATCCATCGGTTCAGGCAGCTGCGATGCACCCATTTGTTGCTGCCACGACAGCGGCACGGATGCAGCCACTCGATGCGAGGCGGCAACTCTTCGTCGCCGCTAAGGCAAATCCAGCAAATTCGCTCCTCCTCGAGCTCCGCGAAAATGGGAGAAATCTGTATGGGTTCCGGTCCCGGTACTGGCACTGGTACTGGTACCGCTACCGATGCCGATATCGGTGCCGTAATTCGATTCATTCTCTACTCAATTACTAGTTAAGGCCTGAACGCTGGGAATTTTGTTTGGAAGTAGCTCTACTGTAGAGCTGTATTGTTGTGCTTGCTGTATGTCATCAGAGAATCAGAGCATCAGACTTAGTAGATGCCTGCCTGCTGGGTTCCCAGTTTTTACGCAGGAATGTAAGTAGAATGGAAGGGTACAACCCTACAAATCGATGTATTCCACGATCTCTTAATTATTTGTCATATTGATGGAAAATAACATTTTGAATAAACTTTTATATAAACAATGGTCCCTTCCTGTTCTCTTAGGAAGAGTATGTTGTTTTTGCATATGTATTATACCTGGAATACATACCGTCGAGTGGTATATTCTATGGTGTGTCCCCCCTTCAAATATCTTTAATATCTTTCTATGTATCTCTATAAGGTACAGAAAAAAAGGATGCCATGGCAACGATTGATCTGCAGAAGCCAAACAGGTGGCCTTCATTGCTGGTTGATTTTTTTTCAATTTTTTTTGCTTCGTTTGGTGGTTTACTTTCAGCCACTGAATGTGGCACACGTCACAAAAGAAAACCTGTTGGCCGACTGGGTGAAAATAGGCGAAGGCCAAGTCCAAGAGCGGCCCAGAAACTGGATCTGCAGAATACGAATTTCGGGGGCATCGGTGCCCGTGCCAGGTTGCCCGTGGCCATGGCCATGGCCGTTCGCCCCCTTTGGCCAGCAATTGGAAAAACATATTCATAGGCCACACTTACCCTTCTCCGGCAGATGGGCAGTTGGGATGCCCCAAGTCTTGGTTAAAATAAAATAGAAACTTTTTGGAATACTGAAAGCACACACCACGCACAGAGAGTACAGAGAATCGCGACTCGCGAATCACACAGCAACAAAACAAACAAAAAGGGGGCTCGGATCGACGGATCCCAGCTGTAGACGACGTTCAAGACGGCGCGAGCGCACCAACGACTGGCGACTGAGTCCACGAAAACAGAACTTGTCGGCTCGAGAGCAGAAGAACATTTGGCCATGCCGGATCGGGGTCTGGACTGGACTGCCTGGACTGGGCCGAGCCTGGCCTGGCTTGGCTTGGCTTGGCCTGGAACCCGAAAGATGTCTGCCAGCCAGCAGAGGAATAGAAAATGCAACAGTCGGAGCAAGAATAAGAGCAAGAGCGAGAGCGAGAGCGAGTATAGCCTTTCCACTTTAGTTTTTTTTGCAGCAGGTTGCCGGCCAAGAGCCAACGGTACACCACAATGTGCGGCACATCGAATTGGGGGCACTTGCCGCAGTTGCGTTTTAGATATGGTTTTGTATTTGGTTAGGGAGGGAGGACACCTGGTTCCCGCTGATTGATGGGGGCTGTGTTCTTGGCGCAGGATCATTAACGATTACAATCGATTTCACTTGTAATTCAAAAACTACTTAAGCTCCTAAGAGCGATCTGGCGATTGTCGATGGATCGGTGAATCGATGTGCGATGATTCGCTTCCAGGGCTTCGAGCGAGCTTCACTTGGCTTTGTTGAAGCGCTCGTCCAGATTCATGCCCTTGATGAGGGTGTACAGCGAGAAGGAGAACTTGGCGATCTGCAGGACAGAGAGAGAGATAGAGCTTAGTGGGGCAGTGGGGCAGCACGGCCTGTGGCTTGAAGTGGAACTGCAGCTTACATTAAAGTAGGTGGCCACATTGATCGGGAATATCTTCATGGCGGTGAGGGCGATGGGCTGTTGGGCCCGATGCATATAGAAGAGTAGCAGCTTGCGGAAGCGGATGCTCTGGCCGAGCCACTGGCAGTGGAAGATGGCCAGGGACAGCTGCTCGTTGTCCAGCATTAGGGATGTGGCGTGGTAGCAGCAGGGCGCCGTCTGAAGGATGACGGCCATCAAGTAAATGATGGCCGCAATCTGTGTGTTGCTGTTGGCGAAAATGAAGATGTTCATCATGGTGGTGCCCATGATGGCGGCGGTGAGCAGGAACTGCACAAAGATGGTAAACGATATGACCGGCTCGACGCATCCCAGCAGCTTCAGCACCGTCTGGTGGTCCACAATGCACCGCTGCAGCTCCTCGCACTGTTCCGCCTGTTTCCTGGGACTCTGGCTTAGCTCCTCCGCGAGCATGCCATGGCCTAGACGATGCACCCGTCTGACCAGCAGCTGGACATGCAGCCGCACCACACACAGATAGACGACGGCATAGACATCGTGGTTGGCCTGGTGCAGGCACGTCCAGTTCATGATGAGGAACTCAATGCAGGCCTGGAGGTAGAACTGCAGCCGTGACTCCTGCCAGTCGAGGCCGGGCAGGTAGAGGGCGTAGGGCGGCTGACCCAGCTGGAAGGCGCTCACAAACGTCGAGCAGGAGTAGATGATGTAGAAGATCTGGTAGAACCACACCATGCGGTTGCAGAAGCGCACCGCCGCGCCGATGCGACGGAATTCGTCCGTCTCCTTGCACCGCCCATCCAGGGCGGCCAAATGGATCTCGGCCCGTCGCAGCAGCGGCAGACTCCAGGCCACAGCCACAATCTTAATGGGTAAGAAACTTGCATTGATGGCCACCTGCAGCGAGGTCAGCACCTGTGAAATCTCCATGCCCCCCATGTACCGGTAGCTGATCACAAAGCACGTGGGCACCCCCAGCAGCTGCCACCCGTACATGATCGCGGCAAAGCAGGTGTAGATCCGTCGCCAGAGCGGGCTCCTGGTGGGTCGACTGTCGTCGGGTGCCTGCGTGCCCAGCACATAGAAGAAGCCAAAGAGGCTGGCCAGTGCCCGGCGGGACTCCTTACACTCCAGCCCGCTGTCCCGGCCTGGGGCATTGCCGTTGGCGCTCCGATCTTTGCCTTCCATCTGAGTGTATCCGACTTTTGTGGGGTCCTGCAGAAAGGAGCAGAGCCTTTTATACGCCACGCAGGCAAAAGAAGCAGAGTTTGGTTTTCTATAAAAAATAGTTTTTATTTTGTCACTTATTTTGGTCTCCGAATCGAATGGTTTTAATATTAAATTAGTTGGTTGTCGTTTTGTTAAATTTTAAACGTTAATTGCTAATTTGTACATAAAATAAGTCACAAGCAGCATTTATTATTGCATTTATAATATTTTCGTGGAACCGCTGGGGTCGCTGCAGCTTGCTGGTTCATTATTTAATGGCAATTAAACGGCAAAAATAAATACGAATACGGATACGGATATACGGACATACGGAAATACGGGTCTGACTTTCATTTTCGGGCTGGGGCTGATTAATAAATAAATAATGCGCTATGACGGTATGGCGGTACGGGAAGGATTGCAATTAAACTAGAAGGTAAAATGTTGGCTATCGTTTGAATCTGATGGTTCTTTTCGTTCTCTGTGCTCGTAAAATGTATAGCATATATTATATATATAGTATGGTATAGTATGTCTGTAAATATAGATACAATTGCTTTCGTTCTCTATCAAATATCAGACACGTACATATCTAATCCTTTTTCCCCTTTTTTGTTTTTGTTTGGTTAACGTTTGCATTTCTTCTGTGAGCATAAACAACAATTTGTCTAAATTATAGTTATTAATTAGTTATAGATAATCGTATTTTTATATATGTATGTTTGTATGGTATGGCGTTTCCGCTCTTTGTGTGATTGTGTAGTGGTTTTGTTTTGTGACCGACCGATCGACCGACCATTTCAATATATAACAATAGAGAGGAAGGCTAGCTTCGGAAGCCCGAAGCATTTGATACCCTTGCAGATGGATTGTTCCTGATGTCGTGATCCGATACAAAAAGATGAAGGATAAGGACAGACGAAATCCTCTCTGCAAGTGTTAAACAAGCTATACACCTCTAAGCAGAAGAACATGGGTATACGGATATACACGGGTATATGTATGTATGTAAATTGTTTTTTTTTGTAAATTTCTGGATATTATACATTCGTTTTGTTATTTGGAAAATAGCGCCCTTCGTTACAGGTTTTTCTTGTATATAGGGAATGGGCTTACATGTAACGTATAGTATTTATCTTGAATAAGTATGAGTATAGTTTTGTAAATCGATCGATCGCGCTATACCAATATACATTATAATATGGTATTCAATTCAGAGCTAGTAGTTGGGGGGGTTAACGCAGCATATAAATATATATATATATATATATATATACGTATGTAAATATGTATATGTATCTAGTCTAGGTATCTATAAATATATATATATATGTATATATTTAAGGTATGAATATATATAAACATTTTATCAGACTTAAAAATGGAGCTTACGGCGGCTGGCTGGCTGGCGTGTGTGTGTGTGTCTTGATATTGGGTTGTTGTGTGGATGCTCTTCACGGAATTACAAAGTATTATTTAACATTATTATTGTTGTTATTTTTTGTTGGTGTTGTTTTGCGAGCTGGAAACCGTCTCGCTATCTACGCGTATAAAATACCACGAGCATATTTTTCTATAGAACTCTTTTTCTTTCGGATGTGATTGTAGGATGTGGGAACTAGTCTTCAACACTACTTTTAAGGCAAATCGCACGAGTCAGGGGCACATCGAAACATCGTAATCTATAATCTATAAGTAACCGGATGTGAACAACCTCGATGACTACTCCTAACTTACAGATATCAAAAGATTATCCCCTCCTAAGGGGTTTGCTTCTAGAGTCTCGCCACGGTATAAGCCGTCCAATAGGCTATTGCCATCCCACTCGCTTTCGTGCCTTATTGCTATTCGTGTCCCGCTCTCTCACAGACGGTATTCATAGTGGGCCGAGCGGGAGCGTCGAGCACCCGAGTACCAGCGATAGGGAACACGTTCCTGGTGCAGCGACAAGCCCATGCTGCCAGAAGCTGCCACACTGCTTACGCCTACGCTTATGCTTCCGCTTCCGATGTCCGCTCCCGGACTGCGCGCCAACTGCAGGGTCAGCGCCAGTCGCGCCTGCTAGGAGGATGTCGAGGGCGAGGGTGTGCTGGCACTGGAAACCTGACGATGTCTCCGATGATGCTGCTGCTGCTGTTGTTGTTGTTGTTGTTGTTGCTGCTGGTGATGAGGCTGCTTCATGGCCGGGGCCGTCATCCGGCGGACCAAAGCGTGAGGCGGTAATGGCAAGGCGTTGGCATCCAGATACGCCTCCGGACTGAAGCGCACCCGACTGTGCTGCGAACCGATAGACCCCTCTTTGGCGCTCAGATAGGAGCTGTCGTCGCTGGTCAGCGAGTCCGGGGGCGTGGGATTCGTGGGCGTGCCCTGCTGCGACGATATAGAACCGTTCAGCGGTGTGCCCGTGCCCGTGACCTTGCTGCTGCTGCTGTTGTTGTACTTCTTAAGCGAGCTGCGCAGCTTGGCCTGGCTGCTGGTGACGGTGGCCGGTGGCCCTACCATCGGCTGCTGATAGGTGAGGGTGAGTGCATGCTGCTCAAAGGGCAGGCTAGCGGGGCGCGCAACCGACGCATACTTGCTTTTTGTCATCGGCAAGGGGCTGTGAATGAGGCGATTGAGCAGCTTTGGCGAACCGGCGTACAACTCCTGCTTGGTGGGTGGCGTCGGCGGCGGCGCTTGCTCTCATCCCTCTCGTAGTCCACATTCAGATTGAGATTGTTGTAGTCGTAGAGCAGCTCCTCGTGCTCCAGCAGTACATTGGAGTTGCTGGATACGGTCGAAGGGGTCCTCCGATGGCCACCGGCACTCACACCCATCTGGGGGACACGGGGCGGCGGCGTTCGCGTCTGGGCCTGCAGCGGCAAGGATGTGGGTGCTTGAACGGGCACTGCCACCGGCACGGGTACGGGGACCACTGGCGCCTCGTACTGATAGTCGTAGTAGTCGGGCAACCGATGATTGTAGTCGTAGGAGTAGTCCGGATACGATTTGCAGTCACGCTCGTAGCTATAGTTCAGCTCCGGCCGATACGGGAAGTAGTTGGAACCTGGTTGGAACAGATGTGCGAAATTAGCCGCCAAATAATAAATCTTCGACCGAAGACAGACACTCACCAAAGTAACCATTGCGATAGTTGCCGGCACCATCGTTCGAGTAGCTCGGCCCGTTCCTCAGGTAGTCGGCCGGGGCATAGAGCGGCGGCGGTCCGATGCCGCCGCCCACGCGAAACTCCTCGAAGGCACCGTCCGTGTTGCCGAAGCTGCTGTTGCTAAGCTTTCGCCGGGGCGATCCCATCGCCGGTTGGGAGCCCGCGTAGAGAGCGGTTATAGCAGCGGTTTGTACTGGTTGCGGTTGTATGGGGGCGGCCGCTGGTGCGAGTGGTGCCGCCTGGTGCTGGTGGTGGTGCATCTGGTGCTGGGGCGTGCGCTGCACTGGAGTGTAATACGGCTGACTTCCACCGATGCGACGGGCCAGTGATGTGGGCTGTGATGTGCTGACGCCCACTTCCAGGCTGCCGTATCTGACCGGATGCCAAATAAACAGTTGGATAGTTAGTTTTTGCTTTCGATGAGGGTTAGCCTATCCCTCACCTTGTGTGACTTGACAGCTTGCGGGGCGTTTCCTGAAACTCTTCCTCCTCCCTGAGCAGCAGCATCTGATCCTCCTCTTGCTCCGTTAGTGGCTTCTCCTCAGTCGAAAGCAACAGAGCAGCCGCTGCCGCTGCTGCTGCTGCCTTGGGGGCCGCCTTCAGGGCCGGCAGCTCGCTGAGCAGCGTGGGATGCACGGGCGACACATTGGACATGCGCACATCGTAGCCGGCCGCCACACCGGCCAGCAGCGAGGCCATGTTGTACAGAAGCAGCTCGATCACCGAGAGCTTCGGCTTCCGGGCGGAGTCGCCTGCGTACAGGGTGGGCAGTGGCACGTTGCTGGTGAAGCGGCTGAGGAGATATGGCGACGGCGACATGATGGGCATGTTCGTGGTGACTCCTGGGCGCCAGTTGTCCATTGCTTTGTTATTGCTTTGGTAACCTGTGGCGCGCAGAATCGTAGTAGATCCCAGTCCAGACGAAGGGCAGCAGTTGACGAGACAGTTTTGAGTAACGTGAGGCAATTTCAAAGGATCAAATTGGTAATTGGGTCAAGGACATCTACAGTCGGGTCAGGGTTGTTTGTTGTGGGGCAAAGGGAACGGGGAACAGGGGTTGACACCGCAGGCAATACCAATAGCAATAACCACCGCATACCATGTAATATCTATGTACCTTACCAAGTCCGTTCAAGTGTACCCCTCTGTCCTTATTACGGAAGGGGGGGGGGTGGGTGTGGTGGGGATAACCGGGTAGTGTTACGGCGTCTAGCAATCAAAACTTGTCTTCAGTTTCTATTTTTTGTTTTGTTTTATTACCGGATATCCAATTTAATGTTTTTTATGGGGGATATTTTTTTGGGTCAGGCCCCTGCGGTCTGGAGCCCTGCCCAAATGGGAAATACATTCATATACAAAGTACATTGAAATCAAATCGAAATGTAAACGTAAAAAGAAGACAAATAATTGATAAATATACAATCTATAAAAAAGTCTATAAAAATAATACAAAAAATTATCATTTTTCTTTCTTCATTTTTGATCACAGTTTTTTTTTAATTTTTTTTTTTTGTGTGTTGTATTTGTTGTTGAAAAGAAATCATAAAAATGTGAAGGACACGAACCGGTGTAAAAATAAAACTGTGTTCAAAATACTAAATCGAATCAAATAAATTGAAATAAAATTAAATTCCTTGTATGCTCCACAAAACGTTTCAATCCTCGTTCGTTTCATTTCTATGTTTCTAGCTGTGTGTGTGTAGGGGGTTTTCATTACCCGATTTATTTATTTAAAAATGTATGAGGTTTTCGTTTGTTTAGCGTATAAAAAAAACTATGATGATAGATTAAATCATTTTAGATTAAGGCCAGTCGACACTACTAATACCCGGGTCTCAGTTGGTCACATATATTCTTTGAGTACAGTAACAGCAAACAAAGAACATGAATCGTAAAGCTGAAAGGGATTCTCTACAAAATGTGGAGCACAGCGGAATGAAATCGCTTCCTTTGAATTTTGAAAATAACTCTCACAAAGATACAGTAAAAGGAAGATATATATAAAAAAAAAAATTCACACGGATTCATACGACTAAAACTTAGTTCAACTAAGATGTATGTGTGTATGTAATGTATGGTAGGGATTTATACGCTTACATAGGTTCATGTAGGTAGGTATGTATGCATCGGTATAAATATAGTTGTATACATATATAGTTTCATGTATGGTTTCCTTAAGGTTAATCCAAATCGTTAAACATCTATAAATATTGGTTTAGCTTGAAATATATTCTGCCATCGTCCCATGCATCTTTATGGGATGTGTTAGTATCCCTTCCATCACTTCTGTACTTTGCTTCTTCATGGTTAAACAGTCCCAAGTAAATCGTTCTCCTAATCGTCCCCCTTGTCGTCTGTGCAATCGTCACTCCTTCTTTCTCTTAATTGGTCACTTTTTTACAATTGTTTCCTTCTTTTTAATTATCAAATCATCTTCCTATGGGTGCCATTGGTTCCTCATAGTGGTACTTGTGAATACCCTTTAATGGTAGACCCTCACAATTTCTGATGTTCCTATTGGTCAATCCTTAATAGGTTTAATCTTCCTCTTAATCAATCCTTAAACTTTTTCTCTAATACCTCACACAAATCACTGGACTAATTACGAATTGTTTGGTTTTCATTTTTAATCTGGATGAATATTGCTTGGCTTTCGTTAGGAACCGATTCGAGAGGGGCTTCGGTTGGCAGTTCAACTATCGTGTCATTATCTGATTCCATTTGATATCATCCCTCCATCGAGGGGAATCCCTTAATCTAGCCCCTTAACGTGATGTTCCTTCTACTCCTGTTTTAGAGTAGGTCTAACTATCTGTCTGTCTTTCGTCTTTCGGATCAATGCAATCGGATATGTGGTCGGTTTTTCTTTCGGGTTCTGGCTTATTCTAGGGTTTTAATATAAAACAATGAGCAATTTATGCGTTTGTGTGCAGGTGTGGTGTGGGTATGTGTTTCGTGTATGGGTGTGGGCATGGTCGTGCACCAGGCAGCGAGGTTAACCAGGATCCAGAAGTCCAACTCCAACACCAACACATCTAGATCATCTATCGTCTTCGGGCTTCAGCAGCGCTCTAGCTGCTCACAGGATTGCGTTTGGGGCTTCTTGCTCTTGCGCTTGAGGTTGCGACTGGCGCTGCCGCCCTGGGCCATCTCCAGTTCAGCCTCGTACGGATCGATGGCACTAAATTCAGTGCTACCCATGTGACCACCCCCGCCCATTGCATGCTCCGACAGCTTGCTGTACTTCTTCTTCGAGCGCGAGAAGATATTTATCAAGGAGCGAATCTTGTTGGAGCCGGAGGAATGATGGTGATGGTGGTGTGGATGCTGGGCGCCAGATTTGTGTGGCTCAGTGGGCGCCTCGACGGACTTGGATTTGGTTATGTGCTTGGGTCGCTGCTTCTTTTGATTCTTGATGTGCAGGCGCTGCTCTTCCTCTAGCAGATGTTGCTTCATCTTGATCACATCCGGATGGGGCTGGACGTCCAGCATGCGGCGTGTGACCAGTATGGAGTTCTCTTGCATGTTATAGCCGTTCTGGCTGCCGGTTGCCATGGCCATGGCCTGCTCATGCCTGATATCGTGTGCATCTCCATTGCCGCCCGTTGACGAGGAGGAGGTGGAGAAGCTGATCGATGCACTGGACGCGTAGGGATCGGCTTTGGCAGTGCTTGTGCTCGAGGGTGTTGTGGGTTCCTCGAAGCTGACGCTCTGAAAGGTCACCGAGCTCTTGCGCGAAGTGGTCGAGTTTTGGCGCACCTGGCTCGAAGCTGACGAAGTATCCATCGACGTCTGCTCCAATCCACGATCATCGTTCTCGTTCCCGTCCTCTAGTTCCTCCTCGTCGCTGGAGCTTTCCTGCTGCCGGCTGTTGTTCGGCTCCTTAAAAAAGCAGTGACGCGGGAACTGCGAACCCGAGGCATTCCGCTTGAAGCGTCCGCCCCCACCCTCGAAGGCCTCCTCGGCATCGTCGTAGTCCAGGCTTAGGGGATCCGCCAGGGAAGTGGTCAGCGGTGTGCAGTTGTACATGGTTAGGTCGCCGCTCGACTTGGAGTTTACCCGCTCACTGCTGGCGTTAATCTTCTTGACCACCTCCCGGTAGAAGGCACGATCGTAAGTATTATTCTCGCCCCTCGCCTCCAGAGGCAGGGCCAGGCTGGTAGCTGCCGCCTGCGGGTGGCTGCTGTCCAGCGAATGCTTCTTCCGGCCCACCGCTGGACTGTTACCGAGGCTGCCACCGAAACGTGTCAGACTCACGCCCGAGCCGATGCCTGCTGCCCCACTGCTGCTGGCGGCGACGGCCGCGGTGGTGCTGGACTTGAGGAAATGAAAACAGCCCGTGGTGGGTGTCACCGTGTCCGTCTCGGAGCTATCGTCCGATACTAGAAAGAGCGGCGCCGTAGAGAGTTGGTAGGCCGCTGTGGCACTGTCTAGACCATACTCTTGGCTCCTGGCTCGATGGTAGAATTTGGCTGAGGATTTGCTTTGGCTGTGGCTGCTGTTGTTGCGGATTGTCTGGATGTGGCTGTGGCTGCAGTTCGAGTTGGAGTGGGGCAATGAGGCATTCGGGTGGATGATGATGGATGATGTTGCGGGTGAGAATGCGGTGGAGGATGTGGGCAGCATTAACGGATTAGTTTTGCTCTGGTTACTAATATTATTATTACTATTATTGTTGCTATTGCTATTGTTAATCATTTGTTGTTGGTTGCTCTTATTGATGTTGTTGTTGTTGGCGGAGTTATAGCTGTTGTTGTTGTTGTTGGTGAAGGTTGTGGTGGAGATGTTGTTGTTGTGGTTGGGGCGCGTTAGAAAATATGGCAATGGTATACCTGTGGCCCTGCCAGCCGCCTCGGCCCCATAGAAGGGCGACTTGGTCGCAACACCAACACCAGCACCAGCCACGGCCACGGTCATGCCCATTCCCCCGACCAGCTGCTGTTGCGGCGGCGGCGTCGACGATGCCGAGGCCGATGACGGATGATGCATGGCCTGGCCCGGACCCTGTTGCTGCTGTTTGCTTTTGTCCAGATTGGGGGCACTCTTGCTGAACGACGAGTGGGTGGAGGTTTGGGCGGGCCACACCGGCTGTCCGCCGCCCAGCTGCGAGGGCAGCAGCGAGCGCTCCCTTTGGTGCATCGTCGAGGGTCCCCACGTCTTGCCCTTATGCCCATCGGTGACTGGCTCGTTCGTACACCACAGATAATCAGAGGTAATTCGGAACCAAAAAGAAACGTAAGACAACGTAAAATAAAGAAAGAACAAAAACGAAATTAAACAGAAAGCAAATCAATGCATGCACAAGAATGTAATTAGAAAATAAGAAAAAATAAATGATTATGGTCTGCATTCTTTTGGCATGAGGCATCTAATTCTAATCTAATCTCCAAGTGCAAAACCCTGTGCAGTGCGTTTCAGTACCTTAAGCACAACACAAGACCAGTACACTCTTGGGCCTATTCTGAGTTCTCTTTGGTTTGCAGGCCCTTGCAATTGGTCTTCCACTAACAGACTTCGACTGTAGACTCTCGTCTACATGCATACATTCAGAATTACATTACACTAATATTCAATGGTTTCTTAATTTTTCACATTTTAATGTTTGGGCTTATGGTAATGAAACGCACTTTAGATTAACTTGAGTCATCAAAAACAATGAACCTGAGATCTTGTGATTATATGAATCTAATCAGAATATAATCCGAGTCCAATTAGAATATTGATAGAGTGCGCGAGTACTCACGTGCAACGAGTCGTAGTCCGGAGAAGGATGGTGAGCCAGGCGGCTCTGCCTTGTCGCGCACGGCCGTGATGGTGTGCCGGAACTCCGTGGGCAATGATATCTGCAGCGGCTTGTTTTGCTATCAATAGATTGGGGGTATTAGCATAGCATTAGATCTCCAGTTTAATATGTAAAATGGGGGGTATATGGGGGCTACCTTTTTGCCCTTTTTGGGCTTTCGTTTCGGTACTGGCTGCATCATGTCCAATTCCCGTCCAATCAGCTCTATCTCACGCTCTCGTAGATTCTGTTCCCGTATCTTAAGGAGGGTCGCCTTCTCGCGCTGCTCGTTCTGAACCTGAAGCAGCTGCTCCTCCTTGTTGCGCAGTTCCTAGACGGGGAGTTATACGGGGTATAAATTCAGTGCGGGGATGTCAAAGAACATGCCAAAAACGATCAAAAATAAAACGAAACTAAGAACCATGCAGCAGTTGGTCTGAGGTACTGGTTGCGGGAGGGATATTGTGGCAGCGTTGTTCAACCAATTGGAAGTTGGAAACGAATCAGAAACAGCCAAAAACAGGTCAAGTAAAGCAACGGAAACAAAAAAAAGAAACGAACTGTAACTGAAACTTAAAACTCAAGCAGAGAGAGTGAGGGACGGAGAAACACGAGAGAGAGAGAGAGAGAGAGAGAGAGAGAGCAACCTCTTACCTCTTCGATGGTTTGGAAACGCTTTACATAGTTTTTGGGGGATAATTTCGTTTAGTTTGTTTTTGTTTAGAAGAAAAAGTATAAACCAAATGATTAGAATGCCGTCAGAGATAATAAAAATAGTATAAGAGATTCGGCGAGGGGGAGATGAAGATAACTCAAGAGAGAGAGAGAGAGGGAGAGATTGAGAGAGAGCACACAAAAAACATCTAGAGGTGTGGTCTCCTTTGAGGAATGGGGAATAGATGTTCCCAAAGGTTTCCTTCGCCCGTTGCCAAATACCTTTTCTTTTTCGCGCAAATCGTGCAGGACCTCGGCTATCTCCTTTTTCCAGCACTCCTGCATGTAGTGAAAAGACTCCTGCGGCGTCAGCGTGAACTTGGACCGGGCAATGCTCTCCAGTTGCTTGAGTATTTCCTTGAACCCAGGTCGTTTGTGCGGATCCGTTTGCCAGCAGCCTGCAATACGACATATATGTATGAGTGAAATCATACTGTTTGGGGGGTTGCGGAAGACTCACTCTTCATGAGAGATCCCCAGGTTTCCGGACAGGTTTTTGGTATGGGCAATGTCAGGGTATTGACAGCCACGCCATACGCCACGGACAATGGATCGAACCCTTTGTACGGTGTCTCGCCAGTAATTAGCTCCCACAGCAGCACACCATAGCTCCAAACATCCGAGGATCTGCAGAGAGGGGACAGTTAGTGAGAGATACTGCACAGTTGTGCTAGACTTTTTTGAAGGACACTCACTTGGAGTACGTGCTGACACTGATCACCTCGGGCGGCATCCAGGCATACGTGCCCGCAGCGCTCATCCTTTGCGTGTTGTACATTTCGCGGGCGAGTCCAAAGTCCGTGATCTTGAGCGTCTTCTGCTGCAGATGGTTGTCTTCGATGGCCTCGTAGATGAGCACATTGGAGGACTTGAGGTCGCGGTGTATAATAGACATGGGCGCCTCGTTGTGCAGATAGTTCATGCCCCGGGCAATTTGTATGGCCCAGTTGACCAAAACATCTGGCGGTATCTTGCCAGCCAGAATGCGATTGAGGCTGCCTCCGCGGGCATACTCCATCACAAGGCAGAGCTTCGTCTTGAGGCAGACGCCGCGCAGGGCGGCGATATTCTCGTGCTTGAGGGCCCAAAACAGTTTCGCCTCCTGGAGTACATTGTCGCGCATCCTTTGCATATCATCGTCGCCAGTTTGGTGGGCGATCTTGATGGCCACCTCCTCGCCATCGTAGAAGCCGCGATGCACCTTGCAGAAGCCACCAGAGCCGATCACCTCCTTGATGTCCATCTCTTCGTACTCGATCTCGTGCGGCTGGATGTCACCAATGGCCGATGGTACGTTCAGCTGCAACGGGTCCTCGTCCGTGACATAATCACGAGGAAATACACCAACCTGTGGATGGAGTAACAGCCAGTGAGTGTGGAGTCTCGCAGTCTCGATTATAAACTGCTGCTACTCACCTTGTCACCAATCTTGCCCGTCCACCATCCCACATCGCCGGAGACCTCGCTGTCCGTGGAGAGGACAACCACAATTTGGCCGCGGCGCAGGGTCAGCTCATCTTCGCCCTGGGCATCGTAGTCGTACAGGGCTGTCCAGAGGCTGCCGTCACCAACCTGAGCATCGGCATCGTCCACACCGTTGTCTGGACTCGGCTGGTGCTGGTGGTGCTGCTGCTTTTGGCTCTGCTCCTCGCTGATGGGGAGCATGGCTGCTCCTGCTACCGGTATTGCCGTTCCTTATCGACTGTGCTGTGACCGCATCAAAGGCTCACACTCGGCCACATAGGATCGCGATCGCGTTCGGCCCGCGCCCCGATATCCACGCTGCCGTCTCGAGCAGTCTTTGTGTCGAGCGTTGCGTTGCGTTATTCTGCGAATTCTGCGAGATAAAAAAAAATGGAAAAAAAAAGAGGCTTAACAATAGCATTAGCTGGAAGAAGGGGAGCACTGTGGTGTGGTGCGCCCACCACAGCACTGCCCTGTCGCTCTTGCGGGTTCAGGTGCAGCGCGCCTTTTTCCACTCACCCAGATCTAAAAAGGGAGATTGCCTTGCACTCCTTTTTTGAGGCGGCTGCTTTTGTAGTTGCTGCTGCAGTGGTGCCACCGCTACCGCTACCGTCCCTGCCCTGCTCCACTGTTCCACGCCGTGTCACCCTCTTCGTCTGTCCAACCGTCTTTCTGCCCAACCGACCGACCGACCGACTGACTACTGCACGCAAGCAGAGGCACGCACGAAACAATCAGACAACACGATACAAAACACACACACACGCACGCACACAACACACCATTGTCGAGATGTCGTTGTCCCGTGTCTTTTCGTTACGTTTGTTACGTCGCTTGGGCACTGCGGCTGCAACGGGCCGGGTTCAATTATACTTGGTTTAATCAATTGCAATCGCTATGTATTAGCAATGTATTGATTTTTGTTTCCGCATATGTTTTTAAAACATAAAAAAAACCAGAGTTGTGCAGTTTAGGGATGGGTATCGATGGCAATATCGATACAGTATCGATTTAATATTTCAGTTAAAAAAGATATGATAGTCAACGCGATATTTTTTGATAGCAGTATCGAAATATTAAACATATCTTTACTCGATGACGGTGTCCTGCGGCGCATTTTTGAGCAGAGCCAACCTATCGATGGGCCGCCCACTTAACCGAAATTCAAATGCATGGAAGCGCACGCGTTTTAGACTCGTTTGCTTGTCTTTCCTTTATAATTATTTTAATTACTATTATGATTTCGTCTGACTATCCCTTTCTTGCTGATTTAGTTAAATCATTTTGAGCTTTTTACAACATTTGGTATGGTTTCGTTATTTAACTAATATAATCTCCTTGGACTCTGCGCATGTTTCGTGCAGGGAGGTGGGGCGGGGCCGGGCAGAAGACAGTTTCTGCTGCGGCCTCTGATTTTGCTTAGCCGCGTCCCGCTGTGTATCCCGGCAGCGCCGTGCACTCTCTTGCTGCTGTAGCTCTTGCTCTGCTACCGCTGCTTCTCTCTCTGGGACATCCCTTCGGCCGCTCACCACGCGCCCCAGTGTGGGCGGGCGTTTTGGTCCATGCCATGCTATTCCATGTGTTTTGCAAGGCAGCCAAACACTTAACCACTCAGGGTATACACAGGCAAGGTAAGGTCATGCAAGTGGCCTCGTCATTCTCTTCATTAGTAGCGGAATTTATTTCAGTTGGAAGAGAGAAGAAAAACAGGAGAGCAAAAGAGTCAGATGGCCGGACGGAGTGAAAAACCTATGACCTCACCTTGCACTCGTGTACCATGTTCTTACCCACCCATTGGAGCTGGTACTCTGCTGTAATCGGCTCCGCTCTGCTCGGCCTGGTTCGGCCTCAGCCGAATCGGCTTTTGCTCTGCCGGGCTGGTCCAGCGGCATCCCTTCACAGTGGCATTTGTTGGGATTTTTTTTGCTCAAATATGTAACTTATATTAGTGGATTATTCTTTTATTTATTTATTTTTTTTTTGTTAAGCAAACTTTTTGGTTTGGATACACATGTAATTAAATAATTGTAATTTACAAACAAAATTATTTCACTGGTATTTCATATTATTTAAACCATTCTCGTGGGAAATGGTAAATTGTATTTTCATAATGCTATCCAAGCTACATACATTTGTATATCCATAAAAGATTATTTTATAAATTGTACAAATTTGTAAGTTTTTAAGCGTTTGATATGTGAAGGTATTTCCAAGATGTCCACAAAATGTCAAAATGCTCATTCATTCCCACTGTACATTAGCATTAGCATCATCGTACGCGCCGCTTCCATTGCTGTCGGCTGCTGCGGCATCAGCATCGGCATCTCATCGGTCCTGAACCCAGAGCCGGAGCCAGTGCCATAGCCATAGCCGGACTTGGACCCAGAGCTCGACACAGAGCCCAGTGCCAATGCACGGGGCTACGGCAACGGCTGCTGTTCGCACGACTCCGCCAAAAAGGCAAAGTCCGACCCGACCCGACCCGACACGACCCGACCGGATCCGACCCCGAACGAGCGCAGCATCTCCGGAAAAAGTGGAATACAAATGAATAGGAAAACGGTTCGGTTCAGTTACGCGCAAGATTTCAACACAAATCGTAGCACATTTCACGGCGGCAGACGCGGCGTGCGCAGCGCACGGGCAGATTGCACGTAAGGAAACCAGAACGGGGACCCAACAGTATCGAGATTCGGCACAGGGAAAAGCCAGAAAACTTAAGTCAAAAACTGCTATTCAATACCCCGCGCCCATGACCGGAATAGTTGAAAATCTTTTTTAAATAAATATGAATACAAATTTCGGATCTGATGGTAGTTAACAGATTTCATTAGGTTTGCCGGAGCCGTCGCCATTGCCATCGCCATCGCCGTGGTAGAGTCGGTCGTTGCCAAAATTTCTCAACATTTTTTTTCCGTGCTTCTCGCCGCGTGCGCGTTTTACTGTGTGTGTGCGTGTGTGTGTGTATGTGTGTGTGCGTGTATGCGTGTCATCGTTTGTGTGCGTATGTTTATGTGTGTCGGAGTGTGCGTCCCCGTGCGTGGCTGTGGGTGTCTGTGCGAGTGTGTTGGCCCTTCTTTCACATATTTCATTCCTTTTTTTTGTATATTTTTTTTTTCAAAAAGCCAAAGCAGAAAAATGTAAAAACACAGCCGCCCCGCCTTCAAGACGGTCCCAAAAGCGCAAAAAAAATAAAGAAATACCCAATGAAATAAATAATACATTTTAGCTTAAGCTTTCGCCCTTAAAACGAAACGAAACGCACAAAAAACAAGCCAAACCAGATTGAAATAAGTAATTGTTTAAGCATTAAAATAGAGGAAGAAATCACAAGGAATTGGAGAGAACAACGTAAGGAAAATCCTTATCCATACTATATTTATTCATTCTTATTCACTCACAACAAATACTTCATTCCGCTGTTGGATGAATTCATAAATGCTCGTCCTAGATTCGTTTATGTGTAAGATTCTTTTATGAATACCATGGAAATTGCTTATTCTTTGTGCTGTACGAGTATTTGCAGAGTTTTCTTGGGTTCTTGGATTTTTTATTAAAGGTGGTCCAGCCCATCTTGGGCTCTATTTGAAGTCATATTTGGTAAAGTTCTTTGGGGATTTTATTGATTTGGCTTTAAAGTTTATACAAATTGTTGCAGATTGTTTCTTAAGGGTTCTATCCTTGGTGTTCTATTGATTTTGCTTAAAAGTTTAGCTAGAAATGGCTTAAAGGTTTATTGGGTTTCGTCCATGGATTCGTTGTAATGTTTCAATTATGTTTTGAAAGGTAGAATCTATTATTTAATCTATTTACCTGTCTCTCAATACTTTCCTTGACACTATTTCCGCTCTTTTGTTGCTGTTGCTGTTGCTGCTGCTACAAATTAAAAAACAAAAACCAAAATAAATGAAGGCAGACCAGCACATATACACACACACACACATATAGACACATATACATATATATCCATGTATGTATATATAGACATAAATCCATGTAAAGCTGTTGCCTGGCCTCTAAAATGGCTGCCGTTGCCTCTCTGCCGGTCCTGCTACTGATTCGGCTGCTTCTGCTGCTTATGCTGCTGGTAGCAGCTCTGCTAACGCCGGCGTTAGCGTTGGCAGCGTGGTAAGCAGCGCGCAAGAAGTTGAGGTTATGTCTGCGCCGCAAAGTGTGCTCCAAGGGGCCTGATATGGGGGATGGGATGCTGCTACTGCTGCTGTTGCTGCCCTTGGCACTGCTCTGCCTCTGCTTCTGCTTCTGGTTCTGCTTTTTCTCTGCTTTTTTGTCGCCCACTTTCGAGGGGCGTGCCGAATGCAGCATCCCTTTCGAAGCTTCCTCCTCTGCTTTCGTTTTTTTTTGGAACGGTGTTGGGGAGGTGGTTTGGTGGCTTGGTGGCTTGGTGGCTTGGTGGGTAGGTGCTGCTGTAGATGACCTAGCCCTATTTTGGGACATTGCACAGTCTCATATGCTGCCGCTGGTATAATGTGGCTGCGCAGCTGGCAGGACATTTTGTTGATTCCACTTTCTCTGCCGCTTTCGCTGCCTCAGCTGCTCAGCTGCTCAGCTGCTGCTCATGCTCAGCTACAATTTCAAAGAAGAGAAAAGCAGAGCCAGAAGAACAGCTGGATGGTGGACCGCAGAAGAGCAGAAAAACAAACCAAATGAAATGCAAAGAATAACTAGCATCTAAAGAAGAAAGGCAAAAAAACAAAAGTGAATGGCAATGTAAGAGAAGAAGCAGACTGAAAGAGAAGATGGCGAATGGCAACGGAAGAAGAAGCAAAAGACGCAAAGAAAGTTGAGCGGAAATGACAAAATAAGAAGCAAAAAAGGCAGCAGTTGAAAAAGAAGGAAGGAGCGTTATAAGATGCGGAAAGGGCCGCGGCTTTACATTTATACCCGATACACCCGAATGGTGTGTGGCTATATCTGCTAAAAGTTCATTGAATTGAACAATATGTAGACTATTTTTATTGACTGAAAATGAGAATGAGCGTGGCAGTTGGCTGCATAGCCTCTGCAATTTTATTTGTATCTTCTGGCTATCCGATTTTCCGTCTTTCTCTTTGATTCTGCGTTTTTGATTTTCTCTAGTCTTCAAAATTGTGGGTGCGGAAAGGGGCCAAACAAGACAGACAGAAAAACGTGGCTATTCTATGATATGTAGCTGCATACATGTGTATATGATATCTGTACTGGGGTACAGAAAAGATTAGGATATGTGCTGAGTGCCTGTATTGATATCATTAAAACTGATGGGGGACTTGCTTGAACTGAATCTGGAATATTCTGCGTACTTTGTAGGATACTGAATCATGCCCAAGCAATGTAGCCGGTTTTTGCGAATATGAAACGGAATTTGTTCCTGATGCAATATCTTCTTATTTTATAGTCTTTGGTAGAATGTATTTGTCAAGAAATAATAATACCTTCGGCAATGGTGTAGCTATCGACTCCTCAGTAGATCATGTTCATACATAAACCCATACATACATATGTATATATTGTATCCCACATTCATTTTCCTTACCCTTTTGTACTTTTCAGAACACCAAAAGCCAACACACAAGCCCAGAAAACTATTACTCTAAGGAAATCCATAATTATTCCAAAGAAATATACCACTGTATGCAAAAGGAGCTGCCCACACGGTGATAGCACGTATCGTCTGAGTGAAAAATGCTCTCCAGTGTGTCTCCTACATCAACATCAGCTCCTGAAAACGGGAGAAAGAAACAGCAACAGAAACAGCAACAGAAACAGCAACAGAAACAGAAACAGCAGCAGCAACGTCCGAGTGATCATTGATGCCAAGAGCCGGAGTCGGGGAACAAGTGGAACCAAGTCGTTAGCCACCGGCTGAGTTCCGGAGTTCCTGAGCAACGAGGAAGCGAAATCCGTTGCCTTGGCGCCTCCGCGCTGCGCGATGCAAGGGAACAGCAGCCGATCCACATTAAGCGCACAATCCTCGGGCACACCGTCGGCCTCCACGATATCCTCGTCACAGGGAAAGGTGAGTGTGGTACCTCCTTCCTTTCCACCCGTCAAGACAACCTTCAATTAGGGTTGCGTCTGGGAGGGCGGTTCAAATACGGTCCCAGTGCCAGTCCTCCTTCTTCTGGTCTGGCGGCTCATCGTTAGCGAGAGTCTCCAGTTACGATACCCCTTGGGCCACTTCGTCCTTTCCGTTTCCGTTTCTGTCTCTGACACTGACTCTGTTTGCAGTCTGGAGTTTAAGGCTTAAGTTACTTGCGGAAAAGGAGACCGAACCGTACCGAGCCGCCCATTAAATGTGTTCAAGCAGCAATATATTCAGGAATGTTCTCTATTTAAGAAGGTTTAGCTGCAGAATGAGACCTTAAGAGGATTCTTTTAACGAATCAACAAGTTGTTCCATTGTCACAGATATAGAATTTCATAAAAAACTTAAAAATAATAGAAATGAATTTATTATAATTTAAAATACTATTTGGAGTCGCTGCTCTCTGTGTGTGTGTGTGTGTGTGTTTGTGTGTGTGTTCGTATTCCCACAAGACAATATTGATATTTGAATCAGAAAGAAATGAGAAAGAACGAACGAAATAAGTTGGCCCCAAGTGATTCATTCGTCCACAAAATTGGAAAATGCACCGCAATTTCCCCCTTAGTATGTCAATGATTATTTGCCAATTAACTTTTATTTGAGCTTTTATTAAGCGGAAGTGGTAGAGCAATCCCACACGTAATCAGAAATGGATTCCAGGACAGCATTTCACTTGCATTTCTCGTCCGTAATATCCATGTATAAATATATAACTGATATACATACATATAAACGCCTCGTGTAACGGTGTTTGTGTTTTATTTCTCCCAAACAGCTAGACCATAATCATGTATGTATATCATGTATGCTTTGATCTGGAACCAAATAGTGAGCCAAATTTTTAAATATTCCGCTCATTCGAAAGTACTGATTGGTGCTTTTGTTGCCTGCCCGTTCTTTAGCCAATCCATTTCATTTCGCATCGTTTTTCTTTGTCTTTCAAATATTCCTTCAAGAGATCTCAATTTGATATGTGCAAAAGATTTTAGCGTATCGGCGTCCCATTGGGGGAAAGCGTTTTCAATCCGAGTGCAATTTTATTTGACAGCTTCCCTCCGCTTCCTGCCCCTGGCAAGCTCCTCCCGGCTGCCTGCCAGTGTGGCACTGTGGCAGCTGGGAGTTGTACCAGTGCTAGTACAAGCGTGGGGCTGCTGCAGCACATTTCCGCTTTCAAATTGCTTGGGTGTGTGCGTATGCGTGGGCGACTGAAGGAGGGGGTGGACAGGACAAGACAGGAAGATGGGCAATCGGGTATAGGGGGGAGAGGGGAAGATGGAGGGGAACATAAATGTAACTGAGGAACTGCATCCGCTGCTTGTCAATCGTGGGAGTGGTAGAATAAGGAGTGGGATGGCGCCTCGGCTTGATGAATGCAACGCAACCTTGTCACTGATGGGACACCGCCCCCCGCTCACCCCGCTCACCCCTCAAACACCACACACTCGCATATACATATGTAGCTCCCATCGCCTCTCCTTTCTTCTCCTTTTCCTTTTGCGCCCGAACACACCCTCTGTCCATGCTCCTTCGCCTTCCTTTATATATTTGCATTGCCCATCCGCCGTCGTTGTGTCTTTTATCGTTTTTAATTAAACATTGCCGTTTTGGGCTATTACACACACAAACACAAAACACACACACACACAGACTACATATGTACATATGTGCACATGTAAATATGTGTGTTTTGCTGATATACTTCGTCCTTTTTGGAACTGCTGGGAGTTTCGTTTCTTCTGTTCGCAATGGGGGAATGTCAAATGTATTAAAGAAACGCTAGAGCACAGTTGTGGCAAATTTTTTGTTCAAGAATTAAAGCCTACAATCGGTTTGAAGACCATACGGACCCATGCGCGGTCGGTGCAAGGTCGTATGAAAACAAAAATGAATAAAAAGGAAATATTAGACCTCAATACACATGTAGAACATGTAAAATAGGAACAGCAGATTTTATAAAAAAACATAAAGAAGGGCTGCTCAAGGAAAATCTCTGTATTCTCTAATGCTCACATAAATTATAATCTCAACGAAGTGAGTAAAGGGTATCTTCTATTCGTTTCGTTTGCTTGGTTGTTGCTTCTAATAGAAATTGCCCTGACACATTTTGAAGTTGTTACTTTTTCTTGAATGGAGGGCGTTCCTTTTATACTGGCACCATATGTGTGTGCGAGTCTGTGCCTGTGTATGTGTGTGTGTGTTTGTATAAGGAAAAAACGAACTGGATGGGTGTCTATGTGTGTGAGGCAATCGTAAAAAATGATGGGTAAAAATCTACGTTTGTCATAATTGTCGTCGTCCATCAAACAAATATATTCGTTGCACCAAGACACACACAGACACAGTACCGCCCATTACATGTGCGCGACCCCTGTACTCTCTATCGTCCAGTCCCCACCTCTTAGTCGCCCGCCACCCTCCATTTTCATGTAAAGTTGCAATTTCTGTTGTGCCCCGAAAACTAGGCAACGCTTTTTTCTGCGCTCGACTTTTATCAGCTTCTTGCAGTTTTTTTTCTTTTTCTTTTTTGTGGAGGGCAGCAGGTGGAGTGGGGGTGTGGGATGGGAAAGTCCAGAGATGGTGAATGGATGCTTGATGGTAGATGGTGGATGGCGGATGGCGGATGGCGGTTGGTGAATGGTGCGTGTGTGAAGCATTATTCATGAAATGAGCTGTATAACAGTGGATTTTTTTCACTGGCTTCTTTTGCTCTCTACTGCCGCTGACCCTCTGGAAAAGTTTCTGCTGCAGAATGTTCGCCACTTAGTTTTTCTTTTGCCCACTTCCCCGCTCCCTCTCGCCCTCTTTCTTTGTCCCTCTGTTCGCCGGGCACCCCATTTTCCATTCGACATGAATGTTCCCCCATAAATGTTTGTTGCACATCGATGGATTTTCCATCAACATATGCTTAATTTTCCAGAAGTTTTCATTCGATTTTTCAAAATCTATAGTGTAAAGTGCTGTGAATGTTTTTCCTTTGCTTAAATGGATATTTTTTCATCTTTACTGCTTATCTCTCGTTGGATTATTATTTACCACTAGTTCTTGGACTTTTTCTTATGGCATAGTTGATTTTAAACCAAATTTGGCGTTTCCAAAAGAAGGGAGACTCTTCGATCCCATCAAATATAATGACAGAATTATGGTTCTACGGGGAATTCGGAAATACTGAAGTTCCCGTGGCGAATAGTCTTTGTTCGGTTGTCAGTTGCAACAAGTTTGTCCTTTCGCTTATGCGAAATTTGTGCAGATAATGAATGTCATGTGCTAACAGTAGTACAGAGGAGAGGGTGTCATTTTGTGGATATATACATATACACATGTAAGTCCTGGCTCCTTTTAAAGTGTTGATTCATTTCACATCTTTAACATTATTATTATTATTATTTGTGTGTACTTTTTTCCATATTTCCTTTCCCTTCGTTTTTCTTTTTTAATCTTCTTTAAGCTTCTGTGTCACTTTTCTTGCTCTTCCATCTTTCCTTATTTTCCTTTGAACTTTCTTTATTCTTCCAGTTTTTTATTTTATAGTTTGGAAATAATTGCACAATTCCAGGAAATTTCTTTGGCCTTGGAGGAAAATTAATATGTGAAAGTGGTATAAGTAATGTTCTGCATTACACATACGCCGCATGTGCCGCCTGCCAATTGTGTCCTCCCGTTTCTCCCTTTTTTTTTTTTTTCTCTGACTGTGTGGGTGTCTGGGATGTACGTCTCATCTTGCCTTCTCCGAACCATTCTGCTACCTCCTCCCATCATTGACTTTCCATTATCTGACTCGAAAAGCGGGTGGGGGTGTCTGTCAAAGAAAGTTTTTTTCTTGTACATATGTACATGTCCATGAATTACCTTGCAGTGCTCCTATAAGTTATAGCATATGGTACTATGATACTATGGTCATGGTCAATGTGAATGCTTTTGTATGTGTTGGTGTGATTCTTGTGGGTGAAGAATTTGTTGTAGATGTTGGTGTATTAGCTGTTGCCATTATTGGTGTAGTTATTGCTGGTGTAACTGCAGTTGTTGGTGTAGCAGTAGTTGTTGGTGTAGCTGCAGTAGTTGATGTGTTTTCCGTTGAAGTTATATGCAATTGTTGTAGATTTTTTTGGTGTATTTATTGGTGCAGCTGTAGCTGTTATAGTGATTGTTGATGCAGTTTTAATTGATCCTGTATATGTTGGTGTAGTTATTGTTGGTGGAGCTACAGTTGTTGGAGTAGTTTTTGGTGGTTTAGTTTTTGTTGGTGAGTTATTGTAGGTGTAGCCGCAGTTGTTGGAGCAGTTTTTGTTGGAGCAGTTTGTGTGGATGTAATTTTTGTTGGGGTAGCTGTAGTTTTTGGTGTAGCTGTAGTTGTTGGAGTAGTTTTTATTGGTGTAGTTTTTGTTGGTGTAGCTGTTGCTATTCAGCTGATATTTTGATTGGTGTTGAAGTGCGGAGTGGCAGAAATTATGCAAAATATTAAAAAGTTTGAAAATAAATTCCTCAAACTCCATTTATTGTTCCCATCGAGCAATATATCCAAAATAACATCGTTTTAGAATTTTAATCGTTTCCACTGATTCCACGGACCCTTGAATCACCATCTAAATAATTCCGATGTATGTAAATATGGATGCGTGATTGGCCTGAGACCCACATCCAATGCTGCTACAGAATGTACTCGTATGCATTTAATAGGAAAAAGTCGGGGCACAGTCGTACTCGTAATTCCCTCAGTGCATTGGGTACCATTGGGTACGGTCTGAACGCAGAGAAAGCAACGCACATGCGTGTGCGTTTGTGTGTGTGTCTGTAAATGCGCATGTGCTGGACCACTCTATAAAGAAGCTACTTCCTACGCCGAACTACTCGTGCGTCGTACTGTCTATCCCAATCACAATTTCAGTCACAAACCCTATACCTATGTTCAAACCATCCAAAGACATGCCATGCGTGGGCCTTGGCTCGTTTGCTTGATTTCTGGTGCGACTTACAAATGTTCAGCTTCATCTTCGGAACAAAAGTAGCAACAAGGGCGACAATTGTGCGTATCATTTGTGTAACTTTGTTGCATAACCCCTGTGGCCCGTGCCACCACCCATCGAACCCCATTACCCCACTTCCCCCCTCTCACTCATCTCTCGAGGCCCATCCAAACCTCAACATCATTCATCCCTTTTGCCTCTCAGTGCCTTATTAGCCAGTGCCTCTGTTTGTGTGTGTCTATGTATGTTTGTCTCTCATTCTTTCTTTCTCATTCTCTTTCTCTTCCTCTCTCTCTCTCTCTCTCTGTCGGCTTGTGTGTTTGTATGTGTGCATGTGTGTGCTTCATTTAAAACAATATCCAAAGATTTGTTTCGCCATTTATATGTCAAAAATGACAAGTCAAGTGTTTTGTTCTTGTTTTCTCGCTTTTCACATTTCTCTTTCCTTTTTGCCGTTTTCTCTTTTTCCTTCGCTATCTATCTCTCTCTCTCTCTCTCTCTCATTCTATCCCTCTGTTTTTTTTTTGTCTCACGTTTTGTGTGAGCATTGTTCTCGCGCTTTGCCTTCCCATCCTTTTGTCCATGTCTTCTTCCCCATTTCTTTTCCTTTCTATTTGCTCGTTTCTGGTTTTGTTCCTGGCTTTGTCATTAGCAGTCAAGCGGGAGGGAAAACAACTTATTCCGGCTCGAATATCATATGCTCTTTGCTTTCAAAAGGCGTGTTGGCCAGCAATCAGTGTTGGTCAGTGCAGAGCCTGCAGTCAGTGTTGGTTACTCTTGGCACAATAAATAATGAGCTGGAATGCAAACAAATTTCTTTCTGCGGAAATGGTAGGCGATCGGTAAACATTGCACTGTTTTTCAGTACTTTCCTCTGAAAACCTGCGAAAGTTTTACAGATAAATACAGCTAATATATATATAGTATACGCTTATGTACATATGTATATATATATATCCAGGATTTATTTCACTTTTCAGGGCATTTTCAAAGAAAAAAAAAATAGAAAAAAAGACTGAAAAAAAAACACAGCATTGAAGGATGGCCAAAGAAAGCATGAAGCCCCGACAAACAGAAAACTTGTCTCCTGGTCTAGGTCATAGTGTGTGTGTGTATGCAAGTGTGTGTGTGTGTGTGTGTGTGTGCATGTGTGGGCATGTGTCCTAGAGTCCTGGCCATATGTGTCGTATGTGTGAAATGAGCTTCAAGTACAGCAACAAGAACCACTGACAAGGACGCTCATATGAAAACAAACGCATAATTTAAGCGTAATTGCTGTCATTTTTCATTCGAGTGTGGCAAAAGAGTATGTGGCAAGAGAGGGGGGCTTGGTGGGGGATTCGGTGGATGGGTGCTTGGGTGGTTGGGGAATGGGTGTGTTGAAGGGTAGCTACTGCCAGTGATGTTGCTTTTGCTTTTGCTCTGTTTCAAGTGCCCCAGTTTGTCTATGTCGCCATAGTGGCCCTCCGTCAATCCCTTAGACAGTCCATCCCTTCTCTCTCTCTCTCTCTCGCTCTCCTTATTCTCTTCCTCTCTATGCCTCTCACTCTCATCTATTCTCTCACTTCTTCTTCTCCTTCATTCGCTATCTTTTTACGAGTATGTGAATGTGAGAGCGCCTGCATCCGGCGTTGAAGCGCTGATAATTATGCAGCTTAGGTTTGGATTTTATTCTTTCTTTCGCTTTCCATTGTTTTAGTACCCCATACCCTATACCCCTAATCTGTATCTGTACCTGTAGCCTGTACACAGGGCAATCTCTTCTGTTACTATCCCAGCGTGGCTTCGCAGCAAAGGAACTTCTTTCGCCGGATAGCTTTCTCCCGGTGAGAGCCATGCCCATCGAAATTTGATGCTTCACACGAGCAATGGGATTCCAGGGTATATGAAGACTCGGCCCCGAAATGGTTAGCATCGCCTTCTGGCTACTGGCTTCTGGCTTCTGGCGGGGGCCGGCGGCAGTTCATCAATTGGCCCGACTTTCTGCCACGTTAATCCCCAACGAGTGAAAAAATGCTGGAAAATGGGAAAAGCCGAACGAGAATGAGGCGTGAAACATGAGTAGCAGGAGCCCGCCCTTTTGGAAAATGTGCCCCCTACCATCCCCCGTTTCCACCGAGCACTGTCTTCCTGTTCGTTTGTGTGCTGGCGCTCTTTTGGCCAGGTGCTAGGGGGTTCAGGTGCAGGGGCAGGGGCAGGGGCAGGTGGAGGTCCAGGACCAGATCTGGCTTTGCTTTGTGTGTCCTTTTTGGCCGCTTGCCAGCTCGACTCGAGTTCACTTCCAGTTGAGTGTTTCCCCCCCCTCCCCCCCATCCGTTTTCGCCTTCCCATTGTTGCACTCTCTGCCACTTGCAACAATAGTTGTCCAGCCACGCCCCAGCCCCCGTCTGCCGCACACTCATACACACTCCAGCCCCATCTCCCCTTCCCGGCATCATAGGGCATAATTTTTGATTTCCGTTTGTTTTTTATTCACTTTGTTTTGCAATTAGGAAACACTTTCGTTTTTGGAACCCTTTACCCCCCGTAAAGGGGGATGCTACACGTTAATATTGGGCAGAGAATAAGGGACTGGACGGGATTTCTGATCCCATGAAATATGTATTTAAATATGTTCTTGAAAACGTTATTTGACTTCTGCTGCAACGGATATTCGACTTACAGCAAACAGTCGAAAGGAGTTGCAGGAGGAATCGTTTCCCCCCCAAAAAACTACCCCGCTGCTCATAGAATATAATACTCACAAGTGTCCTTATAATCATATAACTTTCGGGGCTTAAAAAGTTATCCAACCATAGTCCAAACGAGCTTCAGCAACTCTTTAAACTCAGCATGAAGTTTATTTTGTAATCTCCAGCATCGAGCAGACTATTCCCCAGAAGTTGTACTCTGACTATTCCCCAGAAGTTGTACTCGATGTAGCTCTGCGTAGGTGTTTTCTTCCATTTCAGTAGTTTCTTCAGTAGAGGAAAAGATATCCCCCTATGAAACCAATCGTCATACCAATCTATATATTGGGGGACGTTAGTTTGTCCACTGAACAGCTCGAATCACTCTGTTCGTGTATCCTTTCGCTTATGGGGAATTTGTGCAGCAAGAGCGCCAGTTAAACAGATGTTTATCGAAGGTTTTATCAATCAGCAAGAGTATCGAATGTGTCAGACCCCAAGGTTAGCCATCCACTCGTCGAGCGTTCACTGTACCCCTGTTCTGCCCTCTGTCTCTTACTTGTTGGACTTCAGCCTCTGTATGTGTGTGTGTGTGTGTTTTTTGTACTGCTTTAAATGATTTCTGACATGTGATTTTTTTTTGCAATTTTCGGTTGGCATATTGTGGTTTTTCCTGGCTCCCTCTTTGTGTCGCTTTCCTTTTTGGGGGCTTTCCTGTGGTGTGTGGCACATCTCGGTGCATCCGATTGAAATTGTTTCGGATGCAACTGTCTGCCGCATTCCTCGCCCTGCCACATGGGGAAATGAATCATTCAGATACTGGCTGGTCAGTGGAGCTCAAAGATGCAATGCTTTCCCAACTTTTAGTCAGTGCTGAGACCAATACTTGACAAACTGTTACACTGCAGGGATACTTATCTCAGGGCGTAACCTCTGTTGGTTGCTATTAAGTCCTGCGAAATGAACTGAAAACTGAACTTCGAATTGTTCAAATAAATTCGAGGATATTTTGGTTGATTATATCGAGCCGCTTTCAGGAGAGTCGAACGAATAATTATTGACAATATCCGATTCATTCGATTGTATCTGAATACTCGTATCTACGTAAGCGTGTATCGCCCATGATATATTTCTTGGCTTTTGTTGGATTGTCGGTACTCCTCCTTCTGCCCCCCTGGCTTACGTGTGCGAGTCCACGCCCCATCCCATCCCATCGCATCCACCAATCCAGTTGCAGTTGCTGTCGAAACTTGCTGGGGGCCAATTAACTCTTTTTAGCCATAATCGAAGGTGTTATCAATCCAATTTGGCCTTAACCTTGTTTGCCATGGCGCCGCCAACCACCCCAGGGTGTCCCCCATTCCGTTGAAATGGAGGCTGAAATCCGAGTGGATGAGGATGGGGGGCCCAAAGCCAGATCAGTGTCAAATGGAGGAAAATTGTTGGCTTTTTTTTTTCTTTAATGCAATTACGTGGAGTGGGCCCCCCAGAGAGATAAAGACCGACCTACCAATTGAGGCGTGTGTATATTTTATAAGTTAATACAATATATAGGTAAATATAAATTACTGATCTCAGATGCAACCCCACACCAGAGTAAAGCTGGTAAAAGAAAAGTCGAGACACTTGTGAGCAGAGTTGAATTCATAATAACTTGTAATTTTACAATGAGCGATGGGGAAACGGGAACAGAACGGGTGCATCGGTACTGCAAGTGTCCAACTGATTGCATGCTGGATGCTGATCCGTTTACGTATTTGGACTAAATTAGGGTCTTAATTGCTCACTGCACTTGACTTTGGGATGTCGTGTGTGTTAATGAGTTGACGGATCATTTCTCAGCTCTCACCCTTGCAGTCATAAATTCTATAGAATAGATTGGTTTTGTGTGACTCTAGTTCTTTAAGTACAATAATGTGTTCATGTTTGAACACTTGTTAAATGGGTTCGTCTGGGCTCAATTACTGCGGATGTATTCAATGCATCAAATGATGCATGATAAAAGTCTCTTTCATATTTAAATATCTACAGAAAAAAATGAATTGAATTTTTGGCCATTGACGTGGATTTTTTATTATCTTAAAAAAGGTTTATGTGCTGAAAATGCAACCTTAGGCACAAATTATATGAATTATTACCAGTTATATGCATGTATGTTCATAGGTGAACAAAATTGTGTGTTTATTGTGCATTTTTTTCTCATTTGAAATGAGTGTTGACGGTTCATCATTATTAATCTTAATTATTATGGACTGTTATTGCTAATATATGTACATAGCTCACAAAAAATGATTAAAAAATGACTCTGAGTGGATGATTTTCATGGTTAAAAAAAAGGAAAAAAATCCCTCTCTTCTTCCATGGCCGTTTTTTTTTCTGTTTCTGTCAAGGGGGGTGTGCGAGGGGTGGCCCTACAAAATTTAGTGCCCATAAATCCAGAGAACAGAGTACAACTAAACTAAGACGACTCTTTTCCGAGTGTGCGGTTGTGGAGGGGAACGTGAGGGGGCATCCCCTTGGGTGCCACCTGGTGCGGAGACAGAGGTGGTAGTGGTTTCTTCTCACTCCCACGCAATGAGGGGGAGGATGCCGCATGAGCATAATTTGTTGTAATTAACATAACGAGCCAACCCAAGCAATAATGGCCAAATACTCCCACACACACACACACACACACACGACAGGGGGTGGGATAGGCATGGGCAGGGGCATGGGCATGGTTGGAGATGTGGGCGGTTATATGGGGTTCGGGTTGTGTGGTGTCCTGAGTTCTGCCTTGGTCCTTTATCCTTTTGTGTAATTAATTTGATTTGTATTCCCTTACAAAAAAAAGGGTAATATTACTGCGACCAAAACCTTGACACGCAGCGGAAATAATGGAAGAATGGAATGAAACAACTCTTAAAACTCGAAAACTCGAGTGTACCGTGTACACTCCTGTAAAAATGATGGAAAAATATTCTTTTACACTTTTCCAGGCTAACTTCTTTGCAGAATAGCCAAACATATTCTGAACAAACATATTTTTTATGCTGTTTGAAGAAACAAGCATGGGCGCAAGCTGGGGCACAAGGACACCAAGGGTAAAGGAACTTCGACGTTGTTCCATGGAATTTTCGGTCGTTCCTAGCATAAATAAGTTGTTGCCATTTAAGAAGACATTTGCCAGCGGGGGTAGCACTGTAAATGAAGCATTTATGAAAATTACTTTATGCCCCACATTTACCACCCAGAATTTATAAATACATACGTACATACATATATACGCTCCTGTGAAAGCGGAAATGACTTTTTAGCTCCGCTTCTGAATGAAAATTTCATCCATTTCAACATTCAAAAATTCAAACACTTTTCGTTTTCCGTTTTTCGTTTTCGTTGCAGCAACAAGTTGTCGAACTATCTGGCTATGTCATCATACTCGTCGAGAATGTGGAGGGGAAGATTAAACTATATGGCTCACCGCCCGATCGCGATAATCTGGAAGTGGGCGATGAGATACTCGAGGTTAATGGCCTTTCCCTGGAGAACATATCGCGCACAGAGGTCATACGCCACATACACGATGTACGTTTGTATTTTGATCATCCATCCTATGTATGGTTATGCTCGTACGGGTATCATGATTCCTTTATTTACCTCCAATTTCAGTGCATCAAATCCTGTACGATCTGTTTGCGGGTGCGCAAGAAGAATGATTCTCGATTGGGTGAGTGTTAGTATTAGTTTTCTATTCGAATTTACTATTAAATATATCCATAAATATAGTTATAATTGAACAATTCGTTCTTGCTTTGATTTAAATTCAATTATCGCCAAAAAACGGTTTCGGTTAGGAGCACAAGCAGGGCTAAGATGTGTACAAGTTTTCGCCCAACTGTAACTGCATGTACTTGTCAAACTGCAGGTAATACATACGATCGGTAGCCTGTACAGTTTGACAGCCACATCAAGTGATTGCTCAGCTGTTTTCAGGTGTGTTACGGCGAATAGTGAAGCGGTGGGGTGGGGAAACGCGCGAGATGGCACCACTCACACAATTTATTTCAGAACCCTCTCTTTGCATGCCCTGGAAAAGGGTATGATGATATCAAACATGAGTTTGCCCTGTACAGATGAAAGCATTTTCGATTCCATTACTACATATGTACATATATGTATGTAGATATATCGTAAAATATGACTTTAGATGACGAGTAGTTTTTGCTGTGCGGTTGCTATATGTATGACTGCCATAGTAACGATCTTTAAACGATCTGTATCTAAAGGGTATGAAATTCTCGACTCTTGAAACTGTCTTTTTATTCTTTCTACTTGTGGCTGTTGCTGCTTTTGGTTTGCTTCTTTGGTTCTCCTCCTTTTTTGGCATTTTGCTTTTGCAATTGACTTTGCGGTAAGTCCCCCCCACCATCCATGCCATCCCCACTATCCCCACCACTGCTCAGAGCAAAGCTTGCGCTCATTTTCTTTCCTCTCTCGCGTTCGTTCTCTCAGCTGTACTTCTCTCTATCTCTCTTTCTCTCTCTCTCTCTCTCTCTCTCTCTGTAGAGCCCTCCAGCGGGCGATGGTTTTGGGGCCTCTCCGGCTGCTTGGCGTTGGAGCCGCGCGTCAGTTGTGCGGCGACTGTCGACGTTTTCGTAGCGTCAGCGTCGGAGTGTGTGTGTCGACGGTCGTTTCGGTTTCGGTTTTAGTTGTGGGTCGCCCCCCACTCTGCTTTTTTTGCTGCTTTCGTTTTGAAGTGCGCGCCGCGTTGCGCACGCGTTGGCGTCTCTGTTTCGTACGTGTTTCGCGCGGTTCTTGGCTCTGCTCGCGTCGGCGTAGTCGTCGTTTTGCCATTGCGTTGCGTTGCGCCATTCCCCCAGCATCATTCCAGCGTATTCTACGCCACCCTCAACGCCACCTCGCCCCCTCTGGCACATATATGTATATTTTTTTCGGTGTTACGAATTTCATTCGATTTGTTTGTGTGTGCCAGCAGCAGCAGCAGCGGCAGCAGCGGCATCTCAGTTGCAGTGCAGTGCAGAAGCTTAAAAACGGCAGAGCAGAGCAGCGCAGTCGCAGTTACACAAATAGGAGTTCCAGTTGCAGCGCAGCTACAGCGCAGTTGCAGCGCAGTAGCAGTAGCAGAACAATCTCCAGCAAAGTGAGTAACCATCCAATGGCTGTCAAACTGCTGGCGGTGGGGGTAGTGATTCCCCAAAAGGTGTTCGTACGAATTGCTCTTACAGTCGGAACGGAACGGGGATGGGGATGGGGATGGAGCTACGGAGTTACCGCCACAGCTGCCAGCTGGAACTCTGGAATTTTAGTGGGTCTGTGGGAGGAGTGAAGAAGGTTGCTCTGAATCAACATTGTCGCAGTTGTTGTTATTTATGCTTTTTTTTGTTGTTGTTTCTCTCTGCTTTTTCAAGTACCTGAGAAACAGGCACAGTCATGTGAGTGTGTGTGTGTGTGTTATACCCCATGAACGGGACTAAGGCGGGGGGTATGGCGATTTTAAACAAATGCTTGCCAGGAAACACACAAAAAGGTGCAGAAAATTACCGGAAATCCAAGCGTAGATGGAAAGCCATAGAGAATAAACAGACAAAATGAAACTAAAACCAGGTGTACATATGTACATATGTATGTGTGTATATGTATGGGGTTCTTGTGGCATCACAACACTCGTACTAGGAATCGTAATTGCTAATGAAATTCCCTAATGAATCACTCAACAATTTGAGCATTGATTGCTGTAAGATTCCTCAAAGCATAGCTTTGGGTTACCATCAAATATAATATCCTCCCCCTAAGAGCTTTCATTTGGAGCATATGGAGCTGTCTTGGAAACTATCTTCGCCGAGGGTATCTTTATCTTTTGTCTCCTAATTTCAAGCCGGCTTCGATTCACGGAAAGTTTGTACCCATTTTCATCTTTTTTTTCTCTTTTATTGTCTCCCCCTATTATTTTATGGGCAAAACTTCAGTTTTCTGTTTAACCCATTAACACGGCGGCAATGGGTGTATGTCCAATTTTTTTTTTTTTTTTGTGGGCGTAAGTGTGGAAAAACTGACACCCGCGGCCTCCTTCCACTCCCCATGGACCATCGTTGGACAATCGCTTGGGAATGGTGGGAGTTGTTGCTCTCTCTCTCTCTCTCTCTCGCTATCTTTATCTCTACTATATTTCTCTCCACATACGTGTGTGTGTGTGTCTGTACCACTGGCGGGCCGCAGCCTCCAGTCCGAAGCAGCGGAGGCATTGCCATTGCCTCCCACCGAATTCAGCCAACTGGAAATAACTGCAAAAAATAGACAGACAAAGAAAGACAGGGACCGACAGACTCGGATAGAGAGATAGTGAGAGACGGAGAGACAGCGAGACAGGGAGAGAGAGGGACAAATGGCAATAAAAGCTGCTGCTTACAGTTTTGGCAGCGCTGTGTGCCACGTGTTGTTGTCGTTGCTGTTGTTGTTGTTGTTGTTGTTGTAAAAAGCGGCTAAACAAGAAAACAGTGAGGCAGAGAGACGAGACGGAGAGCCAGAGAGACGGTCCGAAAAGAAAACTAACCTCAAAACGAAACAAGTTTTGTTGAATGTGGAAATCAACTGTCAAAAAAAAAAACAAAAAAAAAAACATATAAAAATAAACGAGAAAAAACGATAAAAAAAAACGAGAGAAACAAAGTGTGGAAAAAGAAGCATAAAATAACATTAATGGATAGCCACCACATGCCACCACATAGCAGAGCAGGCAAGAAGCGAAGCATGTTGCAAATAAACAAACATTAGAACCGAACACTCTCTCAGCACTCGAACTCTACTATGGAGAATACTTCCCGACAATCTCAATGGTTCCGAAATGTCGATTCAACAGCATTCAATTAAAGGTCACAGCAGAAGCTTAAATCCAGAGTCAAATCTGATATTCATGGGATTTGTTATTGGAAAAGGTAATACCTCAGATATTTGAAGTGTTCTTTAAGGAAGGAGTACCTCGAGACAGGTAATAATGTACTGGAATTGAAGTGTAATCCAAGCGAATCAATTCAAAGGAAATGTTTCCGACTGCAACAGAATCTCCTCATCCATCCAGGCCATTGGAAACCACCCAATAATCATCGATCATCAGCAGCAGGGAAATGATTTCTAATGAATATCAATCATTTCCCGTGTCTATTATGCCTCATTATAGATCTAATCTATGTGCTGTGTATATTTCTGGCTCCTGCCAACAGTTTGAGCTGCACTGCTACTCGAATTGCATTCCAAGGGGCGTACCCATACTTCCCCGAACCCTTCCCCCTTCGCTCTTCGGGAGGCAAAGCCTCCTTTCTCTGGTCTGCTCTTTTATTTTTGGGTCAACCTCAATGGACCCCAAAAGAATTTCCAGTTTCCAGCGAAACCCACACTGGAAACATTCCAAAACGAAATCAATATAGGCAGAGAGAGGGAGCGAGAGAGAGAGGGAGAGGTACAGAGAGATGGAGGGGTTACAGATAGAGAGACAGAGTGTTGTGGTTTGGAGGGGGAAGCTATCACTGAAGTTTTGTCTATTGCCGGTGCGGTCTGCAGGTGCAAGTGGGATAGAAAACCAGCATAACGTTACCTCTCATCAAGTGTGTGTGTGTGTTTATGTGTGCAAAGCAGAGAGAGAGAGAGAGAGAGGGAGAGGGAGAAGGCTAAGCAACGGCGGCGACTAACAAACAGCATCCGAAATCCGGTAACGCAAGTTTCTGGGCTCCACGTCGCCGCCTGAGCAGTCAATTGTGTGAGTAAGTCGCATGGTATACCAATAAAAGGTGTGGAGAGGTGGTGCAGCCAGGTCTCACCTCACCCTCACCCCCATATCAATGCACCCTGAGTTAGTTTTTCTAGTTTACACGGCATCTCAGTCAGCGTCGCTGCAAGCAGCGCAGTCAGCGCCAATGACGATACAATTGAGCGCCTCTCCGATGCTTCGATGCTTCGATGCTCCGGGTGTCGTTTGTGGTGCTGGTGGTGCAGGGGGGTGGGTGGCTGGGGGGCATGTACCATACCCACGAGCATGGCCATGTGCTGCGATGTGTAAAAGTCAATGCCTCAACGGAAAGAGAGATAGAGAGAGAGAGACAAAGAGGGGGGAGGGGGGAGGGGGGAGGCGACCCAAAATTGTATTGCCCATGGAATTGCATCGAAATGCGGGAAAAATCTGGGAAAAAGGCTGCCGAAATACGGCTACGGATACGTTTGGCTGCTGCAACCGGAATGTGCAGCAGACATTCCGGTGCTGCGTTTCCATGTCAGCCATTACATGGGTTGGGTCACCCGCAGATCCAACATTCTTATGGGCAGCATACTCGTACTCGGACCATTCCGAAACTGCAGTTGCAGGGAAATGCTTTCCCTGCCTGCTCCCCATCGGACATTCTCTGTGAATCCAAGAACGAATCTGTGGCCGTTTGCTTATGGTAAATTTGTGCAGCGTCGTTCAACGAACATTTGTTGAACGGGAACGAATCGTTGACACATTCTGTCATGGAGTGAGTGTCATTTACAGCCTGAATGATTCATCTCCATATCATCATCATCTTCCTCAAGTTTCCTGCACTCTCCTTTCTGCACTCTCCTTTCCCGCACTCTCCTTTCCTGCACTCTCCTTTCACTTCTCCTTGTTTTGGCCCATCTTCTTCGAGCAAACTTCTTTCAACCTTTTGCTGTATGTCTCTCAGCCCCTCCATCGTTCTTCTACCTCTTCTGTTTTCTGTTGCTGTGTTTTCTACTGCCTTGTGTTCTGTGCTTCTTTATCAGCTGCTATTGCAGCTGCATTTGTTGTTCTTCGTTCGTTGTCTTGTTTTCTTTATCTGTTTCTTTATTTTGTTTTCCTTGCATCTTCTTCTTCATTGTTGAATGCACCTTTCACCGTTGCAAACGGTGTTCTTATACCTCTCTCTCTCTCTCTCTCTCTCTCTCTCTGGCACTCTCACGAATATCAACAGTTTGAGAGCGCCGGAGAGAGAGAGCTTTAGGCCATACATTGTATATCTGTCTTCTCTGGCTTGCTCTCGCTTGCTCTCTCTCTCTCTCGCTGTCTGTCTGTCTGCGATGCTCCAACGATTTACCGCTATGAATCCATCGTCGTGGCTTCAAATAATTGGATATGCGCAGATACCTTTCAATGCCAATTCGATTCATTCGATAAACACTCATCTTTATTCATGGCAATTCATTCATGTTTCATCTCTCCGGTACAGCGGAAAGAGAAATTAGAGCTCGACCAAAATCTACAACCAAATCGGATCTTAATACAATTTTTTAGCCATCCATCCATCCATCCATCCATCCATCCGTCCGTTCCTCTATCATTCTCTCATTCTTTGTTTACTTTGATTGGATCCTTTTCTCAATTGACTATCTTACACTTTTGATCCCATTATCCCAAGATCCCAAGATATTCCATTCTGGACTTTAGAGAGCGGGAGAGCGAGATTCTGCGAGTGGGCTGTGGGTTGAGTGGGGAGTGGGGTTGCAGCAAGTGTGTGGGCTACTGAAGCTAATTGCACTTTGCAGATGACGTCACAGTGCAAACCCATTTGTGGGCTGGCAGTAATCGAGCAATCGAGCCATAGAGCAAGCCAAATAAACGAACAAACGTGAGACAATGCGCACCTGAGACACAGCCAGACGACAACACAAATACTGACCCTGAGATGATATGATAGTCAGTCGGTTCCATTTCCATATATCATTATAGTTTCCTCGTCCATAAAACTTTTAAATGGTGGAAGCGAATGAATGTCGAATGTTATTCAGGGGTCGGCACTGGGAACTGGATAAACAGATAAGCAGTCCCGTCCATCTGCACGATGCGACTGTCGTCTCCGGCTGTCCATCATCTACGAACTGGAGACGGACTCCTCCTCCTCCTCCTCCTCCTTCTCCAAATCCACATCCCATCGCATGGCATGCCACATGGCGCGTACTTGTACACCTAATCGCAATTAAACAATTTTCTTGTTTACTCAGAAATCCCCACAGCACAGAAAGCAGAAAGCAGACGACAACACAACAAACGGAATGAATCTCCGATAAGCGATACTCAGCGATAAGGCAACTGGCGCAGCGGCGACGGTGGCGTATGAGTAATTGGCCCAAAACAATGGGGTGGAATGGTGGCAGGGGTGGCAGTGGTGGCAGGGGTGGCAGGTAGCGTTCCCCAGCCATTCAGAACCCTCGATTGGGGCCATCAAAGTCGCTTCTGACACAAATTGATATGCATTTTGCCTTTCATTGAGAGAGAGAGTGGTATACCACTCCTCCCACCCCCACCCCCACATTTCACAATTCTATTGTTAATTAATAATGGAATAATTTGTTTGGGAAATGGATTTCTCCTTCGAGTGACAATTTGTGGCACAAATCGAACGAATAAACGAATTGAAACTATGAATACTTTGTTTTTGGGGTAACTGCTCTTACGAATGCTGCACGTTGTCTTTGAATGTTGCACGAGTAGCCACTGCGGCAGCTTCAGGTTTCACTGTACACCAAGAGAGAAGCATCGATGGATGGATGGTGTGGCAGCTGGCACCTGTAGTCAAGGGCGGCTCAAGCTTGCGATTCTCTTGAATAGCGACTCCATTTCAAGTCCAAGTCCATGCTCTTCCCCTTGTGAGGAAGGGGTGGGGCGGGGCGGGACGGGGCGGGGCGAGGCTGTTGGGACAAGCGCTAGGGCAGAGCCAGAGCCAAAGCCAAAGCCAGAGCCAGTGTCAATGAAAATGCGATATTCGATACTCGATTGTGCGGTTACATAACCCCCTGTGCACATGATTCGTAGATCAAACAGAGAAAGAGAGAGAAAAACATCCAAGTATCTCTGTGTATCTTTGTATCTGAGAGCGTGTTTTGCGGAGAGAGAGAGAGAGAGAGAGAGGCGGCGAGACGAAGATAAAGCGTCTGGAAAACAAAATCCGAAATCTTCTGCTTGAAACCAAAACGAGTTTCGCTCGCATCAAAAGACGACGAAAGCCAAAAGAGTGAAATAATCATTAAATAAATAATTATATAGACTATAAGAATAATAAGTATCTTTCAGATATGTATCTTATGTATCTGTATCTGTATATGTTGAAAGGTAATTAATTCTATGTTCGATTCTGCGGCTGCCCCCAAAATGAGAGATTCCCCATTTCCATTGCAAGCCCACCCCCCGCCCCTCCAGTGAAGATTGAGGGTTGAGCGATTGAGCATTTGAGCGGTTGAGCGGTTGAACGGTTCCACAATTGAACGGTGGGCTGTGGTCGATACACAGATACAAAGATGGAGATACTCGCTGGCCAAACATCGAACAGGAATCCCAATGGCACTTCTAATTAAAGAAATTCCAATCTCTGCCACTCCCCCTCTGCCCTCCCCCTTTCTCTCAGCCTCCCTCCCTACCTCCCTACCTCTCTCTCTCTCTCTCTCTCTGTCTGTCTTTGGATGTTGCATGTGGTTTTGGTTATTGAAGATGCACGCAGATGAATTGCATATACCAAAGATACTCGCAGTTGCGGCAGGGCTACCACAGGTTGTATTGGCTATTTTGTGACACACATGACCATCCCCATCCCCATCCCCATCCCCCTCCCCCCTGGTGCATCCATCCATCCAGCAGTCGGTCACGAAAATGCATTATTTAATTGCAATTACGTTTTTAATTGCGATTCCCACACACAAAACGAATCTCATTGTTCAATGCCATTTGCCATTGTTAGGGGCATCTTTGTTGTTGTTTTTTGTTGAATCTGATTAAAAGGTTGGCCAAAGGCCAGGGGCAACAAAACAATAAAAGAAACAGATACAAAAATGGCTGTGCGAATCGATTGAAAACTCAAAGATGATGCGGAAGTGCGGTTGCATGTGGAATATTCTGTAGTATCATATAAGGAGATATTTTTCAGTTATATTTTTAGCCCATACTCGTGCGAGTTCTCTCCCATCAGATTCCAGGCGAAAGTTTTCTAGATTCGTGAAAGTTTGGTTGATTTTGTTCCAAGTTCCAAGTTTTGTATGTGGCTGGCAAATTGAAATCTCTCGACACGCAGGTACAGCCTCCACACACACAGAGAGAGAGAGAAAGAGAGAGAGAGACCAACCACTGCAGTTTGACAAGAACTGTGCTGGGTATTGAACATTGTGGGGGGGGGGGGTGGTTGTTGGGTGGGTGGTGGTGGGTGGGGTACAAGTTTGTTTGGCAATGTTTTCAAGTGTTCATCGTGTTGTTCGCTGTTCGCTGTTCGATTTTGTTCGGTGGTCGATTGCTGTGGCTGTGGCAGGCACCTCTCACGTGGCTGCTGCTTCTGCTTCTGGTGCTGGTGCTGCTGCTGCTGCAATTGGAGTGCACTTTGGTCCATTGTTTATCGATTCGGCTGCTGCCGCGGGGAGGCAATTAAGGAAGTTGGCCATGCCACAAAACTCCAACAATTTCATTCGCAATATATGGATTTCATTCATGGCAATTCCATTAGTCGAAGTAGAGATGTGTTTCCATCTTGAAATCAAGGGGTGTAAAGTGCCTGCCACACACACACACACACACACCGAGGGTTGCTCTCTGCCATGGCAGCTGGTACGAGTATATCTCTTTCTCTATCACAGTGTGGTTTAACCTTAAAGGCTTACTGGAATTTAATGTGGCCTGTCACCTTTTTGGCCATGGCATTCAATCCAGGAGCATCCTTTCGTCTGCTCCTCGGTGGCACAACATCCATTAATGGCTAATTACAGGAGGTAATAATATATTGCACAAGCACCACCACCACCACCACCACTGAGGAAAGGCAAACAACAAACAACAAGCAACAAACAGAAGACAGGGCAAAGTGTGGGGACACTGGACACCAGGCACTGGCCACTGGGCACTGGGCACTGGGCAACGGACACGGATAGTCAGTCGCCTCTGGAATGGTGGCAGTCCCGTGGCAGAGTCTGACGTGTGGCTCTATTAATAGCCAGCCAGTGCCCCGATTTGCATGTGCCTGGCGAAAAGTGTCCAATGGCCTACGCGATCCACCATGAAGCATTGGCCTGGGAGGGGGACTGGGACTGGGAATGGGAATGGGTGCATTGCCTCAAACGGAGCCTGGGCTTGAAGAGGCGCCGCCACACACTACACTGGATGTCGCGTGGGATGTCAAGACTTATGAGAGGCAGACACTCACACACACAGACACACACACAGACACATGTACGCTCATGGACACAAATGAGATTAAAAGTCAGAGCTAAAGAGAAAAGCGAAACACGGCAAGGGGCAGGCGCAGAGGCAGGGGCAGGGGCAGCTCCAGTGGCAGGGGCAAGGCTCAACTTCCCCCACCATGGAGTGGGGTTTGGCGGGGTGGCAGGGTGCATGGTGAAGGATTGGGGCAGGTTCAACGACATGTTGCGACATCGAGGCTGACAACGTGGCGCCTAATTGGATTTCGGCTCGAGCGCTCCACTTTTGCCCGAATGTGGCACGAATGGGCTGAACGGTGGGTGGCATAGGATAGGATGGGTGACGTATCGAGGGCGTCTTTGGGGCAATCTAACCCCTACCCCCACCCCCACCCCCACCTTTCTAAGTCCCACTTTTCGACGCAATCAACAGCCGCGAAACGCAAGGGCAGCGAAATGAAATTAAAGCCGAGGTCATGATGTGCTGGTGGCAGGGTGTGGGTCCAGGAGGGGATGCCAGAGTGGGGGTGCAGGGGGTGGAGTGCAGCCGAAAAAAGCAATAAAAGTGACAGGAAAAGTTGAGGCGTCGAGTGGGCGACGACGAATAAGGATATAACCGTCTAAGGACGACAGCCAGCAGACGAAAGAAACGAGAAACGAGAAACGAGAAGCAAGAAGCGAGAAGATGGAGACGAAGATGAAGATGGAGATGGCAGGCAGGGGATTCTTGAGGCGAATCCTGAGGCTCTGCTGTCAGCAAACCCACGAATATTCACAAAAAAAAAAAAAACTTTTCTCACAAGAGTAACGGCGAAAAAAGAAATAAAAAAAAAACTGTGAAAGCGAATCCCTGGCTTTCAGGGAAAAGAACAAGGAAAAGGAGAACTGTAACTGGAAGTGGAACTGGAAAATGTATATGGAAATGAGAGAGGTGGGGGGGGGGGGGAGCAGCACTCCCCTGTGCCCACTCAGGCAGAGCATCCAAAGCATTCTGTGGCCTGCGGCGAGTGCACTCATGAATATGCATTGAACGATTCGCTTAGAGCGCCATGAATGCAGTGAATGAATGCCCGGGGAATACCCACATCCCACATCCCCATCTTCCCAAAAAAAAAAAACACAAGTAATCCCAGACTCATCGCTGGACTGGAAATGTTTGCTCGCAGACGGCGCCCTTGGGGAAAGATCCCCAACCCCCAACGAGAAGGGATGCTGAATGGAGGAAGGGGAGGGAAGGGAAGGAAAGCGAATGGAATGGAAGAGATGGGAAGTGAAAGACAGACATTATTCGGACTTAAATCAGTTCCAGAGTTTCGCTAAGAAGCGCAGTCGGATTGAAGGATCTTCCAGATCCAGCAGTCGATTCAGTCTAGAGTCTAGAGATGTATGTCCTACCGGTCGATTCCTTAAAGTAGGCAAGAAGCCAAACATTACAATAAATATTACCCACTATAATAATGATCGTTAATGTCTTTATTCAAAGAAACTACGAAACTACTAAGATGTGTCACGCCATACAAAATTTTCAGCTCGTTTCTTTCTGCCGGGAATTCCATGCAATTCCTCACTGAAAAAAAGAGAGACAGATAGACAGAGAGCGCTCTAGGGGCAAACTCGCTGTACGTGAGGCTGAGCTTTCACTGTATGTGTGCACATATTGTAGGTCTGCTTGTATTGTTTGTAGTGTTTATATTGTCTTTGACGAAACATACATATCATTACCAAATATATCCCCATCTTCGATTCCTATATTAACTATTCAAATTGATGAAATTTAAACTAATATTTCTAATATTCATTTCTTCTTTTGTTTCTCTTGCAGCCTGGGATATTGGGAATTCGGTGCAGGACGCGTTCGTCATTGCCGTCGAGGAGCACGCCCGGGAGCGATTGCAGCGATTGGCGGCTCTGAATCGAGTGACGCCCGTGGACATAACCCAACTGTCGAAGAAGGTGAGTGTCCTGTCCCGTCCTGTCCTGTCCTGTCAGTGCAGTGTCCTGGGACTTGTTTGCCGCAAGGATGATTTCTGTGAGTGGATTTGTTTCGAATGGGAATTGCTTGGGGAATTGCTCTCTCCTATGGTCAATCGTTTTTCCATTACTTTTCTCTGCTAAGCCCCACTGGGAGAGAGAGAGAGGTAGCGGTAGCCCATGGGGAAACATTTCCAGTGGACTTCAGATTTCCAGTGGACTTCCAGTAGTTTTGCTCTCGAATCAAATTTACTGACTCTCTGTCGAGGGCAGGAGACTGTCTGGCACTGCATGCTGCATGCTGCATGTTGCATGTGGCACTAAAGCAATGTCAGTTGCTTGAATGTCAGTTTCCACTCGATGTTCGATGTTCGATTTGGAAAACAGACAGAAAAACATAAATCGAATGGAAATGGGAAAACGTTTTATCAAAACAGCTTTCTATCACAATGACAGTGCCCCAGTGACTGCCTCTCGCTGGCGGTGCCACAAAGTGCCTGCCCCTCCCCCTCAAACGGACAGGCAGTGGTGGTGCGGGTGGTGCGGGGACAAAAATGAGGAAGTACTCACTCACTCACCCGAAATTCAATTAAAAATTCAACAGGCACAACACGAAAAACGAAACACAAAAAAAAAGACACTGAAAACTAAAACTAAAAGTGGAAATAAAACCAAAAAAAAAAACAGCAACAACACAAAAACAAAAACACAAATAGAAAAAACTAGAAACAATAGTTTGAATAAACGTGAAAGCGAAAACAACAACAAAAATTACCATCAAAAGTTACGCAAAAAAGCAAAAAAATAAAAAAAAAATAAGGTAAGGCACGGGGCCTTCTCATAGCCGAGGTTTTGGATACCCTTTACGGTTGGCGATTCGAGTGATTAAATATTTGTGGACAGTGGGGCCTTTCGCTTATGGAAAATTTCCCAAGTACTCCCAAGTGCCAGAATTGTGGAATATGCGCTAGGTAAAAGTGTATTTCTTTTAATTTCACGTTGTTTTTATTTAAGCGATTGTTCAATTGAAATATGAGTGTGTCCACAGTATTCATAAAATCACAGCAATCCTGCCCCGCCCCCTCATTTCTTTCGATCATTACGAATCCTTCCTTCCGTCTAATTCGGATCAGAACGAATCAAAAATCAAAAACCGAGATTTTCGGATAGAACGATAACTATTTCGTTCAGTCCGTTTTGGGCGATTTGGGTGATTCGATAAACTACGAATACCAACGAATCCTAACGAATCCTAGCGAATCCCAACGAATCCTAACAAATCCTAGCGAATCCCAACGAATCCTAACGAATCGTTTCGAATACATATGCACATACATACACATTATATCATGTCCTCCGATTCGAATGGTTCGCAAATGACTCTCCAAAGAATGCTTTTCGATAAAACGTATATCGATGAACTTCCGATGACAAAAGCTGGCAAAACATGGACCTGTAACGATTGCTGTTAGCCATCTTTTTGAAAGAAGGAACACCCGAAGGAGTCGAGGGAGTCGAGGGAGTCGAAGCAGCTGTTGGCTCTGAATATCAGAGTACCCTTTCGGCAGTGTCACCCTTTGGGCCACGCTTTGTTGTGCACCAACAAATCAAATATGTGGATAATTGAAAGTGAAACACACAGAAGTGCGATTCCATTTGCATGTGGTTGCGTGGGTGCGGGAGTGAGTGTATTCAGAGGGGACTAATCAAGCGATTCACGCTTCGCAGACGAAGGGGGAGGAGGAGGGACGAAGCTCACATAGAAGCTATTCCCCAGATTAGCTCCTGCGTTTTCTATCCATTTCTCCCTATCTCTTCTCTCTCTCTCTCTTCTATCTTTCTCTCTCTCTCTCTCTCTTTTCTCCTGTGTGGGTCACTCAGTGAATGAATGAATGAATGGGTGTGTAAATCGAGTTAATTAATTATTCATTTCACCCTCCACTCGTATTCACATTCGCATTCGGCATTCAGTCTGTTAGTATTCGAAAGTGTATCTGGTGGATGGGGATGTGGATGGGGGTGGGGGATGGACATGAACTGCCTTTTAGAATGTTTGTCACGATTTGACTGATTTGCATGAGTTACTCGTACGATTATGTATGAGTGTATTCATTGGAGAATTGGTTGTAATTGTCGTGCTCGTACGAGTATTCATTTGATTCATTCCATCAACGGTCATTGAAATGTCCCATAAGTGAACAGACACACCTCCCTTATCCCTGTTCTCCATTCAAAGGCATCAATCAATCCCTCTGAACCTCTGATCAGGCACAAATGATTGATCCGAGGTGCATTCACAGTGTGCACCCAATCATTGCTGGAGGCCTGTGGCTTGTGGCCTGTGGCCTGTGGCATAGTTTGAAAGCCACATTGACCCCAAACGATAGCTCCATGCCTGCACTTTTGAGGGGGAGCGACTCTCTTCATCACAGTTGAACGCTCCTCCAAAGCAATTCCTTCCGTCGTGGCCTCCACTGGCCTTTGTCTAGGATTCAGGATGCATTCTCCGGTACGACTGAGAGCGGGAGCCAGAATGGGGTTGGGGGGAGGGAGTGAAGTCAATCCAACAAATGTAGACACACACACACACTTCTTAGTGTTCGTCTGTGTATGCGATGTATGTTTGTATTTACATATGTATAAGCGATAAGTCGAAAAGTGCTACTCCGAACTGAGCGGAGGAGTGGAGGAACGAGGAGGAGCCGAGTCGAGAAGGACACCCAAGGAGTAGCCTTTGCTCATCCCCTAACCGATGGACCATTGACCGACCGTACGACTGGTTGTGGTGGCTGCTGTCAATAATCCCATAAAATGCGAATAAGAAAACATTTGATAGAAAGTCCTTTCTCGCCTGGGCTTGGTTTCTGGATACACTTACTTGGGATATATTGGATGTACATATCCATGGGAGAGCGGCAACCGATTTTGGATAAGCCGATTGCAATTCGCAACGACTACGGCCATTCGCTTATGCGAAATTCGTATACCGAACACGCATCATTCGACGGCACGACGATACACTAATATCCCCCCGCTCGCATGAAGGGTATGAGAAATACTTCTCATGTGGTCATGTGGTGATGCGCGGGGGTAAGGGGTGGAGGGGGGCAAAGTGGGTGAGGAGGCTTTTAAAGCAAGGAATGAAGCTCGAGGCTCGATTGAACGGTCAAGTGGGAAATTGTGCACGAAGCGTTAAGGATTCTGGGCGGGAGATGGAATGCCAGCCCTCCACCCATAAGCCAAAATATGTATACCCACCGTTGGTCCCCACACCCCTCTTTCACCCTCTCCCTCTCTCTCTCTCTCTGTGTGTCTACCTTTCTGTTTCCCTCTTTTCGTACCCGCCACGTAATTGCATCAGAGAAGAAGAAAAAACACAAAATTGTTCTCCAATTGACACTGATCTGGCTTTAGGGCCCCCATTCCCATCCACTCGCATTTCCCCCTCCATTGCAACGGAATGGGGCACTCTATAGAATGGTTGGCGGCTCCATGACAAACAAGGTTAAGGCCAAATTGGATTGATAACACCTTCGATTATGGCTAAGAAGAGTTAATTGGCCCCCAGCTAGTTTCGACAGCAACTGCAACTGGACAGGTGGATGCGACGGGATGGGATAGGGCGTCACACCCACGCTTACATATCCGAAGATGTATATTTAATCCTATTCCCGTATTCACATTCACTACAGCTGGTTCAGTGCTGACTGACCCTATTGCATACACCTGGTCACACTTAGATACCAATCACCAACGAGAGCAGTTGATTCTTATACTTCTCTCTCGTACTCTGACTGTAATAAGGTTCTTACTGTTGCTGGCCTCACGCTCCCCAAATGAAGTGTAGTGAAATGCGACCATTAACTAACACTAAAGCACAACACAGCGAACAAAAAGTTAGTCCAACATCCAAAACGGCAGTGAGAATCAGCGAATAGCAGAGCATAGCAGCGAATAGCAGCGCATAGCAGCGCATAGCAGCGAATAGCAGCGAATAACAGCGAGCATCAGCGAATAGCAGCGAATAGCAGAGCATAGCAGCGCATAGCAGCGAATAGCAGCGAATAGCAGCGAATAACAGCGAATAACAGCGAGCATCAGCGAATAGCAGCGAATAGCAGAGCATAGCAGCGCATAGCAGCGAATAGCAGCAAATAACAGCGAGCATCAGCGAATAGCAGCGAGTATCAAAGAGTAGCAACGATTGTACGTTGAACAGTGGGGCAATTGTACATTTTTGTTGACAGTTTCTGATCAAAGGGGACAATGGGAAGATTGCATTTTCTTTGGGCCACAGTATTGATGTTTTCTTAATGAAAAAAGATTATTTTAATATCAATTGCTTGTAAATCCACATATGTACATGTATGAATATTCCTCTATCCGTGCTCTCGCATTCTTTCTCCCTCTCTGTGTCCTTGCGGAAACCAATCGATCGTGCAACAGCTGCAGCAAAGCGCAAAGAGCGGGACAACGATAAGCCAGAAGCCGCAGGACCTCAGCTTCCTGAGCGACTCGACGCCCATCTATGTGACGTCCTTCACCAGCAACCAGATCACCTGCTGCAGCTCCACCATGACTACGGCCACGGCGGGCGGCCCCATCTCCGCCCCGATGCTGGCACCCACCACTGCGACCTGCACGATGCCCACGCCCGCCGTCGACCAGCAGGCGGCCTGCCAGGGGCCTCCGCGCTGGTGAGTGCCGCCGTGGCGGCGGCCACGGCAGCCGATCGCAACGCCAACAGCACCACCGCAGCGGCCCTCAAGCAGCAGAGGCAGAAGCAGCTTCCCAACTCCGCGAGCAACACGGCCAGCGCCAGCGCCAGCGCCATTGCGACAAGCGGCAGCTCGACGAGCAGCGCCACCGGACAGATCTACCAGGCGAGCCAGGCCCAACAGCAACAGCTGCAGCAGCTCCAGCAGCAGCTGGCGGCAGCCGCCGCTGCGGGGAAGCCCCTCCAGGCCAAGTCCCTGCTCGCGAGCAGCCTCCAGCACCTGGCCGAGGAGGTGGACAACGAGGATCTCGACGACGACGACGACGATGTGGACGGGGCCAACTATTGCGGCATCACCTACATCTCGTACAACAACAAGCAAGCCCAGCTCCCCACGACGACGTTGCCGGCCAGCACGACGCTCCCGGCGGCGGCAGCCACCCTGGCCACCACGGCGGCGATCCACCAACAGCGGCAGCAGCAGACCCACGCCCAGACCCACAACCGCCCTGCCCCACTGCAGCTGTGCGCCAGCGACGTCCAGTTCGTGGACGCCGGCACCTCCACATCGCCCCTGCTGGCCGCCACCAGCATTGTGACGGCAGCGGACATCGCCCTGCCGCCGAGCGGCGGCCATCTCCATGGCACAACGACGCCCAAGACCGAGTACTCGACGGCCATATCCAGCGGCCAGCTGCAGCAGGCCTTTGCCGAGCTGCAGTTGCAGCACTCCACCACCAATAACAACACTCACAGCAGCAGCAGCAGCAGCAGCAGCAGCAGCAGCAGTTGCACCAGCAGCAGCAGCATCCGCAGCACTTGCCACAGACACATTTCCATCAGCAACATTTACTTTTAAGCAACAACAATAATAGCAATAATTCCATCGCATCCAGCAGCATCGCGACAGCGGCGGCGACAGCGGCCACAGCGGCGGCCACAGCGGCATCCGTGATGAAGAATTGTGATCTACTGATAGCCAACAATCTGTATCCACCGAGACGAGAGGTGAATGTTCGTAGTTCATAGTTTTGTTTTGGATCTGTTTTTTCGATTGATTTGGGGCAGAAGTGACTTTAATTTGGATATTTTGTGCAACATGCCACATGGATGCTTTTGCCACTTTTCATCGCATGCGTGGAGCTGTCAAACTCAGTAATTGGTTTGCTCTCGATGTCTCGCTTGTTTTTTTAGTTTTCAGTTTGTGTTTTGGTTTTGCGGTTGGTTCTGCGGGGTGTGGCACTCGACAGTTGCCACCCAGTTGACAGTTGATGTCCGTTTCATTATTTTGCGGTTGCTCTTACTTTGTGTCTGTCTTTGATTGGTTTTACTTACTTTCTGTTTTCTTTTGCATTTTAAACACGTACTAAATCTTAGTTGCTTGTTCTTCCTGCCTAAACAGTTACTAGATGACGTCATTGTTCATCAATCCAGCGATGTCCATGCGTACAGCAGCAACATAGCGACAGCAACAGCCAACAGCAGCAACAATCGATCCCAGCAGCAGCAACTGCAACAGCAACAGCAACTGTTGCAACAGCAGCAGCAACTGCAACCGCAACAGCTGCAGCACAGTCCCACAAGTAGCATATCAATAGGAAGAACGGAAATTTTACTGGGTGATCAGAGCTTGCGGCAGGACTCCAGCAGGTGAGTGCTCTTACGGTTTGACAGCCACTGTGTAAAAAAGTGTAGCCTACGCGGCAGGCGCAGCCCCGTTACAATGCTCGAACAACTGTTGGGCAGTTTGAGTAAGGAATGAATGTTGGATGAGGACATCAGAGACCAAAGAAAAGGAGTCTGAATTTACTAAGAATGAGTACTGATGAGTACGAAGTTGCAGGTGACAGGAGACAGGAGCAATGGGGTCCTGCATCGCACCTGCAAAAGAGAGATTATTAAACAAATTTTCATAAATGGTTTTAAGCAGCGCTTATTGCCAGAGCTGCCACAGCATTTGAGGGGGTGGGGGGGACTTTCTGTTTCTGTTTAGTTTTGATCCTTTCTCTGTTCTGTTTGCAGATTCATTTGCTGAAATATGAATGAATGTGAATGTGAATGCGGTGGAGAGTGTTTGTATTTTATGAAGCATTTATTACCGCTTTGGTTGCTGCCTGCCTGCCAGCCTGCTGGTCCCCTGCTGCTGTTCCTTCCTTGCTGGCTCTGGCTCTCCCATCCTGTGTCCTGTGTGTGCTGTGTGTGCTGTGTGTGCTGTGTGTGCTGTGTCCTGCTTCTGGTTTTGGCTGGCCTGGAATTTTGCACGCTTCGGAAATACCCGGCAGCATGGCAGTATGGCAGCATGTGGGTTCCTGCATGGCTGAGTGGGTGAATGGGTGGGTACGGGTGTGTATACGTACATATACTCATGGTTGTTTTTATGACTGCTTATTTATTCACTCGCTTCGCTCTGTTCGCTGGGTTTTCCACCTGGCTGGCCCAGGAGAGTGCCCAGAGCCCAGAGCCCACAGCCCACAGTCCACAGCCCAGAGAGGTTATAGCTCCTGGGTCTGAGTCCAGGTCCTGGTCTCGGTCTCGGTCTGCTCCTCCTCATCCTTGTGCGCCGCATTTCGCGTTCCGCCTCTGGCCATTGCTGACGTTTTTCACACATATTTCCCAGACTTTTCGCTCTCTTTCTCTCTCCCTCTCTCTCCCTCTCTCTCTGGTTCTTTTGTGGCAGGTGTGTCCTTCGTGGCATCGCAAATGAACCTGTTGTGATTTTGCGGCCCGCGGCCAGCAGCCATCAGCAGCAAAAACTATACACAGGGCTCACCTTTCTGCCCTCCGCCCACAGCTCACAGCCCACGGCCCACGGCCACGGATAGAACGGGGCAGACCACCCAGCCCCTTGGTGGGGCACGTGCGCCATCATTTTATGCTCATTATTAATTAACGAGTTATTTTCCTCGACCGGTGATGAATATTTATACATTTTTAATCGATTTGCGCCCTCGTAAAAGTTGGACAGCGACTGCATGCTGCACAGTTTGTGAGCCATTACAGTGATCGGTGAGAGAGATAATCATTTATCATTTGTCAGACAGAGAGACAGCGACAGCGAGAGAGGAGACCAGACCACTCCATGTCTCCCTATGCCCCACAGGCTTCTAATCCTGGCTGCAAACTTCTGGGGGTCAGTGTTTCTGCGGTTGGCCTCGCAGGAACTCGCAGGTCCATCAATGACGCGGACCTCGTTGCCTCGTGGCCGAGAGTAACAATTTGGAAATGTGCTGACTAATCAGTTGCACACAGAATCCCGACAGCCAGCGAATGATGTTCTGTTCGTTCCCCTGTCGATGATGATGATGTTGATGATGACGACGACGACGACGACACTTGATATGGCTTTGGTCGGTGCGGTGTGGTGGGGGCCAGAGGGACGTTGCAGAGTCGCACTCGAATTCGACTGTGAATTATACACAAGTTGCTGTTGGCGCTGCTCATTTGGGCCTGTGGGGTGTACGCCTCACCTGTCGAAACTGTTGCTGTCTGTTGCACAGCCTACACTTAACCCCCCCACTGACCCCTTGCCCGCGTGTTGCAACATTCGTGGCACTGCTCTCGGGGCACTCATCACGGACAACTGACATTGACAGCGGATGACATTTCTCTCTGTCTCTGTGCTACGGGATTTGTGCCATCCCAGAAGTTGCAGAAAATGAGAAAGCCGATTGAATTTCATGGCACCCCAAACCCCCAAACCCCCAAAGCCCCAAACCAACCCCCTCCCCAGCAGCAGCAGCAGCAGCAATGGCTTTCAAACTGGAAATGTCCATTTCCGTTTTTTCTGGTAAAACTTTGGCCTCGCTGTCAATAGCTTGAGCTGATGTCACGCGATACGATGCGCATTCTGCCGATCCGATGTCTAGTATGCACATATCTCCCATGTCGGCACTGGTTGGTTGTCACCAACGGAGTGTCTGTCTGTCGTGCAATCAGATGTCGATTCCTTTTCATCGAGAGAAAAGAGTCATTCTCGTGTGCACCGAAAGAAAAACTGTTGCCTGATTTACGAACAGAGACCATTCGCCACGAAAGGTACGAGCTTATTGACCATTCAATTCAGTCACAGGTGAACGTTGCAACTTGGTGACTGTGAAGACGTCCAAACAACAGCTAAATGCTTTAGAGCCCTGTATGAACAGGCTACCGAATCGATTCGTTGGGATTCGCTTCGTTCGGTCAGTCCGAATCTGCGATTTGGCTTTCTCATAGATTCGGACTGAACGAATCCGGTCTTGTCATCATACAGTGTCCGATCCGAACAGATCCGTTTTTATTTCTGCATCTTGGGTGCATGTGCGACACCACGTGAAGATTTCTCCATTGTATATGTCGAATCACTTCAAAACATGCAAATCAATCTTGCTGATATTCGAATTCACAGTACTTGGATTCGGGATGATTCGAATCAGACTGAAGGCAGGATTCGTGATGATCGAACGCATTGAATATATGCAGCTGCGATTTTATGAAGGGCTCTAGTATGTATCTCAATCTGTGGACTCATGCATGTAGTTTTTTATGATTTCTGCGAAAAGAAAAGAACCTCAGAGAATGATCTGTGGCCAGTTCCAACGATCAACATACTGTGGCTCTCAAACTGTGGACTCGAGGAGCAATCGTTCACGTTCTTGCTTGCCATCTTTGGCATGCCAGCCATGTAGCCATGTAGCCCTGTGTATCTGTAGCCATACTGCGGGATGGCCTGGACAGGGCCACGTCCATGGTCCGATTGGTACGCCAGGCACGCGCAGGCGCAGCATTTCTGTTGCTTTTTTGTTAAGGTCTTGTTGGGGTAGGACTTGGTTTAGAGAAGGGGAAAGAAGAGGGGTATGTGGCAGAGAAAGAGCCAGAGCCAGAGCCCAAGAATCCGAATCAGAAACACAAGCAGACACAGACACAGAGACACACACAGACACACACACACACACACAGAGACAATGGATGGATGTGATGGTCAGGTCAGTGTTACCCATGGGGCCATGAGAAATCAATTAAAGGTGCCGCCTGCTCCGGCATCCTAAGCCCTTTTTCTTCACCCTCTCTATCTCTCTCGCCCTCTCTGTCTCTCTTTATCTCTCTCTCTCTCTCTCTGTCTCTCTGTCTCTCTGCTTATAATCTGGCTAGCCAAAAATGTAATTAAATCATTAATTTCCTGTCGTTAGGGCCCACAGAGTTGCCAGAGCACTATTAACGAAAAGTAGACACATGGCCGAAAGGCCCATTCTCCCCCCATAGATGTATGTGCTCTCTAGAGCAGTAAGGAGAGTGGGTGAGAGAGAGACGGCACGAACGGTGGGACAGTGTGAGTTTGGGAGAGAGAAAAAGAGAGAGAGAGAGAGAGAATCAGGAGTCGAGCAGAGGCATAGGCAGAGGACCTGCAAGTTATTTAAAAAAATAAAAACAAAACTAAAGAAAAAACAACCAGCAAGCGGATGGCATCCCGACTGAAAAAATACCCTCTACTTGGATAGACATATTTAAGGTAGTAGAAGGGAAAAAGCAGAGCTAAATAGGAAATGTACATACATACGTATATCTTTTGGTTTGAAGATATCGTTGATAGATAGGAGGAGGTTCTTCCTATATAGAACCGGAAAGATATAGAATTATGAGACATAAACGTATGTCGATGTGTTGCTAAGTTTATGGCATTGAATGTTTTGCTCGTGAATCTTTTTTCGAGACATTTTATTCATATTTCTAGGGATTCGGATAAAATATTGCAACAAAATATTTGTCAGAGCTTGGCAAGCAATAAGGTATCAATCAAATCAGACACAGCAGAATGTTGTATACCTACGAAATGTTTTAGATATCAAAGTTCTTTTTTACACAAAAAAAAATATTATTAAAAATAATATAAAGTTTATTTAAATCTTTAAAATCTTTTTATCTTTCCAAATTGTACGTGGACGACGTTCAAGCCCAATTTCATAAAAGATCAGAAACCCAAGGGGGGCTTCGTTTCATTCTGCCGGTTCTACGTAGCATACCCTCATTCTGTTTCGTGACGTTTGTGGGGTATCAAAAGTTGGAAGAATATAAAACACATTCACATGGATGTACATACATATACATATGTATGTATGTATGTACTGTGCTATGTCGAAGAGTGTGTGGGTGTAACTTGAGATAAATCCGTTATAATAATTCTGAGCAACTCTGGGATTGTGGAACGGAGCGACGGCCACTCCTTCATGGGGGCAAATAGTCGGGGTGGGGTGGAGGCCAAAGGCAAACGACGACCCAAATGATGCCCCAAAGGCTCTCGCACACAGACACACACAAACAAACAAACAGAGGCAGAGCTCAAGTGAGCCTCAACTCAAGTGTACGTTTGTGTGTGTGTGGGTGTGTGTGTGGGTGTATGTGTGTGCATCAATGTTGATTGTATCTTGTATCTTTGGAGGATGCTTCTCTGTGCTTTGGGTCTCTTCTTCTCTTTCTCTCCGTTCTCCCTCTCTCATACACAATGAAAGCTTACCTTTGTGTGGGCTTTGTTTTGCTTTTGCTCTCTCTCTCTCTGTGTTCTCTATTTTACTTGTTTTGTGCCTTTTGCCACAGGTATGGCATGGAGATGGATCCTCTGTGCACAGAAGAATACGAAAGAACAAAAGACAAGGGGATACGAAAGAACTGCAAAAGAACAACGGTATTCAGAAAGGGAGTCCAATGAAAAGTCACAGGAGCAACAGGAGCCGGGAGGGAGGAGAACGCGTTACCTGTAGCTCTCTCTGTATCTCTCTCTCTCTCTCTCTCTCTCTCTGATGATCTGTAGGCCAGGCCTAGGAATGCTACCTGCTTCACACCCACGTAACGATCTCTCTTTCTTTCTCTCTCTCTCTCTCTCTCTCTCTCTGTCTGCCTGTTTGTTCCTGTGCGATCAAGAGGAGTGTTTTGTATAGGGTGTGGCCCTGCGAGAGCATTCTCTTTGGAATACATCACCTCGTTCCGAAATGCACCCTGGAACGGAGCTGCGCGCAGACTCAGTCGCAGCTTCCCTTCTCCTGCCTTTGGGGCACGTCTTGGGTTGGGGCTGGGACTGGGACAGGGACAGGGACAGGGACAGAGACAAGGGGCATACACATAGCTGGCTGTTGAGTCACGTCACGAATACACACCTGGAGGCAGGGGCCCTGCCTTTTGTTCTTTTGTATGCCACAATAGGCAACTGAGATACCTGAACATACCTGGTACATCTGTGTTTGTCTGTATGTGTACACACGTATGTACATCTAGTGTGTGTGTGTATATATTTGTACCTGCTGCTCGCTCAATTGCTTTTACCTTAATTCTGCTCTGCTACTGTCGCTGCTGCTGCTGCTGCATCGTGCTGCACTGCAGCCTGGTCTTGGGATACTCTTTCCGAGGAGAAAACAGGAGAGAACTCATTAGATCGACATCGACAGCGACATCGACCCTAACTTCCTTGATCGTTGGCAAATATGTTTTAAAATATAGCTAAAATGATTTTTCACACCATTTGCTGTTCTTTGTAGAGAATGCCAAATACATTTGTAGATTATTCCCAGAACTCCTGAAATGTAACCTCATATGAAGTACTCTTTAAAGCTAGTTTCTGGGTAACTGCATCGCATATGTGCACATATTGAATGTTTGTTTGTTTCGCCAGAAGACTTCTTCTACTTAATTCTGTATAAATAAAGTATATACATACATATATCCAATTTGTCTGAATTTATGTTTAGGATCATTATTGGGGTCGCCTTTTGTTATAACTACTTTTGTGTGCCTGTAACCTACCATTAACGTTCAGATCTGGAGGGTATGACGTTTAGACATAGTTATAGTCGTAGTCTGTTCCCGCTATATCTGGTCAACAGTCCATTAAGGGATCCCTAGAGTATCTCCAAGTCGGGGTTGTGGTTCCTTCGCCCGCTAGAGTTCTTCTCTATTTCGACCAAATTCAGTTTTTGCCTTTGTCTTCTTCTCCTGTTGCTTTGCTGCCTGCTATTCCTATTCCTATTCCTACATTCCTCCTCCTCCTCCTCATCCTTCCTTTGACACACACACTTGAAGAAGCATATTCGCAATTTGCTTTGCTCTCACATGCTCTCATGCACATACATACATACATACTCGTACATATATCCTTGAGGCGATTGAGCGCGCTGCACTTGCGCTGCTTGGCCGGACGACAGGTAAAAGAGAGATAGATGGAGATGGAGAGAGGGCGAAGACCCTCTCCAAAGCGCTCTCCAAACACAAACACACACACACGTCATGCTCTGCTGCTCGCTCTCGCTCGCTCTCCCTCTGGCCAGGCATGCACTACTCACTACTCACTATCACCTATCCCTATCCCACTCTTGTTTGCTCTCTGTGCCCGCTCTCTTTTGGCCTGAACGACGACAACGACAAACAGCAGCAGCAGCAGCGGAGCGGCGGCGGCGGCGGCGGTGTTTTTGCTGGTTTTATTTTCCAGCTCGGCTTTCAGTGTGTTTTTTTTTATTTTTGTGCTCAGTCTTGGCTGAGACTTTGTTCGTGTGTGGAGGGTAAAAACGCGTGCTACCACCATACCAAAGTGCAGCATACCACAATAACAGCGGCAGCAACGGCAACGGCAACAGAAAATAACAACAGAAATAACAGTAATGTGGCGACAAATAGTGGAATATTGAACATGCAACTGCAATTTGCCGTTAGAGAGCGGTATGATCGATACGACCATCCTCTCTCTCTCTCTCGCTCTCTCTGTCTCCCTGCAGCAGCCGCAACAACAACAGTTAGAACTCATTAAATTGCAATTAAAAGAGAGCAAGAGGAAGAGAGCCAGATAGAGGAGAAGAGGAAGCAGCAGTGCAGCAGCAGCAGCAGCGATAGATAGGGCACAAACAAAAACAAAAACAAACAAGAAACGGTGCAACGCTGCTATCAGCGTTGCCAGATCGAATGCAGATGTACAATGTACTTCTTCTGCTGCAAAAGTGAAAGAAAACAAGTGTGTGTTCGTTTGCTTGTGTGTGTGCGAGTGTGTGCGAGTGTGTGTTAATGTGTGCTCGTGTGGACATGCAACGGGCAACTGCTGTAATGGCTACACTGAACAAAAGTGGACACTAAACCATTAACCTGCACACCTCTCACCATATGCCAGAATATGTGATGCTACATCTATGGACATTTCCAACAATAGATGATCATCTCTCCCAAGAATCAATTACTCTTTGATATCTAAACTTAAAACCATAAAAGTCCATTAAAATGTTAAATGATACAAAGAATATCAGTATGATAAGTGAGCACTTTGTGCTGGTTTTTTTTTTAATCATTTTGTGATAACAAGTTCTCATGCATAGACCATTTCCTAATGCATAATTACAACAGATTTTCCATGTCTTGGACGGACATTTAAGACCATAATTTCCTTCTGAAGAGAAAAGAGAACGTGCATACGTAATTGAATGCAATTTGGTTACAGTGTATTTGCTGCATTTGGTGGCATTGGTGGCTGTTGCTGTGGCTACTGGCGGCGGCACACAAATTTCCATTCGAAAGTGTTTTTTTGTTGTTTAAAAATGCCCAAAGTCTGAGGCAGAGACAGATAGAGAGAGAGAGAGAGAGGGCGAGAGCGAGCGAGAGGCAGAGATCGAAGTCGTTTTGCAGTTGCCATGGCGCAGGCGTGCCTCTCCCCTCCCCATTCAATCGTTTCTGTTGTTGTTTTTTTGTTGCCTAATAAATGAATGAAATTTTGTTTAATTTTATAATTATTTTTGTTTTGTGGATTCGCGTGCGTGTGCCTGTATCTGTATCTGTATCTGAAGGCTGAAATGTGTGAACCCAAAAGGAGAAGCCCAAAGAACAGCTTTAAAAGTGTATAACAAGATAAAGAGTGAAAGATTGTCAGAGAGAAAACAGAGAGAGAGAGAGCTGAAAAGCGAAAGAGTATAAAAAGAGAGCCAGAAGAGAGCCAAAGGATTACGGAAATGCGGATTCTAAAGCAATGGTGAGTGTTGGATAGTGCTGGATAGTGTTGGAAAGCCTTTCCAGACATACTATGTATCCATCCATTTTCATTTCAAAGAGAGTAAACTAAAAGGGGAGAGATAATTGTAAGAAGGACTACAGGACGAAGAGTGCGTGAATGTCTTTGTGGATCTTTCAATCAAGTATCGAGATGGATCCATCATCCATCTATGTACATATGTGTGTATCTTCAGGAAGTCCTGTTTCTCTATATCTCCTTCCGAACAGCATACAACACATTATCCATCCAAAGAACGTGTCCGCTCAGGGGAGCTTTCACTGTGTACCCCCCATAGACACACACACACACACACACACACGTAAAAACATTATAATATAATCGTATTTCGTATGCAAAACATGACACAATTCGTTGTGTCAGGCACAGCCCTAGCCCAAAGTGCAGTCATACATAATTCACTCGAAAAGTATCTGCACGAACATAACGATTTCCTATAATCTATACGAAACACAATGCGATACGATCCCCATAATTACATAATCGCTTTCGTGCACATTTATTGGCGAAATTGCTAGAGAGAAAGACAGAGAGGGGGAGAGAGTGAGAGAGTGAGAGAAAACTCTCTGCTACTAACTACAAGTCAAATTTCTCCACTGGCCTGAGTTTCTTATCTGGCAACAGGTGAGGAGGAGAACCCTCAGAAACCACCTGGCATTTGCCACCACTCCACTCCCCTCCCCTCCCCACCCCTCTGTGGCACTGGGGAGTGGAGGGAGGGTGGCGAGGCTGGACTGGACAAGGCGCCAAGGGAAAAGTCTTGGCATTCCTTCGCGGTTAGAGGCAAAGCAGAGTGTGGATGTGGATTGGAATGGAATGAAAGATGGTGTTGACCAGAGACCGCAACGAAGAAAATCTGCAAAACTGCAAAACCCTCCTGCCCCTCCTGCCCCTCCCTACCTCCCGCCAACAATAATTCAAGCTGATTTGCAGCTAAATTGAATGTGAGAGGAGGAAGCCCAAGAGCCCATTGATAGATGTAGACACGAATACGAATGGAGCGCGATAAATGGGCTGGAGACTAGAGCCGAGAACAGAATGGGAGAATGGGAGAATGGGGTAGGTGGGAGCCAAGAAATATAGCATGGCGGAAAGACATTTACATAGATACGAGTATTCAGATACAAATTTATCTATCTATCTATGACTCGTGTTTCGTGAAACGGAGTATTCGGAGCAGGCAGCGGATTAGCGGAGTAGGCAGCGCCCTGGTCACTCACATTCCCAACTTGTGGCTAAGGATGCCCTCCGTGGCATGGAGCAGCTCCTGGCTTGTGTCTTGCGTCTTCCCTCCATATACTCTTGCGATTCCGATTGCGGAAAGACCGTGGTACCCATGGGGGATCGCGTATGGCACCATCCTCTGTGGCGCTACTTTAAGGAGCTGATCAGGCAGAACGACGAGACCTTTGACACCGGCAACCGCAGAAGTCATCCCCTCTCCAGCCGAGCTGATGGAGCGCGTGGAATGGTTCTATTTGGACATCCGTAACGGCGCTCCAATCCGCTGTTCTATCTCCTGAAGGACCGCATGACTGGCCGTCGAATAACTATATGTATCCAAGAACATATGAACATATTTGCATTTCGACTTGCTCCAAGGGAAAGAAATAACTGGCGAACTAATTCCAGGGGAACGAACGGTAGAGGAACATGAAGCATTAATGCGACACGAAACAATCGTAATTACACGAAACTTTTAACTAGACCAATCGAATATAAACATATCTACGCATAGATGTATGTATGTGTGTGTCTAAGAGTATACTTGCAACACAATCAATGGAACAATCGACAGCCGCAAACCGGCAATCAATTAAGTTTCATTTCAATTGCAAAATGGGAAATGGTAAATGGAGGAATGGGCAAAATGAGTTCAACTTTACTTCAATTGGAACGACCCCAACATTATTTGAAGCTCCCTGGGACGACCAAGGAGCAAGGACCACCATGACCACAAACCCCTCGGACCCCTCCGCCTGTGAACTGTGGCTTGTACAAGTTTTGGGATACTCCTCTAATCGGATTTGTTTCGGTAACTACAACTAGGGATAACTAGGGATGCATATCCTTCAAATTCTCGATGCCAATGTGTCCGTTCGCCTATGCAAAAGTTGTACAGCCAAACAGGGGAATGGAATGGCAGTATTTAAATAATGAAACGCAACCCAAACGAGGCAAAAGTCACAATTGTAATGAAAATTCCAGGTGCAATTCGTACTGCAATGAATGAATGAATAGGTAGATGGGTGGTTGGGTGGTTGGGTGGTTGGGTGGTTTGGTGGGTTGCCTGGCTACTGTTGTGGGTGCATTCACGTTGGTGGTGCAGATCCTGCAGACGACACTCCCCCTCGTTTCTGCTCTCTTCGGTTTTCCCTTTGTGTTTGGGTTTTAATTAATTCTCAAGAAATTTTCCCAGCCGCTGACTCCGCCCCCCTCCCTGCCCTTGAGCTTGAGGAAAAACTTTACCCGTTGCCACACACAGATGCCAGAATCTCCTGGCAGAGCGACAGAGAGAGAGAGAGAGAGAGAGGGATGAGATGAGAGAGAAGTTCTGGGCAGAGATTCGAGTGCGAGTGCAATCGAGCGGCAGTCGAAGATGCAATTGCAAATTGCAAAATTACCCAAAGGGGAGGCCAGATGATGCACTCTCGCAGAATGCAGAAAATTTGAAGGGGTGGGGAGGGGGAGTAGAGTGGTGGCAAGAGGGTCACATTACGTTGGCTTGGCTTTCGGTTTTTATGGCAATTAAGCCCCATGAACAGGGAATTGTGATGGTAATGGAAATGGCCTTTCCCGGTATTCCCCCCGTCCCAATCAAGTGGAATTCCAATGAAGACGAGTGGCTCTTTCTCTTTCTCTCTCTCTCTCTCTGTGTCTCTTTCTTTGGATTTTCGTGGAGATTCAGTGGCCTTTCTCTGGTTATCTCTGGTTTCATGGATGGTTTATCCCTACCGCAATGGGTAATCAGCTTTGGTGGCAGTCTCTGTAATCTACCTGTTGCTTCCAATTCCAATTCCAATTCCGATTATACTTCCATTTTGAAGATGCATTCGTATCAGTGGCAGTCGTTGTGGCAACCGCACTCCGTCCGTCCCACAATTAGCTTGAAATGGAGTTTCTGTTCTCTTCTGTCCGTCACACCCACAAAATTCTGGTCTACCTGCTGCTGCTGCTGACGCTTCATTGAGAAGTGGGGGAGTGGCAGAGTGGGGGGGTCCCAGATCCCAGATCCCAGATCCCAGAGCGAGAGTGACTCATGCTCATGCCACCACCACAATACTCGTTGCCACAATGAGAACAACTTCCGCCTGTGGCAGGGCCAGGGAACAGTGCATACAGCAAATAAGCCTCTTCCGGTCCACACCCTCGACTGCGGACAGCGGACGGCTATCAGGTGCAAGTGTGGCAGCCACTTGTTGCAGTTGCAAGCTCTCAAGCATGAACTCTGCTACAACAAAATAATGTTGATCATCATTCGCATCAAAGGGGGTGGGGGGCGGGGGTGGGATGTGGAGTTGAAAGCTGGGATGGCTTATCAGTCTGTTCCCCCCTGCTCCCCGTTGTCCCGCTGCCACGCTGCCACGCTCGATGGCCAGAAACAATTAACTTGTCGCATGTTGTTGTCATGCCACATCGGGGCAGCGGCCACAATGCTGAATGTGTGTCGCTGTTCTGGTCATTTGCTGATATGACAAGAGACATATGTATGCAATCACACAGATACACAGATACAAACACAGATGCAGATGCAGATACAGATACAGCGATGGAAATGCAAAATACATACATATAATGGCTTCCCCGTGTATCCGTGCGTCCTGCATTTATCTCTTATTTATATCTCTATCTCTGCCCCAACCTCCACCTCCACCTCCACCTCCATCTCCCCTCCTCTCTGTCAAACACTGAGCGAAAAAACCCATCAGAGTACTACTCCAGGAGCCCCCCAGAGGCACTGTTTCAGTGGTGCCGCTTACTTATGGGAACTTTGTACAGCAGTTCCTTCTTCGGATGGAAACTGTTGCATTTACTTGAAGCTGCTTTGCTTTTTGCTTCAGTGTGAATCCTGCATACATACATACTCGTACATACTCGTACATATTTTATGTACATACCCTTTTCCGGGTCCTGCGGCCCCCCCACCACTATCCACTATCCACCATCCACCATCCACCATCCTTCCATGGCTGTTCTGCCTGTGTGTGTGTGTGTTTGTGTGCCTAATGCCAGAGCCATCATCGATGTGGAAGTGTTTCGGGTCGTGTCGGGGGGTAGGGTCTGGTCTGGCCATTGCCCACTTGACGACTGACAGCTCTGGCATTTGTTGTGCTTTTCCCGTGTGCCGTGCTCTCTGCTCTCTGCTCTCCGACCTGCCCATCCCCAATGGGTTATTGATGACACCCGGACTGGCGGGATAGCGGACCAGCGGACCAGCGGGATTAGTTGCGAGAGAGAGAGAGAGAGAGAGGACGAGATGAGACTGCCTGCTATGGCACAGATACCCCGTACAGCCAACCATGTATTTGTCCATTAGCTGGACATCAATCATGATAATTGCCTGCTGCCTGCCCGGCAGCCTCGATGCCTCGATGCCTCGATGCCTCGATGCCCCAGCGAGATTTGCGTTTGCGTTTGCTGAGGTGATTGTCAGCCAGCTGCCGGCTACGAAACTACATAATTGAAATGTCCACAGCAATGAGTGGTCGCTCCCGGTCCCGTCTCCTCTATTCATTTATTCTAATGATCCCCTAACGGACTCATCCGATTCACGCTAGATGCATGCTACAACCCACATCTTCTAGCGCCAGTTCTGGGCAACAGGAAGACACCATCTCTGCCAGATTTGACAGATTTGTTTCTGTCAACGGTTTCTGCTGTTATCGAGAAGTCATCGACAATCGGCGATGGAGCTTCAATGAGAGTTGGAAATGAATTCAGAAGGGCTTTCTTTCGACGGTCAGTTGGCTTTGTTTTTATCGATTGAATCGATAAATATCGATTTGCTGATGGTCAAATTGTTGTTCATCTTTTCCCCCAACTCGTCTCGTCGTTGAGCTGCTTTCTTTCTGCTTTTCCTATGCTTTTCCTGTGCTTCTTGCTTCTGCTTTCTTTCGTTGCTGCTGCTGCTGCCGCTGCTGTTGTTGCAAGCTGCTGTTGTTGCAAGCCCTGAGGGTAGGTGCAGCAGGGTCTGTTCTTGATGTCAGAGCCAAAGGCATTTTAATTCGTTTATGGTTCCTCCGTCAACCCCCGCTCTCTGCTGCTCCCCCTCTAACGCCTTGCCGTTGGCTGCTGGTGTTACGCAAATTGAATTGTCTCGCCCGTTGTCTCGCTGGATGCCCTATTCCCCATCCCTCCCATCCCGCCCATCCCCCATCCCCGAAGCCATGTCGCGGCCATATAATTCCGTGTTCATTCCGCCAGAAATCGGTTTTTAATGCATTCCCCCATCGATTGAATGGCAATGGAAGGGATGGCATTCTATAAATAGACTTAAGCAAATGGAACACATTGGGTGGTTGGGGGATGGGGGGGGCGACAGGAATAGGACATTTCTTTACCGGACAGAGAGGATGTCAGAGGCGTCCGTGACGAAGATGGAGACGTCTTTCTCCTGTGAATGACGTTCATCAGGCGGCAGGGCGGCAGGGGGGCAGGGGGGCAGGGCGGCAGTGCGTGGGCAGAATCAGTACTATGTGTGGGTGTGTGTGTGGGTGTGCGTGTGGCTTTGTCTCCTTTTTACGCAGCAAAAAAGGAGCAGCTGCACTTGTCAGGATATTACGCAGGACACGCAGTTCCTGGAATTGCTTTCCCTTTGTACTGCAACGTGTTGCACGCCACACCATCAAACCCAAATCCACTTTTGCAATTAGCCGCCAGGCTTTCTTTTCCCCATAATCCAAAAGTCGAACAAATTAAGGCACAAATTTGCCTTTCCATGAAAATGAAAGGCAGTGGAATAAAGCAGGGTTAAAGGGGGGTAAGGGGGGAATGGAGGGGGCGAAAAAAAATGTCCAAAGTTTGACAAAAGTTGGGGCCTTCGCTCCGACCACTTTTCATAATTGAAAACTTTTTGAAATAATCAGGAACCACCTCTTGCAGCTCCCCCCGCCCCACCCCACCCCTCCGCCATTCTCTTTGTGGGCCTTTTATCTTTTTTAAACAGCCGCACAGTGCAGCTCAAACTGTGTGAAATATGTACCTGTGTGTGTGTGTGTGTGTGTGTGTGTGTGTGTGTGTGTGTTGAACGAAGGGAGAGCAGGGGGGTTGCCCTATGGGCAATCGACAAGCACAAATCGTAGCTTTTGCCGTAACTGTATCTCCCTTCTTGTTTGGTTGCCCCTCCCCCCCTGCATTCGCCCTTACTAATACAATTCCCTGTGCTCATTTCCATCGATTCCCTTGAATAGGAACCGTCGGCGCTCCGGCTCAAGCATAGTTGTCCTGGACGGTGATGACCTGAAGCCATGTCTCCCGGATGATTATATAAGTGGACAGCATCATCACTTGCAACAGCAGCAGCAGCAGCAGCATCTACAGCAGCAGCAGCAGCATCCACACCAGCAGCAGCTTCAGCACTATCGCACGCATTCGAGCGACCTAAGAGAGATTGACCAGGAAATGCTGACCATGCTGTCCGTTAATCAAGATAACGGTTAGTATATACATACATATACCCATGTATACATATACATATACATATATACGTACTTGGAAGGAGTGTTTAATTACGGTGGATCTCCCTCTCTCTTTTCTGCTCGCTTAATGTAGGACCACATCGTGAGATGGCCGTCGATTGTCCGGACACGTTCATAGCGCGCAACAAGACGCCACCCAGATATCCGCCACCCCGTCCACCGCAGGTAAGCAAAGGAAACCAAGAACCCACCCCACCCAAAAACACCCACCCGCCCACAATAACAACAACAGCACCACTTAAAACCACTAAGCCACTCGTATTGTTGAGATTAACCAACATAATGGAAGGTAGAACCACCCCGCCACAGACCCAGTAGTAGAACCCAACTCCAGACCCCCCACCACCCCGAAAATAGCCATCGAAATGTTCGCTGATCGAAACTAAAACTAACATTAGAGTTTAAGAACTTGAAAACCAACCAATAACAACCGAAATAACAAGAACCAAATCAACAACAACCACAACAACCACTCGCTTCATTCCACATTCACTCACACATTCACATGTCATGCATTCTCTTTTCAAAAACAACAACAACAACCAACCTGCACCACTAAAACCCACACACCCACACACATGCACACGCACACGCACACACACTCATGCATACACAACAAAACAGAAACACAAAACCACCAAGAACATCACCAACATCACCACAACCACCACAACAACCACCACCATATCGACATTCCATAATGATGATCATGCTAACAAATTGTTAATTGTTGCATATCATTCTTCACATCGACATGAACAACAACAACAACAACCACTACAACAACAACCACTACAACAACAACATGAACACCATCATCATCAACAACACACATCAACAATTGTTGCAACCATCGATGATGATGTTGCCACACAAAATCTGTACAATCAAAAACAACAAAATAAATTGGAACAAATTGAAAACTATGAAAATTGTCTACAATCGGAACAACAACAACAACAACAACCACAACAACAGACAGCAGTGGCAGCAGCAGCAACAAAAGCAACAGCAGCAACAGCAACAACAACAACAACAGCCACACAAGTGGCCGAACAGCAGACGCCATGCAACAACAAGTTGCAACAAAAGGCAACGACCAACAGCAACAACAGCGGGAGTGGTAGCGGCAGCAACAACATGACAGATGACTTCCTCTGCGTGGTGGATGGCGGCCTCTATCGCAGCCAGGACTCTGGCTCACCCACGTCGACAGGTACCTTCGACGAGGTCCTGAGCAAGCATACCCTGGACTCCTTCGGCAGCATTGCCTACCGCCACTTGCACCAGCACCAGCAGCAACAGCCACAGCAAGCGACGAGTAACGGCAACAGCAACAGCAGCGGATGTGGAAGTGGAACCACTGCCACGCCAAGCAATGGGCAGACGCCTGTGGATGATCAGACCTTGGCCAGCAGCAACACGTGCCACACAAGCAACACAAGCAACAGCAATTCGCTGAACAGCAGCAACAGCTCGATGCATACCAGCAACAGCAACAGCAGCAGCAGCCACATTGCGAGTGGCGCCTCCTCCTCGCTGACGGCCCCCACCAGCATCAGCGGGGACAGCAACGGGAGCAGCTCGACCGTGCCCGATGACCTAAGCCTTGCCCCACCCGGCTATGAGCCAGTGGTGGCCCTGCTGCCAGCCCTGCCACCGATGACCAAGCACCGGGAGCTGCCCGTCGATGTGCCTGACAGCTTCATCGAGATCGTGAAGACGCCGCCGCGATATCCGCCGCCGGCACATCTCTCCTCGCGCGGATCGCTGCTCTCCAATGGCAGCGCCTCCACGGCCCAGACCACGCTCTCCTCGCTGCCTCCTGTCACGGTTGCCCCTGTTGCTGCCACTGCAACTGCCACTGCAACAGCAACAGCTGGTGGCGGTGGGAGTGTCAGTGGCACTGGCACTGGCACTGGCATGAGGCGCCGATGCGAAGCGGGTGTCCGATGAGGTATACCACATTGCATTTGTACTTTGAATTGAATCTTTCCACATAGAAAGATGCCCCGCTCTATCTGTCTCTGTCTCTCTATCTTTATCCTCTCTCTTCCTCTCTTTGCCTCTGTAAATGTATCTGTGTCCTTTGATTCCCTGTGCCTGTGCCTCTTTTCTCCCACAAGTTTCTCTCTTTCGTAGTTTCTCTTTGATACGTAATACGTAGACATATATGTATGTAAGTGTGTAGCATATTGTGTGTCCCTGTCCATGATGTGAGTCTTAGCCACGATCTCATCTGCGACCCTGCTAGGAATCGATTACTAATCGAAATATATCGACTATATATCGAAGCTGGCTGGATAAGTAGAAGCCTACGGATTATGCCATGTTCTATTTTTTCTCTTAACTAATTACACATAAAGCAGGTCGGACATTGTCCCACAGTTGACCCCGAGGCGGTATGTGGCATGTGGCATGTGGCACACACCGCACCCAACCCCTTAGCAAATCGGTTGGCCTAATTCGTGGCATTAGGGCCGCAGCACTGGCCTCGTTAGCAGCGGCCTAATCCAAACATAACCAGAAGAGGACCACGACGACCACCCCCACCCTCATCTTCAGCCTCTCACGCCCAGTAGGGGGCGGTTAGGGGTTGGCTCCCTCCCGCTGTGTGCGCTGTCCCCCTCTGCTCATTTCATCATTTGCAGCTCTCTCGTTCTATCGGTCTTCCTTGAGCACTCTCTGAGCTCTTTCAGGCGATGAAAAATAAATGCCATTTATATGAAATTGTTCTCGATTAATTTTCCAATGGCTGCAGAACAAAAGCGGAACAGAGACAGAGAGACCGAGGGCAAGAGAGAGAGAGAGAGAGAGAGAAAAGAACGCTTTTCCTTTCATACTTGCTTTGCTGTATCTGTATCTCTAGTCTGTTGCTTTTGCTGTTCTTCCCCCTTTTCAAATCTTTTCATTTATTCATGGCTTTGGCAGCACAGCGGACAGAGTGGACAGACAGACAGATAGACAGAAAGACAGACAGAAAGACAGACAATGCACTGAATGAAAGGAATCAAGAGAGTAATTGCATTTATTTTCCAAGTGTATTCCATCAACTCTCCGACCCGAGTTTTTCCAAGCTCCCAAGCTTCAAAGCTCTCGGAGCAAAGCAAATGACACCCACAAAACTTGAAGTACTCTCTTTCTCTCTCTCTCTCTGCCGAGGCTTGTGCCCAGCTATGGTTCCCATGACAGCTACGCGATATGCCCCCAAGTAGTTCGAGGATGGTCAAAGGACACCGCACCCATCCACAGAAAGTTGTGAGGAAAGGAAAGCAAAGCATTCCCATGGCAGCCACTCACTTGATTTGCGAAAGGATTAAGCTGGCAAATGTTGAAGGCCGTCTGCCGCCTTGAAGGCTCTCATAATGTATTCCTCAACCTTAATGCCACTTGTAGCACAGTTCCATTAGCAGGACATTCATTGTTTTTGCATTCCCGGGCACTCGGTTGTGCGTCGTCTGGCTGGCGTCGGTTTTGCGATGAATACATTGTGGAGCGATGGGAGTGCTCCTTTATGGTCCAAGGATGTACCCCCAGTAGAAGCATCTATATGCAGCTAGAACTCCTTGAAAAAGGATCCAACATAACCCAGGGTGAAATGCAATGCAATGCAATGCAATGCAATGGGTTGTTTGTTTCCCATCTGTTGTCTCCCCTGTCTGTCATCCATATTGCGGGAGGGGGGGGGGACGTGGGCTTGCACCTAACACAGAACACACAAAATCCATTAAAAAATTAATTTTAAAAATCATCAGTCACACTCAATTAAACACACACACACACATACACACTGAAACATGCAGCTACACACACACACACACACGCATAAGCTGAAACATACACACACACAGATGTGGTTAATGAACAGTAATCAGGATTGAATTAATGTGAAAAATCGCATTTTCCCACAGCTCAATGGTAATGCCAAGCCCGTGCCACCGCCCCGGGATCATTTACGGGTGGAAAAGGACGGCAGGCTGGTCAACTGCTCGCCCGCCCCCAACTGCCGGATCGTCGGGCAGCGGGCAACGGCAATGGCAATGGCAGCAGTGGCAGCCACAGTCAGCAGCACCACCTGCAGCAATTGCACCACCAACAGCAGCATCTGCACCACCAGCAGCAGCAGCAGCAGATCGCCCAGATTGTGGAGCCCACGCTGGAGCAGCTGGACAGCATCAAGAAGTACCAGGTGAGTGGAGCTCTGAATGTCCCTGTCCAACTGTAGAGGAATTTTCAGCGGCGCCTGGGGGATAGGCTATAGAAATTTTCGTCTGTCAAGACACTCTGCCAGTGAATGTAAAACTGTCGGACATTTTGGATAGAGTTTGACAAGCACGGGGGGCAGGAGTATATCACATTTTCCATTGGTTTGCTGACTTTTGAGTGGAAGTAGTTAGAGGAATGTCTAGAATCTGCATACATATGTATGTATGTATCCTGAAAGTAGCTGTAATGCAGATACATACACACATACATATGTACATATGTATCATAATCAGTCTTAAAGAAGGAGTCCTGCTACTTTGGAGGCCACACTGGAACTGCTCTTCATTCAGTTGTTGCCGCTGCGTGGTGATCACCCTTGCGGTGATCTACTGTACCTGCTGTACCACGTAGTCACTCTCAAACCGTGGGGCCATTTGTGTACCAGTGAATCTCTGCTTTTGTGGACTCCGTTTGCTGCCTCGTTGAAATGCATGGCATGTAGCCATTACCTTTCCTTCTTCCGCCGCCAACTACTCTCTCCCCCCGTCCCCCAGACTCTCCCTGCCCTGCCCTTCTCTCAGACCAAAGAACAAACTGTTTTTTATTGTTGTTTATGTGTGTGTGTGCAGCAACACTTCCGGTTGGTTTGCTGTTTCTCTCTGGTTTTGTTTGTTCTTTGTTGGCGGCCAGTTTTGTGGACATTGACCACAAGTGCAGTGGCTGTCCAACTATAATCTGTACTTAAGCTGAGTGCAGGGTCTGGGGGGTGGGGGGTGGCAGCGGAAATTTGATTCGCCGTAACCTCTGCACCTGGACCCCCATTGCATTTAACTAGTAAAACTATTAAAAAACTTTTACCGCGCCACAAGACAATACCAACAAAGGGCCGCGGTGGGGTGGGGTGGGCTGCGCCGTGTGGCAAGGTATGCTGGATCGTAATACCAAATGGGGCAGAGGGGAAACGGTGAAGAGGGGGATAGTAGAAGGCCGTAACTGTTTATACGGAACTACGATTTAAAGGCGGGATGGGGGCGGCGTGAAAAAAAGTTGCTCAACAACTTTTCCCTCTGTGAAAAGCAGTGGGTGGAAGGCGGCGGAATGTATGGGTGCAAAGGCGTCCATAGGGGGGAGGAGAATTCTGGGCGGGGGGGTTCTGGCTGTTCTGCTGTCCAAAGCGGAAGAAAGGGAAATTATAATGCTGTTAAAAAGTAAAACATTTTGCATTCATTTGGCTGCCTGCAAGGCATGTGGTGGGTGCGTGGTGCATCATTCTGGGGGTTGCGGGGGCTGGGAGGAGGCTGCAGCCACAGCGGCAACAAAAAGTTGTTGAATGCAATGATTAATTATGCAACTTTTTAATCGAATTGTTTCATTCCGCCTGCGGACATCTCTTCTCTGAAAAATTACACCCTCTTATTTTTGGCCCGTATTCTGCGTATGCGTAGGCGTGCCAGTTGCTAGAGATAAATGCACGTAATTAATTGAAAACTGAAGGGGAACACAGCTGACAGGGGGAAAACAGTTTGACAGCAACTATGGAAAACATAGCTACATATGTACATATGTGTGTAGTAAGTGAGAGAGAGAGAGAGAGAGAAAGAGTTGAGACATTTTGAGGACTTTGGACACACAAGGCCTTTGCATGGTTTTCATTGCAAACCGTCTGAGGAGCATTTATCGAAAACAACTATCGATAATTATCGATAGTTAGCGTTCCATTTGGTTGCTGTTTGAAGCTGGTATTCATTATGATAAGCCCTTCATGTTGGCCTCCTCCTGTCATGGTTGTTATCAATGGATATTTGTGGAGTGTATCATTGCAAGCAGCATTCTTATCGCTCTCTGTTATCGCTGTTATCGACTCTGGCCGCCCACACACACACATATGTATGTATGTACATATGAGATAGCGCACCTTCGGAAACGATTTTGTTTGGCATTTTTCACCTGTTTGCTTTTGATTTTATTTGTTTGCTTTTGTTGAGAGCAGACCTTTGTGGCTACTGTTCTTTCTTGGCCCCCCCTCCCGCTCTGCTCTGCTCTGCTCCGCTGCACCACGCCACGCCACGCCTCGACTTTTCCACTCTTCCCACTCTCGGTTGTTGCGTGTGTGAAAAGTACGAAAATTAGTTAAACATTTCAATTTTTTAGCGCAACCCACACGCAGATACATTCCCAGACACGGATAAGCAGGGAGACACACAGATACACAGACACAGATGCAGCCAAAAGCAGAGTGCGTTTTAAGCCGGCTTACACCGTTTCTCTGTCCCTCACCGTTGCTATCGTTCCCCCAACTCCCTCCTCGTGCACCGCTGCTCTCACATGCCGACGGATGGCTGTTTAACTCTCGCTCTTCCCCTTTAACACTCGCACTTACACTCACCTGCTCCGCTCTGCACCGCTCTGCCCAGCTCTGCTCTGCTCTCTCCTCTGCTGTTGCTCTGCCTGTCTCTCCCTCTATCTCTCTCCCAAGTACTGGCTAAACGAAGCAGCCGCTGCTTTGCACCGAAAATCAATACCATTTGAATATTCATGAACCGCTGTGATTCATTGCAACGCTTAAACATACCCAAAGCTATGGATACATCAAGGGAATGAAATGAAAACCCTTTACTTAGTAGGAAAAGCACTTGTAGACGACTAAAAGCAATAAGTTGTACATTACGTCATTAAAGCTACACGTGAGGTTGAATTTGTGGGAGAAGTATATCATCTGGGATGTATCTTCGAGGATCTATATCGTCTAGGGTCATCTAGTGTCAATTGATTGTATTCCATGAAGGCATCAATGGGCGATGCCTCGTTTGGACAGTGCTTAACGCTCTGAAGCTCTGTCGCTTCCGTTGGGGCTGGCCTAGTGCTGGGGCTGGTGCTGGGGCTGGGGCTGGGGCTGGTGCTGGGGCTCTGCTGCCGTCGGTGTCGGTGCTGTCGCCCGGCTGTCGCTCTGCTGCCGTGCCATGCCGTGTGTGGCGCTCGTTTGTTATGATTTCGCAGTCGCGTTTTTAGCTGTTCGGCGATCGGCCGCAGAAAATATATTCATTCTTGTTTTGGTTTTTTTTTCCGACATCATTTCGGGCCAAGTGCGTTGCCTAAAAAAGTAAAATTGGAACCAAATTAATTCGCGATAAGATAAGGATTCCCGAGGGCAGTAGGGAGCTTTGGTTTTTGCTTGGATTACCGATCAAGGATTCTGTTCGGTGGCAGTTTGAGAGCCACTGTGCCAGCCAGCTTGTTATGTTTTTTCTGTTCTGTTGGTGGCGCAATCCAGTGTGTGCCAGTGCAAGTGCGTGTGCGTGTGTGTGTGTGCAAATAAGGCGTGGCTGGGTTAGCCCATACTCGTAAAAGCCAAAAATTCTCACTTTTGCCAAAGCACGTACCACAACCAAAGGCACTCCAAAAAAACCCAAACCAAACCAAACCAAACCAAAAACAACCACAGCAAAAACGACAGCAATTCAACAATTCAACGGTTGTTTATGCGCCAAAAAGAGGCAAAACAAGGCGTGTCTGTGTCTGTGTCTGTGTCGGTTGCAGTTGCAGTTGCAGCCATAACGGAACGATGCTCGCGTAACCGAAAGCCAACGGGAATGGCAATGGGAATGCGAATGTGAATGCAGGAGTTGAGAAAACAATTTCGGCAATCGGCAAAAAAACAACAAACGAATGTAAAATAACGGTGTTTTAACAATGTGACCAGGCGAACAAGCTCTCGCTGCCGACAGGACACCAAAGTGTGACCAAAATGTACACAAAAGTGCTGCCAAAACAGTAAAAAGTGTGCCCAAGGGCAGACACCAAGTGCGTCAAATGAGAAAATACTCACACAGAAGATCTGAGAATGAAATAGGACCAAAATCCCTGCCAGCAATAGGAGTTTGAGTCTCTCTCTCTCTCTCTTTCTCTGTTGAATTGATTTTTGTTGATCGTAGTTTATCAGATCAGAACAGAAGCGAACCGAATCGCCTTGGACTTTGCTCTGAGTCCCAGAGTCCAGAACAAAGAGCAGACCCTACAAATAAATATAATATCCGAGTGAATGATAAACAGTTGAGGTGAACTCTATGTTTTTTTGTCTGTATTTTTACCTTTTTTTTTTTTGTTGTTTCCCGTTTTGTGCTTTTCTGTTTTTGTTATTCCGAATGGAAATGCAGCGTCAACGGCGGCTGCTCATTTCCCAAGCCAGGCACGTCGCCAGCAGCAGCTAAAACAACAATAACAACAATGGAAAGGGACGGGAGGAGAAGGCTGGCTGGTTGGGTAAAAAAAAACCCGAAAAAAACGAAGCAATAAATATACAAATAAACAAATTTGTAAAGTGAAATAGTTGTAAAAGTGCACGGGCACTTGCAGTGCTGCGCCGCCGCCTGCTGTTGAATGGAAAGCCTGAATTTTATGCCAGGCTAAGATACATAAATACATAGAGTAGGAGTAGGAGAAGAGAGTGGAGAGAGTAGAACTTTTGCTGGAAGCAGCAACAGCAGCTACAGCAGCTACGATTCAACTTGAAATGCGCATTAAGTTGCATTTCATTTGGGTCTGCAGCTGAAAAGAGCTAAAATGACAGTTTCATATTCAAATTTATGCATTTTGCCAGGTGGGTGGGCATTGCGGGGTCATTTGCATACTGCACCACTGCTGCTGCTGCTGCTGCTGTTGCTGCTGCCACACGCGTTGCAGCTGTGTCTGTGACCAACAGCAACTTTTGGTTTGATAGAAAAGAGAACCGATCGACCGATCGAACGATCAAAGTGCCAGTGCCATTGCCAGTTTAACCAAATGACGGACTAACCAGAGACGAGCAGCAAAATGGTTGTCTCAACGCTGAGCATTACGTTGGAGAACAATGACACCAACGTGGCGGATGTGCCACACGCGGCTGCCACGCCACGCGAAGGTGTCGGAGTGCCTGTGCCAGAGCACACGCCCCAGAAGTTTGCTGTGCTGTGCGGCAGCAACAATCACCATATGAACAATAATTCCAACAACAACAATTACAATCACTTCACCAACAACTCTAACAAGTCTCAACAACAACAACAACATCGGGAGAAGGAAAATGTTAAACTCAACAACAACAACAACAACAACAGCAGCCAATATTTCGATATGAATGGCAATGGTATGGAAATGGAAACGGAGATGGGAGTGGATATCATCCAAGGATCTCCATCAGCATCGATCGCTTCCACATCGATGGCCACGCCCCAGCGTAGCGCCTCCGCCCTGCGTCGCGGCATTCAAATCCAACGATCCTCGACACGTTTGCGGCAACAACAGGCAAGTGCGACTGTGGGACTCTGGGTCTGGGGGCATGGCATTCCTGCTGCATTCCGGCAGCCCTCTCTGCTCTTATCTACACACATTTGTATGTACATATGTTACCATATACCGTATACATACATATACATGTTAACAAAAGTAAAAAATCACAAATTAAAACACCAACAACCAACAACAAACTGGCAACACGAAAACCAGTTGACAAGTAGGCTAACTGGCTGCCGCTGAGTGAGTTCCCGCCTAGGCGTTAAAGCAATAAAAAATTATACGCAAATCGAAAAAAACAAACCAGAAACCAGTCGGTAAGAGGTACAAGTGCCTCGACCCTTTGATAGCTAACCAACAGTTTCTATATATCAATATATATGCGACTTTTATGGGGATAGACAAGCACACTGCGAGGTGGCTATAACAATGATCCCATCCATTATTCTGAATGAACTGCCTACAGCAGGATATACTTGTGATGAGTGGATGAATGGATGTGGTATGCAACATCCCAGTGAATGGACAACCACCATCATCCATGATGGGTTGATTATCTCAAGATTAAATAATTAAGATGAACATATCAAGATATATACACTGAATGGTTTTAGCACCGCTCATTCCAGTGTCATGTACATGATTATACAGTCTGATAAAGGTATTTCCATAGGTCTTTATCCGACTACAAATACACTTTATCAGATCCTCAGATAGTCAAACCAAGTGCACTACTGGGCTGAGTAGACTCTTTGCCATGGCCGGGTAGAGGGTATCATTATCGTTAATATATTTTTAATTTTTATTGTACTACGCGCAATTTCAATATTTATTTATGCCGGCACTCGTTGTTGTTTCTGCTTTCGATGATGATGATGATGATGTCATGGCTTTGTCGTCAACGGTTTTTTTGTTATTGTTTTTTGTTGCTTTTTAAGGTATTCCTCCATTTGTTAGTGGTGTGTTTTTCCTTAACAATTACTACAGTCTCTGGTGTTACGAGTTGCTGTTGCTGTGGCTGTGGCTGTGACTGTTTCTGCTTCTGTCATATGATTGATGGCCCGAGCGAAGGTAAGAAGCTTTTGTAGGCTTCATTTGATCTATGAATAGCCAAAGGTACGATAAATGATACGGATACGGGTAGGGGTGCGGGTGCGGGTACGGGTACGGGTACGGGTAGGTATGGTTATGGGGCAAAGTTTTCGATTTGTGTGGGAGTTTTTTGTTCTTTGGCCACAGCTTCAAATGTAAATGAACACTTTCAAAAGATTCTCTATGGCTCTCCATGGCTTTATTGTACAGTCTCAGGTCTTAAAACGGGTTCCTACAATGATTCTCCGTGCTTTTATTTGCTCAAATCCACATTCAGATGTTACATTTTACTAGCATTTCCACTCAGTGCTGTGAAAGGATGTCATCAGATGATAAAAGTCCTGCCGAAACTACTTTCACTGATGTCCAAACTTAACTGGCATTAAAAATTTCGAAAGCACTTTATTCAATGAAACGACAAGTGCTCCCCCGTTTATTGCCTCAGAGGGGATTTCATTCCAAACTTTGATTTCATTTGACAGTTTTAGAGGTACTCCACTTAATGGTCCTTTCGCTGCCACAGAATACCCTCTATATAGAGTATCTAGCGCGGGGTGGGGGGTTACTCTGAAATGCATACATAACATTTTCAACTGATACTAATGGTTGAAAATTGTTTAAGAAGTGCCAAATACTGTCATGAAATTATTTAAAAAAAAAGGTGACCATTGAATGAAATTGTAAGCGTCACAGTGTGACCATTTTCCATTGTTGTTGTTGTTGCTTGGGCACACTTGACTTTTCGTAGGGAAACAGCTGATCCAATGAATAGAATAGAAAACATTCAATCTGCTATTTCGTTGAGCCTTTTGTTGTGTTGTGTTGTGTTGTGTGTCTTCCGGAATCTTTTGCTCTTTTTGTGGCTTCGTCTTCCAGTCCCTAGCCCTGTCCCTCTCTCTGTCCCTCTCCCTGTCCCTCTCCCTGTCCCTCTCCCTGTCCCTCTCCCTGTCCCTCTCCCTGTCCCTCTCCCTGTCCTCTCCCTGTCCCTCTCCCTGTCCCTGTCCCTGTCCCAGCCACTGTCTGTCATCTGTTTTCATTCAACCTCCAATGCCAATGCTCTCCAATCTCCGTTTCGGTTCACATGGTTAGTGGTGGAAGTGGAGGTGGAGGTGGTACAGGTACGGGTAGGGGTAGGGGTACAGGTAGAGGTACAGGTGAAGATGGCGATGGTGGTGCATGAGGTGGAAGATGAGTATGACCCTCACCTCCCGCTCATGGGGTCAAGGGGTGAGTTGGGTGGGATTGGAGAGGGGGGGAGGGGCATTGGGGGTGTCGGTACGGTATTTCTCAGAGGTGCTTGAAATTTTCTGCTGATTCTCTTTCTGCCGTGTGCGTGTGGGTGTGTGTGTGTGTGTGTGTGTGTTGGGTTGTTTGGAATTTTTGCTCTTCGCTTTGTTGCTTTTGCTTATGCTTTTGTTGCTCTTCTTGTTCCCCTTCGAATTATTATGCAAGTTTAGCAGAATTTTTATTATTTCTTAGTTGCTGTTTTTTTTTATTTTTTTCCATTCATTTGTTGTTGTTGCTGTTTTCCTCTTCTTCATGGTTCCTCTTTCTCTTCCGCCTTTTGGAATTCCGAGCGTCTTTTTCTGTTGTTATTCAATTCAGTAGTTTTTTTTTATTTTCTTCTTTTCTTCTTTTCGTTCTTGTCTTTATTTTCCATGTTGCTGTTGTACTCTTTAAGAGGGTATTACGATTTTAAGACAACGGAATCGATCCACATATGTACATGGAAGTACATATGTATCTAGATCCATGTACATATATGTAGATCCAACTCTCTGGCAGTCTTAAAAGATTTATCCTTTGAGGATGTACATATTATGTACCTACTATGTACATATATGTAAAAGCTACCCCGTTTGTAGGCTTTTTAATAATGGGAATAAATCTGTACCATTTTTTGGGGCAATTCTCTGGCATTGGAATCAATAACCACCGACAGCCTGCCTGCCCGCCTGCCTGCCTGTCACATTGTGCTGACAAACAGGTGAAGAAAGAGAGAGAGGGGAGGCGAGGAGGGGTGGCACTTGAGGGGCTTCCGCAATAATTGCAGCTACCACCCAGCCACACCCCACCCCACCACCCCTTTGTTAACCGCTTTGCGCTCATTAACGCATCGCCGGTGCCTGCCCTGCAGGGGACTGTCCTCGGTGGGATTTACTGCGGTATGCAACGGGCCACACCCACCGGCCACAAGAAACAAGAAACACAAGCCACCCATCGACCACCCACCAACCACCCATCAGCCAAAGACTCTTTCGGGGCCACTGATACCCTGCAGTTGCAGCCAGTGCCGCAGGGAAGTGTCGCTAATGTCTGAGAAGGGAATACATACATATGTACATATGTACATATGGAGGAGGCAGGGGGCACAGGGGAGTCCGTTGCTGGTAAACAGATTCATTTACCGGATAAATTATGTAAAACGAGCTGCAGGCCACAGCAGCCAACAGAGGGAACCCCAAAGATGTCCACGGGTAGACGGGCATTTCCTTCACTTTATTCTGTCCGTTACTCAGAGGACAGGGACCGACTACAGGGTATAACGATGGTCGAGCACCGATGGGTGTTGACCTTCTTTATGGCATTGGATTCTGTGGCATGTCCGCTCAGGTGGCGTCGCTGTTTCAGCTGCTAATTAAATTAGCGCGATTGTCGTGAGTGCGGATTAAGTGCGCCACTTAAGAGTCAACGTCCAGTGGAAGTCCCAATGACAGAACCATGACCACAACCAGAACCCAGGATCCGGGATCCGGGACCCACGACCAGCCATACTCCTAAGCGAACCCCTGACTAATGTGTCGCCCCTTTTCAACAGGAGCAACTGCGCCGCCGACGCGAGGAGGAGGAGCGCATCGCCCAGCAGAATGAGTTCCTGCGAAACAGTCTGCGCGGCTCTCGCAAGCTGAAGGCGCTCCAGGACTCGGCCACGCCCGGCAAGGCCTTGGCCATGGCCCAGCAGCAGCAGACGGCTCCGACGGGACTGACCGCCATGCCCATACCCGCCGGTGTGGAGAACGAGGCGTATCTGCCGGATGAGGATCAGGCGCAGCCACAGCCGCAGCCAGAGCAGATCGATGGTGGGACCTCAATATCAATCTCAATGCCCACACACTCACTCTCTCTGTCTCTTTCTCTCCGTCCCATCTCCAGGCTACGGCGAGCTGATCGCAGCCCTCACCCGCCTCCAGAGCCAGCTGAGCAAGAGCGGCCTCAGCACACTGGCCGGACGCGTCTCGGCAGCCCACAGCGTCCTGGCCAGCGCCAGTGTGGCTCACGTGCTGGCCGCCCGCACCGCCGTCCTGCAGCGCCGACGCCCCCGCGTCAGCGGCCCCCTGCACCACAACGCCCTCGGCCTCCAGAAGGACATCGTGGAGCTGCTCACCCAGTCGAACACAGCGGCGGCCATCGAGCTGGGCAACCTGCTAACCAGCCACGAGATGGAGGGCCTCCTGCTGGCCCACGACCGCATCGCCAACCACACGGACGGCACGCCATCGCCCACGCCGACGCCCTCACCCGGCAGTGGATTGGGATCGCTGAGCGGGGCCAGCAGTCCGGTGACGGCGGCGAAGAGGGCGGCGATAGGCGGTGGGGTTGTGGTCCCGCCACCGGTGGTCCCGGTCCCGCCAACGCTGGCACAGCGCGGAGCAATGCCGCTGCCGCGAGGCGAGTCGCCGCCACCGCCGCCGCTGCCCATGCCGATGCCCATGGCCATGCCGATGAGTGCCTGCTTCGGAACGCTCAACGACCAGAACGACAACATCCGAATAATCCAGATCGAGAAGTCGACGGAGCCGCTGGGCGCCACCGTGCGCAACGAGGGCGAGGCGGTGGTCATTGGGCGGATCGTGCGCGGCGGAGCCGCCGAGAAGTCCGGCCTGCTCCACGAAGGCGACGAGATCCTCGAGGTGAACGGCCAGGAGCTGCGCGGCAAGACGGTGAACGAGGTGTGCGCCCTGCTCGGTGCGATGCAGGGCACGCTGACATTCCTCATCGTGCCGGCGGGCAGTCCGCCGTCTGGGGGCCTTGGAGGCCTCGGCCTACCTGGCAGTCTGGCCGGCAGCGGCGGACCCGGCTCAGGGCTGGGGGCACACCGGGACACGGCCGTGCTGCATGTGCGGGCGCACTTCGACTATGACCCGGAGGACGACCTTTACATTCCGTGCCGGGAGCTGGGCATCAGCTTCCAGAAGGGCGATGTGCTGCACGTGATCAGCCGCGAGGACCCCAACTGGTGGCAGGCGTACCGCGAGGGCGAGGAGGACCAGACGCTGGCCGGCCTCATTCCTAGTCAGTCGTTTCAGCACCAGCGCGAGACAATGAAGCTGGCCATCGCCGAGGAGGCGGGCCTGGCCCGCTCCCGTGGCAAGGACGGGGCCAGCAGCAAGGGTGCCACCCTGCTCTGTGCGCGCAAGGGTCGCAAAAAGAAGAAGAAGGCCAGCTCCGAGGCAGGGTAAGCATCTACCAGCACTGCTCGTACCAGGATCATGAAGGATCTCCCGCTGATCTCGCTCTCCCTCTCGCTTTACAGCTATCCCTTGTACGCCACGACGGCGCCGGACGAGACCGATCCGGAGGAGATACTCACCTACGAGGAGGTGGCCCTCTACTATCCGCGGGCCACCCACAAGCGGCCCATCGTCCTGATCGGACCGCCCAACATCGGACGCCACGAGCTGCGCCAGCGCCTGATGGCGGACTCGGAGCGCTTCTCCGCTGCAGTGCCACGTAAGTAGAGTCCTCTTGCCGCCGCCTGCAGCCTTTCTCGCTCTCTCTCTCTCTCTCTAACTTTCTTTTTCGCTTTCTGCGTGTCCTGGCAGTGTTCTATCTGCTCGAGGAGCGCCTCAAGGAGGCCAAGACTAAGACCAAGGCCAAGGGTAAAGCACAGCCTCTGCCACTGAATCCCAGAGCACTCGCTAGCTATACCCAGGCTTTTGGTGTCCCTCTATCCCCCATCCTGCACCCTTCACCCTCATGCGATGCACCCCGATGCATGTCAGACAAATTCTAACCCCAACTCTTTCCTGTTCTCTCATCCTGCAGACACATCACGTGCCCGGAGGGAGGGCGAGGTGCCCGGTGTCGATTATCACTTCATCACGCGCCAGGCCTTCGAGGCGGACATCCTGGCCCGTCGCTTCGTGGAGCACGGGGAGTACGAAAAGGCCTACTACGGTGAGTGGGCAAGGCCCAGAGCCGAGAGCCCCGGAACGTGAAGTAATCTATTCAAACAATCCACAGGCACATCACTGGAGGCCATACGAACGGTGGTAGCCAGCGGCAAGATCTGCGTGCTCAATCTGCATCCGCAGAGTCTGAAGCTGCTACGAGCCTCCGACCTCAAGCCCTATGTGGTGCTGGTGGCGCCCCCCAGCCTCGATAAGCTGCGGCAAAAGAAGCTGCGCAATGGGGAACCATTCAAGGTGAGTCATCCCACCCCATACCATTCCATTGGAAATCCATCTGAATTTTCTGCTTCAATTTTGCAGGAGGAAGAGCTCAAAGACATCATTGCCACGGCCAGGGACATGGAGGCCCGATGGGGCCATCTCTTCGATATGATCATCATCAATAATGATACGGAGCGTGCCTACCACCAGCTTCTGGCCGAGATCAATTCGCTGGAGCGCGAGCCACAGTGGGTGCCCGCCCAGTGGGTGCACAACAATCGGGACGAGTCATAGGGATCTACTGGAATCAGAAAACCACCACCACCACCACCACCCCTCCACCAGCATCCAACCCAAACTCAAACTGCAAATGCAACTCCAACTCCAACTCCTGCTTCTACCGCAGTCTTTGTAAATACAAATTTCCATCGAGCCACCGAGCCAGGCCCAGGCCCACGGTCCAGCTTCAGTCCCTCGAAGAACACTGCATATACCAACCCCTAAATCTCTGTACTGTATATCCCCCACCCCCCCCCATAAATATTTATATATGTATTATCTGTTTGCGAATGTCCTCGTGTGTTTTTTTCTTTTCATTTCTGGTTTTACTCTTTGAACTGGTTTGAAAGCACTTCCCCAGTCCCATTCCCATTCTATTGTATGTCCCCCTCCCGTCACCCTACTATGATGTACTTATTTTAACGAAATTGTTGTTCGATTAACCTTTTTTTTTAACACTAACTTATATACAATACATAATATACTATGTAGAACATATACATACATATATTGTATGCATGTATTTTTCTCTTCTTTTTTTTTTGTTTTTGTTTACCAAGCTCCGAGCACTTTCTTCATTTCTGAGGGCCAATCGCAAAATGTAAATTAGCAAATTACAAGAAAATACTAAGCCCAGAAGGACCCTGAAGCCCTGAAGAGTAGACCCAAGAAATTGTGTAATAATACTACCATAAGCTACACAAAAAAAAACACAAAACAAAAAACCAATCGAATCGAATCCAAAATCCAAAATGTTAACAGAGCCAGAACAATCCATACAATCCGTAGGCAGCAGCTGTCCGGCGGGTGGGCGGATGGGAGGGAGGAGTGGAAGTGTTTGCATCAGGTGTTGCAATTACGTAATCAATTTACTTTATACAGATACCGATACCGATACCAATATACATACTAAACATAACTTATAGACGAAGATCGAGCGAGCGTACTTCCAAAAACATTTGCATATGGAACTCTAAACGAAAGGAACGAAGTAGAAGCCTTGAAACGAGAGAAAGAGAGACAACAAAATCAGTAAGTCATTGCCAAAAAGAGAGAGAGAAAGAGAGTAAAGGATGGATGATAGATCGAGTTAAAGGATACAATGCAAAAGCAAAAAAGCAAAGACCGTAGCGAACTTTAAGCACTGTAAAAATAAAAACCAAACAAGTAATCGATAGAAAAGCGATTGATGATGATGATGATTGAGGGTCGAGGGAAGGGATTGGGAATGGAATGGAAAATGAATTAGGCTAAGCATCAAACGAAAATACAAAAGTAAATGTTGTTGTAATTAATTATCGTAAACTATAAAAAAACAAAAACAAAAAACATGAAACAAACAAAAAATCGTCTAGAGAACAAAGAAACGAAAGAGTAAGAGAGTTGGTTTCCCACAGCCAAACCACTAACGAGACCGGAATAGTTGCAGGTTTTAGGCATGAATACATATTTTGATGAAATATACTATATAGACATATATACATATACACTATGAATACGAGTACGAGGTACGAGGTACAGGTACAGGTGCGCAGGTACGAGTATAGGATGTGCCAAGTGCAACATCTGACGGCGGAAACATGGATTTTATATTGAATGGAGGAAGGGTAGCAAAAGAAGGGCGAAGAAAGAAAAACTACGAGTACGAGTATATGTATGTAACACAATGTTAAACACTTGAAAGATTCTACGAGCGAAACAGAAATCTATATATATATAGTATATATATATACATAAATATACATATAATTAATTGGAAATATTTTTTTTTTGTAGTCAGCAACGTATAAACGTATAAATAAATGTGTGTGCAGTAAATCTGTTTAAGTTTTTATTTATACGCATTCCAAATGAAACTAAATGAAATAAAACAAATAAAAAACGAATACGAAAACATCAGAAAAGCCAAAATAAAAACGATTCAAACAACAGCCAATACAAAAGCGAAACAAAAAACACTAATAGATAATATACAAATGCAAAAATTTAGTACGTTGTATGTGTGTATATGTGTGGCGTAGCAAAAGTAAACAAAATACGAAACAAAATTACCTTAAAAAACAAAGTAATATACATATACAGAAGAGAAAGCAAAGCGAAGAAAATGCCTGGCAAATGCCGATTGCCAAGCAGAGAACAGCAACGGTCTAACAGCCACTGTATGGGACAAACAAAAAACGATCCAGAATACCATTTATAAGTAACCCAAAACGAAAGCGAAAGCGAACGCGCAAGCGCAAGCGCGAGCGCTAGAAAGCGATCAAGTCAGATGAAATAATACTATAGATACGAATAATATAATAAAAGAATGACAAGCAAACGAGTCTAAACATCGTGCGTTTCCATGCATTTGAATTTCGGTTGAGTGGGCGGTCGATAGACCGATAGGCCGATAGGCGATTGAACGATAGAACGCTGCTTATGGTTGAGGTAGAGGCGGCTGCCAGGATCGCTAGGCCGATTGCGGACCGTTGTGGTACCGCTTGGGATCTTCCTGATGGAGATTTCTGAAATGTCTGATAAAAAGGGTGAGCCCAGTTGCTGTAACCTTCTTCTGCTGAGAGCTGGACCGGAGCAGAACAGGTGTTCCAACGTATCCGGCCTATTTGATTGGGTGCTTATTAGACAGTGTCCTGTGAGGAAACGAGCTTGCAGAGCTCAGAGGTGTTCTTCCTATCTCTCTATCTATGCTATTTCTGCTATTTCTGCCCGCTCCTTAGCTGCAAGGTCAAGGCTCTGGAGGCATAAGATGTCATTTAGCGCATCATTTGGAGTGATTCGAAGAGCTTCACTGATGCATGGGGTGCCAATTCGCTGAACTTTGCCCAGATATTTGCTGTTTGTCCTTTTTATTAGGGTCGGACATTAGGTAGGATATCACACTGTTACTCCGTAGAGTATTGTTGATCTAACGAATACTAGATATCCGCTGGACTATGCTTGGGTGTGATACGTCTGTGTGATATGTCCTTCCCGGGAGATCGATAGACTAAATGAACGTTAATTTTAGATTTTAAAATGCTAAACAGAGTTTTCTTTATTAATACAATTAGAAACAGGATAAATCAGAAGAAAATACATGAGAAGTTTTTGCTGGGAACAGATCTTGGCCGGGGCAATCGCTTGAAGGTGATCCTGGGTTCGTTTGACTGTTGGGCGGGGCCGACTGGCTGGATATCATTTACCATCCACCGCCACCATGTTTGCCACCCCCATTGCCACCGCCGCCGCCTCCGTGCTTGCCGCCACCACCCCCGCTCTTCTGCCAACCTCCCTGGCCACCGCCGCCACCTTGCTGCCATCCGCCACCACCGCCTCCGCCTTGTTGCCAGCCTCCCTGGCTGCCACCACCGCCTCCGCCTTGTTGCCAGCCTCCCTTGCCGCCACCACCGCCTCCGCCTTGCTGCCAGCCTCCCTGGCCGCCACTACCGCCTCCGCCGCTCTTCTGCCAGCCTCCTTGGCCACCACCGCCGCTTCCCCCCGCCGAGACAAAGGCGAAGAGGAGTCCGCACAGGAACACAACGAGTAGGGCGTACCGCATGATGAATAGAACTGACAAAAGGAACTCTGTGTCGTGTCGGAAACTGCTGCTGCTGGAAGCTTGACTCCACCGAAACTGATGCTCTATTCCGGACCAGAACAGCGCTTATATAGCATTCGTATAGCTCGCAATCCGACCGAGTCACGCTGCTGCACCCGGAACCTGGTGCAGCATAATCTGAATAGTCTGAAGCCCTCGGCCCGTCCCAAGCCCAATCCCAATGCCAATCCCAATGCCAATGATCTTGAGCTGGCAACAGCCAAGTGCAGCACATGGGGGCGACACTGGCCACTTGTAAACTGTTGAGCCACTGACTCTTCATTAATTATGTGCCACAGTCGCCCTCGGCCTGCCACTTGCGGCAGCTCTTCGTAGCTGTGTCATTTATCATCTATAGTAACTATTTTCATAGCTCTTGATACACTCTAGAGTCAAGAACGATGGAGCAAAAATTGGCAAGAACAAAATCCAGTCCCCGTTTGGATACTCTTTACAAATGTACATAGCGTACTATATTTTTCCCGCGTAAAAGGATAATAACACGGCCCAGCTTCGGCTGTGAAAGCCATGGAAGCCTCCCTCTAGGTTAATTTGCGTTTCGACTGCTGCTCAAAGGGAGGAAACACATACAGGCATAGATAACATGTGTAAGAACCATACAAGCACGCATTCAAACGCTCTGCTGCTCGGTTTCCTGGCAAATGCGAATCCCTAGAACAAAAATTAGAGTCAAATCGGCTCAGCCGTTCTCAAGTGATGTGATCGCACCATACATATTTCTCTTTCCATTTATATATATATATATAAAGATGATCAAAACTTTATTACGTAGGTAAATAATATTCAAATAACAAATACAATATTTATTACCGCGGAATCCAGTAGTTCACCATCGAAGCTGTTTTTTCTTCGTTGATTCTGGTAACAATGCGGTCAAGATCCAAACTTGTTGGCTGTTGCGTCGTTTGGAATTGCTGCCACATTGTTGCATCCCATTCCGCTTAGAAGCTGCCGATAAACCTTCTGATGGTTGACCAGCCGCGAATTGCACAATGACCAAGAATTCGGCGACAGCGACAGTAAAACAATATTTTGGGATGAATGCACGATGGCGCATAAATGAGCTTTGGAGGCAGTTGATCAAACGATGAAGGATTTACGAGGTAATTTGAGACTATTTCGTGGGGGCTATGATATTGCTCTCCGGAGACTTCAGCCAAACGCTTTCCGTTATTCCGCCGATGAACTTAATGCATGCCTGCATTCGCCGGGCTCAAACTAGAGCCGTAAGTGAGTCCACAGTACTCGTATTTCTGAAGTCACAGCTGCATACTTCCAGATGTGGTGCAGATGGAAACCAGTATGGTAGCCGCCCAGGTTCCAGTAGATCCGATCCGATCCACTTCGAGCGAACAAAACAAAGATGAGTAACAGTTGGGTCAAGATTTATTGCCGCCTATGGGCCATGTTCCAAGAATATAATGCAAAACGTTTGCCAAGCAAATGCAATTTGCTATATAATTGATACATAATTTGGTTACATTTCAGGATTAAGACGAGGAAAAAAAACAAGAAAACAGAACAAGAACGATTATTGGGTATTTACAGTATTTACAGACTGCTCTGCTGGCCCCGATCCGACTCCATCTCCTGCTCGGACTTTGGGGCAGGATCAGATTCAGTTCAGTCTTAGGCCCAGCCGCCGGCTGGTTGCCAGCCGCCGGCTGGTTGCCAGCCGCCGCCGCCACCACCTCCGCCTGAGGACCAGCCGCCGCCGCCGCCACCACCACCTCCATGACCACCACCGCCGCCTCCTCCGCTGCTCAGCTTGATGATCTTGATGACTTTTGTACCACCGCCGCCGCCGCCACCTCCGTGACCGCCACCACCTCCGCCTGAGGACCAGCCACCGCCGCCGCCGCCACCTCCATGGCCACCGCCGCCTCCTCCACCTCCGTGTCCACCACCACCGCCGCCGCCTGAACCCAGGCTGATAATCTTGATGAGCTTGACATCTCCACCACCGCCGCCACCTCCACCGCCGGAGGACCAGCCTCCTCCGCCGCCGCCTCCTCCACCGGATGACCAGCCTCCTCCGCTGCCGCCTCCTCCGCCAGATTGCCAGCCACCGCCGCCGCCACCGCCACCTCCTCCGCTCTCAGTGATCACTTTGATTATCTGGATATCGCCACCGCCCCCGCCGCCGCCTCCATGGCCACCGCCTCCTCCACCACCCGAGGACCAGCCACCTCCACCGCCTCCGCTCGAGGACCAGCCCCCTCCACCTCCTCCGCCCGAGGACCAGCCCCCTCCACCGCCGCTGCTGCCACCAGGCTTTGGCTTGGCCGTCACGCTGGCCGCTCCGATGAGCAGGAGACACACAAAGGCCTGCAAGATATAGACACAGCAAGGGTTCACTCACGAAAATCACCAAAAAAAAATAACAAAAGCGAGAAGGGTAAAGGGAGAAGGGATAAGGGATTATATCAGGCAACGCAACATTGCGTATGCGTGATATTCAGGATATTCCAAAATATTCCAAAGTCCTGCCGAATCGAATCCACGTACTTTCATAGCTGGGAACGCTTCGAGTAAGTAATGCGCTGTCTTAAATACGCTCTGTTGAAACGCCGCGGATCCACAACTGACATGACCACCACCGGCGGCCCAGGCTTATATACCCAGCCCCAGCTGTTACTGTGGGGCTGGGGCTGGGGCTGACTCTGCAGAGCCCCACGAGCAGCGTTAACCGGAAAAGCACTGCTGAAATGCTGAAAAAAGCAACGATTTTCCACGCTCACTGTTCGAATCGGAGTGCAGTGCGGTTGTTGCAGATGGCAAGTGGCATGTGGCATTTGGTAGACGGTGGATGGTGGAACCAACAGCCAACAGTTGCTACAATGTGGGCCAAATGATGCCGCATCATCATCATTGCCATTAAGCAGTAGGGATGGGATAGGATAGGGGTCTGGGATGTGGATGTGGATGGGACAAGCAGCAGCCAGCAGGCGGCAGGCGGCAAGCGGTAGGCGAAAGTGAGGCGACTCTCTGTCCACAAGATGCAGACAACTCATAACGGTGACTCCATTCGTTTGTCGCATCTGCAACAGATTGTTGCTGTGTTTCTGTGTTGCGGTGTTGCTTTGTATGGCGTTGGTGGCCGGTCGACCGGTGGTTCGTTTGTGTAGCATCAGCATGAGCCTAGCATCCTCCTCCGAACAGCAGTCCGACTAAGCAGTTGCTGCACCTTTCCCATTACATAATCCATGCGGCAGCCAAAGCAGCATCAACATCAGCCCAACTTGCAACTTGCAACTAGCTGCTGGTGCTGGTGCTGATGCTGGAGCTGCCACTGCCACTGCCGCTGCAACAGACATTATTTGATTTGCATCTGGGGGTCTGCCCGTAATGGGCCGATCATTTGCAATTTGCCCCAAAACTATGACAAAGCCAGCCAGTCGAACGATTAGCCAGACAGAGTCAGCCCCGATCCCTGATGCCAGATACCCGATCTCAAACCCAGCATCCATCCATTAGCCATTCGGGCGTGACGTATCCACATTAGCCACACCAACAGACCAAAGGCAAAAAAGACCGAAAACCCCCCCAATGGATCACCACCGCTAAAATGTGTTCCAAAATATCGCTTAAATTGGACATGCTGGGCACCAGCCAAAGTCGATCGAGTCTGGAGAGCTGCCCTAGGAGGCAGCCAAGGAAAACTCCAGTATTCCAGTGCCTCAATAAATCTGAATTAAAAATATGCATTCCTGCCTTAGGAGAATATTTTTGCCTAAAATTTGCACACAATTATCGTTCCATATATATATATTTAATGTTAATATTGAATAGTTTTGCTCTGTATAAATCGTTAAGTTTCAAATAGTTATCCTTTATTCATTTATCATTCTTTAGATATGCCATTGACCGATAACACTGCTTGATGCTGGGGGATTACTCTTACTGTGTCCGTAGAAATCGATGGGTTATGCATACTTCCACGAACCTACAACATTTCACATTCAGTTAACAACGAGAGTACTCTCTTTCCTCTAATTTAGAGGTTTTGTCGAAGGGCGTTTTGGAGGCGTGGCACTGGCGGCACTCCACTAATCACAGATGCGATAATTTCCAACGAAAGTGCAATGTGAGCGGCGGTGCACACTCTTACTGAGTCTCATAAATCTCCTCATCAGCATCTCTTACACAATTTGCCGGAGATCCCAGCGGAAGGGGCAGGTGGCAGACAGTGGGTAGGGGGGCGTAGGAGAAACTGGCGTCAATTGCAACGACGACCCAGCAGTAGACCCAGACCCAGACGGAGGCAGAGACAGAGACGCTGTGGCAGTGGCAGTTGCATTACGAATTGCAGTTACTGAAGACGCAACACGACGCACTCGCATCGAGATGCGAAACGAGCTGCAAACTGTGGATGGGGGTCTGGTGTGTGTTATGGTAATGGCGACGGTGATGACGATGGCCCTCCTCAGGGAGGCCTCGAGGGGGTCTCGAGGAGATCGCATACGAGCCAAGTGGACAGCATCAGATACTCCACTACTCGTACATGCAGTGTGCATCTGCTTCAGTAGGCTAAAGCGATTTTCAGCCAAAAAAAAAAATGGAAGATATGGTTATATCGACTCGGCTATTTCGATGCTGATCAAGAATATATATACTTTCTGGGGCCGGAAACGCTTCCTTCTGGGCGTTACACACATCCACTATCTGTCATACTACAAATCTAATATACCCCTATATTCTTCGAGTACCGGGTATAAAAACACGCCATGGTAACCAGTAATTTGTGGGATAATTCTCCACAGGCACGAGGCGATGGTTAAAAAGGGAGAACCTCTCATAGAGATATACTTACCTTTATAACTCAATGATAAGTCTCAAAATAAACAACATAAGGGATTATCTTAGTTTTATATCTGATATATCCTCAGAACCGATATCATTCGTTTTTCACTAATGTCGGGTAGCAGTTCCAATTTCCACTTTCCAATTGCTTAGCGACGAGTGACAGCCAACAGGCAACATTCAACAGCCCATAAGTGGAAACTGGGAGGCAACGAGGAAGCGCCACAACCTCGACCTATGGCTCGTGGCAGGGCAGGCAAGCTGGCGAGACGCAGACGCAGTTGCAGTTGCAGACGCCTCCGGGCTGCTCTCTCTATTTTGTGGTGTACTGGAGCAGCGGGTCAACTCCATGCTTCGGATTCGGATGCACCGCCGTCGTGAAGAGCAGAAGAGGTGGAAAACTAGTTTTGTGCCTCCATGAACTTATGATATTTATGGGGCTTGCACCTCCATGGTGCCTCTTTCTCACTAATATTTGGATGCGCCGGGTCTATAAAATTCGCATCGAAACCGAAACTTAGAGAGAAAGAGAGAGAGCGAGAGAGAAGACATTCGATCAAATATTGTGATCGCTCGAAAAAGAGACGGTCGTCCCCGTTCCCTGGTCTCTGTTTCAGTCTGGCTTCCGGATTATTTCGTAACTCGGCTTCCTGCTTCGCTGGAATCAGCACCAACAGTCACATCCTGCATAGGGCTTATGAAACAACTTCTCTCGGGGATAATCGAATGAGACAATCGATTGTAGAGCATCCCCACTTTATACTCGAAGTGGAGTCCCAATCGACTGCTTTATGGCGAGTGTTTTCCCCGGTTTGTTCGATAATTATTCATAGGCTTTTATTCGTTAATAATTAATTAATTCAGTAATTTAATTATGTTTAAAGTGATGTTGTCTGTTTACATTGCATTTTGGATCAGTTTAGTTTTCCTAAGTTGTATAATTAGTTTGTAATCTCATTCGTTAAATATCCATTTGGTTAATTATTGCAAAACGCCTCAAACACCATACATACATATATGTATGTATGTCTGCTATCTGGATGATCGATATGACCCCTATATAACCTAGATGATCGGACTAATCTGAATTATCGCGACGATGATCGTTCCATATATGTATTTATATACGTCCACGTATGTGTGCGGCTGTCGTCTATCATATATGGAGTTGTACACTCGGTTAACCGCTTACGTTGCTTATATATAGGCATATGTATATTACGATATAGCTATGAGTATCCAGCCCCTACGGGAAGTTCCCCCGCATTGAATTGAACTATTTATAGAGCACATGAGAACAAAAAACATTCTAAACAAAAAAAAACAGCACTCGAAAAAAAATTGGGGTAATGCAAGGATTTAAAGTTAATTAAAGATTATTTCCTATGCGAAGACTAGACTGCTGTTGGATCAGCTTTTTTTTTACATAGAATCTGCTCTCCTGACTAGATGGATTCGTGACTAGAGATGGATTGGGGTGAATGTGGGAGCCGCAAGCGTCTGCCGTAGAGGAGTCGAGGCCAGAGGAGATTCGTTTATTAGCAACACCTTTCAGGTGCTTATTAAATACTTATTCTGGCTCGAAACGCAGCTCAAACTGCTGACGGCTCACGGCACACGGAACGGGGGGTGATTGGGATTGGAACTGCAACTGGAACTGGGGAGAGTGGAAGTTGAGATCTGATCACTCCGGGTCCTGGCTCTGTTCCGGGGAGATCATGACCTCAATGGGCATTAGCTATTGTTCCATTATAATCGTATCCTCAGGCTTGACATTGCCGGAGTTGATGGCCTCCATGGCCTTGCTCAGGAGGGTGGCATCCTTCAGGCTGACGACCTGCACCAGCTGCGGTTCCTGCCCCGGACCGCCCTGGATCATCATCTGGTGCATGCCGGGGGACATTGTGATCGTCTCCAGCTGATCGCCGTTCTCCACCTGGCGGGGAAGCACAAAGCAAAGAAAACGGTGAGTAAATGTCTTTAAACTATTTAACCAGCTTTAAAAATCGATAGACGGGATAATATTGTACATTAACAGTGATGGATGTACGAGTATTGTGGGGGGATCTTTTGAGGTGCTGCCTCGCGCATCCGTCTGTTTCTGTCCCTAAGGAAACTATAATTAAAAACGAAAGGAAAAACAAAGGTACGATCGAACGATCGAAGAATACTTACACAAAATCAGGGCTAGCAAAATAAACACGTGTAAAATATGGCAAATGAAATGAAACAAATACAAATTATAATTAAAATCACAACAACAAAAGATTTATTCAATAAAATTTGTTGGTTTTGGTTTTTGTTTTTGTTTTCGTTTTCATTTTCGTTTACGTTCACTTTCACTTCACTTTCGCTCCGAGCGCTACAGGATAGCGCCACGGAGAAACATTTGGTCTAAAACAACTAAAATATAATATTTGCAATTGCACATAAAACTAAACATTCAAATAATGACAATAATAATAATAATCGGATAAAACATAATAATAATAATAATAATAGAAAATATTCATAGATCAACATAAAAATAACTTTATATGCACTTTCAATGTTTGCAGCGAGCGACCCAGGCTGGGGGATGCCAGGCAAGTGATACCGGGGATACGCATATATCCCCATATATATATGTATATCCTACTCTAGATATGTATGTTTATCCCACATGGTTTTAAGACTAAGGTTCCAAGGCACAAAATATAATAAAAATCGATGGCGATCGCGTTCTCTGCTTAGCTGATTTCTTTTGTCTACATTTTCAATGCGATATTAACTAAATTTGGTTTGGGTTGGGGCTTTGGGCTTTGGGCTTCGGGTTACGGGTAACGGGTTACGGGTGGTTATGATTTAAACTAGGTTCCTGTTCGCTTGACTACTTACCGAACTAAACTAACTCACGATTTGCCTAGCATTCCAATTGCATTTCCTTACTACTTTTACTTTTAATTTCTAAAATATTTGGTCTGAGTTCCACTCTATGCCCTAGCAAGATTATGTCCACGATAATATGTATACGTACATCACTTAAGACTAAAACAAACGACAACAAAAACGGATACCCATGATTGGTTTGGTTTGCAGCTTGATTAACTAGGAACATGACTGATTAATTCACTTTTAGCTTTGTCTGCCTTTTCTTTGATTTTCCGCTCTCTGCTCTCTGCTTTCCTCTCTCTGTGTGCATTCTGATTTTTGGTTTTTGTTTCAATTATCAACAAATTAAATCCCTATTTGGTTTTGTTTCGATTCATCGAATATTCTTCCGATCCGAATTCAAATAAATTCTATTTCACGTTCTTTCAGGAACTTTTCCTGCTTCCTATCCTTATCCTTCGTTTCTTCTGGCATTCACAATGTGTTTTTTTTCTAAGTATAGATGGCAAGTGTGTGTATCTGTGTGTGAGGTGTGTAGGTGTCTATGCTGCGTATGTGTTGTGTTTTTGTTGTGCAAAGCCGCTTCTTGACTAGATTCGAGAGGTGCCTGTATCTGTATCTATATCTGGGTGGGGATCTACGAAACTACGGGCCTACGGGTCTACGGCTACGGACTTCTACTCAAAATTCTCCAACTTAATAGTCTTGGCTGGCAGCTGCAGCTGCATGTTCGTCAGACTGGCACTGTCCACGCAACGTATGGCGGAAGCTGTTGCCGCCGCGGAGGAGCCTATGCCCACACAGGATCCGCTGGAGGCGGACGTCTCGCCAGCCGCCTTTGTGGGTACCTTGCGGCTGCTCCGCCCGGGCTTGCGACGCTTTTGTGCCAAGGTTCCCGCCTTAGTGGTCGCCGCCACACGTCGCGTGGAGCGTGTTGTGGTAGCTGCCGTCGTGGTGGTGCTTGTCGTGGTTGCATGGGCAGTGGGATTGGGAGTTGCCAGCAGAATTGGGAGGGACCCCCTCTTAATGCTAATGTTATTGATGCTGCTGTTGTTGTTGTTGTTGGCAAGGGTACTATTGTTGTTGTTGTTGTGGTGATGGTGGTTATGGTTCTGGTGGATATTAAAGCCCATACTACTGCTACTATGATTGCTACTGCTATTGTGATTCATGGTTGCGGTAGCCGCCGGCGCTGCCGCCAGATAGTAGCGAGCCCCCGGAGCCTGCAATGTAAGTGACTGGTGGTGACCCAGGGTCGCGCCACTGCCACCGCGTCTGCCCAGAACGGCATGGCCGGCGCTGATCAGCGAGTAGCACTGCAGGGATTGTTGGCTGGCCGGCGGCTGAGACCCTGAGGCCGAGCTGGAGGTGCGCGTGGCACTGGTATCTACCTGCATGGGGGCCAGGCACACGGTGCCGTCGCTGTTCGTCTGCAGCTGCTGCATATTGGCCATCACCGACTGGTACATGGAGACGGGCACCGAGATCACATTGCTCACGGAGACGGGATAGCCTGGTAGGGAGACAAGACGACGCATAAGTCTCATTCGACAATATGCACAACAGATATGCACAACTCACCTTGCCCATCCTCGGTGGTGATATAGATTTGGCCATCTTGCGTCTCGGTCAGATCCACGGTCATGTTCTCATGACCGTTGACATCGGTGAGACTTTGTACGGTCTGGATGGTGGCTCCACCCTCTCCCTGATGCAGCTGCAACGGTTAAAGAGCAAAGAGATTGATGAAGTCCAGTCGTGAGGTACAAAGAGCACAACTCACCGTTGCCACGCCCTGAACCTGGGCGGTTGTGCCATCCGACAGCGTGATAATGGGATTGTTGGGATCCACCTGGATGAGGGACACCGTGCCATCAGCGTTCTGCGAGAGAACAGTCTGCGTGGTGTACTGTACGGGAAAGAGAGGTGATCGAGAATCGAGGTTATGCAACGTTAACAGATATAACAGGACTAATCGTTAGGGAAGCGAACGAGGCAAATCATATTTAAAAAAGTGCAAAACAACGAAAAATCAACGAAAAAATCGAACGAAATTTAACATAAATTATATACAAACAACATTCTATGGATCGAAGCAACATTCATTTAGCAGACACCACAGTGAATAGATCGTTTTTTTGATATTTTGGTTTTTGTCTATGTTTTGGTTTTGGTTTTGGTTTTGGTTTTTGTCGGAGTTGGAGTCGTGTGTGCATGTGTGATATTGTTTCGATTGTGCGATTTGTGTTCGACTTGTGGCAGATGGAAATAATGAGAACTTGCAATGAAAACCCAGCTGAAAAGAAGACAAAAAAAAAGAAAAAAAATATATATATATAAAAAATTAGGAGACAAACAAACAAAACAAAAAAGTAATGGCATTAAGTCAAATATCAATCAAATAATTGGTTTTTAATGTTGTTAATAAAATGATAATTGAACAAGACAACAAACAAGAAAAAACACAGCAAACATCAGCAGCAGAACAACATAACGTTGAGCCAAATAATAATCTGCGAACAAAAAAGGTTTCTGGGAAATGGACGAGCACCTATGGACGACTATGCAAAGGACTATGCATAAACCCCAGTTTCAAAATGCCTGTCGGCACTATACCACAGCCCCACAAATTGTATAGTCTTTTGGCCTTCTAGCAACGATCAGATCAAAATCAAAAACTCCTATATCAATCTCCAAATAAAGTACTCCTTCGAAACATGAATTGAACTCTTTCTTTCTCGTTGTTTATCTTTATCCATTGAGTCGTTTGCGACTGGAATTGGAATTCTTTTGAATGTATTCAAATTGGAAAAAGTCTATCATTCAGAACGGTTAAGACTCTCTTCACTCGATTCTCGTCTTCTCTGATAAAGGTTGTTTTTGAAGTTGTTCTGGTGATATCCCCCGTATAACTTCCCAAACTTCCCGAACAAATTTTCCCTCTCTCTCTCTCTCTCTCTCTATCTTTTTCTCATATAATGGAGATCATCCATGTCCATGTGCATGTGCCATAGGTCCAAGTCGTGTTCCCGGCTCGTTGATTAGTTTGATACAAGAACAGAATCAGAACAGAAAGAATGGCAATCGGATTCAGATTCGTGTTCAGTTTCAGTTTCATTTTCAGATTAGTACGAACATCAACGTCGCTCAGCGTTATGGGCTCGATGCAAACTTGGGCATTCGCTATCTGCTGGGCAGTGACGGTCTGGGCGGCCGAATTCTGGGCTGCGGCCGCTGCCTGGGCGGCGGCACTTACGGCGGCGGCCGTCGTTGGAACAGCGGTGGCCGTGGTCGTCCCACTGGCGGTCGTCAGCTGTATGGTCTGCGGCTGGCCGCCGCTGATTGGCTGAATGTGAACGGTGCTGCCGGCGGGGAGGTGGTGCTGCTGGTGGTGCTGTTGTTGCTGCTGCTGCTGCTGCTGCTGCTGGTGGTGCTGCTGCTGTTGCTGTTGATGATGCTGTTGCTGCTGCTGTTGCTGTTGTTGCTGGTGCTGCTGCTGCTGTTGCTGCTGGTGGTGTTGCTGGGCCGGCGCTTGGCATATCTCGATCTTGGTGGAGGCCGGCAAGGTGGCCGTGGTGGTCACGTGCTGGTTGTTGGTGCTCTGGATGATCGTCGGGGCCGGGGAGTTGGTCTGCGCCGTGTGGGTGGTGATCACCGTGCCGGCGCTGTTGATCTTCACCACATTGACCTGCTGCGGCTGCTGTTCGTTGGAGTTGGATGGTTGGAGGTTGGAGTTCGATGGTTAGTTAATCGAATGGATCAAATGTGAGGTTAGTGGAATCGAATGGCAGTGAATGAATCAACCACGGATGGATGGGGATTAAGGGATGCAGGATGGACCACACAGAGATTAGTTTTCGTGCGCCTTGTGAAACCGTGAAACCCAGACGTTGCGTTGCCGCTGAACGCTGAACGCTGAACGATCAGAAGTGGGAATCGATTGGGATTGGGAGCCTGCTGGGTCAAACTTACATTGCTGTTCCCTGACGGTGGCGTCATTGTTGTCACTGTGTGGATGGTGGGCGTGCTGGATAGCTCCATGTCCTCGTCCTCGTCGCCCGATTGCGAGATCAAAGCGTTCACCTTGTCATCGTCGTCAGCAAAGGTCGGCAGCAGGTCCTCCCGCCCATGATATTTGTAGCAGTTGATCACGATCTTGCGTAGCGCATGCGTCCAGCTGATCTGTAGCCATCACAGGTAAAAATAGATGGATGGCAAAATTGTGATTAGTACGATTCAGCGACTCAACGGGGGCGGCTGTTTAACACCCACCCCACCCACCTTCTGCTTGTCGTCCTCGGAGCGGGCATCCATCCGCACATTGGCCCACGGCAGTTCTTTGGGCCACCAGGGTGGCCGCGTCGACTCCCGTCCCCAGCCGGGCTTGCCCCGTCCCGTCGAGTACTTGAGCATCAGTGGAATGAAGGCCCGCAACTGGGCCTGGGTCATCTTCTCGACGGGCGTTGGTATCCCATCGATCACTAGGCCAGGCAGCTCGAACAGCGACGGGTCGTCCTGGGGCGGCGGCGGCGCCTGTTGCGCCAGTGCATTGTCCAGCTCGTCCATGACGATGTTTTTCAGGTTGCGGAGCACATCCTCCAGCGGCTTGGCGCCGAACACCTTGTAGCTGGTGTTGGGCTTGCCTGGCGTTGCCACCAGCACTACCGCCTGCTTGCCGACGCGACCCGTGAACTCGTAGATGATGCCACGCAGCTTGCGCAGCAGCCGATTCTGTTGCCGCTTGCGCACCGACGGGTTCGTCTCGAAGCAGTGCGGCCGCTTGCGCTTCTTTGAGCTGGCGATGGCCGCTGCCGCCGCCACCCCGACTGGTCCGGCGGCGGCCAGCTGATGGGCGACATCATCGTTGACGGGTATCGAGCCGAGCTCCGCGTCGTACAGGCTCCCATCGCTGCTGATCGGGTCCTCCTCGTCCTCGTCGCTGTCCAGGCTCTGGATGTCCTCGTCGAGCATCTCGATCTTGTAGGTGGTGCCGTTGCTCTGGCTACCTCCGGACTGCACCTGGCTGTGGCCGCCGCTGCTCGTCGTCGTGATGGTCGTCACGTTGAGGCCCCCGCTCCCCGAGCTGCCATTGCTCCCATTACCGCCGCCGGAGTTGGGACCGCCATTGCCGCCGGTGGTTGTTACGACCACGTTGCTGCCGCCAGAGTTCCGTTGGCTGTTGGCCGAGGCCACGACCAGACGATAGCTTGTGGTTGCCAGTTTGCCTGTGTGTGGGTGCCGCCTTGCTGGATCGTGTCTCTCTCTCTCTCTCGTTCGTCTCTTTCCCTTTCCCTTTCCCTTCCTCTCCTTCTCCTTCTCTATCTCTATCTCTTTCTGGTCTGGTCCGGTCCTCCTTCACCTTCGTTCCTTCGACTTGTGGCCCCTTATTCGCATGCGCACTGTGTGATGATAAGAGCTGTGGAGACACACAGAAGCAGAACAACAAAATTAACATTTAATTGATTCACTTATATATAAATACGACTATATACATAAACATATACATATGTGTATACACTTATGTATCTCTCTTTCTTGCGAGCCTGTGATGTCAGCTCTGCAGTGAAAAAAGCTGTGCAGTTCTTTCGCTGATAAGCGAAATGTGAATCAGGTCATAGGCGCGCATGCGCAACGCCCCGCAACAACAAAAAAAGACAGAGCAACACAACCAGAACAGACACGTAATTAAGTGACAGCAGTACATACATATGTATGTACATATATGTATATAAACAGCCACAGATTCAACAAAATATAGCTTGGATATTGGATCTTCAAAGGGATCTTCTTGAATACGGCTCCGTTCCTGCTGGTTTGTCAAGTATCAAACGTTGATGCCCGATGTATCTCAATACGAATAGTTTTAAGCTATTTGCCATTTATTCACGTTTACTGTTGGTCCCCACAACTAGTGTTGCCTCCACAGCTGCACTTTATCGGCTGTGAACCCCGTGGAACCCCGTGCTACAGCTTGTAGCAGCTCCGATGAACAACCTATACGTGTAGGGTCCACTGATGGGCCTCGGGAACGTGAGCTTGTCTCTGAAATTTACATACGAGTATGAGTGTGGGCAGGGTGCGGGTGGGGGTGTTGGCAGTTAGGGTCCACAAGGTTAACAGAATGTTCGCTCGGATGTGGCATACCACCTCATGGCAGTGGCAATTAATACGCTTCTGTTGACTAAAACGGATCAAATAAATCAGTTACAACAGCTCATTACTTTCCCTCTCTTTCTCTCTGTCACTTCAACATGATTACGTGCTAGTGTAGTCATCTCTGTCTATCTCATCTACACTCGTATATTTAGCCATCTTTGTCTACTTATTTTCTCATATTTTAAATGGTTTAACATTAAAAATAAGCTGTTAAAACTGATAATAATAATGGCTTTGGCACGGCACTCTTCCCTCTCTTTCGATCTTTGTCTTGCACTCTCTTTACCTCCTTATCTATTATCTTTCTCTGAATACTTTTTCTATTTTTAGTTATTTGGAGTGTGTATTTCTAATAATTTTTCAAGTAATAGACAATAGAAACATTCACTCTTTGCTCGCACTCACTGTATGTATATATCTCTTTCACTTTCACTCTCGCTTTATCTTTATCTTTACATTTTCTGCTCTCTCTCTCTCTGTCTCTCCCAGTAAGAATCTCTGAGCATTTGCGCAGACTCTCCAAGCTTCGTTCTTTCTTCTGGCCATCACTCTCCCTCTCTTTGCCCTCTCTCCCTGCTTCGATTTCGAGTGTAGCTTTCTTGGGGGCCTTTGCACGTGCGCATTGCATTCGATTGCAAGTTCGATTGCAAGTTCGAAGCCCAAAAATTGGCAAATTCGACAATTTTTTCGGACAGCCAAAGAGCCAAATATACCCAAATATAGTTATTTGTTGTTGCAATTTTTTAAAATTATTTGTATTGCTTGCCTCGACAATTTTCTGTTATTTCGGTTTCAGTTTCGGCTTAACGGGGGTTAAGATAGTTCCAATTGGGATTCGTTGCTATATTTGCGGCTTTGGGATTACTGTTGTTATTTATTCCTTTGTTATTATTTCACTCACTTTGTAAGACACGAAACAATAAGAAAAAGTTTGTTTATATTTCACTTGAGCACTTTTCCGGTGTTTGTTTTCTCAGAGAACTCTTTAACGCAGACGCAGAGAAACCCGAGGAAAATCGGAACTGGAACTGCAACTGCAACTGCAACTGCAACTGGAATTGGAATTGGAAATATTGTGTGATTGTAGCTCTCCAACCCGGACCCGGACCGATAGCAGCTCTCTCTCTGGCGGCTCTGGCGGCTGTGTGACTCCGTGTGGCTCTTCTGAGTGCGACTCAGTGCTGCGGCTGTGCTGCCGGCTGGGTGCTGCGCTGAAACGTTGAGTTCTATTTGCGTTTGCGTTTGCGTTTGCGTTGCTCAGAGAACGACAGCGCCAGCGGCAGTGCTTGCTTTGGAGGCGTCCAAGGGAGGAGTAACAAGAGCAGCAACATCAACAGAGCAACAGAGCCACAAGCAGAGAGGAGCGGAGCGGACCGGAGCGCAGTGCCAAACCACCCCACGGACCGGGGCAGCGACGTCGACGCAGTTAAAAATCAATACTGCGCCCATGCGTCGACGTCGCTGGGCGACGCGTTGGACAGACAGAGAGATAGTGAGAAAGAGAGAGAGAGAGCGGGCGAACGAAAGAAAAGCCCTTCGCACGAGTATCGTCGTATATGTAATGCTGCCCTCGTTTTGCCCCCGTTGTTGTACCTTTGAAAATAACTGTTTACCTTTGCAGCGCCCCCCGCACCGCTTTCGCCATAAGAATGAGAGAGAGAAAGCCACAGAGAGAGCAAGAACAGTTCTCGAAGCTCAATGAGAGAGAGCTTCTTTGGGGAAAGCTTTCGCCTGCATATGCGTGCCCAGCCTAACACCCCTCCCACCACCCCGGGCAGCCATCCTGCGCAGCATTGGAGCGAGACAACGATACTTGTGTGTATTTGTGTGCTTGTGCTTTTTGCAGGGCTGCGCAGCTTACCCCCAAAAAGAGCTCATCTCCCCATCCCCTCCCACTCAAAGGAAGTCCCCGGTCTCCACTCCCTGGTCCCTGAAAGAGAAATTCAGCTCGAAACATCAACCCTTGGAACACCAGCAACGACACCACCACCACTCTACTTTCACCACCACCAAACCGCTGCCGTTCGACAACGAAACAACATGAACATGAACAAAAACTACAAGGCGGCACGCAAACTCCTGGCGCTTGATAATGACAGTGTCCGTGTCCCGTCCCGTCCCCAACCCCGGCGGACATATGGCCACGCATCCCTGCACGTACTGTTCCACCACCCACCACCACCAGAACTGAAGCACCACTAAGCACCACAGTGTGCACCACCCTGCTTTCTTTCTCTCTCTCTCTCTCTCTCTCTCTCGCACTGTGTTCTCTGTGCACCCGTGTAGGGGTGCACCAACAGGGGGTGGCTTTATGGTTGGTATTTTTGGGCTGCAGCAAGCGCGTATCACTTGCGCGCGCCACTGGGGCATGCCGAAATCACACTCTCCTCCTCGAACAGTGGCGGGCATAAAAAGAGCCCACGAATGCCAGAAAAAGGTGACATGGCATCGAGACCCTTGAACATCTGTTTCTCTGCACAGATTTGAATTTACAGAAAGCCTTTCGGCCTATCCATATCCCTTGAATCGGTGAAGAAAGGGTGTGACTTGACTTATAGGATTGTTTAGAACTTACTTTACTGGGTCCTGGTATAATTATATGCATATATTTTTCAGCGATAGAAACACCTGATACCCAGAGATCGAAAGATCGGCAGCGATTGTGTACTTTTGAAATGCTAGACAACTGGCATTTGTGCAATGTAAGTAGAAAACTATGGGAGAGAATAGAACACAAGCGATTTGATATTCGATCGGGAGGTTCTACGTAGGTAGGAATGATTCTGATGGATGGTCCGACAGTGCGCTCTTCGCTCCTTTCTCTACTTCTGCGCAAAGTTCGGCCAAGTGCGAGTGCGCTGAGAAGCATGCTACAAGCTTGTGCAAACACAATTGCATATACTATGTGCATATGTATCTGTGGTTATGTATGTAAGTGTGTATGTATCTACCAAACCTCCCAAAGAACAGGGATGGCTCACACTCGGCGCTTGCGCATTTGCCAACACTGTCAGTCAGCCAAGAGAGCTTTTTCTGTGCACTTGGCAATGCTGTGCGACCTGTGCTCTGATCTATTTATAACAAGATGAGATATACAGAGAACTAGAGAGAGAGAGAGAGAACAGACGAAGAGCATTTGAAATACATAGAAAAGTTGTGTTGTTCTGCTCGCTTTCGGATGGTATTACATTTTCCGTACGATAGTGGGTGCATGCGCCCACCGCCTAGAAAAGTGGTGCTCCCTCCACGACTTTCACGCATGCATGTATGGGGCACTGAAAACTCCCACTGCGTCAGCGCGCTCACTGGCCCACAAGCACAGACACATCCACCCATACAGCAGCACCAGCAGCAGTAGCAGCAGCAGCAGCAGCAACTTTGGCGCATGCTGGAAGTGGCACGGTGGCACGGTGGCACAGTGGGAGCTATTGTCCAGGGGATTGCTGTCAACGCGGCTATCACTCTTCGAAATCTCTGACATGCTCAGTGCTGGCTGCCGCCCAGAGAATCCAATTTACGAGCAGTATACTTGTTTACTACACGAGTGTCGAGTGCGGAGTGTCGTGCGAAGATAAAGCTCTTTGGGGCCTCACAACACTCCAGGGAGGGTCACTCCAGAGGAGGGTACTCGTGGGAGCAGGCGAAGACTATTTAATGCCAATGCAGTTTTGGCGGCCAGCGTTCCAGCAATCCAACCGAGAGGCCAATGCAAGGGTTTGCCGTCGATTCCTTCGAATTGAATCCCAGACGACTGGAGGGAATATTACGACGATTGGGTTGCACAGCGAGAGGTTCCACTGTGTGTACACACACAATCGACAGTGCGCTCTCAGCTCTGTACGCAAATAACTAATCGATAGCTATTTCGTGTTCTATCTCTTGCTGGTGCGCCGAGTGCTCTCTGTCTCTCTCTCCCCCACTATTTCTGGCACACTGCTGCATGTGTATGTTCTGTATCTACATATGTGTGTGTGTGTGTGTGTGTATCTTGACGCAAATGTCTACAAAAACAATGCAAGATAAAAACAAAATAAGTGTGGAATGGGGCGGTGAGGAGGAGAAGGAGGGGAACAAGTAGAAACAACAGTGAAAAAGTACGTTACGCATGCGGCGGCGGCGTTGATGGCGGGCCGCGGCGACGGCGCACACGGGCAATGGGCAAACGCATACATACATACATACATATGACCCCATGCGAATGATATGAATATACATATGTAAGAGTATATATGTATAGTATGTATGCATATATTTTAGAAGGAATATTTGTAATGTACAATGTACATAATTACACGGGGAATAGCGGTAAGGAGGAAACTAACGGTTGAATGACTCACAGATACAGATCCAACGCCACACGCACACAGATACACAGACCTTGCGCCGACGTTGCCATGTGCCAGTCGCTTGTTTTCCAATTGGAACTGTACTTGTTTCGAATTTTTCGACTATGAAATTTTCGTACAACCCACCCCCTGAAAGCAGCAGCGGCTGCTGCTGCTGCTGCTGCCGCGCTGCTACTGAGATGCTGCTGCCTCTGCCGGCACAGTAGCGTCCATCTCAAACAGCCTCCTGTGCGAAAATCTCTGACGCCTGCTGCTGCTGCTGCTATGGCAAAGTGTTTGTGTATCCATCCCTATATGCCCTATAGGAGGGGGTGGGTGTGCGCGCGTGTGTGTGTGTGTGTGTGTGTGTAGGAAATGCAACCCCTGTACACAAAAGATACACAAACACATACATACATAGCCACAGATTTTCCTTCTCAATTCAAATTGGAATTCAGTTTCAGGCAGTTTGGAGCGAAAATGGGTTTTGGAAAAATGTTACGCATACGCCATGTATGCCGCCCCCCTACTAGAACCACTTCCTCCTACCCCAGCCGCCAACACCACACCGACCACCACTCGACGACCGCCTCTGACACGAGAAATGAGAACAGTTTGCTGCTGCTATTCGGCGCATGTTTTAATTACGGACACTCGCAGTCGGCGTTCGGTTCAAGGCGCCGCTGTAACAGTACATACACGAAATAAGGGTCGTTCTCTTTCTGGATTATCTAATACAAAAAACTCACACGGACACATTCGCATGCACCCGCCGCCGAGCGGATACAGCGCAGGGCACATGAATATGCACATGCAAATGCATTACATATTAGGTTTTAAATAGCCGACAGAGAGATGGAAGAGAGAATGAAAGAGTGCCTGAGAACAGAACAGAACCGAAGAGTTTGCTGCTTTTTCTTTTTTGTTTGTGTCTTGTTAGAACAGTTTACCGTTCAGCCCCGTTCCTCTTCCACCTTTCTTGGTCGTTTTTGTTGTTGTTGTTCCCTCCTCAGAGATGGAAAAATTGGATTTTGCGTGAAAAACTTATTGCTTACTGCGACTGTCTGCACTGACACTTTTCCGCTGAGCTGCGCGCTGAACAGAACACACAACACCAACACACACACACGGTCTGCCTTGCGCGAAAACCGAATATAGTGGAAAATCGAAAATTCTTCACGTCTGCGTCGCGCTCATACACACACACGTACACACAACATGCATGCATATAGTGATAGCGGCAGGAGTGGAGTGGAGTGGAGGGTATACGCACCTGCGTGTATCTAATAGATGAGGATGTTGCCTACTTCCTGGCCCTGGGACTGCTGCTTAACGGTATTCTCCAGTAGGAACAGTTACACTCTCGTACAAACACACACACACACACATCTATACAGAGAAATACACACGCGCCGCCGCCGCCAAAACGCTGCTACTGCCGCTGGCTGGTAGTGCTGCTGCTGCGACGTTGTTGTGTTTGCTTTGCCCCTGCGTCGTCGCTCGCGTTTTTTGGACTCTGCGTTTATTTATTATCACACTGCACATGCGAATATTCGCTGCATTTTACATTTGCGCACTGCCACGCTTGCCACATGCCACTTGCGATTTGTTGTTGTTGCGCCCCAGCTTGCAGCATTCGAGGCTGGCCACAGTGCTGCTCGTTTTTCGTTAGAATTTTTTTGTGTAATTCCCTTTTTGTTCTAGCTGGGGTTCAATATATTCATATATCAATATATCGATATATATTTGTAGATGATAGTTTTTTAGACTGGCGGAAATAATAAAGTGGCTTTTATTTCTAGGGTTTATCATCAAAGGAACTACTTTTCTGAATTCTGAGCAAATCATCATTATTCTGTTCTTGTTTCACGTCGTTAGATCAAATTTACCGACATTTGATTCTATTTATAGCTGTCAAGGGGTAGTTGTAAAATACATATGGATACTTTTGTGCGATAAGACGAAGTTTTATTTTCAAAATAGCACTACAGCCGAGTGTAATTTTTATTTTATAACAATGAATACTAGGGTTCCAAAAATGATTTTTCGTTGTAAACTACTAAATAATCCTTACAAAAATTTAAAAACCTGTGTTGTAGCTCTTCAGAACTGAGATTGCAATAACAAACATCGATAGCAAGTAACGACCACACCTATCGATATATAGATGAAGTGTCGTTCAGAAAACGTAAAAGCCAATGCGACAATTAAATAAAAAAAAAGTAAACAAAAATTAGTGTTCAGTTCGAGTAAGTCCACTGATTTTTCACCCAGAAAAATTAGTTCGGTTCGACTAATGTGCACACACTGACGCCATCTGCCGCAGGTGTCACTCACTAAGCGTGTGCGATAGCTCTTATCGTCATCGATTGGTGTCGGCATTTATCTGGGCTGTTTCATCAACGAGCGCGCACAATTCAAATATGAAATGTGAGACATTGTGTTTAATGAGGTTTTGGACATCTGTTGAAAGGTTTTGCGATTTGCAGTTTTCAGTTGGGCCACAAACACACGTAAGCCCTTCACAAGGCAGCTAGCAATATTTGAAACAAGTCAGCTAGACCAGCCATGTGAGAGACTCACATACAATTTGTTTCTCCTTTTTGGCGGGAATTCACAGAACATTATATCAAAAAAAGGAAAAAAAAAACTAACAAAAATTCAGAGTAATAATTGTAACTGTTGATTTGATATTTGTTGGATTTATTTATTGGGACGACCGCGCGAAGTAGACGATTAAGCGAGACTGAGTGTTGTCCGCTTGGCAACCGCCTTTTAAGGCACTGCGCGGCTCAGTGGCGCGTCATACACACACACCCATGCAGAATGCCACCGCACACATTAGGATATGCCTGATAAAGCCTTTTCTCTGAACAGGCTCTACTGATTGCCCGCATGCAAAAAAAAAAGAAAAGAAAATGAAATTAAATGAGAAAAAAATGAGAGAGAAAATGAAAACAATCAGAAGACTATTGGATACAAAAGAGCAAAGCAGAAAGAGCTTGTGATTTTCTTATCGCACGGAACTCGCCCACATTGGTCAGAGGGAATGGGAATGACCATACAAGTACTGTGGTCTCGGGTCTTGGGTCTGTTCTGCCATTCCTGGTACTTATCGTGGTGCTCGGCCCCGCGCTATCACCGGAACTGAGAGATGGTTCTGTTCAGCTCTCGCCGCTGCTTATCGTCAGCGTCAGCCTCATCTTGGAGCGGTTTCGAAATCTTTGGCCTGCCATGTGGTCGCTTTCTGTTCTGCGTAATCCCTTATCCGAGCCAGTAACCGGCTCGTCTCGTCTCGGCTCGGCTCTACTCAGCTCGTCTTGTGTGTGCTGGCAATGATCTTGAATTCTGATGAACTTTGCTCCAAAAGGCGGCGAAGTGGGTCAACGTCAACGGGCCCTGATCACACGTCATTTTAGGGGTAGGGGATAGGAGAGAGGGGATAGGGCATGGCTAGGCTATGCTATGGACGTGTATTCCTGATAGTCCTTGGGAACAGGAAGGACACCTTCTAGAACTTCTATTCATCCCAAAACAAGCGTATATTCAAGGTCTGGGCCGCCCCTCTGGGTCCACTGTGAGCGAGGGGAGGGGGCTCAAGGTCACTCACGTGTTGTGCACGTACAACTGTTATGGATGGAATGGTATATAAATATACACTACACACACTCTCATACATACATATGTATGTAAAATATGAAGCAATATCCCGTTCAAGTCGATTTCCATTTTGGATGCTCAACGTAACCAACCGCGCAGAAAATTCTTAGAGCTCCGCTCGACTTTTTCCATATCCATATTCATGTCCATTTTCATTTTCATTTCCACTTTCATTTCCGTCTGCGCCAAGCGGCAAAAAACACGGGACTTTTCATGGATTATGCGACTGCATTTTATTTGAGATGTGGCGTCGGCCCGTGTTTTTGACGTCTGTTTCGGTTTCGGCTTCTGTTTGTGGCGCGCCAGCGCTGCACGTTGAAATGCCCGTGTGGCACTGTGGCAGCAGCCAGGACAGGCTTCTAGTACTACTTCTACTGTCAACTGCCGGCGACCCAACGACGGAGTCACCAATCGACCCACTAGCCAACATGCTGAAAGAACCCGGTCGCGGCGCCGGCACAGCCACATGGGGCACAGTCGGTGGGCACGGCAGTCGATGTCGATGCCGTAGTATTTGAGTAAGTAGTACTACGATTCCCACACACACACACACACACACAAAAGCCCGTAGATACAGATACACAGATGCAGGGACACATACACTCAAGCACAGGCACTGGAACAGGCACGGATGGATGGAGGCACGTGTACGTACATTCACACGCCGCACAGTATGCGGTTCATACGCAACGTGACCTGATCTGCGCCTGCGTCTGTTTTGATATGAAAAGACATTGTCCTCTTTGGCCTTGCTTTCCTTTCTCGTGCTGCAAATAGTTGAGCTACATGCAAAAATCCGGGGTACATCTACTGATGGATGCAGGTGCAGGCGCAGAATGCTGAGAATGAGAATGCTTTTCTCCCAAGAATCATCATCTAACTTTTGAGCTCGCTTTCTGTTCTTTGTATCAATTTATTGGACTTTCAACAAGATCATTTCGATCAGTATCAGAAATATGTTTATGGTAGTTCTTAGCTCCCTCCTTACCCAATCCTTGAATACCAACCATTCACTCCGCCAAAAAATAATCAGTGGCGACGACATACAAGTCAAATAGTTTAGTGTCATTTGTTATGTGTATTTTTGTAAAGCAAACTATTAAATTTGAATCAATTAAATGTAACTAAGAACAGAATAGAAGATAAAATTTGAGTCTGTCGGGTGTTTCGGGGCAGAGGTTTTTGTTTTTTTGCTTTCATGGTCTTCCCAATGCGAAGGTTCTGATTTGCGCCCACCGAAATGATGTGGTATTGTGGTATTCTCTCGTACTTGCTTAATTGGCTTACATCATATCCATATAATTAAAAACATAGCAAAACTCGCTCTATTTTTGGTCGTAGGTGCCTTCTGTTTCATGTATGTACGAGTATGTTTAAAGAGGGTATTAGTAGATCGATCATGTTGGTTTGAAACGCTTCCTTGTGGGAAGCACCTACATATCTCATCTCCGTTCAGTCAATTGTTTATCTATCCAGTCGGTGATGATTTTCTAGTTTTCCCTTTTGCTGAAAACACGAAATTCTTTCCCACAAATCCCATATCCCATATCCCAAATTTGATCTACATGCATCTCCAACCGTCAAATTCGAAACGAGTGTGCCTCGCGGCACTACATCTCCCCGCATTAGGTAAATCCTTCAGTTTCATTCTGTCCATTTATCTGTTATTCATGCACTCTCCAATATGTCTTTGACTTTTTCAGGATTTTCATTACAGAGTATTGCCAGAGGTCCTTCTGGCTGGAACCAAATTTGCGTAACCTTCAGCGCGGGCGTCCTCCTTCGCCTCCTGCACGTTTTGCGCTCATTTGTTTGGCCTTGTCCTCCGGTCTGTTATTGCCGCTATCCCACACCCACACACGCACGCACACTCTTATAGCTGGTTTTACCGTTATGTTTGGCAGACACTATCGATTATTCTTACCGATTTGCCACACCCACAGCGTCGAGCCTCAAAGGCTGCAAAGCTTAAAGCTTGGCCGCCGATGGATGCTTTAAGTGCTGCGCGAACGGTCAGGGAAAGCTTTAAGTTCAAAGCACGGGTGGAAGGAGCCCGCAATGAAAAGCTGAATGGGCTTTTCCGAAAGCTTCAAACGCAACAACTGTTCTAATGGAAAGGCGATAATTTAAGCACAAAAAATGTCATCTCCCGTTGCGTTTATTTCCGGTTCGTTTCTCCGTTTATTAATTACATTTATAATTATTCATATTGCATATGTATGTATGTATGTGTTATACATATGTGTACGTGTACATTCATGTATACGGTATATGCATATATGTATGTATTGACGTTTGTATATGTATTTGTATAATATATATTTAGATTAAAGACATCCAGCTGCAGATTCTGGTCAAATCGGAACGCGTCTAGGAACCAAAGAAATCCAACAGGCGAAAGTTCTGAGCCATCATCATCCATGCGAGTATTTATGTATGTATGCATATAGACGTATACATATACATATGTATGTATATATCTACTATAAATATTTGATATAGAGTTCCCCGAAATGGAGGAAGAGGAAAATTAGGGATCGGGTCAAAGCCTAGGGCTGGGGGAATAAAAGGTACTCTAGTAGAATAGGACACCATCTGCCCAAAAAAACCAGACACAACCTTAAGCTCTTTTCCGGCAAGAAGCTGATCTCTCCCTCTCCTCTCTCTCTCTCTCTCTCTCTCTCTCTTTCTTGTGCCGCCGGTTCCTCTAGGGCTTGCTAACATCTTAGTCAATTCTACGTGGCTTTGCTTTCACTTAGTTTAAACGCCAGCACGCACTGCGTCTCCTGTGTCCTGTCTCCTGATAAGAGAGATTTCATTTCCAGTTTGGCTTGGAAGCTGGAGCTTTGAATGATATTTATCCGCAGTGCGTCCCCCAACAAAATCAAACGTAATGCGAGCTAATTTACATACCCGATGATTGATACCAAAATGATAGATCATTCACAAAGGAGTTTCTCGGATTTGGTTTTTGACATTCGAATTTAATTGCATATACACTTGCAAAGAAGTTTAAGACTTTGGGTGCAAATTCCTTCTCAAATGATCTGGATTGTGGAGAGATTGAGACAGTTGGGATCGAGTCTTATTAAATTATATGTAAAGTAAGGGCTTATTATGGAAATGATGATGGGAATCAAGTATCAGAATTTCAATCGGAAATGTATGCATTTCCTGGACGTTCCCCATACGAGAAAGAGTTTAATTTGAGTTAGGAATATTTTAAATGGACTTTGCAAGTGTATTGCCAGCCAGCTTCGGCTTGCCATGGACTTCTGAAACATCCGATCGCCCCCATGCACTGATTAATAGTATTATATTCTGTATGTACTGTATACGAATGCCTTCTCTCTACTTGATATTGTACGATTTGTTAGATTTCAACAATTACATAAATTCTTTAAGGTTTGCATTTCGTTAAGCAACACATCCGTATCGATAGCGATATCGATTTCGATATCAATATAATTTTAAGTTTAAATATTACTTCAGTATGGTATGTCATTAAAGTTTTTTTGTTTTGCATGGGTTGGGTAGTATTTTTTTTTTTTTTAGTATATTTGTAGCATTTGGCTGCATATTTGTGGTATTCTCTCGTAATATGTAATATAAATATATTTGCATTTGTGTGGTACATTGCCAACTGTTTGGGTCTCGTGACTCTCGTGAGATACATATATGGTATGGGTATGGGGTATGGGTATGGGTATATGACTGTATGCATTCATGTGTGCGATGAAATGGTATTGGTATTCTGATGTATAATATGTAAAACTGTACTAGCATGTAATTTTGTATACATATAGAATTTATAGCTTCGTTTCACTTTGGCCCGTCCGTTCTGAACCATCCTTAACATGATCCCCTAAATACTATCCGTCATCCTTTAACATCTCCTCCACATACATACATACATATATTAATATATATAGATCTCTATTCATTATTCAGTTGTATTTGCTTTTGGTGTCTTTGGTGTTTTCATTGCGTTTTCAATCTTAACCTTTGTTTTTCTTTCATCCATCATCCATTCGTCTCGACTCTGCCTCGTGGCACTATGCGCTCGCCAAGCTCGCACAATTAGCCAACACTACTAGCTACTTGCTAACGGTAAACAACAAAAAAATTACTACTCACACGCACAAAATCCTACCGCTAAGTGTGTGTTAGGTATTTTGGTATTACCCTTTCAAACAAACAAAAAACTCTTCTTAACTATGCATTTGCTTTCGGTTCCGTCTTCTGGTACTGTTTCATTTGGAGCTTCTCTCGTTTTACATTCATTCGGCCCTGCCAACACTGATTCGGTTCGCTCGCTCGTTCGGTTTGGTCAACACTGCGTCACGCTGCTCAACACTGGCGCCGAAAAGAGAAACCCAGATCTATCGACCTATTGTCTACAAAAATACGCTTGCGCTGTGTAAGGTACATGGAATGGGGTTCGAGTACTGCCTGCTATTCTACATGGTTAATCCATACACAGATAGAAGTATATTGTATATTGTAAGTACGTTTATACGGTGTACGGGGGGTATATACTATTCTATATATTTTGTATAATGCTATATGCATGTTCTTGTATCATGTGGGAAAAAGAAAGATGTAACAAGAAACACACACACAAACGGCTAAAAGGTACGCAGAGACACATATATAAAAGACGATAAGTTTGCCTTCTTGCTTTCTTCGATCGGCGTCTCCCTCTCACAAGAGTTCACTGTTCAAGGACTCTCGATCCGGGGGGGATCGGTGGGCATGAAGGTCGGTTTTTTTTTATGGTTAGTCTTGCTTGATAATGAGTAAATTTAATGGTCTAATATTGGGATTTAGGGATTTACCTTGGGTCTAGTTTGCTCTACAACATTCATTTGATTTGATTACGAGTATACAATATGTATGTATGTAGGTGTCTATGTAAGTAAGTACTACATTTCGCGCTGAGAGTGGGAAACCAGAGGCGGCAGAAAAGTTGCCACTAAAATCCGTGGCTGGTACTGGGATAGGTACTGCGTAATTGGTAATTGGAGCGATAATAGCGGAATAGAGGAAGAGCAAGAGATAGCAAGGTACGCTTGAGTTTGAGTTTGAGTCGAGGGTACATTAAACTCGTATTGTATTGTATTTGTATTGTATTGTTAAGATCAATCATCATCATCATCATCGTCATAATCATCATTATCTAAGTCTGAGTCTGATGCTGATTCCGAGTCTGAGCGTATTATTGGAGAAATATTGAAAACCGTTTGTAGGAGACCGTTTAGTTTAGCTTCAGTTGGTATATAATTGTATTCTTTGTTGGACTTTGCCTTTGTTCGATACTAATCGTACGCGTAAATTCTTAGGAGATGGTGCACGAGTTGCGCTTGGCGCCCATGCTCCGCTCCTGGATTCGCTGCAGGTGTTGCAGCTGTGCCGGCGTCGGAGCATGCGAGCCATGGCCACCGCCAGCCGCAGCGGCTGCTGCTGCTGCTGCCGCCGATGTAGAGGCCGATCCAGATGCTGACCCCCCAGCGGCACCGCCCTGATGGTGGTGGCCATGGTGACCATGGTGGCCATGGTGGTGCAGCGGGGTGCCCGGACCATTGTTTCCGATCTGCTGGGGCAGCGACTGGCGGCGACGGCGAAGGGCCGGACTCAGGTTGTAGGTGATCTTGGCCTGGGTAAGAAGCTCCTTGAACACCTGTGGGTTGAAAGATTGGATCAATAGATTGGCATTGTGCCTTTTTTGGCTGATGTATGAGGCCTCACCTGCGTGACGTTGGTGTTGCTGGCGGCCGAGGCCTCGACGAACCCGTTCTCCCAATCGACTGTTACCACCGACTCGGTGGTGGCGTACTCCACCTGGAAAAAGATTACAAGAGGCATTGCTTAGACTTTTCCCACTATTGTACTCCATAGGCAGAAAAGGACGCTAAAATGTGACACCACTAGGTGATTCAACGGATCCAGTTCAGATTCCGATGTTCCGGCTGTAAGAGTTTAAAGTCTTCCAAAAAGCGATCGAGTATGCTTTTTGTTTTGTGTTTTATGTAACTGTCATACTGTAAATACGCATATTGCCGAGTCAGTTGCTGGCAGACGTCTAAACTGTACGGAACAATCGAACAAATCTAATCCGGATGGAAAATATGGACGGAAAAAACGGAAGGTGCGACGGTTACGATGACTGGAGCTACAACCAAGCCCCTCCAATCGAGCCGAGGAACAGGCACTCCCGCGGGTTAAGTGGCCTGCTGCGTGCACCCTTTCCAGCTGGTAGCGCAACCTGGCCCTTTGCCATTGTGCCGCCACCCCAGCAGTCGCCACTCGCACACCCAACCGCCGTGCCACGGAGTCGCGAGGAGAAGCGCGCTCAGGCACAGGTCAGCAAATTACTGGCTGTCCAGGAGAAGACCCGAACCCTGGTGCGCAGCATCAGCAAGCTGCTGCCCTCCGGGGACCACCGCCAGCAATTCCACGAGGAGGTGGTTAGCAAGCAGCTGCAGATAGAGCGTCACCACCAGTCTCTACTCAAAAAGCGATATCTCTCGGTGACACGGGCGATGTCTGGGGCAAATGTCCTCGGATCCTCGGATCTCGGCTTCGAAGAGGGTATGGGAGACAATATCTCTGATAAATGCCACTTGGTGACTGCCACGCCAGACATTGCCTTTGAGGAACATATGCGTTTGGATGCGGACTTGGCGCTGATGTCGATGGGCACTTCTTCACTCAATACTAAAGCCAATACACAGAAAGAAACACCCTGTTTGTGCCCCGGCGAGGAGACACCCATGAATTTTGACTCCAGCGAATAGAAAAAACTAGTTCTACACTTCAAGAAAACACACCCACATAGAAGTATCTCAGAGCCGATCCTCGAAACAGTATTCCAGTTTAGGGAAAGCAAATGCTTATCTATTTACACAGCTATAAGAAAAGAATGAAAACACTCAAAGGACTTACAGTACCTACGAAGATATTTAAGGACTTCGATGCCCACCACAACATATGTAGAGACATCTATAAGCAAGTACGTACATATATGACTCGGGAAATACTATTGCGATTTCTACTTAACATATTCTTTTCCCTAAATCGAATGCATGTATAGGAACCCCAAAACACTCTCTATACACCACGCTCCAGACGCCGCCCCCCGGAGGACACGTGGAGCATAATAAGGAGAAAAACTGCTGTTCCCCCACCCGACAAATCGCACACAATGAACCCGGAACTTTATTATTTCTTATCGGCATCGAAATCCTTAAAGACGTCTAAATTGGGGCGATAAAAAAGTAGAAAAAACGAACGGAAACTGGAGGGAGAAACGCACACAAGAAACCAGAAATTTGCTGACTTGGTTGGAGGAGGGCAGAAAAAAAACCAAGTGCAAACGAAACTGGGCCGAAGCCGAGGCGAGGATTTCGAAAGGACTTCAAGAGAACGAACCGCGTGGGGGCCCAATTCTTCCAAATGAACAGCCTCGGAGAACGAGCCGAACCGAATCGAAGAGCGACGAAGGTTTTTGGAGACGCTAACCCAAAATATGTGCACAAGCAGCGCGCATACACACAAACTCACCAAGAGACAAAAAACTTAAGAAATAAAAAACACGAGAAAAAACCCCAAAAGCCGCCCAACAAAAAGTTGATTTCACTTCGTTGAGCATCAACCAACAAAAAAGAGAAGAGGAGACGAAGACGACGACGACGAAGAAGAAAGAATACGAGGAGAGGAGAAGAATATGAAGTAGGATAAGAAAAAAGTATGAGATGTTTGGATGGGTGGGGGTCGGGTGGCAAATGTGGTGGGGCATGGGCTAGGGCGCGACAGTCTGGCGTTTGCTGAAATTTGCATTTTTATTATATCAGAAGTCGCTTAAAGTCAATACACCGCACCGCACCGCCAACTGACGGACGGAAAGACGGACGAACGGAGGACAAACCCATTAGAGGACATTCAAAGCAAGCAGTGGCTATAGGTATATGTAGGTCGTAGTGGCTTAAACAGCAAGCAGTCGTTAGAGGCGCTATCGCAGAGGATAACAGCTCCGTGCAACAAGCAGATTAAGACACAGAGGTTGCAAGCACAGAAAATTGTAGTAAGCAGTGGCTGGCAGCAAAGCAAGCAGTAAAGCGTATAGGATCATGCAGAGCAGAAGCATCATCAACGAACAAGTGGGAAGCCAGCAGTGTTTGGCAGGTATCAAGAAAGGTATTGGCCGAGGCGCAATCATCAAAAGTAAATGAGAGTGTATCAGTACGAGTATATGTACAAGTATATGGCTCCGAGCTGACTTAAAATATTACTGAAAAGCCACAGGAGAGCGCTCAAAAAGCAGCTGCTCTCTCGTATGCGATCTGCCAAGCATTGGTTCAAAGTAGGAAAAGCAGCCCTAAGTGCACACTAAGCAGTGTCCGTAAAGGATGAGAAGCAAGCAGTTCGAAGAAAGAGAAGACAGAGAAATCAGCCTAAAGCAATAGAAGATAGGAAAAGGAAATATGGCAAAGGAAAGATAGAGTATCAAGCACCAATGCGATGGTTCTAATATAAATCAATATAATAAGTATGCGAAAAAAAAAGGATAACTTTTAAGCAAGTTCGCATATCGCTGGATACCGCTTGATCGCTTTTTTAAGTGGAATATTTTGACAATTTGGATAATTAATATACATCATCTTCTATGGGCATATGGAAATGTGTACATCAATTCTCGGGGTTCTAACATCTATGCATTCGTATCTGTAGTTTAAAGCATGACTCATTCACATTCGAAGAAAATGTGCTCGAGGGAATAAAAATGTTTATATTTTTCGTGTGTTTGAACATCAATTGTGAAAGAATTTTGAGTATTTGATTACAATTATTTCTTTGCGAAAATTACATTTTTTTTTTAAGGTTTACCCTCTGAAAATTGATTAATAGGCGAATGCCCCATCTAAGCCAGGGGCTCCGTCATAAATTGAAATTGAAAAAGAAATTATTTATTCCCTTTGGTATGTTTACGTGCAACTAACATTTGCATAAGTTAAATACCGAACTTTCCACATTTCGTTTGACACTCGAGACCCGCCCATCTTCGTTTTGCAGTTTTTTTCGCTTGACTTTCCCACTTGCCATTTTCCGCTTCCCGTTTCCCCCATTTTCCCGTTTCCCACTTCCCCGTTTCACTTTCAAGTTTGACAATCAAAGTGGAATTTCCCTGGCAGTTCTTTTACCTTTTCCCTATCCCCCCCCCCCAAACACACACACACATATAAACACACGGAGGGTGTATGTGTGTGTGTGTCTGTGTTTTTCTTAGTTTTCGTTCCTGAATTTATTAGAATCACTTTGGTCGTGGGCCCCGGGCTAAGTCCGAGCCAAAACGCTGCCCGCTGTGGCCTCAGCCAAACGATGATCGTTTAAGATATGCAAAGTACTGTCGTGCGAGTCGTGTGCGCAGTTCCTGTTATTATTATTATAACATTTTGGGGTATTTTACTCGAGATTATTTCATTGCTGATTGCGTTTCACCCTGCGTGCATACATATGTATATACTCGAATATATATATGTGTACATACGTATAGTATAAGTACAGCTCATATGTATTTACGAGTCTAAACTATATATAGCATACTCGTACTCGTCGTAGTAGGAAGTGACTGGGACTCTCCACTCCGCGAACTCTTATCTGAGAGGCCAAGCCTGAGCTTGGATTGGATTGGATTGGATTGGAGTACTTTTTCTATCCTCTAGTCCGAATATTGACCTTCAACGACTGGGAACCACATCGAAATGGTTCATCAGTTCGTTGGGGCTCTGGATAAGACGTTCTGAAGAGGCTTTTCGGCGTAAAATTGCGCTGATTTCTGAAATTAGTCGGCCAGTAATTATAGCCTTAACGAGCCTTAAGTGGCATCTGAGTGTCGACAATGGCATTCCTGACTGTTACTCGCATTCCCTGTCCTGTCTTTCATTCGGTCCGCCGATTCGCTTGTTTCGAGTTATTCCTCTGATTTCGTCTTTCGTCTGTCAAATTCCTGCCACCCGCTGGCTGCGAGAAAATTTACGATGCAACTGACAGTGAAAGTTCTGTCCGAATGAAGAAGAGGAAGTTGTTGGAATGATGCTGCAGCTGCAGCAATGCTACTGTCCGCTGTCCGCTGTCCACTGGCCGCTTTGCTTAGAGATGGTACATGGTTCCAGAATCTACAGAAGCTATGGGAGGAGAGAAACTTATTGTATATTTGGTTCGGGGTTTCGACAGGGTTTCCAAGTTTCGTGTAGAGATTAATGTATGAAAAGTATTCATATCGAATTTTATCAAGTATTCTATTGAAGTACATATATCATTGTCTCGTCCCTTTAGCTGCTCCCTTGGACTACGTCATGTTCTATCATAGTTGCTAACATGGAAAATGGGGATCCAACAGTTTTAAGCATAAAAAATGTTGAATGGTTTCAAGTTTATTTAAATTGATTTATTCTGTTTGAATATTTCTAATTTGTGAGCATTATATTTATTATTATATCTGTAAAACCATATGGAAAATAGGTTTTAAGAAATTCTATTTACAGCTTGGCACGTACATCCCAAGTAAACGATAATCCCTAGACAATAACGAGTAGAAACGATGATCCCATCCCTAGAAAACGATGAGCAGCAATGATGATCCCATCCCTAGAAAACGATGAGCAACGACGATTAAGAGAAGAAAGATGACGAACACAATCACACAAATAAAAAAATTTGTATATCAACGGGATGTCGCATACTAACTTCCGCAATATCCGAAGCTCCAACGGATTTTTATAAATGTGTTTATATACATAAAGTCTCTGTATTTTGAAAACGGTCACGAGCACGAACACGAAACGAGAGTACACGTTAACGCCAACGTCAATCTCTAGTTCCGCTTTGTCGCGCGGAATATTGCATAGTTTTCAGCTTTGGCGTTTCACTAATTATGCAAAAACCCCCAAAGTACGATGGAAAAGGAATGAGGGAGGGGGGTTGGAGCTGAGGCTGAGGCAGGGTGGGGCCATCCAGCCACATTTGATGACATTCCATTTCGTGTGACTTTCGCGCATAGTTTGCACATTATTCGAAGGTCTGTCTCTTCGGCACGCTGCCACTTTTCCACTTTTCACCCTCTCTAGACCTCTCTACGCCCCCCCCTCGACACACTCTGCCCCTTCTACCACGACTCTACCACCACTCTCTGAAATTTTAAGTGTTGCATTTTTGGATCCCACTTCCCACTTACCCTCTCATATCTTCCCTTAAAATACTTGAAAGAAGAAAAAATAAAAGTTCCTTGCATTTTCTTAGATTTTATTTCAGCCACAAATTAGCCCAAGAATTTACAGTGAAAGTTCTTTTGGCGGCAAAGCGATTGGAGTCACAGTATGCAATATCCAGTTGGAGAAAAGCTCTGTTGAAAGGAATGTCTGGATTTTTGAAGGACCTTTTCCCTCGGCAATACGTATACTTTAGTAGTAGCCTTAGTAGAGTGTCCCTTGGCTGACCTTTCGGTCCAGTCTAAATTTGAATGGACATCCTCAGCCATCTTTAGGCTACCTATTGACTCCAAAAGAATATATCAAAATATACCCAAATATGCCTGTAAGTCCTACATCCAGAGAAGACATACTCATCCTTCATTTCTTCATGTTTTCTCAGGGGAATGCCATGGGGATGCTATAACCAAAGCTGTCCGCTCTATGGATATTTCACTGTATATTGAATATACAAATTATTTTGAGCTTGGCTAAAATTCTGACAAATTGTTTAACTGACTTTCGCAACGCTCCGCCCAGCTCCCAAAAAACACACAACCCCATTCCATTCGCTATGCTTTCGGGGTGCGGGGTGCGAGGTTCGGGTTTGGACTGAAAACTTTTGATTAAACTGTTTGGTCGTGCCCTCGTCACACCATGCCCCCCTCCCCCACCACTCCCCAGCGGCCCCACCACCTCCCATGCACCCACCACCCATCTCCGGCGGTTACGCTTGACAAACTTTACATAATTGCTGAAACGCCCCGACCCGTGCACGCTATTCGCTGTGGCACTTCGATGGCATGCGGTACTTGGGGAGTGCCCATGTGGCATGTGGCATGTGGCATGAAGCGGTTATTGTATATATAAACACGCCTTTGAGCACTGACAGAGACAACAATCACATCGGTCAGACTTCTCCTATGGGATCGCAGCCACATTTGCGGACAGCAATTAAAATTGATGCAAATTAGCAAAGGGCCACCGCAAAAGGCAAAGGCAAAGGCAATGACAATGACCTTGCCACGAACCGCGACCCCCCAATTCCCCCAATAGCAATCCCAATCACAGTCCCAACCCCAGTACTCACCTCACGCTCTGTCTCGCCGTCGGCAAGCAAATCAATTTTGTTGCCCACAACCACAATGGGCACCGCTGTGGTGGCCTTCGTCTCGTGGATCTGGTCGCGTATGGCGCGGACCTCCTCGAAAGTGCTGCTGTCGGTGACGTCGTACACCAGGATGAAGGCGTCCGCCGAGGATATCGATAGAGCGCGCATCGCCGGGAACTGCAAAGAACCACAGAAGACACAGAGAAAAGAGAGAGAAAGAGAGAGAAAGAGAGAGACAAAGTTAGCCGAGTGTTGAACAACGTATGCAAATTGTGAGTACTGCTACGGACACATCATCATGAGGGGGGAGGGGGGTAGACGGGGAGAGGGGGAAAAGCCATCAACAACAATTGTTTCCTCAATGATAATTTGCATATTTTATATTGTCACAGACACACACACACACACACTCACACTCACAAAACCCTCTCAAATACTCAAACACATATGCAAACACACACACACACACATATGTATGCATATAAATGTACATATGTATATGAATGTATATATGTACATATATGTATATTCTTGAATAATCAGGGATAATCATGTAAATTTCGTTTTCTATGCCCGTTAAACATTTTCACACTTTTCAGTGAGCAATATTCCTTCCGCCTGGAAAATGTGCTACGTACTGAAATATGGGACGGAGCGAATGGCAATGGTCTGGTGGGGATGGTGGAGGTGGGAAAGAGAAACGAAAAATTGTATTTCTCTTTTTTTTCTGCGAGAGTTTTTTGCATAATTTTGTAATATTCGCCTCTTAAATACTTAAAAAATACGAGCTTTATTATTACGAAGCAAAAAAGAGAAGAAAACCATTCCACCGGAGGCAGGTCGATCATCTGATATGCTTGTAAAGAATAAAAATATATAAATTCATATTTTATGGCTTCAAAAATGCTTCCGATTCACAATGCACATCCATTCTGATGATGGCAAGGATTGCCTTTCCTTTGGGTCTTTTTTGGGAGCGGGGCAGTCCTTTCACATTGAAATGACCTGAACTGTAAATGCAAGCAGGGCTAAACGTTCTGCTACCAGCGCGCAATGCAAGCAGGGCTAAACGTTCTGCTGCCAGCGCGCAATGCAAGCAGTGCGATTAAGTGGCAGCGCAGATCTCTTTTCCGATCCCTTTCCCAATCTCATTTCCGATCTCTTTCGATTGCATTCGGAGCCGTTCAGCCGACACGCGCGTCTAATACGTGATTCGTGATTGGTGATTCGTGTTGTTCCTCTATTGGCAATTACGTGCCGTACATATGCCCCTACCCATACCCATATCTATTGCCATACGAACGTGCTGTGCATACGCTCCTCTGACTGCGGAATCCACAAATTCGTAATTAATATTTGCAGAAAAGTGGCCTATGAATGCAAACGGTTGCGGATTTTGTCAAGGAGTACACCACTCGTGGATGTGTGTGTGCTATTTTGTTTAATTAAAAGTCCTTGATTCTCCATACCCATACCTGACCCTGAACTGCCGGCAACTCTGCCACTCGAGCATCCACGCCCGCCCCTCCCTCCTTCTGTCATTAGATGTTCACATTTGAGGCAGCCCAACCCAGAGACCAAAAAACCAGAGAAACACACACACAGAGGACACAGTCGAATACGGACGGACACGGACACGGACACGGGGGATGTATGCAATTTGTGAATTGTGTATTTAAATCTTTCAACAAGAACAACAGCAATCCCAGCAAATGGGATCCGCCGGGAGCAGCCACGCCGATTCCATTCAAAAATGGCAACGAATGGAATGCCAAATGAAATGAATCATGGCTAACATGAAAACGAATTAGAGCCACGAACAAACAGGGAGAGGGCCAATGGGAAGGGAGGAGAGGCGGGGTCAATGGGGTTCACTGGCATCGCCTTCATCTCTGATTTGGAAGCTCCATTCTGCGGGCAGGTTCCCATTTCCCATGTCCCCCCCCTTTCTATTCTCTCGTTTGTCGGACAGCCAAGAGGAACCGCAACCGCAGCATTTTGGCCAAAGCATACACACCGCACTCCCCACTTCCCCCCTCCGCACTCCGCACTCCATCTCCTTCCGAGAGCTACCTAACATACTAATGGCTTTCAAAATCATGCGCCCGGCGAGCCGCTTTCAAATTGAATACGCATCCACACCGCACCACATTGCACCCCTCGCAGGCCACCGACATAGCCAACTCAGAGAGGAACGGAGAGAGAGAGAGAGAGGCGGACCGTGTTAATAAAAAGGCAGCAGTCCACTGGCCAGCTGAAAATTGAAAATCCAAATGAAAAACCCCTACAAACAAAAAGCGAAAAGCACAAAAAATAGCAACTAAGGGAAGGATAAAGGATAAGGGGGGATAAAAAGCCACTGCTGTAGGAAAAGGGCTCCCCTCTCGAGAACAATGGTCAGGCAGGCATCCTGCAGCTCAGATGAGAGTGAGAGTGACACAGAGAGAGAGAGAGAGAGAGAGAGAGAGAGTGAGGGTGAGAGGAGGACCCATCCCTTTACCTGTGCTCAAACCCCAACCCGAAGACCGTGAAGAGCACCCTGAATCGTGCTGTATCAATAAATGGATGGGATACCGATTGGATGTCGCTATAAAACAATGAATTGAAATGTTCCAAAAATGGAGCTGAATTTGCTTTCGATGGGATTTGGCAATTGGAACGCCTTTAAAGGATAATCGATTGTGTACTACACTGCCCTTTTCCCAGCAGACTTTTGTTTCGAATACAATCGAACCGTTTGGGTTTCGTTCTAACTCTTTCGGCACACAAGCAAAACTCTTTTCAATGAATTGATTCCACTTGATGTTATATTAATTTAAGTGTTTTTCCCTTTCATTACGAATCTGCTCTGTTGGCAAGGTTTGGCCACTGTTGGGGCTTAGAGTACGAGTATGCCTCAGGTGTATGCCACCAGCATTGTGGCACTGACAATTTTTGTCCGCACCGCAGCTTTAAGCAACACCCAACCCATTCCCATTATGGCCTTGTCTTTTCTTGGCTTTCCCTGACTTTCACTTCCTTTTCCAGCATTTGCAAGCCTCTTCGTTCCATGAAGACAACACCAATGTTTTCATTTCATCAGAACGAGTTGGGAATATTTTTGCATGGAACTGCCGGGAGCACACAGAGAGAGAGGAACAGAACAGAACAGAACAGAACAGAGCAGATGGAACTTGAGTTACCATTGTTATGATGGCATACTCGTACTCGTATTATTGTATATAACGCGCTCAAGATGGGCCCGGGATCATCAAGGGTGTTTTTGGGGGCTTTTGGGGAAGTCTCTCTTGGGAGCTACATTCGGGTGAAGGCACCGACTGCTTTTCCCATCCTCTGCCTGTGGTTTCCGCTTGTTTCACATGCGACAACCGAAGCACAACATAGCAATGATGCGATGCTGTTTCTGTCGTTGTCAGCTCTAGCCCTTCCATTCAATCCTGGCCATTCCATGTCCTGGCCATACTCCCTACCAAGCCCCTACCAATTCTGTCAAAGGCTTTGCCGTGTATATGCTGGCTCTTGATTTCTCAATGGACTCCAAACGGTTGCCACTTGCCGGGCTGATTGTGTGACTTTTGTTTCGCATTCTTCGATTGCGCTTTTCAACGAGAGCGTCGGCTGCTATCGAGTGGGGACTCCTGCAGTCCAGGCCAGGCCAGGCCAGGACACTTTGGTAAGCGTCGCCACTGCAAGTTCCAATGGCAATTCAAAGGAAATTTCAATGCCAGTACGAGTAGCAGTTGGAAAGAGTAAGAGAGGATAGACAGGCTGCTGGCTGCTGGCTGCTAGCTGCTGGGGAATGGGAAATTGCATCGAGACACTCGATGTGTCTCCCTCCCAGTCGTACATTTCCATGCAATAATGAAGTAATTTACTTCAGACACTTCATCTTCACATCTGACAGCTGTGTTGTGTCCACTATTCCGCACATCACTCATGCAGGAGGGAATTTCGCTCAAGTTGATGCATTCGATAAGCGGTTGGAAGGAAGGAAATCCTAAAGAAAGAAATTCTAAAGATCTCTACATCTAACATCCTGTTATGTATCCTGCTACTGGTGCCAGACTGTTTCTTTTGTTTGAAGTTCGGACTTGTTTAGAATATGGAAATGGATGCGCCACACCTTTCCAATTAGATCAGCATATTCAGGAGCAAGCACTCACCCACTCACCCACCCAATAATCGTACAGCGATGGACATGGACATGGACATGGAAATGGAGCGAGCCAGCGTGCACTTAGTTGATTTGGCTTAAAACTAAAACTTAAACTAAAACTAAATTTTGAAAAACTTTAACTTAGTTTGAACTTTTGCTAACTTCATTCAATCGCAGACAATTGTTGCTCCTCGTGCGTGCATACGAGTCTCTGTGCTTCTCTTTCTCTATCACCCTTTCATTGTCTTGTCCCTTTCCCTCTGTCCGTCTCTCTCTCCGCATGTGTGTGAGTGAGAAGTATTTGTTGAAATTTGTTTTTTGAGGCTAGCCACTGACAGCTGAAGAGCTGCATCCCCAACCCCAGCGCCAAGCCCCACCCCAACCCCAAAAACAGAAGCTGACCAGAGCCCTGGGCTTGAAAGCTTTATTGTTTCCGATTTTGTTCGTATTTATTCCATTGCTGTCCGCCCCTTAAGCACATCTCTGCTTTGGGTGTACACCAGATCTTTTGCGTACATAGATACAGATCTTAAAGATACATAATGTACAAAGGAGGGATGGAAATAAACCATGAACTTTAAATACTTTCCAATACAATCTGCAGTACGTAACACAAAGCGGACAAACCGGACTGTGGGACGGTGGGACGATGGGAAACCTTTTCCATTTTCCCATTATGCGTACAATGGTCAGCTGTGTTTTGGTCTAAAATCCATTAGATACTCGCAACTTCTGCATGCATGTGTGCATCCATTATGGCTGTAGTTTGGCTTCCTCCGAGAAGCATAGGACACTCTCTGCTCCCTGCTCCTGAGATCCACGCGGAGCACAGAGCGTGCTGCAAGGCCACAGCATCAGCATTTTTGTTATTGATTTACAAAAAGCGAAAAGCAAAAGGGTGTAAAATCCAATTATGTGTCAGGCGACGACACGGACACAGAGAAACGCGCTGCTCTGCAATGGCGGAGGAATTCGAGTGGCCACTGGGTCGGATGGCATCCGGCGAGTGAGTTGCATTATCATTAAAATGCTGCGCTAATTGCTGCCACCTGACTCCGAAAAGGGCATCCAAGGATCGACTCTGGCACTGGCACTCTGGTGTGGCACCACACGTGCCACAAAGCCAGGTGTCCGCGTGCCAGAGTGGAAAATATATTTTAAAATATTTACAAATTGGAATTTTTAAGCAAATACCATTTGCGGTAAGTAAACAACGAATTTTACGCCCCGCTCCGCTCGTAATTTCTGCGTTACAAATATTGATAGAGACGCCCGCGGGCTACTGGCAGCCACTGGCAGCCATTGGCATGTGTGTGTGTGTGTGTGTGTGTGTGTATGTGCACGTGCACGTGTGTGTGTATGTGTGGCCTGCGGTTTGTTATCTTTGGGCACACTCTGGCATATCACTCATACGCACAGTGCCACGGACCTGAGAGACTGAGATAGCGGGAGAGCGAGAGAGATAGAGTGGGAGAGAGGGAGAGGGAAAGAGTGCTTAGCCGTCCGTCGGAGTGTCAACTATTTGGTCAGGCTGCGGTCCCGTTCCAGCCTCTGGCCATGCAGAGTGTGCGCTAGTTTATGGCTTCCCCCTCCACAGCCACGGCCGAACTAGTACAGTGCGTTTCAACAGCATATAGTTTATGTACTATACTATGAAAATGAGATGGTGCGATTAAAAATCGCTTTATTTCTAGGAACAATTTATTATTGCACTTTATAATTTATTTAAAAGCATATAAAAATTGAGAGGCCGCCAACTTAAAAGGTGCCCAACATCGTGGTCATATTCTGGCATACGGCTTCGAAACGCACTGTATATTAGATGCTTATGTTTTTGAGTGTTTGTTTGCCTTTGCCGCAATGCCGTTTATGGCTGCCACTTGGCTGCAAATGATTGCGCATACGCACGGTGGGCCGCTGGGACTTGAGCGTAGAAACAATAACAAACAATAGTTTGGAGAGAGGACAACGGCGGCGGCTTGGGCATAATTGAAAAACTGCAGAGGCCTGCAATCTCAACTGGATGTGAAGTCCACTCGTTTCGGAGTGCCAAGGGGTACTCCTCGGTACCCCCTCTCACAATCACGGCATATATCAAGATTATGTGGCACCAGAACTGACCCAGTGTCCCTGCTGCACCATTCTCTGCCTAGGACTACTATTATTAACGACATATGTACGATACACACATGATGCGACCTGCCACTGGACTGATTTATGCCTTCAACCTCTCGCTACTCGCGACTAGCGACTCGTCCCTCGCTACTATCGCCTCACTCGTTCCTCTCGTGGCTCCTGCTCTCCGAGGGATCGTAAAATTTATGAGCATTCCGTGAAAGTGTTAAAATTATATGCCCTGCTTGTTGTGCTGGTAGTTGCGGAGTACCCTGAAGGGAGGCCCAGCCATTGTCAAGTACTTGCTTCGGTCTGTTCCTTTCATCTATCCATCAGGCAACTCATTGGAGGGCTGATTGGGTCTGGGACTTGGACTTGGACCTGCCTTATAAGGATTCCACCCCTGCAATCCCTGCAATCTCTGGTCGCAATGTTTGCGATGCCGTCCAAATCCATTTCATTAGTAGCAGCGTTTCCAATTTCAGATCCCATTTGTCAGCGTGTCTTGCAGCCTTTCTTTGTGCCCATCCCTCATACTTGAACTTGCTTTCGCATGTGTTCGATGTACCCGTTACCGTTCCCGTTCCCGTCCTGATGATTCCATTGTACAGCACATAAATTGGACGAAGAGACGCGCCAAGGACATGACTGCCGCACCAGAGTCACAGTTCACTTGGCTTTGGCTCCCAACTTGACTGCACTCGCTGCCTGACTGACTCCATTTGCACCCATCCATGTAGCGACCATGTAGCCATATAGCCATATAGCCATATACTATATTTATAGTATGAGTCTGCACGGATACACGGGAACGGGCCTCTCCATTCATATTGCTCAACATCTGTTGCCGTTCGTTCTTCATTCTTTTATTCACTCGCCTTTTTCTTCTTTTTTTTTTTTCATGAAAAACCATTTCGATTCGCGCCTGACGGAAGTGGCAGCGAAATTGAATCGCAGGCTGTAATTTCCGCTACACAAAGGGCACGCAGCTGGATGATGATGATGGCGATGGTGATGGCGATGACGGAGCTTCAAAGGAAGGCAGGGTCCTGCTGCAAGAACAGAACTAGTACTAGTACAAGCACCGGGACCACCTGGGAAACTCTTTGAAATATTGAACACGAACTAAATGCTGCTGGCGCCATGTTGCAAGCCATTAGAGGAGGTTATTTAAAATTAAAAGCACCGGACAAGTTCGAGGAGCAACCAGCCAGCAGCAACCAGCCAGCAGCAGCAGCAGCAGTGCTGGCAGGATAAACCTCCTCCCAATTTTGATTCACTTAATGAACTGTCGGAGAGAGGGAGTGAGAGAGAGAGGGCGAGGGCGCGTGCGGTGTGGCACCTGGTCAGTCGCTGGTCGTGCACTTACCTCGTAGGAGCCGGCCGTGTCCAGGATGTCCAGGGTGAGGCTAACGCCGGCGATGGAGAAGTTGCCCTGGTGCATCTCCTCGATGGTCCGCTTGTACTTTGTGCTGAATGAGTTGTATAGAAACTGTGTGATTATTGACGTTTTGCCCACCTTGGCGGAGCCCATGACGACGATCTTGTGGCGGGCATTGGCCGGTCCGATGGCATCGTCCACCGCATTGGTTCTGCCCACTCTGCATGTGTATAGGAATGGTTATGGGTGTGGGGGTGGGTATGGGTGTGGGTATGAGTGTAAATGTTGGGGTGTTTGATGGGTGCGGTGCGTGTGGGGAGAAAAACGTGACTTGAGTGAGTTAAATTCGATGCAATTCAATTAATTCTTATGCTAGTGAACGCGTTTGGTGCTTAAATTGATTCCTGATTTAATAACCAACCCTCGCACCCACACTGCCCTTCTTTTGCTTTGTGTTTATTCCTTTACCCGTGGGGCGGACGTTATCCCCAGGGCGGCTCATTAAATCTGTGCGCTACATTTAAAATTAATCATTACGGCAACATCGGTAAGCGACAACGACAGCTACAACGACAACGACAACTACAACTACAACTGGAACTACAACCACAACGAAAGCAGAAGGCAAACAAAGGACCCAGTCGGATCCCCTTTATATCCCCGTTTATATACATATTTACATGCTCGCTACAGTATATATGTACATATGTTCATATGCACATATATAAGGTGGCCTTTATATATCGCTCTGTTTTTCCACTGCCGCTTCGTGTTTCGCCTGCAAATTAATTGGGAATCGAGGGAATTACATTACCAGCAGCTTAAAGAGATTTCCGCTTTAAAGTTCCGATCAAATCTGAACGAAAAATGATAAATTTTCATGCCACCTAAAATATAGTTTATGAAAATGCTACATATATGTTTATGATTCTGACTGTCTTGTAGCTGGATCGCTGGCAATCGTTGTCGTTGGTTGGGAAGGAACAAACAGATCCCAAAAAGTGTGTTTGTCCGATTCTAGGGTTACAGTTCAACCAGATAGTAATGTTCTTTAGTTAAATTAATGACCTCTGAGTAGATGTCCTAACGCTTTACCTTTGCATCTGATAGTAGAAAACGATGAACAAAAATGAATGAATTGGCGGCAGTCGGAATGTTTGCAGCAGAAGAACAAACAGTTCAAACAGTTAATCGCAAATGTCAGAACTGATAACGGGTAATCGGGTAATCTGGTAAATACCCGTAATGGCCGCCGACTGGCGACAGACCTAGCAGCAGCAGCGGGATCATATTTGATTTTAATAAGCACTATTCTGTCCTTAGAGCGGTTCAGTTGTCCGGGCGCCTTGGGACCCTCCCAGAGATTCTTTAAATACGAACATTTTCTTCCTCACCGCCGAAAGTTAGGGAGGGGGCATTATGTTGTAATCAAAGGCCCGACTGAAAGGAGGAAACGAAGAAACAAAAGCAGGAAAAACATGAAATTCTTGTCCTGACAGGCGAAACAAAAGGAAAAGTATGCAAACTAAAGGAAAAATAAGGCAGGGAAAAGAGGCAACGATGTCCGGCCAGGAAATCAGGCGGGGACTGCCTTGTCCGCGACTGTTTCCCTTTTCGTTTTACGCTTGTCCCTTGTCCCTTTTCCCATTTTCCCATCTCTCATCTCCCGTTTCCATGTACCTTTGGGTGTCTTCCATGTCGTTCTTTGAACTTGCGATGAAGAAATTAAAATGTTTGCCCCAAAGAAAAACGCAAAGATTCCTTACATGTATCCGGACTGCCACCTCCCGGAGGTGATTGGGGAATTGAATTGGGTCTGGCCTGTCTGGCCGAATGTGAGCTGCCTGCTCATCTCGTCCTGAACTCCACCTGATCTGCTCAGGCTCGGCATAAAAAACCTGACCACTACCCAACCATTGTCCGCAGTTCAGGGCCAAGTCCGAACTTTTTCCTTCCCGCGTTGTTGGTGCCGCCCACTTGACATTTTTCCGATAAGGTTGGAGTTCTTGTGTCCCCGTTGGAAATTCTTGTGCAATTATTGCGGACAGCGATTGAAGTTCGGCTCCCCGCCCACGACTTTGTGACACTTTTACTGCCTCGCTGTCAGATTTTCTGTATGGAAGGAAGGTCTGGAGCAGATGGTCTGGTTCGTGTCCCACGTCCCACCTCCCACATCCCGCGACCGGAGTATTGTCGGTTGCAGCTGCGGGCTTCGAAAGGGAGCTTGGAAAACTGGTGTAAACTTTTCCGTCTTTCGAGTTGTCACTAGAGCCCCTTAAAAGTATTTCTTCTTTGGTTAACAACATGGCCCGGGAAACTACATTATTTATTATTATTAGGTGAACTTTGAAATAAAATCGTTTCATTTCTGTTCCGGCTGGTTTTAACGAGAACAAAAACTTCCTAATGAGTAGCTTTTACTTTTAGTGTGTTTGGGGAAAATATGGGATCCCATTTTTCGGGTGTTTACAGCCATTGATTGCAGACTTCCTCGTCATTTGAAGAGAAAGTGGAAAAAAGGGAATTTCGTGCATTATTTGTGGCGGACAAAAACCATTACTGCAAGGCTGAGCTTGAGAAATACTAAGAGAGCTCTGCGCCATCAATTTCAATGGTAAAAAAGTGATTAACTGCACTTTTTTCTGGCTGTACAATATGAACGCCTGAAAATACAAATTAAATTGCATTGACATTTGAGCTTTTGGACTCCGGGCTCTGAAAAGCCAGGCGGAACAACAAGGTTGCATATGTGTGATGCTACGGTTATGGATTTTGCATGCATGCTCGTCCGCGCAAAGTTTATGTGTGGATGTGTTGTACATACATATGTATGTACATGCATTTTCAGATGAAAGCGGATTTATTTAGCCATAACTTACTTGTCACGCTTCGGCTTATCCTCGTTGTTGTCATCCTTCATGAAGGACGGCTGCAGGCTGAAGCGTCGACGCAAGTGACGGCCACGCATCCTGCTGCTGTCGCTGTCTCTGTCGCTGTGGCTGTGACTGTCGCTCTGACCGTCGCTGTGTCTGTCTCTGTTGCTCTGCTGCTGGTTCCACCAGGCAGGCCGTAAATCAACGTCTCAACGACGACGTCAACGTCGACGTCTCTCTCTCACACTCAAACTCACACTCACACTCTGTTCTCTTTCTGTTTAGTGTCCCTTTATGCTGGCTGTCGGCGTTTGCATAAACAGTAGGAACTTTGTTGTCGCTGTCGCTGCCGCTGCTGCTGCCTCTGCCGCTGCCACTGTCGCTTCAGTGCTCTCCTCTTCTCTCGTCTTAGTGCTCGCTGTGCTTGACTCTGCTTTACCGTGTCTGCCTCTGCTATCACACTGCTTCGCAGCCTGCTTGCGCCTGCTTGGTTCTGCCTGCGACGCGCCGCGACGCGACGTTTTATTATCAGCAGTAAGTGCAAGTGTATTTGTAGCTGTAACGGGCAATGGTTATGGCCACGTTAACGCGGTAGTTGGGCCTTAGTTTATTATTAGCCCCGTTAGCGTTTTTCTTTGCTCTCGCTCTCTCTTTCTCTCTCTCGGTCTCTCTTCCACTGGTATGCAAATATTTGCCTGTTGCTACTCGCCTGCTGCTTCTACTTTCTGCTCGTCTTACGTTTCGTTTTAATTACGTGACTCGATGATAATTTTCCTCGCCAATTTTCGTGTTTACCTGCAAATTGAAAGTGTTTTGATGAGACAAAGCCATAAATTACAAATGTCCCACTCAGGGAACCTGCTCCTGCTTCTGCTTATCCACCGTGTCAGCATTTGATAATTAAAATTAAAACGAAAACCATTTACTAAATAAAAGAGCCCAACAACAGCATGTGCAATACAAACAGAGTTTGTTCGACCGTCTGCCGAAGCTTCGATACCCTCTAACGTGCCAATATAAAACAAGAGCGACGGTGTCACTTCTTCTCCGCAGCACTGCTTTCATTATAACAGAAGCAGCTCCAGTTCCAGGCAGTGCTGGCTTTGAAGAAGCAGTTCTTCAATATGTACATACATATGTATGTATGTACGTTGCCCACAAATAGGTATTTTTTTGTTCATTTAAAGCAGTGTAATACGAGTATACGTGCTATCCTGCTATTTCTGTCGTTTACAGTTATTTTCACTAGACATGGACTGGTCGTGGATCGTCTGATATCGTCCATTACAGGGTACACTGACAACGAGCTAAACTTCTGGGAAGTTGGAAACAGAATGGATTTCGCGGGTCTTCCTGTCACACGTCTTGGCCATTTAATGAAGTAAACTCAGTTGCTTTACCGAACTGTATGAGTAAAGGTGTATTGTTTAATTTAAAATGTTCTGGATAAACTGTTTCCACTTATGTTGGCTCGCCCTTGAATAAAAGACTCTTTAATATACCAGGAGGAATCACCTTGCGGTTGTCGCATGTGATAAAAATGTGTTTTTTATTCATTCGAATGACACCCAATGGAGCCACGCTGTGCTGCGCCGTCTTCTTGCATCTGCCCTTTATTCTGCGCTCGTTCTTTTCCCATTTCGCACTGCCGCTTTCAATAATTTTACTATTATTATTATTATTATTATTATCTAGTCTTACTCTCACTTTGGGCCAAGTGTCCCATCAGGATAGAGCCGGGTGGGCGGATAAACGGAGGACTCTAATCAGTCTGTAATTAAGCAAACCCAACACCGTTGTCAAAGGCTTGGATTGCTGCAAGACGAAACCCAAAGGGAATGCAAATGCATTTCCATCGATTAAATGTTACTTGAAGTGCAACATAAGCTGACAAAACACGCACTGGCACAGACACAGATCAGATACAGTTGCAGATACAGATAGACAGATACACACGCACCGCCCTCCTACTTAGACACACGAAACGTCTCTTCAGTAGCAAAATAAATGCCTTGAAAAAGACGCGATATTTTATTTGTGAACATTTCTTCCATCTGCCATCTTGCCTGCGGCTGTCGTTCTTTATTGTGTGTGTGTGTGTGGCACATTGAACTGTATTTAGCACAACGTGCAACAAGCAGCAGCCACAGCCGAAGCAACGGCAACGGCAAAAGCAAAAGCAGCCGCAGAGAAGTCGCAGCAGTGAAGGAAGGAAATCATTTTAAACCTTCTTGAAATCTCATTCAGAGAATGGCTGATGCGGCACCAAAAACCAGACGGGAATCAACGCACAGAACACTTCAGACCGATTCAATTATAGGGCACTGTGCATATACTTTGTGGTCGACAAGAGGATAAACTCCATCAGAGAAGGCAGCAGCAGCAACAGCAACAGCAACAGGGACAGGGAACAGGCATAGGGATAAGGATAGGATAGAGGATTGCATAATTGTGCCTGTCCCATTGTGGTCTATAAAAGTATTGCATCTATTCGATTGCCAAGAATGCAAACTATTCAATTACGTATCCCAAATACAGATATCCTTATAGATATCGGTAAAGCATTAGTTTAAGCAGTACTTTTCATAGATCTCAATTCGGTTTGTTCGATTGGTTATGGCATGATTGAGATTATGGGCTCTTGTGGCATGGAGAGCATTTGAGATTCGCGCTTGCGGAACTTTCTTTTTGGAAAATCGCATTAGCAAGCAAAATATACGAGTATCTGTGGCTGTGTTCATGTACACTTGTGAGTGTGTGTGTGTGATTCTGTGTGCAAAGAGTCTTAGGACGAGTTGATCCGAACTGCCAGCGAAACTTTGGCAGCGGCTTAGGAGGCCCCCAAATTTGCTCAAGTTAAACGAGTTGCGGCATATTGACTGCAGTCAGCCGAATAAATGGATTAGCCCACGCTAGACCAAGCTGGGATGGAGAGAGCGAAAAGGAGATGGAGAGGAAGTCCTGGCAAGAAGAAGGTAAGAAGCGAATCGCCTGCCCTGCCCTGCGGCTCTTCCTGTGCATTGTCTAGGGTCCTTCGCTGTACTGGCTGTGCGGCTGCGACTGTGGCTGCAACTGCGGCCTGTGGTTTCCTCCGCCACCGCCAACGTCACCGCCTCGGGCACGGCTCTGTGCTTTAGTTTTCCCAGCTCTAAATTAATTTGTCAGCCTTTTGTTGGGGGCCCTTCATTTCGTTTTTTCTCTCTTGCTGTTGTGCTACCTCTGCCTATTCTGTCGCATCCCGAAAAGTGCTCAGCAATAAAGGCTCCCCAGGCCAGGAGCCAGAGCTAGAGATGTAAGGGTGCTTCTACGAAGGGCAAGAGCGAGAGCAAGAGCGAGAGTTAAGAGTGAAAGCGATGGAAAAAATGGTTACTTTTCAATGGCTCTTGAACAATTTGATTTGCATAAACTTTTGCGAAAGTCAACGAAATTGCCAATGCGAAATGCAGTGAGCAAGGGGCAAAGATGGGGACAAGGGGGCAGCGTCTCTCGTGGTTCCTATACTCGTATTTCCCCCCGAGAACGGATAGCGTGTACATATGTACATACATATATGGAGATGGATGCAGGTGCTGCATCTAGTAGGTGATTGAGTGCGGAACTCGAAAGATCAAATAGTCAAAAGAATACAATTTCCATTTTCATCATTTATTATTAAACTAGTATCTTCTTGGTCTGTCCTGATACGTGCACAAAGATTTTCACTTAATAGTGGAGGAGACTCTTCATTCGGGAGGCATGTTTTTTACTCTTATCCCTCTTCCGCTTTCATCATTTTCGTTTATCATCTGGCACATTTTCCACTTTTATTCGATGCATTTTATGAATAAACAGAATCATAATAATAAATTATGGAAGGAGTGGAGTGTCGTGGAGTCTGGTAGGGCAGCACAGGGAGCTCGTAAAAAGAATTTCGAGATAAATAATCATGAAAACGTAGCAGACATTAAACGAGGCGAACCCAAATGAAATGAAACGAGGCATTCAAAAACCCAATGGAACAAATTATTTGGTTTTATTTGGTAATTCTTGGAGAAGGCAGGGTATCGGCAGGGCATTCCCAAAAGTCTGTAACACCAGGTAAAAAATGATACATTATTACCAAAACGATTACAGATCCTCTGGTAAGCTCTTGATGGTGATATGTTCCATTATTAGCCATATTCCAATATAATCCTAAGTATGTATCGTATGTACATATGTATGCGTATGATCGCTCTCTTGTTGGTATTTTGTGTGCTTGATTCAGGCGTTGAAGCCTGAAGGAGACGCAAGGAACATGCTCCGAAACCGATTAAAAGCTTTCAGCTTCTTCTAACTTCTTTTTCCGGCTCTAAGGCCAACTGCAATTTGTGTTGTATGCGCCAGATGCCAGATTAGTCCACCAACCCAACCCCACCCCATCCAGCAGCAAGCCCCACCCAAACAAAAACCCAAAGCGACTCGGCATTTGTTCGCAAGTATGTGGTGTGCTGTGGTGTGGTGTAGTGTGGGGCTGTGGCTGTGGCTGTGGCTGGGGTTCGAGCCCTCCCCTGAATGCATTGGCTCATCTGGTACTCTGGTACTCTCTGGCAACTGGAGGAACTGGAGGGTGTGTGCCAGGCATTCGAGGCATCTAAACCAGCCAACATTCAGCATCCAGCTTCCAGCATCCACCATCCAGTAGCCAGCTTTCAACCAGGTGCAGCACTAAAATTGAAAGGCATAAATACTTATGTACAAGCATAAAGCTCGCCCATGTACATGGGTTTTCTATGAACAAGTGGTAAAATGGGGTGGGGGGTGGATGGATGGGTGGGCGACTGCCTGGCTGGGCTGGCTGCTGGGTGCATTAGGGCTTGAGAGGCTCTTCAAAAGAGCCACAAATGTTGCATGCATTTCCCTGCGCCACCGCCTACACTTCCGCCCCCCACTCCACCTCCGTCTCCGCCCCCACCACCGTATCCGTGTCCGCGTCCGCCTCTTATTTTTGCTTTTGTCATTTGCCAGAGATCGCGTGCTTTATAATTGGGTGGGTTGTCTGGATTTCTGAGCAGAATATTTTACAATCCCATTGTACGAGACGCTCCTCCGCAGTACCCAACAAAATAAAGCTTCTACAATTGATTTCCTGGAACGAAAACTATGAGAAAAGTATCCATTCAATACACGGAAAAAATGAAGTAGACAACCGAAAAACGACGAGGGGGAGCGCTGTGAGACGCGGCAAGGGCCGCACCTCTACTTTTATACCTGGTACTCAGATGGTATGTACTCGCTTTAAATTTAAGTAAAATATGCAATAAATATCGCAGCCAATGACTGCCGCAAGCTTTCCCTCTCTCTCTCTCTCTCTCTATCTCTCTATTGCTTGGACTTTCTCCACATTCTCTCTCAATTTTTGCTCGCACTTGTCATGAGAGATGGCAAATGCTAATAACATATTATCCTCTCTTCACCTAATGATCTTTTTTATTATAATTGGAGAATATTTTATCTGTTTTCATTTTCCTGCTGCTGTTTTTTTATTCCGCTACATTTGCCTCTCTCTTTCTCTCCTGCTTCTCCCATCAAGACAAGCCATTATACATATAACGCTCCCCTTCTCGGCAATTCTCTGTAATGTTTGCCTTTCCGGTTTTCTCGGATGCATTTTTCTCCTCCAAAGCATTTGGAAATTGAGCTCTTTTGATAGATTCTTTAGAACTAAAATTGTGAGAAAAACTGACGGATTCTCGGCAGTAGAATTTTGCTCCATCAATGCTCCGAGCCGAGCTTTTATGATGGAAATTATGTATGTAAAATGTGAGCTCTTTTGGCATCTTTAATGGTTTCACTGCTTTGATATGATTAAGACATCCCACAGCAAGATAAGAAAATTGAACCCTTCTAATGGTAAATTTAATGGCTTTCTCACTGAAATTAGTGAGAAATCTCACAGGAGGGAAATATCAAAGGTGTTGAATGATGAACTGAATGTTCTGATCCTAAGATTGTAGTTGTTGTGTTCTTTGGAACTCAACTGAATCTCATTCAATAGATTCGTTGTGTCTGAAATGATTCAGAATACAACAAGCATTGCACGAGTATTTTCTGTAATTAAAGTGTGAATGAATGGAACTGAAAGCCAATGATTTCTCGGAAACAAAACGGAAAATCTATTCCGTGTGTATTCACAGCGAAGTGCAGCTACTTCGATGAGTTCGCGAAACGAAAATGATTAAAAATTGTTCAATTTTTAGAGCATCCAAATGTTCCACGCAATTACGAGGGGCGGGCTGATTATAAAGGGGCCGAGAAACAAAAGGAGGCAGCAGTTGATAGAGCAACAGGCAGACAGCATGGATCAAGGGGAAGAAAAACAAACAAAAGATAAACATCAAAATTCCTTTGGGGCAGCAACAGAAATTTCCTTTCCTTTCCCTTTTTCCTTGTATTCACTCGCGGTAGAATGCTAATGAATCAGTGGCATGGGCATGGGCATGGGGAACAAAGCGAGAGAGAACAGAGGGAGGGGGCAGTGGCAGTGACAGTGACAGTGGCCGTGGCAGTGTGGAAATCTGATGAAAAACAAATAAACAATCAGAGCCCAGGAAAGCACAAGAAAAGAAAAGCAAAGAAAAGCAGTGAAAAGCAAAGCGAGGCGAAATGAAAATGTCACAAAAGAACCAGCATCGGGGCAGCATAGGCAATGGAGGGTGGGCCCTGAAATGGGGATGGGATGGGGATGAGGATGATTGAGGGCATGTTCTACAGTAGACAAATAAATGACAAAACAAAGCCACACTCTCGGAGAGGCAGCCGGGTGGATGGCTGGCTGGCTGACTGGCTGGCTGGCGAATCCCTGAATGAGAATGAAAGGCCTCTAAATAGATATGGCTGCTCTGAATTTTGGTGCTGTTCTGTTCAGTTTATTGACTCAAAAGTGCTTAAAAATAGAACGAAAATCACATCGACTCGGGCTCGGGCTGTGGCTGTTGCTCTCCTGAAACTGAAATGGAGAGGATAGCTAGAGATATCCATGCTCTGGCTTAGACAGAAAATAAAAAATCGAATGGGGCTTGAGGCTAATTTCAATCTGGGAAAATCTGTGGTCTGCGATTGGCTGGAAGTGTAGCTAATTCTTTTGATAATTGCTTGCAGTCATACTCTATTGGAAATACTACAAATCAGGAAGCCCCTGAATGCCTTAAGGAATGGAACATATTTGATAGCATACTTTTCAGGGCAGCCGATTCAAATGAAATGCGTCAGCACTGATGTAAAAGCAATGGGAATCTGAAGGACGAGATCCCAAATATGATTCAAACTCTTCACAATCCAATCTTAATGCCATGCATTTGTATATAAATCAAACTGAACCCATCTTAATCCCATTCCGTATCCCGAAACCGAAATCAAAACCGAAACCAAAACCAAAACCAATTTCCCATCCATTCAATGTTGAATTAAACTTTTCTGTCACCTTCCACAAGGACTTATCCGATCAGAAATCTGCCCTATCCCACGAAAGTCCATAATCAAACTGAATTTATGAGTGGGGATAAGTATATTTTCAGCTTAAAGAGCGCCCAAGCCAATGACACTGTCCCCCATAGCCACCCCCATCCATCCCCATCTACGTCCCAATTTTCGTTGTGAAAACTTTTTGTTGCAACTAAATTGATTTGAATATTTATGAGAGGCAGGCGACACACTTTGATATGTCACAGTCGCACAGTTTTTGTTGTTGGGATTGGAGGTGGGGGTGGTGGAATGGGAATGGATGGGGCTATAGTCTGGGAGGGGGGTGGAGGGGGGAGGGGTAGATCGGCTTAATCGCAAAGCCGCAGCAAAACGAGGGCTCAAGTAATTATAAATGCCATTTTGTGTCGGTTTTGTTAAGCATGAGGAGGAGATAAGAGCAGTCGGCCTCCCCTGTCAAGGCAGAGACAAAGACAAAGCCCCATGCCCCCTCCCCCCCATGTTATAAGTGGGAGAGAGAAGCAGAATGTGAGGGAGCGGGAGTGCGAAAGAGACAGCCAGCTGGCGAGTGGGAGTGTGACAGAGAACTGGGGGCATGCATATTTATCATTTATGTAGGCACAAATTTGTGTCTGTGTCAGGAATGACACGAAAAAGGCAATTTAAACATACACACATCTACAACCTTTTCAGCCCAGCCCCCATCAGTGGCGAAGGGCGTCAAAGGGGGGAACGTAAACGCGAGGAGGTGGCGGGGGAGGTCTCCGCATCGCATCTCCTTTCTGTTTCTGTTGCCGCCGCAGGCATTACACAAATTTCACACACACACACACTCATGGCCAGGGCCAAGCCGCACCCAACCATCCAACCATTCAACCAGCCATGGCCAAAACGAGGCACCCGCACTGTCAACAGGCAAACAGCCAAACGGGCAAACGGGCAAACGGGCAACCACAACAGCAACAACTACTGTTAATGCTTATCAGTGGCAACAAGAATCGAGCTGACGGGCGGCGACTCCAGCTCCAGCTCCAGCAACAGTGCCAATGACAGTGCTCCAGTCCTAAGTCCGGAGCAGAGCTCGTGTCTGGTGGCCCACAGTGACGATGTCGCTGGAGATGGAGACCAGCGGAGCGTCGCAGAGGAGCCAATGACCCGAACAGCCAAATGACATGCCGGCACCTACACGCAAAGGCAGACCCCCCCCACACACACACACACACAAGCATACACACATACGCAGGCAGAAACACGCAGTACAGACACACACTTTGTTATCAGACAGGGCCATGTGTGGCGCTTGTTGCTTGCCACAGTGGGGCAGGAGTGGCGGTTGTGCGGTGCGAAAAAGCGAAAGGAATTAAAGCGGCAAATTGAATTTTCAACATATGGGCTTAAAAAACAGATCGAACATTGTATATGTGCATATGCACATATGTATGTATACATATATGCGAGTGAGAGTGAGCTACGAGTGAGAGCTCTCTGCAAGGTTGGATGATTCATTTAATCTAATTTTGGGGATCAACCACTGATCGGTCGACGCTGAACTTCAACCCTGAACAGTGTTCAACCTTTAGCCATTATTTCTGTTTGAATATTAAATATTTTGTTGCTGCTTTTCAATTGAGGATAGTGGGTTGTTGGTGTCATATCAAAATCGAATCCCTGCTCTACTCTTTTGACTCCATTTTTCCACTTAATATTCACTTAACGTTGTTCTCTTTTTCATATTGGTTTTTTGTTTCTGCCCACCGTGCGAGAAACTTGCTTTTCGCCAAGTTTTTCGCTCTAGCTTCCGTTTCTTTTCGCGCAACTTTTCCCCCTTGTTCAACTTCATCTTGATGCCTGCAACAGATTCCGCCGGTTTCTGCCCCCCCCCCCAACGCAACAGCACGGAACAGACAGACAGCGCGGACAGAAGACAGAAGACACCAGCCACGAGGAGGAGCGGCAACAATGACAACGACAACAACAGCAACAGCAACAGCAAAAGCGACAGCGACAATTTGTGAGGATTTTTATGGACAAGCGTCTTTGTGGGAAATGATGACCTGGTCGGGTAGGGTCTGGATCTGGGATCTGGGTCTGGGTCTGGGTCTGTTCTGTTCTCTTAGGGCCATGGCTAGGCCTTTCCTTCGTACTTCCCATTCGCCTATTCGCCCATTCGCCCATTCGATGTGAGTGTGTGCGAAGGAGCGCTGTGCGTGCTTGTACTAATGAGACAATTTCCACTAGTTTCGTGTGCGTGTGTTGACTTAAATTTTATCCCCTAATGAACTGTCCCCGCAGCGCGAATGCCGCTGACTTGTTGCTGCTGGCCCTGGACCTGTGCCTGTCCCTGTCCCTGTGCCGTCAAAGAATCACCCACCCAACCGACTTCGAATCCGACTACTCTCGGTTCTCGTGTGACATTGTTTCCATTTCAATTAGTGTTCCGAAGCAACTATCATCATTCGAGTGGCATCGCAACAAAGAAAAGGCAAGTGGCATAAGTTCTGGACCGATAAACAGGATATAGGATAGGCTCTGCTATGATACCTCTTCTTCAGACAGACCTTAACAGACTTCTCTTACTCGAAAATAATTTTAAATGTTTGATTGCTTTGTTTCCGATTCCCAGGAAGAGCATCCCGAATTCCGCACGAAAAGTTACTGAAAATTCCATTAAAATCCACTGAATTCTATTTTATTATAACTAAAACAATTGTGAAATATTTTCCCATTGCCCATTTACTGTTTTCCATTTATGAATGTATTGCAGAGAATTCCTTGGCAGCCGCAAAGTTTCAAGTAAATTTATTCTGTTCGTTCGAATTCCCATTAAAATTATTGGGGAATAAATAGAAATTTGTGAAATAATTGAGAATCTGCGAGAGGTCTCAACATTAATTGAAACATGTAATTGATAAATGCATAAAGTCGTACGAGAATATATATTTACTATATATTTACTCCTACTGTGTGTGTAACTCTTTTTTGATCATTTTCTGGTTAGCAATGGAAATGACTCGTGTCTGGGAGGCAAAAGCAGAGACCTCTGTGGTAGTCAATCTGCATGACAGACAGATAGATAGACACGAGCCGGATAGGCACTTTGCCAGCCCAAGAGCCCCCTCCCACATCTCCACTCCACTCCACCTATGTTTTGTTTCACCCCCCCACCCGCTGAGTGTCCCCCCTTTCTGATTGAGCTGGTTTAATGGCAGCCGAAAAGGAATTTATGTGTGTGTCTAAGACAAAAGGCCATTAAAATAGCAAAGGCAGCTGGAGTGGGGCAGGAGGCCACGGCCACGGCCACACCTCCTGGGAAGAGCCATAAAGGAAGCCATTAACCGATCTGACTTCATGGCCTATGCCAAGAAAATGTATCAAAAGTGTTCCACTTCAGTGGATAGAATCTCCCAGCTCCCAGCTGCCAGCTACCAGACAGCTCTTATCTATGAAGGCTGCTCCAGAGAGCATTCGGGATCCCCAAGACGAGATCAGGGACAGTAGCGGAAAAAGGAAGAAGGCAGGAGACAATGCCTTGACATTGATGAGTAATAGACCCAATCCAATCGCCAGTGGTTGGCCCTGACAATGGGGACACAAGTAGAGGCAAACGCAAACACAGACAGCCGCAGATACGATACACGATACAGAGCGGTTTATCTGGCGGGAGTATAAATATTTTATCGCATTATCGATTGCGATTACTCAGTTAATGAATTAAACACACATACATAAACGCAGGGACACACTCGTATATCGAGATATAGTCATACATTCTCGTAGAACCATATATGTATGTGCATTTATCCCCAATGAGCAATGTCCAAGGATGACACAAATCTATCCGTTCACAAAATACAAAAAAAGAGAGAAAATACAAAGAGAAGAGAGAGAGGAAAGGGAGAGCCGAAGCATTCGACGGAGGGATTCCTGCTCCCCAGCAAGCAACTGGGACAAGTGCGATAAGGAGCCGGCCAATAATGGCATAATAATAAATCATCGCACACAGACACCCATGTGGAATGTCTGGCCTCTGGAGTCGAGCCCGTAGATACCCTTCAGATTCGGCGTCGTCTATGGTTGGGTTGTTTAAAATTATAATGGTGAATCCCTAATCGATCGCCCAGAGTGCAGTAATTACATATAGTAATCCGTTCTTATTCGGGGTTCCAGGTTCTCCTGGCTATAATTTTGATATAGACGATAGGACAGTCTTGATCGAGTATCTATATATTCTATGGGCTGTGAAAGGTTTTTCTTTCTCTGATTCTATGATTATGGATATGGCCTTCTGCAAGGGCTAACAAGAGAGCATTCATCACATAAGGTGTCCAACGGGTCGTATGACAAACACACACACCTTTACAATTTCTAATTTGCCGCTGCCGTATAGCCCGATTCCCCACATAATTTACGGTATAATATCAGACAGAGAGAGCGAGAGGGAGAGGGACAGAGAAAATTCACAGAAAAAACGAACGAATTTCATTGAATTAATTATGACAAGCGATGAGTTTATTTATGATCAATGTAGATTACAAATGAATTATCGTTCCCGGATCGATGGATGTTGCGGTAGCTGAGCGATATCTCTACTATGACTGGAGGCGGGCTTTTCACTGTTACCTTTCCGAAGGGGAACCACACACATAAGAATGCCAACCCGAACTTTTCTTTTAGACTTGCGACATATTTTTCACCAACTTATTTTCAAACTTGTTGTCAGTGGGGTGGAATGGGAGGGAATTTATTGCCTGCCATTCAATTTGTTGTGGCATTCAGTTTATTCGATGAATTAAACCACAAACCATTCAAATTCCGATTAGCATTTCGAAAGCAATTAAAAATAATTTAAAAATGTTTTACCTGCTTTGGGGGCGTAGGTTTTGTTTTTGGAAATCGGTTCCTTTCTAATTTCTTCTGCCAGCTTTGGTTTTCAGTTCATTTTCAAAACAAAAACAATACTCTGAATTAGTTTCACTCACAAGAACACAAAAAACAATGTTTCAGATGATCTCTAAAAAAAAAACAACCAAAGAATTCTGTTTGCTAGAACCAGAAGATGCAAAGTATTTGCGACTGAGCTCGGCTCTGGCTCTGGTTCTGGCTCTGGTTCCGTCTGTTTGGATGGGATGGCTCCTTGGCTGCTTATGCTTCGGCTTCTGTGGCACTGGCTTTTGGCTTTAGCTTTGAATTTGGCTCTGACTCTGACTCTGGCTGTTGCTCTGGCTCTGGCGCTGGCGCTGGCTTAGCGGTGCCAAGACAACACGCTGCGTCGAGTTCCCGGGAAAAACTGAAACAGAACAAATGTTACACTTGATGCATGCGCTCGGCGCTCGGCGCTCGACGCTCTACGCTCGACGCCAGGCTGTGCCCGAAACTCGACCGAAATCGGGATGGAAGCCGAGATACCGTAACCGAAACCGAATCTGAACTGAACTGAACCGAACCCGGGCCCGACCGAGTGTCTGCCTCGCCTCCCGAAGTGTGCCAAGGTGAGAGCCGTTCCGGCGGTGGAGTGCCAGGGAAAGCGCCACAAGTGCATGCCGAAAACGCAGACGAAGGAAATGCCAGTGCCAGCGCCAGGGCAGTGGGAGGGGGGGCGAAGGCAGGGGCGAAATCGGAATGGCGGTAAAAGCAGCAGAGGCCTGGCAGCTGGCTGTCAGTCAGCCTACAGATAGATGAGGCAGCAGCTGGGGTAGCGTCGGTCGTAGCCGAGCGAAGCTTTGGCTGAATGCGAACGGAGCCACGAAGCTTTCGCAGCCAGAGCTTTCCTCGCCCTCGCCCTCGCCCCGCCCCCACCCTCACCCTCGCCTCGACGAAGTGTTTGTATGGCTTGATTGGTGGGTGGCTGTGTGTGTGTGGCTGTGTGTGGAGATGCAACAGCCTCGAGGTTCCCTTTCGATTCCGATTCCTGCTGTTACAGATACAAATACTGACAGATAGGATTGATGGGAGCAACTCGTATTTTATTGCTGGCTTGCACGGGAGAAATATAATGAGCCATAGATACATAGAACAGATAGTTAGAAAGGGATAAATTGGATAAATTATGTGCATGGTTTCAAGGGGAAAATGCCAAAGTCGAAGACGCTATTGATGGGCGATATTCGTATTTGAGAGATGTGCATTTTATACCCGGTACTCGAAGAGTTTAAGGGTATATTAGATTTGTGGGGATAACGGTTGTGTGTAACGCCCAGAAGGAAGCGTTTCCGACCCCATAAAGTATATATATTCTTGATCAGCATCAATAGCCGAGTCGATATAGCCATGTCTGTCTGTCCGTCCGTCTGTCCGTCCGTCCGTCTGTCCGTCTGTCCGTCTGTCCGTCTTCATTTGCGCCTATATCTCATAGACTATTAAAGCTACAGTAACCAAGTTTTGTATTCAGTCTTCTGTGTTCTCACACTACTCAAAGTGTATTTTAAAATTTCGCCCCGCCCCCTTCCGCCCCCACAAAGGACGAAAGTCTGTGGCATACACAATTTTGAAGATACGAGAAAACTAAAAACGCAGAATCATAGAGAATGACCATTTCTATCAGAGTGTTGAATCTGGATCAGATCGGATCATTATTATAGCTACAATGAAGAAAACCATTTCGAAAGTCATCATTCCCTCTCGCTCTCTCTCACACGCCACCCTGTCTTCTTTGCTTATTCGTTTAAATGAGCGCCTAGATCTCAGAGACTATAAGAGCTAGAGCAACCAAACTTTCTATCCAAGCTCCTGTGATACCAAACCTGCACAAGTGTATTTCAAAATTTTGACACGCCCCTTTCCGCCCCCACAAAGGACGAAAATCTGTGGAATCCACAATTTTGAAGATACTAGAAAACCAAAAACGTAGAATCATGGAAAATTACCATATCTACCAGATTGCCGAATATGGATCCGGTCGGATCAATATTATGGCCAGAAGAAACAAATTAAATTTCAGTGGCTACGCAACGCCTGCCAAGCGATGACTCATGCCCTCTCTCTCTCTGTCCTAAACACTTGTACGTCTCAAATACATATGTAGTTATACATGTCATGTAGAAATTTAGAAGCAGATGTAAAAAGCATATGCAAATAAAATCGGAAACATGTATAATATTCCAAAAATGTACCTCATTTTTTGATATATTATTTTTTGCCCAAAATTTAATTTTTCCCTTTTGCGAACATTGCTCATATATGTACATATGTATGTGTATACTGACTGAGTACCGGGTATAAGGTAGAGCCGCGGCCTTTGCCGCGGCTCACAACGTTCCCCCTCGTTAAATATGTATAATACAAATGTAGAATGTCACAAATAGATTTAACTATATAAATCGCAAAGATTAAAATAATAAATATTTATTATATATTAAATATATAGAGATAAATCAGATGATTGCTTAAATTAAATGGGATGCACGAGATGCAATGAAAATGGTTTTTGAGATACGATAACATCTTGTTGCAAGTCTGCAGCAAACAAGCCCCTGGCTGGAGACTCTCTGCTTAAACCAGGCAGGGTTCAACTCCGGATTCAAGCCGAATTCAAGCTGCTGCTGCCCACGTGGCAACTTTGTGGGCCACCTTGAGCCGTGTTCCGTTTCTGAGTAACATGAGCCCCATCTCGGCTGCAGCTCGGCTGCAGCAAGGCTTTGGCTTAACCCCTGCCCCGATGCAGCGGGGGCATGCGACAGTCTCGCTGAAGCTGAAGTTTGTAATTGCAGAGTCGTAAATCTGTTTAAATTAGCTGTTAAACAGGTTGTCTGAGAGATGAAGTTGCATCCGCCATATTCCGTTGCCGTCACCAGTAGCAACATAGCTGCCGCCTCCGGTACCAGGCGCATGCCGCATGCTGCTTGCTGCCTGCCTGCCTGCTTGCCTGCCTCTTGATAGTTGATAGTTGCAGACCGGCATCGGCTTGTGTTGGCGGGATAAGCCTGCCACGCGCCAGGACCTCCATCCTCTTTGTCATAAGAAGCTTATGGCGCGCTCGCCGTTGCCGCGTGCCCCCGGTGCCTGCCTCCTGGCTTCCGGCTTTCGGCTCCTGGCGGGATAATTGCCCCGCTGAGAACATCATATAGCCCCCGTATCTATTTGCAAGTAGAATACAAAGTACTCGTATATGGAGGCCATAAGCTCCATGCAATACCCCTCTTCTGCCTGGGAAAAACCCTCGAATTGAATAGGAAAACGATGGTTAAACGGTGCCAGGAGCAGACCTGTGGCTGGCCAACAGTCGCACAAAGTTGCAGCCAACGTGCCCCTGGGGGAATGTTGCCACTTCACACAAATTTGTATTTCCCACATCAACTTGTGCTCGTTGCATCCTCTCTCTCCCTCTCGCTATCCGAAAACTTTTTAATTTCCATCCGTACTCGACCCTGCAAGCGACAATTGAATGAAGCCGCAGAGCAGCAGGTTTCCACTTGCCCGGCGACTACAAAGTCTGCTCTGCTCTATCTGCTCTGCTGTGCTCTGCTCTGCTCTGCAGGTGTCCTGAATGATGGTCCAAAAATGGAGAACAGTAGTCACTGCCCAAATGAATGGTTGCAAGGATAGCTTAAGGAATCGTACCTCGGTATACATATATGTATGTGCTATGTATTCAAGCTTGTGTACGATTGTGTGGGAAGCCAGAAGCACAACTTACATAAGTACAGACACATACCGGGAGTAAGACGTAGTGGCTGTCCGTTAGAAGGACTCCCATCAGTAGTGATGACATTATCGAAGCGTCTAACCAAATCACAGTCTTCGACTATCGCTGGTTGCGTGCAGACGTTCAAATCTTCAATCAGCGGTATTTAATCGGTGTCCTCTTTGATCCACGCGTTTGTTAGCTTTTCCTATCTTTGCAGAGCTAACAGCTTGCTTAGCAGTTAACGAGGATGACCCCAGGGCCAACAAACCTGGGGAGCCCCCTACGAAAAAACCTCGACCTCTCCAAGGACTTGACAAAGCCCTTCCGCACCTCCCTCCAACTGCAGCGGAAAATCCCAAATTCATCATAATCGCTTCCATTAAGTGTGAAAAGAAAATCTCTGAGTTCTCATGCTTCGCCGTTCATCGCGCGCTCTACATGATCTCCAAAAGGATTGTGTCAATCTCGAATCTAAGGGATGGGAACCTACTGGTGTTGGTGCAAGCCGAAAGCGAAGCCGAAAAACTCATTGGCACCACAGAGCTGACGGGCATCTGCCATATTACATGCAAACTTCACGAGGCCCTCAATTTCGTCAAGGGCACAGTATACGCCCCCTATCTGTCCGATATTCCCGATGACGAGATCGTTGAGGAGCTGCGCCCGCAGAAGGTCACGGCCATTTACAAGTTTACGAAGAGCCACGAGGGCGTCTCCAGGCCGAGCGGGGTCATCCTACTAACCTTCGAGCTCTACAGCCCCCCAGCCAAAATTGACATCTCGTGGCACTCGGTCAAAGTACGTAGGTACATCCCGAAGCCGCTGCGTTGCACGTCTTGCCAACTGCTTGGACATACAGCCAAACGTTGCAAGAACCCACCTCTTTGCTCCCATTGCGCCCAACCACCCCACTCTCCATCGAAATGCACGCAAGCAAAGTGTGCTAATTGCGGGGAAGAACACCCGGCCACCTCGCGGCAATGCCCCAAGTATCAGCAACAAAGGGACATTCTTAAAATAAAAACCACCAGAAAGTGTACAATGCGAGAGGCAAACACAATATTCAAAGCAACGGCCCCTAAGCAGCCGGTAAACGCCGCCTCCCCCCTCTTCTGAGGCTAATGCTGCTAGTAATCGAACCGACACTGTCTCGGCAAAACACACCAACACCAACACTCCCTCTCCCCATAGCGCATCCCCCAACGACACAAACTTACCCATTTCCCTACAGAAAACTGTATATCAAAATGTCATCACTGATGCCACAACAACCTCACCCCAACTTTGTTTGGACTTTTCAAACACCAACCTCAGCTACTCCTCAGACGAATCAATGAGTGACTCTTAATTCGCTAGTATCTATTATCTATTATTATTGAGACACTAGCTGCACTGGCCTCCAGTGCTTCAGTGACATTCGAGCAACAGGAGAAAGCAAAGCTTCGGCGCATCCAATGCATCATGGAAGCCGAGGAAGAGAAAGATCGCCAGCTGAAGGGAAAGATCTCTAAAATTCTCCATCAGCAAAGGATTCAGTCATAAACATTGCTAAGCGTAACCGTAACACTCCCAAGAGTTTTGATCGAAATTAACTGTTCAATGTGTACTTGAATAAATTCTACAAGAGTTCCTTCAAAATGACTTTCTCAATCTCTTATCACTCTCTCTTATCACATTAACCCTTTCGAATTTATTGCCCTTTCATCAAAATCATTTCGATCAGTATAAGAAATATGTTTATGGTAGTTCTTAGCTCCCCCCTTGACCAATCCTTGAACTCCAGCCATTCACTCCATGAAAGAATAATCACAAATCAAATTGTTTAGTGTCATTTGTTGATGTGTATTTTTGTAACATAAACTATTAACTATTAAATTTGAATAAATTAATTGTAAGAAACGGTACTCAGCGAGCCTTACAAGAAGAAGCACGAAGGGGACTGGCAGCAAAGCTCAGACGACGGAGCGGCAATCTGAAGTTGTGCAACACCTGAGATCCTTGCTGGACAAAATCAAATTGATTGCGATCCCGACATCTCCAGTCGTGTTTAATCTTATCACAATGAAATAGAGAAATTTATTTTCTCCATCCTTCTGTATCCTTCTGTAGCGGCGGTAATCTCAGAGCCAGCGTGTGGCAAATAGAGCTTAGAGCGCGCAGCCCACCACCTGCGCTGAGCCGCTCCCCTTACTGACCCTCATCTAGACCTTCATCATCTGCGCTTCGTCCTCGTCCTCGGCCTCGTCCTAGTCTTGTCCCACACAACAATCACATCTGTTAACATGCAAATCAATGTTAGCTGCAGCATCTGCCTGACTGACTGACTGACTGACTGACTGTACGTCTGCCTGTCTGTTGCCCCTCTGCTGCTTCTCCTGCCACAGCAGCGCTCGTCATTGATTCCATGTTGGGGCTCAGTCGGTAAGCGGCTTGTATGTGCATGGCATGCAACATTTTCGCTTCGTCGCTCACTGGGAAAATCAACTCGAGCCGCACAGGCCCTCCCCTGTTCCATTTCCCCATATCTAGGCGCCCCGCCTCCAACGTGCCTTGAACCCAGCTGGTCCCACATTGCCCAAAACATTTCAAAGGGCACACAAAAATATCGATTATGATTCCTCATTCCTGATGAATGCGGTGTGGGATCGGGAGTCTATAGTACGAGAATAGGAGACCAACCCATTGGTCAGAGTAGAATCTAAGAAAGATGATAGTGTACCATGTTATTAAATGTTATGTCATATGTTATTATATTATATGATACACGACAATGAAAAAGTAGAGAAAGTCATGGAAAAGATTTAAAGAAAAACAAAATTTATATCTTCGATTCCAATGAAATATGTTGCAGAATTTCCCGCAGCCACCCCGCACCCCCACCTCAGTTTTGCACTTGTCGCCTGTCTCAATGGCTGCCTGTCTGTCTGTTGCCAGTCCACCTGCCTGACTCCTGGTATCCGGCCTCCGGCCATGCCCCATTGGCATCCACCGTGCTGCCCAGTGCGTGCAGCATGTAAATGAAGTCTTGCTGTGCCTGCCTGTCTATCCAGCCATCCATGTGGATCCAGACTCCCCGACTACCACTCCCACTCCGACCCCGATTCTCCGTCTGATGCGTATTAATGCGATGCGGGTGCCACATGCTACATGCCACATGCCCGATGCCAGATGGAAACAGTTCAATCATAATAAACTCCTAGTCAATTTTTAATGATACAAAAAAGACAAATGTGCTTCTCTCTCTTCTTCTTCTTCTGGTTCTGTCTACCCCAATCTCTGGGGGCAAGCACCGCATAAAGCGGCATAAATTGTTGCATATGCTTAGGTGGCAACATGGGGGAAGCCCCGTGGCAAACCATGTTTGAAACTGTTTCGAGGCTCGTTGCGGAGATCCTCCAAGTCTCAGTATTTAATTTTCGGGACTGAAATCGCTAGCAATCAAATTTAATATATTCACGCCCCCCACAGGGGGTCCAGGGGGTTCCGGGGAGCAGTCTGCTTGCACCCTAGATACATATTTAGAGATTGGTTTCATTCATCAGGTCTTGAAGTCTATTCAATGATAAGAACAACCTATTTAAAATATTTCCGCTTCATGGACCTAAAAAGGTTTTGAAATTGTAATTTAATTTTTGCGTAGCCACATCCTGCAGCTGCCATGGAAAATCAAAAGCAAACTTGGAATGGATGGTATGAAATAGCATTGAATGCATTGAATGCTGTTCCAGGAATCGAGGAATTGATTCGTTCTCGGAACAATCAAACAATCAAAATAGATCGCATTAGTTCCAAGAAATGATAGCACCAAGTGGACTTCAATTTACATATAGAATGCTTTAGAAAATTCACTGAATTGTGTGTAAGGATGAGAGACATTTGTCATATCATAATGTCAACGTGCATTCCCATTCGCACAACTGAAAAATATTAAATGCTACAATTCGGTAATAAATTGGATTAGAAGGGGATTTCCTTCACCGCCGTCTGCCCACGACTGACTGATGATTGATTTGGTTGTGATTTAAATGGTCTCGCTTGAGCGCTGAATTATTAATGACGTCGTCGCCGGATTACGGCCTCCTCTGGCCTCAGAGCTCTTATTGGTCTCATTGCTCTCCTTGCTCTCATCGCTCTCATCGCTCGCTCAGGACTCTGACTCTGACTCTGGTTCTGGCTCTGACTTTGCCGATGTGGTGGAGGCTGTTTTTTGTTTGCCTTACAATAATTTTATGGTGCGCGCATAAAAATTCCCATTTCAGCTCGTTAGCCATGGCGTATACGCAACAAGGTGGAACACTTCCATTTGGTCAGGGGCGTGGGCGTTGTGAGAGAAGAGGAAACCAAAATAAAAATAAAAATGTGTATAAAACTTTACGCCCAATTGATTTCAATTTCGTTTTAATGAATTTTGTGGCCTCAGCGCAATTTCTGTTCTGTTCGAATCCCCCAATGGCATGGGGATTCCCCTCGATATTTGTATGTGTATCTGATATCTGTAGCTGTATCTGTATCTCTGTCTGTCTGAAAATCTCTGTATATCTGTATCTACTAGCGAGCATCTGACAGTGCGTACACATAGTTTGCTTTCAGGTGTTTATTTATGCCATTGCTTCGGCACAAACGTTCAATTAAAATTTCAATTATTAGCTGGCAAACAGACATCGAGACAGCGGGGGGTAACCGAGGTAGCCGAATCAAAAGAGTTGACCCCAGGAGCACAGGAGCACAGGTGAAACCGAAACCAAACCAAAGATACCCTTCGCAATATTATAGAATTACTTTCATAGATAAGATATGTATATGCATGTATGTATATTTATAGAAGACAGTATCGTTCCAGTATTTCACTCTAAAAGGGCTATAGCATATGTTCTGAAAAAGTGTTCGAATAATAAAGGGTATCTGTGGCAGCTTCAGGTTCGATTTGAAATTGGTTTTCGATCTGGACAGGCAGATGCCACTGGCAGCCGCAGAAAGAGGCGGCCGAATGGAATATTGTTGCCAGCAAATCGGGCGGAAAAGTGAGTTGAACTCCGGCCTGATATCTGCTCTGCCACAGCTGCCACTCAGAGATCCCACTCCCCCATACCTTTCATCGCCATTCACACCCCGTTGGGTAAACAGACAGAGGAATGGGATGAGATGGGATGAGACGGGATGGGACGGGATGGGTGAATGCGAGACAGAAGACAGAGAACAGAGGACAGAGGAGAGGGACAAAAGGTTGAAATTTCAGAGCAATAATTAAAAAGCTTAAAGTTTTTCATTTTTAATCAGACCGAGGCGGAGCTTTTCGCCAGTCAGCCAGCCAGCCAGTCAGCCATGGGAGGAGGAGCTGGAGGAGCTGGAGGAGCAGTGGGATTGCTGGTCCAATTAGGGGATTCGTCTCGGGTAGCATAAACAGTAACTACTGTACTGTCTTTCTCTGACAATGTTAAGAGAATTTCCCTCCTGTTCGGAATAATTATTTGCAATTCTCGCCTTTCAAGCAGCCAAACCGAAACGAATTACGCAAAGCCAAAGGCAAAGCGGGAGATGGATCGGACCTCCCCGGCCAACCGTGGAGATCCACAGGGAATACACTCGTACGTTCATCATGCATCGTGGAAATGTGCCACAAGCTGTCAGCAGGGTGCCAGCAGCCATTCCAGGCAGTCCTGCCACATCGCGCTGCTTCTCTTTCATGGCCAGAACAGCACAGAACAGCTAACGAGCACGGTGGCTGCCAGAGATAAATGCGTTGACAAAAGCTGTTTCGGTGGAACGGCCAAACAACACCAACAGATACTCGTATGCTGAGAACACACCACATACAGATACAGATACATGTATATAGCCGAAGCTGTAGATGCCCTTCCGAAAGCAAACCTACAAAAATTTCTATTCAAAAACCAGGCCTTATAACCGATAATTCTTTTCTTTTCTCAAACATAATCCGATTGGGATGGTTCATATTTCAGGACTATATGACTACGAACTACTGCCAGTAGATAGTCTGAGTTACCCTCACGAAGGGAGCCTACATGCATCGCATTCATGGCGGCCATGTGCAACAGCATTGGACTGGAGAGCCGAGGTGCCCGCATCTGTTTGTGGTCTGTCTATCTAGCTGGCTGTCCGGCGTCCAGACCCAGACCCAGACCCCGACTCCCACCCGGGCGTCCCTCTGCCGGAGCGTTTGGAGGGGGGTGAAAGGTGCTAGTATAGGTGTGTACAGTCCGATAAGCTCTGGAAATGAAAATAAAAGCTGAACCTGGCAGCAGGAAAACTACGCAGATTGTATTTATCAATTTCCCAGAACCTAGAGCCCAGGAGCCAGAAGCCAGAGACAGAACGGGTACCAAATCGCGGCACAGATATGCGAGTGTGAGAGCACAACACGGATGTGCATCCCCCCCTGCCCCTGCCCCAGCCCCAGCCCCCTATTTCTCTTGCCACACGGTGAGTCCAAGTCCTTGGGTATAATTACATTTTAATTTGCAACAAATTCAATTTACGTTGCAACATTTAATATTGTTGACGACTACATTGCATGTGTATCTGACAGTGGATAACTGTGTTTTCTCTGCATCTGTCTGTATTTGTATCTGTATCTTGGCGTCCGTGTATCTTCTAACTGACTGCGTAAGAGGCAACTACGTGTCCCTGAAGTTAGCAGAAAAAGCAGTTTTGAAAGGGTTCAAAGACAGCGAAATCTCGACTACATATATGCACATCTTTCTGTGATTTGTTTGTTCATTCTTCAATTTGGTATAAATCCATTGATTTATGACACGGGAACAGTGGAAAGAGGACAGCGACAGCGACAGAGACAGAGACATGCAGAAGCTGTCAACATTTTGCACTATCGAACTGGGACCTGCACGAGTCAAAGGTCAGAATAAGTTTATTGTGGCTGCTTAGAGGTGCCAGGGTGCCGTGCCGTGCCGCTGCTGAGTGGCAGTAGAAGGCGTGACACAGGCGGCGTGGGGGGTGGGTAAACAGCTTCAGCACATCAATAACAATAAGCCAAAACCCTACATCTCTACGTGCCACGGGCCATTCGAGTAAATCTAATTTGAAAGCAATTGGATTTAACCAGTCGCCCCCACATTTCCACTCCCCTCTGCAGTGGCCCATCTGTCCATTTGGCCATCTTTCATTTCTCCTCTTTACGTACATGCATATATTCTTACCATTCGCCATCTTGGTTAGGGTCTCTTCCCATTTCGAATCTACACACACATATATATTCGTTCTTCCCCCTTCTATTATCGAAGATAATACTTTCTTCAATCTCTAAGAGAAATACTTATTTCCCATCTGTTCTTTGTTGCCGTTCTCATCTCCCATCTATATTCTTTTCTGTTCCCATCTGCTATCTGCAGTCTGCGGTCTGTGCTGCTCTTATCTCTTAGCTGTTCCCATTTCATCTTTCATTTTTCAACTGCTCTCTTCCCATCTTTCATCTCTCATCTTTCAACTCCTAACTGGCTTTGGCCCTGGCTCTGTCTCTAGCTCTGTCTCTGGCTCTGTCTCTGGCTCTGTCTCTATGCCGACTCCTCTTGGCCCTGGCTTATTATTGATGGTAATGAAAATTTGATGATGGCCAACAGACATCGTCAGAGCAACAACGCGACTTGGTCGCCTCTTCTCTCTGCTCGCTGCCAGCCTAATGATAATGACAATGACGATGATTGATTGATGTGTTCTTTTGGTGTTTGCTTCAGCAACAACCCCAACCTCACCCCCAACCCCCCGCACACCGGCTGCTGTTCTTCCGTCTTGGAGCTGCTCTCCACTGCCCATCTGCTCGCCCCATCTTGAAGCCAGTTAATTAGTGCGAACTGACTTGGCAACCGCTGGAAATTCAAATGAAGCGTCAAATGGTTTTTCTTGGCTGTCTTCTGTCCTCTGTCCTCGAGCAGTCACAAGGAACAAGGCAGGGGACTGGTATGCGTACGGAGGGCATTCTTAACAGCTCTCGGGGGAAAGGAAGGCTTCAACACTTCCAGGCTCCAGTCTCGTCTCATCTCGTCTGGGGTGCCTCTTTTGAAGCATTTTCGTGCATGAATTTATGAGCACATCCTTAATAACTCTTTTCAACTTTTGGGGCCCCGAATGAAGGGGTGAAAAGGGACTTGGGGCTGGTCACACACACGACACACACACACGACACACACGACACACACACTCGACACACACACACACACACATATAACCTTGGCCGGCTGGCTCTTAGCCCTTTGCGGTCCGAGTCAAAAGTGTGGCAGCAGCGTGGAGCAATTTATTTTATTGTTTCTCATTCATCTCGTATTAACTTCCACAAACAGGACGGACAGCAAGAAAAACATTTGCTTGACCTTTGAAGGGGAGAGGCATGTGGCATCGTGTGGAAACTCTAAAGGTCAGAGAGAAAGAGAAGGGGAGTTGCAGGCGAAGGATCACAGTGTTGGGCCATTCCTATGGGTCTTGTCACTCTTCCTATGTCTCTGCCTGTGTCTGTGCCTGTGCCTGGGCTCTCTATGACAGCAACAAGTTTTGTTTGATTTTCTCGCTTGTCAGCTTCTGTCAACGAACGGGTGGTCCCCACTGGGGGGGGGAGGGGAAAGCCCTCTCCCTGGAAAGTATTAAGTGGATTAAATATTACATTGGAAATATTCAAAAAGTATCATTTCAAGACTTTTTAACGCTGGCCATTCTCTGACTCAACAAATCTGAAATTTCGAATGCTTGAATATTGTTAGATAGAGCCTTTGGCATTAATTTATTCCCAATAATGGAAGAATGTTTTCTCAGTCATGATCTTAAGAATCCAATGGAATTGGGGATTGAGTGGATCCTCTTATGCAGATAGAATTTGAATATCATAATTGAATGAAATCACACTGTTTTCCTTGGCCAGGCTTGGGTATAATTCCATTCTGCTGATTTGATCATCTGATGCCCCAGGGATATTCCACTAGACACATGTTTACACACGATATGTACATAGTATATACATGTGTGTATGTAGTACATACATATATCCTTCTTCTTCCTTTGGCATGGCTTTGGGGAGGCGGCGGCACATGCCGCATATTGATTGCAATTTTAGTGGTAGGCCAATACAAACAAATACGTATGCCCCAAACACACGAACCTTCTAATGCCATTGCGAGTGAATGTGTATACAGATGCACATGCACATAAATATACACACGTACAGTCGGGCACACACCAATAGTACTCTTGCTGTAGATAGCTTCATGATCATGGCCCATTTGAATCCTTCATCGAGATGTCAACCCAATATGTACATATATAATGGATGGATCATCTTCTCGAAACTCCAGACTGCGAAATTACTTTTCACAAGATGTCATGTCATGTTGTTCAAATAAATCATATTGTATTTTGATGTTGAAATTGATCTTTGATTGCATTGGCCCTATCCTACTGACAGCAGCTGTACACATCCGTCTGCACTGCACTGCACTGCACTGCAACTTGTTGTGTCTTTTGTTTGACTAGCGGTTTTGGTGCTGCCACACTGCCACACACTGCCCACATACTGCCACATACTGCACACACTGCCACCCACTGCTTTACTACGCCCCTGCAATGTCGCAAACTGTCAGAAATTGTTGCTAGTTTTGTTGTGGCTCTTGCTGCGTCTCCTGCTGATGATGTTAGCGCCTGTTGTTTTAGTGGTTGCACCCAAAATCGATACTCCATTTACCTATGCAATTCATTTGCTGCCTTTGGGGCAGTTGCTGCGGGCAGCAGCAGCAGAAGCAACAGCAACAGCAGCTGAGGCGACGCAGGGCGAGGCAAAGTGCGCGTGCACTTTCCACTTTTCATTACCACTTCCATAGCAGGCAAATTAGCAAAACCTTTCAATCAAAAGAACGGGAGGCGTGGCCGTAGGCGAAATTAAATTATATAGTTAAAGTTTCATAAGCTACTAGTGTTGGCATAATCATATTACAAATGCTAACAGCCCATCGGCTTATGCCTTGCTGGTCGTCTCGTTTGGTTCAAAGGGATCTGTTTATTGAATTATATTTTAAGCCAAAGGTATAACAGAAGCTATTGTTTTACCAGCATTTACGCTTCTGCCTTAAAGCTGCCTTAATCTTAAAGATTTCTCCTTGTTATGGCATAAGGTATGCACACAACCTACGAGCTGGAAGGTTGGAATCCCCATAATTGGCTTTATTTGGCCTCTGCATACATACATGTCAGAAATCACTGAGCAGCCAGAGCCCTGTCCAGCCCAGCCTTGACTAGCCAAACAGATTCCGCTTTCGATGAGGCCTAGAGGATTGGACTGGCATTCCTCACTCATCCTCATCCTCATCCTGCCTCATTCTCATTCTCAGTCCTGGCAAAGCTCTTCAGCATTCAGCACTCAACATTCAGCACAGCATTCGTGCTCTGCCCTGTGCTGTGCTGCCTTGGCATTCGTCAGGTTAATTAGGCCAGTCCAGTCGAGATGCGATGCCATTCTTTGGCCAATCTTCTGTGGTTTTCCCTTCTCCTTCCGATGATGCGACACAGATGATGTTGCACACGCTGCACACATGCACTATCAGCTATCTGCTGCTGCTGCTGTTGTTGTTGTTGTTTCTTTGCAAAGGAATTTCCAAATGGGAATGCAAATGCAATTTTCGAATGATTTCATTTTGTGTGTGTTTCATTTTGTGCATGGGACCTGGGGCGAAAATGGCCAAGAAAATCCAAGGCACTGATGGATTGAGATTGAGTTTGAGGTCCCGGATTGAGATTGTGTCTTCAAAGTGGGTCAGGTGGGACTGTGATTAAATGCCATGGGCCAATCAACGCATGCCAGGAGTCACTTTGCCACTGGACATTTTTCATTTTCGCATTCCCCTTTGAGGACACATGGCCTCCTGGCCAGAGAATTGGTGGAATACGAAAAGGAGAAGAGAAAAAGTCCTCGGAGACTGTCATTGAAACGGAAGCGGCGCTAGGAAGTCCTGACGGAAGCAAATCAGGAAGGAAGCTTGCGAAATTCTTTACAATACTCTGGCATTTCGTTCTGCTATGCGCGTCGTAGGCCCACACCCACACCACCAACTCCTCTGCACTCCACACCACCCACCATCGGCTCGCCTCGCCCCATTTCGGGATGGGTTTCATTCGGTTATTGTTCTGCTCTGGCCACACTTTGGTGAATAAGCAAATTGTTTCAGATTGACAGCTGACCAACTCCCACTTCCACCCCCGAGCCCCAACTCTCGCTCCTACACCCATCTCCTCCACCCCCAAGTCCAGTCGAGTGGAAGGCGAGAGTGGAACGAAGTTTGCGTAGACCCTGGGATCGATGTGATTTGAATGCCAAGTTTAATGAGAGCCAACTGTCGGCTGACGGCTGTAGATGGTATCGAATGGTATTGGGATTGGGATTAGGAATGGGATGGGACTTCGCGATGGGTCTGCGACTGCGACTGGTGGCCAGAGCTGCCAATAACTGGCCACGCAATGATTCATCATGCTGCTCCTGCTGCTCAAAATGTGCCTTCTGCTTTGTGCGGTGTAAGTACTTTACTCGCCTCGCCTCCAGCTCATCCTCCTAGATCCAACTCCAAACACAAACAGAGTGAAAAGAGACTGGGAGTGGCATTGGGAGTGGCTGTGGTTCTGCCTGTGGGGCTGAGAAAAAGTATGGCAGAAAGCAGGAGCTAGTGTTCATCTTGGGTGTTCCCAGATAGACGTATGTTTATGCCGCATACCATAACGCGAAATCATTCATCGCGCACCTCTAGCAAAGGAGCGTGGCAAGGGCAGCGAATCTAGTCTAATGTCTGTACTCTGTCAGTATACGTCAGTAATTATATGTTTTATGCGTTAAGCTCTTCAAATCATCGAGTACCGGGTATAAAGAGAGTAGTAAAGAGTAGTATTTAGGAGGCGTTAAATAAGGCTTTAAATCATTCCCTGTTTTTAGCTATTTTCCACATTAAGATTGACTTTGAACCATCGCTTTCACTCATCCATTTCCCCACCCGGAAAATCGGTGGCATAAACTTATCTGTCGGTGTCCCGGCGCTCTCGGCAGACCCCTGCATAGAAGTCTTCGCAGGGCCCCAACAATTTGTCGTTGTCCTGTGTTGACCAGAGAGCTTTGGCTGGGAGGGATCCTGCTTGCCGCACACAGCCCGTTGCCGGTTGCCCGTTGCCCACCAGTTGAAGCACCGACTGAGAGGCAACAATCGATTTTCCTGGGCTTAAGTCGAGTAAAACTCAACCTTAAAAATACGCTTAAGTTTTATTGTATTCCAATCTCATTAACTTCTTTTATTATTATTTGTATTTTGCTTCCACTTCCATTTCCACCGCCTTCGCTTCCCTCTACCCTCTACCCACTTCCCACTCTTTCCATCGCTTTACTCTACTCGACCCCCCACCTTCTCGCACCGCTTGGCACTTTGGCATCTCCCTTCTGGCCAATCCAACTCTCTTCGCACTCTTCACGCTCTGCCCTTCTCTGGGCAGCCCGGCCACGCTCTCCACCCTCTTCGATTCCTCTCGCTTTTACTCCAATTTACGCGTCTTCAACATTTTATACCCTTCCAGAGAAGAGAGTTTCTTTGTATCGCAATATTTCCCGAGACGTATGCAATGCACGGGCGAAGAATTTTCCGATCCTATTAAATATATATGTGGGTTATATATATTTTTGATCAGCATCATAGGTCATGTACATCATGAGCCCCATCATGAAAGTTTCTCTGCTGGAACTGCATGTATTTTTGGGTAAGATCTGATAAATTTGGATTACTTACGACCGTAACGATGGCTAAGAAATGCTTCATTGCGCTCAAAAGGAGATTACAACTCAAGCAAATTAGATCAGACATATTATCGACATCTTATTCTATATTTGAAGGATCCATCTATTGCCCAAAAGGGTATCAGATCTTCGAATTTGTAAAACAAGGCATTCTCTCGGGTTTCCTGCTGTTGCTTCTGCCTCTGCCAAAGTCGACTGCGATTGACGTACAGTGTGTATGCAATAGGGTTCTTTGTATCTGTATCTGTATCGGTGTGTGCAGCTCTCTGTGTATCTGTGTGGGTGTGTACGTGTGTGCGTGTGCAAATAAAATCGCATAAAATAAAGCAATATCCTTCACTTATTTGACATTTTGGGCCCACATTAATGAGGCCTATCCCGTGACTGGCCAAGAGCTGAGCCAAAACCAAAAGCGAACTCATGCTGGAATACAGAGGGGTGCACCGATACGAACATATATCCATGTGTGCGTGTGTGTGAGTTGATTGTAGGATGCTGATGTGGCAGGGGCATGAGCATGGGCGTTCGAGTATTATGATTAATGAGATTCCTAGCCATGACAAACCAGAATGTATCGAATTTAATCAGTTTGCTGGCATTTCGAACCGCAATGGAACTTTATACCACTTCCGATGCATCAATTTCCGTCGACTTGCGGCCAGAGAAGGAGAAGGAACTCGAGAGAGAGAGAGAAAAGAGAGAGAGGCAGAGATGTGTTCCCTTTTGCTGAAGAATATTTCATTATTGTGCATTCCGATTATCCAGCATCCATCTGCACAGCCGTTACAGCACTCTCCAGCCTCTCCAGCCTCTCCGGGTCCTTTTCAGAGTCCCTGACATCATTAATGTTGTTACTGCCTCCGCATCGGCCTGAAGGAGAAGCAGAAGCCGAGGCAGAGCCAGAGGAGGTTCTGGGGCTCCTTTTGGCAGGAGAGCTTACATATTGTCAGTTGTGTCAGTTAACTGTTGACACAGAAACCACTCACGCAGACACAGCAACAGACACATGTACAGACACATATACAGATACAGATTCAGATACAGTCTCTACTGTTCCTCCTCCTCCTCCTCCTCCTCCTGAGTGCTCATCCATGGGTAGTCGTTGTTCCTCTCCGTCGTAGGGTTTGCTTTTGTGCTGCATTTTGCATGTTGTACTTCGATTTGCATAATCTTAATCTTTTGCACTCGCCTGGGATTTCAAAAGCAGAAGGAGAAAGAGAGAGAGAGGGACTCAAACCATATCTCCCATTTCTTTCCCCCAGCTCCCCGCCTCTGCCCCCAAATATCATCATTCATTTGAATTTCGTTTGATTCGGGGCCTCCACTGACCTCTGGCCAAGGCTCTGCCCCGCCGTGGACCGTGAAACGAAAGAGAGAATGGGAGAGCTATGCGTGGGAATGCCGCCACCTGGAAGTCAGTTTCCGGTATTTCGATATTCGTTTAAAGAGACTCCTAAAGCGATTCCTGAGAGCCATTCCCTTTAATATTCACCATTCGATTGGTAACACAAATTTACGTATATCCGAACAGTGGAGAGGTGGAGTCCTGTGACTTATGTACTTTCCGTTCCTCTCAATTACGATTGCATTGGATTCAGTCCGAAAATGCAATTGTCTCGTTAGGACTTCGCCCATGAAAGGATTGAAACCTCACCACAGATTAAAATGGGAGTCGAGTCAAGGGTCGAGGCTCAAGCACAGAACAGAGCATAAATCTGATGTATTCCGATGCCGATTGAAATGAACTCTGACGTATGCCGCCAGAGATTTGTCTGGGAATGTTCCACCGATGGGGCCCTGCCAATTAAAGGGGAGAAGAGTGCAATGGGCGTTCGGATTAGGTGCAGTTCCACCTCACTTTCCCCCACTGCGCGTCTGTGCGGCTGTGTGTGTGTGTAAGCTCTTTTGTGCAACATTCAGACGGCAGCGTCATTGTTTTCGCATTTACTGTGACCTCCTGCCTCCTGCCACAGCATCAGCATCCCCCTGGGTGCATTCGTAAATTTACTGAGCCATGCGCTTTGTTGGTTTTCAATCAAGGGCTTGCTTATCAATGTTTCTGCTAGCAACAATGCCAAGCCAATGGCTAATAACCAGCCAACGTCATTGGTAGCAAAATTACACCCACCCACCCAGCCAACCAACCACCCACCCAGCCTTCCTCTTCTGCTTATTGAAATATTGTGCAATCATCGTTTGCAGGCAATGAACTTCATCTGCATCAATGACATGCCCCAGTCCAAGTACCAGTACCACTACCAGTACCAGTCCCAGACCAGTGCCGACCGGGCCAACTCTCAGTGCCAACTCGGAGGCGCCGCAGAACGTGCTCTCATTTTTGCAGCCAGAATGGCGGGCTAGCAGTCGGTCGGTTGGTCTGTCGGTCGGTCGGTCGGTCGTTGGGGAAGGCCAGCAATCAATTTATCCAAATGTTTTCTTGCCACTTGCCTGGCACTGACCTGACCCCATCTGCAGCAAAACTGGAGCAAAGCCGCAGCCGCAGCGTTCGCTGAGTAAGTGAAAGTTGATGCAGCCAGCTCTCAGGCGGATACGATGGCAATTTGGGGTCATTGGAGTTGGAGTTCCCTCTGTCTGGGGCTGAGCAGGCGGCCATTTGGGATTGGCCTGGCTGAAGGTTACCCCAGAATTACGCAGCATCGCCACATCGAAGATTCTATACCCTTCAAGCCTGACTTGAGGAATAAACAGCGTCTTGCGAGTATACAAAATCACTTTGGGAACAAACTACAAGGCCAGGAGGAGTCTCCTATGGTAAAAATAGGCATATCTTGTAAAATATTTCTTTACAAAAGGATATAGCATAGCCACCATATATATGTACTCTAATGTCCAGCATCCATAGGTTCAGAAAACAAAGGAAAGGAAGAAAAGAAAAAAAAAATAGAATGTGCGTCGGCCGGGAATCGAACCCGGATCAACTGCTTGGAAGGCAACTATGCTGACCATTACACCACCGACGCCCCTTGGCGGAGAGGGGAAGGCATGCCACCTTATTTCAAGTCCTTTTCAGGAAGAATCGCTTTAGGGAGAGAGGAAGAACAGCGCCATTTCTGCTGTGGAAAGAAGAAGTTATAGAGAACGAAATATGATTTATTTTACAAGTAATATTTTAATTATTATCTAACTATTATATAATATTCTAATATTATTATTATTGCTTGAAATTATTGGTTCTGGAAACCATGAGATAATCAGTCATAAAGCCTCAATACTGCCGGACGACTTATGTATGGTCTTTTTTTTCGATCATACATAATGCCAAAACTTCTCCAACTTATCCTGCAAATTTAAAAAAAGGCAATACTGGCAGCCTCCGAATGGACGGATGAATGGATGGATGTTTCCAGTGTCTTAGCCAAACCCAAGGTACGAGTAGTATCAGAGTGAAAGCAACTTGAGTTGAATGTAAGGAGCACTTCATGCTGGCAAATACTGGCATTTGTTCGAGCTTAGGGCTAGCCCCGTGGCGAGCATGCAGTATCCCAGTATCCCTATCCCTGAACTTACACCTCTCTATATCTTTATATAAACGGATCGCCCTTAGTCCTGAGTGCGCTTCGCTCCATGTCCATCCCACCCACATTCACGTGGGCTAAGTCCTGGCCATAAAAACCGAACAAAAGCAAAGCAAATTACCATAAAGAAAAGTTGGAAAAAGTTGTGCGGACGGAATACGAGCCAGGACAAAGTCGGAGCCGGAGCCAGGACTATGGCCGGGATGGTGGATGCGGAGGCAGCTAGCGTGAGCGTACGTATATCTCTGGCGATAGCCGGATACGGAGCTAAGCCGAAAACCACCGACCAGAAGAGAGTCTCTAAATAGCGAATGGTGGGGGAGGGGAGAGAAAGCAACAGCTCGCGGCACGCAGATGGGCAAAGCTCTTGGAGCTTTCGAATCACAGCCGCGGCATTTAATGGCGGCACGCAGCTCACACGCACAATCACACGCAGAATCTCAGGTACGCACAGGCACAGACATGCACAGACACGAACAGACATGCACATGGCACATGGAAAACAGCTACGCACACGGACGCCACACACGCAGGACACGGACACGGATACGGACAAGCAACACACACATGCATACGGCATGTGGAAAATGAAAGAAACGGCAGGAAAAGCGACATGTTGGAGCGACAGCAGCCTGTTTTAATGTGAACTTTGTGTGGGGGTGGGGGTGGGTCGTGGGGTGGAAGGAAACTTTTTCAGCAGCTAGCGCCTAGCTAGGGTCTAGCCACCGAGCAATTCAATTAATTATTGCCAAATTAAATGTAAAATATCAAAAGTTATCCCTTACGTGTGGGCCATCATTTCATTAAAAGATGGATTAGTGCTGTCTGGCGTGTGAAGAGAAGGCGGCCGCTCCACCTGACGGATGCGGAAGATGTCACAAGTTTTATAGGAAGCATAGCCGGCCGCAGGGGCGAAGAGGAGGCGGTGGAGGCACACCAACAATGTTCGGCAGAAACCAGTTTGTTGCTGTGCCATCATCGCATCCATCATCGCTTAGGCGGCAAAATGGTTGGGAAACTTAGGACACTTGCCACAAGCAAGCCACAGGCAACCGCAGAAGGTGGGCGAGGGACAAGGTCATGGCTAGACTCTTGCAACAGTGTGGCTGCAACACGCGCCGCGTCGGAAGAGCCTGAACATCGATCTAATCCCTCACTTAGCTTCTATCCACACTAATAACCCGATGCAAAGTCGGACACGTGTAGCATCGTGAGAGTGGAGAAGAGGGGAGGAGGGAGGTATGCGGGGATTAGCTGCCATTTGCATTCGACACACTTCAGTGGGGGCGGAATCCGCTGCAGAGTCCACATCCGCCCGCATTTTGTGGCTTCGCTTACGGGCCTTTTGTCCACTGTTGCTCTCCGTAGCTGATGTATAGGTGGCATGTGTCTGTGGCACATCCTGTTGCGGATGTGGTGGCGGATGCGGAGGCGGAAGCGAAGGAGAAGGCGAAGCAGGATGCTGTGGCTTCTGTTGACTCGCTTGTAATTAGCTGCCTAATTTGATGAATGAAAGGTTAGGAAAAGCTTCTGTGTCAGAAAGGTTGGTCGTGGCTCGTGGCTCGTGGCAGTGGAAAAGTGAATCGAATCGAAAGTTCATTGCCATTTGAGCCGGGAACACTCATTGAATTGCTTTGGAAACGGCTCCTCATGGGTCCTGCTGGACCCTGAACTTCTAGAATGCCACTGACGATGGCATCTGATGCTGTCCTCTGGGTGGTGCAGTTCTCTTTGCCCCTCGTTTCAGTCCGATTCAGTGGATGGGCAAACGCTCGCCGGGAACTTCTCGACATTTGTTGCCGCCAAAGTTGTTGCGGCAGCGTGTTGCCCGGGGCATACTTTGCCAAATTGTTTTGTTGAAGAATGTTCGCTGCGGGTTTTCGTCTTCGGAGTCTCTCCTTTCTGTTTCCCATTCTCTCGTGGCTGCTCTTCTAGATGCACTTGAAGCTGGCAAACGCTGGCAGAAGCTGCTTACCATTTATCAAGTGCTTGCGACACACGCGGCGTATGATTAATGCGCCCATGAAAGCTGGAAGGGAAGAAGTCCTTTTGGCAATTAGATTGCATTGGGATGCACGCAACAGTGAGTGAGAGTGAGACTGAGAGAATGACGTTGAAGATGTGGATGGGGTTGGGTGCTGGCCAAATGGCTTACATCAATCAGGGCCAGCTATCGCGCAGCTATCAAGCGAAGCTCCTATTCACGGAGTGGAGTATGCGTGATGCTAATAACGTGCCATAAATTGTCAAATGCGCCCCATGCTGGCGACAACAACAAAGCGATTTGTGTGCGCCGTGCCGTGCTTTGCAGTGCCTTGCCCATTTCCCCATGCCTCTGACCCACCTCTAATCTCTAATCCCTGTGCACCTGATCCTGATCCGACCCCATTGATTCATCATTAGTCACTTGGCCAGCATCACGCCGTCCGCTTCAGGAGAGGCCCTTGAGAAATAGCACCAGAAATAGGAGCACGAACCGAGGCAGCCACACAGGAAGCATACCACAAAGTGAAAGGAAGAGGACAGAGATACACGTATAGGATATCATTAAGGACAGGACGAGTGGGGAGTGGGGCGTGGCTAGTGGGTTGTGGGGGCTGGCGCCCTAATTACACATTAGCATTTAGTCCTTGCTTAACGACATTGGGACTCTGCCGTCAATGTCATCCTGTTGGCATTGGCAATTGATGCCCCCAATGCCTGTTGTCTGGTGCCTGTTGCCTGATGTCGATGTCGTGCAACATTGATACTACAAATGGGGACGCATCTCTGGGCGCCGCTGGGGGCCTTGATCCCCCTGGAAGCTGGAATCCGGACCACATTGGTCCGAGGGCAAATGAAAATGTGGTGGGTAGAACATCCGATTAAGGTAAAACTACGTGGAATTTGGAATGGTGTTGAATGAATCGTCATCGAAAAACAAATTTGATCATCGAAAAATAATCGGAAAATGAATCAATTACCAGAATTTAGCGACACTAGCTTCTAGAGTTTACACACCATCGTGGCACCACCAAATGGCCCCATTCAGGCATCCACTTCCACACCACTGTGCGCCACATGGCAGTTAAGAAGAGGACTAGGACCAGGACCAGGCCAGGACACTTGTGCATTGCTCGCGGCGATGCTTATCTGACATGTCCCACTCCCCCACGTCTGACACTGGCGCAGCGCGGACTTCTCGCACTTGCGTCTCGATTTCGCATTTGGTTGCTGTGTCAGTTTCTGCCACTTCGCTGAGGATGCGAAAGAAGAGCTGCCACCCCCCCTATCAAATTCCCCATTCACCACCCTGCAGTGCCGCACTGGGAGAAAAGAAGGCTAGTTTGGGGATGCTCTAGATATTTTTCGGAGCAACTTTTCTGCTCGATTGCTGGAGTGCGGCTTTTCTCTCAGTGCTGTCCTCAATTGCTGCTCGGGAGGCAGTAGCCGGAAATGGCTTGTTTGTACGCACTCACACGCGCTCACACTGCGCCGCCACAGATACACCTTCAAGGCAGCACTTACACGGGTGTCTGTGTGTGTGTGTGTGTGTGTGTGCCACTCGGTGGGTGTGGTAAACGCCATTGTTTTGTTGGGACTGCTACGTCTGCCTTCTGCCCTTCGGCCACCAAAAAACTAAAGTCTGGTCTCGTTTTGGTGCCTGCTTCATTTGTACGAGGATACCCTTGCAGATGAGAGTGTTACGATTACTCACAGATGTTTGAAACGTGGAAAAATAAGGATCTCCAATCCCACAGATACTCTTGATCTGAATTTACAGCTGAGTCGAAATGATGGCTGCAATACATGGATACTGAGGAGATACTTTGCCATCCCATACCCCACACCTTACAGGTCACCGGTGACCAGAAGAGTGGAGTTTTTCTGATGCGAGAGATTTCAATGAAATGATACTCGATGATTTTGAGGCTGATGAAGCGGTTTAGTGAGCACTGCTTGACCTTGTCTTGGGGCGGTTAGGCCTACACTGCTTGTCCTCTCCGTGTGGCTGTGTGTTTGTGTGTGTGTGTGTGTGTGTGTGTGTGTGTCTGGGCGCCTCCTTTGGTCCAGTTAAGTCGTGTTGCCCGTTTCGCTGAGCCACGCAGTTAGGCGTACTCGTCCCCACCTTAATCGCTTTATCATCAACACCTTTAAGAGAGGGTGGCTGCCCAGAGAAGGGGATGGGGATGGGGATGGGGACGGGGACGGGGACGGATATGCTCTCCACAGTACGAGTATAGCCACCAGTCATGATGATGGCCATGTGATGTGGGATTTCCATGGCTCTCGTGCCAGTCCATTCCGTTTAACACTGATGGAACCGACTCTTGTTTGGGTACCGTTCTCTCTTCTTTTTTTTGCATTGATATGTTTACTCAGCCTTGGTTGGTATTCCATATACGTATATACATACATATATGTATATACTCGTACACATGCGTGTGCCATGGCTGTATCTACTACGTGTTTTTGTGGGTTGTGTTTGCATATTTCTTATGCGCATTTCCACGCGCCTAAAATAACGCCAAAGCCCCAACCATTTCACGGAGCCAAACGAACAGAGACGATGAGAGGAAAGGAGAGCACCCAACGTGCAGAGAGAGAGAGAGAGAGAGAGGCGAGGAAAAGAAGTGAATTTCCAATCATCATCCTCCCCATTCAGCACCCATCCAACCGCACAAAGTCCTGGCAATTTGGCATCTTTTATCATTTACATGTAGATCTAACACGACAGGAGAAGGAGAAAGCGAAGGAGAAAGCCAAGGAGAAGAAGACGGAGGACCAGACGCTGAAGCAATGGCTGGGTTTAAATTTTCGAGTGTCATATTTATTTAGCGACTTGCTCACAGAAAAAAAATCCACCGAGTAGTGGCGGCGGTAGTCCTCACCGCCCGTTCAATTTTGTTGGGGCAAACAAATCCAAGCTGATGCCACAAAACGATGCCTGACTGCAAACACAATTGGAATTTAAAAAGGCATTTGGTATTGACAATTTAGCTCCATTTGGAGCTGAAGGGGAAGCCGAAGGGGGAATGGGGTAATGGAAGAATGGCTAGAATGGCAGGAGCCTTCCAAATAAATTACGCAATTAGCCAAGAAGCAAAGACAACGACAAGGAAAACGACAACGACAAAGCTCTGGGGAAACATTTTGGATGAATGGGGAATACAAATCATTGCCAGAGAATGTAAAGCATTGCCGTAATCGGTTGGAATCATTTAGAGAATTTTCTCGAACTGAAATGAATAAAATGAAAATACACAAAAATAATATATGCACAAAGAAATTTGTACATTTTACGGATAGTCCTTTCATTTTCCATTTTCCTTTCTTTAAAAAATAACATAAAACTATTTTACCTCAAATGAATTTTACCTTCAAAAGATAGCACTTGAAAGGGGGAGTGGGCGAGCGGGCGAGTGGATGAGTGGGGTGTGGGAGGGTCTAGGGTCCGACAAGTGGTTTAATGTCTGATTGCGCACCATTTATTCGTGTTTGTTAATTGAGAAAAATTGAGTTTCAAAGTGGTTCTCGAAGGTTGTCTCCCACTTTTTTACTTTCTCCATTCTCAGGGCTTTAAAATGAACGCAGACAAAGGAGACGACGACGGAGACGACAAAAGAAGGAGGCAGCAAAGACGTGACCCAGTCCTCATCCCGTGCATTTCAATATGAGAGTGGATATACGAGTATTTCCATGTATATTTGCCATTAGCAACAGCTTAGATTGGTTGGGGTCAGATCAGGTCAGGTCAGAGCAGAGAAGTTCAGGCCGTCAGGCCGTCAGGTCGGGCGGGGTCGGAAAGGGTTGCTTCGCATTGGATGGGGTAGCGTGGGGCTTGTGTTTCGGCTTGGTTCTCGGTTTGGGGTACGGTTTTGGGTGAGTTTGGGTCAAATAAAAGGACTTCGGGAGCAGCTCTCAGACAAAGGAAAACGAAAAGCCAAACTACACAACCTCAAGGATTTATTAAGGCCGGTGGACAGGGGTGGGGGGTACGTGCAACTTCATTGAGCAGGAAACTCGTAAAAACCGACAGCACCCAGCACCAAACTTAAAGATACAATTTGGGATTAAGTCTTTGGGTCGGGCCAAGCCATTCATGAAGCGCCACTTGAAGGCTCTCGCTCTCTCTCTCTCTCTCTCTCTCTCTCTCTCTATCTCTATCTCAAAGTACGGTGGCTGCGCCGAGAGGACCTTCAACCTTTTCACTGCCCGCTGGAACAGAAACTCAAGCCCCACCCGGACCCAGACCCAGACCCAGACCCATACCCATACCTTGATCCAAACCATAGCTCGAAGGTCGGACAGATGGATGGACGGACGGACACTGTTTGATTTGCGTGCGGAACGCGTTTTGCATTTTGTTGATTTTGCAGTGGGTTACCGTTACCTGCAGTCAGCGCCAGACACCCCAGCCACCCCATCCACCCAGCCAACTCGGCCACCCAAACCACTCCAAGAGTTGCAATAAAAATGTTGGCGCCAGAGTGTTTTCCCTGCTGTGTTTTTTTCAATGCACCAACCCCAACCCCAACCCCCACCCGTCCCCCGTCCCCCGTCCCCAGTTACTCACTTTCGCTCTTTATCGCTGTTTGGCCTTCATGGGCATGGCCTGACCCAATGACTTGGTCTTATTTTTGGCTTGGCCCAGACTCGCTGGCGTCGCAAGACGATGGTCGGTCGGTCGGTTCGTTGCACTAGCCCATGGCCTAGTATCGGTTCTCCGTTTATCGGGGGAACACGGAATACGTGCCACAGCCCCACAGACAAGTGTTTTGATTCGAAGAATGCGCGCCAAATCCATGAAATCCCCTCCCCCGCCCGGCCAGCATCCCACCCACCTCTCAGGTGGACAAAGCGCGGCCAGGGGGAGGCGCCCAGTGGGCGACGTGAACGCTGGCTCTTCATGCGGAAATGATGTGGAAATTTCCCCTCCAAGAAGCTTCGATGTGAAACTTATTCAGCCGAAAGCTTCAAGCTCAGCTTTAAGCAGTAAAGCTACAAGCGGAAAGCTCTGGCACAGCTGAAAGCTTTTAGTGGTACCTTTACCAGATGTGCTTTCTTGTATCTTGTATCTTTCGGTTGGCAAAGCTAACGAAGCTTGAACTGTTGCACGAGTATCTTTCAGTTGCGAAAGCTTAAAGCCCCACCTGAAGATCGGGATACCCGTTCATCCGCTGGAAGTGGAAGCTAATTGCCAGCAAATGGCAAGAAGATGCTCATGCAACAGCCAGCTCCTACGCAGAAGTCTCGCCATTGATGCAACTGCAACTGCAACGGCAACTGCAACTCCAGATGGCAGGTGGAAGATGGGAGATGGGAACCAGCTGGCACAATGCAACTCTTGGTTATATAATACGCGTCCAGAAGAGTACGTGCATACGATACTACATATTTGGGTGTCCTAATCGAAACTGTCGACTCACGGCAGACGTTGCGACAGGTTGAGGCGCCCCATTAGCCAAACCAGCACTTGCCCGCTACTGGAAGATGAAGCAATAGAAGTGTGCCCCACCAGAAAGAGAGACCCACCAGCGACCCACTGAACCCGTCTGGAGCTGGTGGAGACGGAGACGGAGATGGAGATGGTGCTGGAGCTGATGCTGAAGTGGGAGTTGTGGCAGCGATTGCATGGCCACATGCCACACATGCTGCATGCTATGTGCCAAAAATGCCGAACATCTCGAGGATAGCACAGTGAAACGACTTTAAACAACTTCACGAGTAAGGCTTCCAAATGTCAAACTTTTAACTGAGAGATTTCCAATCCCATACGAATACTCGTATCATTGTGTTTGCAGATATCCATTTAAGGTACAGAGGATGAGAAGAGGCAGGGGTAGCTGGGACAAGGGGGGGCACACATTTTAAGCTGAATTATCGAAGGACACCCTTCAGATATTTTCCAGATTCGGACAGCTGTTTATTCAACCTAAGAAAAACGAAACCAGAAACACCTTCGTTAATTGTTACTTTGAGCTTCAGCTTCAGTTTTCTCTGTTTCCACTAAATCGTCGTAGTAGCCGCAGTCCAGAGTGTACCACTTATCCTTCTGCTTGACGAAGCCGTGCATCCAGGCCGCCGTTAGGGTGTTGTCCACATCCAGGCGAACCTCCTCCACCGTCTTGACTTCTATCTCAGCCACGTAGGCGACCAGCTCCTCGAGGACCATCGGTCGGTGGAACGCATTGAACGCCTCGAGTATGTGGTCTGTATAAAGGTAGCGATGCATCTCAGCCACGAAGATCTGATCAGATCTGATCCAACAGCCCCGAAACTATCTGGAATTTTGCGTCGTCACGTCTGACATAGTCCAATAAAGCTACTAGGCTTGTCATTGGTCTTAAACGTCATTGGAATAAATAGGATTTTTATTTTGATTTTTATTGTATTGTTTATTGTTTAGAGTTCAACAACGGTCAGTTTAGGAAAGAGGATTCCATTGCAAATCCTATGGCTTTCAGGAGAGTGGATGGAAATGGGACGCAGCCTTATCACAAAAGAAGGAAGATGTTCGCGAAAGGCAAGGATTAGGAGTTGGGTTTGAACAGACTCGAGAATGTCTTGCTAGTTTTGGTAATGAGGAGACCAGACGCAGGTACCATATTCTAAGATAGACCGGACCAGAGAAAGATAAAGTGGTTCAGTCGTATAAGGGTCAGTCTTTAGACCATATTTTCAAAAAACCAAGTACTCCTTTGGCTTTATTCGAAATATCAGAAATATGGCTATTAATACATAAATTAGTTACAAAGATAATTAACTTTGTGAAGGCGTTGTAAGGAAATTGTATTGATTGAATGGTCAAAAATGGTAGCGCTTGCTGCGTTGGAAGGTCATGACATTACATTTCGAAATGCTAAGAAGAAGAACGTTAATTAAATACCAATTATTGGGAGCGTGGAGGCCAAATGGGGCCAGAAATATGTCTCAAAAGGGAACTAAAGGAACATAAATTACCTGAAAGTCCATGCATCTTGAAAAATCTTTATTTACGGACACAGACTGTGGGGTTGTTTTGCTAATGGTATAGGATGTGCTATAAGATATATGTAAATACATATAAAGAGATATCTGATGGAATGAAGATGCAATGCTGAAAATAGCTATCTGATTATTAAGTAATTTATAGCTCATTATATTTTAATTTAAAGTTTCTTTGCATCTAAGCTAAAGAACATTTTCAGAAAACATCTGCGTTTCAAAATTGTTTTCGTGGTATCTCCTTCAATTTGCCATCCATATCCATGCATTTATCTTTGTATTTATGCATTAGCATTTGTATATATATTCATATTTGTTTCTTTTATCTGCACATCCCTCGAATGTGCATATCTCAGCATCCATCGCCATTCGCCGGCACCGTTTGATTAGAGCGCCAAACAAATTAATGACGCAAATTGGGCATACAAAAAAACAAAATAACAAAAAGTGACCAAACACCAGATACCAGAAACAACAAATACTAGTACCAACAACAGCAACAGTCACAGTCACAGCCACAGTAAGAGCCATGGCAGTAGCCTGCAGTGCACTGCAGTCTAGACTAGGCACAGACCAGACCACAGACCTGGCCCAAACTGTCGAGCGTCATTTGTTGCTTAGTCAGCGATCTTGGGGGGGGGGGCTAATAGATTTGCATGCGACTGAGGCCAATTGTACAGTGGACACGGGAGGGTGAAGGCCAAGGAGCATAGAAAGAGAAAAAAAATAAGGTTGCCAGCCAGGAAATGGGAAGGTGCACGGTGAAAATTGTTACAGAGACTTATCCTATTGATTGAAGCTTCTTCATGCTTGCTCTGTTTGCCCCACTGTGCGGGGCCTCTTGGGGCTTAGGAAACTTCAAACTATCCACTGAATATGCAAACAAGTCGCTGCCTGCTCATTGTCCATGGTACGTGGTACGTGGTTGCTGCCAACAGGTTCTTGGCCTCTCCGGCTGAATCTTAATTATTTCTATATTTTTGTGATTTATTTGGCCTTTCCCCTGCCCTGCCGCTACCTCTTGGCACCCTTTTGGATCTCGAGTGCACAGACTTTTAATTGCTTTGACAGCCATTCACTTTTGTTAGCCGAAACCGCAGCCGAGACACAGCTGCTGCGGCCGAAGCTGAGGATCCTTTTGCAATCGCACGTCTCCATCGATTGACCAAGAATGTGTGGGCCTGAGGCCAGAGTTGGGTCATTTGGTCGTCGCTTCGCGAGGCGAGGCGACTCCTTGGCAGGCACACAACTTAATTAATCGGAGTGGCTGGGCTACCTGGACAGCACTTTCCAACACTGCCTCGGAATAGAATGGGGTGATAGACAATACTTAATGTTGAATGTGAATGTTTAAAAATGACAGAATGGATGGGAGGAATGACTTGTAAGTTTAGAAACTTTCAGACCTTCCCAAAAACCCTCACAAATCTGGGAATTAATTTCAGGATCAAGTTGGCCGAGACCAGACATTTGTCGAGTCGTCAGTCCGTTCGACAAGCCAGGCAATATTTTCCCCATAACTAGAATCGTGTCCGGACGACACACTACACACGGAAAAAACTCGGAGAAATTTTTTTTTTCGGAAAACAAAAAAATTTAGATCTTGACAAAATTATAAGTAAAATATATTTTCCGAACAAAAATTTCCTCTTTCGACAACACCGGTTTGCATTCGCGTGTTCGAAATCATTCGTACCATTGCATCGCGGTGCGGTTTCGGTTGCGGTCGTCTAGTGGTGCCATAGAATTCTAGTGCTTTCCATCGTGTGGCGCCTCGCAGCTGTGCAGCCCTTCAGCCCGCCTTTCACGTTCGTTTCCGAGTTTCCATTGCAGGTAAGTGCACTGTAGATCGAACTGCGTATTGATGGACATAGCCCAAGGATTGCCCATGATATTCCCATGATCCTGAGGAATTTCATAATTTATTTGAACTAAAATAAAATTTGAGCAATATTGCAAGGGCTACTTTGATGGTTGTCGAAGCTATTGATTTTATTATATCCTTTTATTATCCTTTTGTTTCTTTTGTTCTTAGCAATATGCACGCATGTGGCTTAGTGTACTTCGATAGCCAGTGATCGGACAAAGAGGGAAGACCTTATAGCAGAACGTATTTGGAGGAAATACCTCGCAGGGAATAGGGAAGAAGTCGTTGTCGTCGCCGAAGAGAAAGGAGAAAGAGTTCGCTACCTCTCGCCATGGGAAAGAAAGGCAAGGGAAAGGGAAAGAAGGGCAAGAAGGGAAAGAAGTCCGTAGCGGTGGCACCAGTCGCGGCAGAGCCCTGTCCAGTATGTCCCGAAATACCCAAGGTAATGGCGCCGCTGGACCCATGCCCCGAGTCCAACGGCCCCCATGACGTGGCGCGGGCCCAGCCAAACCATTACCCGGCCCTCCTGCGGATCCCCGAGACGATGGCGGTGGTGGGGTCTGAGAACGGGTGCTACGACAGCATCTGCAAGCTGCTGCGCGCCGGCTTCCGGTGTGCGGAACGCGTCTTCGTGATGGCGCCCTGGGGCAACTACGTGGTGTTCCGCTACCACAACAACACCGACTTCATTTACTTCCTGTACGACGGATGCACCTGCGATGTGAACCGATTCCGCTACTTGGATCTGAGCTGCGGCACCGCCGGCTTCCTCTTCTTCGACAACATGCATGACGTCATCAGCTACATCATTCAGTCGCGCAAGACGCGCCTCTACCTGGAGAACCTGAACAAGATCGCCATCGACCAGATTGTGGAGGAGTATGGCGCCGTCACCTACACCCAGAAGGCCAAGTGCATGCGGTTCGCATAGGGAACCCGCCCCCAACCCGAACCCCAACCATACCCTGCTTCGACGGAACCGATCCCGACCCGTACCGATAACTGAACCAACCGGAAGGAGCCCGAAGAACATGGAAAAACATAGAAATTAACCGAACAATGTTGGGTCCCGACAAATAAATAATAGAAAGTGGCTAAATTAACAAAAAAATATGCTTTGAATATTAGAACAATTTGTAGAACATATCAGACCGGACTCCAATGCCTATAGTAGAGACAGTGATTCTCTTGGTCGGTCATGCCGTCCAGAGACATCGATTGGGCAAGAGAACAAAGCGCAAACAAATTACCCGGACAATGGCGAATGGTTTTCGTTTTCCCCGCTGGCTGAGCAGGCGCTGGAGCGTGAAAGCGGTTTTGAATCTGTACTTTTGTACGGAAACTGCGGACTGCTGACTGCTGACTGTAGACTGGAACCAAGTGTGGAGCCAAGTGGATAATTGTTTGTGTCTCCAGAGTGAACAATGGGTGCCTAGGTGCTGCTCAGCGTAATCGTTCTGCCAGCTATACTGCTCATCCTGATCGAACTCCTCCTGTAGCTGCACCATTGAGGGGGTCGTGCCTATGCCTATGGAAAGTGATATGGGGGGAGTAGAAAAAGTAGGCTAGATGTTACGTATCAGAGGAAGAGGCGGTCCAGTATCCTGCGGAATTTTCTACTAGCCTTGCTAATATTCATAATCGCTGTGTCTAGCCTCCCGCTGCTGCTAATCGTCCCACTGCCCTATCATTTCCTCCTCGTCCCTTTCCTGTCTTTCTTTAGGGGTCATCTTGGAATTCTCTCATGAAACGATCCTCATGGGGCAGGCGAATCTGCAGCACCCTAAGCCAGGTCGCGGAGCTCTTCGTGAGCTTCTGGAGCCTCGAGCGGTGGACCTGGGACATGGTAGTACGAAGATATTTCAATGAGATTCCCCGAACTGACTTAATAAGTATCGTAATTTCGCTGAATTTGCAAGACGGAATGAGTTGGCAGTGCACTCAGGGATGGAAAGAGTTCAGCAGAAGAGTTCAGGGACGAGCGACGAGCATACGCATACCACTCGATGAACATCTCAATCCATTAGCTGCCACAAACGAGCTTTGTATCTGCATCTGCATCGTCTTCTGCATCTAATGTACAATATCTATATCTGTATCTGATTCGGCTTCGGCTTCGCTGTTGGTTTCTTTCGCTTGCAAGAGCAACCTTGCAGCTGTCTGTCTCTCTGTCTGTATGTCTGTCTGTCGCTCTGTGTGTTGAATGTGCACTTTTCTGGGACAGGGACAGGGACTGCCATGTAAAACCTTAATAAATAATTATCCAAAAGCAAGCGATCGCAGTCGGAGCTAATAAACAAATAGCATTTGGAGCAACAATGTTCAATGTCTCGAATGTTTTCCATGCAGAGCCCCGCAGACAGATACCCAATGAAATCCGCACCGAAACGCTCAAGTATCAGTATATCAGCCTCCGTCCGTCCGTTCGTCCGTCCGTCCGTCCGTCCGTCCGTCCGGTGCACGGGGCTTTTGAGCAATTGATTTCTTGAGGCAAGTCAAGCGGCGCTGAGCTCGTTAATTAAAACAACAATCACTGCACCATGGGACAAACGGCAGCAAGCAGAAGACAGATCACAGATCGCAGATCTCAGAAGACCTCCGATGGCCCAGACGAGGGACGGTGCGATACGGTACTCGAGCTGCACTCGAGCTGGCAGACTCGCACTGACTGTTGGGCCGTTAGGCTGTAATTGAGAAGAACTTGTTTGAGATACTCGTAATCCATTCGGACCCAGAAACCGACACAGACACAGGCACAGATGCAGACAGAGGCAGCGGCAGCGGCAGGTGCCTCTTCTCATTCAAAGCCCACTGTGCGTAGGCTGCTTCTGCTGCTGCTGTTGCAGCTTCTGAAACGCTGGTTAATTGCAATCATTTGCCGCACCGCAGAAATGGCCATAAAGCCATCACCCAAAGCAGACACTAAATGCAAATTGTGAATGCATATTCTGTGTTCTGTTCTGTTCTGCTCTGCATCAAATCCAGCAAATGGAAAATCCGATTCCAAATCGAAATCGAAATTCAAATCCGAATGTGCATCTGATGTCGAGTGATGCCGAGACAATGTCAAATGTTTGCCACTTGATTTAGATAGAGAGATATCGCTGACATGAGCACAGCACGAATAGCGAATAACTTGATTATGGTGTAACTAGAGGCAATCAGCATTGAATTCTGTTTCAGAATTGTGACCTGCACCTGAACTGGTTCAGCCAAGTGATTGGTGACAATTTCGGACTTGGCCAAGAGACACTCGTGCTCGTGGCAACAGCTGCAGCAGAAGCTTCTTCACGAGTATTTTCTTTGGGGCTCTTTCTTGGGGGCACGCGGAACGGAACTCGCTTCTTTCGCATCTCACAGATTGAATTGATGGCAGAAGATGGCTGAAGATAAACAGCCTCGTCAAAACGGAAGCTCATTAGGCTTTGTTTCCTAACGAGACGTGCGACCAGACCAGGCCCGGACAGATGATCTCAGCCACTGTCGCAATGGGCTAATTAAACATTTTTGGGGTTGGGGCTGTGGCTGGCTCTGAGGTCTAGTCCCACGTCGATAGAAAATAATAAAATGGCAAATATTTACGCAAAGCGACCCGAAAAGACATTGAAATCCAGACAAAGCAAACACAGCGGCAAACACAAACGCAAACAAGCAAACACACACATAAAAAAAACAGAAAATAAAACTCACAAAATACGTAAAAATATTACACAAAAAAACACCAAAATTATTCAGCAGCATTTTGTTACAAATCGCGATAAGCGGCAGGCCAAAACACGACGACGACGACGACGACGACGACAACGACGATGGCGACAGCCAGGCCACAGCGTTGCAATGTTGCAGCGTTGAAATATGAAGAGCAGCTCTGTGGCATGCAACAGGCAGCTCTAGCCTAGCTCTGTTGTTGCTGCTGTTGCCATTGTGGCATTGTGGTGCTGTGCTTTTCGCACTCGAAGAAAATACCATTTATTGTTGATTTATCCTGTCGGTTGAACACTGTTCCACAGTTTTTGAAGAAATTCTTGGAAATATTTCGATTCGATACAGATCCATGCGAGACGTTGAAGTATCCGTGAATATCCTTCTGTTAATTGAGTTTATTATTGTAAATATCTGAAATGTTTTTGCTTCGCGTGTGGGACCGACTAAAAACATTCCATACATAAATATGCATGCCTGAATGAATGATATATGCCCGCAATAGACTATGTATTATATATGAGGTTTGTGCCTAAAGATGTGGCATAACTTAAGAGTATTCCGTATCTCACAAATTTTTTCATTGAAGCTGTCAATATTGCCTTGGCGCAATATTTTCATCTTCATAAACTCAGGGAACATGGGTGTTTTTTGGCCAGTGTACGAGATGCTTTTGGCCGAGTGACCCAAGTCGAGTTGGAGTCGCCATCGCAGTCTTTAGGTCTCCGAGTCTCTGAGCCGCACCTCTTTGGCTCACACTCTCCTAACGGCCAACGGCCAATGGCCTAACAACAGACTCAATCTCGATCTGCAATGATTTGCAATTGTCTTGCGTTTGAGCAGTCATTTCTGCTTTTATGCAAATTTATGCAGGCATTCTGCAGTTGCTGGACTTGTCCTTGACATGTGACAGAGCGAGCAGAGGTGACGGTGACGCCGACGGCGACAGATGTTCCCCTGGCTTTAGTTTGAGTCAGTTCCAGCCTAAAACTGGAGCTTCAAACCGAAGCATTCACGGAAGCACTCGCACCTGCCACATTTGGCTGCAACATTGTCCAGTAAATCTGTCATCTGTCCATCAGTTGGCCGTCAGTTGGCGAAGGCGAAGGTGTCTTTTGGTATGCATAATAAATGATTGGGCCAGAAATTCTTGGCTGCCACAAGTCCACGAATCAAAGAGTCCACGAGTCGATTGCCCAACGCATTCAATTTTACAAAATTCAATTTTTCCACAGAATTGGGACTTTTTCCCCTCCACTGAGCTCCACTGAGCCAGGGGTCTGGGTCTCATTCTGTTTGCTGCGTTGCGTTGGCGTTGCGCATAATTTGTCTGCGAATACTACCAGTAGTTTGTTGGCTCCGATTTCGTATCGTTCAGTTGTGGGGCCCGCCGCTTCGCCTTGCTTCGTTTCCTCACTTGAAGTCGGCGGGCCAGAGCAGACGGAGTAGCAAATTGCTTCCTTATTTGTGTGTACAATGCGAGTACTCGTACTCGCACTCATACTCGAGCTGCCTCCGTTTGCGTACAGTACTGTACTCCACTGTACTGCTTAAATGTGGAAAAATTGAAACCAATCAGCCACCAACACATGCCTCAGGAAAGTGGACAGCGGACAGCGGCTGCACAGTCATCAGTGTAGAGGAAACAATCATCTGTTCAGGCTGTTCAGGAAGTTGGAAAGTGCACAGAGAACAACTGGCTCCCGTCACATCAAAGAAAGAATTTTAGAGGAAGGAATTTTGGAACATAGCTTTAAAGAATACAGAATAAAGGGAAGCCAATGAAAGTGGTTTGGACACACCTGAAATGGGCTAGAAATTTAAAGACGAATAATTATGTTTGCTCCTCTGGAGTGGTGCCAAGTGTTTTATCCTCCCACTATTGTAGCACCCCAGACCACTGTGCCACAAAGTTGATCAAATGTTGAGGAATGTGTGGCCTGCACTTCCACATCCACATCCACTTCTGGCTCTGGCTCTGGTATCTCGCTCTGGTATCTGCCTCTTCCAAGTCATGCTGAGAGCTCTGGCTTCTTGGCTGAAAGCTTGAGCTTACTGCTGTGGGCGTTCAGTTTTGGTTCAATTCGGTTCAATTGGCTCACAGGCAACCGTTCGTTCGTTCGTTCGTTCGGTTTGGCCGCCCTCTAATCTTATCGCCCGAAATCGATCTCGAAAGCGGGTCCAAGAACCCCACTCAATTGTGGGTGCGCCAACCCTCACCCTCTGGCTCTGGCTCTAGCTCTGGCTTACTCTCAGCATGGACAATGGACAATAGTGTTTGGTCAGATTGATTATCGCGCTCTTCGAGTGGGCCCCAGTCCAGTGTCCACTGTCCCATGTCATTCATCAATCCTCGACTCGGCAATCAATGGGGGGAGACATTGTGGGGCTTGTGGGGTGAAAAGCAAGTACCGGGGGTACGGTACTCGCAAGAGTACCAGAACGCAATTAAACGGTAATGGAAACTTAGTTTAATGGCAATTGTTGGTAATTTGTTGGCCCGATTCGGGCTCTGTTTGTTTTCGGTTCGGCTGGGCTGTGATTCGGGGACGGGACGGCCGGGAATTTTTGGCTCTCAGTATCGATATCGTATCGAATCGAATCGAATCGATGGCGATATGGCTTACCTTGAGATCATCGATGGCGCGGAGGGAGGGAGGCTCTAATTGAACGGAGCGCAGAGCCCCTCCCCGAGTCATCGTGGGATCCGTTTGGACTGTGATCCGTTTAAATGTACAATTTGTACGGCATGTCCGATTGATTGACTGCAAATGTTTTTCTGGCTTCTTTTGTCTTGTCTATTTATTTATTGACTTTTGTTTCTGTTTTTATTACGACCATACAGGGTACGGTGCAAGGGGTACGGGTACGGCATGCCCAAGTCATTCAACTGTCTTGTCTGTCCACCTCTATATTTGTATCTACAATATATCGTACATACAATATGTGTCCAGTGCGGTTCGGTTCGGTTTCGGTTCGCTGACATTTGCTTTGGTTTGAAAGTCAAGGTTAGTGTGCGCCGCAATCGTGTAAGCCCAACGAAATTGTCAATTTGGCTTACACCGGGCATCGATCAATGATCCGCTATCTACGATCGGCGATCAGCGATCGACAATCGACAAGCGAGAATTGGAATCGAATTCTCCGCTGGCGATGCCATTTGGCCGAGCTGCTGCCACTGACATTTCGTTGGCATTTGACAGCCAGCTGTGACAATCTTAGGACATTTATTATGCGATCTGCGATCTGTGATCTGCGATCACTGATCTCAGATATCAAATCTGAAATCTGAAATCCCCAATCTGTGTTCTCCACTCGGCAAAGGCAAAGTCAAAGACTGTGTGAGGTGGGGTGGGGTGGCTGCACATGGGGGCTGCACGTCAATCGCGGTAGCCAGAATGTCCAGCAGTTTGATCTTTGCATCATTTGACAGATCATCATTGGATGTGGGGAGGGGGGGATGGGGATTCCTTTGAATTATGATCGGTGATTACTGGAGCAGTTGCAAAAACCTTATGACTTGCAAAGTTCAGCTGTCTCTCCGTCTTGATCATCTCGATCTTGAGAGCTTGCTTCTGGCATTGATCAGATCGCTTCGAATGAAATCGAAATTGTTCCCAGCTTCATGCAGCTGCGAACCTTGAGCCGCACAAAGGCGAAGAGGTATTCCTCAAAATCTCCACAGAAATCCACCAACAAATAAGAGGAGAAAACCTCTTGAGCACCAAAACAAAAAAAAAAAACAATGAAAAAAGGGTACATTTCCGTGCCACACGAATTGCGCAAAACACCGAAAAACATTTGCAACAACGTGGCAAACAATTTGCCAGGCCACACGATCCGCCCAAGACAGAGGGTCGGCGCGGGGATATGGGCTAGGGATGGGAAAAAGTAGCAGTATAATCGATAATACTATCGCAAAATATTAAATACAAAATACAGAATAATGGATCCTTGATGAATATTCGACTCTAGATGCGCTTCATCAATGTCATAGGCATTAAGTTGTTTGTTTATATTAAAATAAATCCGTTACTTCGACTAGTCCTGTAGATCCTTTGTACCCTGTTCCTTCCGACGACCTCTGCCCCTCTTTGGGGGGGCAGGTCGTGTGCTTCATAACCCATTTTATCTCGAATAATGGCTTGCCACCGAGCGGCATACAGCTTTTTGGCTGAGGTTTCTTTGGCAATATTTTGACTTGACATTTGGCTCTGCTTGGCTCTCAAGCGAATGTTGCCGGTGTGGCAAGTGGAAGTGGAAACAGGCAAGTGGCCGGCTCTACGGATCACCCGTTCCCCTGCCCCACCCCACCCGGTGCAGCTCCCTGGCCAGTCGCTCCTTTGTATTGTCCCATTTAACATTTTGGCACGCCGAGTGCCATCGAAGTGGCAACCAGAGCTGAAGCAGAGTCTGAGCCACAGTCTGAGGCACAGTATGAGGCACAGTCTGAGCCACAGTCTGAGGCACAGTCTTTGACTCAACTTCATGCAGACTGCGTTCCATCGATATGAGACGCCAGCTCTGGCGGAGGCGGAGGTGGGGGTGTGGGCAGTGGGCGGTGGGATGGACGACAGGGGCAACAGGAGGAGCAGGCGGCACGTTGACAGACAACGACGAATTTTTCTCCATTTGAAAGAGTTTGTGCCCTTTCACGTTTGCCGACAAATGTCAGGCCAACGGCGCCCGCACTACCCCAGTCCCAGCCACAGCCGCAGCCCACAATAAATTAATCGGAGACGCCTCCCTCTTCCCCTCTTGACCCCGTTTACAACCTATTCACATTTCGAAGATGGCTTGCCACGGAGTCTGGCATGCAGCATTAGATTATAGCCAAGCCACCACCATCAAACCAATACACCAACGAGGGGAAGCTATCGTACGATACGTTTCGACGTCGATCGGGGCTGGGGCTGGGCCTCGGCTGGGGACTGCTGTTGTTGCAGTGGCAAGCAGCAGCAGCCAGCGGTGGCAAGCGGCGGCAAGCAGCCTGCAACTTCGGTTCTATTGTTTTGGTTTCGGTTTCGTCCATAGATTGGATTTTTGGTTATTGTGGTTACCTTTGCCTGCTTTATGCGCTTCATGCAACATTAGTCAATGACACTCGCCGATGGCTGCTCGGCTCTTGGCTTGCAACATCATCTTGCGTCAGCCGCTGAAATGATTATATATATTCGCTTCTTTATTTCAACTTTCAAAGGGTACTTTGGCTTTGAACAGCAACTTGCAACCAGCAACCCAGCAATCCAATATCCAGAGAAGGAGGTACCATTATTTTTCCAAGTTTTTTCCATATTTGTGGAGGTCTGTGATCTGATTGCTATCTGTACCATATATTTAGGTATTCTGTTCATGGAACACCTAAGCCCTCAAGGGTATCTGATCTCCTATGCATGTCTCTGCCACATGTAAGTTCTTTGTGTGGCAGGAAATACTATTTGGCATGGCTGGAGATGGTGGCAGCTTCTGATGGAAACGATGACAGTCGCTCATTCAAATGTTGGGCAACCCCAACCTGAGAGCCGATAGCCGAGAGTTGAGGTAATGTAATGTTTATGTAGTAACAGACAACGGCAGTGCAGTAACAGTAGCAACAGCCACAACCACAACCACAGGCACAGCCACAGCCACAGCTAATTAGCAACATCAGGCAACAACCGGTGCCACATAATGCGAATGCAAATTAATTGCACATTAGCGAAATGAAATCAAATGACAGGAAGCCAGCGACAACGGCAACACGGCAACGCGGCAACAACGTTCGCTGATGTCATCGAAGAAATTCAATGATTGCAAATTGTGAAAAATTGCTAACTGGCCACCACACCAGGGAGCGGACTGGGATGGGATGGTATGGTATGGTAACCGGGTAGTTTACGCGCTTTTGGCCAACAGGAAACTAGTTTGTTACTGCACTTCCCTTGCACCATACCCCCGCAAGACCCCTTGCACGCAGTGCAATGCAATTGAATCGAATCGAATCGAAGCAAGCCGAATGCAGAGTCGAATGCAATTGCGGCTCTGTCTTCGTGCTTTCCTCTTCATGTTGCGCATTTCACTCTTTTCTTCTCTTTCCTTCCCTTTGCGTTGCATCTTTTCTCGCATACACTGAGCGAATAGGTGTCTCCTCTCATCCAACTGCAAATGCGGATATTTAGCCACCCTTCAGCTGAGAAGGCATGGCTTCTAATGGCTTCTGGCTAATCTAATCTGAGTGGGATCTCTTCGGGTTCTTCGGACACATTCAGACCACTCAGAGTAACATCCTATCTTTGATTGAATCGTTGAATCCTTGCATCGTTTGTCACTCCGAGTTTTCTCCGAGTGTGTTGTCCTGGTTGACACATCTTGTCAATTGCCATGATTATGTTGTCTCTGCTGCTGTTGCTGCTGCTGCTGCTGTTGCTCTTGTTGCAGTTGTTGCTTTTGCACTCATAACTAAGCCTGGCAAATGCATTGGACTGGCCGGCAAGTGAAATTGGTTTCGCTTTCCAGTAAAAGCGTGCGACTTTTCTTTTTTGTCTCGAGTGCTTTCGGTTTTTGCAGCGAGAGCGACAGCGGCAGCAGCAACATTGATTTCCTCTTTCATGGCCGGTTGGGGCTGGTGCAGTGGATGGTGCCGGACTCAAGCTGAAGCTGATGCCGAAGCCCAAGCTGTTTCTGTGGCCGTTGAGGTTGTAAAATGTTTCCTGCTCCGCAGCAAATCGTGCGGGTACCCGTTGCTTTGGGAGGGTATGGAGGGAATGCTGTTTGGAAATTGTCAACATTTTGGCGAGTATTTTTGCAATTTGCATGCCAGCAACAACAACAACAAAAACAACAAAGACAATTTCACTTTCGCTCTCACCGAACCAATGACTCTCATCCAGCATCCCAGTCGACATCTTTTGGCCAAATTGGCAGTTTTCTTTCACTCTCACCCTCTCTTAACATGGCTCTATCTCCAGTACTCTCACTCCTGCTATCGTCCAGTCTAACAATCCTTGTAAACTGGCAATTGACATGGCTACAGATATCTCGGGCCATGGACATGCTCTACAACCCTTATGGAGTTGGTGGTATGGTATGGCCGTCGAAAGGCAAATTGAAAGGCCCAATTAGGTTATTAAACAATTCTTGTAGCTGCTATTGTTGAACTTTTCCAACAATCAATGACTGCCGATTACTCATTGGGAATGAAGGGTATTCCCTTTGAGATCATCACTAAGAAAAGATTTGTCAGAGTCTGTATGAGCCTTAGATGATCCATCATCATCGGTACGAATATCCTTTCCATCCATGAGAGCAACAAGGAAGAGAGTCATCTTGAAGCTATCCAATATGTTGGGGTGTGGTAGGAACTCGGGGGCTGTGGGAGTGTGGCTCACATGTACTTCATTTAGATATGGGGCGATAAGTCTTGTGGCGCAAACACAATTCAGACAGTGAGAGAGAGTGAGAGAGAGACCGAAAAGCAGAGTTCGTGTCTTGAGTCTTTCGATTTGCGAAATTCCCTCTGTGTGGCAGTGGCAACGGGGCATCGGCTCGTTAAACAACCGCAACAACGATCGACTGCTCCTGCCCCTGCCCCTGTCGCTGCCACTGCACCGTTCGAACAGACCCGCTTGCTATAAAGCATGGAGCATCTTCAATAAATTTCATGCAGCTGCTGCCGACAAGATAAAGCTGTAGAAATTATACAACAAAATCAATTGCAGTTGCTGTTCGTTCGGCTGCTGCTGTGGCATGCAGTATGCAGTGTGGCTCTTTGAGGCTTTCGCTGCATGCCGACATCTGTCTTATATAATAATTGACATGAGTAATCATTATTATCGCTTGTTTGAACAATGACCATTAACACTTTGCCGCTTTTGTTGCACTCCGAAGAACTGGCTGCGGCCGAGGAGTAGGGGGAGGGGGCGCAATGCTTTGCGTAATGCCGTCCGTCAAGTGGTTGAGGAACGGTGCTCAAGGAAGTGCTCAAGTGGAGCCAATGCAAGGGAAATACACACACACACACACTTCGACTCGGATCCGATCCGCAGCGAGTTTGGTTCCTTTGTTCGAGTGGAACGAACGCACTTTTCCATCGTAGAAAGAGTGGAAAGACTTCAGTCGCAAGCCCGCAAGCACGTGCTGGCTGACTAAGCAATTGACTGACTGACTGACTGAATGACGGCTAGACTGAATGACTGACTGACTGTCTCATTGACATATCAAAGCGGGCCCCAGTCACATGTCAAACTTCTGCACTAAGCGGACAAACGCTTTGCGAGTCATCCGAACATCTGCGACATCTCAAATTTACAATTCCAATCGCGAAGACAACAAACGATGGCAAATGGCGGCCAGTGCCAGTGCCAGTGGCTGTGGCTGTGCCTCTCGATTCGAGCCACAAAGGAATGTGTTGCAATTGAAAATAATTGTTTATGCTTGGCATTAAAGTCATTACAAAACGACGACAAATACCGCAATTGTTTATCTGCCTCTGGGGCCCAGGCTCTGACTCTGACTCCGGCTCTTGTTGCAGTTGCTGTTTAAAATATTTCAAGATTCCAGCATTAACATTGACAGTCTACAGGAGAGGCAGCAGGCAGCTATCGGCCAGCAAATGAGAACAGCAAAATCCACATTAAACATTAAACAATGAACGGTAGCCGCGATAATGAACAAACAACTAGTTAAAAGTTCGAGCTACATATCTACTCTGGGAGTATGTACACAAGGTGAGCGGTACACAGGATCCATCGAGATCCTTTCGGCTCCAAAATGGTGGAGAATGATGGTCAAGGAAATACTCCACGAAGGACAGCTGCAACTGCTCCAAAGTATTAGTCGAGTGGAGTCCATGGATAATCATTTATTTGGGGGGGGTAATCGTCACGAATACCCAGTTACTTCCAATCAGCACTATTGAGGGATTGCCAATCAAGGCGGGCAGACAGACACATAGACAATCGCTTCCTAGGCCTCATCTCCAGCCATCACATCACAGGAATGACTCTGATGATGATGATGATGATGACGCTGGCTGCCATGATGACTAGACTCCAAAGTCTAGTCAAGGCGCACCGACAGAGTTGATGAGCAAGAGCGCTTGACAAGTGACTGAGGCTCACAATTTATTTGCATTAGTTGGCAACAACAGCCAGCCACGTTGGCCACGTTAAATGCTCGTACTATCGACTGTGAAAGGCACAGAAACGAAGAAACTTCAAAGTTCGTTGGCAAACAGAAGCCGCCACCAGCAAAGAAGTCATAGAATGAGAGATGAAGAGCCAGAGCCAGAGCCAGGCATCCAAAGCATGACTCGACTCGAGACAGTTCAATTGTTCCGCCAAATATTTACCATTACTTAGGGCGCAAGCAAAGGGCCAAAGACGATCTAAAATTTGAATGGGAATGGGAATGTTCAAAGGGCCATGCAGAACAGCATGAACGGGTGCTCGTAGGAGTGAGTCCAAGCCCCAAGGCCAAAAGAGGGACTTGAATGCGACTCGGAATGCAATAATACTATCTCCGATGGTATCCGATGGTCTTCAATTAGCATGATCATCAAATGGTAATCGGCCAGAGCCAAAGACGAACTTAAAAGCGATTGTGCATGATTCATAGCTCTCCAAGGGGAAAAGGATGGAAATAACTAAAATGTGCTCCATTTGAGTGAAGGCCATGGCATTCTTGGTCCAATATCAGTAACATACTCGTACACTTTTGGGGGTAGAGGCTTTTAAGCTGTACAGCTCTACAGCTTGCCACATCCACCCACCGATACTGCTCGATACTGTCAGTCAGCTGTCACCGTCTGTCACCTTAATGAGCGCTTAAATGCTAAATTAATGGCAGCCTGTTTGTTGGAGATGGGCGGGTCTTTGCCTCTACCTCTACCTCTGCGCCCTCCCTCCCAGTACCCTGCCGCTCGGAGGGCTGCTCGCTGCTGGCTGCTCGTGACTTCATGTGGGCCGGCTCAAAATCATTTTCGGTTCTCTTTTTCGAACCTCTCTAAACTCGTAGATATCTGTGTTCTTTCGTGTCAAGTGGCCATAGTTTGGGCTTTGCCATAATTTTGTTTTCATTAATAATAAATTTCAATTAAGCTCACGATTTGTATATTCATAAAGTTTTCAGCGGCACGAAACGCAAATATCCCAAAAAAACTCAACCAAAATAAGGCCAGAAACGACGGATTCCAGTGCTGTGAAGTGTGTGTAAACCTTTTCTGTTTCTGTTGTGGTGTCGGTGTTGGTGTTGGCTTGTCGCCAGATTTGTTCGAGTTGAAGTTTCTCAGCTGGAGTCAGCGTCAGCGTCAGAGATCTTATGCAGAGTTTCGTTTTCGTGGCCCGGGTTTATTAGCAACACGAGCAACCGTCGAAACAAGAGACCTCAGGCAGCCGACAGACCAGGCCAGGCCAGGCCAGACCAAGCCAGGCCGTGTGGGTGTTCGCTGTGTTCGCTGTGTTTCTCCTGCCGTTTTTTTGCTGCTCTGGACATGGTTCTGCCATGGCACAAAGCACAAAGAATTTTCCTATTTCATTTTCGTTTGTTTTCCACTATTTTGGCAGGGCGCGTTGACAAATGGCCTTAAAGAGCTGCCAGCAACTGTGCTATAGGAGTGCCTTGACAGTACACACAGTACATTGCATTCGAGTCTGCGGTTACCCTGTACGTATTGGAAGTACAGAGAAGGCAGACCCGCTAGTCGAAGAGGTCACCCTCCGTCACTCTATTCATCATTTGCACACCTTTTTTCCATATTTTTCCCCCATATACTTTGCTCGTATGTATAATTGCTGCGGATTGTGCATATTAATTAATTAAAACATTTGCAAGTCGAATCCAATTGATTCGAATCGCTGGCCTAACCCATTAATTAGCTTAAATACCGCGTTGATTGGAACCGTGCATTCGAACAGAGGATTCGCTGCGGGGGGGCGGTCTCTTTTCTACATACATATTTTAAAATATATTTTATAGGAAGAGTCCACATACAATGTAGCTGCATCATTGGCTGAGATTTCAGATTCCAGAATAAACTTTGCGATTCTTGGATCAGTTCCGGATCGGATCGAGCAAGTTATGAATATTCCCACGATCCAGCATCGAATTGGCCGGCATTGCATTTGTGGGCTAATTGAATTTCGATCAGGCCAGAGGCACAGTTTCCCATAATTATTTGTACCCAGTTAATTGAAATACTTAGCCAAACAGATCGGTGCAATGAGAGTGAGCGAGTGCCTGGTGCCGCCTGGTGCCCTGCCCCCGTGGAACAACCAGATCTATCTGTCGGCATACGCACCAGCAGCAGCAGCAGCACCAGCAGCAGCCTTTGCCTTCGCCGTCCGACAGATGGAAGTCGGGTCTTGGCTTTGGCATTCATATGTCTGTATGTACACTCGCACACATGTACGTATACTTAAACGAGTACGAGTATGAGTACAGCCTTTACTTCTCTCCGCGGCTGTGGTGGGACTAAGGTGAGGCCGTAAATTAAGTGCCAGCCTCCAAATGTCAAAACATATGCCAAAGTCGGGAATTGTGCGATAAAGAAACGCATTCAGAGACCAGCACGCCAGAAGTCAACTTCTCAAACAGCAGCGGCAGCGACAGTGGCAGTGGAAGCGTTGGTATTGGTATTGGTAGTGGTAGCCCACGGCTGTAAGAACCGCTAGCGGACAATGACCATGACTGCGACTGTGAGTGCGAGTGCGAGTGCGAGTACGAGTGCAGTGGGGGCATGCAGCAGTGGGACCAGTCGTAAGAGCAGCAGTAGAGTGTTACCGTTAACCATGACGAACGCACAGTGGGACAACGTGTGCAGGCGGGGGAGGTGTAAAAGGAGATACGAAAGGGAATGCCAAAGCCACTAATCGAGTGGAAGGAGAAACGGGCTTGATAGCATAGAAACATATGGTATATCGATACTAAAATCGCTAATGCATCGAAAAATAATTATTCAGAATCATTAATAATCACCATTACAATCAATTCATATTGTCTCGGAAAAAGAAGAAAAAAGAGAGACAAACAAAAAAAATTTGGTTGTGCGTCGGCCGGGAATCGAACCCGGATCAACTGCTTGGAAGGCAACTATGCTGACCATTACACCACCGACGCCCCTTGGGAGCAAGGGGAAATGTACCGCACTTAAATTCCCTTTCAGGAAGAATCGCTATAGGGAGTGTGGAAGAAGAAAGCCTAGCCATTATATTATGATTATGATAATATGATTGATTATAAATTATATGTAATTATGCAATCATATATTGTGAGAAGATGTTGTGTGTTTGTGTGAGTGCCCTTTTGCACGCATACATTCAAATGCGTTGCTGCTTGACCCCCAAAAAGCCGAACGTGAGAGCTTCAGCCGATGCTGACAGTCTTCCAGCTGCATAAAGCAGGCAGTTTTTGGTCGATTTGACGCGTGTGTTGTTTTAGCATGATTTTATTATATTATATTTATATATTTCTCGCATGTATCTTTAGGGGCACCGATGCTACAATTATGCATATATTCGAACATGAGTGTATCCCCTTCACATGGACACTGCTATAATATTCACATGATTTTTGTCAACCACTGTGCCCCAAAGCCACATGGCGGAGTGACTCGGGGACCGGTGCTGTGGTGGTGCTCTGATAGCATAGACGTTTAGACGGACAGACGCCTCGGGCGTATAATTAAATCATTTGCCATACCGCACCATGCAGCACCAGAGCAGACCAGACCCAGACCTGACCGGGCGGTTTCACTTAACCAAGTTTATCCGCTGTCCGGGGCGTTAACGAAGGCAACGCAAATTAAATGGTATTTATGGCACTAATTAGGCGATTGAGTTTTCCGAAAGTTTTCAACGTGCAACCCCAGCCCCAGCCCGAACCCCAGCCCCAGTCGGAAATTCTTTTGACACCCTTTTGTGGGGCCCACTCAGTCCTCATTTGGGATCGACATGTTCAAGCTACTGGCCGTCTCTCTCGCCGATCTGTGGACACAGCGCTTCACCTTTGCCCGCATGGGCATCGACCTGCAACCGAAGCCGGGAACTGGTGACGGGGTTCTGCGCTGCCCCATCCTGTACGGTATCATGGTGCTGGCCACCAGCTTCGAGCTGTGCACCGTCTGCGCCTTCATGGTGCACCACAGACACCAGATCGTTCTCTGCTCGGAGGCGCTAATGCACGGCCTTCAGATGATCTCCTCGCTGCTCAAGATGACCATCTTCCTGGCCAAGTCCGGGGACCTGATCTCGCTCATCCAACAGCTGCAGGAGACCGGCTCCAGTCGAGTGGTCCGTCGCGGCCAGTTGCTGGCCGCCATTTACTTCCTGATGTGCGCTGGGACGAGCGTTTCCTTCTTCCTGGTGCCACTGGCCCTGACCATGGTGCGGTTCTACCAAACGGACCGGTTCGAGCCAGTCAGCTCTTTTCGTGTGCTGTAAGTGGAAAAGTAAGGGTGAGCTGATGCCCAGATATCAGATCATTGATTGTCCCTCCCCAGACTCCCCTACGACGTGACCCAGCCTCATATCTATGCCCTGGACTGCTGCATGATGGTCTTCGTGCTGACCTTCTTTTGCTGCTCTACTACTGGGGTGGACACTCTATACGGCTGGTTCGCCCTGGCCCTGAGCTCCCACTACCGCCGCCTCACCACCCAGCTGCAGTTGCATTTGCAGCAATCCGACCCATCCCGCCCAGACCTGGGCCTGGGGGAACTGTTCGCCCGGCACGCTCGTCTCCTGGCTCTGGTCGATCGTTTCAACGCGGCCTTTCGGGAGATCGCCTTCGTCGAGGTGCTTGTCATCTGTGTGCTCTACTGTTCCGTCATCTGTCAGTACATCATGCCGCATACGGACCAGAACTTTGCCTTCCTCGGGTTCTTCTCGATGGTGGTCACCACGCAGCTGTGCATCTATCTCTTTGGCGCCGAGCAAGTGCGCCTCGAGGCGGAGGGCTTCTCGAGGCAGTTGTACCAGATAATGCCATGGCAGGGGCTCTCCCCAACCCATAGGAGGCTCCTACTACTGCCCCTGCAGCGGGCCCAGAGGGACATGGTGCTGGGCGCCTACTTCTTTGACCTGGGCAGGCCTCTACTCGTTTGGGTGAGTCGAAGATGAATGAATTCGCTTCGCTTCCTGTAACAATGTGCCTCGACAGATCTTTAGGACGGCGGGCTCTTTTACCACACTGCTAAATGCTCTCTATGCCAAATATGAGACCATGTGAGACGACAGCTTGAGCAGAGGAGGAGAACCTTTGAACCTTTCAAGATAATATTCATATTTGAGTGTTTTTATTTCGTTTTTATTTAGGTTTAAGATTACATTTAACAGCTGATTGGTTTTGTCGATTTCTCGCTTTTATGTACACACACATAATAAAAAAATTATGCTCAATTAGACAAAAAATACATTACATTAGATACGCATATAAGATATATAGAGATATATAGTAGACTAAGGGCTAAGATTACGAATTAACAACAGGAATGATGCAGGACAAACAGACAGACATAAAACAAAAAAATATAAAGATACATTATTTGGATTCGATTGGATTCAACTGGATTGGATTGGTTTGGTTTGGTTTGGAGAACTGTTGGTTGGAGGATGTCGAGGAGGGGTGGCAATGGCAGTGGTTGTGGTTGTGGCAGTGGCATGGAATGATGCAGAACCCTTGAGGGAGCTTGAGGGGATCTTAAGAGTTAGACGCGATCGATTTGTGTGTGGTGTGGGGGGGAGGGGTGGGGGTGTGGTTTTTGCATTTGCATTCATCTGGAAATAAAATAAATAAAATCTAACAGTGGAGAGAAATGAATATGATTCGTCTGCCGGCACACTGCGGCACCATTGAGTGCACCACTTCGCACCGCTTAGCTGAGGGCCAGCAGCGGCTCCAGGTCGAGCGGATCCGACTTGGGACTCGCCTTCTTCCGGTACTTCTTCTGCAGTTTTGTCTTGGCCAGCTTGGTCTTCGATTTGGAGGTGACCTTGGCCTTGCCACCGAGTTGGCCTGGTCTGGCCGACTGCTTCTTGAGGGCCGCCTCCTCGAGGGCCTTTTCCCGGTCGAGCAGCTCCAGCTGCTCAAAAATGTTCTTCGGATGGGGATGCGTGCTGGGGGCGGTGGCATTCTTGGCCGCATACACAACCACGAACTGGGAGAATGCCGAGTCTGCCGGTGTGTTGATGTCGGCAAAGTCCCGGAAGTTGGCGAACTGTTCCTCAGGATAGGTGTACTTCTGGACGAAGCCCTCGCTGGGCCGTCCGTGTCCGTTGTTGGCGTCTCCGTAGATGTAATCGCTGTTGTCCTCCGGATGGTAGGGCATCTCCTCCTCCGGGTAGAAGGTGCCGCCCCTTAGCACGCCAAAGTCTCCGCTCCCCAGGATGCTGGCATCGAAGTTACGCTGCTGCGGATGCTGCGGCTGCTGCTGGGGATGGGGATGTGGCTGGGGCTGCACCTGCTGCTGCTGCTGTGGCGGGTGTTGTCCTGGCGCCAATAGAGGCAATGGGAGCGACAGGGGTGTGCTCTCCGAGACGCTTCCATGGCCGTGTCCAAAGTACGGGCGCGAGTGGCCCAGCGGCGGTGCCTCGTGGTAGAACGGGGGATAGAAGTTCTGGGCCGCCTGGCTGTGCGAATCGGCCCCCACATCGGAGCGGGCCACCAGCTTCGTGTTCGGATTGGCGATGGGTCGGAACTGCTCCTGCTCCGGCTCCGGCTCCTGCCGGATGGGCGCCTGGAACTGTCTGGGCTGCAGCTGGGTGCTGGGCGGCATGTGGAAGTGCTGCTCCTGGGAGCGCAGCACCGTGATCGGGGTAAAGTCATTCGGCTCCATCAGCATGTCTCCATCCTCCTCCGGGAACTCCGCTGCAATAGAAAAGAGAAATCAGCTAGAGACTCGACTGGAAAGAAAAGACTTCAGTGCTTCACTGCTTCAATGGGTTGGGATGTGGATGTGGATTTTACGGTGGATGGACCAGCGCCACTCCACTCGAGTCTCGGAAGAGTGCGGCCACAAGAGGTTTCTGCCTGCGGCGGCTTCGAGTGGTGCGTGGCGGTGCAGAGGAAGACTCTTAATGTCTTTGTATGATGTTTGACATCAAGTGGTGAAATGTGTTGCCGAACATGTGTTTTTGGTCTGCCATAACAATGCCCGAAACTACCAGAGGGGCTGAGGCTTATGCAGAGGCTGAGGCTGAGGCTGGGAAGGAAACGAAAGTCTTTCGACACTATTTCCGGTCTGGTGAAGCTCTCAAGAAAAAAAAAACCGATAATAGTTTTACCAAAACCTCTTTTTATATATCATTTTTGATAATCATATATGTAGGCACATATTTTAATTATTGTTTCTGTTTCTATTTGAAAGATTTCCGCAGTAGGTCCTTCTAACATTCTAATTCGCACAAATGCACGACCTCGTACTGTCCCGAGCTATGCCTCGAGATTCACAATCAGCTAACAATCAGCCAAAATAAAGGAAATGGTATTTCGGAAGATCCCAAACAAGATGTTATGCTTACTCCTGGCTACGATCGTGACAGGATGTGGGACGGAACTTCCCTTCCCCTCGCCCAGCACAAAGCACAAGGCAAGAGCAAGGGAAAGATCTGCTCAGCAGTTCCAGTTCTTCCGCGGACTTGAGCTACATACGGTCGTCGGTCGGTCGCACCACAGTAGAAGGTGTAGCAGGTGCAGGAAAGTGCCGCTGGAAGCAGATCCAGTTCGTTTGGCGGTGCACCGAGAAGCACCCCGATGGGGACTCTGATCCCACGATCTTAATGTATAATATGAATATAACAGTCGATATGAATCTGAGCTAGAATTACGTGGATTTTAATACATTTTAATTGTAGGTGATTGTTGGAGTAGTCCCGTCCGCTTGTTATGAAACTATTTCAGAAGGGTTCCCGTGTGTTTGACTCTTTTTTTTTAAATTCTTGGGGCAGACGCAGACTCGACGCGAAGTCGTATGCCAACTCAATTACATTCGTCCAGCGACTTGTTCAGCTCTGGTTTGGCGCTGAGTCCGAGTCGGAGGTGGAGTCTGGTTTGGGGGTTTGGGGGTCTGGGATCTGGGGTTTGCGGTTCGGGGCTTGGGGTCTGGTTGAGCAGTCAAATGTCGTATCGATAAAAGTCGATAATAATGTGAGCCGGGCAGCTGGCATAAATTGTAAGCTGCCTGTGTTCTAGGCATAAATGTTTTGGCCCCTCTGTACGCGCACCAACCTCTTCGGGCCCAGGCCCCACTCGGACCCCACCCTCGGCCAGGAGCCGGCCTTTCATATGCTGCCTGCCTCCACTCAATTTTTGTTTCAACACAATTTTTGTTGCTTGTATCTTTTTTGGTGTTTCTGTATTTTTTGTTTTTGTTTGTTTTTTTTCTTCTTCTTGTTTTGTTTGGAATTTTTCAGAGTTTTCACTGCATGCAATGTTGGCGGCAATTTCTTGGCCTGACACCCGCTGGTAGTTTCCATACGCTTTCAGAGGGTATCATGGCACTGGCACAATGTTTCACCAAAGAGCATGAAGAATTTCCCAAACCATTTCAGTCGATTTTTATTTTCAAAGATGGCCAAACTGTGCATTAGATATCTCTGTTAGAATACAGTCTCGTGATACACAAATCCAATGAACAAATTCGAATGTTCTTTCTGGGAAACGCACATCAGAAAGGGCTTAGATTAGATTTGAATCAATCATACTGGATTTTGGTCAAAATGCTATACCATGCCATATGCCATGCATATATGTATCTGGGTCCGCAAGGGTATTGAATACTTCGACCTCTCGGAGCCTCTCGGAGCCAGCGTTCCTTTAATGCTGAGCTCTGCGACCGGCAAACGCTGAACATAATGAGTTTGTTAAGTGTAATTGGGTAGTGCTTTGGGTCTTTGGCCGTTTCTGATTTGGACTCCCGGCAAAAAGTACGAGTGCGACTACGACTACGAGTACGAGTACGAGCATTTTTGGTTGGTTTTTTCGAGCGATGTCTGATAGCGTTCGGTCCGGGTCCGCTGCCAGAAATGGGTCAAACACATCGAGCGATATGTCGTGTGGTAAGTATAGATTACTTTATTATTATTTATTTGCCTTGCATGGGGTTGGGAGCTGGGGTGTGGGGAGCTGGGGGCTGGTGGCTGCTGCACGTTTCGGCCATTCGATTTGGCTAATTTAGAAAATTGCCTCGTTTTGTGGCTGGTGCCGCCTGGTGGCTGGTTGCTGCTGGCTGCTGCCTGGTGGGATCTGAATCTGGCCACTGCCACACATAATCGATCAACCAGATACAAAAGACACCCAAAACAAATTGGAAAGCCATCGATCTGTGGGCATTTTCCATGCATCCAGAGCAACAAGCAGGGACAGGGATCACTGTACAGTGCGGTACCTTTATTGTAATATCAAATCGTACAAAATTGTTGGGCGCAAAGCATTCAACTCGATTCGAGTCCATTTGGAGTGTCTGTCTGTCAGTTTGTGTTTCGGGGGCTCATCAATCATCCATCATTCAAAGCGAAAAGAGTTGCGATTGAAGCGAAAGCAACGCGGCATCGAAATGAAGCAAAAACAAAAATCAAACACAAATGAAATGAAAATCAAAGCAAATAAAACGTCACGAGCTTTGGCTTTCTCCACTCTTTCCTACGGCTCTGTCTCTATCTGTATCTTCAATCCCAACTCCCGAAAAGTATCTTTATCTATCATTGTGTTTACCTCTATGTATTGGCTTCCTATGGGACCATCTTTGAGTACAGATGCCCTTCCGAGAAAGGAGCCATTTGCGAAATAAGTAAGACATTATTTTATGTGGAAATGTAAATCCTACTGAGCGAAACCCCTATTTTAACTGTGGCAATTCATCCATCCATCCACCTGACACTCCAGAGTTGTCTAATTAATACGAGTTTTTTGTTTACCGGTATGCGAATTATGAAAGTGCTAAAAAGACAAAGCGCCATAAAATCAGCCAAAAGGAAAAGTGGAGTAAAGCAGCAAGAGAGAAAGGAGAGGGATTTCAAAAGAGGAAAGCATGAGGCATGAGGTATGAGGTAGGAGGTGCATGAGCGATAGATACTCGTAATTATATACATATGTGTGTATGTATGCGGACAAGACACGAGTGGAAAAAGAGGAGGAGCAGTAGGGGGCACTTGTAACATGATGACCCTGATGACGATGTCGATGTTGATGTCGATGTCGATGTTATTGCGTCTCTTGGCACGACTCTGCTCCACTCTGGCCGGGTACAATGGGGCGTATGCGTTAAATTGAGCGCGTCGTGCCCACAACAATCCCATGGGTGTGTGTTCGAGTGTGCTCCGAGTAAGTGTGTGTGTGTGTGAGTGTGCTCACACCATGACATGGACATGTGCTCAGTCATTTACGGGCCACAATCACACAAAATAAAATTGCACATTGCGATCGTCATCGTCACCATCCCATCCCATCCCATCCCATCGTCATGGCGAGCTTTTCTTGATGAGACTTCTTCAATTTCAGTTTGCTGATTGTATCTGATTGCTTTGGCTGCGGCTTCGGCTTCGGCTGCGGCGTGGGCGTCAGCCGTATAATTAACACATTGTTATTGTATCTTTGAGCCTTGCCGTCTCTGTATCTGTATCTGTGACTGTGGCTGGCCGTATCTGTGTGTGTTGCAATGTTCGCTAGTGTTTGGCTGAGTAATGGGGCAATGGGGGATCGTGCCTAAGTGGGCGTTAAATGGCCGCCTCAATGCGTCCATCATTATCGTGATCATCGTCATCATCATCATAACCGCCAGCCTCTTGGGTAGTCCCACTTATCGCCTTGCACCAAGCGGACACACGATAAACGATCGCAGCAGTAGTGTGGATGCAAATGAGAGTCCAGGAAGAGCCGTACAATCAAACGGCAAGCTTTTTTACATGCCGAAAGATATCAGAGTTGGGGATGTAGTAGGAATAGGCTTACAAATTTTAAATACTGAAGATTTAATGCAGTACTGTAAGTGACTAAAATAATGTACAGTTTTCCCTTGACTCTTACAACCTTATGAGGATCCAAATGCTAGTAATCCTTAAAACAACAAACATAACCTCACATTGCCAGTCAGCTACTGGCGTTTAACAACACTGGCGGCACTGTACAACCCTCAAGAATTGTGCCAAGATTTCCGCATACACTTCTTTTAAGCGAGGTTTGCCTTTGGCAAATCTTCTGGCCCCTCTTTCGCATTCCCCTCCCCATCCTCCGATCCTCAAAGACATTCGCCAACACTTTCGTTGCATTTCCCAAGCCTCTCCATCACTCACATCATACTTATACTCATATTCATTTCAGCCTTATCCATTTTCACCATCGCATCGCCTGAAGCCGACTTGCGGCTGTGGTCGGGACAGAGCCAGAGCCACAGACAGAGGCAGAGGCTGTGGGGCACTCCCCAGTCAAAGCCGCCCCGCTGCATCCCCTGTGGCAAGTCATCAGCGGCTCTATGAAATTTTCCGGCACTTTGTTGGCACTTACAGCACCGCATGCGTGTAAACACTCCGATCAGGTCGTGGGTTGTTTCGTGTCTGTCTTCCAGTCTATCTCTCTCTCCTGGTTCCCGTCACCGTAACCGTAGCCGTCACCGTCTCTGTTTCTCACTATCTCAGTTGCTGTCTCAGTCTCCGTCTCCGTCTCAGTCCCTGTCTGCATCTGTATCTCATAAATTTAAAAATCAAAAAGCCAAAAACCAAAAAAAAAACTGCAGTCGTCACTTTCACTGCTGCACCGATCACCCAACAACAGGTTGGGTGTTCCACATAAATATGGAGTCGAGGGAGAAAAGTACGAGTATATTCGTGTCTGTGTCGCTTAGCTTTGACCTTTCGTCTGTCAATGTCAGGCAGCTCTCCTCTTTTGACAGAGAACTTTCACTTTCCAGCGATTGAGCGATTGAGCGATTCAGCGATCCAGCAATCACTCTGAGCTGTTTTCCAGTACCTTTGAGTACCTTTCAGTAACCTTTGATATTTGCCCATATTCTGGAGTTGTACCGTATTCGTATTCGTGATCGGATCGTAAGTAGTACCCATGCACCACTCCAGTTGGCGGCGGGGGAAGACTGATAGATGGTATATAGTACGGGGTTTCTTGCAATGACAACTGTCATCGTGTCTGGGTTATTTATGAGGTCGTTTCAGAGTCTTGCATTCATAACGAAATGTTGGCAATTAGCTGCTTTTTATGTTACATTTTAATGACAGTTTTGTCTCCGTTTCTGTACACCACGAGTCTTAGTATTTTTCTCCAGTTTTTTCGTGTCATGTTTTCCGCATTGAGATTGAGGCGAGCCAACCTTGAAGTCGAAGCAGCAACTGCAAGCCAAGCACTTCATTTGTCTTCATTTGCAATTCGATTGCACTTGACTGTTGGCCGAAAAGAATCTGGCCAGAACCAGCCTCAGTCTCAGTCTCAGCTTCAGCTTCATAATGAAGATCATGCTGACGATGATGATTATGATTATGATGATGATGACTCAGCTGAAGCTGTAGCTCAAGTTGAATCTTAGCCGGCCGGCGATGCAGGCGGTCAATGTCAGTTCGGTTCAGGGTGGGAGGCCCAGAGAGAACATATGCACATACGAGTACGTGTATGCCTGAGAAAATCCAATCGGACGAGCTGCCGAGAATCGCATTTCAAGACAAACCACTTGCCAGGCAGGCAGGCAGGCAGGCAGGCAGGCGGCTAACAGCCTCAGCCGGGCCAAGCACATGCTGGCCATTAATTGTCAATAATAATTGCTTACTCTGAGAGATGCGGCTCGGGGTCCACACGGCGTATGCTTGATGCTCGATGCTCGATGCTATAAATTACGAGGTGAGGGTGAGGCTGCTAGTGAGGCTGCTATTGCGGCTCTGTCTCTGACTCTGGCTCTGAGGTCTGGTGTTCATTATGCTAGAATAAATGGTTTCTATGCCATGGTCTGGGACAGCCTCAGTGTCGGCAGTGTCGGCAGTGTCGACAGTGTCGACAGTGTCGGAATGACACCAAAAGCCAAGCACAACCAAATTAATGAAAACTGAACAGCTGAACAAACGAACAAGTAAACTTGACTGCCATTTAAGATGTTTGGTTGTTTGGTGTGTTGTTGGAGCATAATTAAATTTGCATTTTTCTCATCGCTGTGAAAATCCGTCGGTCGAGGTTGCAGCCAACACCAGCCCCAGCCCCAGAAACGGGGCACGCCCCAACTACAACGAGTATCTACAAGTATTTGTGCTCGTGTTCATGCTCATGCTCGTACTCGTAAAGCGAAGCATTACTCATCTCGAGACCATCTCGAAGATCTCCTTGGCTATCGATCATTTGTTTCGACTTCTGACTTTGGGAGTGCTCCGTTTTGGCGATTGCCAAATCATTGCTTTCCAATCAGTTCCTGCTTCCGCATGGGTCAAAGGCAACACACGAGTACGCATTGTGCGGGTGCGGGCGACCCAACCCAGTTGGCGCGTAATGCATAACTTGGGTATCCATAATTGCCAGGCTCGGTCTGCCAATGTACAATTGAACTTTAAAGTTCACAGTGAGCGGAGAGCGGAGAGAATGACATTTAACTTGACCAGCATAAGAGGCAGAAGAGTTCTGTGCAAAATGTCATGCCGGCGAAACAAAAGGAACAAAAGATTCAAGACACGAACTCGACAACAACGAAAACAACAGCAACAGCAACGGCCACGAAACAGCAGCAGCAGCAGCAACAGCATTGGCTTGTGGCATGGGAGTGGCTTGGCACGGCACCACTGCACCATCGGATATCAGATATCGAATATCGGATCGGTTTATATATGCTGGTTCCATCTTCAACTCGATTCCGTATTCAGCAAAGCAATTGGCATTCGAATTCGCATTCAATGTAGAATTAGGTATTTCAGCTCAATGTTAGACCTCATTTATGTCTTCATAGAATGAATGTCTTTGTTTCGGTTTTGTTGTCTCGGTTTTAACTACGTTTCAGTTTCAATTTGAGCTTCAGTTTTACTGATTGCTCGCCAATTATGCCCCAGAAGAAGCAGCTGAAGACTGAAGACTGGCGGCGCGACGCTTGATAAATGAGTTTGCTCCGATTTGAATACGTATAACATGCTCTAACTTTAGCATTGGAGCTAATTTCTACACACGCGGCAATTAGCCATCTTTTAGCCATGAACCAAGTTAATTTGGTTTCGGCTTCCATTTCCATTTCAATTTCTGAGCTCTGAGCTCCGAGTTCCGTGCCTGGCATGCCAACATGATCTCCATAAGGTACGAGTATGCATAAGAGGTTCGATTTTATGTGGTCTGCGGAACGGGTACTCGTACTCGCACATGCCCCGACTGTGCAACGCGACTATCCTATCCCGGGAGAGAGAGAGACGGTTCCTATAAATCTTCCACTCAACGGTTTGCCGGCTCATTGATTTATGGGTCTGCAGAGTGGCAGGCGGGAACGGGGGGCCGCCTTATGCATAGTATCCATCCGTGATCCACCCCCTCTTTCTGGTAGCGCGAACACAAATACAAACAAATGCCTTTATTTATGACAACTTCAGTACGAAGCCGCCTGCACTTAATTGAGTTGCCTTGTGCGCTCAATCTACGAGTAGATAGCTCAATGCTGGCTCCGCTACTGTGAGGCTGTGGCTACAGCCACTGTACCTGCACTGCTTTTATGTCCCAAGAAGGGGGCTGGGGGGAAAAATTCACATAAAGTCGTAAAATGCATTCATTTGGTTCGTGTGGAAAAAGTGGAAAGACTGGAAAGAGTGGAAAGAGGATATGGTCTCAGCCAAGGTCAAAGTACCTCAAGGTTATCGTATTGTCAAGTCAAGGAAGAACCGCAGCATTAGCATATGTTTCAGCTATTCTTTTATTAGGAATCATACTTTCTATTTAATACTTAAACTTATGCCCAACAAGACTGCTTTTTTGGCGACTGCTTTCGATCTCTTTTAGAAAAATAAGCATCGAGTCGACTTAATTCACCTTCCAGATTCGATCTCCAATTATCTCTCACAAGCGTTCTGCAACCTTTTCTGCAACCTTGTCCATTCCTTAACTATGCAGCATTTGAAATATACATATTTCCATATCATATCATTTCGAGTCCACGAAAATGTTCATTCAGCTTTTGCGCCACAAGCAAATGGAAAGTCGGAGGTCAAACATAAAGGACTTCAACAGAACAAACCTTAAGCATCGCTTTTAAAGGAAAGCTTTTCAGCTTTTCCAACTCCGAGAAAATACGTTAATCTTTGGCTATCCCAAAGGCCACAAGGACCCAAAGGAGCATTGCAAAAATATTGTTTTCACCAATGGCATACATAGATATGTGCAGCCTTTTGACTTCAGGAAGTCTATTTCTACTTGGGTCAAACTCAGCTCCAATTACCAGTCTCCAGTCTCCGTTCTCCAGTTCACAATAACCTGTCGCTGGGGTTATGCGTTTCGGCTCTGGGCCCCGTATGTGTTATCATTAAATTGAGTCTGACTCTGACCCCGGCATCGTCATTGAAATGATTCATTAAGCTGCAGTTTTACGCCAGACTGAGTTTTGCTTGTAATTAGAGCTCGTCGCGGCTGAGACTAGGGCTAGAGCCCCCCCATGGGGCATATTTCCGGCTGACATCAGGGCTATTGTGTTGGTTAATGGCTTACAATGCGTTAAGTGTTGTAATGACTATGACCCGGGGCTGGGCCATGAGTGTGGAACTAAAAATGGAAAATGGAGCTGGAACTTGATCCGGGGCACCTGTTCTACAGAGCCACCTGATGGTCTCATGCCCCAGCTCAGGCGTTCGTTCGGCCATAACTCAATTTGTTAACACAATTCCCCAGCTGACAGAGTGAAGCGTTGCATGCCACGTTTCAGCCGCACCATTTGCCACACGTCAACCGAAGACGAGGACTGGGACTTGAGCTGGAGACTGTGACTGTTACTGAGACCAGAGACCTGAGCCTGAGCCTGACATTGGCCGCCCGATCGACTAATTGAACATGACATTTTCCAATAAACAACAATTACTTAATGTCCGCTCATTCTTTGCCTGACCTTAGGCAGAGACTCTTTTCGAAATCGTTCAGCTTCAGCTTTAGCTGGAGCTTCGACTTCGGCTTCAGTTTGTGTTTTGGGTCTGTGAAAATGCCATAAATTATCGAACGATCTCTCTGTACTTGGCTCTGCGATGAGCTTCAATGTCAAAACCAAGCCAAGAACAACAATGCCGAACAGCTAAATGTCAAACATTTTGCTTGCGAATTCTTGGCCAGCATCTGTTCTGTGTTCTCTGTTCTCTGTCCTCTGTCCTCTGTTCCCTGGCAATTGAATTGAATGAAATACTCGTGGAAATGATTTGTTATGGCTTTTCACGAACATCAAAATGCCAGCAAGCCAGCATCCAGCAGCCAGAAGCCAACGGAAAACAAGGCACATTAGCTGCTGCATTCGATCTGATAAATCTAATTTGTTAAAGTCAAGCTGGTGTCGGGGTCACCATTTGGCGGAGTCATCGAAATCCCCTTAGCATTGTATCGGCTGAAAAGGGGTTACAAACACACATTCCAATCAAGTGGCAGGGTCACCATATGGCGGGGTCACCTGTCACCTATTATGAAAAAACTCTAAGAAGAACCTATACAATATTAAGTTCTGATTTAGAATTCGATACGCAAGCTATCCCTTTCGCAAGGACAAAAAGTGTTTTCGATTCCTTTTATGTATGGTATATATACATATATATAACGATACTCGTGATAATCATACGTAGGAACGGATGGATCTCAGCGAAAATATTATGTGTTTCGTGATCTGTATTGCATTTTTAATGGATAACTTCAAACATTTTCAGATTATTACTCTAAATGGACTGATTTAAAGAGAGCTACTCCCCTGACAATCTTCTTTTGGCAGTCCCACTAACGTGGGTGTCCATCTCTGATCTAACCCCACTGTTCCTTTAAGAAAAACCCTTCGAGCAGCTAGGATATATTAATATACATATATGAATATATCAATATTGTTTACGGAGATTTGGGTTGGTTTTGGTTGTACAGTATGTTTGATATGGATGGGATTTGGTTTTAGGTACCCATATTTTATTCGGTCTGCGAAATTCCCAGTACCCTGAATGCGGGGTATCATTGCAGGCCGGCTTTCTGCCTCCCAAAAGCGTTGGCAATCCGCTTGCCAACCACTTGATCTGCCATTATGTGTATTTGTTACCATTATTAATCTAATGAAACTGCCAGTTAGTCACTCACACACTCATTCGCTGGCGGTGGCGATGGCGATGGCTGGCTCACCAAGTTGGCTCAATGGCTGCAATGCTTGGCCAAGAGCAGTTGCAGTGGCAAAAGCTTTCCTGAGTGCGCTCGTTTCTGTCTCAGACTCCGTCTCTGTCTCGGTCTATGTGTCTCGGTCTCCGTCTACGACTCCGTCTTAGTTGCTGGCAATAATAGCATTTAAATGGCTCTTTTAAATATTATTTATGACTTTGCTAACTGTTGCATGACATAAATGTGTGGCTCGGGCTGTTGTCGTTCTGTATCGCGCTGTGACCCTCAGGCTCTCTTCCACACATAAGAACATGGCCGAGGGAGTCACAGACAGACAGACAGACAGACAATTACCTTATTTGTAAATTATGTTTAGATCACATCAAATACGAGTACTCTTTGGCAATGCCTGGCCACGAATGTGTAATAAATTACTGTATCGTAATCATTCTCGAGAGAACTTTTCCCATCATTAAGTCTCATTAGAGCTGGCTGCCTTTGTCTCTGTCTTTGTCTGTGGTTCTGGTGTACACCCGCTAACGTTCTTCCCTATCGCCATCGCCATCATCTACAACATCCACATCATCAGTATCTGATTATCTGAGTATCTGACTATCTGAGTGTTGGAGAACGAAGAATGAAGAATTTGTAGAAATAATTATATATAATGCTGACTGGCCAAGGACGGGCTAGTTAGTTTCGTTTTGTTTCTGAGGTTTTCCCATTTTCATACTTTGTTCTACTGGCTGACTAACTGAATGACTGATTGACTGACTGACTGACTGACTGACTGACTCGTTGCATGCCTCACTGATCATTGTGCAGCGGCTGAGCGCTTCGTTGAGCATCGCCTTTGTGCTACTCAACTGCGACTGTGAATGCAGTGTGTCTGTGCCTTTATATACTTACTCCTATGAGTACAGTACAATACAATGCTGGTACGAGCAGTATCTGCATTCTATGCTCAGTCCTACGAGTATTCATGTACTTCTGATTGCTTGTGCAATGCATCGAGCTGCGCCTTCGAGTGGGTGCCGTCAGTCAGTCGCGGATTTGGCGTCCAATTCTGAGACAAAGGCAAACTCGTCTCTGTAGGTGCGGTGGGTGATGGTTGCGGATGGGGCAGGGACAGGGGTTGAGGTTGAGAGTGGGGTTGGGGTTGGGGACTGAGAATCAATGTGCTTGAGTGTGGCGTGTGGAGCCAGCTACAATGAATGCGTCCGTCTCACATATGATTGCATGTGGCAGCCAATCAAGTGTTGAAACAGATGTGGAATAACCCGAATGCGGTTCACTCCACTTCATTTCAGTGTTGTCAGGCAAACAAAGGTGCTGCTTCAGCACTTCACAGCACTGTTTGCCAAGCAGGTCATCATACATACATATATGAGAAGATCAATGTCAAAAGTAGAGCCAAAGATTCTATCAAGCAGTGCTCGACTGCTCTGAAACTGTACCAATCGTCAGTTCTTCAGGAAGTACAAGAAGTAGTCCAGAAGTGCTGCCCCCCACAAGGCACGTGCCGTTTGAATCACTCACAAAGAGATTCAGCCAATCGGCTAATTACAAGAAAATGGAAAGGAAAAGGCATCAAAACCGTATCAAAAACACATCACAATAAATTCCAAACAATCAGACAGCCACAAGTACGAGTACGAGTAGTGTGCAAAAAATCCAACTATGATTAACGATGCGGCTTTGATTCCGATACCGATTCCATTTGATTTGATTTCAGCTGATTTGATTGGCTTCGACGGTTGTGGCTGCGGCTGCGACTGCGGCTCGGTCCGGGTCTCGACCCTTTCAAAATATTTACTGACAAGGGCGCACGCGCCCGCGCCCTAAGATTGTGAGAGTTGAAAAGTGTTTATTTTTTGGCAACATTTGACGGTCACCGGCAGTACGAGTGGGAGCGGGAGTGGGATGGGGAGTGGGAGTACGAGTACAAGTGAAATGGAGGCAAATCAAATGGAATGAAATGGGGAAAAAATCCATTACCATTACTATTACGATTAATATTACTATTTCTATTGCCAGATCAATGTGTTTTTGTGTCTCGCTGAATGGCTAATTAGATTGCAATTGCACACTTGGCGTATGCGTGATATATCTGATACCGAGTATCTCTGGCTGTGCCGCCAAAAGCATTGGGAGCACTGAGTCAGCACAATGCGGCCGCAAACACGTTTCCAGGCCAAAAGCCCAAAACTGGCAGCGGCCCGGCCTGGAACCTGGGGGCCGTGGCACGTACAGCGGACGGTAGACAGTGGACAACGGACAGCGGACAGCAGGCAGCGGATAGCGGATAGCGGACAGCACTCAATGTGCAGCAAACGTTTACACGTAATTCGTTTGGTTTTTGTGTGTGTCTTTTTGGCCAACAAGGTGAAGGTTAGGCGACAAAAGCCCCCAAGCCAAAAACCGAAAACGAAACCGAAACCGAATACTCGTCGAACAAAAAGCAAACCGCTAAATGCCAAAACTGTCGCCAAACTGCCGCCTCAATGCTCCGTGACCGATACCGATACCGACACCGACCGATCTGTAATGGACACCCGATACCACCCGATGCTCGATGTTACAGCCTGCCCCATATAAACGTAAGCCCAATCTCTAAGCCACTCTCATGCCCCAGCTCATGCTCATGCACATTCTCATGCAAATTGCACCTTTTTGGCCTGCCAAAACAATTTGCTGTCCGAATGCGGGGCAATTATTTATTTTTATTAACCTGCAACCCCCATATAGTACTCGTATAAATGGCTATATGTACGAGTATATATGTATATATATAAGACATGGCATGGTACTTTTTCCGCTTCGCTCTTGCGGCATTTAGTGGCAATTTGTTATGCAATTAATCTAATGGCCGAACAAAACAGAGCCACGAATTTGTTCAGAACTAAGTGTCGGCCAGAGATCTCCACGGCAGTGAAAGAAAAATCACCAGCTGCAGTTGCTGGTGCAAGATGGCTGAATAGAAGGAACTGCAAATACTATAGAAGATCAAACTCCTTAATCGGCGTATTGATTACCCAGTTTTTATATCACACTCAATCAACCCAAAGGAAGCACTTCAAAGTAAGGGTTTAACTGCTGATTGAAACAATGCCTAAGCCCATTTAATAGCCACCAATTGGTGGGCTTTGATCCGATACGATCCGCTATGCCCTCCCCTTCATTAATAATGATGTTTTTTTGGGGTGCTCTTTGGAAACATTGTAATCAGAGTGGAGCGCACTTGATGCCACAGCCACAGCCAGAGCCAAAAGAAAGAGGAACATTAAAACAACACTTGGGCCAGAGGGCAGCCATCATCTGTCTGCGCAGAGCCCTGAAGTGGCAACATGCCACAAAGTACAATCGCAATCACCGGACTCTGTATTGGAGTCGGGGTCGGGGCTGGAGTCACAATCCCAATCACAATCCCAATCCTGAACCCAATCCAAACACCAAATGATGGCTGACATCTTTGAGCGGCATGCGGCAAGCGGCAATGCAAACAGAGGCCCAAATGATTGTTTACTCAATGGTTGGCTCATCCTCCCTCCGGTTTTCGGCAGCTGCTAAACTGATGTCTGATTGATTTTCGTTTGAGAGCGAGAGTGAGACTGGGGACTGGGGACTGGGGTCTAGGGTGATTACAACATTCCCTAACTGATCATTATGGGCATAACGCAATTTGCATTTAAGCGTTCAAATCTGTCTGTCTGTCTGCCTGCCTGTACGTGTCCGTATCTCTCGTTTCTATCTGTCTTGTTGTTGGTCTTTACAGTTTGCTGGCTTTTGGGAAATGGAACGTTTGTTGTGATTGATTGCAATGGCCAATGGCCAGCGGTGCGTGTCGAAAATGGCCAAAATGTCCAATGGGCCCTGCGTTGGTGCGATCGGTGCGATCGGAGCGGTCAGAGCCGAGCAATTACGTTGTTTTCACTGCGATAGCGAAAGAAGACATCATTAAGTTCGAATTAGTCGCTTGCCACATCGCCACACACACACAGACATACACACTTATCCCCCATTTTGTTGAACAAATTGCGCCAAATATCCGACACATAAAGGAATAAATCAAATGAAACACAGCATAAGCCAGAGTTTAACGCTTGTAACTGCCTGCGATCACAGTCGAAATGTTAGGACGAAAGAGAAACACACAAAACGCAATTAATCAGCGGCCGGACCTTCGGAATGAAAGTCCACAAACCGAAGCAGGATTGCTCTTTTCGGGGAGAGCTTTGGGAGGATAATGAGCACTGCTCTCACTGGACTAATCCTCTGGGCACCAAGAAATACCAATTGATCAGTTTTGAACCCTTTGGAACCCTTTCTTGTCTTACTAAGCAATGCCAAAGAATCACGGAATGGCATGGCCATTAATAAACCATGCAACAGAAAGGTATCAAGATATACCTCATAAGCTATCGATTTTACCCTATCGAAGGGTATTCGTGGTCAATTTATGTATAAATCTAAGGCCCAGCATGTCGCACATTTTCATTAATTTATTTAATGTTGCAAATAAAATGCAAAAACTGATAAAACGAAAGAAAAGAAATACATTTCAAATGTGCCGCTCCGCTCCGCTCTCCGCTCTGTTTTGCTCTGGTGCGCCGTGGATTTTGATTAATTTGTGCCCGCCCGCCACTTTCGCCCAATGTAGAGCAGATCGACGGGACGGGATATGGGGATATGGTCCGTGTGATATTAATGAGTTGAGCTAATTATGCACCCAGCAACAATCACCAGCACCCTCTCCCACACCCGCACCTGCTTCGGATTATATAAGCGAAGCTTCTCATCGATACTAAACTGGAGTGTTATCGATCGTTCGATTTGCATAACTCGATGATCTACGATCGATTCAGTTGACTCCAAATCGCATTTGGGTTGTCGCTACCGTACGGCGATGTCATTTGTTTTCCTTGTCGATTGCCCAATTGAGTCTTGCCCTGGCCGGGCTGATGGATGGCGGCATTTCTTTCAGCTTCATTCAGCGTTTTATTAACGAGTACATTTTGATTTTGATTTGGATTTTGATTTCGATTCGCATTACCCAATAACGAAACGCAAACGCAAAGGCAAACACAGCCACAGCCAGCCCAAAAATGTGTGTAATTACACTCAGTCGGGCCCACTGAGGACTGAGGACTGAGGCGGTCTCCATTCAAACAGTTCGCTGAATTTAAAGGTTAAGCCTCACCATTTAAATTTAACAGCCCCAGACACAATGCCCGGCCACGTCAAGCGATAAACGAAATGGGGCTTTGTTCCAATTTTATGTAGTACTTAGCTCGTAGTCGGTTTCTGGCCTGGCCAAAGTTCAAAATGTTAATTGCTGGCAAAAGGCAAAACGCCTTCACGGCAATGGTCAGGAAAGCAGCGGTGGGCTGCACAGAAACCCCCCCCAAAACCCCAAACCCCAAAACCCAAAAACCCAAACAAATCAACTAAAAATGCGGCAACCAGCAAACAAAAAGTCGATCAAGAGAACCGCACAATTTGGAAATATGTAAAGGGCATTTGGGTTGAGCCGGGGAATCCCCAATCCCCTTCTATAAATATGATGTGTATACTGCTGTAATTGTTCGAAGAACTTACTGCTAAAACAAAGCTATAAAAAGTTAAGTATTTTGTCGTAATGGGAGCCATAATAAACTCCTAATAAAGTCCCGAAGGAGTGGACGCTATTCATGGGTCAGGTAACGGCAGCTGACATCAGATAACCTAATTAGATATTCCTTTCTAGTGCTTGAACCTTCCGATTTTTCTCTAAGAGAGCAGCGTGTCATCTAAACCACAAATAGGCGTAAGGAAGTATAGTATACATTTTCACAGAACCTGCCAAACCTTTCTTTTGTCACACTTTCCGAGTTGGCTGAAATTTAAAGTTGATTGTAGTGCATTTACTCTAGTAAATTAAATCTATCAAAAGCATTTGCATGGCATCTTTTCACACTCAATTTATATTAAACAAAACACTCAAGATCAACACTCCTTTATACCCATTAGTCTCACACACACACACACTTCTCCCCCCATCGATTTTCCAAATACAAGTTCAATTGTGGAGCCAGCTCTCTTTTGGGCACTGAAAACGCCCACAGGCCCACGCCCACGGGGTCCCACAGCTGTGAACAACGAACAACTATCTGCAACTAGAGACAACGGCAAGAGATACGCGCCACAGTAGCCAGAAAATTAAACTCAACTCCAACGGTAGTCCAAGAAGAGAAGTGAGGAAAAATTATATTCAAAATACATGAAAGGGAATCAGATACTTTGGGTGAGCCGCAGCTTGTATACTCTTGTTGTTGGTTGGGGACAAGACCCTACAGCATCCACTTTTCAAGAGTCCGAATTAATTAAGAATCTGTGGAATGTGTGGTCATCTGTGAACAGGGTTAGTGGTGGACTATACGCTTAGAAGATACTCCTAGAGTTCTTGTACTCACAGTCTCTGCTTGGGTCTATGCATGTAAACCCTGTATGTAAGGGTATGTATGTGTCGTGCTCGCTCGTAAAAACGGAGCAATTGACAGGCCCAGATCTGTCTCCCTCAATGTGGGCCCCCGGGCAGCCGATCGGCAGTCGATCGGCAGTCGTCGTCGATACTCATAAATTGGATAAATAATAAATTGAATATTGTGCGAGTATAAGTATGTATAAGTATAAGAAGTATGTGTGTGAGAGTACATGCGAGTACTTGTAGCACAATACTCAAATAATGTTGCATGCAACATCGATTATATGGCTTTGGTTTCGGCACTGGCTCTGTCTCTGTGTCTGGCTCTGTCTCTGCGATTACGTTATGGCCAAGTATATATGATTTTTTTGGGGCCTTTTCACTTATTATTACTTATTATTTGTATTATGCGAGCTGCGCTCATTAAATTTCATTCATTGTGCAAATGAATGGCAATTGTTTGGCTCGTTTTACGGATTTCAGTACCGAGCATCTGCGTTGAGCGTTCATATAATGCGCGCTGAGGGTGGGGGTGGGGTGATTCTTACACGTCTGAGACTGAGATCTAACCCAAATTGGGTGCTGCCTCGCTGCATCCCCATTCCCCCGCCACCGCCCCCATTATCATCAGTCCAACATCTTGGTGGCTCTTTGACAACTCATGGCTGGGAAAACTGTCACAAGGCTTGCGGTTGGGCTGCTCAGTGATGCAATCTGAGGTCTACTTGGGTTTGACTTTAGCTCAATGAGTTGCTAAATGTAAGTGTAGTACTATGAAGATATATCCATGCTGGTATATGTACATCTCTATTCTGTGTCTCTTGGTGAGCTGAGCATCTTCATTGCCAGCTGCAGCTTCAGCTGACATCTCCTTTGATTACAACACCAATCGAGTCAGCCGAATCGAGCATTGAAACGTAACTAGGCATTGTTTTTTTTTTTTTTGTTTTTTTGGCCAAGGCAAAACAGGCAAAATCTGGGAAGTCTGGGAAAACTTTTAGCAATGGATGTACACTGGAACCTGTGGCACACTCACTCACACTCACTCAATGACATAATGACACAGAGACGGAGACAGCGGCAAATGTTTTGGAAAAACATTCGCCAGATGCGAATGCAGATGGAGTTGTCTCGGAGTCGGAGTAGGGGTTGGGGTTCGGGCTGGGACTGGGACTGGGGTTGTGGCTGTGGTTCGGGGAAGACGCCACAGGCCATCCATGACAAAGGAAAACATACGGAAGCAAGTGCAAAATGCGGTCTGTGGGTCCCCAGTCGGAGCTCGAAACTCTCCTCTATTCCAGTAATTGCTGAAGATGTCGTAAGCGCGGTGAGATGTCTGGGAAAATGTTATTTGATACCCGCCTTTGTCTCGGGGGTCGGTCGCGTCTTTCCATGTCATAGTTCCCCTCTCCCCGAATTGCCTCTGGCCCTGTCCCTGCCCCTGCCCCTATCCCTGTCTCTATCTTTTTCTTTTGATTAATTTTGTGCCTTTCTTTGATGCCATCCGTCTGCTTTCGCCCTTTTGTTATATAGTCTGTTTGAGTGTTACTGACAAATTAGCAAGTCTTGGCAAGGTTTATGTAGTTTTGCTCTCGCTCCCCGCTCTTTTTCCCCGCTTGCACCTTCCTTCTTCTGCAGCAGTGTGTGGGGCAGTTAATTGAACTTAAGTGCCAGACAAATGTTGCAATATCTATTACTGATAATGATGATGTGATATGCACGTACTCTTGCATATCTTGACATTTCCGTGGAGAATTCAAAAGAGGAATATAGTGGAGAAAAAACATACTATTCAGTGGAACTTATTTCCCCAAGACTATGAATGATAATTACTACTATAATATCTCTCTCTCTTTCTCTAGCAGCTTAATTTCGATATCCCGCTGATATCCCCCCAAGTTATCACAGATATTGTAGCCATTTCTCTCTGATTTCATAGAATTAGTCTTTAGCTGAAACAAGTTAACTCCGAAATCGAAGCAGCTACAACGAAACCTGGCCAAAGTGAAAGCGGGGCCACAAATCAAAAGCCAGCAGCCGTAGCCAGCAGCCAGCAGTCAGCAGCGGAGCTCAACTTGACACTGGTCATTGGCCATTGCCCGCTGATGGTCGACCATCAGTCGACGGTTGACGACTTTATGCGCCATAATTCTCGGCTCCCAAGACAATGCCCAGAGATCAGCGGATAGACCGCGCGAAAGGTAGATAAATAGAGACGCGACGCTGATAGAGATGGGGGGGTTGCAGATGGAGATGGAGAAAGAGAGTTTCACTTTCGCAGACAGCGTTAATTAAATCACAGATGCAGAGGTGCAGAAGGTGCAGAAGTCGAGGCAAAATGATTGGACTTACCATTATGAGTGGCTGCTGGCGCTTCCTGATGGGGCTTGCCCATCGCCAGGGTGGCCAGGGACAGCAGAACGAGCAGCAGGCAGCCGCCGACCAGCAATCGATTTGTGGTAATCGATCTTGTGGCTGCTTTTGCTCCTGCTGCTCCTGCTGTTGATGGTGACTTTAACGATGATATTCCTGATGATTTTCTGCTAGTGGGAGATGAAGATGTTGCTGGGGTTTTGGATATGCTCTGCCTGCTGCTGCTCCTTGGGCATCTGCTCCTCGTATTGGCTATCATTGTCACTGCTTCGCTCTGTCGCTTTTGGTTCTATTCTGCTGTTGAATGAATTCTTGATATGGTTAGACTCTTCACTTTTCCCATCGCTCGAAAAGCGAGTTCGAAATTAATGACAACACTTGCAACAGCAATGCAGCAGGGGCAGCTGCAACAGCGACAGCAACAGCAACAAAATGCAACTGCAAAGTGAAATTTCACTTTCCTTGATTCAAGTGGATTTGGCGCTGCAGAGTGGAGTCCAAGAGCAAGTCGTGCCACAGACACAGCAGCACATATATACATGTGTGTGTGTGTGAATGTGTATGTACATATATGTGTGTATGTGTGGGGTCACGCACTCCAGCAAAACGAGGGGATACCCTAACTAGCCGAGAGTATGAACAGATATCTCGATTTGGAGACAACTCGATTAAGAGTCTTCGATCACTTCGAATCTACTCTACCCTCTCTCTCTCTCTCTCTCTCGCTCTCGCTCTGTACTAATATAAATACTTTAAGATGGAAAATTCGAAATGGAGACCCTTATAGAAGACTTTGACTGGAGAAGCTAAAAGAATTCTATGACTTGAGGATCCTCGAATAACGTAGCTGATTTTCAAGTTCAGATTCTGATTTAAAATACAATCTTGGAATCTTCTATTTGTGGACTTAAAAGTTCAGCCATCGAAGTAGAATCTTTGGAACTATTTTTGGATATCTACATAGATTCCAAATAAAAGATTTGATTCTTTTTTAGAAAACTTCTCTTTGGAGGACTTGCTCCATGGAATGGAGCGAATGGAACTCTTTGTCAGCTTGCATTTGCTTCTGCGTTTGCTAGGGTATCCCCCACTTCGTTGCCACAAGCCACGTCGCTAGCATCCACAATCCTTTGGCCATTGTGCTGCAGTTGCAGTGGCATTTGTTGCCGTTGCCGTTCCCCTTGTTATTGTTGTTGTTGATGGTTTTTTCTATTGCAGCTACAAGTACGAGTATAGTATGCCCGTGTGGCTGTCATCCTATCGGCTTCGCATAAAAGTCATAAAAATAAAATTTATTTTGTTAAGCAGCAACCACAGCCACTTGGCTTGCAGCAGCAGCTGCTTGCCACCGCTGCTGCTGCTGCTCCCTGCTGCCACATGCAACGCCAAGCGGCAGGCGGCAGGCGGCCAGCCAGTACTTTCGCAACAATATTATTTTGGCCAGTTTTCTAGTTATGGCCGCTGCTGCCATTGTTGGTGGCGCTGTGCAGGAAACTATTAGCGCGGAACACACACAAAATCAAATCAAATCCAATTCAAATCAAATCCGAAAACAAATCCGAAACCGACTCGGATTCGGATTCGGCCACGGAATACAACAACAACAACATCACGGAGTATTAGTATTCCATTCGGTTATTTGTTAAATTGTAGTGTAATTAATTTGCATTTCGTTATAGTTTCGAGTGGTGCTCGTTGTAGTAATTACTGTTTTGTTTTTGGTTTTTTTTGCTTTTTTTTTCTTCTCTTGTTTTTAAGCACTTTTTCTCTTTTGGGCAGTTCCTGAAATGCGGAAATGGCGCGTAATCACGAATTCGACTTCAAATGGGAAACACTCCAACAAAAACAAAAAAAACAGTAAATAAATCAATAAAAATAAGCAAATAATGTGGAAGAGGAAAGCAGAGCAAATGCAACCAACAAACGCATTCAAATCGCACTGCAAACCGCATTCTGTACGCATTAAAATCGCTCCGAAAACGTCTTGCATGCAAAACCGCTGAAAAACCGCTCAAAGCACCTAAAAAATCGCACTCAAAACGCGCGCAGGACTTAGCGGACGTTGGCGTCGGCTGCTGCTGCAGCTTCCCATTTCCGCGCTTCTCACACACACATGCACACAGTCACACATACACACGCAAAGTTATAAGCTCTTACGAGAGGGGGGGGTGGGACGTTGGGCGGGGGGCCGGCGATAACGAGCGAACGTCGAGCGGTCGACGGACGATGGCGATAAAAAACGCGACGTGTGCCTAGCGCTCGCTTCGAAAGCGGTCTGAACGGCGCGCAGGCGCCGACCTAAGCTTTTAAGGCAAATGCGGCAGTGGCAGTAGAGAGAGCACTGCAGAGAGAGAGAGATATACAGCGAGAGAGAGAGAGAGCCACTGCTGCTCGATGTATTCATGAATGAAGCATGGAAAGAGGCAGGCATCGGAGAGGCACAGAGGCCAGAGGCACACTCACTCGATCAGCTGTGGCAGCCCCTCAGCTTCTGCGTCTGCGTTTGCGTCTGTTTCTTCTCGTGCCCCATAAACCGGTAAATGTTGTACAACTATTTTGTGCAGCTACTGCTGCGGAGGCAGCTACCGTTATTGCTGCTCTGCTCTGCTCTGATCTGCTGCGGTCAGCACGTGACGTATCCGCAAAAACAGAACCGTTATGGGATAATGATGATGTTGACAAGGGGTGCAGAGGGAGGGAGGAACGAGGAAGACTCAGTGAACAGAAGACAGAAGCGAAGGGAAATAGAAGAAAAAGAAACTATCGACTTATAAAGACAGATTTATTCGTATTCTTCCTATGACAAACAACATAGCGTGTTTCGGTTTTATCAAATGTTAGGCAATGCTCAAAGGAAGAATTTCGAATTTCGATAATATATCGATAATACACAAAGTCTTGCCCTTTGATTGGTCTCCATGTGTCAGACAGTCAAGACTTGGCTTCTTCTGTATCATGCCATATCGAATACAAATGCCACAGGAACGTTTGGTCTCTCCAAGAATATATAAATTTGTATTTCTAGCCGATGTAAGCTAGAGTAAGCTCTGATTTCTTAAGAGCACAGCTTCTCTTAATGAATCTGTCCAGGACACCTGTTCCTGGATTCACAGATTGTTTTATTTAAAGTAAAAGTAATGGTAAATTTTGTTTCCAACATCCTTCCTGAAATCAGATCTGGGACTTCAAGTAAGGTACAATTCCCACTGCTGCCAAGGGGCGTCGGTGGTGTAATGGTCAGCATAGTTGCCTTCCAAGCAGTTGATCCGGGTTCGATTCCCGGCCGACGCACAACCCATTTTTTTTTCTTTTTTCATTTTTTTCCGAATCTTTATATGCTTTTTATTGTTAATGATTTTAGTGGTGGGATTTGTGCATTTTTGAGACAAAATATAATATTTCACATGTATGAATATATGTATATTTTTTTGTGTTTTTTACTTCCTCAGCCTCTGGTTCCTTTTTATCTCCTTCTATCTTCGTATATATATTTATAATGTATCTCACGTTCTTTTATTTTCGGGATCTCCTTAAAATATTCTCTTTCATTCTTCGATTGGCGAATGTTTATCAAGTGCGCATACTATTTCCCAAGACGAAATGTTTCGCCCTCAAACTATCTCCATTGCCTAATACCCAACAAAGCCCCAGGCACATTCCCCCCCAAAATCTCATTAATTTTGCTCACTCACTCTCACTGATTCGCAGTTTCGCAGATCTGTCCCCGCCCCGACCCTATGAATGCGCCCTAAGCGAGATGCGTCTTGACAGGCACATAAACCAACACGCAAGACAAACATGAGACTTGAGTACCGCCAAAAGGGACAAGCTAACAGGCCTGCCAAGTTGGCTAAGCTTTTGCACAAGATCTGGGCTCGAATCGATGGCCATAACGAGCCGGCGAGGAGCTAATTGATTGGCCCACGACAAGGGCGGGCAGAGGGGTAATTAATCGGCTAGCCCGGGGCCTGGGGCAGAGATCGGTTTGCTATCTTTATCTTCAAATTGGGACCGCGAAATCAAATTCAGTTTTGCAGTTTTCACGCTGATTACACACTCCAGATGAGCATCGGACTAGCATTGGACTAGTTACGGTGCTATGAGAACTCCTGCTTCAACTCCGACTACCCACAGCTACCGTTTCAGCTACCATTTCAGCTACTATTACTCAAAGCTCAACCTTTGCTGACCTGGGGCCATGCTTTTCGCCATTCGGTTCACCCACTTGAAGACGAGAACAAAATCAAGCATCGGCAACAACTCCCCCAATGCTCGAATAAGAAAATCTTTGTTCATTGGGAACACTGTTCAGCTTTCCAAAAATGCACTATTTTCATTCTTGACTTTAAGGGAATCTTCTTTTCATCTTTATTTAATAACTGCCGCACCCTTAAAAAGTATCATTAAGTCTTGTAATTGTGGCTTAATTCTCCCCCTAGCCACAAGGGGGGTTCCTGTGCTCTTTCAAAATAATGTTTCTTCCCGAATCTTGGGTAGACATTCTTAAGAACTACGAGTATTCCTGCCTGGAAAAATAACGTATCTTTTTTAGGATATGTATTTGCGTATCATCTGGCTCAATTGTTTCTCGCCAGTACAATATTTTTCTCCGCTAAAATATGGTGTCTTTTCTAGGAATTTTCTTTTTAAAAGTACTCCTATCTTTGCAACTTCTGAGAGTTTTCTTGGACTTTTTCGTACCCCAGGCTTGTCTCTTCGTCTCTTGAATAACTATTCTCCTTCCTCTGTGTGTAAGAGTATCTCAACCTCCTGCTCATACTCGTACGGGTATGTGGGCGGTCTGGGGTCTGGCCTCTGTCGTCTGGCGATGTTTGTCTTCGAGATACTTGGCCGGCGACATGATGAAGTCAGTCTCTTCCGCCAAGGCGCCGCCGGCTCTGAGCTCTGATCAGCGCAGCTTTTGGCGCTAATAGTGGAGCATTTTGCACTGTCGGGTGGGAATGGTAGCGGTAAGGGGGTAACGGGGGTAATGGCTGGCAGAGTGGAGCGCGCGGAGTGCGGGGAGGGAGTGAGGCCAGGGCGTGCCTCAAATCAGGCTTAAAAAGCAATTACGCACTCTTCGCAGTTGTCGCCGATGTCGATGTTGGAGTCGACGCGACTTCCTGCTCCAGGCCTAGCGAATCGCAAATCGCAAATGTCTTTTCGCCAATTCCCTCCGCCTGAACAGCCAACCCCTTCCTTCGCCAAAACCCCATTCCACCCCATTCCCATTCCCGTTCCACATTTGGCCTGTCATTAAAAAGATAGTTTTCTTTTCTGCCTTGATGTTTTTCTTCATTTTGGCTCCAGAAACGACAAGTTTTCCTCTTGTCCTCTTGGGCCTTGGGGGGTGCATGGTCCACAGTGCACTAGTACATGTTGCGCTTCCCATGGGCCATGACCAATGGCTGACAAATACATATACACATGTACATGTATCTCCATACTCGTATATTTGTATCTTTCAGTCTGCCCTAGGCTTCAGAGAGCCAGAAAGAAGGAGTAGAGTCTAAGATTTATGAGTCTGCATAAGCTATTAGGCTCAAAGTTGGGGCCACAGCAAATTGGCTGAAAAGAGTGCCATGAATCAGTCGCCCAATGGCAGCGAGTGGGCGTGGCACGTGGCGCGTGGCGCGTGGGGAATGGCTCTAGCAAGATCCATGTTGTGGGGGAAGTGAAAACATCTCCGTCGCCATTAGCGAGACGAAACACGGCCTGGGTAAGGAGGAAATCCATCGAACAGGAATCAAACTGCAATCGAAACTGCAACTGCAATTAAAGCGGTGCAATGCGTGTGTGTGGCATAATCATAATCGCGTCCCACCTCACCCTCACCCGCACCCCACGGCATCCTTTTCGCAATCGGCGGGTCTACAAAAAAAAGCGAAATATAAATAATAATTGTGGCAGAAATTAATGAACACAGATATAGAGATGGAAAGATTTAGCGATACGGTCGAATCGGGTCAGGTCTGGGGAAATTTATGAATTACGCGCCACAAAGTGAAGCAAGGCATAGTTTGTTACGTCTTTCGCTCTCACTAGATTAGATTATGGAATGGATATACAAAAAAGATGAATTGAATGCGTATAAAGAAGAGAAAGAGAGAAACAAAGAAAGTGAAGATATTCGCATTCTTCCACTCTCAACAAAACTCCCTTTTTCCAACACTGACACCATTAGCGCCAATTTAAAACTCTCACAACGCGGACTTAGCCAGCACTGAAATGCTGGGCTGATATCGATTTTTTTACTACAATCGAAATTAAATCCTTGGCGGGAAGCTGTGCTGACGCCCCCACTTGATGAGCGCTGATTTGGCGAACTAACTTTTACCCGAGACCGAAACCGTAGCTAACGCATTTACCATAAGAGTACCGCCACTGTCGTACATTTGGGCTGCTTGAAGGTTGGTGTCCAAGCTAATGTTATTTAACAGTTTGCGGAGAAAGCGTAGCAGAGTTAGTTTCTGTTAGCTGTTAACATTTGTACAGGTCAATGTAATACGCGCCTGTTAAGATGTAAAATGATGGAACTTTGACTGCTTTTTGGGAAAAGGAGTGGGATTCCAATTATATTCGAAGTCTTCTGGCCAGTCTCCTTCCGCACCCATGCCTTATGCTTTATAGCCCTTAGTCATCTAACCAGGCTAATCAGCCAGATACGCTTTTCAAACTCCATTCACTTTTCCACAAGTGATCTAACGATCGATTGATGACTCATGGGCCAATTTAATCCTGTGGCACCGCACCAAAGTTCTTATACCCTCTCCATTGGGTATTCATTGAATGTCATGGCCCGCTCTGGCACTGACAGCAGCTGCACGTACTCGCATTGGAGTCGCTGTAAAAACTGCCGTTATGGTAACTTAAGGTATTCTGGTCCCCAAGTACGACGACAACAGCTGTGCAACAGTTATCCAATTGCCCCTGCGCCTGCCCTGCCCCGTCTTCCGCTCTGACAGAGCTCCATTGCATGCCACACTGCACCACACACCCACACACCCATCACACCATCACACCAACACATAAGAAAAGGGACGGGAAGCCTCAGTGGTCGAATAGTTCAATACCCTTGTAAAATCGCTTCTATCGTAGCCACAAGTATGATATGGTCATCCAATTTGGAACAATATTGACTAAGAATTATTCAATAGTTGGCTCAAATATCTTCAGAAATTAATCCCTATTTTACCAACGATTGTTCCGAGAGCAGCGATACCAATATATGATATGGTCGTTTCACAACATCCGCTCAAAGTCATCGAACATTCTGGCAGTGTATAAGGACAGGGACACACACAAATAGAGATAGAGATAGAGACAAAGACAAAGACAGCGCCTCCATGATTCCCCATTCCAGCTGAAACTTAGCCCCTGCCGTCACCACCTTCTTCTCCTTCTTTTCTATTTCCTATTTTATTTTCTTCTTTTTTTTTGTTTGTAGTTTTATTTTGGGTTTTCTTTTGCGACTTTTCGAAATTCGAAACATTAACGGAAAGTCTGTGGAGGTAATTGGACGCGTTCAAAAACGGTGCGTGATCGAGGGGGCGTGTCAAAGTGTAGTTCCGCGTGAAGGATGGATGAAAGTCCCAGACTTGAGGACATCTCCCAAATATAAACAAAAATTTCAAATTTCGGAAAAGTGTTGAAATTTTTTTAGATTTTTATTTAACTAAAAATAAATCTTTATTGTTTACAATTTTAGCGAAATATTTTAGTGTTCACAAGCATTCACTTCGGTTCTTTTCATACAAGTATATTCCGTATTCATTTCGGAGTTTAATTTTTATTTTAATTTATGTATACCCAATATTTATATTAGCAAGTGTTTCAATTGCAATGCTTTTGTCTGAGTGGTTTGTTTATTTTTCATTAATTTCATTAATTCGGTATTCCAAAAACACAAAATATGACCGTGTTTGTGGCAACCAAACATTTATGAAAATTTAGAACTTTCCTTTATTTATTTTACTTGTACATTCCTTAATATATTATTATTATCCTTCAATCTAAGCTTCTACAAATGTATGATAATTCAGCTCACAATTCAATTTATGTTGTATGAATGGATGTATGGATGTATGAAAATTTGCAGTTATCTTTATTTGAATAGGGTATATGGTGTTTCCTTGGACCCCTCAACATCCAGTTCATCCAACTATCAAGGGAAAAACGATTGGCTTTTGGCAGTACTTAAAGACAAACATACATTTACATGCGAGTATCGAAATAAACACTCGTATGCATTCATTGTCCATTTTTATTGCTCCGATCATATCCGATCCTATCCTATACGATCTCTTCTTTGGATTTTGCCAATTTCCAAACGAAAACACACACACACACACTAAAAGAAAGAGACTTTGGCGATTGTTCAATCGTCGAACGAATAATGAAAGTCGTCGGTTGCATTGTTTGTTGTTTGCTGTCGTTGTTTGGGGGCAAGTAACAAGTTTTCCAATCAACAATAGCAACATTGACATTATCAACAGTAGCAAGCAACAGCAACAGTGGCAAGAGTGGCAAGATCAGCAGAGCCTCGATCAAGGCTAATTGTGGCAGGAAAAATCATCATTCACTCTCTGTCTGGGGATGAGTGGGGCACTTCCCCTTTTTTGGCCTGAACAAATCTGGTTTGGCATCAGTGATCAATGATCTGTGATTGATTCCGAGTTATGCCTTCGCTGACATTCCGAAATTTCTTTGGGGAAATGAAGACATCACAAATAATCACAACAAAAACAAATGAAACTCGAAACGGTTTCTGGGTTTGCTTGCCAAATGATCAATGATCGTTAATCATTGATCGCCGATCGCCGTTCGATTATGACTGGTATATAGTCAAAGTGCAGTTATCTTTCTCTTATGTTATGTCTGGGTTATCCCTAATTGATGTCAATTCCTTGCCGAACATTCGACTCTGTGTATTGGACTCGGACCCGAACTGGGGGCTCATCTTTCCACTTTCATCGCAATTAGATGTGGCCATAGACATGCACTTTCTTTCTCGATCACTCTCCCTCTCCCTCTCTCTGTCTGTCTCTCTATCTCTGTCATGCTGCTCACACACCACGATAGAGATGGACAGACCTGGCCAAAACAGATTTAGTGCCCTTCATTTTGGACTTACGTCAGCAATCGAATGAATCGCTATAGGCAACGGCTTCGGCTTCGTCTTCGTCTTCGACTTGGAGCTCGCATAATTAGTTATCAGTGTGCTCCGCATGCCAAATGCATAACTGGATCCGCTGGATAGTGGATAGTGGATCGTGGATGGCGGATCGTTGATCGCTTTGGCTCGACCACTTAACCCAAGCGAAACCGAACCGGAACTGCTGAAAAAAGTCAAGCCGATCGGAGCATGTTGCGTAGGTGTTGACAAGTAGATCACGAACCTGATCACGATCACAGACCACTGATCGCTGATCGCTCGTTGAGGCTTACTCACCATAGCACCATCATCAGAGCCATTAATTCTATGAACCCACCCCACCCCTTTTAGAGCGCCACCGAACCACCGAACCACCGAACCACCGAACCAACGATCCACCGAACCACTATCCTCCCAGAAGAAAATACCGGATCATCGTCTGGATCTAGTTCAACTACTTAGTTAGCATATGACCAGAGCATACGATTAATGGGCTTCGATCTGGCTTCGATTCGGGCAAGGGGGTCTTGGCCTTGAGCGCCTTAGCACTTGCCGGCCATTAGGAGCGATCAGATCGTAAAAAATAGACCACTGAGCGGGAGTGTTGTTGCCAAATGCAAAATAGCTAACTATTTAATGAAGTTGTCGACTCTGACGGGGACGCTGAAGCTGACTCTGAATTTGGTTTCGATTTCAATTCCAATTCCAAGAGTTATGCAGCGCGGTGCGGTGCGGTGTATGATGATCAATGATGATCGTCATTCCTGGGGCCATAATGTCAAAGTGTTAAAAGCCAAAAGAAAGGTAAAGCGAAGTCAGGGGAAAACATGGCCAACACGAGTGGGATAGGGATAGGGGCCACGAGAGACGGGAGAGGTGAGAGGTAAGAGGAATAGTGAATGGGAGAGAGAGAGGTAGCTGAAAAAATGTTGTTCACCTTTTACGAGTACAGTTTTGCTGGGGTCTGTGTCTGAGTCTGAGTCTTACTCTGTCTGTCACTGCAGTTCAGGTTGCTGTTCACCTGATCGCCAACCAACACACATACACACACAGACACACACACGCAGAGATGCAGATACATTCACAGACATAGCTACAAGCATGGATATGGATACAGATACAGGGACAGGGACAGACAGATACACACACTTGTATGCAAATGCCAAATGGTTGTTTCGTCTCGGTTGCTTCAGGTTTTTGGCTTAAACACTCGCCATCTCCCTGTCACCCTCAGGTGCCTCTTCTCTGCATCGTTTTAATGCCAATTTATGTAACTTTTCGACTGCGCCGCTGTTCGTCGCAGCTTCGATCTCTGTCGCCCCCAGCCCCCATGCTCTGCCTCTGCAGCCTGCCACCGCTCACTGCCTTCATACGTACCTCTGCGTGACTCAATTTCAAGTTAAACAGTTTAAAATTAAACAAATTTTCGTAATAAAATAAAAGCCGCCATAACAACACCCCAAAACTCAAAACCAAACCCAAATCCAGCCAAACCACAAGAAAATCTGCTTCGAAAGGGCGGACCTGGAGATACCCTTGCAGATCGATCGTTCCTATAACGATATAGGTAATGTATTACCGATTTCCCATTTCAAAGGGGAAGCCAGAAGTCTCCGCGATTGAGAGATAAGTTTGACCACACCGGGGACCCGTAGTATATACCCTTTTAGGATCCGTAACACTTCCTTCCTTAAATCACAACACCCTCTCAAAGAGTATAAAAACCAATCAAAGTAGGTCAAAAATTATTACAAAAATAACAAAATAAAAAAATACCGAAAATACAGAAAATAATATTAAAACTTTACAACTACAAAACTTGATCATAATTTAATCATCAAAATGTGATTTCGGTATTTATCTCGGCCTGTATCGGGTGCAGGGGACAGGGGGCAGGGGTCTTTGAGTGGGCTGGGCCACGCCACGAAGCTGCATAATTTCAATGGCGCTTTGATTGATGGATGGATGGATGAATGGATGGATGGAATGACAGCCATTGGCAGCGTGAGCCGGGGGGTAACTGCGATGCAGACTCCACTCCACTGAGGAATTTATGAAGAGTGTTGTGTTTTCTGCAAGATAGTTTTGAATACCCTGAGAGATACATAAATAACTTGTCGTAGCGAGGATTGTACATGAGACATTGATGAAAAGACACTGAAAATAGATAAAGGACTGTAAATGTTGTAAAAATATTAAAAGTGGCTTTTGAAAGTGAGTGATTTCTCATGAAAGATATAGTGGCTTCCATGGAAATCGATTGCACATTTAGATCGGAAATTATTTAAGTAGGAGACTGCAAAAGATTCACAGACCAAAGGATGTATGTCTTAATTAAACAAAATCTTTTGGGTATCAAGCTATCGATTCGACGTTAGAAAAAGAGAGCATTAATTGTTCTCTGAATTGATCTTCGGTTTATTGTGGCTTCAGGGGCTGCAACTCTTGTGCAAACGAGTCTGAGAGAGGTTTGACTTCCGTAGAACATTTAAATACATATCTTCAACATAAAAATCAATCTGTATCTGTATCTATAGCTACGTGGCAAGCCAAACCCAATGAGGAAGCGTCGGGCTCCACCTACTACTGCCGCTCCGCCTCCCATTGAAAAGACAAATGATCGCGACAATGTTGCACTCGAGGCTCAAGTCTGGCTCTAGAGCGAGTACCACTTGGGATTCGTGCTGCCATTTGTCGACTTGATTATGCATGCACCGACCGATCGGCCAACCGATCGATCCATCCATCCATCGGTGGAGAACAACTAAAAAACGGTTTATTCAAGCCGGAAATTGTTGGAAGGTCGCCGGCTCGGGCTCGGGCTCAGACTCAGGCTCGGGGGCTGTTCAAAGTTCTCGAAAGTGGCGGAGCGGAGCGTACAAAAAATTGTCCATGTGAATCATTTCGTTTAATTGCAGCCTACGTGGAAGCCATCATCATCATCATCATGACCATTGAAGTAATGGTGATCTGATCGTGATGATGATCGCTCTGGGGCTCTTGTCATCGCCATAATATTGGAGGAGGCGTTCTTGAGGCCACAACAATTGACGTACATTGAACCTGAAGTCGGCTCTGGCCTGGGGACTGGCGACTGGCGACAGGGGACAGGGGACTGCTGACTGGGGGCTGGGGCACTCCTCAGAACCGATCCCCAGAACATTCGTGGCGAAGAAGAAGCGGTAGGAGGCGGAGGCCTACAAAGCCATCAAACAAAGAGTGACAAAAAAGCATTAAAAATATTTTCATTAACCAACAAACGACGAGAAGAGAAGTTAACACGAAGCGGTAAAAAAAAGGCAAACACTTCTTACCAAAGTTCCTCCGCTTTGGGCTTTGGGAGGAGTGGTGGTCGGTGGTCGGGTTGGGGGTCGCTGGTCTGGAGAGACGTGCTCCGATTATGCGAGTGGTTCGGTTCGGTGGCTACAGGTTCGTGGGACAGAAGGTGGGACAGGAGTGGCAGTGGCGGTGGCGGTGGCGCTGGCGGTGGTGGTGCGAGAAGTGTTTATAGCTTTGGCTTTGGTCGTACGTATAGTATGGATTCGGGTATTTCCTGATTGCCTGGCGAGAGGAGTCTCCCTCTCCCTCCATTACCTCGATTACCACCTCTCCTTCCAGGCACACACAGCTCTTGCATAATAATTGACAGTTATAAATTTTACTTGACTCAAACATGCGCCCAGGGAGTGACTCAAAAATGGGTGCATGAAAGACAGACGGAGATATAGATAGAGAGAAGAAGAGAGAGAAAGAGAGAGAGAGAGATACACAGAGGGAGATGGAGGTGTGCCTAATTCTTTTGGCTTTTGTCCAGTTTTCGGACCCTACATAAGCTCCCTACACTCCATCGAACCCTGGAGCCCTTTGAAAAAGCTCACGTAACTCCCAGGGAGGAGTTCAGGCAGGGGGAGAGAGCTAGAGAGAGAGAGAGGGAGAGAGATTCGGAGACACAGAGACACACTGAGGCAGATACAGCCTACGTGCAGAGCCTCTTGGAGCAGAAACGCCGACGATTGCAGCCGCATTAACATTCCGCTTCGGCCACTCCTGTTTGCGCACATCTGTATGCAGATATGGCCACACACTATATAGTATATACTATACCCATAGCACACAGGTACGTACTCGTACTCGTACCGAACCGAACCGCACACTCTTCGGCCACGGCTTCGGCACATGTTGAATAACAGTTGTTGTTTTTTACGCTTTTCTCGGTTGCTTTTCTGTGCTGTGCTCTGTGCTCTATCTTCAGTGATTTTATTACAATTTTATGATTTTTGTACAATACATAAAAGAGTTACCTGGTACCTGAAGTACCTTTGTGTCTCTGTCTCTGTCTCTTGCACTCCGGCCACATCTGTGTATCCGTTTGGTTCCTTTGATATACACTTTTCTTAATTTTTATCGCCGCTGTCGTCTCATGAAATGGCAAAAGCAACGGGCCCCATTTGAATGTCAAGTCGCAGGCATTGGCTCGAATTGGTTTAAACTTTCGCAGCTATTGATGGGCCCAAAATGGCAGCGGATGCATGCCCGAAGCCCGATCGGGATGCCAACAAAGGAGCACAGCTGTAAAATGTATAAGGCGCTCAAAAGGGAAAGCTATATTCACAACTCTTAAGATTTCTCTAAGAGCTGGCAGCCCTGGCTTTGTCCTTGCAAACAATAATGGTGGAATTCTGCACCACTCCCCTTCCCTGCATCTTCCTTGCATCTTCACGCTCATATCTCTTTCTTATGCAATTACCAAATTGCTCACTAATGAAGGGTTAGTCATCATGAGATCCTTATTATCATCATCATGATGATCATAATCAGCATCTGTCCGTCCTTGGTGACGATCGAGCCCCCCTCCATTACGAGCAGTACTCGCTCTGTCCTCCCAGCTCCTGACCTCGAAACGGTCTGGATCGCTCTACAATTATCCAGTCAAAAACCTTCCACACTTCACCCCTGCCTCTTACACTTAGCATTCTTCTTCACAGGTTTCATACGACATACGCTTCCAATGGGTACCCTGATTTATCTACGAGGTATTTCTGAACCACATCAAAAAAAAACCCATGCCAAACCCATAATGATATTTAAGAATATTCCAAAACGGGAGCGTCAAAATTTGGAACACCATAGGAACTAGAAATGGGAAAGGGTATTTTAGGGTATCTGTCGGGCCCTGAAGAAAGACTTGCTTTTCTTTTTTCTGGTTTTATTTCAGTTGGGTTGGTATTTTTATGCCCGGATCGTGGCATCCATAGCAATGTGCTTGGATCGCTCGGATCTGGCTGGTAACTTGATCAACGTGACCTCGAGACCGCTTGACTCATTCTTCTTCCCTCATTGCAATGTCTTCCTTTCCCGCATGCCCGCACTGCCTCTCAATTCTTCTCCTGAAATTCCCCATCAAGAGCCCCATCCCCATCTGCGCCGACGATCACTTGAAATTCAATCAGTTCCTGCAGCTGCTACCAAAAAATCCCCAAGGCCAGGCGAGAAGGGCCCATTACGGAGAGCGGAGACAGCCAGACGAGATGTTTGATGAAGATGGAGCGGTGCGGCTAAAGGGTGTCCCTAATTATATGGACCTCCCATTAAGGACCACTCGTCAGTACTTCCCGGTTCGCTGCACTCTCGATCGAGGAAGGAGATTTCCACTGGTCAGGAAAACAAACAAAAGTACAAATTCAAATTCAAATAAAAACACTACGTTCCAGTTCATCGATCAATTTTAATTAGAAAATCGATCGATCGCTCAGTCGTTCAGCGAGAAAAAAAGTCTAAGAAAGAAACTACTGAACAAATATAAAGAAAGATGGAAGTGAAAGACGTAACAAGAATGAGGGAAATGAGAAGAAAAGATTATCCCGAAACTATGTACATAAAACCAAAACCACAACAAAATCAAAGCATTACAAAATGTGTCAATTAATTGTCCCACTATTCGACTAAGGGATGTCCTTTAATCCTTGCCGTTTTATTGTGCAAACGGATTTGTAATATCACCATAACCCAATGATAAGTGGCTACATCTCCGATATTTACTGAGCCAGATAAATACTATGCTCTCCAGAGCATCCCTGCTAGGGCTCACGAGTCTAGTGAATCCTTTGAATCTCCGCGTAAAGCGTATGAAAAGGTGTCACTTGGACACAAGCCAAACCCCCGTCACACTGGCAGGGGTGGAGTCCCCTGCTAAACGAACTGTCGATCCGAAAGCTGCAGTACAACACAGACATGGCGCATAGAGTGGACCAGCCCGACTCGGCCGGATACATATGTATGTATGGTATGTATGTACATATCTCCCAAGCGTTTGGCGGGGGGCGAATTGCATAAATAAGCAAATGAGCAACGGTTAATCAATAAGCTCACAGATTGGATAATACTCGTAATATCTACATCCGCAGCAGCAGCAAAAGCAGTAGCAGCAGCAGCAACAGCAGCAGCAGCAGCAGAAGAAGTCGAAGCGTTGGCAGAGGGAAGGGAATGTTGTGTGCCCTGCTAATTGAAGTTGAGGCAGCCAAACGGCCGAAGCGGCCAACGCTGCGTATGTGTAATGCGGTTAATCAACAAAAGACGACGACTACGACGACGGCGACGCCGACGCCGACGAACGGCCTTGAGACCAGCTGCCAACCAGTTTTTGGTCTTATGAAATAGCCAAGAGGAGATCAGCAGAGAAGCGGCCAGAGCCAGAGCCAATGCTGCTCGTAGAGAGTGTGAACGAGATGGCATCCCCAAATGCAAGTGAATGTCGATGCCGATCGTCGATGTGGTTGTGGATGTTAATATGGATGGGTTTTGCCCGGCCAGGCCGGGCCAGGCCAGGCCAGGCCCAAACCTGAAGCCGAAACTAGTGCATTTTTTTATGATTTCACACTCTATATCTCGGAGTTTTAAGGTGAACTTCCTCGTTGCCAACGCCATTGAAACGGGCCACGACAGGTGTGAATGATATAGTGTTAACACGGCCATTAGCAAAGTACACTCCTGCTCCTACTCGATCGGTCGATCGGTAGATCGATCGATCTATGGCGCGTCCGTTCTCTGTCTCCCCTGCGGCCGAACGACCCACGAACTGCAGTCGAAGTCGCAGTGGCAGTACCACGAAGCTTAGTCGGGTCGCAGTGCCAGCACCACGAAGCACTGTCGGATCGAAGTGGAAGTCCCCGAAGCCGCAGCGCCGCAGTCGACGCTGCCATCGGCTGCCATCAGCGGGCAGCGAACGGTTTTCAATGGTTGAAGCGTTCATCATTTTGCCATTTCACGTTCAGCTGGCAGCGAAATCGAAAGTGACTGCTCTCTCAATATCCCAGACCGAAGCGGAGACCGAGACTGAGACTGAGACCGGAGACCGGAGCCCCCTCGAAGACGACCAAGAGGCGACACTTTTAGTTCATGGTACCCATACCCGTACCCTGCCCATATCCTACAAAACAGCAGCTGTACATCTGTATCTAAGTCCATGCCTGTGGGTGTATCTGTGTACGTGTGTCTGCGTGTGTGTATTGGATTCATATTCATATAAAGACATAGGTCCATGCGGATCATTCCAAGTCTGTCAATCGAAGAAACAATCGGAACCGGCAAAAAGTGCATCGCGCAAATATTCGAGTATACAGTATCTTTTTTTTTGCGTATATTTTTTTAGTGTTAAATTGAGTCCACTATCCGCCCACGCATATATGTATGTACATATGTAAACACCCACACAAGGATGTAGAGACAGATAGATGCCGCTATAGGCGCTGTCAAAGAAAAGAAATAGATACAATAGAGCCCACAAATAGCCCCCAACGAGAAATAAAAAGTGAAAAGTGAAAGTGCAACTCAAAAATGACCAAAAGTGAACCACATTTACAAGCAGCAATAGCAATAGCAACAGTAAATAGTAAACCGTAAACTGTAAACCGTAAACCAGCAACAACCATGCGAAGTGTGGCCAATATTTAAACAAATCAAAAGTGCATAACAATTAACAATCTTTTCGAAAATCATTTTCTGTCATTCAATTTCTGTCCGTCCGTCCCGTTTTTGTTTTTGTTTGTTATTTATATTCCACACTTTTTTATTTTCGTTTGAAGCTGAAGCCAAAAAGCTGTTGACTTTCAAAAGTGTCAATAAAATTTATGTTAAAAAACAAGTTGATTGAACAACAACATTGAACAGCAACATTGAACGACAGCCAGCAACCAGCAACCAGCAACAACCAACAACAAGGAGAGCAACCAGCATCAAGCAACAGCCACAAAAGTGAACCGCCGAAAGGAGCCACCGAAAATGCTGCTCAAAATGTAAGTATTTAAAACCCACTGGCCTGGCATTCAAAAGTGAAATTTTACAAAACTACTCATTAAACGGCTCAAGGTCAAGATGGGCCTTAGCCCGCGATTATGAAAGATTTTCATCAGACGCAACTATGTATCCAACGAGTATTATAATCATAATCATCATCATCATGTGGGAAATGAAACTGATGAAAAAATGCATACAAACAGATGTACATACATATGTGCTTGAGACATTCCAAGCAGATTTTTCCTTTGCTGTAAAGTACAGAAAGAATAATACAGAATAAATGAATTCTGTGAGGAAAGTTCATTCCTTTATTTGACACAATATTAGCTATTTTCTAGAGACAAGAAGTAAATAATCTTTCCTCAAGTAAAAACATGCTTGCTCCCTACCTTATTTGATGCAAAAACTGTGCAATTTTAAGTTTTAATTTAACTCTTTTATTTCCTTGCCAAGTTGTGGCTCAGTTCAAGTTCAAAGAAGTGGACCTTTCAGAGACCAGTTTGCGATTTAAATTAGTTATCATGAGGCTGATGAAATATGTATAAGCTCTTTGGAGATGAAAACCTTCCATTTACTTGGTATACTCTCTACCCGCTTCTCTGCTTTGAAGGCAAAGGAAGCCCAATTTAAGCCACTTGGCAAACGATCGGATCATCTAAAGTAATGGCTTAGATTACAATTTGTGTCCTTAGTTATTGGACGATACTTCCCGAGTATCACTTTCAGATACTATACTGCTGATCAGCTGCCGATACAGCTTCAGGTACAGATACATTCATTGGAATTCGGCCTGCAGCAGAGTGTTAACCTTGTTGGCCAGCCCGTTGGCACCGCATTCGCAAGTGGTACGGTACGGTGGTACGAGTGTGCTCTGATTTGATCTGATCTGGTTTGGTGTGGTCATTGAGAGACAGTCAGTCAATCAGTTGCTCAGTTGCCCAGTTGCTGGCCGAGTTAGTCGGCTAATATGCATGAAATGTGGCCTAGTCGAGTCGAGCCGAGGCGAGGCGTGGCAATGAAGTTGATTTTAATGCATACGCTTTTAAGCCAAAGGTCAGCCCAGAGAGGCTGCGGCACGGCGATCTCTCTTTTCGGAAAGGTCAACTATGCAAAAAATCAAATGGGAAAAAAAGAGGTAAAGTCAACAAACCTTTGACGACGCATCCACTTAACAATGCAAAATTTATTTTACTTTACATTTCATGGCTGCTAATATTGTTGCTATTTCTTGGCTGCTGTTTTATTGTTATTACCGCTGCTGCTGCTGCTGCTGCTGCTACTACTGCTGCCGTTACCGTCTTCAGATTGCCGCTTCACTGCCTCTCGACAACGTCAATGGCCTGAAGCTGAAGTTTAAGTCGAAGTCGAAGTGGATGCCGATGCCGACTCTGCCGCTGAAGCACTCCACGCATGCGCCGTACGCCAAACGCCAAAAACGTTTCCATCTTTCTTCTTCTGCACAGACAGACATGCATTTGGCCGGGCAGATTTTTTTTGGCTACAATGAATTGCCAAATTACAATACAAATTGCATGCCACACCCAGACAGCACTCCTTGGAGGAGTGCAGCAGCAGCAACAGCAGCACCGACATGGCCTTTCCAACCTGAACTGGCCAAGACAATAGGCCAGATCTGAGATGTGGATGGGAATGGTAGTGCGAATGCGAATGAATGAATGAATCACCCATTTAGTCAGTCAGTCAATCAATCGCACAATCATGGTATGGATACTCATAGAGTAACCAAACAAGTTAATAACCGAACGCAAGAGTGCTTTTAATCAGTCGTTAACTTAACTTAGACATCGTCACTATTAATTTCGATCAGCAGTGATCTCCATAGCCCCTGAAGCTAGAATAAAAGGCATAATTTGGGATGGTTTCTATGTCAGCTACAGAACTGAGAAAAACTTAGGAAATATTCATAGAAACCGAGAATTTGCAAGGCTCAATCGACGACTGGGAATTTACTTGCATTGCAGTGATATACTTTAATTTATATAGGTATCTTAAAGTTCACTTTGATTCCACCAGCGGATCCAATTATTTCTGAGTATTACTAAATAGTTCGGAATTTAGTTCAGGGGACTTACCGATAATTAAACTCAAGGCTAGCCTGCCCTGATTGAAACCCATTTCTTGGAACTGATTTCGCACATTCAATGAATCAGAGATACCAATGCGAATTTCTGACCAAGTTCAGATGCTTTAATTGAAGCTAACAACGTCGGTTCGATTGGACATTGAATGAGTCAAAGAGTGGAAACGGTTAGTTCTCAGTTCGGTTCAATATCTGATCAGCAACGAAATATTTATGAACAAGTTTAAGCGGAACAAAGTGATTCCTGAATTGAATTAAACACTGAGTCAAATGGATTATGCTAAAGAAGAATCAGAGATTCTTGATAAAAATTAGCATACGAGACGATATAGCTTTAATGGTCTCTGTCCTTCTATTCATCTGTCTGCTTCTATAGCTCTTCACAGATCTGCATATTCAAACTAGTGATCTTTCATTCATGTTCTGAAATAAATTCAAAAAAAAAAAAAGTAAAGAACCAGCTTCCGTTTTGTTTCTTTTGAAACAAAAACTTCAAAAGATTTAATGGAAGCTTAACGTTTATCTGTTAAGAATAAAAAAACGAGTCAAGGAATTGCTTTTCCACACTTCCTGTACTCCCGGATGATTTGGACAGAAGATCAGCTTCACTTTCATCCTTTCAACGTTTCAACTTAAGATGCATTAGCGCAGATCGGCTTCAGTTACCGACTTAATGGCTTAACAAGACTTTGTAGATTTGGGATTATTTTGATTGAATAAGACTTGGGTGCCCACTTCCCTGGGACATCTTTCAGTAGTGTGGTTGCCGCTGGTACTGGTGGCTGGTGGCAGGTGCTGGTGTGGTTGCTCATGGCTTCACGAGTGTTGCTGCAATCGCGAATGGATGTGGTGTGTGGCGATGTGCGCATTGTCACTTCATGCATAACATGGCCAAAGTGGCAGACCCTTGTCCGAGAAGACACCAGCCAGCCACACCGGCATTGCGAACAGCAACAGCAACGGCAACTGCTTGTGCTTCTGCTTCTTCTGTTGCTTCTGTTGCTTCTGGGGGCTCCGTTGGCAATTTGCACGATGTGGCCATAATTATAACTTTTCTTGAAGCCATAGCCACAGACACAGCCATAGCCATAGCCATTGTTGGGCAGCCCGTTTTGGGGCTGTTGCAATTAAAATAAGTTGAAGTTGTCTACCTTTACAGCCAGCAACAACAACAACAACAACAGCAACAGCTACAACAAGGTGTTGCCAGTCTTGTGGCAGTCCCAAAACTTGTTCGACTGAAACAGCATATAAGAAGAGAAGCGATGGGGAAAAAAGCGAACGGCTTGGCATAAGATTTGAACATTTGCGACTTGCACATAATTCAAAATGTTAAAAGTTATCGTCAAGAGCGCAACAGTCTTGGGCGATCGGATCGGGAACTGCTGTAGACAGAGGATTGGGACTGGGACTGGCACTGGGACTGCAGTGACTGTGGTGTGACTGTGAAAATCGAACACCCGGAGACCGGCGTCTGCTGTCTGGGGCCTGGTCTTGGGCTCGGTCTCGGATCTCGGATCTGGAATCTGGTCGGATCGAATCGAGTCGAGTCGAGTCGGGTTTTAGCGTATTGCTGGGCCTGGCAGGCCAGATATTGAAATGGGTTAACACCTTTTGTTTTGGAAACCTGTCCGGGTTCCATATGATTCCTGGCTCTAGTTTCCCGATCGACTCGCTGGAACGGCGATCAATTTGGATCGTTTTGCGGTTTGCCTTGAGCATCAGGCTCTCCGCTCTCCACTCTCCCTCTTTCTGGGCTTGCAATGCGGATTCGCAGAGCCCAATGAACTATTGTTGCTGTTGGGGGATAGTTGGAGTTGCACGATCGAAAAGTAACAACACTGCCGCTGCCGCTGCTGCCGTTGCTGCTGCTGCTGCTGGTTCCATGGCTAGACATGACCAAATCGCATGCGCAATCGACTCTCCCGGCCACCGGTCTCCCCGGTGTCTCACAATCTGCTTGAATGTCTGTCTGTATGTCTGAGCTGGTGTGGCTAATGAAATTGTGAAAGGTTTTTCATGCCAGATTAGAGACGACGCCACATCAGATGAGGCAGCACAATGAGCCAGCAGCAGTTGCAACTGGACCTGAAGCTGAAGCTGGAGTTCGAGCTGGAACCGGCTAGCCATGATCGCTGATTAAGAGCACGCGCTCTCAACGATCACTTAACTCGAGCTGCAGCTCAGTTGGAGCTGGGAGCTGGAATTGGAGTTGGGGATTCAGGTAGGGCTCTGACTGTGACTGTGGCTGTGGTTGGAGCTGAAATTAAAGCTGCAACTGGAGATGGAGTTGCTTTAATTGGGTTAACCATTCGCTGACTCAACTGGGAAACGGGAATCTCGCCTTGATCTCATTTAAATGCCAGGTGTCACATTAACTGGAGATCTAATATACATATATATCAAGAGCATTGTTTTTCATATAATTAGGAATATTTATTTACCGATTGAGAGATACACTTCCTCCCTAATTTGCAAGGATAACAAAATGAGTATTCCTTAACTCCCTTTTCTCTCTCTTCTCTTCCGTTTGCAGCTGTATACTGGGCCTAGGCCTGGCCATGCTGGCAACATACCATCCCGCCGCAGCCGCAGCCGCAGAGCCACTGACACCCGCAGCCAGCGAGAATCAGGTGGCAGGTGCAGAGACGGTGGGCGGAAGCGTTCCGTTTGAGACGTCGCACAAGCACCCGGACGCGGCGGTCCACAGCGAGGAGGGCTTCCACACGGCGCACCGGATCAGCATCAGGGCCACCGCCGACCCCGCCGACTACTCGATGAACCTGCTGCCCACCAAGGAGCGGCCCGAGCTGAATCCCGTGCTTAGCGCCCTGATCAACGAGGATGTGATGAAGAGCATCGAGTCGAAGCGCGCCATCGAGGAGGAAGAGCTGGCCGAAGTGAGGCGCGAGATAGAGGAGGCGGCCCTGGCAGAGTTGGCTCAGAGGGCCACCGAGGCGCCAGTCCCACAGCTGACAACGCTGCCCTCGGCCACCAAGAAGATCGATAATCTGGACGACGACGTGGTTGTGGATCCGCACGACGATTTTGTGAACCAGAACTTCCCCCTGGAGGGGGCGGGCAGCGAGAACAGCAAGAAGTCCCGCATCGAGATCAAGAAGGGGCCCAATGGCCAGGACTACGAGTACGAGTACGTCTACTACTATGAGGAGGACGAGGATGCCGCCGCCGCCCCGGCCAAGCCGGCCGTCGTGGAGTCAGCCGGCGACCCGGAGACCCGCGGCAAGACCCGCTACACGAACATCGAGCGCAGCACCCCGGCCAGCCCCAGCGAGAACAGTCTGCAGAGCGGCAAGGCGAAGGGTCGGTCCTCGTCGTCCGTCAGTGATCGTGATGCCACCGAGGACATCGAGCTGGAGCGGCTACCGGTGAACACGCGCTTCCCCAGTAGAGGCAAGAACATCGAGGTGCCTCCGACGCCCGCCCTAGACTCGCTGGAAACGGCCGCCGAGCGGAAGAAGATCAGCGTGAAGCGCCCTAGTCTGGAATTGGTGGACAGCGAGACCTTCAACACAGACGAGAAACAGCAGAAGGGCTCCCGCAACGGCGACAACGAGCTGAAGCCAGTGATTGCTGTCGAGCAGGAGCAGGCCGCCGCCGCTGCCGCCGCCAAGGAGAGGGAGCTCAAGAAGCAGGAGGAGCAGAAGAAGCAGCAGCTGGAGCAGCAGCAGGACGCCGATCTGGCGGGCATTACCGATGAGTCCGAGCAGACGACGCCCTCAATGGAGAAGGCGGCCCTCGATCTGTACGCCATCCTCACCAACGAGAACCTCAACAACGAGCAGACCACTTCCGCCGATGGGGCGCTGGATGATGCCACCACTCTCAGCCCGGACACGGCCAGCACCGACGAGGACGACGCCAGCCTGACGACGCTCCAGGATGAGCTTTCGTCGACCAGCAGCACGACCACGACCACGACCACCACTACCACCACCACGGAAGCACCCACCACCCCGACGACGACGACGACAGCGGCACCCTCACTATTCGGCGGTCGTCGTTCCGGACTGAACGGCCTGGCCGGACGGAATCGCTTCAAGCTGCGCGAGGGCGGAGCTGGAGCCACCAGCACGACCAGCACAACTGAGGCGCCCGCCACCGAAGCCACCAAAACAGGAAGAAGTGAGTATCGATGTGGACAGTCCAATGCCAAATAAATTGCTTAAGCGGATGCCATCTTTCTCTCCTTCAACAGATCGCTTCTCGCGTCCCTCAATCGGCGGTCGTTCCCGTCCAGGCGCCCGCACCACTGCCAGCCCGGAGGCGAGCCCCGCGCCTGCTGCTGGTGTCGAGGAGGAGGTCGTGGCCGCCAAGGAGGTGAAGCCCGTCAGTTCAGGATTCTCACGCGGCAGACGTAAGTTGATGACCCACTGGGAGGAGGGGGGGAGCCTCATCTGGTAAATAATTCTCATTCTTACCTCCTTCTCTGTTTGCAGCACGCAATCGGTTCAACCTGCGCGGCTCCACAACCAGCACCACCGAGAGGTCCGCTGAAGAGGCATCCGATGGGTCTGCCTCTCCGGATGCTGTGCCCTCCACCACTGCCCGCACTTCGCTGCGAGGACGTCCTGGTCTTGGCCTTCGAGGACGCAGCCGCACCACCACCACCAAGGCACCAGCAGGCGAGGGATCCGCACCCACCGCCGATGAGGCCGCCACCTCGGAGGAAGGCAAGGCTGCCGCAGCCCCAGCTGCAGCTCCGGCGGAGGGTGTGCGACCCTCACGCTTCAATCTGCATCGCGCTGGAGGCAACCGCCTGCTGCCCCGCGGCAAGCTCGGCAGGGCCGGAGTGAGCACGGAGGCGCCCAAGGCTGAGGCCCCAGAGGATTCGGCGGCGGACAGCACCAGCCACCACAACGATGTTAAGGGGGCCGTGGAGGCCACCGAGGGCGCCGAGAAGACTGAGGGTGGCGATGCCGCTGGTGCCGGAGCTGCAGCAGGGCCCGTGTCCGGATTCAATCGCCTCAAGAACCGTCCGCGCCTCAATGCTCTGCACAAGACTGATGCGGCCAAGCCGAAGGCAGCCGCAGGCGCAGCCTCCTCGCCGGCGGCGGTAGCGCCCCGCAAAATCAACCCGCTGCTAGCCAAGCGTCGTCTGCACCTGGGCGGTGCGGCTGCAGCAGCGGCTACCTCGACCACAGGTAGGAAGTCCCGAGTCCCGAGTCCTGATCCCCTCCTTTTCGAGCTCCGCAATTAAAAATATCTCCTTTTTTTGTTTTCCTTGCAGAACTTCCCTCTGAGGAGGAGCACTCATCATCGGACGGTGCCTCCGGAGAGCAGACGGCCAAGGAGGAGGCGGCCGCCGGCTCCGAAGAAGCCGGCTCGGACAGTGTCGCCAAGGATCAGGACACAACAGAGGCCGCCGAGACCACAACCAAGCAGCAGGCCCGCGGACTGGGCCTGCTCGGCCAGCGCCGTCGCCTGCCGCTGCGCAAGCCCGGCACAATTCTGTAAGACCGGACGGGATAGACGACCACTAGCCCTCAGCCCTGAGCCCAGAGGCACAAACTCTAAAGTCTCTCAAGAGTGATGCAGCCCTGGGAGTCCTCAGTCTCTGCCTCCTTTTCCAACCACTCGCCTCTGTCACCATTCCACACTTCCAGAACCCTGAATCTTGAATCCTGAATCCTGAATGGAATACTCGTCCTACTTTTTGGGTGGTTTCATACGCGATATATAATATAACTCTTACGAATCGCTTACGATACTCGTATGTTCTCTTTAAGTTTCTCGTCCCCCTCCCCGTCCCTTGTCCGTTCCACGAACGCAATTAGCTTTGTACACATTACACTAATTACTATACTGATAAATACGGAGATACTATTTAAGATCCTTCGCGAAGTCACCAAACGAGATAGAGAGAGAGAGAAAGAGAAGCGAAAGCGGAAGGAAGGATGAGATCTAAGCCACTTGTAGACCACTAAGCCGAGAATGTAACTGAGATGCGAGCCGCCGGTTCACCCAAATGCTATAGCCGTCGCGTCGGGTATGCCGTGCATAGCAGATACATTATCTATTATATTTTTTTTGAGATACATTTATAAAGAAACGACTTTTAATTATATATTAAATAAAAACACAAAAACGTAAGAAAAACTAATTGGACGAGTATCAAATGTGTTATTCTTGTTTTGGTCTTTGATAAATTCTTATCCCAATCGCTTCCTCTTGCTGTAGAGAGTAGGCGCTTTTTGGCTCCTTGTCCAGCAGCTTCACAAGGAACTACCCAGATACATGTTGGCTTATACAAGGAACACGGGAGGCATCGATCAGGTGCAGCAGTGGGGCCAGATGCCCTTAGATATTTTGGGTAATGAGTGAAAGGCGGAAGAAGATGCAGGAGTGCTCACAACATAATACCGAGAATTTAGAGAAGAAGTTGAGTAACTACCGCAAACAGATCCACGATTTGGTGGCGATCAGATCAGGAAGAAGTACGTTAAAGCCATTACGATTCTGGAGGAATAATTCTGGGCACCCAAAACGTGTGCATTCGCCCTCTGTCGGAGATGATCAAGGTGCTGTATGAGTACAAACAGAGCGAAACCAGCTCCTGGGGAAGGAGAAGCTGCAGTAGCATGGACACTACTGGAGCGTGCTTGAGGAGAACACGATGGAAATTTCCGATCTAAAGATCACCACTAGCAGCATTTTACTTACAAATGCCGATTATTTCATGATGAAGTCAACAAAGTGGTTTTGTTATGCAGTCCAAGGCTTTTGGATCAATGTTACGTCGGCGACACTGTGGTCCATGACTATAAAGAGCTTCGGCGATGCCATGTTGCTTTTATGAGCTTTTATGACACGAGACGATGTTGAAAGTCTCTCACAAAACAGCTCTTTCCACACAATCATTCCATTACATCGAGAAAAAGGGTCATCGCTTTATATTGATCTTAACCTTGGCCCATAGAACTACAGTTCTCCGATGTCTGGCACTCTCGATTCGATTTCTAATTTGTGTGCGGTCCAAACATTTACCCAGCGTCGGCGTCGTCACCTGTCTTACGTTACATAACATGGTCTGAAGCCCGAGAACTGGCTGCAGTGGTCTGGGTGGGAAAGGGGTGGGATGGGGTTCTTTAAACAGAAGCAAACGGTGTCAAGACTTAACCAGCATTGAACCGAATAAGCGTATTGCCTCCCACGCCACCTATTGCAATGTACATACATATGTACATGTATATCTATAGCGAACCGATTAGATACAGGGAAATATGTCTGCTTGCGAGAGCAGCATCACCGCATAAAAGCTGAGGGCATCGGATCGAGCAGCATTAGATATTGGATACAGTTTCACTATGCAGTTTCGCTGGATCACTGTTATCAGCGTGTTCGTATTCGCGACTATCCTGTCGCGCATCGAATGCAAGACTCCCAGCCATGATGACCCCGCCATGATCCAGCGGTGGAACCGCGCTCTTCAGGCCATCAACGAAGCTGAGCGCCAGCGTCAAGAGGTCAAGGCCCACACCCATCCTGTGCCAGAAGTCGAAGTGCGGCGGCAGAGACCCAACGACAAGCGAATGAGATGGCGCAGCAACAGCAAGCAGCTCCGATTGCGGCCCAGCGAGGATTTCGAAGATGCGGAGCCATCAGGACGTGCTGCCGCCTCGTACACCTCCACAATAAATGTGAATGCTCCGAATCCCTCCTACCTCGATGTTGCTGATTATGTGCGATCTGAAGCGCCTTGGTGGTTCAACTGAAACGGATATGGAACTCAAGTTGAGGTGGCGGATTCCCTAGCTTAAAGTATTATTGAAGTGTCTTTTTTTTTATAAGCTAAGTACTCCCCAGTCAATAATAAAAGATAAGCTTATCTATTTATTTTACTATGATATTTTTCTCTACGTGTAGCATACTTTTCTATGTTCCATATCGTTCTTTTAAGTTGGTTTTCAAACTTATACAATTTAGTCTATTTTCTCTACCAAATATGGTATTTCATTACATTTTTCTTTTGTGCATAAGAAACTATTCATAAATTAGTGAGTCGGACTTTTTTTAAACCTGAATGAATGGTCGGACTTCAGTAGGAATTCAAATATTTCCTGTAACCCAGTCACTGTAAATGAATGAAATTAGTTAATTAAAGATAAAGCTAATCTAAAAGCTCATATCTACATCTATGAATCAAATATCTACTAATCTATTGACTTCTACACTCCAATTGCCATGCCATTCGAGTTTGAGCTTGAGCTTGAACTGCCGCTCCATTTGGTTGCTGCTTCTTCGCTGTGGCCTGAGCCTCTGTTTAGCCAAGGCAGCAACCTGCAACCTGAAGTGCTTTAAGCACTGAGCCGATCGAGAGTTCAGTTCACCTAAAATTCTGAAGACAGACCCGCAGCGAATAACCGGTTCCGATCGGAACTTGGGAAATGACCTGCGATCGCGTTGCGGTTGCGTTAGCCCCTCCGTTGTTGCTCTGCGATGTGTTTCAATTTGTTTGCTTTGATTCGATTCGATTCAATCCCAAAGTGAAATGTTAGCATTGATTGATTGATGGATGGATATCAGTTCGGAAATAATGGTACGGCGGCAATGGTAACGGGATCGTTGCGTGGCCACTGTCTAGCCTTGTGGGCAGAGGGCCAAGATGGGGTGTGGTCGGGTCATTCAGTCACTCAGTCATTCGGTTGCTGTTTGCCAATTTGAAATTCGAGGCATTTCCCACTGCGATCGATTTGAATTGAAATAGCAAGGCAGCTAGCTCTACATTTTGGGCCGAATCATTGTCAACCTTGACACCGGGGCGTATACGTAATCGCCCCAAAAGTACCAGCAAATTAAGAGCAAACCCAAAGCGGAACTCGGGCTTTGTCTGTGTAAAGTTCGTTCAAGTTTCCGATTAGCAATTGGCCAATTGTTAAGAGGGTTTAGCCAAGTTGAAGCCAAGCCTGGCCAGGCCAGGCCAGGTAAAACCATTACCACTACCATTTGCAGTTTTCGGTTCGGTACCGTTCGGTTGTTGCATTTTGGCTGTCGTCAAATGGGGAGGAAGCAGAGCGTGGCCGTGGCAAGGTCAATCGCTTAGCTCAGTCGGACCCATCCACCCAGCACTAGCATTACACTGAGAGAGAAAAGCATACCCATGCAATTCTGAATGTGCAGTTTACTTACTCGAAGTCTTGTGCGGAATATTCGAGAACAAAGTGAAGAAGAAAATATATCAAGATAGGGTAAAAGATGGCATCTTTAGTTTGGATTTAAGTTCTTAGGCTTTTTTCTCAGTGTACACTGTACAGCCAAATCGCTCCCTCGCCGCTTTGCAAGAACGAGAACTTCGTTTAGCAGTTGTTCAAATAGGAATTAGCTGGTTTGTTCAGCTTCAGTTGATAATTAAATGTTGTTGTTGTTTCCAGTGTGCTTTGCTGCCTTTCCATCTGCCATCCACTAGCCACCAGCCACCATCCGCCATCCACCATCACCAACTGAGGTTTTAATTAGCCAAGACAAAGGCACAGTTTTTATGCATAATTAGAGGCTTACAATTTGACTTTCAACACTCGGCATAGGCACTCGACAGTGGTAGTCCTTCACATTGCTAAGCAGCTAATGTTCTCGATCATAAAAACGGACTGTAATTACAAACAGCGGGCGGGTATTATTATGCCAGGGGTATGGAGATGGAGCTGGACAAAGATATGATGAAATGAGAGTCCCCTCTACAGTGCACTCCCTGATCGGAAGACATCTCTCTATGTGTCGCTTTTCTTTATCGGAATCTGTTCGATTTTTGCGTGCGGGAAACGAGACGTTTAGACGTTTAGACATTTCGATTCCCCCCTCCCTCTAGCACTCCCATATGCATGCAGTTCACTTTTGACAGTTGGATTTAAATAGTTTTTAATTGAAAACTAATTGTCGCAAGTGAAGTGCCAAAGCGCGACGACAGCTGGACGGTTGTGACGTTTCCAGCTCTCGCTGCAACTCTTTTAGCCAATTTAATTGGCTGTAGCAGCAGCAGCCAAAACAGTGGCAACAACAACTTTTCACCAGGAAATCGGCAAATGATCCAAAACCCAAACGAGTCTCAAACAACCGAAAGCCACACGCAGGGGGGCGGGGGCCACACGGTGAAAAAACATGCTGCGAAATGGGACTCGATATTATATTACTTCATATCGCTAAACATCCGATCTTTCAATTCAATTACATTCCATTTTGTTGCACTTTTCACACATTTTCCAGAAATTTCTCAATATATACATTTGAAACACGATAACGAGTATCGGAAAAGATTTATACTCGTATGTGATATTTTTTTTTTTCGGTGCAGGCAATCGGCTGGATAATTGCAGGCTACCATTCGATTATGATAATGTTTAGCTAAATGGTTGGTATTTATTAACAAGATGTTCGATAAAATCATCTACATTATGGTTCAAGTGCAGATTGTTTAACAAATTAACATTTAAGATTATATATTTCAGGGAAAACAACTACATATTTTGTAATCATGATCATTTTATTTGGAAGAAATTGTTAGCCATCAATTATACTCTCTACAGCATGATAATCCAGTTTAAACTCGCTGAACAGTAACCCCATTCTCAGTCTCATTTTGCGACAAAGAAAAGCAAACAGTTCTGGCAGAAATAACCCAAAACCCCGGACAAGAGTCAACAGACAACAGAGACGCTGCCAAAACGAGAGCTAGTTCTAGTTTCAGATCGCATATAAACCCAGCTCGTTCGGGTCACAGTCAGTAGAAACTTTCACTCTCCTTCTCTTCAAGAATCTCCTGTGTCGAGTATCCAGTTTCTAACCATGAAGTTGCAATGGCAGATTATTTTTGGCCTGATGCTCGTCTTCGCTGTGCTGGCATCGATGGCTGTGGCCCAGCCATCCTCACTGGAGGAGGATGAGTTGGAGGACTCCGGGTCGGATGAGTCGCTTGTTGGTGAACCCGAATCGGATGAATCGCAGGCTGCCGAGGATGCCAATGTCCAGCAGGACTATATCAATGTGGCTGACTATACCCGTCCTCCGCCTCCGTGGTGGTTTTAAAACTGTTAAAATTTGTTAAAATATACCAAAGTTAATTGAAGTTGAAACTGGAAAATGCTTTAATTATTTAGCATTTTGTTGGCGTTTCAGCATATTAATATCCTAATTAAATACCAGTACAATAAATACTTATGTTCCACCCAGATTTTCGAGTAATTGCTCCATAGCTTCGTGGGCTTTCAGCAACAGAGTGAAATAGTTTAATGTGGTTGTGCTTGTGGTTACAAGTTGTACCACTTCTTAACACTCGTAGCACCCATAACCGTAGTCCCATTACAGCACATTCGCAGATGATGTTGTTTCCACTGGAATGTTGGTTGCAACACCAAACAACCAAACAAGCTGCTTTTGATGTTATCTCATCGAATTAGATTCGATCTATTTCTGAAGACAAGAATCAAAGGCTAAGATTATGCCGGAAGAATTTTCCTTAAGAAAAAAGTAATAAATACTTTGAATAATAGATAGTACAAGCATATTTACATAGTATAAATCAGAATATAACGCAATAAATCGATTCGCATTCCACAATTCTCGGGTACATTTACACAAATGCATATCTGCAAATATATCTAGTCATTTGAGTCTAGATATCACGGAACATCTATATCTTTTTGGGATTCTTATCTTTCCAAATGAATATGGACATATATATGTATATCTACACATATCTATATAGTAGATGTGTCCTAGTGGAACTGGGGTTCCAATAAACTTTATAAGTAGAAGAAGATTATAAATCGTTAAATTTGCCTGATCCACAGGGAGTCCAGTCACAAAAATACAGCCTTAGAGTTAGCTGTCTCGATAGCTGGTCGCGTAGACACTCTGTAATGCATTTCTTCATGGTAAAAGTTAATGAAGCGAACCAAACTAATTAAGTTATCCATTTGCTAATGAGGTTTTATTGCACCTGAACTACTAAATTTTGTCCGTTAATAAATGAGGTTTTCCTGCGGCAACGCCTGCGCCCGAACTTGTTTATTTGCATATCAATAAACTAATGGACAAATCGAATTATCGATATTGTTGTGCACATGTCGGAAACATCGTCACCTTAGCAGATCAGGCGATTATTAATCGCCCACCAGTCGATTACCACATCACGTATCTCGTGGAGTTTATGTGCTGTGCAGCTTATGATGTACATACGTATCCTATGCGCAAGACGATCGTGCAACAAGGCTGATTTATGCACTCCACCACCAACAGACCAGCAGTTTCACCAGATGTTATCCAGATGCTATCCAGACCTCTTCCCAAAGCGGCTCCAGCTTCTCGCGATGGTGTAACCCCCTAACATGACATCATCCCAGCTTCCTCTACAACTCCTCGCGTGACAAGTGCACTGGCAGTTGCAGTTCCAGTAGCAAGCAAATTATGTCTGAGGTAATCCAACGAACCCCAGCAGCAGCAACAGCACCAGCAACAGCACCAGCACCAGAGACAACAACAACAAGAGCCTTAATCCGAATCGTAGCTGTTGGTCCGTGTGTTCATTGGGGACAGGTGATGTGCATGGGTGGCATGCTCGTATACTTATAAGCAGGAAACCCGAAAGCAGGGTTTCCCATGCAGTTTTTGTCCGAATAAATCTCGCAAATGCTCAGCCGCTCAAAGCACAGCCATGGTCCCATGGACACAGACATTGAACTTGAAATCAATGGAAAATGTTGTCGGAGCTAAGGTTACGGGGAGTTGGACAACAGGTTTCCTCAGTCGAACCCCAAATGGAGATGAAAATCGGAGGAAAAACAAAGAAAAAACCACCTTCGAAAATGGAAAATAAAAGTAAATATAGAAAAATGTTCAAATGGTATCCCATAATGGGAGACCAAGCCCGGGCAATGTCATTAAGTTGTGTTTTTGTTTTCCGCCCGGGTTGGCTTTATCCTTCGCTTTGTTGTTGCTGCTGCTGCAGCTGGCGCAGATGTTGCATAAGTTTGGAAGCGTGTGGCAATTATGCCAAAGAGTGTGTGCAGATCCGTGGCAACATTTGGCCACTTAGCCGACGACCACTTGATAATGTTGTTTTGTTTGATTTCGTGCTGGAAAAACTCGTTTAAATTATTGGGAAAATTGTGTACGCCAATAGCCACATTCATAATGCGATCGAATCGGACACTGCACGGACATAGGACGGCCAACAGACGAACGGACAGGCGGGACGGGACGGAACGGAACGGAACGAGACACACTCTTTGACTAAATCAATATAAAGTATGTTTACAAATATTGTACTAATAAATCATAGTTGATCGATACAAGTGCAATTTCTGTCCATACGTAGGCTTTACGTCGACTGTTCGGCTCATTAATTGCATTTTTTTTCGAAGAATGCTCTCCTCTCACCACAAGCGGCAGGCGGCAGGCGGCCGAGGGTTGTGCAACATTAACAGACAGACAGCAGCCTTATCTACAGTAACATTAACATATGTACACTGCAGAGGCATTAACAGCCACAGCACTGTAGACAAGTTAACAGACACCGCAGCAATATCCACAGAAGCATTAACAGACACAGCAGCAACATGCAGTTGATTAATAACACGTACAGGCTGTGCCACGTGTGGCACCTAACAGACCCGACAGGCGGCCGAGAGTTATGCAACATCCAGAGACACTGCAGCAGCAGCACCGACAGCAGCAACAGCAGCAACAACATTCAAAGACACAGCTGCAGCATTAGCATTAGCATGATATTAATTAATAACACGCACAGGTTATGCCGAGTATAGCACCTTGCAGGCCACATTAGTGATCATTATGTGGGGCAGGCGGGCTCTGAGGGTGGCTCGGTGGCCCGAGGCGGGTGAGTAGGTGTCAGCGGCGCATTGCCGTCAGCAATCACTACCAGAACGGTGCCACAGGATCAAGTTGAACCGCTTTAACTGGTCTCGAGTCACTTATGATTTCAGATTACTGCTAGGCACTGTTGTACTTACAAAAGACTGCCGTGGCAGTCGTAAAAGCGCTGGCTGCGATTTCAGTCCAGATCTTGGCTAACTAATTCTCTCTCTCTCTCTCTCCTCCGTCAGCTCTTCTTGGCATGTGCATAATGCGTGGCTGGGGTCTGGGGTCTGGGATCTGGGTTTGGGCACGAGCACAAATACGGACTCGTGGCTCTGGCTATGGCTATGGGCTATGGCCCAGGTGCATTGACTCGAGAGTTATGCCACCACCGTCGGTCGGCTGTCTTGACCGCATTTACATATGCATTCGCACATTCGCATTGGTGCACCTTGTGGCGTTCGAGCCATTAGAGCATTACCCTAAAGTCCAACCATTCACTCGTAATCTCTTCCTCAATGGCCAGCTCTTCTGGATGGATAGCATCTGGTGGAAGGCCCATAGAGCAGGCCCAGAAGCAATTATCGGGCTTCTAAAAGCGGAAAGCAACCGAATTTGACCCTCGATAATGAATCGTGAATCATCCAATACAATGCTTGACCAAGCAATTCAAATCCAAAAAACTAAAAATTATAAATTAAGAAAAATATCGCAAACTGCTTAGAGAGCTCACGGCGAAAGGTGTTCGGGGCTCGTTCGGGGCTCGTTTGGGGCGGTTGTGGGTATCGATATTTATTAAACGGAACTCAAGCGGCCGCTAAAAATGCGTGAAAATCAATCATGGAAGACAAAGCCCCCCCTATCTCGCAGAGCCAGCGACGCACAATCCCCGAAGATAAGCTCGTGGCACGAACCACACGGCGAAGCCTCTCCACGAACCACAACGAACCACAACGAACCACTGCGAAATGCTAGTGCTAGTGCCGAAGAGGCGGCCACGCGTTGGCGCCTTCGTCTATCCAATCGTTTCGTGTGGTGCGACGATGCCGATGGAACAAAAAACTTCATATAAAACGTGGCCAACATATTATGGCCAACAGTCGTAAGCGCGCCACGGTCCACAGAAGAGGATTAATACGAAAGAACTCTATCCAACTATCTTACAAACCACTTCATACAGAACCCAGCCTTTTTTTTTGGTTTGGTTTCGCCATTCAAACCCTTTTACGTGTTTCCCAGTGTTGATTTGTGATTTAAAACCAAGGATTGTCTAGCTCCTCCGACACAATGCAGGCCAAGAACAAAGGAGGGATAGGAATCCTGGCAGCGCTACCACTCCTGCTGATCGCCGTCACAATGGTGACCCCGACGCAGGCAGCCTACAAGCTGCAGGAGCGCTACAGCTGGAACCAGCTGGACTTTGCCTTCCCTAGCGCCAGGCTCAAGGAGCAGGCCATGGCCAGCGGCGACTACATCCCCCAGAACGCCCTGCCCGTCGGAGTGGAGCACTTTGGCAATCGCCTGTTTGTCACCGTCCCACGTTGGCGTGATGGTAAGTACCAACACCACCTCTATGGAAATGCAGTTGCTAATCTCAATGCAGTTTTGGGCATCATTAGCACTTACAAATCATGTGTTCAATTAGGTGATTGGGGAATTATTCAGTGTCCACCGAGCGATGGAGAGAGACTCCACTCATTAAGGAATGTCTCTTATAGGGAAACTCACTAAACTAATTAAACGAGTCCCATGTCTGGTCCACAAATCAGTGAAATATTCGCAGGTGGATGGAACTATTTTCAGTATCCTAGATGCCAGATAAACATTTTAAAGTCGATCCTTTTAATCATCTGGCATAGCAACAAAAAATATTCATTTTAATGGTAAAGATAATTGTAAAATTTTCCCCTGATCTCTGTCGATAAAAAAACCAAATCTTTCCAAAGATTTTACTCTTTGGTGCTCCTCGACTTTAGAAAGATCTCTATTATAATCCTGAACCTGATGATTATAGAAATCTCCATTGAAAATGATTCATCATTCATAATTAATTATCTTCAGTCAAGAAAGATATATTCCTATTTCTATTTGTCAATGTGCTCCCTCTATCCCTCTATCCAGTGATCGATATCAGTATTTTCCCCTACAAGTGGGAGGATCATCTGGAATCTTCTCTCCGTTCTTCCGCCCATCCCAATTGCCATTGTCAATGGCCATTGTCTTCCCCATTCACAAATCGATTTCCGGCACCCCAGTTGTCATACTTTTGTTAACCTTAGTTTGACCTCTCCGAAATCCGGTTGATACTCGGAGCGCATTCATGTGTTGCATTTACATTTTCAACAATTAACCGTTGTAAAGCCGAAGCCGGGGCAAAGGCACGCGGCGGCATTGGTATTATATGACCATAGCTATTGCTGTATATACGAGTATATTTTATATTGTATGTGGGGGTATTATATCTGGCAATTGTGAAGGCTTCTTCAGGGTCAGCCCCAGCCCCAGCAACAGCCACAGCGCAGGCTGTTACAAATGGAAACCCAATCCAAATACAATAAACATATTATGGCATTATGCCATTAACCAGCGATTAGCTTTCAGCTCAATCAAAGTGAGAGTTGCACAAAAAGCCAGCGAGTCGACACTCGAGTCATTCAAACTAAAATAAACATTTGGAGCGTATTGTTCTGCTCAGAGAGACACGGGGATTATGATGGCTTGCCAAAAGTTGGCAAAACCTTTTGGGGAAATCGACCAAATCGACTAGGGTAGTCACGGCCTAGGTCTGATCTCTTTCCCTCATTATGTAAGCCCGGAATTCTGGCCCAGCCTTGAGGGCCAGAATGCCAAGCAAAAAAGAGCAAACAAAAATCATTTGAATGCCCAAAAGGTGAGCACCAGAAGGCCAAATCAGCAAATAAATAATAGCAAGCAAAAGTACACAGAAATTATGGTAAAGTGAAATATTTGAGGCACGCTCCAATAGATCGGCATCGGACCACAAAAACAGATCAATTAGCCAAACAAAATCAGCGGTAGCCATAGAGCCATTGAGCAGAAAACAGAGCATACAACCAACAGCAAACAGCCAACAGCAAATAGCCAACAGCAGGTGGGGCAGCAGCCACCTGCAGTTGACAGTTATGAGTGATGGTTTATGGCTAATAACGATGGCTTTATGACCACTTTAGCTTCAGTTTCAACTATGCAAAGTGGCCTCAGGTGCCCACGCAAGGGCATTCCGCGAGTGAGAGGGTGGAGAAATGCAATCGTCAAACGAAACGAGTCAGCCAATTGGCCATAAGATCAATTCTTACAACCAGTTAAGATCAAATCTTGGCTGACAGTTATCTGTGCGTTTCGGTCTCAGTTCCAGTCTAAGTTCCAGCTGCAGTTCCCACATACCAAATGAACCTCTTACTCGGAGAACTTGGGCAATAGGTTGGGCATAGCAGCAATGCGACAAGATTACCAATTGAAATCGAATCTGAAATTTAAATTGAAATCGAAATGGGACTGAGAATGCAGCTCACAAACTGCATCAAATGAAAATGAAACTGAAAAATATACACAAACAGAAACAGAAACAGCGAGAGAGACGGAAAATTGCTGGCATTAATTGCACGGACAACGACTCTCGTTATGTGCGGGGCCCCTCTCGAAGACCCGTCTATCAGCGGAATTCATTGGACAGGCCACGCCAGGCCAGCCAGGCAGAGGCGAGCTGACCGGGTCCACGTCCAAAGCTGAAAATGGTGGGCAGGTTATAATTAAGAGATGATGTGTGGACCATTGGGGTATTTTTTATATACCGCGCTAATTCATTCATCAGCATTAATGCCGTCAATCGGTGTGCGAGCACAGCGGGTCATTGGATTGGATTGGCATGGATTGCAGACGGAATGTCGGAAGATAGTTTATTATAGTGGCGGCAATTATTGAATGGATTTTACTTGCATAATCCCCATAGTTTGGAATCCTGCTGAAGCTTATATCTTTACTAGTTTATTAATCTTTATCAATCAGACTGCCAGATGAATGCTATGGTAATGGGAAGGTTACCAAAAGGTTCCTTTGGGACCACATTCAAACTAGTACACTTTAGCGGTTCCAATGGGATGTTTCAATAAAACCGAAACTAATAGCAATTTTCATTTTAACGCAACATCTAATGGTCGAGGCGTTCGATTCGAATGTGTCGTTCGGCTATGCGAAATATTTACTGGAATTATTTTGACGAATGTCCCTATACTCCTATAGGAAACGTTCAATCAACATCGATAGAGATTATCCGTCGTTCAGTCAAATGTTTTTATTGTAGAACAAGAACAGGCAGACTTTTGTATATGAGATATTAGATCAGGATCATGTTTTAGACACAGATGTATAGGATAGACATATATTCATGAAGAACCGAGTGAATACAGCATAATGCGTTTATCCTCTATATTCCCTAAGCAGCAGTCAGTGGAGCATTAAAGATCGCATCCCTTTGGTAATTTATATCAGAGATAAGCTCGCTTGGTTCCCAAGACTATCTAAGCAATCGTCACGTGCTACATATACATAATTCAGCTACGAAAAAGTTCCCCATGAAGTCACTTAATCATGCAACAGCAAATGCAACTGCAACTCAACAACCACATAAAAATGATTGATTAGCAATGCAATGTAAAGCCAGAGGTACCCCGGGGCTAACCTTCCATTTTCATGTCGTTAAGTTGTAGTGTTTTGTCGCAGGCAAATCTCTGGAAAGCAGCTTTCAAAACTAGATTCTGGCAACTAGATTTTGGATTTCGGAGGAGTGTAGATTCGCCGATCCCACTTGTAGCTAATGAGAAATCCTCTGGTGGCTCGATTGCTCTGGCAGCGCAAATTGACTTGGATAAATACGAATTGAAAGGCGTTGACCAGGCGGAAAACCACTGTCATGTATCTCTGCTCGTAAACAACTGATGGCTTGCATGGGTGCTGGCGGCTGGGGGCTGGCGGCTGGAGTCACACGCCCGCTACTGTCGGCTGACAGCCTGCCGAACGAGACCATTCTGGTCTGGCTAAGTGGCCGCATGTTGGCCAACAGACAGAAGAGCAAGTGCTCAAGCGCCCGAATGCAATTGGAGCGGAAATCGCTGACGATGACTATGACGACGACGATGATGTCAGCTCTGGGTCTGGTTGCCTCAGTCTCAGTGCGGCTAATGACATCGGAAATTGCACGCAACCTGCAGCATGTGGCACGAACATGGGCCAATCCAAGCACTACATTCGGATATCTTCTAACGGCTTCCCATCCTCTCTTTCCAGGCATTCCGGCCACGCTGACCTACATCAACATGGACCACAGTGTGACGGGCTCCCCGGAACTGATTCCGTATCCGGACTGGCGGGCGAATACGGCCGGGGACTGCGCGAACAGCATCACCACCGCCTACCGCATCAAGGTCGACGAGTGCGGTCGTCTGTGGGTCCTGGACACTGGCACCGTGGGCATCGGCAACACCACCACCAATCCCTGCCCGTACGCGATAAACGTCTTCGATCTGACCACCAACACCCGCATACGACGCTACGAGCTGCCCGCGGCAGACACCAATCCGAACACCTTCATAGCCAACATCGCCGTCGACATTGGCAAGAACTGTGACGATGCCTACGCTTACTTTGCGGACGAGCTGGGCTACGGCCTGATCTCCTACTCCTGGGAGCTAAACAAGTCGTGGCGCTTCTCGGCCCACTCGTACTTCTTCCCGGACCCCCTGCGGGGCGACTTCAACGTGGCCGGCATCAACTTCCAGTGGGGCGAGGAGGGCATTTTCGGCATGTCGCTGACTCCGATCCGTTCGGACGGCTACCGCACCCTCTACTTCAGTCCCTTGGCCAGCCATCGCCAGTTCGCCGTATCGACCCGAATCCTGCGGGACGAGACCCGCACCGAGGACAGCTACCACGACTTTGTGGCCCTGGACGAGCGCGGTCCCAATGCCCACACCACCTCCCGGGTGATGAGCGATGACGGCGTGGAGCTCTTCAATCTGATCGACCAGAACGCCGTCGGCTGCTGGCACTCGTCGATGCCCTACTCGCCGCAGTTCCATGGCATTGTGGACCGCGACGATGTGGGCCTTGTCTTCCCCGCCGACGTGAAGATCGATGAGAACAAGAACGTGTGGGTGCTTTCCGACCGGATGCCAGTGTTCCTGCTCTCCGATCTGGACTACTCGGACATCAACTTCCGCATCTACACTGCCCCGCTCGCAACCCTCATCGAAAACACCGTCTGTGACCTGCGGAACAACGCCTACGGTCCCCCCAACACGGTCTCGATTCCCAAGCAGGCGGCTCCCGGCCCTGGCCTGTCCGCCGTCGGACCACCGCTCTACACCAACCAGTATCGCCCGGGTTACTCCCAGAAGCCGCAGACCAGCTGGGGCCCCTCGCCGCCCAGCCGCAACTATCTGCCGGCCCTAGGTGCCAGTCCCGGCGGTCCCGGCCAGGTGGTGTCCAGCGTGAGTGTTTCGACGAACACGGTCGGCCCGGCCGGCATCGAGGTGCCCAAGGCGTACGTGTTCAACCAGCACAACGGCCTCAACTACGAGACCAGCGGGCCCCATCTCTTCCCCACCCTCCAGCCGTCACAGTCCCAGGTCGGGGGTGGTCTGAAGACCTACGTAAATGCCCGACAGTCGGGCTGGTGGCACCACCAGCACCAGGGCTAAGCCAGAACAGGACCAGGACCCGCAACCGGACCAGTTGGCTCCTCTACTACTAGGTGTAGGGTGACTCGCAGTCGAGCAACTTACTCGATTGCCGTAGGATATTTAGACAACAAAAAAAAACGGAATTCTTAAGGCCACACCACAAATACTCGTACACTCGTATGACACCTTCACTTGATGTAATAGACACTGAATGACGATTTTCATTTTGTTTTTAGTTGGTAATCTAAGCAACAAATAAATTTATTTTTTTTTTATTTATTTATTTGCCTGCTTCAGTAAAAGAAGGGATAACTTCTAATAGTGATGGAAACTATTATTCAAGAATAATTATTATATGTAAATATTTAAAGAAGGGGGAAGGATCTGTTTTCGTCTATGGTTCTGTATCACCCTCATTGTGGGCCTGCACGCCTTTGAGCTCTCAAGTCATCCACACCCAGTAAACATACTCAAAGCCCCCCACTCGCAGTCCAAGTCGAGAGATCTCTGTGGATGTACGTTATATGGGCTGCTCAGATTGCTATCAATTATCCTTTCTTGAGCATTCTATACAGAAATGGCAACAAGCAGCGCAACTAGGATACTTTCGGAAATCCCAAGAAAGACTCCCGTTGGCATTTAAGTCATTGCTTCCTAAATTTCATTAAGAAGGAATTGTTATGTGAAAATTTGTGACTGAAACTAGGAGGCCTTGATATCGCTTGACTTTTGTTTGCTTTCTAGACCCTGGATTCATTTCCGAATTTATTCAGTCTGCCACTGCTAGCAGCAGAAAGAACATCTAATTTTTTCGGTAAAAAAATTCAAAATTTTATATTTTATTTTTCGAAAAAATTTTTTTTTTTGAAGTGAACGAAAAATTTTTAGTGCACGCAATTCGAGAACTAATTGATTTTTATTTAGTTAACAATTGATTACAATTTAATAATATCTTCACATTGGGCCCAGCATTATCTGATGACACGTTGGTCTGTTGGTTCAGACATTGGTCTTTTGGTTGAGACATTGTTCTTTTTTGGTTGCACGCGTTGGTAAGTAAATCATTTTTGATTCTTGATGATACCAATAAATGTTTTTTATTTCCCGGGAATTTTATCTAGTTGTAGATAAAACTGTTCTGCCCTCCTCTGACGCCCCGCACAATCAATGGTGTGGCACCGGTTCTCCATTCAAGGGGACAAGTGGATAGCACCCGCAATTCAAACATAACACAAGCATTGTAATACACTATCTATGCATTCTGTATCTGTAATTTATATCCCTTAATATGCTTGCGCTGATGATGATGATGCAAAGTTTTGTCTTGTTTCTGGGATGCGGGGAGAGTATAAGGCAATACAATAAAAAAGTCAAAGAAGAAAAGCACTTGCCTTAAATAGCCGGCCACCTTATAGCCTGCTTATAATACGGTTGAGTTATTGAGGCGGAGTTTTGCTCAAATCTCAATAACTCAACCGTAGTGTAAACCGGCTATAAAAAGGTTATTAAACTGAGGAGAAAAAAACTATCGAAAATATGTACACATGTTCTTCCTGACAGGTACACCCAATCAATGCATTGGGTTCAGCTTCTGCTGTCTACCACTGGATGGCGGCACAACCTAATGATGATTCGCTTTTTATTGCATACTTTTAAGGGCGCTGCATACTTTCGGGGCGGTTTAAACTCCTTACTTTTAGTAATGGTTACTGATTTTAGGGGCAAATAATATTTAAATTTAACCTTAATCGCAGCAACACCCCCCACACGCCACACACACAAGTATACAGCGATGCGAATTCCCAAGTAATTAGCAGTGTGGCCACATCCCGGCTCAGCCGAAAAACCAACAACAAAGAGTGGGTAGAAAAACACCCAGGCACCGAAGCAATGATTTATTCCACTGCTGTTCCATACGAGAGGGCGTGGCGGCGCACTGGGTTCCAAAACTTTCGAAAAACAAACAGAAGGGGCTCGCGAGAAAAAAGACAACATTTATTTGCTTTTTGATTACGGACGGACCACGGCTCCTCTGGGGACAGGACAGCACAGCACAGCACAGCGCAGCAGAGCAGTGTGTGCGAAACACTTAACGCCGAAAGTGAGCAAAACAACACTTGCTCTATTAACACGCCAGACGGCTGACTCCGACTGTCTGAAATATTTATTGAGCAACATTAAGGGAGCCAAGTCCCTGTCCCTCTGTCCCTCCCTGTCGCTGTCGCTGTCCTGTTTGCCTCCTGTCCGGCGTTGGCTTAACGAGAAACCAAGTTGCGCGAATGGGATGTTCGTACGGGTCGTACGTGTAGCTAATTTGCGGTTCAGATCCTGAGCCCAAGTACGAGTTTAGGAGGGATCTGGACCCGACCCAGCATGATTTACATAGCCCGCAAAAAGAAGAAACCGCATCGGCGCATGCAAATTATAGAAATTTTCGCTGTAGCTGTGGCCGAAAACAAATATTGTGATAGTCCTGCCTGGGCACGATCCCTTTCGAGGCTTCGGGGTCGTGGCTTGATCGTGGGCCTATCATTAGGCGGTCGCGATCCCTAAGCAATCTGGTTATTCAAATGCAATAAATCCGGCCAAATAAACGGGGCTAATTTCATGTTAGATGCTTTAATTTCACGCTGCCATTTGTGGCTTCCGTTTCGCATGAGTTCTGTTTTCGAGATTGTTTTCGGGATATTTGCATTCCCTTCAGCTGAAGCTGAAGCTGGAGCTGGACCTCGCTTGGCCCTTGATGATGAATTAAGTTGCAGGGCATCCTGTGGCGCTGGAAACCGTCAAACGACTGCGCTTTTGTCTGAACTAAGCGGCCATTAAGCGATCCTAGTGGCGAGGATGTTGAGTTTGATTATGATGATGATGCTGAGGCAGTGCATCCAGCTGATAGCGGGTGAGGCGTCCTCATTAATAATAACACGCAAAAAGCAGCAGCAGCAGCAGCAGCCGCTGCCGCATTGCTCCCAGTGGCATCCTCATCAACGGCTGCCGCTTTAATTGAAGGCGTTAAAATCTAGAGGCATCATAGTTGAGAGGAGGCACCGCTGTACCTCGTACAAAGTCGTTTCAAGCTGTTTCCATCGCCTTGAAAACGGATGGATGTGCAACTGGAATGGGAGTGTGTTGATCTCGATGGTTGAATCGTCCGTTGAATTCCTATCGACGAGCAAGTACCGAAGGTTACTTCAATACCGATTTGAATATCATTTCTGGCTCAAACATCTCACAATTATGGCAAAAATGTGGGCTAAATATGGCTAAATCATTTTTATAAATTTAAATTTGTGAATGAAATAAATAAATAAACACAATATACCTATACCATTTCTAGGGTATTTCTTTCATCATTCGTTACCTATTTTAACCGCTCTACTACTTTGCTCAGGAGCTTCTTGATTTCAATTAAATGCCTAGCAAATCAAAACTTTTATGCATATTAATCAAAGACTTAATTGATTCCACAGCAGCAGAAGGTCGAAGGAAGGCGTGAACGCTGAGCGCAGCTGGGGGGATGGGTTCTAGTTCCAAGGGGAATGATCAACTATTAATTGCAATGGGAATTGGAATGGGAATGGGTGTAAGGAAAGTCCATTTTGATCGCTCAATTAATGCTTGGGATGATCGGATGATCGGCCGATCGGGTGCAATTCCAGCCTTGATGACCCTTTTATGGCTCCGTTTCATGGTAAGCGACATCCCAAGCCGAACAAATCCAATCGGCGAAATTGTTTGCATTGCAATGGATGAGGACATGGGGACTTTTCCAGCTATTCCTGGTTGGTGGCAATCCCATAAAAAAAAGAGTGACCAAGAACTGTCGCTGGAGATAGCGGAGCGTGTAGACTGTAGCCGCACAAAGAGATACAATTGTATCTGTGCATCTACCGCTGGCCCTGGCAGGTAGAGGTAGATGCCCCATACCCATGCCCATGCCCATACCCAGACCAGTCCCTGCAGCTGGGGACGCGACCAACTAATGCACTTGCAATCCAATCTAATCGTTTGCCAAATGTCAAACGAGTTTCATTCATGAGAGATACCCATTCCCATACCCATAGCCATAGCCATAGCCATTCCCAGTTCCTACCTTCCTATCCCATCCCATCCCATCCCATCCAAGAGCTGAGAGAGTTCATTCAGTTGTGCGATAAGTCCGGTTGCGTTTTCGATTCGTTTCGGTTTCGAGAGTTTCATTTCCGATATGACAAACACGCGTGAAGAGCGTCAAACGTTTGGATGCCTTATCTGGGGCCCCGGCCATGGTTTAATTAAAAGGTTATTCTTGTATGTCGCCGGTTTGGCAGGATAACGGCCCAGTTCCAGTCCCAGTCACAGGGATATCCCCAGCGAGATACCCCATTTGATTGAGTTGTCTGCCTGCCACTACCCCTGCCCCTGCCCCGTTCCTCACTCTGTGTGTGTTTGTTTTCCCTTTATCTTAAAGAGTTTCTTTACTCGATTGCGACGCGACCCCGACCTTGCCACGGCCGAAGCCAAAGCCGAACATACTGAAAACTGAAAGTCAACCGCAAGACGACTTCATATGGGATCTGGATCTGTATGTGGATCTGGATCTGGATCTGCTCTGGTCTCCAACTCAAAAACGACCACAAATATTCGCTGCACAGGTGCCAGGTGAGAATTGACAAATTTCCATTTCGTCAATTCAATCAATAAAGGTAATGCCGAGGCAACATTCGGGCAACACCTCTGCTCGGCTCGATTCGATTCGGCTCGGCTCGGACTGGTAGCTGGTAGCAAGTGCCGCCAAGGCCACTCGGAAACCGCTTTCAATTAAATTGGGGCACACTTTTGCCTGCGGTCTCTGCAACATCATCATTTCGATCATCATCGTCATCATTGCTGCTGCTGCTGCTGCCGCCGCTGCTTCTGTTTTCCCCTGCGGCCACTGCCTCCAGAGTGAAAATGAAATTGTTGCCCAAGGCGGTGGCAGTTCCCCAAACCAATTCCCACTCCAGACCGATCGCTGGGCAGTTTCTCATCCACCTTAAAAAGCAAAACAAAACAACACAAAAAATTATGAAAAAACCAGATGGGATTTGATCAAGGTAGACGAAGTTCCAAATGCCCTTACAGAGCTGTCCCCCAGGTTGTTACCATCGTAAATACATACTTACTAAATGATAAGGTGTACAACCTCGTACTATTAGGATTATTAAAGCCTTGATTGGATTGGAATGATAGAAGAAGCTCCTGTAGGTTGTCCCTTCTCAACGTTTCCGTTTGTGTGTTTCAAGCCTGATCTGATCAATATATCATAATACCCTCTGAAAGGGTATCAAAAGAAAACAAAACAAGTTGAGAAAAGGAAGGAAAAACTGGTAGTTAGCTACTTTTACCAGATCGTTGACAGTATGGTGCTGTTGCCAGTGCCAGCGCGTGGTGCGGGATGCGGGGTGCGGGGTTTGGAGGGAGAACATATTGAAATTGAAACTGCTGGAATTGCTGAAACTGATGGAAAGTTATGGCAGTCGTGCCCCTGTTATGTGCAGATCGCACCCAACGATGTCCAGCATAATGATGACGAGCCACGATCACCGCGATGGCTCCAGATTATGGGGCGGCCCGTCTATTCAATCGATCACATATGGGACAGCTCCCAGAGGGTGGAGCACGGGGTACGGGGTACTGCAGAAGGAGACAGATAGAGAGAGAGAGAGAGAGAGATGGAGAGAGAGTCATTAAGTTTCTGGACAGGAAATATGAGAACGTGTGAATGAGATCTACAAGAAATTGAGTCCACTCAATGAGTCAATCGATCCTAGTAGATGGATAGTACTCGTAGATGTGGCTCAGGGGAGTGAATCCTGAAGAGTTTAGTGCTCTTGAAGCTCGATTAGTCTAAGATTATGCGATTAGATGGGTTGTACAGTCTTCCCATGAAAGGGCAAGGGCAGACTCTTTAAGGCTGTATTTACTGCGATGAGAGAATATTCGCAGAGGCATCAAGCTCGATTACTATCTGATTATATGTCCAATTAGAATACAGATATACAGATAGGTTGCATATAAGCCATATCCTGAATGGAACCATCCAATGTGCTCTCTACCGCTTTTTTTCGATTGCAAAATATATGTACATTCTGGGTGAAAATTCTGGTAAAGCAAGTCGTTTTTTATGGAATGCTTTTACATACTCGTATGTATATGTAGTGCTGCCCCAAAGCCATACCCAGATGATTCCTTGACATGTGATTCCTTATCTTTGTTGTCCTGCTTTTCTATAGCCCCATCATCATTATCATCATCAGGAGGCATCGCCATAACCGTATTCGTATGTTCTGCTCTAATAAACATGGCAATGCCGCGATGTGCCACGATGGGCTACTGTTCTGGAACTGGGATTCACTTGATTGGGGGACTGCGTGTGCACCAGTGACCCTGCCCTGTGACTGTGCCTGTGTCTGGGTATGGGTCTTGTAATGGATTTCCTCAGCTACGCGTGGATTGCGTGCACCGCCCAAAAGCAGACCCAAAGGAGAGCAGATTCAGACTCAGACCCAGACCCTTGCGTGCCTCATTGCAGCTTGCCGCAGTCGCTGGTCCAGTTGCCAGTTGTCAGTTGCCAGGCCTTGCCTCACCCTCGGCTGACCCAACAATTTGTTAACAATTAGCGCCCGTCTATGCCAAAAGTTGGAGCCACTTGCTCGCCTTGCCACGGCCTCTGTGGTGGCAATGTCTGCGTCTGTTTCCCCGTTTTCCGAGTTTCCGAGTGCTGGTGCTGCCTTTTAAGGTGCTGCACATTAAGAGCCACATTCCACCAGGGTACCATACCATTGAACCACTGTTGGTGGTCCGGCAGCTCCATATACATATACATATACATATCCATATCAATCATGCCGTCGTTGCCATATGCTAATGATGGCAATTAATCAATGAGAATCAGTTAAGACGAACGCTGGCTGTACAGGACCCGATGGACAGCACACGCAATCGCCCCATTCACTTGCCACAAGTGGCAGAGCGCCGCAAAATCAGCCAGAGCAAAATTAACTAAAAACACAGCAAAAATAATGAGAAAAAAAACCGAAAATTTAACAAGATCTGCTGCGGTTGCAGTGCCCCAACCATTCCAACCATCCCAGATATCCCGAACATCCCAGCCATTCATCTCATTCATATCTAATGATGTGTTGAAGTTGCAGTCCAGTCCCCGAAGGGTAGGAGAGGCAGGAGCATTTTTAATTGCCAAACGACTGACCCACATTAAATTGCCAGGCCAGACAGGATAGTCAGGATAGCCTCCTCCAGGCACTCCTCCTCAGCACTTGCCTGGTTCCTGGTTCCCGGTTCCTGGCTCCTTGCTAATCCCGAACCTGCTCACAGCGTGTGCTGCACTTGCACCTTGTCCCACTCCATTCCATGGCATCAATGCTAACGAGCTGCGGTCCTCAAGCCAATACTGACCCCGACACTGACCCTAATTGTTCACTCCCCTCTGTAGTGATGGTTCGGCCCTCTTCTAGGATCATGATCATCATCTGGAGCACATCTAGTGCACGTGGCAGGGTCCGCCATCGCCATCTTCCATTCGTCAGGAACCAGTTCGATATAGCGACAGGGCGACATAGCGACTGAGCAACAGAGCGACAGAGCAACAGAGCAACAGAGCGCATGCAAATAATATATAAGTTACTGTGTCAGACCGTGGCCGTGTGGTGGCTATGCAACAGGTGAAATTGTCGTCGCCGTGTGCCCCAAGTCGCCAGTCCACGTTCCCACTTATCCGCAGATCCCTCAGCCCCATTGCCATCGTCGTGCCCCTCCTGTTCGGTGTGCTCCTCCGAGCCCCCATTTCCAGTCAATGTCAAGTGTTGCCCCGGACTGACTTACTACAAAAGTTAATTGCACTGCACGCGCACGCCAAGAGGCTAAGGCCCCAAGACGAGGCCCAATACCCAAACCCAGACCCAGACCCATACCCATACCCATACCCAGAGAAGATGACGATGACGACGACGACAGGCCGCATCCCAATCGCAGACCTCGACCCAGACCCAGGCTCAGGCTCGGGCCACGACTCGTGTGTGTGCAATATCAAGTTTCCATGTCAACTGACCATCGCTGTGCACAGTGGGGCAATGGTACGTAAAAACGAATGTATTCATACCGAAATAAGCAATAAACTTCTTACATATTTCATAATGTATGGTATCTAGCAATTAAATAAAAGTTCCTACAATCATTCTGGAATGGCAACATATGTTTCAGGATCCCTCTTTCAGAACTTAGCTGCATTTATCCTGTGCATAGGCTTACAGTTTTTACAGCTTTCTTTATTTTCCATAGAAATTTATATGGATATAAATGAAATATGTAAATATTTGTAGAGATTGTAGAGAAAAATGCATACGAAAAAAGTTTTTGTTGTTCTGCGTTCATGTCCCACTGTGTCCGAGTCGCCTGCCACCGTAGTTGTCATTAGGCCGCTGCACTTGCTGTTGTAATTGTGACAGGAGCAACGAGCATGGATCGCTAAAGGGTCGAGATCGCGGTTGAAGTTGCAGTTGCAGTTCAGCCTGGGAGCACGAGGACGAGGACGGTGCCACAGCCCCGATGTCGGAGGTTTAAGTGGGGTGTGGCAGAGTCTGGTTTTTCTGCTGTTGCTGCTGCTGCCGCTTCTGTTGTTGCACTGTGGATTGGCGCGTCGTGATCGTGAGTGCCAGAAGCTGATTTCGGCACGGCTACCGATAAGCGAGGAGCTGCCACTGCCACAGCCACTGCCACAGCCACAGCCGCTTCCAGTTGACAGACGCGTTGATTGGTTTTGCTGGGCTTCGAGGGGAGGACAGACAGTGCAGGGCAGACATGTAAATTGCTGAGAGCTTTTGGCCGGAAAATACAAAAACTGGTACAATTTTTTTTCGGCAATTTTTTTGCTTGATTATATTTTGTTGATAGTCATGCTTGTACACGCCCCGTGCCTCCTGTATTTGACAACTTTTTGCATAATTGCAACTGCCATCAGATGAAAGAGCATCAGCACAAGGGACCATCAGCAGCATCAACAGAATCCGCATTCGCAGAGAGGAGGAGTAGGAGGAGGAGCAGTGTGATGATGTCGAGGCCAAAGCCATGGACCATTCATAAATTTCGAGCCAAAAACGAATCCATAAAATACCCGTATACCCGTGCACACAAGGCACAAGGCATCAGGCTATCGATGAGGTGTTGGCCCTACTACTCGTACAATCTCACGCCTGCTCACGACAGGAGCCATGGGCCTTGCCGCTACTCCATCTTCTCCTTCTTCACCACTTCCCCAACTCCCCGCCACTTCGCGGGGATGTCGATGTCTGATTTAATGCAATGCCACAACAAATTGTTTTGTTGGGCCCCGTTCGCTGGCCCGCAATTAATCAAAGTTCTCGCATTACAATTAATCAAAAATTGCTGATGCTGCTCCTCATTCCTTTGGCCAGGAATGGCCAGTGTCAGTGCCATAAATATCAGTGGCAATACGGCGGCCAAATAGAATTGGCGGCGTCAAAAAGCGCACCTTAGATGTCGAGCCCCTTCGATGACACTCTGCACATAAATCAGATATCATCTCACGCCATAGAGTGGGCGCGGCTTTTCGCCGTTCGCCTTTCATCGTATCCCTATATCGTTCCCCACTCCTATTCCGATTCCCACTCCGATTCCATCAACCTGGAGACGATCGTCAGGCGGCAATTTGATGGCCATGAACAAGTGACAGTTGACTTTTGATTTGATCAGCGAGCATTATCATTTCGAAAATGATTTCCAGCCATCACAATGAACCACAGTAGAGATCAGCTCTTTAGGAAAGCTGTTCTAATAAGCTCCGCTCCGGCCAGCCAGCATGATGAAGGATAACAAGCGAAATATACATAAAGGATTAGGACTATCAATAACAAGGGGAACATTTCCAAATTTTGGTTTCATCACTAGGCATCATATTTGCTATAATCCTTTAACTGTTTTCTGGCTCCAGCTAGTAAGAGTTCCTAATCAATTAGTTACCAAAGATAGTCTTTATATAAGTAATTAACTGATCGAAGATCACCTCTGCTGTTTGCTCCGTTGTGAAAAATATATGAGAAATATATACAAATCATTGATCTACGGTATATGTTAGAACAATCTTTTCATAACTGGAATTTCCAGTTACCCTTTGATTATGGCTTCTATAGGTCATTTGCCACATCCATGGATATTGTAATTGTATTGAAATGCAATTGATAACAATGTCGGCAATATTTTGCTAAAAACGAAGTGATCTACGAAACCGTACGATCAAACGATCAAGGATCTTTAACGAGTGCAATTGGATTATTCAACGATCAGTCCAACATTAGACTTTACAGAGATAAGTCATTAAAATATTGACTTAAATCTTCATGTACCTGCCGCCGCTCTTTAATCTTCCTTTTGTGACCAGGGATCCTACGATCCCCGACCGCCGATCGTGAGCCAGCGTTTTCGGCGAACAAAAATGACACAGGCACAGAAATGTGATTCGGGGCTTATGCAAAGTGCAGCAGCAGAGGCGAGTGGAGACGATTCGCATCGCGTCGCGTCGAATCGAGTGTAATGACAACGGCTCGACCTTGGTCTGGGACACATCAGAAACTGTTCCCGAAAGTGTTCGGCAAAAGTTCGGTAAATGCGCAATGCAATGGTTCGAACTTCGAACGTTTTTGTCGGTCTTCGATCGGGCCTGGTCTCTTGCCTCCAACCTCTGGAGTGCCGCCTCAGAGGAAGTGTGGAAAAAATGATGCGATGTCAAGTTATTGACAGGCCAAGTCGATATTAATGACGACTTCATCTTCGCTTCATTCGGTGGCTATGCCACTGTCGCAGTCGCTGTCGCTGTTGCTGTCGCTGTCGCTGGCTCTCCCTGAGTTCGTTTTGCTGTGGCCGTGTCTTACCAGCAATTATTGAACTAGTTAGTCAGCCCTCGGCCCTCGGCACCGATACAGAAACGGCGGCGGGATCGGGATCGGGATCGTCGGCTCAATTATGAATACGATCGTAAGCAAAGCAGCAGAAGACCCTAAAAACCAGAGAAGGCAAAAGGCATAAGGCAAAAGCCAAAAGCCAAAAGATCCGCAAAAATCGATCGAATGCGGCGAACGTACATATTTAAGCCAACATGTCAACATAATTTATATTAAATTTTTGTGTCAGATAATGATAGCGCCTCCTGCTGCCTGCTGCCTGCAGCATGCAGCCGATCGCCTTCGCATCGCGTCGATCGGATCTGGTGAGCAGAGCTGTAGCTTTAGCTGTAACTGGAGCTGAAACTGGGTAGCTCCGCTATGGAGGGATACTCATGAGGGAAGAGTTTTGTATCTCTGCCAAGAATTTGTGAATATATTTTGTAAAAAAGAAATGTACAAAATGTAGAGCACATCAAATATGATCAGCAGTCTATCTATAACCCTTCGAGCAGTCTTCGAGCAGAACTTTAATCAAGAATAATCGAAACAATCGAAAAAACCGCCTCATCTTCAAATGGATACAATCCTAACTTGATTTTATTATTAAAATCTCTTATATGATTATCTGATTATCTTAGATCTCTCGATGTTCTGCTGTTAAACAATCCGATCGTGCAAACCGATCAATTTCATTCTAAAATGCTAATTTCATACACTTTCCACCAATCTTAAGAAATCTTTCGAGAGTCAAGAACACTTTTTGGATATTTTTATGAGAGCATTCCTGCTTCGTCCTGTTTGGGGATTACTGGTCATCTTAAGCGTGCCGAATCGGTTCTGGTAGCGCTAAACATTTTTAATAATTTACAACTTCTGCAGAGATTGGAAGTGGATTCAAATGCGGATTTCCCCTGCACTGACTGACCCAAAGCGAATTTCTATTGCATCAACAGAGACCGCACCGGATATGATCAATTCGCTGGACTCTGGCGTTGGCGTGGACTGTCCTTTGGCCATCTGGAGGGGATGACCTCTCACCGCTCACCGCTCACCTGACTCCTGCCAATGACTCCTGGCCAACTGGCCAGGAGCAGTGCAATGCAATGCCATGCAATCTCCCGCCGCTACAGCAACGAAGTGTTAAACGATGCCCAGCATGGGTCTGTCCAATGTCAATCGTCACTTTCGGCACGGTTGCCTAGCGTGCAACCAGAATGGGAAATGGAAAATGGGAATGTCCTGGCGGCGCACAATGGAAGCATCATCCAGCAGAGAGGCTAGCAGCAGCATCCCGGTTCTGGCAACAATGCAGAAATTTGTCCTCTTCGCAGTTCTAAATGCTTTCAAAATGCTTTCGAGTTCGATCTATGGTCCATCTCCGCGCTATCGTCCTTGGCTCGACGGGTTGTACGCTGGGCTGGGTTCTACGCTCGGCACAAAGGACCGCGGGGCATTAGGAGAGTGTTAATAGAATATTGCCTCCGGCTGATCAGGATCAGTATAAGGATCAGGCTCAAGGGAGAGACCTTGAGCTGTGGACCGTCTACAACGCCGACCGTCTCCCAACGACTCCCCGTTCCTCCTCCGCCCCTGATTTATTGTGGCTCAACTATTACGGACATAAAAGTTGGACTGGTCTCCACTTTCATTAGGCGGCTGCACACGACTCAGAGACTGTAGGATCAGAGGGGATCGGACTGGCAGCTGGGCACGGGGGCGCTTGGGGACTGGGGAAAACGTACATGAAACCGGTTGGCAGCCGGCACGCGACAGTCCCAGAGCCAGGCCCGATCGGAGCCCCAGTTTGAGGCTGCAGGGCAGCAGACAGGCAGCTGTAAAAAAGAGCCTGAGACTCCGAAGCAAACTGTTCTCAGGCTGGGAACACTCAAAGCACTCAAGAAGCGCTCACAGATGAGGCAGCTGCAGCGATCCCAGAGAGACATTTACTTTATGCACTCAAGAGAGTCTCACTGAGAGATTGAGTGGAATGGAGCGGAGTGGAGTGGTTCGGATTGAGCAATCCTTGAGTGAGCCACATTGATGCTGCACCTTTTTGCACCTTTGCTTCCTGTGTGTGCGCGCGCACGCGCAGGTAGCCGACTCTCGACTCCGCAGGTGAGATTTTCGGCCAGACCGGGGCCCGGGCCCCTATAAATAGCCCGAGCGGACCAGGGAAGGGCATCAGAACAGAGCCAGCGCTCGCAGGGAAGACCCAGTCACCAGTCTACAAACCATTCTTCTATTCATCCATCCATCCATCCATCCCATCTATCCGCCATGGCACTGGACAGCGACAACTCAAGCCAAGACATGTTCGGCTATGATCAGTACGATCATTTCGAGCAGTCGCTGGAGATCGGCGGCGCCTCGGTGGTGCGTCGCAATGCCCGGGAGCGCAACCGGGTCAAGCAGGTCAACAACGGCTTCAGCCAGCTCCGGCAGCACATTCCCGTGGCCGTCATCGCCGATCTGAGCAACGGTCGGCGGGGCATTGGTCCGGGGGCCAACAAGAAGCTGAGCAAGGTCAGCACACTGCGCATGGCCGTCGAGTATATACGCCGGTTGCAGAAGGTAATCGATGAGAATGATCACAAACGGAATGATCAACAGCAGCAGCAGCATCATCATCATCACCATGTGCAGCAGCAGCATATGCTCTTCCAGCAGCAGAACTTGCAACTGCAGCAGCAGCAACAGCACCAACAGCAACAGCATCAGCAGCACCTGTACGCCCTCCAACAGCAACTGCAGCTCAGCTCTCCCACCGGCAGCGTCAGCTCCTGCAGCAGTAGCCACAGCCACAGCAGCAACAACAGCAACGGCAGCTCCTCCTATTACAATGCAGCATCGGCGACAGCAACAGCAACTTTGGGGCAGCCAGCGGCAGTCACAACCAAGCTGGAATCTAGCTACGAGGACTACCGCAACAATTCCTGCAGCTCTGGCACCGAGGACGAGGACATCCTCGACTACATCTCACTCTGGCAGGACGATCTTTAAGCGGATCCCCAGCCACGTACGATCCACCGCTAGTCGCAACCACACTACAAACCATTGATTGGCCCGCCAAGTATTATATACCTCTCGCACCAGCAAAGTATTCCAATTTTCCGGGCACATTCGAAGCATCCTTTTTTTGCCTGTACAAATTAGTCCTTAAGAGCCCAGAATGTGCCTGGATATTATATAGTTCATAAGACTGTTCCAACCCTAAGATCTAGCTCATAATGGAAGACAATTTACTATTAAGAATCTCTTTTTTTTTAACAAACAAACATGGAGGACATTAAACTGATAATATTTAAAAACTAAATTATTTCAAGACTTCTCAATGGGGGATTCGAATGGAATCGAAAAATATTTGGTCACATTATAGACCGATGTTCTGAAACATTGCTATTTTTTGGCAATGATAAAATATGAAAGGAAACTTTGAAATATTCCAGAAACATCCCAATTTTTAGAGCTCGATTATTTACAGAAGTTTTTACAGACGGGAGACCTCAGAGTTGGAGAAAGTTGGGATGATTTCAGATTAAAGAGGTTTTTAGAAAAAAACACATTTTTTGGGAAGTGTTCTAACTCATTTGTTAGTGGACTTCATATGTATGTGATGTGAGCCAGAAGGAAGCTCATCCGACCCCCTAAATTATATACATATATTCATGAACAACATCGATAGCCTAGTCAATATATGTAGCTATGCCTATATGCCCCTCGGTCTGTCCTTTCTTTGGTCTCAGATACTATTGGAGCTAGAGCAAGCGAAAACGTAGAATCATAGGCCATACCATATTGCCGAATCGGGATCGGAACATAATTGTAGTTCCAGGAGAAACATCTTTTGATTATCTTTCTCTTTCTTTCGGCAGAGGAGAATATAGTGAAGCGGCTTACAACGTTCGCAGTCATTCGTATATTTTTTTGTCCACTAAAATGCAGAAAAATATTGAAACATTGCTGACTCTCAAAGTTTTCCCCCAACGGGTTAAATAATTTATTGAAACTCAATATGATTATTTAGTCCAGCCCAAGGTATCTGATCCAATAACCAATCCAGTACAAGCTTGTACCGTTAAATTCCCAAAAGATCGGTCGTAAATTATCCTAACAATTTGTCGTGTTTCAGATACACTTATGCACACGTACATATGTGCGTATGAGACCAAGTCAGAGCAAAGTTAAGTAATTTACTTGCCGCATTTTTGCATATGGTCATGGTCGAGAAGAGAAGAGTTAATAAGAGGCGGGATGCCGACAATTCCAAGCGATCGATCGATCGATTGATCCGCGAATTGTCCCCCATGGTCCGCGCAGCACTCTGCTATCCCTGCCATCCCTGTTATCCTGCTGCTTCTGTTGCGGCTGAACTAATTTTGAGTTATTCGAGCAATGTATGCAAAACATGGACCAAAACCAGAGGGATGTACACTGGGAGAAAATGTCATTTGGGGAACCAAATTTTAACTTAACAATCCCGATTGCCTTGGAAGTTTAATGGCACTCGAAGGTTTATATGTAGATATTTATTTTTCTTTAGTAAATATGTCTTTAAGAACTATCTTTCAGCTGTCTTTTTTGCCACAGTGTAAAGATGTAAAGACATGGCCACATAACGATCAGTGGACACCAGTCGGCAATTGTTAAGATCGCCCCCGACAAAGGATCCCAGCGACAGAGACAGTGGCAATGGCAATGGCAATGGCAATGGCAGACAGTGGAACTCCGTTGGGAAGCAACGGAAGCTGCTGTTGTGGCCAATGAAATGCAATGCCCTGCGATGGCATTGGCAGAGATAGCGGATGCCAACCGAAACGACGACGACGACGACAACGACGACGACATTGAATATGTTCTGGTCGTGATCGTAGTCGTGGCCGTGGTGGAGGTCCAGGTCCAAGTCCCGCTTGATCTAGCCGAAATCCCCTGGCCAACGATCAACATCCGCTCCAATGGACAACTCCCACGCGCATTTCCTGCCTGCTGCCTGGACGATGGAGCATCTGAAGCTCATTAATAGATAAATGAATTGGGATACGCACTTCCGTCAATCGCTGCCACGATACTCGTCGTAATAGCATGGATTCGCCACAGAAGAACGCTTTTTCGAACGGTTCTTGGTCCTGAGGCCTGCCCCCTCTTCATGGCGCATTTATCGAATTATTATTTCCGGCTTTTTCCTGTTTTTGCATTGCATATTAACAGACTGAAACTGAGTCTGAGGCGAAGACTGAGACTGAGACAGAGACTGATCTGCAGATGGGGGCCGACAGTCAGTTCCATTCCGTTGCGATCGAATCTGAGCCAAGCCGAGTCGAGCCGATCCTCTCTGGTGGCGGTCCCATTGGACGACATACGACAGTGTCCGGCGACAGCAAACGGTGCAAAATCGAACGCTTTTTGTGTGAAGTTAATAATACGTTTGACATGGCCCAAAGGGAGCCCAACTCCACGGCCAAAGGAGTTCAGGGGGAGCAGCAATATATGCAGAAATATGTAGCGATCCGATCCGATCGATCGCGACCAGGCCCAGGCCCATGCTCAGGACAGGCCCTGGGGCCGATGCCGATCCATACAGAATCTGCTGCCCCTCGGGGTCCTCGGCTCTCATTTATATATACATACATACATACATACATATGTATGTATATACATATGAGTACAAGTATATGTATATATTTTTGTTGTGCATTTTGTGGAACTCTCTTTACATGCAACTGCAACGAGCGAACGGAACGGAACGGAATGGCAGACTGGCGATCGCCGGATCGGCGTTCGGCCTCTGGGCGAATAAATTTATGATTTATTAAGGATGCTCTTATTACAACACGCCACAGCCAACCTCTCGCGGCCCCATGGCCCCATGGCCCCAGACACCGTCTGATGCTGACTGATGTCTCGTAAATAACATCAAGGAGAGGGCTCCCTCAAGAGGAGGAGATCTCCCGATCTCTCCAAAGGTGGAGAGGAGATGAGAGGAGAAGAGAGGAGAGCAGAGCGGCAAACGGGCAGCAAGTGAGTTATTTGTTTAACATGAACGCGTTTTTGACTCACAAATGTTGACAAAGAATAATGTAATTTATGTTCGTCCCTGACATCTTTCCAGGATTTCGCCCAGCGAGCACAGCCAGCAACACACAGCGCACAGTGAGAGAAAGAGAGCAAAGGGGTGGGGGGTATGGTATTGTAGACAGATCCAATACGATCGCATGTCAACCGCATTGCAATTAGAGATATTCGCACCGATATCCCAGTGTCTATCCCATGGATCTATGGTCTGCAAATGAGGGGCGTGCTCTCAGCGAGATGACAGGACAAGTGCCGACAATACGTACATTGTAGAGATGTTTCTCTTCGAGACAGAGAGACAGAGAGAGAGAGAGAGAGCCAATTCCGATCGCGTGCACAATTGTCCACGAAATGATGTTATGTAACTTCTTGCGAAATACAAGTGCACTCGCACTCGCCGATAGATCTTCAACAAAGGTGCACTTGTCGCAGAGACAATCGTAAATTGTTCTATTCTACTCCAATTCTCGGGCCATTGTTACAGTTTCTCCTGGTCTCTTGTGCCCCGATTCCCACCGATCACCGATCACCGAGCCCCGGCAATTAAAACGCCCACCAAACCCGAATTCCATCAAAGAACTAGACAAGGGGCACAGAGGAACAATTGCGTGTTACGTAAGCTGAACGCTGCATGCTGTATCCTGTATCGCCGTATCCCTCGTCCTATGTGCGTTTAAGGATCTAAATTGAATTGTACATTTTTATTAGTTAAGCTGATTATATACGAGTATTGACAATGCAGCTGAAATGATAATGACACTCTCGTTCCGATCCTCAAAAATGCAGCCCAAAGAGTGGCCTTACTAAGGGGATTACCGATCACCGATCACTGATCACCGAGCACCAATTGAGGGTCATTAGAAATTATGAAAGAAATGCGAGGGGACCCTCTGGGTAGTGCAAGTAAACGAAAGAAATTCCAATGAAGGTTTAACCCCAAAACGAGAGAAAGGGAGAGTTAATTTCTCTCTTTGGGATGGAATGGAGCTTTGGCCAATGGCTTAATTACCCTACAAAATGTCTCAATTTGACCGCGGGCCTTTCACTTTGGCGAATTATTTAAATTAATTACCTTAAGAGCGGCGTCCGGCATTCATCAAAAGCGTTCTTCCTCCTTAATTATAGACTCGATGAGGAGCCTCCCCGCTATGAGAAAGAGGGGAGGGGCTTTAGCGAGGACGAGGATGGGGCACGTTTCCTTAATTGCCATGAACCAAACAAACAAATGGAGCAAAAACCCACAGAAATGGGCCACCGGGCGGCGGGAAACTTTCGCATGATCTTCTCAAGAAGGACTTGAGACAAACTCTGCGTAATATCTCCTCTATAAAGACGTTTCCCATTATATACAACATATATGTACATATTTGGAGAAAGGTTGAGTCAGTCAAAGTGATAGACTAATCCTAGAAATTTTCATACCTATATTCCGGTTCAGAAATCGTATAATTTTATTACGGAAACTTTTTGTGGAGTGTGTTCTCATATTAAATGTGGTGCAAAAAATTATTCTAAAATAAAAATAAGTGATTTATTGACATGGAGTAACCATAAATGTATGCCATTTATAATACTTTAACCATGCGCTCTGTGGGGAGTTGCCAAAGCGGTTCTAGCGGCCGTCTCTGTCTCTTTCTCTGTCTCGGACTCCAACTTCAATGGACTTCGCCTCTGCTTCTGTGGAGTCTCAAGGTAATTTAAATTATCTTCACTGAGCTGTAGACCCCATCAGAGCACCGGACTCGTCATATTGCTGCTTTTATAATGAAATTTACGACATTTAATTGGAGAAGAGAGGAGCCATAGCCAACCGCTAGCGGCGCATTCCAGGAGGGTCTCTGCCTAGACGACGCGTGGCATTATTCAGAGGGATATTAAATATAAACTATGGTACATATATATATACATATATATTTATATGAATATATGGGATTCTCCCTTCACTGCGTGACTGGGCTAATTAGTAGTAGCCCTGCACTCTCTCCCTCTCTCACTCTCTCACTCTCTCTCTCTCTCTCTCTCTCTCTATTCCAAGCAGCGGACAGTGGAGTGTTTTTCCCCCTTCACTACAGCGGACACTGGAGAGCAGAGAGTAGATTCTTGTGATTCTCCCCTTCACAGCTAGTGGACAGCGGAGTTCATCTCGAAATTCACTTTTGATTTCATATGCATTTCATCAAATTGCCGCTGCGCACGCGCATGCCAAAAAGCGGCCCTCGAGAGTTGGGGGGCCCCTCGAGAGGGGGCCCAGAGTTTTTGGGAAGGAAGGCCGCCGCCGATAAGAGTGGCAACTGGCACTGACACTGCCGGACACCCGGACGAGCGGACAGTCGGAGTGGACGAGTGGAGGAACGGAGACCTTGGTTTGATTTGAAAATTACTCGCAAAAAATAAACTGCAAAACAGCAAAAACGGGTTGCAGCCAGATCCCAATTAAATGTGGTTCAGTCTCCCAGTCCTCTCAAACCTCTCCACACTCTTTCCTCACATCTGGGTACCCTCCCATCCCCGGTATACCGTTCATGCCACAGCTTTTGGGGCACTGGCACGGGCACGGGCATCGTTGTCATTCGCCTTGCGCCCTGCGACTTGCGACTTGCGCCTTGCGGTGCACTTCAAATGGGAGACGCGCGAGTCCCGCGCCAAAATGGCAATCTTTTTGAAATTTATGATGAAAAAATGAACACTGTCGCTTTTTTGAACATTTTAATTATACACTCACACACACACGGTGGTACTCCGACGTATTTTTCGGTAAAGATTTTCGGGAGATACCAAAATCCAATATAGAAACGTCTGAGAAGTGCCAGTTGTCGGTAGCCGATGCTCTTGATACCCTTGCTTAGGGATGACCTATGAAAGAGGAGAAATCAGCTGGGAACAAGAGACAGTTCCTTTGACAGAGAGATCATTGCGGCTCGGACCCATGGGTAAGTATTTTTGGAAGAGGCCTACCTATCGATCTTTAAGAGGTACAAAAACCTAATCAAAATCATAATACTCTCTGCTAGGATATCCCAGCCAGGGCGCCCCGTCTCAACCGGTAGCCGACAGGCAGGCTGGGGAAGCTCCCACCGCCGCCAGCGAAACGGAGAGCCCAAGTTCCATCTCCAGTCCGAACTTTTGACTCATCTTCGGCTGCAGCTCCAGCTACAGCTCCAGTTTCATCTTTAGTTTCAGTTGTCGGGGGCATTTGGCAAGTAATTAATAAATTCGCCATGCTGCCACAGGATATTTGCATAAGAAATTATGGCAATGAAATGTTATGACCGCACCCGTGACAGACGACCAGGCCATAGCTCCTCCAGCTACAGCTCCAGCTCCACCTCCAGCTCCAGTTCAGCCAAGAGGCAAGGTCAATCTTCTCCGGCAGCGGCCCTCTACTTTGATGCGCTTCCGTTGAAGCCATACCCATTGCTATGGCTATCGCCAGGAGCACTATGGTAGGCATTGCATAAGGCCGAGTCGTTCCTAGCCTCCAGCTGTGGCTTCAGTGCTGTAAGAGAGACAGAGTCAGAGGCAGGGGCAGAGGCAGGGGCAGACTGAAAGACTACTACAGTCCCAGACATTGTGACATTTATGCATATAATTTTCGGCCCGGCCAATGGTCAAAGGCCAAGAAGACAATTGGCAAAACGAGGCACGCGCAGCGTGTGGCGAATGTCCGAGAAACCGATGGGCACAAAACAAACGCATCCTTTCCAGGACACGTTGCACGTGGCGGGGCATAGAATGAATGCAATTCCCTCAGCCGATCCTTGCTTTCAAAAGTCCATTGTCCAATGGCCCAGGACAATGATAATGAAAAGCAGTCAACGCAAATTACATAAGGCTCTCCATTCTTTCCATTCTTTCTCCATTTGGACAGGCGGACGGCGGGCGGAAAATTGTAAGGCGGTTGTAAGGCGTTTGTAAGCCTCTTCAGAGGTTGCGCCCATAAGATGTGTTTCTAATTGACCGAACCAGACCAGACCGGACCGGACCTCGACCTGGCCCTGATCCTTGTTCTGGCCCGAACCCGACTCCGGACACGCGGCAGGAGCAGAAGCCGCAGCCGTCACCAGGCTGGATGCTTCCCTTTCAAGTTGCAGCGCCTGCCAGTTGCCCCGCAACAACTTCCACCGAAGCCAGTGGGTAGCCGTTGGCCCTCAATCAAATATCTATTATGGCTCCTCGATAATGAAGCCAGAGTCGAAGTTCCGCTGAACTGCAACTGCAACTGCAAATTGCAGCCACAGATGAAAGTGCTGCTTCCAGAAATTATAAGAACCGAAAGAAAAATATGCATATCTGGTCCGTAACGGCACTCCATTCCGTTGAGGTTCCCCAAAGGAACATTTCTGCTGGAATTTTCTATACAAACATCGGTATATTTCTGCCTCCCCTCTACATCCCCTAACTGCCAAAAAAGAACCAAGCGATCCAACGTGCGTGTGAATCTATTAAGGAAGCAGCCGTCCATCTACGTCCTACCCTACAGAACACTCCAGCTCCTCATCTTCATCCTCATCCTGATCATCCTCATCGCATGCGATGCGCCTCCACCTGGAATACAAAATACAAAATTCAATTAAGCAAATCGAACGCATTCGAATCAATTTCGATGCAGAGTGTTTCTACGAAAAATGGCCCTTTTAATGGCCTAGATCCAGACCTGGGCACCTGGGCACCCGGGCAACCGGGCACCGTTCCGCTCCTCCTCCCTCTGCTGTATGCCAGGCACCTGTGGGTTCGGTCTGGTCTGGTGTGAAAAATGGAAACACTACTAAACACAAATTATAATAAAAACAGGCAAATTCCAAAGCAGGGACCGGAGGACAGGAGGAAGTGCCAAAAGGGTTCTCAGTCTTTTGATTGTTATGGTGATGAGCCGATGATGATGATCGTGGTGCGATGAGGATTGGAATTTGGTATAGTATGAGGATTGAAATCTGGGCGTAGAAATCAATTTTGAGTCAGTCAGTCAGTCAGACAGTCGGGGGATCGATCGGAAATCTGTTGCTTTATTGATTTTGATGTGGGTTGCTGCTGCGGAAGATCAGATCGCATGGCCTTCTCCCCCTCCAAGTATTTGTTTAGCTGTGAAAACCGCTAAAAGATGAATACCGTTGAGGGGAAGGGAAAGGTGTGGGAAGCGGATAGCGATCGGTGGAATTTCGATTTCCGGTTTCCGCAAAGGCTTATGCAAATATTTGGCCAAGAGCCGACAATAGAGCCGCTAGCAGAACGAATCAGTTGGGTCAACATCCTGGCCGGCACGAAGCATCAGCAAGAGCATGAAGAGTAATCGTGGGAATCGAATCGAATTCGGGCACAATTACTGGACGGGGGATGGGGGCCTATGGAACTGTGGGGCGTGCAGTGGCAGGACAATAGACCATAGACTGTAACAAGGACACTACTCCACTTGTTCACGCTTCGAGGCGACATCAAAGGCGGCATTGCCGAATGCACCTGATCCCGATTCCGATCCCGATCCCGCCACAGAAAGGTGCTAAATGGGGCGTACTAATGAGATCAGTGCGCGCCCGAGACAATGCCTGAAACCGAAACAGGACGCAACGCATCGCATCGCATCGATTAGAAAGCGGTTTATGACAAAAAACTATTCACCGATCGCTGAATAGAAAAATAGAAAGGCGATCGAACAATGGCCCTGGTAAATTATACAATAATTGAGCGCATTGAGAGGCCGCAGGATAACTGCACGCTGTCATTATCCTTGCGCAAGGATCGTTAAATGCGCTCGATTGGATAATCATAAATAATGACTTTATTATTAATGGAGTGCCCGAATGAAATGAAACGAAATGAAAGAGAAAGCGGTGACTTATGAACCCATCTGAAAGGATCCCCAAATGGAAACTCAAAGATCAAATATTGTACCTTGGGAGTACCAGCAGTTGTGTACCCTCCCCCCGGTGCCACGGTCCCCGATCGCAGATCGCGCTCTACCGTGTTTGATCAAACATTAAGCACTGCCACTGCCACTCGATCCGCTCACTTGTCACTCCGGCCACTCAACGGCTTCCACTTGTACTTCCCAGTCGGCTTCGACTTGTCAGTAAGCGGCTCTGTCCAGGATTAGTGTCGATCACTTCGCATCTCCGTAAGCTGTCCCCCATTCGGGGCACCGTCCACCGTCCACTGGACATGGACACCACCCAGACGCAAGACGGGAGCAGACGAGCAAGACGCACTGGCACTGGCACTGAGAGAAAGAGACAGAGAGACAGAGAGAGTGGCGACGATCTGCGTGTGCTTTTGGCTGGGAAAATATTAATTCTATGCAGCAACTTTAAAGCTGTTTTCCAACATGAAAACGAAAGTGACTGAACGGGAGAGCAACAGGCAAGAAAACTCTTTTAATATTTACGAATGCGTTGGATCTAGTGATCGAATCATGACGAGTTTAATCCCTGAAATACCCTGTCCAGCGAAGAGTGATGAACCCACTCCTGTGCTCATTTATTCTTAGGTTTTTTGCCAAGTCAGCGAGGTGCGAGAACATTTAACGCCTCTCTGCCGATTGAAGGTTTTCAGGTGGAATTTTCGCGTTAATTGGACGAGTGCGGGTCGCGTCGGCGGCAGGATTCGTTAGCACATTTGCGGTTGGGCACAGCACAACACAGCACAGCACAGGATAACAAGGATATAGCGGCGTCGCCATCGGTCGGCGGTTTACAAAGGCAAACTCGCGGCACTTGTTAGCCCAGCCCCGGCCTCTGAACGAGCTCTTGGAATTTGAAAATGCAACATAATTGCGCTGATTATGATGCCGGCAACGGGCAACAGTCAACAGGCAACTGGCAAGAGGCAGTATCGAGTGGACGGGGGCACCATAAATGCCATTAACAAGCCAACTTAGCCGCTACGACGGCCTTCCGAGAACCCAGATCGGATCCTCTCGTACCGCACCGCACCGCACCGTGGCGTACCCCTTTCGCGAGCCGAGGCCAGGGAGAAAGTGAAACGTGTCTCGGCATCGCAGCGGGGCGTGCCCACATTGGAAATTGTTTACAAAACGTTGGGCCCACAAAATATACGTAGCTCTAGCTATATCCCACATATATATCCCACCACACCATTTCGGACAATCGGCTCGATCGGATCTCTCGGATCTGATCGATCTTTTTTTTGGTTTTTGGAGGGCGTGCGAGTATTTTTATTGTGGTTTGATTGGGGGGACGGAGACTTTCTCCAAATAGAGCAATAAATTCCCAAGTGTTGACATTGATTTAGTTTTGGGGGGCGTAAACTCCGCCTAGTGCTAGTCCGCGGAGGAAATTTATGATTTAATTATTGTTTTGGTCGGAGACAAGTCTCGGCACCCGCTGAGCGTTAAACGCTCTCTAATGGTCAGCGACATCATCAAAGCAGGCTGGACGAGACCCAGGGCCCCGGGGCCTTAGAGTCCAGAACCAGAACCAGAACCAGACTACGTCGGAGCTGGAGGCCAAGGCAAAGAGTCGGCCCGACTTGGACCAGCGGATGCATAAATCGATATGAAAATCACCAATTATCTTATGCAATGCCACAAGCACACACAGAGCGAGTGAGGGAGGAGGCACACCACGGCTCATGGCTCACGGCTCGCCACGGCACAGACATTGACAACTTGTCGCGGAACGGAATAAAACGAAATGGATCGAATCGGTGAGGGGCGGGGCAGGGCGGGGTGGTGCGGTGCGGTGGGGCAATGCAGTTCGAATGGAATCAAGCGACGCGGCGCATGATGATATACAATAATCGGGCAGCGGCAGCGATCAGAACATTGCGCTAAACGAGCAACTTACCAGAAGAGAAACGAGTTTAAATCTCTGGATCCACGACCAAAAAGTCACACTCGAACCATGGATACTCTATCTTTATCTTTATTTCCATATAATATTGATTATAATAATGATTTGTTTGCTTCCAGAAGTCGTTGAGTCGATGTTGTAACAGGCATTTACATTTCCACCTTTTGATCTGGTATTTGGAATCAATAGTTTTTCCATTTATATTAATACCCAAACCATTTGGATATATGTATTCAAACATATAGCATTCCATTACCATGATATACATTGAATTCAAGATTTGCTCTTTATTAGGTCTAGGTGTACGACGAGTATTTACCGCAAACTCCTTCTAGTCTCGTCCCACAATTTCCAAATAATCAATATTTTCGCAGGCACATTTCCTCTCATTTCGAAGGCACTCCACCTGCGGAGAGGGTATCGTCGATCCGCTTTGGCGCTGTAAATGATGCAAATGCTGAAGAAGGCATAACGATAACCGGCGATGAGGCAAGAGATGTCCAGGCAGACGACAACGCGAGCGACAGCGACAGCGACGACGATGGGGCTGCCAAAAGCCCGTTAGTGCGGAGGAGAACGATGATGATGATGCCTGGGACCGGACAGGAACGGACAGGAACGGACAGGACGGTACAGGGCTCGGAATGGAACGCAACGGATCGGATCTGGTCTGGCTATGGCTCTGTCTCTGGCTGGGACAACAAAATGCGTTCATTTCCCTCTCAACTCAAATATACAATGATATAATAAATTGAATGACATTCATAAATAAACAATATATATCTGCTCTGCTCTCTGCTCTGCAGATTGAATCTTCTGCTCCTTCTCTCTCTCTCTCTTTCTATAAGAGTAGGAGTAACGCTGTCTCTTTCTGAATGTCTCCAATGGGAAGTGTAATGAAGACATTAAAACATCTTCGTGCTGCCCCTTCATTTTTTTCTTCGCACAGTTGCAAATTGTGGGAGCCTTGGTGTTGGAAGAGGATGACCGACGGACGGGGGAGACAGAGGGGGACCTCACTGTGGTATTATGTGGTACATGCAAAAACAACAACTCCAACATCATTATCAATAATAACACCACCAAGTGCGCCCACCCAAATGAGTCCCGAGTCCAGAGAGATCTCCAATCCAGGGGATCGAATCGATCCCCAACCGGTAGCCGACTTCAGATGGGGTAATCCAGTTTACTGCTGCCGAACAACGACCGCGACGACGACGACGACGAAGACGACGATGATGATCATAATGGTATACGTAGTAGAAGAGCTGAATCCATGCTCTCGACCTGTACCCTGGACTGATGTCTCATTTAACTAAGCAGCGGGACACCCAACAAAAACAACAACAACAACAAGCAATGAGAAGAGGGCCAGAAAAAGAAACATTTTTTGGCCCAAAATGCAATCATAATAAATGCGCTGCCTGGGTGGTGACGACACACAACATCCTCCAGAAGACAACCAGAGCCAGAGCCAGAGCCATAGCCAGAGCCATATCCCCACAGAACAACCGAAGAACATGCCATCCAATCCCCAATCCAATCCCCGAACCAGTCAGTGGCTGCTCCATTTGACTACATGGAGGCCCGGCATTAACATATGTATATCTGTCTGAACCTGAACTAAGGCACTGTAGAATGACGATGATGATCATCATCGTCATCATCGGTGGAGTGGAGGATCTGCCAGTGGTTCGGCTCAGTGGATCGCTTGATGAACTTAATTGACAACTTTTTGTCAGCGCTCAGTGTGTGCGGATTATGATTGCTTTTATGGTAAATCCGAACACAAAATAAAGAAAAAACGGGGAGATATTACAGGGCTACGAAGAACCGAACGTTCGGATACCCTTGGCAGGGGCACTGAGGGTATTCCCGACAAAAGTAAGTACGATTATCTTCTCAACAAATAAGTGTTAATATGTTGAGATAAGTCAAAGTCTCCCCTTGGATTCCCACAAATGATTTCTTGAGTCTTAGGGTAGCCCTCGAAAGGGTATCCTCACTAAAGACTCCACCAACCCAACGGTTACCGTGATCGTTTGTGGGCATCAAGTTTGTTAGTTTAAATATTGTCCGATCATCCAGACCCTCGAGTCATTCAAGCTCTGGCCATTGAGGCGCATCAATTTGATTGATTTGATGCAGACGATGCAGACGACAACAACTGTAGCTGGGATGAGGACTCAGTTATGCTTGTTTATGCCTCTCTGATGAATGCAAAAGAAATGAGCAAAAAGTGAGACTGGAGACGGGAGAAGGGAGACTGGAGACTTAAGACGACGGTCTGCACTCATAGAGCATCGCTATCCCTGTGGGGGATCCCATTATAAACCTTTCCTAATATGCTAACAGAAGCAACAGTAAGCGACTTTTCTTGCTAATCAGCAGCTGACACGCCCACACGTGACACTGGACTTGAACCGCAAATCGGATGAGGATCAACACGTTCGGTGTTCGATGTTCGGTGGGTGAGGAGTGAAAAAGTCAATTCCCAGATGTTGGCAAACCCCGAGGCCCGAGACAATTCGTAACCCAATTTGGTTCAATTGAAGTCGGTAACTAGATTACCAGAGATCTGGCGAGATCTCCAGAGACACCACGATAGATCACCGCACTGTCCACGGCCTAAACCTGGTCTAAACCGCTTTGCACGCCTCCGACAAGGAAACAACGAGAGGCTGGATGAATCCTAATTGCCTTTGACAAAAGTGAAAGAAAGGACCTAAGACGATTGGCATGGCATCCGCCCACGGGACAAGCATAGGCATCTGATTCTGATGGCTTTCGAGTGGCCCAAAACCACATACGAATACAATGGCCAGAACCAGGAGAGGACAATGGCCAGAACAAAGCCGCATGTGTGTGCATGTGACAATTGTCCGTGCGGCACGCATCATCCATCCACACAAACACACACACACACTTCACAGGTTACACATATACGAGTACATCAGGTCCTCGTCCTCACGCCCGAGGCTGACCAGCTGGGACTGCGAGTGTGACTCCGACTGGGATTGGGAGTGGGACTGGGACTGAGACTGGGATATGGATGGTGGACAGCTCCTGGAATTCGCTTGACCAAAACAGAAATGTAAAACAAAAGTGTAATTATGCGACTGCCTTTGTGTCTCTTATGTCTCTGCTGGTCCCTGGGCTGCTGCCCAAAAAGTGGGCGTTGCACAGTAGTCGCCGACTGCCAACGCCAGTGAAAGCCGCCGCCGCCGCTGCCGCTGTCAGCATTAGCACGATACATGGCACAGTGGCAAAAACATATGTACATATATGTATACATATTTCATGGCATTTAGGATCATAGCAGATCGAACCTCAAATGGAAGTCGTTCCCTGCATATATGACATTTTAAATAGCAGTTTGCACTGTTAAGAATTATATCAACGTTTAATATCCAAATTTCATTCCAATATATTGAAAATATAAAAAAGAATTTCGAGAGTCTAGATCGAAAAAGAAGAACATAACATAGTTCCCATCTCTCTGAAGAGGTATAAAGAGGTTCTGTCGCAAAAGAAATACCAATTGCCTTGAGGTTCCCACATTTCCCATCAAATGTTGCCCCACTGTGCCACGTGAGGCCATGATGAATGTGGTGCATGGTGCATGGTGCATGTGGCTCTGAAAGCTACCAAAAACCGAAATCACATTAAAAAAATTATGCATTTTTCTCACGCTGAGGCCGTCTCCATCTTCATCTCGTATGTTAAACTGTCGCTCGCAGCCAAATTGCAATTAAACAAAATTCACGAATCTTTCAATGGAGACCAGAAGGCAGCAGCAGGATCAGCAGGAGCAGCAGCAGAAGCAGCAAAGGCACGAATCTGAGAATCGGTGAATTTTCTGGGGGTTTTGGAACAGAACAATTTGCAGAATTATTTAATTGTTGGAGCAAACGACTTAATTATTTTGGCAGCCAGCCCAGAACGTCACAGGTTGGCCTCCGGCCATTGGCTAACTGCAGGCGTCCCGTCCAGAATCATGCCACAAAGGGGACCCCTCGTGGGCTGGTTCTCGGTTCTTGGCTCTGACTGGAGATTGCAGATTCTTGGACTTTGTGAGTGTCGGCTCTGACGGAAGATTGCGGATGCGGATTCATGGGCTTCCTCTAGGTTCGGTTCTGACTCTGGATTCGAGTTTGACTTTTGCCGCTGCTGATGCTGATTCTGCTGTTGATTCTGATGTTGATCGTTGTGGTCCTGTGGCCAGGTTTCAGGTTACATACACACACATGAGGGTTTGTAAACTGTTTTGCATGCAAACAAATCCAAAACATATCCTGCAGCCGTCGGCAAAGGACCTCTCTCTGGCCACAAAGCAAAGATAAACCTCACGAAAACCTCCGATCATTGTGTTTTTCTTTCGCCAGGCCCTGAATACGTTTTCCCGGGAAGCGGGTTTTGAAATTTCGCCGACAACAGAGAGCACCCGAAACAGAAACAGAAATAGAAACAGAAACAGAAACAACGAGAACAACGAGATCGGATCGTAATGAAAATCTCACGCCTAAGAGCACTGTTTAAGCCGCATTTAGTTGTGGCTAAGCTACGGGGAACGGATCGCATCGGATCGGACCGCATCGATCTGCGATCTTCCGGGCGTAATCTTAGCGGCAATCTCCAAGGAAATTTGCATCATTTGCGGCTAGCGTAATGCAAATCCTATCCAGAATACGGTTGCAAGACCACCACCAGACCATCACCGAAACCACATAAAAATCGTCGTTTGCCTAACCGTCGCAACGGTTTGAAGGGAGGGGAGGGGAGGGCAATTATGACAAATGGAATCACACTGAGCGAAAAAATCAGCACAGAAAAAGGTAAACGTAGTAGGTCTTAATATGAAATGGGATTAAGAGCTTCTTAACATTTCGGAATCTTTTTGCATATTACGTATACTCGTAATGAGCATGTCTCCAAAACTTCATAGGAAGCTCTTTTCGTGTGGTGTACTATCGGGAAACTATGACAAATACAACCAGTTCTTGAAGGCGTCCAGACATCTTTCGGCTCACCTTCCTGGAGAGTCATAAAAAGTGGTTTTCTAGAGGGTGGGGCAGGGGAGGCTCCTTCACCTGGCGACTGGCACTGGCGGCTGGTGGCTGGCGGCTGGCTGCTCGTGTTCGCCTCTCCTCAAATCTTTAATCGCTGGCTGGCTGACAGCAACATTGTTGCCTAACCCGTACCCGTACCCGTACCCGTACCCAAATGCAAACGCAAATTGAGAAACCCTTCTTGTTGTTTCCTTCCTGTTCGGATCGGATCCACATCCACTCATAGACACAGGCACAGACACAGATCCGTAATCGGGGGCAAGCTGCAAACGTTGCACATGTCGGGGGCGTTCTTGTCAACTGGAATTTCTTACGATTTTGATTTTGATTCTCGATTCCCGATTCTCCAGTCCCGTTTGCCAACTTCGATTCTTATGTCACGGCAAGGTGTTCGATGTGTGCGATGGGGTTAGCGACAGTTGTGCCCTATTTGCCCCAGGAGAAGGAGAAGGCGATGCGGAGGGAGGAGGATCGTGCGTGCCACTGGCACTGCACTGCCCTGCAGATGCACTCTGATTCCAGACCCTCACTCCGATCCACTTCGGGTCTAGCCCTTTATGCCCCGGGCAGCTGATATTGCCATTGCCCTAGTGTAAATTAATATTTTCTTCGTGTCCTTTTCCTTGTCTGTGTGACACAGTCGCCCTGTGTGTGGCTGTGTGTGTGTGTTTGGGCGCGTTTCTTATCACTTGAGACGAGGCGCACGCGTTGCACATTGGCACGTCTTCCTGCCTTCGCCAGACAGACACGAACCCCTCTTCTACCTCTTGCTCTTGCTCCTCCTCCTCCTCCTGCTGCTGCTGGTGCTGCTGCTGCTGCATTTGCAGCTTGTCTATGACGCGTGTGGTGTGTGTCCTGAGTGTCCTCCAAATGAATATTGTTTGTTTGTGTTTGCCTATCCTTTGCCACAGTCCGAGTACACAGGGTACTGTACTGCTGTTTGCACAGCTTTCAATTGTGACATTCGCTCTGAGGATTTACATATTGATTTGAAGTGGAAGAAACGGACTCAGGACCCAGGACTCAGGACTCAAGACTCCTTGAAGATTGCAGGGCAAATGCGGAATGATATCCAAGATCAATACGAGTATGTGTGTATTGTACCGATATGAACAACGATAATTGATGGAAAGATCGATTTAACACTTCCATGCGATCAATCTTTGACACGTGTAATGGAAAAACTTTCATCAGGTTTAATTAATTTATTTATATCCGTTAAACATATCTCTGAAAGTATTCATTGATTCAGCAGTATATCACAAATTTCCATAGGCATTGTACAGCATCTGTAATTCCAATAAATTCTTTTCTCGATAGCTCAAGATATATTTATACATCCCCAAGATCAAGCAACAAGATCCAGCTTGGCACTCGCTCAGTTTGCTGCAGAAATTATATGATCCTGGGAGAGAAAATTAATGGTTAGCCAGATCTTCTATTAGACCAAGACCGCCAGCGATCATCGGATGCTAGAGCTACGCGCAGAACGAGAGATCACTAATGGATGTCGCTGATGAACTGCAATCTGCATTGATCGATCGGACCCAAGGCAGTGCCACTGCCACTGCCACCGCCACTGCCAGTTCCAGTTCTAGAGGTTCCCGTTCCCGCGTTGCAGCCTGTTATTATGTGCAATGCTGGCGACCTTGATCGCGCCACACTTGATTAATATTTTGTTGAAATGATGATGCTTTGTTTCTTTTTGCTCAGACCGCGACCGGGACTGGAACTGAGGCTGGGGCTGGGCCCATTTTCATATTGCAAATTGATAATGTTCATTAAAATCAATAAATTCATAATTGAGTATTTACAGCGCGGGGACAGCGATCGATGGAGGAACCCAGAACGGACTGTCTCTGGCCATAAACTGAGCCACAGCCAGAGCCACAAGCACAGCCACAGCCACAGACCAATTACAGACTAATCAAACAAGCCTGACAACAATTGCCATTGAATGGAGGAGCAGCGGGCGCCTAATTGCCCTCAGCAATGTGTCCTTGCGCTTGACAAATTCCAATGGGTCCACTCGAGAGCCTAGCAGGAGCCTAGCAGCAGCCTAGCAGAAGCTAAGCAGGAGCCTAGCAGCCTAGCACAAAGCTGGCTAAATAGCAGAGGAGGCCGACAACCGCCAACCGACAAAAGCCATAAGAAATGCTTTTGTTCTCCACCGCAGCTGGGTGGGACCGACAAGTGTTTAATCGTTGCTAATTATACCAACTAGATGGACTTGACTGAGGATCGCTTAGGGTTTGCTTGTCCAGGGATCGCCTGGGCGGGCGGTGGAGAGCCTGCGCGTGTCAATGTCAGTGGAGCAGCAGCAGAGGCAGTGGCAGTGGCAGTTGGGGCAACAGTTGGAGTCGCGGAATGTCAAGCGTCAATTTAATTATGCGAACAATACAAATTGCGGTGCACAAAAAGGGAAATGATTATGTCGCCGGTCGTCGTCTGGTGGCATGGCCAACAAATTGCAGTTGGCGACTATGACCAGAACCAGAGATCCAACTGTTTTTGGATCGCATCTCTCTCTCGCAGCTAATGCTCTGATAAGAGCTGCCACTGTCTCTGCCTCTGCCCCTGACCCCACCCCTGTCCCTGTCCCGGCCATAATTACAACCACATGAAGATCTACAGAGAATAAATCAACAGTTGGCGGCGAGACAAATTAACACATAAATTCTAGCAAAAAAAAAATAAAAAATAAACGAGGGAGAAGCGACAGATCAGAGTCAGAGTCTGAGTCCCCGATCCAGGGCTAAGCACGATCGAAACTATGGCTATCAATTAATAATATGCGAGTAACTGGCACGATGACAACCTCAGATACACGTAATGCATGGCGCATTACATACTCAATGTTGTAGCTCCGATCAAGATCAGTTTTTCTGGAGAGCGAGCGCTGGTAAAGTCGTATGGTCGTCGCATCGCGTCGCGTCCCATCGCGTTGGACCAGCGTTGATCATTGATCATCGTCCGGCCGGTCCCGTAGTAGTGGAAGAGTGGAAGTGCAAGTGCAAGTGCTCGATGGCATCGGCGGCGTCTGCTTTGGCGGCAAGTTCCCCAAGACAGTATTCACTGTCCAGTATCCATTGCATCCGCTCCATCCCCCTGCTCCCATCCCCAAGACGGTCGCAATCATGATCAACCTGCTGCCAAGATCAGAGAAGTATACCCCCATCTCGCCCCCGTGGCCCCTCTATTCGTCTGAATGTGATTCGACAATTTCATTTTAATTAAATTGTTGAATGCCCCGTCCTCGTCCCCGTCCCCGTTCCCGTGCCCATTGCAGTGCAAAAGTTGCCATTTAGTTTGGGGCTTAACTTCAGATGATCCTCGATCCTCTCTCTCTCTCGATGATCTTCACTTATTCGGGTGTTATTTTCCCGGTCCGGTTAGCGATAATATCAATGCAACGGTTTATTACGAGGCATGCCGCAAAACGCGAAACATTTTGCTCTTCAAATTACATTTTAATGAGCTGTGAAAAAATATTTGTACCACAGCCACAATGTGGCAAGATGTTGTTGCATGGGGTTTTTCTACATAGAGATATACTCTTCCAAAAGTTATTCAAATTTTGACGATCAGGTGATGAAGTACATATGTATATGCGTGCCTTTGAAGAGTATTAACTTGAAGAGTTATCGAGTTATAGTCCTATCAATCTGATAGGACTTGGCCAAAAACTTGCAACGGAAATTGCACTATTTCAGAGGGAACCACGCTATATCGTAGTAATATTCTGTTGGAAAAACTATACTATATTCGATAGCTAATTGTGCAAGGGTATTTCAGCTTCGATTCTGTTTCCTTGTTGATTATTTTTTTGCTGGGGATTGGCCTCAGAGATTTTGACTGCTGTTAAGTGGAAGCAAATTACTGGAACTCCAGTTGTGGCTGTGGCTGTGGCTGTGGTCGGGATTGGAGCTGGAGCTGGGGCTTAGTGTGAGTATGTTCATGATGGGTTAATGAGAGTTGGCTTTAAGAGCAGAGTCCTTACACCTGACGAAGGCGCAGCTCAGGTCTCCCATACAAAGGTAGCAGCCTGGGCCTGGGTCCTGAACCTGTCGCTGAATGTTGAATGGTGGATTTCATGCAAATGAAACGATCATCGAAGGATCATCGAAGGATCATCAAAGAATATCGCTGGCCAGCACAACAAAGGCCAGGCCCCATCAAAGTTTCGTTGGGACACACAAATTTCCAACCACAATGGCAGCAGACAATGCCACAAACATGGAACGGCACTCGAATGTGGCACTTGGCATGATTGACTTATCAAAAGGAGCCCAAAAGGAGGGAGGCAGTAGTTGGAGTCGCAGTCGTCGTCGCGTTCGCACTGGTAGTCGACGGCGCAATGAAGTGTTGACAAGTGGCAAGCAAAAGGAATGTGTGCCGTGGCTGAATCAATGAGCCAAGTGATGACAGCTCCAGGAGAAGGGATAAGGGGGCTGATTGTGTGTGAACAGTTGGATAGCGGATGGGGGATGGGAGATGGAGAGATGGGGAATGGGGGCATGGAGTTACGTTGCATGAATGAATGAGCGAGCTTGCATGGGCAGCAGGACACGACGGACGATGGACGATGGACAGGCGACGTGTTGCATGCAACGCAACAGCTCCATATGGAGCTGAGACTCCTCTGAATTATGCGCACGCATTGTGCGCACGTCATGACAGCCGAACGCAACCAGAAGCAACCAAAAGAGGCAGGAACACGGGGCAGGGGGCACGGGGCAGGGACAGGGACTTGAGGCAGCTACCAAAGTTACAGTGGCAGAAGGCAGCAGGCAGGAGGCGGCACTTGTGCAACGCTTCACAGTTTCGGATGAAATTTACAACAAGTGCAGGAGGCTGAAAATGCTAAGGAGACACGGACATGGACATGGACATCGACATGGAGAAAGAGTTCGAGTTCGAGTTGGAGCTGGAGCTGGCGATGCAGTTGCAGGAATGGGAATGGGAATGGGAGTTGGGAATGGAGTTGTATATGGAGAACTGCAGATGGAGCAGGAGTTGGAGACGTTGTCGCTTGGGTGATTTATGATGTGCTTCACAGCGCCTGCCTGCCTGCCTTTTGCCGGGTTTGACTTCGACATCAAGTGAAATGGCATTGATCGCTCCAAAGCGCTGTTGTGACAGGGAGATCCCAGTACCAGTACCAGTCCCAGAAGCGGGAGCTGGGAGCTGAAAGCTTTCCTCTACTCTCCAGCCCAAGACGCAGACGCACTGCCGTTTTCTTAATTAAAATGTAAAGCGCAGTCATGTAAAGCTCTTCGAACGGAACGGAACGGCATTGCAATTACATAACTCAATCAATTTGTAAGCAGCGTAAGCTTCGGGTAGCCGGGAGATACAGATACTACGCATACAGTGCTTGCCATAGCCGTAATGCAAAGCCAACTAAAAAGATGAAACCCGAAAGTCCTTTAGGCTCAAAGATCAATAATCAATAATAGCTCTTTTATGGATTTCCTAAAAGGATAATCAATATACTTGACTTCTGGCTTCTCCTTGTCAACAACCCTGCATTCCTCTCAGTGGAGCAGAGCTGAACCACAGTCCAACTTTATTCCATTTCAAGCGCTTGCTGCAAGTCTTTCTGATGATTTCGTAGACCTATACCTATACCTGTGAACGCACTGTATTGCCGAACATGAAATCTTTTTGGCAATCACTTAATCTGAAGCATAGCAACGGCAACAGCAACAGCAACAGCAACAACGACAAGCAAAGCAGATCGCTTTTAAATGATTTCGACTGCCGCTGCATCGAAGACGACGACGACGGCGATAAACGAATTTATTGCAACAACGCACACAATAATTGGATCGAGCGGAGGATCTGTCCAGAGATCGCCAGATCGTCAGATCATCAGATGGCTTCCCGATGGCCCAATCGACCCGATCGGATCCTTAAATTTTATTATTGCCTCTTCGTTGGTGTGCTCTGCTGCTGCTGTTGCTGCTGCTGCTTCTGTTGCTTCTGATGTTGATCCCATTGTTTCACTATACGACAACAGAGCCATAACAATAAGCGAACCGATTGAAATTAAGTTGCTCCAATGGCCACACACAGACGCTGAGAAAGAGAGAGATACAGAGAGAGAGAGAGAGAGCGAGACCCAGTGAGAGCTCCAATTCGAGTTCCAATTTCAGGACTCCCGAGTTCTGGCGTGTAATATATCACGTTCTTTATTAGCGACAAAACCGAAAAGACAAAAGCCAGATCCGATCCCCTCATTCCCAGCTCGATGGCCGTTTTAATCGATTAAATTGTTCAGCGATCTCGTGCGATGATCATCCCCGGTCATCGATCGGTGTTTCGTAAATTAGTGCCCAGTCAAAGATATTGTCAAATGTCGGCGGCCAGAGAGAGAGAGAGAGAGAGCGAGAGAGACTCTCGCTCGAGAGACTCCCGCAAAGGGTGCCCACAAAGTACAAAGGATACTACACAGGGAGCTACAGATTGCTGCTAGGCTGGATCGTAAAAAATGGCAACAACATAATCACGATCGCTGGTCCGAGCGACGATCGATCGATCGCCTATCGCGACATTGCCGCTGCCGCTGCCTATTAAAAATAAGTAAGATCGCTATAGTCGTCCCCTACGGACTATTAGATACCCGGTACTCAAACAAGCCTTTCACCCGACAATTGAAAATATATCTTTCATCCGATACTGATTCTGTAGCGATCGTGACGAAAGTAGCCATAAAATACATTGGAATCCCCAAGTACACTAACTAAAAGGTTTGGAAATACCCTGGGAAATACCCAAATAGATCTGGATTCTCCACGCCACTCTTCTGTGTGTGTGTGTGCCTTTTTCAATCTTTCGTGGATCCCATCAGAAGAGGAGTGAGATGATCAATAATGAATGAGTGGGCCCGGAGAGTAGCAGGGTATTATCAGGAGGCAAATATATAAAATGAAACCCATAAACTGACACTCGCTGAAGGATGGATCGTGGATCGCCAGAGAGGTGAGCGCCAAGAGCCATGATCGAAGTCATCATCATGATCAGCGACGACAAGCGATGCATATGAAATTCATCAAAACGTTATTAAAATGTTGGCAAAAGGCAAAAGTTGTAAATTTTAAATACAAATACACACAAGCCATCGAACGTGGATGGAGCGATGGAGCGATGAATCGATCGGGGATCGATAATCTGTGTGTTTGCCGGCCAGGGCTGTCTCTGTCTCTGTGCCTGTCTCTGTACCTGTCCCTGGCACTGGCCCTGGCCCTGGCATACTTTTGCTAACGCTAATTTAAACGACGATCGCCGACATTTCGCCGGAATAAGCCCCGCCGCATAATTTGCATATCAGCTTAATGTAAGCGCAGGATCTGCACTTTGTAAGCCAGAGTCTTATCGCGTCGGCGATCATGTCATGACGACAAAACTGCATAAATGCTGCTCTCAGTCGGCGATGGGATGTCCCGTGGGGGCCTGTCCCTGTCCCTCTCCCTTTGTCTGTCCCAGTCTCTGTCTCTCTGTCCTGCCTACAGTTTTATCTTGTCCCTGGTCGCCTGGTCTCTCTGTCGCTGGTTTAATGAATGCCACAGGCTGACACTTTAATTTTCAATTACAACAAATTGCCTATAATGTCTATCCTTATCGCCCCCAGAGAGAGTGTGTGTGTGAGTGTGTTTGTGTGTTTGTGTGTTTGCCAGAATGAAGGCTCTGAAAAATGCTGCCTAATTGCGATCAGTGCGATCTAATGACAGCTTACACTTTAAATCGAACATCGGAGGTACGGAACGGAACAAAAAACTTGAGGCGGGAGTTGCAGAGGGAGGGGCAGCGGGACGAGCACTCTGACTCTTATCAAAATCTGAGCAATCTGAAATCAATTCATCAAAATCAAAAGTTACAATTGATTTTGGTCGCCCGCAAACTCTTCGCATCGTTTTTCTCTTCCTCTTGTCCGCTGCGCAGGATCCATAAATAAATGTAGATCATTCTGCGTGTGCAGCGTATCCGGTCGATCGCTCCGATCGGTCGGTCCATCGCTGCCTCATCAAATGTGCAAAAACTTAGCAGAAGCCTCTTTCTCTCTCTCTCTCCCTGTCTCCCTGTTTCTCTCTCTCTCTCCCTCTCCTAACCGAACGATCGGGCGATCGAGCGTGCCTCCTATAATAATGAAATGGCACAGGGAACAGACTCGAATCCCAGATCTCTCCATCCCCCCACGATCGCAGTGTCTCTGCCAGTGATCGATGTGGCAATAATTTTTAAATAAATGATCGTTGCCTGTAAATGATCGCCTCGTTCGGGAAGTGGTCCAGGTCCAGGTCCCAGGTCCCAGACACAGACACAGAGCCAGATCTCTCTCTCTCTCTCTCTCAGGGTCTCGGTCTCTATCCCTATGATGAGCCGGGAGGTAGAGAGCGATCTGTTTTGTAGGTGTTGTCATTAGGTTGCCGGTTAAGTAATTTGCCATGTACAGCACCAAAACCATTAAGTCTGGCTCCTCCATCCGACATCAGACATCCTCCAATGTATCCACTGTATCCACAGTATCCTCCAATGCGGATGCGATGCACCAACAAACAAATAAGTAATAAAAGAAAACTTTTTCACACCTCCACTGGGTCCAAGAGCCAGTCGCAGTTCCCTGACCAGACAGTTTTGAGCTGCCCGCGGCGCTACCGATTCCCATTCCGAGATGAAATCCGACCCCAAACCCAACCTCCAGCTCCAACAGAATACAACTTAACACCAACGCCTCCGCATTCGCATTCGCATTGGCATTGGCTGTGGCATTCGACTGGTGTCGACTGGTGTCGAGTGGGGCATGCGTGACCCGTCGTCGACGACTTAATCCAATTTAGGTGTATAAATTATGAGCACGAATATGCGAATATGTACAAATAACAAATCGCTTTATTAACCAACGCAAACATTTATCGCAAAAAGTATAAATATTTGTTATTGCATTAGGCAATCCCTCCCGCCAACCCCCCGCCAATCCCCCCATCACTCTTCCAATCTCACAACTCAACCCACCGTTCTTTCAGCAAAAGGAACGCATCCTGTGCCCCAGAATGGAGCAAGAACGAGGCTCTGTGGGATGGAGGTAAGTTCACTTCGCGGTATAGTGATGACAATCTGTTGAGCAGAAAAGGCACAGGGACTCGTAGCCTCTTCCCGCTACCTTGCCACAGATGGTACGGGACGCCTCCACTTGCCTTCTTCTGAAGACCCATTGGTGAATCGGACAGAATCCCAACAGAGTCAAGGCTCCAATAAAGGGGCAATTGTATGCGAGAAGAACATTCAGGAATAGACAGCAATGGAAAGAGAAGATGAGAGACAAAACTTGATATCAACTCAAAGATACATACATATATATCAATACATATATGAACGTACTTAAGATGTGCTATAATAACATGGATAAATTATATGAAAATGAAGGTAAAACCAATTGATTTTAAAACTGAAACAATCACGACAAGAATAGAAGCCAGTAAATTTCCTATTGGCTTTAATGCCAATAGCGGGGCAAACGCCTTAATTATATATGCAGGCACCGCAATGGCAGATATATCACCAGACCGAGGACCGAGGACCGGGGACCAAACAAACGATCCACACACGCAACCAACTGGACCCGGTTTCAGTTTTAGCCAGGCCAGAGACCAGACCTGGGATCCATTGAGCAAGTTGATCAGTGCGCAGCAGCCCAAACTACGAGTATCCCTAATCAGAAACAATTTGAATGCAGTCCGCGTGGACCATTGGACCATTGGCCAATTGGCAGGGACCAGCCCCATAAAGATTGGGAGACTGTGCGAAGGTGTTGAAAGTTTCTTACATGGCCAGAACGACGGGAATCGGGCCGCGGGCATGATATCGGTTCGTCTGTCTGTCTGTCTGTCTCTTGGACTCCATTCCAGAGGCTTCTGCCGTTGAGTAATTCTTTTGCATATATTTTATGCTATTTTATTGGTGAAAATTGCAAGAAATGCATTCCGCCCTTCTATGTATACACCAGAGCGATGTCTGTTGGATGCGATGAGGCGAGGCGAGGTGAGGAGTGAGTGGGTGATTGTTCCGACGATTGATTGATGGCCCCAGCGAGTGGATACACTGAGTATCCAATGATTGAAGGATCCAAGTATCGAATGATCGGCATGGAGGCATCACATTAAAACCCATCGCCATGTCAACTTCGTTTTGGGCATTGCGTCAACGAGCGTAACGTTTTAATTTCTCGGCAATCAAACGGACCAGACACCCAGAGATCATCATCAACGGTCCATAGGTCCATCGTACGGCGTCCACCCGTCCATCGATGAGGTCGCAGACGGGAATGGGGTCCACATCCACGTCCAGACAGTGGCTCAAGTTTTTGCTGCTGCCGATCCAGACACTGAAGTAAATCACCCAAGCTTTGACATCTTGTGACAAAAGTACGTTTCGATCGGTCGGTCCGTCGATTCTGTTTCGGGGCTGGGTTTGGGGACTTTGGGGTCTTTGGTATCGTTTTTATGGGTCTGCCTTAAAATTTATAATGTGTGGTCGTTGAATAATTTGAAGCCACCTAAATTGGTGCATGTCTAGATTTAATGGTTTAATTGGCCCGACAGCCAGCCCCATCAAGGATCGGGGATCGGGGATGGAGGATGGAGGGCCGTGCCTCTGTCGTACCTTTGGCCCTGTAGCTGCTGCATCGACAAATGCAGTTGATGAATATTGAGTTTCAGTCTTCAAGCTGCTGGATCATAAAAGTGCGTTTCTTGGAGTCCTAGAGGTGCACACACCTTTTCAAGGATCTGCTCTGCAGAGAACAGAAAGCAGGGCCGAGTTCCAAGGCCAAAACAAAGGTGCTCTTGGTGAGTGATGATCCATTAACTTGGCGCCAGGATCAGGGCTAGAGTTCCTTCGGTCGCCTTCGGTCGCCTTTCGATTCTGATTCTGATTTCGATTCCTGTTTCTGTTTCTGTTCCGGAGTCGAGGCAATTTCCATTCTGGTAGGCGTGAAATTCATAGAAATTAGCTTGCACTCGGACCTGGGCTTGGCCGCAGGACCATCAAGGGCCGCGCCCTGTCCTGCCTCGGATTTAGAGAGGCAAAGGGACTTTTGCCACGTCTGAGGTGCAAATTGGTTCGCACCTTTTTCGTCGTCTCATTTGCTGGCTGGCTGGCTGGCTGACTCTTTTTGCAGTTGGCAATATTTGGAAATCGATCTTGAGCCCAGACCAAGGCCCAGGCCCAGTCCTGGGACCTGTTAGGCGAGTGATTAATGAGTTTTTAAGAGGCTCACTTGGCACTTCTCGGCGCAAAACTTTAATTGGAACATGCTGCTGCGTAAATCAGCTTAAAATTGCCACTAATAGGATGGCAGACCCATTGGTCTGCTCTGCACTCAGTCCACTGTCCAGTGTCCACTGTCCACTGTCCAGTATCCGATCGCTGTTTGTCTCGTGTGGCTGTTCACACCTCTGGAGACGGTCCGGTCCAAGAGGGATTAGCACAAATTAGACGCTCCATAGACACCCATTTGACTCTAATTCGCATCCTGATTCCGATACCGATACTGATTGATGATTTGTTGGTCATATGAATGGGCTAGACGGGAAGTGATCCTCTTAGATGATGAGTCTTGGCCCTGGCTTCTATCTCCTGTCTCCTGGTCTGGCTACTCCTCCTCCTCCTCCTTCTCCTCCCTTATGTATCTGGCTGATCGCATGCCGTTCGCTTCATTAAAAATCAATAAACGGCTGCCGCTCTCAACGATCCAGGGCGCAAAAAAAAAGGCAGCAACAAAAAAGAAAAAATGGACAAACGGGTTCGGGTCGGGCTCGGGTTCGGGTTCGACTTTGGGTTCAATAAAGGCGCAAAAACTTGAACAAAACTTGAGGATCGGTCCGGATCGTAATGGGAATTGGCTTGGAGTTCGGGTTGGGGATGGCTATGTGGCTGGGGATGGAGGATCATCTACATACTAGCCATACGGCAGCAGACATTGTTACAAAATTTTATTCGTTTTTAAAATTAAACGTTATATGCACTAATCCCGAACTAAACTGCGATTTACGGTCGTCCTAGGAGGGGTGTGCGGCATTCGCGGGGAATCGTAGCACGAAAAATTGATTAAAATTTAATGAGGACCAGGTCCAACTGTGTACGCCATAAATATGCCAGCCAAATGGCTTCATTTGCATCAGATCGAATTGGATCGGAGTGAAGGTAACTATATAGGAGGGTATAGGCCACTAGGGATTTGTAGATCTGCACAAAGAAAAAAATTTTAGCTCTAAAATAATGAAAATATACGATTACACAAGAGTAGGCGTATTTTTGGAACTATAAGGAGTGGAATGGCATCAATTCTTGGGAATAGTAGATTCTGAGTAGATTATTCTTCTTATTTTAAGGAATGGTAGATTATTTCATGACCGAAATGATTTCAAATTATTTCAAATTATGTATTTATAGCATAAGATAGAATAATGCAATATTCGTATTATTATTCCCATTCTAGAAAATCCATATATTCTACATACATATTTATGTACGTATGTACTTTCGCTCAGTGTATCGTGTCTTTCTCTCATTCCACTGATCTCTGGACAGGGCCTAGAGCTGGGGCCACTTGTAGATTCAACTTTGTTTTCAATTCCACGCTGCAAAACACTTTTCATTTCGAAAATGGCGCACGCCACACTGCTATCTCTCCCTTTTTCTTTCTCTCTGTCTCTCACTCTCATCTTTTCTGCGACCGTCTCTATCGCTCGCTGATTGTTATTATGTGTGTGTGTGTTTGTGTGAGTGTTGACCCCAAAGGAATACACAGAAGAGCAGATGTTTTCATGTTGACCGCATCTAATGGTGCGTGCTACTGCCGTTTGGCAGTCTCTTCTGAACTCATCATCATCATCGTCGTCATCGTCATCGTCTTGTTCCCCGATCCGATCCGATCATCATCATCAGGTTCGACCGCAGAAAGACGAGAAATGAAATACAGAAACGAATGTATGTATATGTAGGTACAAAACACACTCCTCTGTGGGTAATGATAGTCATCAGCGGTCCACGGTCCCCGGTCCGCGGTCCGTCTATCTGGCCCCACTCTCGGATCTCGACTCGAGTTTAGCCCGCGACTACTCGAATCTGGAACCCCCGCCGCCTGGAGACCTCCATCAACCTCGCCAACTCACAGAGATACAAAAATATACACGAACGTGATATACCCTGGATACGGAGATAGAAAAATATATTTGGAGTAAAAATAAGCTTACTTTTCGGAAGATAATAATGGAACCTCTAGAATATGCAAATGTTGTTGTTAAATAATCAAAATATCTAGAACAAATTCCGAAATATATGATATAATATCACAAAATATATATAACAAAAAAAAGTATAGTTAATGAAAAAATAGTGACCGAAGCGAGTGAGCCTGGGGAGGCGCACACACGAAGCGATTATTCTATCTAGTTCTAGAATAATCTCTACAGGGATTTCAGTGTTTTAAATTAATAATTAAAGTTTTTACTATAATATATTATGTTTACATACATATATATGAACATCGTATCTTATAAAGTTTTAATACAATTTTATAAACATTAACTACTACGCTTCAAATGGATCACTTTAATGATTGCCTTTATTTTACAGAATTTGTAAATTTTATCCTCAGACTTCATCTGACATAAAAAAATGTCTATAGAACTGTATAAATATTCTCGATTTGTGAGTTTTTGAGTTTCAATTTGTGTGACAAGACTTCTAAGACAAACAAATAAGATTTTTGACCTAACAAACGCTTCAACATAGTGCATTCATCCTACCGGAAAGGAAATCCCCCACAAAACCAAAAAAAAAACCGAAACACACAAAGAATCTGAAATCCCCCCCTCGTTTGATTTGTTCTGACGATGATCTGAACTTTTGGTCTGTGCAAAGTTCAATGCGCCGTTTCGGTATCAGACATCAGACATCAGGCATCGGACATCGGGTATGTTGGGTCTTGGGCCTTGGGTTTTGGGCTGTCTCTGAATGTTACCGACCGAGTTTTGGGCTCCCCTATTTTCTGGAGTGGATGGATACTAAAATGCATCTCGAATCCAGCCAGCAACAACCCCTAGCAACCCCTGATTGTGTGTGTTTCAGTGTGTGCCATGCGCCTGTCTGCGTGTGTGTGTCTCTGTTTGTGTTTCATTTTTCAGCTGCAGCAGAGAAAGGTAGACTCTGTCTAAGCCCGAGCCCGTGCCCGTGCCCGTGCCCAGGTCTCTCCATCTCTCGATCCCGATTCGGTCGCGTAAATACACCTGCCACGCGTCGCCATAGCCCAAGAGCCAGGTCCAATCCATTGCCACTGCCACCGCCACTGCAACGTTGGAGAGTCGGGGAGGGCATGCAAGCGAGTCCTGGAACTGCTCCCGCTCCTGCTCTTGATCCTGCCCCTGCCCCTGCGCCTGCTCCTGCATTTAATTAAAATATTAACTACGAAAATGAGCGAGGGAAGTAGGAAGCAACAACTAAACTACGCTTCGTTGCCCGGGACAACGACAACCCGAGGCACGTGGAGGGAAGGTGCTCTCAGCCTCACCCTCCCTCTCACTCTTCCTCTCTCTCTGTCTCTGTCTGTGTTGGATCTCCTGTAGCACTACCACTGCAGCCACTTCTGCAGGTCCTGGCTGCTGCCCGGGCAACGGGAACTCGTTTCAATTAACATTCAACATTCATTTCGAAGCCCTTTCTGTGGGTATTACCACACATGTGCAACGATATGCTTGCTAAACAGATAGTAAATGCATTCCCAATCCCATCATCCCCAAACTTGTTAAATCTAAAAGCTATCATAAAGGAATAATCATATCCAACCAAATAAGAAAACTGTATTGTTTTGAAGACAACCAACGAAACTCCATTTCGAATTGCTAACTATATCGTATATCTGCCAAAAGAACCATCGATAAGAGTATCGAAAGATTCGGTCCCACCCGGATAGCCTTCATTTCTTGTTTGCATTTCCAGTTTCGATGGAAAAACGCAAGCGCACGCTCCCTCAAAGGTTGTGTCCCGCTCCTGGACTGCCCCTTGGTCAGGATATGCCGTATATGTATCTCTGTCCTGCTTGCACGCAATTAACGCACGCGCCCTGCCCCAGCCCCAGTCCCAGCCCTTCCACTGCCCCTGCCCCTACCATGAGTCCTGTTGCCACTTTCCTGTTTCCCGTTTCGCGGGGTCCCGGAACTATGCTTCATATCAAAGTAATTATGCATTTAAATCTTCCAAGCGTTGCAGTCCCCGCGAAAGGATATAAACAAATGGGAAAGGGGGCTGAAGAGCCAAAGAGCTGGAGAGCGGCCAAGGGAAGGTTGTTTACTGGTTGTCGAGGCAACAAAATTGAATGGAAGCAGTTGCAGGTTGCAGGTAGGCCCACTGCGATATTTAGCTTTTGGTACACATGTATACCCACACGGAGGATCATCAGACTATGATCATACGATCATATGAGTTATCAAAAGCGCAGGAGTATTACGAAATTCGAGCTCTATTCATTAGGACATAGTGACATTAGCATCAATCATTGAATCCGTGTCAAGCGATCTTCAACCAAATAATCTCTTGATTGAAGTCATCTTTGGAAGCAAACGATTCATGTGATCTATAGGATTGGTAACACCAAAACTTTCATTGCCTGCAGTTTATCATCTTGGAAATCGAGAGTCGCCCTACCTCCCACCACCCACCTCCCGTCTTCATCTCCCAAAGATCTTCAGGTTTCATTTGAGCTCACTCCAAAACAAGGGAAAGGACTTCTTAGAGCCTGTCCTAAGGATTAGATTACATATGCCTATACTGTAAAAGTCCGGCGGCCAGGTAGGGATAGGATAGAGATAGAAATAGGAATAGGGATAGAGGCGATACGATCACGGATAATGATCAGTATTTCGAGGCAGCTCAATAACGGCTCGGGGCTCTCACATGGATTTGCATATGGGAGCTTGGCTTTGGCTGGGATTTGACTTTTCGACTGATCAATGGATCACAGACAGAAGATAGTCGTACTCGTGCCTCGGCCATATCACTCGGGTTGATCAGAACAGCCGAAAAAAGCAGAAGCAGAAGCAGCACACGTATCATATCTCCTGCGGTATCTGCTATCCGACTATCAATCATTGCGCAAATGCATTCCACTTCCACTTGAGGTTCGCATCCTTAGACACAATAGATCATCCAGGGCCACAAAGGCCGCAGGACTTCAACCCTATTTTGGGCATTTCACCAGCATTTCCTAACCATTTTCCTCCAGTATTTGTCCCCCCTCACAGCATTTATCAAATGTCAGACCAGATTGAAAGAAAGACAGAAAGAATGCGTATGGCTGTGCCAAAAAAAAAAAGAAAAATTTGAATAGAAACGGAATAGAGCGGAACGATGCGAATGCCACAAAATATGCGACACTCGAACAATGAACGTGTTAATGATGCCAAAATAATGGAATCCAAAGCCGTTGACTGGAGATCCTTCTATGTTGCTATCCTGCCGCCGATTCCCCCAGCATTACAATGCAAAAAGTGGAAAATGGAGAAAAACTGCAAATAAAATTCTAAACAAAATGCAGCAGGCAGCATGCAAAAATGGTAATGGAAATTGTCAAAGGATGCAGCGTACATAAAGTACACAGAGTGAGCGCCGTCGCCTGGTCATGGTTGAAAAGGTTTTCGGTTTTTGGTTTTTGGTTTCGGTTTTTGATTTTCGGTTTTATGGATTTTTGCAAATGGAAATGCTGCTGCTGCCGCCGATGATGATGAGGGAAAATGCTGGCCCACCAACAATGGGAACGAGTTGACGAGTTGGATAGTGGAAACAATATACATATACACATCCCGACTTACACCTGGTCTCTGGGGATCTGTGTGCAGATCCGCTGATTGCTTCGATCGAGAGAGAGAAAAGAGAGAGAGAGAGCTGTAAGAGTAAGAGTGGCAGAGTAAAAGAGGAAGCTGGCTTTGAATTTTGTCCAAAATGACCAAACGGAAGTGGCAATTTTTAGCATCAGACAGAAAGACACGATCATCACGATCCATCCCAGATCCATCCGAATAATGGTCTTGAAACCTGGAGACAATTGTCGGGGTCTGTCGGGCTGTTCGGACTGTTCGGGACCGGGACAGGCTGTGATTGGAGTGAAAAACTTGTGATCCTTTTGATCATTTAATTAGAGGAATATGTGAAATTGTTCGAACACCTTCCGAGGCCTGACTCTGCATAGCTAATAAGGCTGCATCCTATAGGCGACACGCGCATGCCACATCGTTCTGGTTTAGTGAGTGGAGTTTTTCGACAGAGGGGCTGTTGGCTGGGGCAGTGGCAGTGGCAGAGTCGTCGGTGGAGAGCGGTGGAACAGACGGCGCTAATGAATAGGGGCGTGCGTGAGCTGCACATGAAATGTGTGCTGCCGGATCGCGACTTTTGCTAAGTTAATTAACACGGAAATCAAATTGCTGGCATGCCAAAATGCTCCTGTGGGACGGCACTCAATGGGCTGGCCTGGCCTGGTCTGCCTGATGCCCTCGCCCTCAAACAGAGTTGAGTGTTTCTGTGCACAGGCAGCGGCAGCCCTGGAGTGAAAACTGGCTAGTGAGTGCTAATGGCGGCCTGTAGCCCTGAGTGGAATATCGGATCGTGAGAGCGCCTAGCAGGAGTGTGCATCAAGAGCGGGCCAGCGAGCGCTCTCTCTCTCTCGCTGACTCTTCGGAGCGCTTACCTGTCTGCAGGTAGAGTGAGGTCGGTAGCCGATGCGCGGTCGGGTGCCTTCGGCTGGGCTCGAGCTCGGGCAGTGCGTGAGCTACAGGTAGTGAGCGCGCTCTCTCGATCTGCCGCTCCGCGATAAGGCGGCTCTCAATGTTACAGAAAACTGTTCCCACTCAGGCAACAGGGTTGAGGTTCCACTCAGGGCTGCCTGGTGCTCTGCCATTTGCCACTCAATGCCGCTTCCGTGTGGAAAGGTACATAACGTGAGGGTTTAGGACGAAGGGACTCATTCTTCACTCATTCTTCAAACGATCAAGTTCGAAAAGCAGAAACAGAAGAAAACAGAAACCCACTCCCAGTTCAGCAATATATTTTTTATTTGTTGTTCAGCGATCGATCAAGTAGTTCGCCGCTGTTCACGTGCGTGTGTGTGCAAAAGAGACCGATCGGACATACATAGATGTCAAGTGTGGTGTATTCCAGCAGCAAGATGCAGTCCCAGATTCCGGTGCCAGTGCCGGACATGTTTCCCACGACGATCAGCGGCGCCGCCAAGGTGTTCCGCTACCAGCACATTATGCCGGCTCCCACTCCTGGCCAGGAGATGAACCACAGCGGCGGCAGCTCTATGCCCATCAAGACGCGCAAGTATACGCCGCGTGGCATGGCTCTGGAGAGATCTTCAACATCGTCCTCATCCTCATCATCGTCCTCCTCATCCTCCTCCTCCTCCTCGGTGATGGGGGCTGGCGCACCGTACAACGTGGACCAATCGCAGTCCGTGCAGCGGCGCAACGCCAGGGAGCGCAACCGCGTGAAGCAGGTGAACAACAGTTTCGCCCGATTGCGCCAGCACATCCCTCAGTCGATCATCGCCGACCTGACCAAAGGCGGTGGCCGGGGGCCGCACAAGAAGATCTCCAAGGTGGACACACTGCGCATAGCCGTGGAGTACATCCGCCGGCTGCAGGACCTCGTCGACGACCTCAATGGGGGTGCGCCCGCCAGCTCCAGTGCCGCCAGTGCCGTCGTCAGCCAGTTGCAGCTCTGCCTGGACGAGGAGACCTGCAGCAACAGCTCCAGCAGCTCCGGGAGCAGCAGCCACGGCAGTCATCACCTCTACTACAGCAGCTCCCTGGCAGCAGCAGCGGCGGCGGCGGCAACGGCTGCCACAACGACGACGACAACTCCGCTGCAGCAACAGCAGCAACTACAGCGACAGCAGTTCCCCCATCAGCAGCCCTTGACACCCATCTCGCTCAACAGCAACCTGGTTGGAGTGGGAGTGGGAGCATCAGCAGCAGCAGTCCCCGGGCCGACGACGGCCTGCCACTCGCCCACCTCCTCCTTCAACTCCAGCATGTCCTTCGACTCAGGCACCTATGAGGCGGCGCCCCAGCAACTGTCGGCACCGCACATCGAGTTGGATATGGAACTGGAGCCGGAGGCGCATGCCGCCCAGCTGCAGCTCAAGTTTGAGCCCTACGACCACTTCCAGCTGGACGAGGAGGACTGCACACCCGACGACGAGGAGATCCTCGACTATATCTCCATGTGGCAGGAGCAGTGATCTCCTCCCATCCTCCACATCTCTCTTCCTGCATCCTGTTTTCATCTAGTCAATTATTGAGTTGAACCAAGTGCCTCAAATTGTAAATAAACTCAGTTTATAGTGTTCCAATTAGAAATATTACACACTCCTTTTTTTTTGCATAGATTAAGATGATCATTTTTTTGTTAGTTTAAGAAAACCAGAAACCGCGAGATACCAGTATGAAAAAACTCCTATATATTACAACAAAAAATACATACTACTATATACTATAAACTATATTCTTTTTATTTTAAATGTTTATTATTGTTGACGAAGTAATAAAGAAGGAATATCAAGCATAAAGAATGAATCAGGCCAGCAATGGCTTTTGGGGTGGGGGAACCATCCAACACAGCCGTTCTTTGGGGCATTATTGTGAAGGACCACTTTCGGGTTTCGAGACTCGAAACTCCAGGCATGCGGGTACCACTTGCGCTTTAATTGCCACCAAGATGATGTTGCATTATGCCAAAACTTTAATATATATGTACATATTGATTGGAGTGCATCGGATCGGAGGATCGGTGGATCGGTAGAGAGTGTAGTGCCGGGCGCACTGAGCGCAGGTGGTGGGAAGAATGTTGCTGCGGGCCCCGTGTTTATGGCCACTAATGCGGATTGCAGTGCATAATTTTTATGCCACTTCTCCGACCATAAACCGTTAATACTAATCCCAAATACGGGCTCAGAGTCCCCCGCCCGACTCAGGGGATTAGTCATTGTCCCGGATCAGAGAGAGAGAGAGAGAGAGAGAGGGCAACCCTTTGCCTATGTATTCGCTTTAACTTGGCCCCTAATCAACCGACACATCCACACACGCGCTCCATCGTAAATATTTACCGAACTAAGGCCGAAGGACAGAACGGCACAGGTAGTCCCAAGGACGAAAATCTACGGGGAAAAGCCTAGGCTAAAGAAATTCAAATTGGCCTGATGAAAAGCGCAGGTAGGATCGGGATCGGGAGTAGGTCTCCGATATGAGAATCTGTGATACGGGGCTTGTGGCACGTGCTAAGGCACCAGTGCGAAAGAGAGAGAGAGAGAGCAAGAGGGAGAAACGCTATCGGGGGAGGGAGTCGTCAGCCAACATCTTATCGCAATTGACTCTGGGCAAACAATTTCGCTATGCTAATTCAATTGAATTCTAATCGGGAGGCGAATCCGAAACTAAGCGAAACGGAAATGGGCGTGGCATAGCCATGCCGGGAGTTCCCGGGAAAACAACAGACAGAACCAATCTAGATATAGAGCCAATGCGGAAAATGCTCTCCGATTTCAGCTCTGGAACGAAAGAGAATTTCAGGAATCGAAATATTCGCTGCCATGGAATCATAAGGAACAATTTGATAAAATTTGCATTTTTAATTGGGGTGTTCTGAAAGGTTTTCAAATTATAAAGACCGATAAATGAATACGGAAACATAGATTACTTACAAATTGATTCATTTTGAAAAACCGAAACGGAGCACTATAATATATGAGATTTACCTGAATATAAATTCTACAAAATAAGCGACTTGTAGTTCTTGTAGAACATTGTTTTTGTGGCATATACATTCATACATGTACACACATGATCATAATAATAGTTACACCCAACTACGTGAGCTTTAACTTGTTTTAATTATATAATTTAATTATATTTTAATCTTAAAGTTAGTTGTCACTTATTCTTTAAGTATTTTTTTAAAATTAAATACACTTTTATATAGAATAGGGTATACAATTATATACATATGTTTGTATATGTTAATGTATATACATTACATTAACATATTAATTTTATTTTTTATGTATTTACATAAAACATAAGATTCTCCTCTTTTCGAAAGCTGACGGTTTTTGATTTTGAAAATTCTCATAAATACCGATAAAACAAAATCCGAACTTTAGACATTTTCTATGATTTGTAATCTGTAAGAATTTTCAGTTTCTTCTTTTCTAGTAAAATCTCACAAAAAGTAACCAAATTTTAGACTATATTCTTGGCTAAACCAAAAACCAAAATCCCTAGCCGTCTGTAAGCCCTTCCTTTTGGCATTTCTGTGCCCCATTTCTCTGCCCCTTGTGCCCCATGTGACTTGCCTTTTGTTTCGAGTGCTTGTCCAACAAATTGATGGCTTTATAATGTAGTTCTTCCACGGATTGCAGGAGTGCATTGATAACCACACCACTTTCCATTTCTCGAGAGAGGTGGAGAACACCAAACACCAAAGAAAGAAAGCCTTTCTCTTAGCACACACACACAAAAGCATCGCTGCGTTGGCTCTTCGCTCCCACGCACCAAGATGTCAGATCGCTGAGAACAAAAACCGTAGGCCAGACAATAAATTACTTTGCATTACAAAAAGAGAATGCGGCTCAAACTATATTTTGACACATTAAAGGGCACCCCGAACAAAGGAGGATCCTCGGGCGCATTGTCCTTGGTGCCCGGGTGCTCCAAGGAGCACAGGGCTGAATAGGGCTCACTCGAGGAGTGAGGATCGCATCGCTCTCGATCTCGACCTGGATCTGGATCTCTGTCAACGCTGACACTTGACAACTCAATGCGATTGTCCCTGTTTCAGTCCCCTGCGATGCCCTGAGAATGGGGCCACAATAGTAGGCAAGGATTATACGATATACACGATATATGTACATGCATATACGTATATTTAAGAGTATGGAGAGCAGAGCACCGGAAGAACTTTCACCTTTTCCAGAACTCCAGAGCCTAGACAAATGCGCATTCCGTATTCTGTATATTTTGTCATACGACGGCAGCTGCTTTCGTTTTCAGTTTTCAGTTTTTGGTTGATTTCTTGGTTGTTGGCTCTTGGTTTTTGGCTCTCAAAATGAATTAAAGATCATGTTTAATAGATTTCTTGGCGCGCCACTTGGTGGCAACATTGTGCGGTGCAGACGAAATGCGCCGCCGACGCGTCGCATCAATCAGGGTGCCCCAAGAATGTGAGTATTTCAACCAAATTATAGGCTAAGAAAGGATCTGGCCAAGACTGGGATTTGGGGCACAGGCACAGGCACAGGCCATGGCTGATGCACAGGGATCTGGGATCAGGGGCAGGGCGCTGGCTCTGGCTCTGTCTCATTTTCAGATTGATGGCGTTTGAGTGGCGTGAGGGTGAGAGAGAAGAGTGACCGCGCTCCGCGTGCTTCAGCTCATAATTTACCTCTTTAAGAAGTTGTTACTTGAAACATTTATTTTTACACCTAAGGCGTGATCCAAAGCCCTCGATAGCCCCACACAAAAACCCAGCTAAAGGAGGTCCCCATATCCCATATACCTATACCTATGTAGGTATACCCGTCCTTATAAAGAACAAGGCAATCAAAACAGGAACGTTCGGCTCGTTCTCGATTTATTTGAATTTCAATAAGGCACATGGCGCACTGAAGGGGGAATCTGTTCTGTTCTGTTCTGGTCTGCTCTGGTCTGGCCTCTCTCTCGAGAGGTTTATTATCCTGTTATGTGTGTATTGGGTCGGCATTTTTGGCTTTCATCTCGGCGCACGCAACGCACTCCTCGGATTGGGGGCGTTATTAATTAGCGTTATGAATTATTGATGCACAAGACCCTCGGGTGGGATGGGAGGCACACCACACCCCCATCCGTACATCCGTACAGTGCAAGAGTATCCCGAGAATCAACGAACAATACATACAAACACACACGCACACCCTCCTGCTCGAATCTGTTAATCGCAAAACTATTCGCAGGGCCACATTCACATTCGCAGCATTCGAAGTTCGAGTTGATATCTTCATTTTTTGGTTGCTTGGTTAGTTGCCTGGTTGGTTTGTTGGCTGGAAGAAGGATGCATAAATCGCATCTACAAGAGACACACATCATCCAGAGAACGCTCCACGAAATATGTTCCAATTAGCGGAGGGCCAAATGTGACAAGCTGCTGCCCAGAGTTGCAGTCGCCGTCGCAGTCGCCGTCGCAGTGCTACAGATCTCTCTGCTCTGCGGATTCTGCCAGGCAAAAGTTATTCGAGTTGTCATATTAGGTTGTGATAAATGTAGTTACATACCAAATGTGATAACTCTCGGTCTCGTCTCTCGGCGAGGTCTCTGAGCTGGACTTGTGGACTGTGATCTGCTCTGATTTGTTTGGGCTCTGGACTCTGGGCTCTGGGCCTTGGCTCTGGGCCGGGGCCGGGGCCGGGGTTTAGGTAGGCGCCGCAAAACGCCGACGCTGCCATCCTGCCCCTCCCTGATGATGATCCGCGACACTGCCGTCCAGTGCCACATTTGTCCGGCGATCATTCAAAACGTTTTTATGACGCTTGGGAAATTCCTAGAGCCTGTATTGGACATTTTTCGTGATTCGTTTTAGCGACCTTCACTAAATCTGCCTGTCTTTCGGCCCCTAAGAATATTCCGCTGACCCTGACTTTATGGCTCTGACCTGACCTGTCTGTTCTCCAGCCAGGGGTTAAGAGGCGTTAAGAGATTCCACCTGCCGAAGGACATGCGATTACCTGTTATCTAAAGACCTAATAAGCGCTTGGTGACAATTGGGAAACTTCTGGGAAAATTCAAGGTGCCTTCTATGGCATTTCCGAGCCATCTCCCTTTGAGGATATCTATCTGATATATGTATGTACATATATCAGATATGTTCAGTATATTATTAATTAACATTAAGAATGGGTAATGTTATTGACAAAAAAGATTCGTAGACTCAATTCCAGGTGGCAATGGTATCCTCCTCGAAAATACTTTAGCAATTTTGACCATGAAATGTGTTTGTTTAGCTTAGCGCCAGAGGACCACCAGCATTGTCCTCCAATTAAGTTCTTGAGCTGCGATAATCCCAGCACCTGTGCCACTCCTAATCCTGTTAGAGCGTGCTGCACAAACATTGCCACTGCCACTGGCACTGGGTGTGCCCCAGTTCCCACTAGAAGAGCACTAAGAGAGCAGTCCCACTAATTGCCCGATACTTGAGATTGCCACAGAGTCCACAAGCAATAGGAGTACGAGTTGAAGCAAATTTGATTCCGAAATTCCCAGACATGACAACACACTCTCCATGACACGACACACGTGCCCCTGCTCTTCCACTTGCCACTGCCACTGCCAGTCATTGCATTTGTATCTGTATCTACGTCTGTGTATTTTGCACAGATCTCGCATTGAAATTCCGCCACACGTAGCACGAAGCTATGTCTGAGATGTTTTTTGATGGATTATATGGATTTTGCCCATAAAGTTGATGCCACGCCGCCGAGGCAAACAATTAGTGCGACTCGATCCCGAGCGAGCGGCAAATAGGTTTGAAGTATGCTCCTCTCCTCCATACACTGAGCGAAAAAAACATTTCTTTGTTGTATAAATCCTGAAACAAACACTTACAAATAGTTCAAGTTCTCCGATTTATGTATATAATCTACAAGATATATAATGATGGGTTTCTTGCAGTGTATTTCCTCAGAATCTCCCTTTGTGCCCCATCAATCTCTGCGGTGGCGGTGGCGTTGGCGGCGTTGGAGACTCGACTTTGTCAAACACTCTCCTTGGTTATGGCCGTTCTTTCTTTATTTTATTTGCATAAAGAGCGAAAACCAAACCAAAACAAAAACCAGAGACGCATCTGCATCTGCAGCAGCAGCGGCAGTCGAGTATGGGCAGTATGTGGCAGATACAGATACACGGGACGGTGTACAGCAGTGACGGTGCAGCAGGAGATTGCAGCGGGGGGATGGATTGTTGCCCCAAAGGGGCCAAAATGGGCGGACAGAGCTGAACTGATCGATCGGTTGTTTTTGTTTTTGTTGTTGTTGTTTTCACTGGGACTCCAGCTTTGGCTTTCGGGTCAGCTGGCCATAAATCATGATCTGTAATTACCCGTTGGCGCAGGATGCGGCATCAGCATAAGCCACGCGCACCACCACACAAAAAAAGCCCCAGACCCAGACCCCCAGCCAGAGTTCAAGAGTTTATCGAGGCAGTGCAAAGGGTTGGTATTGAGACTGGGATTGAGATTGGGATAGGGATTCGGGATTGGGCAAAGGATTGCGCCATGCCATGACCAAACACAATTCTTTGTCTTTGTTGCTGCACAAATACTCACTCGTATTTGTTTTGATATCCATAGCCATGCAGGGGACAGGGCGTCGTCCACTGCGGTGACAGCACATCCTTTGATCCCTGATCCCCGATCCCTGATCCATGGTTACACACAAAAACCCCTTGAAGAATATCCTCGGCACTCTAGCCGATGGCGTCACTCTCGATCTTTCTCTCTCCCTTTTCGAATCTATTGTGCTGCTGCGGTAAATATTTAGATACATAGATACACATGTACATATCTGAGATACATGGGAGAGATGGGACTGGATAAACAAATATGCGCCAGTAGTTCCACGAACCATCCGCTCTCTCTCTCCACTTTCTGCTGAGAGTTTGCTCTCTGGAAACCGCAACGAACCAAAACCTCAATATTGAATCGTTCGACCAAATAAAATGCAGGCAGAAGGCACATGGCTCTTGGTCTTCGGGCTTCCACTATGAGGATGCAGCTCCCATCGGTGGTCGGTAGTCGGTGACTCTGAGCAAAGAGTTACGCTACCAAAGAGTTGTACGCCTTGGAACAAAACGTTGATACGTGAACGTGACCATCATTATGGGACAGTTCTGATGGACACTCAGGGCCCAGTATCCATGTGGTGGTTAAGTTCTACTTTCTTGAGATTTACCTTTGTTGGAGACAGCTTTAGACAGTCGTTTAGACAGTCCTTTAGCTGTTTCTTTATTCTCCCAGCCAAGGAGCATTCCACAAGAGTATTTGCTGTTCGTTCGAACGCAATTCGATTCGTCTTCTTTCCTGTTTCTCTGCTGTCTTGCCCACTTCCCGTTTCGGGGCCACAAATAAAAAATCGAGAGACGGAAAAAAGCCCACAAAACTGGCAGGTTTTGTCAATTATCAGGTGCAACAGCCTCTCATCCACAACGTCTGGTCTGGTCTCGTCTCGTATTGTCTCGTGCAACGTGTGCCCCCAGCTCACGTCCCGTTTAAGCGTGCGAAATTTTCATTCATAAATGCACATTGAAGTTGGGGCATGTTGCATGTGCATGGAGCTGCAGATACTACCATAAGGGCAGTACTCCTGGCAGCACACAATGTGGCCTGTCCCAAAACGATTTTCGTATGAGTTTTGTATTGAGGAACGAACGGCCCCGAACATCCCCGAATATCCATCTCCCACAGCGCAACGGATGCGTGGCATTCAGCTTCAGCTACCGCTGCAACTGCAACTGCAACTGTAGTGAAATTAATTTCACATTTGCATTGGCATTGGCATTGGCACTGGCCATGGTGTAAATATTTGGACTAGCCATGAAATCCATGGTCAGATCTCTTTCTTTTTCTGTTGCTGTTACTGTTTCTTATTCTGTTTTGCTTCCCCTTTAGTTCTGGTGGCAAGGTCAAGTTCTATTCTGTTGAACATCTGTGCTGCGCTGTGCGTTCATCTTGGCCAGCTGGTTCGGGCCAGATTCGGATTCGTTGCACAGTAGCCAACCACGCAGGATGGCTACTGTGTCCAGGCTATATTCTATCCTCTAGACAGGGCCCGTGGCTAATCTTGTGAGGAGAATCAATGCCAGGGCCAGGGCCAGTGCCAGTTCCAAACAATGAAAGGCGTCTAAATGGCATGTGCCCCGGAATCAGGGCTCAAATTTCCCACTTTCTTTGGCACCAGCCTCGCTGGGGACTTGGATCTGCTTTCTGCTTTCCAGGGTCAAGGATCGTGTTCGCTAGGGTCCTTTCCCCCATTGCCTCCGCGATATAAGATTTCGATTTCGACTTGTTCGCCCTGCGATTCGCAATGTTCCTTTTTGTTCCTGGCTAATGGCCATGATCAAAAGGTAATTGAAATCAGGCTCAATTCGCTGGCCACCCAAAAACGTAATTGCACCATAATTTTGATCCCATTTTAATGACTTTATTTACCAAAAGGCTAAGGCTATCCCTCAGCTGCCAGCAGAGGCTGGAGGATCAGATCTCTTGGGCTCTTCGGCTGTTGGGCACTTGGGTGCGTGCCGCAGAATGTAACAATTGAAAATACCCCTGATTGCAAATTGCATTTTAATCAGCTCTATTGTGTATAATTAAAATGTGTTTAGCGCATTTCCTGTGGGGTCCCCCATGGCCTCTCCCTCTTTCTCCCTGTCTCTCTCGTTTCTTCATTTCCCATGCAACTTATAAGCTAGCATTGGGTTCCAGTTGAAATGAAGTTATCAACACTTTGCCACAAATTTATTTCTCGTTCGCATTATATTTATTTTGGATGGGGGACGCCTCACCACGAGGCAGGGCAGCATCGGCTAATTGGCCAACAGTTGCATGTCCATCCAGCAACGCGTGTCCATTGCTCGATCGACGGGACGATGGCATTTAAATAGCCGCAGAGCACGCAAATAGGGACCGATACCCCAGGTGAAAGCATCCGAAAGCAGAAACCAATTAAAAACAGAGCCAAGGAATCCCATTCCTTGCTGGGTCCAGCATCCAGCATCTGGGATTTACGATTCTGAGATGGTACAAATATTCTCAAAGAGGCAGAGAAAACGGATAACCTTTTAGAAGTTCCAATAGATTTCAGTAGACCTAAGAAAAAGGGCTGAAAAGTTCGATAATAAATGACATAAAATTAAGTAATCAAATATTGAATATTTCGCTCATCCGAAAGTGCTGATCTGTGCCATTATTGTATAGATATTTCTTTTTTGATGGATGGTGTACAAGTATTACACCTAAAAACGATCTAGCAATTTGAGGTACTCTAAATTTTAGTGATTTAGACTATCTGTGCCTTACAGCAGCATCCGCCATCCACCATATCTGTCCCCAGATCCCTCGCCCATGGCCACAATATGAACAATGTGAACATTGATCATTAGGTCTCATAAATGGCAATTAAAACTAGCGACACGTTCCAGCACTTTGGCTCTAAGTGAGAGCCGAAATATTTCGGAGCGGCAGCAGGGGCTGGGCCACGAAGAAACCAAACAAAACAATGCCCCGAAAAGGGGGCGGAGAGACCTATCATGGACACCAGAGATGCCAGCGCCAAGATACACGGAGACGGTGTAAATTTCCACAAACTGCGATGACCAAACACAAAACACACAGGCCCGAAAAAAAGGAAGAAATATGAAATTATTAAAACTACAAAACCCCGGAGTCCGAGTCCGAGTCCTTATCCTTATCCCCGGCCGCCTCGTCGTCCTTTTCCCTCTCGATGATGCGCGAAGATAAAGCAAATGGAGAAATAATAAAAAAAGAAAAGTAACAAATACCAAGGGCTATTAACGACCGCAGGATCAGAGCTCGGTGCTCGATGCTCGAGAGTCGAGGGGAAAATGCCTAGTCATGGGGGAGATTTTCCTTGGCATCTCCATCTTCATTTTCTATTGATATTTCTATTTGGAACTGGAACCGCGTTAAATAAGTCATAAATTTCATTGACTTTATCCTTGAAGTCTATCAATTTTTCATATTTAACGCCATTGTCCTCCAGCGCTGTCCTTTAATCCTTTTGCAGCTCGAATTGGAGTCGGACTTGGACCTTGGCCTATGGGGGAACATGGGAATCATGCGGGATCTACTCGGTTGCGTGTAATTGTCAGTTTTCGAGGGAATTAAGTCACATAAATCGTGTTGACTTAGGACCCAAAGACGAAGATACTTATCGCTGGAGTGCCACGAGCACTCCTCTCCCTCCCCTCTCCCCCTATCTGTCACTGCTCTCGGTTTTTGGCTGTGTGGTCTTCTGGTCACCTGAAGTTTTTGGGGATAAGTGCGAGTAAGTACGAAGATTGTGTCCCCCAGAAGGGGGACGGGGTTCCAATCGGCTTACTTGCGACGAGTGTCGGACCTTCTCGATGGGACAGCATCTGATCCTCGGCTTAGTTGGGAATCGTCGTGCCGGTGGCCTCGGCCTCGACCTCTGCCCATCATCAGCAGATGTTTGACTGCTCTTTCAATGATAAAGATACCAAGCCAATCTATTCTGTATTGGGATGCTCTCTAACAGTCCTTCAGCATCTAAATATAAAGCCCTGGCTATAAAGCAAATTGATATGATACCGCTGGCTACAGTTCCTTGACTATTTGGCTCTCTAATCTACGATTTCTAACTTCTAGTATGTTTTCCTGACGGGTTGCACATTATTTTGTACGTGTGGCATGAGTTAGTGCCACTCTGATGCCCTGGTTGCCACTTCCTTTACAGAAATGAGCTAGTTCTTGCCATTCCCTTCCTGCTCGATTCACTCCTTCCGCCCGCCCAATCGCTGGCGACCGTGTGCGTTTGCCCCAGAGGCCAGTCAAGGGGTAATATGGTTCAACACCAATTTAGACACTTCATGCATCTTGTTAGCCTCACCAAGAGCTGTGTGTTGCAGTTGCAGCAGTCCAGTCCCAGTCCCAAAGCCAGCCACCAGCCACCAGTCCCCCCCATACCCATCCCAATCGAGTGTGGCTGTAATATGATATGCAATGTTTTCTCCCGACTTCTCATCTGGCCCTCGGGGGCCGGCGAGAGGAAGTTATTCTCATCCTCATCCAGATCCACAGTCCACCGGTTGCTTCACTCGTATCTGCCCTGTACAGCCTCTTCCTCTGCCTTAGCCTTTGCCTTTGCCCCTGCCTTAAACAAAAGACTGTTAAATGTATTGATTTCAATACGAAAATCGGCTACACATTGACGTATATCACCATCAGCCAGCTACACAGCCAGATACACAGATGCACAGATACAAGATACACCAGCGCAGGGCGGTGCGGTTAATGGCCCTTGGCCTGACCCGCTTTGTCTTATAATTGGATTTAGATTAATTGCATCTGTGCGATCGAGGGAATCGAAAAAAAGTGCTCTGCTCTGCTCTGCTCGGCTCTGAACAAAATTACATCACGAGGAGAGGGCAACCGCAAAAACCAAACCGAAAAAATCAAAAATATACAACGCGTATAACAAAGCAAAACAAAAGTAAAAAAGTAATAATAATTTCTGTTTCCAAAGAAATGGAAATTGTAACAGAGCGCCAGCCATTAGAGAACAGGATCCTGGCAGCCCGGCAGCCCGGCAGCCTGGCAGAGCGGGATCCTTGAGCCTTTCTGCGAATTGCCGGCGTGTGCTACTTGTCTTGGCGACCCCGCTGCGATCCATGCCATCAATATCCGAACCGCAAACTCATTCCCGATCCGCAGACGATATATGTATGTACATATGTTTGTTTGTTTTGGCCCCCCCTTCGCCTTTGCATAATTTCCACCGCCGAGCCACGGGAGCCCGAGAAATTGCCTGCTTCTTAATCATTAATTAGCGTTAGATCAATCTATCGATGGTTTGCTTGGATTCCATTCTCTCTCTCTCTCTCTCTGGGGAGATCATCAGGGAGACAGCGGGGTCTCGTTCGCCCATCCCCGTCCCCACTCTGCAGCTCTGTCGAGGGAATGGGCTGTGATCCTGAGACTGCGACTGGGACTGCGACTGCGACCGAGACAACGACAACCACGTTGACGGCAGTCATGTTACTTTTAATGATAATTGCCGCCTCACAACTCATTTTTCACATTGATAAATGCGATTCGCACGACGGAGTCGTGTTGCCGCCTTCCAGCAGCCTCCACCTCCAGCTCCTCCTCCAGGATTGGAGCTGAGGCTGGACCTGGGACTGGAACTGGGACTGGTTCTGTGCCGTGCGTTTCGGGTGTCTCTCCCCAAGCGATTTGCATATAGCCATGTGATGCGATGTGGCCAAAGTGTCAACACATTGAGCTTTAAGCAGTCGCCGCGGCCGGCAGCAAACGATGCGATTCCATCAAAAATGATATTACATAACTTCCATTAAAAGGGGAAATCCCATATGGTATTTTGAATTTACTTTCACTCACTTGGGAGTTCCACATCCACCTACAAAATGTATCTAAGATTGCGATAGAAGACAAATATTAGAAGCCCAAACCTATATCCATAATATCATATATCCATTTCTGATTGATTGCTCTGTGCAATGAAAATCCCTCAGTATGGAGCAGCCCCAAAGGAAAGGGCTGTCCTCCGTGTCGCGTCGCAACCTTCATGGAATGATGATCGGGGCACAACAACCACAACCAGCAAAAAAAAAAACACCACCAACCAAGAAGCAGTACAACAAAAGCCATCACAATTTGTCTTTATGGTCCCGAAAACGGCCCAAAGCGCTACCACCAAGGCGGCCAAGGCGGCCAAGGCGGCCACGGCAACGGCGGCGGTATAGACCGTATGGGGAGCCGTAGAAGCTGCTGGGAGCTGGAGCTGGAAACTGGGAGATGGAGTATGGTTCCTTTTGACCAGGGCTTGTGTCGTCTCATAAACCATTTAAACATTTTCAACTTGTTAGCAATTAATTAAATAGATCGGCCCCTGGCTAACAGCTTCGACTGTCATTTTTCTTGCGGTCATCTCTCTGTGGATGGTCTTCCTCTGCTGCCTCCCTCCCGCCCTCCCTTTGACCGCCTGTTAATTACGGCGACAGCATTCAATTTTTATGGAGGACACACGCCCCTGTTGTCCGTTTGGAGCATGCTCGCACTGGCATACGCATACGCACTCGTATTTGCATGCCCACGATGCCCCTCTCTCTCACTCTCTCTCTCTCTGGCTACAGACAGCCAACAGTCTGGCAACGCCGCGGCACGCTTCAAACGTGCCGATCCAACGAACGCGACGCAACAATCCATTCCCGGCTACAGCTAAGGCTACAGCTTTGCTTCCCCAATGCCCAGTGCTCCTGCTCCTGCTCCTGCTCCTTGGCTGGAAATTTATTTCGCTGTTTTTGCAATTTAAGGTAATTATTATGTACCTTTGGGGTAATTTTAACACCTCGACACCATCGACAAATATCATCTTGGGGCCCGCTGCCGCACTGCCGCGCTGCCATGCTGTCCGTTCGTTCGTTCGTTTCGGTGTCCGTTTGGTGTCCGTTCGTTGCCGTTGCCGTTGCCATTGCCCAAGAAGTAGCAGCTCTGTTCCCAGCTATCAAGCAGCCCGAATCACAACAACCACAGCCAACAGACAAACGTTTCTTAGAAGCGCAAAGCTTTCAACACCTTCGATGCGTGCCCCAGAAGAACGCACATCACCTTCCCCCAGTCCCAGTCCCAATCCCAGTCCCCATCCCAGTCGCAGGCCTCCAGAGCCAGAGCTCTTTGGCCAGTTATTTTTCACACCTCGACAACATTTTTTCGCACTTGAGCCGCGTATTCGGTTACCACAACAATCAAGCATTGCCGCCACCGCTTCGCTTCAGCTTCAGACTACACTGGGCGAAAGAATGTGAGACTTGATGGAAATCGAAATGTATGTCTTGCATGTTTTTAGTATACAATCTTCGACCAATCCATCCGGAATAAATATAATAATAATTTTTCAAACTCAAATGAGAAAATAAATGGGATTTGTAATTTATCTAAAGAATGTATATTCTTAATTTTAAATATTTAATTAATTTAAAAATATCTGCCAATAGTGGACAATAATAGAGACAACAAATAGAGCAAACAGTTTAGTAAGTGAATAGTAAGTGCCAAAACTTTAAGGGATATTTCCGCATATGCATCTAGGTAAATTGTTTGTGCATTTTCTGGAATATTCTCATGACTCTAGCACGGACTTCCTTAGGACTTCTTTTAGTGTACAATTCCGTTGCCGACTGCCGATTTTAATAACCGAAGCTCTCCGGTCTCTGCTCTGCTCTGCTCTGCTCGATTGCTGCTGATTTGCTCTGGCTGTTATCTCACTCAGCTCATCGGGCGGGATGTATGGCGGTGCTTCTGCTTCTTCTGCTGCTGCTGCTGCTACTTCTGCTTCTGCGATTTGACTTTGACTTTGGTTTCGGTTTTTCGGGGCCTCGGGGGCCCTTGGGTTTGGGTTTTGGGGGCTACAGCCGCAGTGCCACAGCCACATATCCTGGCCGGCGGCTGGCAGCACAATTATCGCAAGTAGCGTGCGTGTAAATTACCGTTATTAGGTGTGATCGTGCCCCGGCAGCGGGCAGCAGCAACTTGCAACATCAGCTGGCCCCAGGATGATCTCAGCTTTCAGTTGTCCACAGTCGATTTTCACTTCGCTTTCATTTCATTTAATTTTGTTTCCTTTCACAACAAATCACCAACAAATCTCGCGCAACTGAAAAATGTGACAATTTCCGCTTTTTGATCCTGAGAACGATATGGGGACCGAAGAACACCCATAAAAGTCAAATTAATGTGATGACAATAGGATAGAGATCTGGATCGTGCCGCACCATTGCTAACCATTGGGATGGAATCGCAACGATCTGACAGATTTCACGCTTACGATATCGATATCACCTTTGCAACAACAACAGCAAGCAGCATCCAGTGCAGTCAATAACTGTTACTCGTACACGCACCGCTCGCACTGCTCTCCAGTGACGGGGATGGCGACGGTGACGGCGACGGTGACGGCGACGGTGACCTACTCCATCACGTCTTGCGCGTACGTGAGGGGTTTGCAGAGTTCCAAGTTGGTGTCAGAGTTCAGTAGCTGCACTGTCTTGGATGGTGTTATGAATTCCAATTAGTGTTAATGAACAGCAAGCACATAAAATATATAATTAATTGTGTCAGGGTGCATATCCCTGACAAGGAGGCTACCGGGATGGGACGATGCTTCCGTTTGGAAACTTCTGGGGAAAACCAGACCAGAGCAGTGGGAATAACAGCCCAGACGACAGAAGAGAAGATCACTTGGGTAGATCCCACAGGTAGGATCACTGATCATTACCTGGCTTATACAGCTGATCCACTAGGTCGAATGATCCAAATAATATTCATTCGAAGACAAAAATATACCAAGTGATTTCATATATGTATATATGTACATATGTATGTACGTGGCAATGCCAAAAGGGATTGAAAAAGGGATTTTCTATATATAGAAAAAATACAACCAGTACGATTTATTCATTCTGCATAAGTGATTCTGTTTCTTATACAACTATGGTATTCCACTTCATCCCATCCCTTGCAGAGAACAAGGATTCTTGTAATATTGTATCACGAGCCACAGATGGCGCCGCTTACATCCAATCAGAGTGGTATGCGTGCCAGAGGGCGCTTCAACTCTCCAATTGGCTGGGAAACACCACGCCTGACAACCCTAGGCAGATCTGTTGATCCTGTTGATCATTTGAGTACCTGTATGACCTGTATCCTGAGCAGACAAAGGATAAACACTTTTCCACATTTCATTCGGTTTAATTAATCACTCGCCCCAAAGCGAAATGAAGTCCACGGCTAATTAAAATGCTACCAAAACAATTTCTGTTTTCATTTCGGCTCGGATCGGAGCGGCTCGGTTATGTTCGGGGTCGGTTTCGGGTTCGGATGGGGGTGTGGATAGAACAAATTGAAGAAGGGTTGAGTCCTGAAAGGGGGGCGTACAGGTGATGACGCAAACATTTTTCCATTCATTCAGTATATTAGAAATGCATTAGGATCGAACGCCAGCAATCATCAATCCCCAGTCCCCACTAACGGTGGCAGCTTTTAAAAAACGATTATAATAAAAGTGGTTCTGTTTTGGATTTTGGTTTTCGATTATCCAGTTTGGTTCTACTCGTACTCGTACCTTGAAATGGGTGTGACTCCGACTCGGATTCGGACTTCGCCGCCAACTCCCTTTGCCGGCAGCTGCTTTGGGCCCATGTTAATCAAGGTTTTATTGGTTTATGGCCGCAATCTCGTTACCAGAACGAGCCGAGCCGAGCCCAGCCGAGCCCATCATCCCACCATTTCCTCCGATCCTGATTCCATTCCCCCTAACGGTATTCGCCCATCGACACGCATTTTCTGCCTGCCTCATCCTCATCCTCATTTGCAACAAAGTTGCCGTTGGTCTCTGTTTCTGTTTCAGTTTTTTTACACATTTATTGGCGGCTTTATGGCGGGGGTGGTGCGGTGCACTGAGGACTGAGAACTGAGGAATCTGAGGTCCACTTGTTACGGCCGATATAAATAGTTATGGGTTAAACTCGTCTCCCATCATTGAGGTTGCTTGGGAAGGGCAGTGGCAGTGGAAGTGGGCAGTGGGGAGGGTACAGATATAGTGGATCTCAAGTGCTGTCAATATCAATGTCAAGCAGATTCGTGACAAAGCCCTCGCCAATCGTTTTTTTCTTTCTACTTACATTTTTTTTTGTCCTTTTCTCAACATACTCTATAGATCTCTGGATCTACATAAAAATTGGCACGAAAACGAATTTGGAAAAGAAATCATAGAGCTATACATTTGTGGATTAACATTTCATTATTTTAACCGTTTTTTTTTTGCTGTATTAATAATGACAGTATTTTTCGGAATAATGCAATAGAATTTAATAAACATATGTATGTAGGGCTGGCTAGGACTGGCAGTCTTTGGGTATGGAAAGGGTATCAAAAGCTAGCCATTCCATGGGGTTCTTGGATCTGTCTGGCGTCTTTTATATGCATGAGGGGGCACACACTTGTGGGATTTGTCTGCGTCAATATCGTTCTTCTGTTCTGTTATGTTTCTTGAGGCCTGCAGAATGGAACTTATGGTAATATCGTCTCTGATCGGAAGCACGTGTCAAATGCGGCAACGAAAAAAGCAAAGAGGGGGAAAAAGTTCTCCGATCTCAGAGGAACGCCAGAAGCGTAATCAAGGCCAGAAAAATACACATACATATATATACATATGTGCCATACATATGTACATACATATATCTGAGTGATATCTGAGCGAAAGGAAAGGGAGAAAGGGACTTGGGGACAGTGAAAGTGCACCGTATTCCTCTTCATTTCGTTCGGTTTCTTTTTTCTTCGTCTTCGTCTCGCCTTCGTTTTCTTCGTTCTCACATGATGGATCACATTTTATATCAAGTTCCATAATGAATATTGTTCCATCTACGATCCCAACAAATATTTCTGCTTTCAATGCAAACGACATTGAGGACGACAGGACGACGGAAAGACAAAAAAAAAAAAGTGGAAGTGCATTGAAAAGCGAGTCCTCGCTCTGGCTGCACTCCTCCGCCTCCTCCATCGAATCGGTCGTCTCTCTCCATCTCCTTGGTTCTTTCTCCTGTTGCCCAAGGATCCTCCTGACAAGGATCGAGGCGAACAACACACAGATTTAAGTCTCGATTTCGATAGAGAGTTTTCCCAAATGAAAAGAAAAAAGAAAAGGAAAATACACACACAAAGACCAAGACATGGTGTTGTCGTCCTACAAGTAGAATGAGAAAATACTCCGCTCGCTCACAGGGGGAGAAATAAATCAAGTAGGAGAGGGTGTGTGCGAGAGTGAGAGAGGGAGAGAGAGATTTGCACCCTCTATAAGCAACCCCTAGGAGCATGCGCGAGAGAGAGGGAGAGAAGAACCGAAGCAGGACCGACTCTCCTGGGTTCCCCGAGCCCCGATCGCTACACGATCCTCTCGATCCCCGATGGCTCGTTCACTTGTGCGCGCAGGCCAAGGGAGAGGCCAAGACGAAGGGCAGGGCAGGTAGCCGCCACCACCACCGACACAGCACAGCACACTCTGTGTAGCTGCCTCTCCCTCTACCTCTGTTGCTGCTGCCGCCGTCTCTGCCGCTGCCACTGCCACTGCCTCTGCCTCTGCCTGGCCTGGGACCGCGTCAACAAGTACTTAAGGGCCCCGTGCAGGACGAGGTATATCATTGCGGAATCTGATTCCAAACAGTCAACATCTCTCAGCCAGCTAGAGCAACCATCCACACCTCAAACGGATTACCATGACGAGCGTTTGCAGCAGCTACCAGCACTATCAGCTGACCAACGGCAACATCATGCAACTGATGCACCAGCAGCAGGGGCAGCAGCAGCAAAACCAACAGCTGATCGCCCCCAAGATGCCTCTGGGCAACAGCCAGCTCCAGAACATGCAACAGCACCAGCAGACAAGCAGCTCGGCCGGCCCAATGCTATCGAAGAAGAAGTACAACAGCTACAACCCAATGCCCTATGGAGAGCCGCAGATGCCATCGGTGGCACGTCGCAATGCCCGGGAGCGCAACCGCGTGAAGCAGGTGAACAACGGCTTCGTCAATCTCCGCCAGCACCTGCCCCAGACGGTCATCAATGCCCTGTCGAATGGGGGACGCGGCGCCAGCAAGAAGCTATCGAAGGTGGACACCCTGAAGATCGCCGTCGAGTACATACGCGGACTGCAGGATATGCTGGGCGATGGCCAGCCCCGTCCCATCTACAGCTCCGGCGACGAGAGCAGCAACGATGGCACCTACAACGACAACTACAGCAGCCTGGACAGCCCCCAATCGCAGTTCGTCGCCGCCCAGTCGCACTCGTACCACTCGGCCTCGCCCACACCCTCGTACAGTGACGCCTCCGATGTATCGGCCAGCTATGTGAAGCAGGAGATGCCCGATCACCACGAGCAGGATCATCAGCAGCACCACCACCACCACCAGCACCAGCTCAAGTTCGAGTCCTTCGACAGCTTCAGCGACGAGCAGCCCGACGATGAGGAGCTCCTCGACTACATCTCCTCGTGGCAGGAGCAGTGAAAGTGCACGAGTGCGAGCACAAGAGCCGGAGATCCCAGCGATCCCAGCAATCCCAGAGAGCAAGCCAAAAATACCCCCTGTACAAACTGTAAATATCAAAAACGTTGCCTTAGTGAGTGAAAAAAAAACAAAGAAACCAAGTCCCAGATTCTATATCTCTAGTTCGTAAGGCCCATCGACCCAACCAATATTTTTAAGAAACTAATTTTAAGCATGGAAGACAATGATATAAAACCCTATTTTTTTGATAGTTCTAAGTTTTGTTATAAGCATGGAAGACACTAAACTATTCATAAGAACCAATTATTGATATGCAATAATAAAAACAAAACAAACAATCTCAAAACATAATTCAAAAGCAAATCTTTTTATTCAAAAACAATTTACAATATTTCAGCAGTTGTTCACAGAGCCAAAAAGATCACAAAGATCACAGACAAACAGTTCTTATAAACATTCAAGTCCATAAGGCAATACTTTCAGTCAACAGACTTTTCATTAAAAACTAGAAACAAATTCAGTAAACGATCAGTTGGTATACTAAATATAGAGCTATACAGATTCCCCACACCACAAATGAGATGCTTTTTAAAACCCCATTCAATAGGAAACTGCGGCAACTTGGATCAACATATGATCTTTGATCGTAGTTATTCATTTAGTTTCCAGATGAGTTCAAATAAAACGAACCATATTTAAGATCTCTCCAGCATCACTGAAGTAAGACAGAAGTCTGAAGTGGCTGCGGCGTTTCTGATTGAGATCGTCGCATCAACAAAGTCAAACTGTATCTTATCTGTACATATTGTATCTTCATATTATTAATGACAGTTTGCGTACATCAAGTGGATATTCATATTTCATTTATGAATACCAAAAGAATCTTTATCTATACGGAGTCTATGAACAGTTTTACTAAAAAACACTCGATATTCTAAGCTAATGGATTGCCTTGAGTGTCTATCCTTTGATTAGACTGAAAGTTGAGCATAAACTAGTTATATTTAATATATGTATGTATGTACCATGCATATAGCCATGACTCACTGGAGCTGGCTAACCATGGAAACAACAGCACTGTTACCGGAAACAACAGCGAATATTTTGTTGAAATATAATTTTTAACGAGTTTCAATTTTCGGTTGGGCATTGTTAATGCCACATAAATTGCCCCGCGAGCGGAAATAGACAGTCACGCCTGAGAGGTTGAAGCAGACCACGGCGAAAAAAAAAGGAATAGGAATACGAATAGGACTTGGTGCAGGAGCAAGGAATAAGGATCGCGGCCACGGCCCACGTGTCTGGCGCACCCCGGCTGGCGTTTGTGTCAGCTTGAAAGCTGGACGTAATCACGAGCCATAAAATGCACTTCCGCTTGAAAGTTGCCCCTGCCCCTGTGCCGCCTAGTTCCATGTTCCTACCCCTCTGAAGGGTGTGAGGTGAATGCGCAGTGCGCACCCCCTGAGCACGAAAGACTAAAGACAGGACGCACCCTCTCCCTCTTCTGGGGAACTTTTGGGCGTGTGCCAAGACGCAGGACTCGCGCGACAATGATGATTTGGATGATGATATGCAGGAATGTCATCTATATCTGTAGCCCATGTAAATGGGCCACGCCCACTGCTGCCATTATGCAAATTCTGTTTGGCCGGACGGACACGTGCAAGGGGATCCTCGTAGGATCACCGTAGGGTAGGATCGCTGACCCGCCCCAGGACGAAGCGGTCCGCTCCATAAGGAAGTGAATGCGCTGATCGTGTGTGGATGATGACAGGAAGCATATCGTCTTGCCCGAAAATTCCAATATTTTTCCTTAAAAAAAAAGGAGAGGAAACGAAAGAAGGACTCCTTACTTCTATTAGGTAGGACGAGCTCGAAGGACCAAGCCCAGGACCAGAGGACCAAGGCACAATGCGAAATGTGATTGTATGTCAGCTTAAGATAAAACCAGGAAACGCAATGAAAGAAACCCTGAATGAGAGTGAAACTCTCCCCGTCTTTGGGTCTGATGGCTGTTGGCTGATGGCTGATCTCGTCTCGTGTCTCATTGTTACCGGATATCAAAAGAAGCTTAGCCAAGAAGCAGGACCTGAACCTGCAGGGATATACATACATCCATGCATATACGGGATATGCAATACCCTGGACGGAGGGACAGAGGGACGGACTGGACAGTAGGTGTCAAAATACGGAGCTAAGCCAATGTCCTCTAATAGGCTATCCTGCTAGGCTGCGAGTTTTATGCAATCTTAGCTAAGACTTCAAGCGAATGTCCTTATTCAGGGGGATGCACAGAGAGATCGGACACCCGAATAAGGACTAGGTACATATACATACATATATCCTCCACCCCCACCTCCGCCTCTCTCAAATGACAGAGAGAGATCAGAAGGAGCACTGAACTGAGCACTGATCTTCGGGCAATTGCAATAAATTGAGTTTCAGAATTTCAGAATTTAAGGGAACCAGAGACCCCGAGAGCCCGAGAGCCAAGAGCCAGGAAGTAGTAACTTCTTTTGTGCGCCACTTTAGAGAGCGACAGAGAGAGAGAGACATGTCCGCAGGAAGTGCGTATTTGTTTTGCATCTTTCGGGACAGAGACACCGACGCAGTCCTTAAAGTGTCCTCGGCGATCCTTTTGCTTTCGTTCATTTATTTATTTTTGTAGATGCTGCGCGCCTTCGTATTCGGAAATACGAGCCAAATGTTATTCTATCATGTCGCAATTCAAAGGAAACGAGCAAGGACACTCCCTCCCACTCCCTCGCGACAACGACACGAGGGTGACGAGGACGCGGACGAGGACACTTGTAAGAGTGTCCGTCCCTCAACTTGTAGTTGCATTCCTCTTGGTACTTGTACTCGTACTTGTACTCGTCGAACCAAACCATTTGAGTTATGTGACTTTATGACGGCGTCCCAGCCGCGCATCGCTGGCCAAGATTTATGACCCATGTGTCAAAATACGAGAGCGCATGTTGCACTCCATTTCCATCTCTATCTCTATCTATCGAACCATCCGTCCAGCCATCGATCATCTATGGTACATAGCACGTCCGACCCGACCCGATCGATGCTCGGACTCTGACTTCTTGTCAAATTTCGCACTTAACCGGGCGTCAAGTGGCATCGGTAGTGCCAGTTCTACAAGTAGTCGTAGTTCTTGTAAGTCCCTGCCCATTACTTCCTAGTAGCTTGTTAATGAGGCGACACAGAGAGGGCTACCCGTCCAGGGATCCAATGTCTGTCTGGGCTCTGGACTATCAGCACTGACTGACTGGCCATCGATTCACCAATTGAGTTGTTGTCCAAGCGATTCGTCGAAGGGCCATCTACTTGGGATACCAGGAAGGCTTAACATGAAGAATCGTTTAACGATGACAAAATATTTACAAGGGCATAGAGTAGATCGAAGAGAGCAGAGATCGTATTTATGAAACCTTAGAGAGTCCCTTTAAGATCAATAATCATAAATGAGAACAGAGATTAATGATCCCTGAACATTATGATATGCTTTACAGACCTTACACAAAACTAAATAAATTATCACTTATAGATCAGCTCTACATTAATAGATCTGACCATTCCACAGATATAATTCGAATTTTATCTTGATGACAGCTAAAATAAAGATAAAAACTCTATTAAAATGTGAAGCTTCAGCATCTATGATCTATGATCCTCACCTGAGGATCACTTGCAACAAGAACTCACATGATAAGGATAGTTCTCCCCTTCCCTGATGATCGAACAACTTATTTTGCCCGTCATCTCTACATGTACCTCGGTGATTAGCTAACAGCACGACACACGAATCCCCGGCAAAGGATCGTTGGAATCGGCTGGTATCGGTGCTTGGCTGCAGCACAACCTTCGTCTGCAATCTTGTTCTACTATCTATTGCTGTCTGTAGCATTTCACTTTTGGCCCAAATTCTGTATTCGATTTCTATGGCGATCGCCTCAACCATCGATCGCCCGGTGATTGTCCAAAACACACGCTACATTTAGCACAGTGTGAACTGCCGCCGGTAGTTAAATGACTTTACATTCATCCATATATCGGGCAGGGGATGGAATTGGGACTGGGATTGGGAATGGAATCTCAACTTTGACTCGATTGATGACATGATGGGAACTCTGGAAAAACTAACCGCAGAATCAACAAAGGGCAGGCTCTCACAATGGGGAGAACGCAGTTCTATCGCAGTGCACACGTGTCCGTGTCCGTATACAGGTTCTGGGTCCTAGGTTCACTTCGTCCTCGGTCCTTGGTCCAATAAACTATCAGAGGCAATCAATGTCAGAGAGTTTTTAGAGCAAGCAAAAGCCAGATCGGAGCGAGAGAGAGACAATGGCGATGACGATGCCGATATCGAGATACATTGAAAAGACTTCACTGGAATATCCTGTAGCATCCATTGTCTTGGATCAAAAGTGATTTCTTCTTTTATTTCGCTCCTGATTTCACGACATTCACGAAGTGCGCGTTTCACTTTACACACACACACATACACACACACACATTCACAGAAGATACATAGAAAATGATCCATTGATGCGTATGGCCGAAAAAGGAGCTCTGAGATGGCTCTCAATTTTCTTGGAGCCCCGACACCAGTTCTGCGCCATCAAAAGGAGTCACAGGCTCCCGGAGTGAGGCATAGCTGAAAGGATACCACGCATTACACGCTAATCCTCAGTCGGGGCCCGAGTTGCCGTCGTTCCCTTTGGCAGGACATTAGCATTGAGAATTCGTCACGGGGTCGCGAAACGAGCGTATCCTATGCGGAGGTGTCACCGACACCGCTGGGCGTGCCAAATCCCCTACCTGTCCCAATGCGTTCCATTTCCCATTTGGGAAACTTTCGGGGTTTTCCTCTGCACACCTTTGTTGTCCTCTCTCTCATGCGGCGGTCGGAAATTTGCGAAACGAACAAGTGAAATGGCGTGAAAAACCGGAACCGTGTGCGACCAACGAAAAGCGATTGAACACGTGTTTATTGTTAAGGGCGCGACTATATTCATGGCCTTTCAATCTTCCAGAAAAAGATATAGCACTGACAGATAGAAATAGAGAGAGAGAGAGAGAGAAAGAGAGATAGAGATTGAGAGTTTAGTTAAGTCGGACATAAACATGATGATCATTGAGTTGAGGGCAGGGCCTGACATTAGCTAATCCCTGAGCTGATAGTTAAATATGTTTATTTATGTTTTTTGATGAGACATCACACACCTCTGCTTGTAAATGCCTCTGAAAGGACAACCTTAGAGTGGGAGATCCCTGCATTATCCCGATATTTTCCTGAAAAATGTATCAGAATTAGTCTTTCATTGGGTTCTATTATCCCAGAAACAAAATAATTAATTTAACCATCACCACTCTTCGAGTACCGGGTATAACAACTGCAACTATTTCCATAAATATCTTTCTTATAAATGGCTCGATTGGGATACATCTTCTATAGTGAGACTTTTCCATTTTCTCTTATTATTTTTATTTATTTTATTGGGTTCATTATCTTTGAAATTTTCAAATATATTTAAAAGATTTTCGCGTTATCCTTTCGTACAGAAATTCATTTTATTTTTGATCTATGAGACTAAAAAATTTCGAAAGGGAGATATGGAGAAAGGCTTTTGCAGGAGAGATGGAAGTGGAAGATTTTCTCAGTGATTCTTCCATTGGCTTCCACCTGACTGAACCTTGACCCTGGGAACTTTCCAAAAAAACAAATCACTGGCAAAAATCGCAACAACAACAACCCAAAGACGAGATTAACTAAAAAATCGCATCGGGTAAATCAGATTGAGGGCCAGAGACAAAGCAGCGAAACCACAAAACAATAACGTGGACTGGGGGTCAGAGTTGAGGTCGAGGTTGAGGCTGAGGTTGAATCTAGTGTCGTGGCATCATCGTCATCATCAAAGCAGAGTCACCGACCGTAACCGAGAAAATGTCAACCACAAGACGGCGGCAGGCAGCGCATGACGATCCGATCGAACGGGTCGTACCCTACCGATCGATCGATGATGATCTAGATCCTCTACGTCCCCGTCCCCGTCTCTGTCTCTGTCTCCATTCAGCGACCACAAAGAAATGAGGATAATGGTCGTGATGATGATGATACCGATGACGTTGGCCATTCCGGCCAAAGGTCTTTGATGGTTGAGCGGCGTCTTCTTTTTTTTGCGGATGGCTTTGTTTTTGTGACTGCCTCCTACGATGCGATAATCGATTTATCAAAAAGCAAAACCAAAGATGGCCCAAATGCGCTTTGCGAAAACAAAACGGGGAACTCCAAAAGCAAACCACCGCCAGAATGGCTGGCAGGACATGGTCAAAGGAAGGCGGCCGATTCCGATTTTTAATGCACATTGATGTGCATTAAGACGTGAAATTGTCACCATTGTCCAGGCCATTGTTTCCATTGGCAACGGCCCACATTCAACTGCAACACCAAAGAGAGCATTCAGGCCAAGTCCACAGAACAGTACAGTGCAAAGAGTAGAACAGAGATCTGCCACAGAGCAGAGCAGAGCAGAGAGCTATGCCAAGAACTGTCGGCGGTCCATGTGGCTGGAGCGCGTTGACAGCATCAAAAGTCATATGAATAGGCGGCATTCGGCAGCAAAGCAGTGAGATTCTGTTCCATGTTCTACACATTTATGCAACCGAATTTCCATGGACCGCATGCCACACCCACCATGCCCGCAGGAAGCATGAAAAGAGGCCAAAAGGAACCCATAAAATAAAGGAAAAAAATACTACGGAAAAGTAGGGCGTTTACTCTTTAACACCCCAAAAGGAGCAATTCTCATGGAAGGATGCACGTGTACTAAGATGCAAAAAGATACATACACATCAGCAGATACATAGATACAGATACAGCAGATACATATGTATATAAATATACGAAAATTTAAAGGAATAAAAAGTCTTAATGTCTGCAGCAAACCTACTGATAGATCATATATAAACATATGTACATATATACATGTACAAAGACACATCGCTTCAAAGATACACAGATACACATGTCCACATGCAGCTACAGACATCCCTGCAGATGCGGGACTATCTAATCGGACGATGCTGGTGACAAAACCGTCCAGTAATCGCTACATTCGATCGCTTTGGTCATGTTTTTCCTGTTAAATTTCTTTTTTTTGCCAGCCAATTGATATCTCCAAGATACTGTATCTTGTAGCTGCAATTACGACAAACAGCGGGCGATCGCCCAACCAAGTGCACAGCTGGATTTCGCCTATATCTATGCCTACTCCCTGTACTCCTTGTACCTGCTCCGATTTCGATTGCTATTCCAATCCCAAGATCGGGGGCCGGCACACGCTTCAACATTTAGCGGCGCTTTGCATAAGATACGGCAGGATAGGACCGTAGGCAGGATCTACGGCAGGACGTAGCTTGTAATTAATGATTGGGTCTTTGTCCAGCCCATCCAGCCGGATCTTGGCCGCATGATCAAAGCGCTTCTATTAGGCGACCAAGACGGCCAAGGCGTGAACAATTATGCACTAAACATTTGGGTCAAACATCGGCCACACCCCGCTCTTAGAGAAACAGAGAAAAAGATACATAGAGAGAGAGAGAGAGATTCCCATTCGATTCCCATTCTGGATCGCCGTCGTTCCCCTGGCTTCCGCCAATTTACAGGATTCCGAATTCAGAGCAACGCAGCAGGTTGTCGTTTTAATTGAGGTGTGCCTCAGCTTCGTGGAACAAGTGCTCCGGCGGTTTCATTGAGCACCATCCCATTCCCAGTCGATCCATTTGGAGGGCGTGCGCATGCGACTCCAGCTAGACGGCGCTACGATCAGGCCAGACCAGACCAGACCGGACCAGCTTTGCATAGGACCAGAACACAGATCACAGACCAGAACCGATCGCAAAATGGAAAGCTAACAAAGCATAGCGAATCATTTATACGCTTGCCCAATGTTTCGATACAGAGTGTGGGAAGAAATCGATCAGGGAACCATTAAAACAGGATCACAGAGGAAAAACCACAGATTAAAATAATAACCCAAAAGGTAGGAAGAATGTAAAGAGGATATCAGCAGTTGAGAGCTAACAGAGAAAGAATTACTCCCTCCATTTACTCGTATCGCAGGATATTCAGAGCTAAAATCATAGCTGAAACAGTGAAAATTCATATTGAAGAAAAAGTATTCTCAAGACCCAAGAAAACGGTGGCATGCCACAGACTCAGACTCAGACCAGACCAATCCACTTGAGTGCGACCAGCCCGCTTTCCGGAGGCAGTACGTGTCCCGTGTTCATGTCAGTGTCGGCATCTGCATCTGCGACTGTCTCGTCTCTATTTGGGATACGAGTATCTAAATTTGTTTGCTCTCCGAGGCGATGACAGGCCCCGGGATGACGGGGCCTCACCGCGCGTGTTGCCTGTCAATTACACGTCACGATATGCACAGCTCGGAAACCTTTTTCACAACTCTTTCGACGCGACGCGAGGCGATGCGAGGCGACTCTGTGCGCTGGCCTCCAGTCTGGTAGATACTCCTCGTACTCCTCGTACTTTCAGTGAGACGTCAATTATCAATAGCTGAGAGATTCGACGAGTGTGGAGGCTTGATAGAGAACACTCAGACTACTGGCTGGGGGATACAAGCCACAGCCCTTTAATGGGGGATTCTTGGGGTATTCTGATCTAATTTTTCTCGATTGCGATTTGGTATACCCTATAAAAGTGTACCATAGCAAGCTATTTGATTTATTTTCAACTATTTCATGGTGAATCTATCAAAGAGATTTCAAAGATCCCACGACAGATCGAATTATACCTTAGAAATTGTTTGAGATACATATTTTTGGGTTATTTTCTTCCCTGAATGTTCAGGGATTCTACTTGCATCCTGGCCACAACGAATGAAATTACAATCCAAGCGGAAGGAAATGCCTTCTTCCAAGCCATAATTTCATCAAACCACAAAGAAAGAAATGGTGGAGAAATGGTGTTTAAACTCCGAGGAAAACCACAAAATTATCACTAGATAAAAAGGACCTTGCACACAGGATATGCGATACAAATTGAGTTGTTTCCTGCGGCTTAAATTGCACACTCACGAACCTCTTCCTCCTCCTGCCATTAGGCGTGGCAAATATGATTACTGATAAGGCAGGGCCGCTGCTTCGAGCCGAAGTTCCTTCCACATTTTGTGGCAAATTGTAGGAGTCGTGTAGATGCTGCGGCGGCGGTGGCAGGCATCGCTCACATTACACACGCCGTCTAAAATTACTGAGGCGAGTCAGCGCGTAATCAGAGATTTCCAACACCTTTTCCAATTCCATTTCCAAACTAATTAATTTTGATCCTGGTCCCTCCAGTGAGGAGACATGCGCATCGAATGCGCTTAACAGCTTTCTCCCGGCCTCTCCGGCACTCTCTCCACAGCCACAGCCACTGCTACATCCACATCCACATCACACCTACTCAAAAAGTGGACATGGACCTGACGTAATGGGTTTAGTGCCTCCGAACAGCACGCGCGCCCGCCGTAGGGGCGTGTCGCCGGGGCCAGTCCGACAGCAAATTCCATCCGTAATTTCTTCATTAGCTGTAAAAGTAACTCAGAGATGCTGCCAGGGAATGAAATGCAATTTTGGGATAATCCTAGATGATGTATTTGGCACAAGAAAATCGAAACTATCCCTGATCGAACCATCATGGAATGATGATTTGCTCAAAGAAATATCCAAATAGTCAGCACAACTTGACCAGCGATTAGTAAGGTATCGCATTGACGGTGTTTTGAGTGCTGTTCACCAGCGAATGAGGCATACCTTACTTATCATATGGAGCGTACTATGTGATCCATGGATTTATGCCAAAATTTTATCATAAAGATCACTGATCGCTGATCAAGTCGTATGTTTTTATGCATTCTCGTGGAGAACTATCTTTAGTAAAAATCGGCAACGATCTAAAGAATAGGCAAATAATGATCACAAAACTTAAAACAGGCAGCCTAAGGATCAGCGCAAGATCATTGAAAGAGTAATCACATATTGGGATGATCTAATCTGAATAGATATCGTCGGGATATTACGTTAATAGTGTTATAGTGTTAAACAAGATCTAAGGATATCTGCAAGGATCAGTCAAAGAAATCTATAGGTTCTTGTGGAGAGTAAATTGATGGATTCCAACGATTCTCCCACACCCTGGAATCCACAAGAATTTTGCAAAATTTAGACGGAATCCCATTTTGCCACCGCACACAGCGCCGCCGCAATCACGCCTCAATTGTCAGTTGTCCCCAAGGACCCTATGGCCAAGGATCCCTACACATGTACGTAGAACGAAAGGCAATTTGCGGCGGCAGCAGCAGATGCTACGACCAAAGACAATAAATGTGCCACTGCAGCGTGCAGCGGGCAGAGTGCAGCGTGCGAGTATGAGTAGTATCTTTATCTCGAATCGTCGTTCGGACAATGCGGATTCAATAACAATTGACGAACGCCCACCACAATCGAGCCAAATGAATTGAATGGAAATCGAATTGAATTCGAATGGAAAGGGAATGGGAATGGTAAGGGAAGAGAAGGGAAAAAGCCCTGAATTTACCAGGACCTACCTTGAGAGCTCTGACCATAATAGAGACACAAAACGTTGTCTCTTCGAAACAAATAAGATGTCACGCATCTAAAACGCGACAGGCACAGAGAGAACAGTGAGAGATAGAGATACATTTGCAGTTACAGCTACAGCTACAGATACAGAGAGACCACCAATGCGAGGGAGTGAGGGTGAGGCCTTTCGCTTGGCCTTTTTTTTGCGCCCTTTGTTTGCCACGTGAACGCGGGGGTCGTACACAGATGGATGGACAGAAATATATATATTTTGGTTTGGCAATGCGGTCAAAACATTGTCCATGAGAACAATGCTGGTCTATGGGCCATTTGGGACCGCACAACACGACAGCCTAGCAGCCCAGCAGCTCGCAGTTTCGCAGCTCGACAAATACCTTGGAATGAGAGCCAGAAATGCATACAGGAATGTATCCCTAAGAGTTCTTAACTGCTATTAGCATGCTGGGCTGCCCGGCTGCCCGGCTGCCCGGCTATCCGGGGATGAGCGCTGCCCCTGGCCCCTGGCCGTGCCGTGCCAGGGACAAAGCTAAGCAGTTTCTAATTGTCGCAGACCTCTCTATTGTCCACTTTTGACCATGGCCCATTGCTCATTTGTTTGTTGGCCAAATATTTATACACAATTAGCGAAAATGGCACGAGTGCCAGTGCCAGTGCCCAGTGACAGTCGAAATCCCAGATGTTTTAGCCTTGACTGGAATACTGGGACTTCATATACATACATACATACATGAGTATTGTTTGGACACACACCTGGCCCTGGCCCTGGCCCTGGCCCTGAAGATCAAATCAATTTCTCTACTGGGACTTGTTGCGGTCTCTACCAGCATCTCGCTCTTGCCACACGAGCCAGACGCACGCCAAAAGCAAAAGCAAATAGCAAATTATTTATGCTGGTATCTACGAGACGACCCTCTCCCCCACCCCTTCCTAACTCCAGTCTCATTCCTGATTCCTGATTCCTGGTAATGTCAATTGATCTCTCGTTCTCTCTCTCGGGGGCAATCCCTTGGTCTTTCGTCTACTTCCTGTTGGAAATCCCATCTTGTACTTGGAATCAGAATCGGAACTGCAACGCTCAACTCTTCCGCACTTCCATCGAAATATTTTGACATTTATCTTCTGTGGTCAGCTTCTGGAACGCCCACTGGACTCACAATCACAATCCTTTCAGGGAAATATATCCTTTTGGATAGTGCCAGTGTGTTTATCCAGAGGCTGTGCCCACTTAAGTGGCTTAGGCATTGTCTTTTCGGGCTAAAGCATTTGCCACAGCCACAACCAAATGCTACTTCTCATCCCGTTGCAGTCCCATTCCCATGATCCCATGCGGCAACTGTCGCTAGTTGGGGAACCACAAAGAAAGCCCGACTCACAAGGGCTACAGGTCTACGGATTCCCAACTGTCGCCAATAAAAATTTGCAACTAATTTTTATTTTTACTGTACCTTCGGTCCATGGCTTCCGTGCAGGAGCAGACGCAGCGCACAATTGGAATTGGAATTGGAATCGGTGAGGATCTCTCGTTAGCTCGTTAGCTCGATTTCATTTTTGATTTGTGTCGGCATATTTTGCATACATCGGCCTATGGAATCGGGCGTGGAATGAGGCCAACAAGTGGCTAAGCAGCAAAACCGAGGGCTGGTCGAGAAGTTCATCGCTAAATAAGCGGGGTAAACAGATGCGAAACATGAGCGATTCTCAAAACACTTTCCAACACATACTTTCAAATAAAATTGTAATCAAAGATGTCACACAAAAACATAGATTATCCTCAATAGGTATAAACTATTTAGAACTACATATCTATATGGATCTATAACAGAAACCATAAAGAACACGCGCCGCCAACATTGAAATAAATATGTATTAGCTCTTAGATATACATAGTTTTATTTTTAAATATATATTTACATAATTTATATAATTAATTAATATATTTATATAATAATTTAATATTTAAGACAAATATATTTAAAAAATAAAATATTACAAAAAAGAAAGAAATAAAAGAGATGAATCTGAAAAGAAACAGTCTCTGAATATTCTTTAGAAGTCCCATTCCATAGAGTGTCTTTAATATTCTATATTTATGTTATTCAATAGTTAATATTCTTTAAATAGAAGCGGTCTACCACTAGGATTCCAATTACTTGACCTTTAAGTAAAATATAATTCTTTTCTCATACCGAAATCTTGCTTAAAAGAGATCCAAGGGCAGCCGAAATTCATTCACAGCTTTCCCCCGTCACTTATGAATTGGCCAGACAATTACCCAATTTCCAAATACACGAATATTACCTGCGCAAATGAGCCACACACACGGACACTGGACACGGACACTGAACATCGATGACATCGATCCAGATCCACTCGAGGGGACCTCGCACTGGAGGACCGCCGCATCGGACCAAGCGAGAACCAAACGGGGACCAATCAACACGCCGGCAAAGGTGGCACACACACAAAAATGAAATTATTTCACAATCAATTTCATTCGGCGGCATTTTGCCATCTAATTATAATCGAACCGAGCGAAGTGTCTTCTGCTCTGCCTCTGCCCCTGCCCATGGAACGATCTAAGGAACCGAGCCGATCGATCGGAGCCGACAAAGAGCCAAAAATTGAGGAAAAATGTTTGAGGCCAATGAAAATGGGCAAGAGAGTTGGAGAGTTTGGGAAATGGAAGAAATGTGAGAGAGTGGGGGCATGAAAATGCAGATCGAGGCGATGCTCTAATTAAAATTGTAATGAAGTGCCCAAGATGCAGAGCAGCAAAGGTCCTTTCGCCCCAGGTACACCGCACAGAGGGTCACAGGCCAGGGGCCAAGTGCCAGTGCCAGTGCCAGAGACAGAGCCAGAGCCAGAGCTAGGAATTAGGTCTAGGTCTGAAGCAGAGTCAGAGAGGGTCTTGGGTCTATGGCAATAAATTGTTGGAAGAGTCCTCTACCTTTAGGGTGGTCCCTCGCTTGGCACGTTCGTTTGCGTTTGCGTTTGTCTTGGATTTGAAGTTTTGGGCAGCACAAAAAGAATGTTTCGTTATTACAATAAAAAACGCATTTCTTCTGTATTCCGTGTGATCTTCCGAGGTATTCCCATTCTTATAACCATTCTCATTTCATGCCAAAATGCATCATCGTGACCTAATCCCGCGCTGGCGCAGCCCACACACGTCTGTAGATGTTTGTGCTGCAGCAGCAGGATCAGGAGCAGGAGTGAAGAATAAAGAATAAAGGAAAGGATTAGCATGACCGTAGTGCAGTTACTCGTATTATGATTATAACTATTATTGCCATAGCGAATGCCCAGACAATGGCCAAGTGTGAGGGCCAGGGCCAGAACAATCGGAAAACAATCAACCAATGCGCCACAATCGACATTCAAGTGCAATTGCGCGCACTAATCGATTGGCAAGCGAATCAAGGATCCCATCCATCCCATCCATCCATGCATCCCAGACAGAGTGAACCCAGAGAGTGATCTCTTAAGGAGAAACTAATTTTATGCCTGGAGAGATCGGACCTCGGACCTCGGACCTGGAACGATCGCCCTGTTATTGTTATTACAGCTGCGATTAATTAAGCAAACAAATCGGAGGCCCCATATAAACGTATATGTATACGTATACAAATACGTCTGTACATATACGTATACGGTAGCTGTAAAAACAAATAACCCAAGGCATCACGATCATCGGATCGATGCAGTTCGATCGGCATTGGCATCGGCCAGCACTCGATGCAGTTCGATTGGCCAGCAGCATCCGCATTCGTGCGTTTTGGCCTAATTAATTGCCAATCATAAAGGCGAGTGCAATGGGCTCGTAAAGCGAATCAGTTTTAAATGATTCCAACTTCCAATTATTCAAGTTTGCGCCTCGAGTGGGGAGCCCAGGGACTTCCACTGCGAAACTCCGAATGGGAATGGGATTTTTAGTGAAGCTGCTGCAACTGGCAATGGGCAATGGGAATGGGCCAGACTAGTAGGTCGCATTGGCTTTTATGGGAAATGTGTGTGTGTGTGTGTGTGTGTGTGTGTGTGGGTTTGGCAATTAATTAAATTAAGTTTTCAGCGAAAATGCCAAAGGCGTGAAGCAACAAGCTCCACACCACACCACAACATTGCACTCTATTCTCACGACTAGGGGATTCACTTACCGCAAAATGCCACTAAGAGCACCCCTTGGAGCACTGCCAAGCCGATTGGCCGTCCCATTGGATCCCCTCCGAGCTGAAGAGCAGCTACACAGGAAGTGTTCTCCGCACTCACACTCACACTCACACTCTCCAGTCTCCACTCTCTATCGCATCGTCAACGTAAAACAACAAACAGCGATAACATTTTAATTGCACTGATCTCTTGATCTGCTGATCTTGTGATCTTCTGCTGATTTGCTGATCGGTTGATCTTCTGTTCAGTTTGTTAATGTCTTTTGGCAGCCGGTTCAGGAGCGGCAGGAGCGTCAGGAGCGGCAGCTCCATCGATTGGTATGGGGAATGGCGGAATGGAGGTATCGGTTTCATGTCAAGAGGCTCTAATAAAGTTGCTCGCGCTCTCTCTTTTTACAGACTCTTTCCCGATCGATATGTTGCTTCTTATTTATCGGTTCATATATCTTACATCATCTTATGGCCGCCACGATGATGATGATAATGATATTGATAATGATATTGATAATGAAATCAACAACAGCATCACCTTGCCACTTGGCTAATCTTAAAGTCTGCCTCTCTACAGCGCCCCACATCCCACTCCACTCCCCACTCGCCACTCGGAGCTCAATGCGGCGGCAACATGAGAAATCGATTTAATTCGCATCATCTGGAGAACGCACTGGAGAACCGGGGGATTCCTTCATATCTCTGACGTCTCTACATGCAAGTTTATCAGTCCACGCAATGAGCTTGGGGATAATTCAAGCAGATAGGAGATGCTGGTCCCAGATTGTGCCTCCGGCCACTGACCGACCGATCGACGCTACTATCGCGGCGAAAAGAATGTTCATCCAGATAGGGGCACAGGCTCCAAAGATTGCAGCTACAAATGAGAGGAAAGGGACCCAAATGGCGATTACAGGAGTGACGAAAGATCTAGGAAACATAGAAAACACGGTAGATAGAGAAAAGAGTCGACAATCATGTTCATTGCTGAACTTTTGGAGTTTTTCATAAGGGTTTTCTAGGAAAAAGCCAATACCCGGATCTTGCAGCGTTATCTGGTGACATCAGAAGATCCTTGAACTCTCTTTAGTCGGACATCTAGGGACATGATCACAATCTAGAGAGCGAGAACCATTCCTTATCTCAATCCTACCTCAGTTTACCTGCCGCCTCGAACGGCAACTCCCAAGAGCCTAGCACGTGCAGGATTTGCACTATTCCCTGGAGCACTATGAGCTCTCTATGAGCTGTAAGATCTGCGATCTGCGATGATCAATGATGATGATCTACACGTGTGTCCAGTGTGTGAGTTTTGCATAAACATTAGGGCACATTAGAGATTGGATTGGACGCTGGGCACTGGGCACTTCATTAAAACATATTTTGGCTACCTGGCAAGCTGTTCGATAACAAAGACACAACCCACCGAACAAAGAACAATGAATTCCCCATACGAGTATACATATGATCGATGGCATTACACTACCCAGAGATACACAGAGTCTAGTCGCACAGAGTCTGCCGATGACTCAATCATTGTGCAACGATCTTGCAGAGCCTGAACGAGAAACAGAGAAACAGAAACAGAGCTCAAACCGGACGTGCGATAGTGCCATAGTTCTTTGCGGATCAAAGACACACACACGTGTGCTAATTACCAAGTCCTACATCATCTGTGGAAGCAGCTGAGGCCATGATCATCACGAGGATCGCTCATGCAAATTTATGCACAACGGTAACCCCAGGCAGGCTCTTCGTACCAGTACCAATACCAATACAAGTACCAGTCTCTCTGTATCAATCTCATTCGCATATGATATGATATGCATGCCGGTAGGAGAGAGACTGCAATCAAAAATCAATTCATAATCATTTGCAAGGTGCAGACGGCGGCATCGGCAGGCGACACAGAGAGATATTCAGACTCGTACTCGGTGCTCGGAATCGAAATTGGGATCCGGACTGGGACTGGGACTGAAGACCCTGACTAAACGGCCGGCCACCAATGGCAATTCAATCAAATTTGTTATAAAACTGTGAAAGTCTGCGACGGCGACAGACAGCGATCGGAAACAGGACTCAAAGTCAGGGGGTAGATATATCGGATATTTGCATGCGATCGAGCCACAATATTATGCAAAAATCCAACCGATTCATTGCTTTGCATACAAACCCTCGAATGGAAGATGGAGGATGAGACTCCAGTTCCCATTCCCCATTCCCCAATCCCCATTTCGAGTACCATCAATGCTTGGCGATCTCTCTCGGCCATCCAATCGACTCACGCACTGATCGACAGCGAGACACAATTCAATCATTTTGGACTCTGGCCAAACGTGGGACGACGACGACGACGACGACGACGACGACGAGGTCGGTCGCTTGATCTTTAGCGCTAGATTAAACGATCAGCGGAGACAGGAGCGGAGCCACCGAAAGACATCGTCCTACGATCGAAAGACGGACGGACAGACAGACAGGCGGACAGACAGACCCCGCGGACCGAAGACCAGTAACATAACCGATCCGATTCGATCGTCAATACAATGTACTTGTTTTTGCTTCTGCTGCAGCTTCTGCTTCTCGTCAAGTGTGTGTGTATGTGTGTGTGTGTGTGTAGGTTTATCTGGACTTTTGCTCTTCTTTGCAATCGATCGGATCCGATCGTGGGCCCAGCAAATTATTTCACTTGCGCCACAAACCAGAGAACCAGAGAACCAGAGAGAGCTCTCTGGTGGTCCCAATGTACAACTTGATTTCTGTTTCCTTTGCTGCAATGGCAGTTTGATTTGTTTAAATTTAATTATGCATCGATTGTCGACTGTCGACCCTCACTCGCTGATCGTTGCGTAGGTAGATCCCGACCATCCATCCACAGCCACCGAAAAAAATGACTAAAAAGAAAGGACAGGATATATGTATGTTTGTAGGTACAATGCATTACATACAGGTGAAATTATGATGGTTGCCACATCCTTTTCCTTGTCTGATCTGATCAGGGCACTGCCTTTGATTTGATTATCAACGACGGACGCGCATCATCATCTCATCGACGTGGTGCTGATCGTCAAACCGCCAAATGATGATCGATGCCAATGTATTGACTGTTCGCTCTCTCTCTCTCTCTCGCTCTCTCTGTTCGTTCTGTTCGCAGGCCATTTACATTTTTTGTACTCTCATTCTTTGTGCAACGTATGAAGCGATCAATCAAAAATGCAAACAACAAACCGGATTGATCGGATTGAACCGATTGATCGGGTAAGAAAACCATAACCACATCGATATAGCCCCCGAAAAACATGTGACAGAAGACAAAATAGTTTATGATCGTTTGATGTGAGCAATGCGATAAACTACACCCAACAATCCAACAATATCTCCACCTTTTCGGCTGACTTTTGTATGCATACACAGGACATATACATACATAGATATTTATGCATAAATGCTGATGATCCCCGATCCGCAGCCAGATCGCAAAGCCATCTCGATTCCATTCCGATCGTCAGTGCATAATGAGGGGCATACTCGTACATAGGGGATACGATACGATTCGATATACGAGACGCATAGCCCCATTCCACTGTCACCCCAATGATGTACAGTTTGTTAGAATTTGAATTGTGCGGAGCGCATCGTAAATTGTCGCTGGCTATCGATGAAGAATCACCGAGGATCACCTGAAGTTTAACATTTTTTGTTCGGCATTTCGGCAGAGTTTGCACTTTTAAAGGGCAAAGATCGATTGGGATTAAACTCTCCGCTGATCCATTTATGGATCTGGATCTGGATCTGAATCTAAAAAAAATTCCATATTAGATGGATATCGTTATGACAGATCGGATTGGATGACACACTTCTTGTGCATTTATTTGCCATTTCCGCAAGCCAAAGTCCAAAGCAATGTAAACCACTTGGTTATGCAAATATAATATGTACATATATTTATAGATGGATAGATAGCAATGTACAGTACATATACATATCTATGATATATGCACACCGTGCCGTAGAGATAGTCACACCCACACCCGGAGAAGAGAGACAAATTCACTTGAACAACCCGAACAGCCCCGTAGCGTCGCCTCGCGTCGTCCCGCAAGGGGATATCGAATAGTGTTTGAGGAAGATTTGGCGCGGGGTTTACGGTTTTTATGGACGAGAAGGAGGTTGAAGGTGGACGGACATTGGAACTGATATCGCCGTGACCCGTGGCGAGGGAGATACTTCGGTGGAATTATTTGCATACCCCGTCGCCGCTTCCTTCTCTCTCTGTCTCTGTCTCGCCTCTCTGTTTTCTGGTGTTTTGTAAATAAATGATTCGGGAAAAGGAACGATATCGGGGAATTGGTTAAACGACTGCGTGGGTGTTATGGTACTTGCATAACTATGTCGATCGACGATCGTCAACTCTGGGGCCGGGGACGGGGTCGGAGCCGGAGTCGGGGCAGGAGTCGGGGCCCTGTGTCAACAAGCCGCGAGTCGCAAAAGTCAACATTTGCCGAGTGTGTCAAACGCGCGTCAATCAATATGAAGAAACGGACAAAAATTTAAATCAATAATTCCACATGCCATAGGCCCGATATGCGATAAGTTAAGCCCCCAGCTAAGTAGCTTCATCCACCACAGAGGACGGCAGACCACCGCACCACTGACCCCTCTTCGTTTCCCGCCAATCGCCCATGAGAGGCCGCATCTAGAGCGGATCCAGAGAGATCTAGGCAGAGCGCATCGCGCGGGTTTGCGACACGTCATTATCATTAGGCTGCTGCCATATATCACATCCCCAACCCCAGATCCAGATCCAACTTCAGCTACAGCTCCATCTCCAGCCCCAGAGCCAGTCTCTTGTATCTGTGTATCTGTATCTGTGATATATGACTCGCCCGCACCTAAATTATGACTCCAAAAAATCTCTTTCACAGTGCAAATAGCCGCCAGCACCTCGGGGTCTGCGCGCGCAGACAATTGCAGTGTTTCTCGGGTAAGACAGATTGATTCTATCCCTTGGGCCCCTTGGGAGAAGGGTAGGAAACCGTCGACCCGTCGATCCTTCCTTCCGAGAAGGTGTTTAGATCCAAACGCTTCCAGTCTTCCAATCTTCCAGTATGGCAGTCAGCGATTGAGCGATTGATCCGCTGGCTTCGAACCATCTACCATATATCTCGGTAATAACGCACGTCTATCTCTAATGCAGCTGGCAAGCGTAATTGAAATGATGGGGATACTCGTATGATGTTTCGGACCAGAAATCTCTCCTTTTATATTGGAGCCACAGTGGAGCAAACCCAATGGGCTGGGGGACCACTTTATAAGATCATGGAATCAATTTTAGGATTGATTTGATTCTCAGGCTTGTATCAAGGCTCGAGAATACAACAGATCCATTAAGAGTACATTCTCATGAGCGGATAATGTTGATTCTCTGAACTCGGCTCGAATGAATGCTTTTATCAATGAGATTCAATGGTTTCTTTAGGTGTTCCTTCGATCAATGATCCAAGACTCGAAAGGAACACCTTTCTTTAATTAATCAAATTCAATGGTTTCTTGGCTGATCTCCAAAAGTGTTCTCTAGATGTGATGTGTGTATTCATAAGCGCCGTCTTGACGCCTTCACGCCCACTGTGCCACCCTTTTCTCATCCACAGCACAGCACACAGCATGTCATCGCCTGGAGCTAGTACGAGTGTACATCATCCAGATCAAGGCAAGATCTGGTTCGGGTTCGGGTTCTGGTTTTTGGGTTCAGGTTCAAGATCAGTCTATCATCATGGCTGCGACCATGCTGCTGCGCTGCTGCTGCTGCCTCGATCCCAGCGATCACAGTGACGTCTTGCGGCGGCTAAAACAACAGCGGCGACATCAACCAGTGAGCCACCGAACCACCAGAAGCAGCAGCACCACCACCATCACTACCACTACCAGTACCACCAGCAAACGGCAGTCAAAACTCTGTCAGACAGTTTGTAAACAGTTTTCAAACTCACATCTGAGTCTGAGTCTGAGACTGAGTCTGAGAAGGCAGCCAGAGCTACATCAGTGGCCGCATCGCGATAAAGTCTTCCACATGCCCCATTCTGTTATTTCAACTTGCTTTAAGCCTAAGACGCGTCGGCTTAGATGATGATGACGATGGCTCTGAGGTTGCCTGCTTTGCTTTTGCCTGTTGGTTGTGTCTGGCGGGGTCTGACTGACTCCTGGTGCTGCCTCCTGCCTCCAGCCTCCTGCTCTTGAGTCCATTTCAAAAACTGTGTCCGACATTTGCACCATTATAACTTTATCGCTTTTGGACAGATTGTTGGCATGACGGGGGCTAGCCGGCCATGGCCATGGTCATCCATCCATCCATCCATCCATCCAGTGAGGCGGCTATTGCTGCATCCACAGAAGATGCTGCCGGGCCGTGGCCGGGGCCGTCATCGTGTCCGATCTTCAGTCAAAGTGAGTGATGTACCTGCTGCCAGAATGTTGATGATCATGAAGGCTTAATAGCATTAGGCTGGTATCTTTCCTGCTGCTTTCGGCTGAACAGAATGACCGAGGGGGGGGATTGTCAATAAAAATTACCCACTGTGCTGAGGTCTGTCTATCCTGGCCAGCTCCTGGCCTCCTGCCCTCCTGCTCTGACTTCATACTCCTCCCTCATGCATTGTCGGCTTTTATCTTGGGGGCTTGGTGGCTTTGGGGGGGCCCCTTAACTATCGATCTACAATTTCCAATCTCTAAAGCTACTTGTAATTGCTGCTGTGGCTGCTGTTGTGGCAGTTGCTGGGGCCAGCAGCGGCTGCTGCTGTGCTGATTATTAACTCGCGGGGATGGCTGTTAATGTGGCCTTTTGCATTTGGCTTTGCAGGGGCATCTCGCACTGCGGCAGCTCTTTAAAAACCCATTTAAGCTTACAAGCTTGTTAAGCTTGCCCCAAATCCAGGCAGAAGCGACAACCAGCGACGACCATCGGGCCAGTCGGGTGTGCTCCTCCTTGTGCTGATGCTGATTCTGAAGCTGCTGTTGGCTCATTTCTCCATTGGGGGGCATGCCGTTTAATGCAATTTCACGTCGGTTTTTATCGCCGCCTAAGTAGCCACTAAACGGCAGCTCTTTAATCTCAACGACTTGGCGCGTTTGCCCCAAAAAACAAGCCAGGCAGTAGCTTCAGTTTTCAGTTCAAGAAATGAACTTTCTTTGAGGCCCAAGCCCAAGCCCAGACCAGGCCCAGGCCCCAGGCCTCGCCCACCTTGTTAAGCGTTAAGGACACACCAGAAAACAGAAAACGGAGAAAACAGGTCCTAACGAGGCGCACACTTGGCCACAGATCGCTGCCACGCTGCCCATCGACTGGATGGGATTCCCAGCCCATTGGATTTATTTTTAGTTAACGCTAAATTGCAACCATGGATGACTTGGCTCTTGGATGCTTGGATTAAATGCATCATCAGATCTCTCGCGTACGCTACCAGAATCACGATTAAGAATATTTCAATTAGTTCAGTTATGATCCTTGGCTTGGGGTGCCACCTTTCGTATCCATCGTAGCCATCCATCGATCCCAACGTATTGCCGATTAAGGCAGCACACATTTTTTTGCTTTTGAAACTTTCCAAGTAGAAAGTTTTTTTGCGTATTTTTTTGCATCGTTTTCTTTTGCCAGAGTTTTTGTATTTTTGATTGATTCGATTTCGGGCATCTTGGACATCTTTAAGATACATTTTGTGGCATGCTAATTAAGTCACTTGACCGAAAAAGGGGGATGGCAATTGAGATTGGATAGTGGTCGTCGGGTAGTCGTCTCTTGCGTACGAGTATTATTGCCGGCCGGGGCTAACGAGACTCGATTAAGTGGGCTGAGCTTTTGGCTTTGATCTCGGTAAACGATTTTAATTGATTAACTTTCCATTTAATCCGCAAGCTGTTTGATGTCCTTCGGGGCCTACTCTCTATACTATACTCCTGGGAAGGCAGGCTACTGTTGATGATGATTACTATGAGAGCGGAGAGGAGATGATGCATAGGTACGGGGAGTATCTGTCGTATCTGTCCCCGCCGATTAGCCAAAATTATGCCATAAATGCCAAGGTAAAAGACGATCCACTTTCAACACGCTTCGAGGCTGCTCATCTCGTAATATCCGTTGTACCATATATAAATATGAATGTATGCATGTATATGTATATCATAATCCACGGCATACGGCAATCAAGCCATCAAAATGCCTACCACAAAAATATCGCTGCACCCGAAAACACTTTCATTAAACTAAATTTTTATTGTGGCACCACCACCAGACCAGGGATCGCAGTCCAGGGATCGCAGGGGATCGACGTCATTTTCAGTTATGGTGCGTTTCCAAGCGATTCCAAAAGTCCGACTATAAAACTTTGACCCAGTTTTTTCCTCATGTTGTTATCATACGAAGTATGAGCACGCCGCTGCAGCGGTGGCTGCTGGCTGCTGCCTGGTGGCAGTTGCAACTTGCAAGTTGCAAGTTGGCTTTCAAGCTTCCAAAATTGCTACAAATTACACATTTTTCGGGGCGCAAAAGTGTGCCGCATGCGTGACAGGGACTGTGACTGTGCGACCCAGGACTTTTCCCCCAACAACTTTGCAATTAAGTCGGTCCGATGTAGCAGATTAAAGTAAATAATATCTGATGGCATATACTCGCACTCGCACTCATACTCGTAGTTGTTGTTGCTGTTGCTGTCTCCCTCTTGCTCTTTACAATAACTCATAAACTGTAATCACTTAGGGCACATGGCGGCAGGCAACAGGCCTCAAAACTAGTTATCCTTATCGATACGAGTATAGGCCCCCATCCCAAGCTCCCAACGGACTGGAGCGAATCGAAACGATACGAAACGAAACGAAATGAGAGGCGAATCCAATGCGAAACGCTCTTTATCGCGGTTATCCCATTGATTTATCTCTCACTCATGGGGCCACACTTCCATAATAAACCATTTTATAATTGCCACAACGATTATATTGATCGAAAGTGGCATTTCTTCTTGTATATCGATATCGGTCACGTGTCCTTTTTGCCTCTTTCATAGTTTCTGTCTTGCGCAATCGATAATGCGCAATCTAGTTTAATAATTAGTAAAAGATCGGGAAGGTTCTCCCTTTAAAAGCTAAAGATGTGTAGGACCTTTGTACATAGGATAAAGAATTCAAACATTTCGAGCATGGACTAGTTTGGGGGAAACTGTCTCACTTTTTTGGCGGTGGTCTCTCTGAAGGTTTTCCCCAAGAGAATCCGTCCTGTACACGATCTAGTCCGACACAAAACCTATCGACTCGACTTTCCCAGGCTTCCCCAGGGCTCTCTTTGTCTGAGACTTTGCTCCCGTCAATTTATTCGAAGGGCTCATTAATGCCTTATAATCGCAGCACTGATCAAGTATCTTGTTATCGATAATGGCTTTAGCTTTTTATGCAGAAAAGTTGATAAGCTTCGATTGGGTTAATCGACGCTTATCGACTCATTGAGAACCGTTAGAGTTTTACAGCTTCGCAGAGAGAAAAAAACCAACAAAACGGAACAAGTAAAAACCATTACAACAAAAATGAACAAAAAACAAAATCCTATCTTCAGGAACCGAAGCTTTAAATACCCTTGCAGATCTAGCTTGATATATTCACAAAGACTTGTCTTTTGACAAAGTGATCTGAGTATTATTTAGGGGTTAGTGGACTGACATTCCTAAAAGTTTTTTATATAGTGCTGTATAAGTTGTATTAAGGCTAAAAATCGTCTCTCTGCAAGGGTATCCAAGACACTAACAACACTTACCAATGATTTTGCATCGGAAGGAACGCAAAGCAGACGCAGGCGCAGACGCGTACGCTGGCTGAAACGCAGCCGCGGATGCAGACGCAAACGCAAACGAAGACGAACGATTTGCGATAAAATATATTAAGATAAATGCACAAAAGAGAAAAGAAATGAAAAGAAAAGAAAGAACAAGAAATAGTTGCAAAACTTATTTACATTTAATTTGCATATTTTGAAACACTGGCACACACGTACACCACACCAAACACATATTTGTATCCATTGAAGAGCTGCCAATAAAAGTACATGCATATGGCGGGGACTAATATCGTAGAAGGGCGCGTTTGGCGGTACAAACTAGCTGCAAAATGTTCGCACTGAAGATTGAGCGAAAAAAAACACGAAACTTTTCGATCTCATACAATTAAAATGACGATTCTGCTTCGTTCAATACAATTAGGGGGAGAGATTCGATGTACAATATGTATAATTCTGGTATTCTGCCATCAATATTATTACTATTCTGTCTGAGATAAATCAAAAATTACGGAAATGCAAGAGGAAGGGTGCTAAGCAATTTACAAAAAAATTTAAATATATGCTAAATGCTATGTGCATACACACTTATGTACATATATGTACATATGTATGTCTTTTTGCCATGATTTGCATAAGCACAGTAGAAAACATTTTCCGTGCTTGCTGCTAACATTTACTAACATTTTAGCTTGGCCGTATAATTGGACAGAGCACTGAACATAACAGAACAGAGCAGGACAACAACAGATTGCAGATGTGCGAAGCGACAAAGCCGTTATCAAAGATTATTTTATATGTCTACCAGTGCACGCACACATACAGGAAACACACAACACACACACACACAATTTGCTGTGCAAGTGTGCTTGTGTTTGTTAGCACCATGCGGCTTTTTGAGCTTTTTCGATCTTGGGACCTTATCGATGTTGTCGAGCGCGAACGTTGATGTACCCTTTTTTTGGGCGGGTATTACCATTCCGATCGAATGTTTGCAACGCAGAAAAGATATGTTTCAATATGTACATGATCTTGATTATCATTCACCATTTATAGATATACAACTCCTATGGAAAAAATGCCAACAAAACGTTACATCATTCAATTACTATGGATCGACCATATGATACGTTTAAAGCTCCCATAGAATGGATCGTTAGCAATTCATTCTTTATATCGTGTGCCATATGGAAACGTTGAATCTGTGTATAGGGTATCAAAAACTGCGTGTCGCCAAGGCAAGCATTTTACTCTTGTGGCTGTTTGAAATGCGTATTGATAATCATTAGTTAAGTTGTTAACTGATTTCGTTTAGAGATTTGTCAGCAGACATCTTGTTAAGGTGTTCCCCCCCGATATATGTATCCCTCTGACCCTCTCGGCCAGGCATTGTGAAATATTTTAATGTGATTTATCTTAGCGGCTAACAACCGATACACGGCCAGCAACAGAAACAGCAACAGCAACAACAAGTTGGCCATAAATCAAGGCGAGCTTTTGCGGCTAATGAGACAGATTGCTTTCGTCGTGGCCCGAGACGAGGGCGAGGACGAGGACAAAGGCCGGCCACTCCCGAACAGCCGAGTCTCCACTCAGAGGAGACCCTGGGGTCAAATGCTGGTGGTCTCAGAGATCCCAAGATCAATTACACCAAATGATATTTTATTGGTATTTGATGAGCGTCGAGAGTTGATGCAAGTGCTTGATCAATAAATTTAACCCCGAACCAGGACCAGGGTACTCCACTCATTAGAGTGAACTCCTGAAGTGAACCCATTCGAACGGATCGGAGGCCACCAACCAAGCAGATCTCGAACCCGTGTGGGAGCCGACGGGTCCTAATCCCCAGCTAAAGCACAAAAAATAACATCACATAAATAATGCGCTCATTGAGTTCCACTTTACTTCACTTCAGTTCAGTTTCAGAGTTGCAGAGTTTCAGATCAGTTCCAATTTCTGGGTTCGTTCTTTCTGGGTTCTGTCTTCGTTTTTCACAATAAATCACGTGGTCCAATTAGGCCCGCTCAATTTGCGATCACTGATCCCCGAGGAGCTGAAAAAACATTCCACCAAGCAAAGCCAAAGGCCCTCCGCAACTCAATTAGGTCGGGCCTGAGGCTGAGACTGTGGCTGGTGCTGGTCCTGGCCTTAAACGTTACCGCCAATATGGGATTTGTAAGTAGAATTGACATTATGTACATACATACATACATACATATGTATGTGTGTATGTGTATCGTATCGTTTATTAACATAGAGAAAGGAGAACGTTGGGGCCACCAGTATTCGTGTTATCTGCAGAACATGACTAATGTTCCATCGATCAAAGAATTTTAGGGCTGTGATTCACGCTTCTAATCGTCAGTATTTCATAGTTACTGCGAGGATCTCCTAGTTGTGCAGGTTGAATAGCTTCCATAGTCCACAAAGAGCTGCTAGGCAGACCATTTTCCATAGTGAGAAGGCTCCCAGGACACTTCCGGAGTTCACTGAGGCGAAACCCAAACGATTGTTGCCCAAATCGAACTCTGTGTAGTAGCGGCCGATAAAGATATCACCCAGAATCCAGAAATCAGTGCCCTGTATATACTGAAAGCCGAGGATACATGTGTTGCCCGATCGCACGATATACGCACTGGGCGGGATCTTGAAGGGTACCCCACTGATGGTGATAGTCAGAGTGGGCAGGGCTGAAATGTGATCGCATTGCATGTTCTTAACCATCGATACGATCTGTAGATAGATGGAGTACGGAGCAATGAGCAGCGAGGTGCCCGTATCGGCCACGGCCTGGCAGTATGTGCACAAGGTAGTGCTGCCAAAGGTGACGCTGTCCATCTGGAACTGCCAGTATCCCTGGCTAGAGACGGGAGCATACACGAGTTTGCCTGCATAGAGAGACGGATCGGAACCGCCCAGAATGAGCTCTCCTCCATAGCCGGAAGAGCCATTGGTTGCGAGGTAAAAGGAGAACACGGGCGCATCCACCAATTTCTCCTGCCACAAATTGTAGAACGGCGGCAGGACTCCGTCCACGGCCAGGCTCGCGTAGGCCATGCCAAAGATGCCATCAAACGTGGCATACTGCAAGCTAGTGCCCGTCACTGTGGTGGCCTCCCCGAACGTTTGGCTCGGAATTTTCAGTCCAGCCACGGTCACCACATCCGTGGAGAGGACCCCCGACACGCTGCCCGAGCCATAGGTGATGTTGAAGGCGGTTCCATTGGCGCGATAAGTGCTGGAATACGAGGAGATGTACGCTACGTGACTGTAGCAGTCCACGCTTCTGCAACTCGCGCTGGGAATCCACAGATTGGCCGACCCCGTGTCGAACTGCACACTGAAAGTCTGGGGCGGGGTTCCGATGCTAATGCTGCCGAAGTACTGAAGATTATTCACGTTCGACAGGGTCTCCACGGAGTAGTTTCCGGCGGTGGTGTTTGTGGGGCCACTGATATTGCTCTGCACAAGGTTCCTGTACTTCCTCCACACATGGTCACGTTCGGCTATGAGGCTTTCGCTCGTCTGCACATACTTCTCCGAGCGGCGCACGGGTATCCGGTGCAGGGCCCCTGCCGCCAGGCCTAGAACGGTCAACAGGGCCAACGCCGTGACTTGGGTGTTGCTGCTGGTCATGTCGCTTTCCCGCTTCGCCTTTGACTAACTGTTGGCCCACTATCTGTCTGGGTCTTTATACGGCATTCTACAAATCTTCTTCCGATAACATTTCGTGAATGTCTGCCACAAAAAAGGGGACTTACACGCACACACACACGCACTCATAATGTACATATTGCGCTTGTATGCACTATTTTCCATTTTAATATCCATTTCTTTCGAGTAACCTAACCACCTCCCCCCTGTCGACGACCCTGCTTCATAGATATGGCCATCGATATGTATGTACATACATATGTATGTTGTCTTAGAAATATGATTGATGTAAGTGCATTTCATAAGAGATATTTATTCGACACTTTGATATGATTTTTGATACATTCTTCCATGCGTGTTATTAGATCGAAGAAGCTTATCTGCCAGCCAATTTGCCATTTTTAAACAGTGATAAAAAAAAAGCAGAGATACAATTAAATATATGACTATATATCTATCAGCCATTTATCTATCGATTTCAAAGCTACTGTGCCGCAGTGTAGGAATAGCTATTATCAATTTTTCCTAAGAAATATGTACATATGTACATCAGTATACATATGTACAACAATTACACTTACTCATCGTTGATGGTGGCGTTAACTTTCCTATCTATTTGTTATCAGAACCACAATACGCGGCGCTGATTCAGTTTTCAGATAAAAAATTAAAAGAAAATCCTTCAAAGCTACATATATTAAGCCCTAACATAAATTTGAGGTATAGATAGCTGGGGAATGGATAGAAGGGTAGGGGGAATCACCTAACGGAGCCATGAAACAGAAAACCAAGAACGTTTTAAAATATAAGTATTTAATTTAATTTATTTTAACACACACAAACTGTCCTACGAATTTCCTTTGAGAACAAGTGGATAAAATATAAGTATGTTGAAGGTGTAACTAATAGAACTTTTAGTTAAAGAAAAACAAGCGGAAATGAACCTTAGAATTTCCCATCTTAATGAAGCTAACAAATAATCAAAAAGGCTCCTCCAGGATTTCAACTTGTATGATGATTTTGAAATATATTCATATGGTAATGTTCCCGACTTCCTGTCCGCATATTCGACATGGAATCCGGATAAAATATTAATTAACTTTGCTGTCGGTGTCGCTGTCGCTGTCCACTGGCTAATGGAGATGTCAAGATGGAAGACAATTGGACAAGAAGCCTGGACATCCTCAAAGTGTGTGAGAATATTTATGGGAGGACTGTGCGAGGACCCACCAAGATGAGGCATGAATGAAAGCGATACGCCACAAAGAGTTATTGTGTTTAATGTATGCATAGAGCGAGTGTCCTGCGCCAGGACAGGTCAAAGGACACAGGGCACAGTGATCACAGGGGAGCGATCCGCAGTAGGTAGTTTATGCAGCCGTAGCCCGTAGCCCGTTGTCCTAGGTGTCGGTGTCGGTGTAGGTGTAGGTGTAACCCACTTGATCCGGCATGACCTAATGTTGCACTACACACAATGGGCCATGATGAGGCCGCTTTGTCGCCCGTGCGGCAGTGTCAACTTGGATTCGTTGCGCTACCAGCAAGAGATCCATCCACCGGAGCAGGGCTGGTTGGTTCGTGTGTGGGTGAGTGCGCGCTCAAGTCAAACAAATTGAAAATTTATCACCCGAAGCGAACCGAAACCGGGTCCAACGTCGATGATGACTTTGTGTGCCAAAGCAAATGCATTTTTTACACATTTTACATTCGTTGGCTCAAAGCGTACGGAAAAGCATTGAACCATTCGCAAATTGATTTCGCTCTGCCCGGAATGTCACACGAACAATGATCACCGTTCCACACTCTGTCCCTGTCAGTGTCCATGTCCCAGTCCCTGTTCCTGTCTCTGTGCTACGCCGACGTTTCGTCCCGTCCTGTGATCTATCCAATTTCAAAGGAGTTTCACACGCAAATGCCGCTGCAAAGAAGCTTCTTTGGAGTCATTGGCCCGCTGTAGTGGAGCTGGAGCTGGTGCCGGGGCTGGAGCTGGTGCTGGAGTTCGGGCTGGAGTCGAGATATATATCTGGGCATGCTATATGGCCACGGCCCTGGGGCGCTGCGCTTTAACTTCAATTTCATTTCGCGCTGATCGATTTTTGCACGCAAAGTGTGAGGGAGTTGAAGCAGCAGAGCATCCCCGAACCCCTTAAAGATCCCAACTCCCTCCCCGTCCAGTCCGGTCCAGTCCAGTTCCATACAAATCGCATCCAAATACCCAAAACCCAACCCGAACCGAACCGAAGCGAACAGAACGTATCCCCAGCAGAAACCACAAAATATGGCTCTGTACTTAGGCACTGAATTTATTGTTCATTGCGATCAATATTTTATTGTTTTCGCCATACTTCTGCACCTCCTTGGATGCGTTCTCTCGGTCTCCCTGTCCCCTGTTCCTGTCTCTGCGGTGGCGGTGGTGGTGGTGGTGTCTTTGGTGGTGCTAGTGGTGCGTTATCAGCTGAGCTTGAGAGATCGAAGGTGCAGCAGCTTCAAAGCGCCGTCGGCTACTGGGGCAGGGACTGAGGCAGGGATTCTCATATCGGTTTCAGTTCAGTTTTGTTCTCTTTTTTTATTTTTCGGCCACATGCAAAACAATAATCGATGCCAGGTCTGGGTTCCATTTAAAAATGTGTTAAAGAGGCACACACAGAGGGGGCTGCGGCGGCAGCTTGCAACTTGCAACTTGCTGGTCTTGCAACGCCCACACTGCACCGCCCTGGCTTATTTGATTTTGGACGCATTCATTCCGCGCCCAGCGGCACTTGATCCAGCATCCTCCTCCAGCCTCATCCTCAACCTGATCTTCAGCCTCTTCCTCATCCCCATCCTCATCCGCCAGTGCCGCATTGGATTTATGATGTGATTTCGATCATTTGACATAATCTATTTAGCGTCTGCTCGAGCTCCTCCACCCAGGCACAGCTTCAGCTTCAGCTCCACATCTCTTCTGCCCCTTCGATTGTGCACCTTCCTGCCTTCCTTCCACTCTCTGGGATTGGGGCATAATTTGTAATGAGATAATTTTATTTGCTTTGCCCAATGACTTGTGTTTGAGCCAGAGATGGAACCCAGCTGATATTGCGGCCTGTTGTGGCTTATTTATGGGTGCCCGGACCCACCGATCACCATCCAATCATCCAATCAAGCAGATCCATGTATTCCGGAATGGATCCAAGTTAAGCTGGCAAGGATCTATGGTTCTTAGGTGTCACATCTTTAAGTAACATTGAGGTCCAGCCACTCACTGGATATACAAATGCTTTAGAAGCTGTTACAATATCTTCGATCTATCAAATCACAAACATATATCCAGTAAAAGAATCTTTCAGTAGTTATTTGGTTCCAGACATAACAAAATTTTAACATTACAGGAAATTTATGGAAACGTTTAAGGATACTCTGCCTTCCTCTTGAAATACTTTAATATTTTTTTATGTTAAAAGGACACACACATACTCGACTTGGTGAATTATGATCATAACTTTCTTCTACCTTCACGTACCTCCTCAACCTTATGACTCATCCGACCATAGATCAATCTATCCAACCAATGTGAAATTTGTTTTTCCAAACAGGGGACAGACGACACACACACCTAAAACCAAGCCATAACTTTCCTGTCCTTTCGATCCTATCAGACTGCCACCGTAATGGAACTTGGCTTCTGCTGATGCTGATGCTGCTGCTGCAGGTCCCTGCATCCCCCTGCAGTCCAGTCCATTCCACAACCGACTAACACGCAATCTTTTACGAGCATAACTAATGTCTAATCGGTTTACGACTTTCACCTACCGCAGCATCCACGTTAACCCTTGAGGGCAGCACTGCAGCAACTGGTGGGGGTATCGGCAATGGGTACTAATTGATCCCGAAGGACAGTAGCCAACAAAAAAAAGGGACACGCGCTCTGTCACTCTCTCCCTTCCATTTCCATTTATACTTTTCTCCAGCGATATGTATCAGAGGACAGGTCTACTAATTAAGGGCCAAGGATCTGGACCCACCGCACACAACAGCATACACACTCGGACAGATCAGATCCTTCCTTCTCCCACTCTACATCCCCCCAGTCAACCCTTTGCGTTGCTCGTAATTCCTAATTAAATGTTTCTCCATTTCTTTTTTTCGACTTTGTAACTCTTTCGATCTGTAACCTAATGAAATGCCCCGAAATGCTTGATTGCATTACCACTGGGCATGAGCCATGGCTCATTCGCTGATCCCCAGGATGGATCCCGGGTGGATCTGCGGCGCCTTCAATGTGGGTCAACGGACCGCGCTTAATGCCAGTGCTGATAGTTACTAATTGTTTGTTATTAGTGTGTCCATACGGTTCTGTAACTGTTTCGGGGCTGAACTTTTTTCGATTCTTATGGGCTGGTTGTTTTTTGTTGTGTTTTGTTTTTTTTTTGGGAATCTTTCAGCATCGTTGCGGGATTATGCTACGTTTTCTCATTGATTGTAATCAAGACAGAGCCAGAGCCAGTGCCCCGGTCTGAGCCTCCACCAGAACCAGAACAGCCGTTGATCGATAGCCATCACTGCTCCAGTTGATCGTCTCGATCTCGATGGCCAACTCGTTTTGCGATTTTTGGTGTATTTTTTTTGCTCTACACTTTCAAAAAGTGCTTCAGCTTTAGCCTAGACTCCATCTAACCTCCATATATGTATTCTTGAAGACTTTATTCCTAAGCTACTCGTATCTTTACAGTCGCAGAAACAAGAGGCACCATCGATCGTTGCTGTGTAAGGTCTACAGATTCCAGTGTTACATATTCTATTAAAATGTAATCGAAATGGGAATACTATATCACAAATCTCCCTTTAGGTACTGTCAGTCTTAGGAACAGGCCATAGGAATAACTGAACCTTAACTCGTCTTAAATTTAAAAATAAATAAAATAACATGGATTTAAGCCGCTCTAATTGCCAGGGGTACTGCCGAAAACTAACAGAATTCAGTAAGAACATACCATCCTTTAACTTCCTTAAGAACCATGAACCGAAAGAGTATCTAAGCCATCGGTTCTTCAATGCTGGCCTTTCTTTGTGGTTTTTTTTTACATTTTTCTTTGTATTTTTCTCATTTCGTTTTCGTTTTTATTTTGCCTTTTCTTTTTGCATAAAACGCGCCTCATTTGCTTTACATGCCAGCGAATTGAGTTGATTTTTTTAAACAGAGCGTTCGGAGCGCTTCTCCAATGATGATGATGATGCCTGCCAATGCCAATGCCAATGCCAGTGATGATGATGATGATGATGATGGTCCTGTTGGCGAGCTGCTGAGAGACCACCCAGGCAGTCAGTCAGCCAGTCAATATTTGCCACCAAGGTTGGTCCCCACTGTCCACTGCCCTCCTCTTCCTTTTCCTCCCTTTCTTTTCCTCCATTGACGCTGGGTAATGGTAATGGGTGTAACGCATCTTTTTGCATTCATTTTCGGGGGCCTGCAAATTAGAAAAATGTTGCACGAAAATCAATAAAAGCTAATGGATGACCAAATTGAAAACCGAACCCACCTCTGGGCTAGTACTCCCTGACTCCCTGACTGCCTGGGCGGACGACTGCTGCTTGGATTGGATCCGATGTGATGTGTTGTGATGTGATGGCAACAAAGTGCGGATAATTGTACTCGCAGGTTGAAACGATTGAGGAACCATTCGTTGGTTAAGTGATCGTTTAGCGATCGTTTGCTGGATCGTAAATGAATGCAAAATGCCCTCACATACCTGCCATATGAAGTGTGGAATTTCCAGATAAAAAACCCCAAAGGAAGAGAAGTAGCGTATGAAAAAACATGGGTAACAATCTTCAAGATCTGTAAACTAAAAGGTTATTTGAAAACACTTGGCTTTTTTGTTGCCAAATAAACTTTGTTGGTTTGATGACAGATTGATATGATAATTATCATAGATTAAATCATTCATATAGAATATTTCTTGGGTTATTTCCAGAATTCTAGTACACCTTCCACTGATGCTCTTCCAGCTGATTGTACGTCCCTCAAGTGCTGATTGAGTCGTTTCCTACAGACCACGACCTCGAGATCGAGACTCCCTTCATCCTCCATCCTGCTTCGACCCCATCGACTGCATATTTGTGACCAATTTCGGTTGGAGTTTGCTATTCACAAAGTGGCATTGTGAAATTTCACAAGCAATGCCCATTTCAATCATGATAAAAATTCTAAAATGCAAGCAGTGCAAAAACAATGCCGAAATCGTCATTAACGAGACCGAAACAATTCTAAAAATTGTAAGTTCAATTAAATTGACAAATTTTTATGAACTACTGGCAACAGGAAATCCCTCTGGTCTTCCCCGCTTTGGCATAACTCTGGCATAAATCAGTAACCATAAACGCAACTAACTGAACAGCAAGTCGAGAGCGGTCGAGAGGCGGTCGAGAGCGGCAGTAAACCGGACCGGACTGCCGGCGATTAAAAATGCGTATTAATTTTTATGTGCGAAACGAGCAGAAACGTGGCCAACCAACGTTCGGCCTGGAATCGCAGGGATCGCAGAGGATGGCAGAGGATCGAAAGTTTCAAGTCAGACTGAAGTGAAGGAGGATTCACGAATTAGAGAGAAATCCAGCTGCGATCAGGCCAGCAATTATAGAAGAAAAATTGTATGTATCGATAGGAAGAGAGAGTGAAAATATGATTGAATTTTCCCAGATAAGATGCTTAGATAGCAATACAATTGAAGGGGAGAGCTGTTGGATTAACGGAGCAGATATTATTCGCTTTTGATTCACATATTTGTTCGTTTATTTTTCTTTTTGATAATCTTGCAAATCCATCGATCAAAATGAGACTACAGCTGTCCCCTTTGATAGGAAATGAACTCTTCCTTCAAATTGCTATTTACGAAAGTCAGACGACAAGAGAGGCCTAGCAATAGCCAAAAGAATAATAGATCTTTCTCTAGAGGTGGACAGAAAAGCTTGAGCTACGTCGCGGATCCCTAGATCCGAGGATGCGATTCTCAGGAACAGTGAAAATGGATTTGATATGCAGCACGCTCTGCACGCTCCATAGAGCAGCGCAAGGACAACAATGGAACGCAACGGCCAGACAATGGCCAGACATCGTAAATTTCTAATTGAATACGTATTTGGCCAGAGTTCTGGTCCTGGTCCTGATCCTGGTCCCATTCCTTTGTGCACTTTTCACACGCAAAAGATGGCAGGACAATGGCGGGGATAGCCAAGTGGGAATCGAGGGTTTTTGTTTACCGATTTCTGCATTGTCCCGACTGCACTTCGGGGTTTTTCCAGAGAAAACGGCAACGCGTGTCATCGACAGAACGATTCGACGATCGATGATCTATAAATTTTCAAAGATCGAACAGAACAGAATACAATTTCGAGGGGGGAGATGTCAGAGACATCGGCCACTGAGAGACTGAGAGTCTCCCCCCATCAAATGTCTGGCTACTGACCCCGGGCCGGACATCCGTCCTGGCCAAGGATCTCTCTCTCTCTCTCCACAATTAAGTTTTGTTCAAGTTCTGCCGCTCGTTGAGCTCTGTGTGTGGGTTCGCTCGCCATTCATCAGACCATCAGACCAATACTCATCTTTATTCCCATCCTGACAATTCAATTATTCTGGCCGGAAACCATAGCCAGAAACCCAGACAGCGGACACCGGACAGCCGACAGCGGACAGCGCTTCCTTGGCCACTGCCTACTTATGCATTTTGGTTGGTTTCTTTGCTTCTCTGCTGTCCAGTTAATTGAGTTGTTCATTGCCTCGCTTTTATGCAATTCATGGTCGTCCTGCATTGTCCTGGGCCGCATATCCTGCTGCTGCAGGATCTGCAAGGACCACACACTCCACTGCACTGCCAAGATCCCGCTGAGCTGCTATTCCCATGGAAGTGAAGCAATACCAGTATAAAGTATTTCCCAGTTGCGTTGCAAGACGAGAGAAAAGAGAGAAAGGATATGCCACCCATAACCCATTATCCATTTCCCCACTAAATAGCCAATGGAAAAATATTTCTCTCTCCCCTCATTATACATATAAGACTACATGATTTCCCAATTATAGCACTCGGAGCACTCCCATCTGTAGTAATCATCTGCACCTCGTACTATCTGTAGTTTGCCTGCCGCTGGTCCCATCTATATGTATGTCCGTTTATCACTTTGTCGCTATATCTTGCTTCCATTAATCTGATCGATAAACGATAGTTCAGCGTTGTCGCACAAATTGTCAACACCATCGATAAGCGATAGCTTAAAGCCTCTCCTCTCCGACTCGAGCCAATCAAGCCTCTCTCTCCCTGTCCCTCGCTCTCGAAGCCTGCTGATCCATCGACCAGATTCAGGGACAAGGCCAGGACCAGAGAACCTCCCTGTCGTGCCGGGCTCGCATCAATTAAAGCCGCACCAATGTTTTCGCACCCGGTACGCAAATCGATTAATTCCGCGCCTAAATGCGATAAGACCACATCTCCGAGACCCCGGTCCCCAGTCACCAGTCACCAATCCCCAATCCCCAAGCGGTAGTCTTCCGTCCCCGTTGCCGTTGCTATTGCCGTAGCCCGTTCCCGGATCGGTTTCGGGTTCGGTGTTGGGTTCGCTTTTGGTTTGCACTTTTTGGACCCTGGCTGAGCAGTCAATATTTAACTTTGAACTAATTATTTCAATGGAAAGGCAAATAAGTTGATTTTGCTGTTCTTGGTTGCCTGCTCTTGGTTTAACTCCCCAGTCACCACTCCCTACACCCTATACGCTACACCCAACATTCTCCTGTCCAGCTCCTTTGGCATGTTTTTTTTAATTATAAGCAACACGCAGGCGGCCCCCAGATTTGGACTGGCCATCTCTCTGGCTCCAATTTCGAGTGCTCCATTCACTGGGCATGCGCGTGGCCACGTCCGCGTCCACAGCCTCTGTCGCGCAGTCGCAGTCTCAGCCCAAGACTTAGCTCTAACTCCATCCCAAAACCTCAAGCCCCTACCATACCGTCCCCGACCCCGACCCCGACCCCTACCCTGGCCACAACCAAGTCTTGGAGTTGATGCGCGCGCGATTTTTGCCACTTAATAGCGCTTAAACACGAACATTTTGAATTGTGTGGCAAGCCAAAGGAGACTGCTTGCCCCAGAAGCCCAGAAGGGAACGGAGCAAGGGAGAGAATCAAAGTGCAGCGCGTAATTGCGCGGCTCGATCCCAGCAACAGCAACAGCAGCAGCAGCAGGAGCAGCGGGATCGGAATCAGAGTAAGAATCGGGAGCATCCAAAAGAAACAAACAAACAAACAGCCCATTGGCCAGAAAGAGTCCAGCACAAATTGCGGTGTGAACCAGTAGGAATGCCATCAAGAAGATGCTAAACTAATGGACCATCGGGATACCCAGTGCTAAGAGGGGGACAGGACATCATCTGTCGGACAGACACAACAATCCAATATAGAGATGGCCGAATAGCACTCCAAATGGGAAATGATGCAAGCTATCGAATAAAATATTCAATAATATAGCACGTCAAGAAAATAAATATAAAAAATATATAGATAATATATAGCTCTAGGGAATCGATGGTAAGGGGAGAAGAAATCTTAAAGAAAGGTTTAATGGAACCCCAAACTGGCGAGACCCATCATTCCGCATCCCGAAAAAGAACTACAGGATATGAGTGACTTGAGCATTGCACATAAATTAATTTGTGTGCATAATGCGGCATAGAATCCTGCAACTGGGACGGCGACTGGGCCTCCCGATCCCAGCCTGTGCGTGGCTGCTGCGCATTCATCACCAGCGAATCGCATTTGTTTGCTGACAATGAATTGCACACAGACACACACACTCCCCATACGATCGAGAGGCAGAGGCAGTGGCAGTGGCAGTTGGCGGTGCAGACAGTCAGTGAATGGATCCAATCCAGGAGTCAAATTAAAATTCTTCTGGAGCCGCGCGCATAATTAAAAGTACCGAATGGCTAATGAAGTGGCCCAGCATTAGAAAAAGAATCGCCCTACCTACAGTAAATGAAAAGGGCCAAAGATACTCGTACTCGTACCTCCTGTCTGTCCTGCCATCCAATATATCAATGGTGGAAGTGACAAGAGCTCTCAGTCGCGTGGCTCCTCCTCGGAGCAGGAGGCTGAAACCAGTGCATGAGTGCAGGAGTGAAGCGCTGAGGACCGCTCTCTATATAATTGCCCATCATTATCGCTGATGAGCGAGCAACACATCGTGGAATGGAGCCACTTCCTCCTCAACACGTGCATCCAAATCAAATCGCCTCCAAATCAAACACACAGACAACCTCCACACACGACTCGCACTCTCTCCTCCTCCTCCTCCTTCGACCACAATTTGTGATGCCTCCAACCGATGCCAGACCAGACCAGACCAGCCAGATCCCCAGTCAAAATTGTGTTTAATGAGTGACTCTGGTTGGGATCCCAGAGACAGTGGGATAAGGGCCCGTTCGCTGCCTCTGAGGTAGCTTAGCCATTATTCAAGCTTTATTTATTTTGTGCCTCGACCAGCACCAGCAGCAGGCGTACCAGCAGCAGGCGCACCAGAGCCCGGACCAGAGCCAGGGCCAAATTAAAAGTTTTGTGCGCCCAAGTCAAAAGTGCAAATTTTCGCAGCCGCATCAGACGTCATATTAGCGAATCAACTGACAAAGCATATGAATATCAACAGCGTTTGAACAAGTGGATTAAGACCCGATCCCGCTTCAAGTTCAAGCGGCAGTCCAAGTCGGATTCCAGCCTCAGCCTCAGCCTCAGCCACAGACAGAGACTGAATCGACGGTGCAGACACAGGTCTTTTGGCTGCTGTTCTTTATAATTAAAACAGGAAAGGAAATTCCTCTACACCCAATACGAACGTTTTGATGCCCTGATGAAGGTTATCTTCAAAGAATGCGGGCTATCCAACATATCAAATAGAACATATTTGTTCAGGTTAGTGAATTCTCAGTCATTGTCATGAGTTTTTCATTAGGTTTTATCTTCAAAGAATCATTAACAAAAATTTTAGACCAAAAGGATTCACAGATCTTTCAATTCATTTGGTATCTTATCATACTCTCATCATTAAATAAAGACTGTTCTACAGAAACCGATTACAATCCCATACATATGTATATACATATGTATATGTCCAGCATACACTCCAAGCGAAGCGACTTCCATGGCAGGGTATTCCATTCAGATGCAGACAGCGACAAAGCCCCAATGTTGATCCGCATTTCCAGTTCCAAATCGAGTTTCATTTCGTTTCATTCATGGAGCCATGGGACTTCCACCATCCACCGTCCAACGTCCGGGACTCCTTGCATAAGCCGCTTAAGTTCTCCCAGCTACTCCCGATACTCTTTATTTTTATTATTATTTTTCTCTTCACATTTTTATCGTTTCGTGTCGTTTCGTTTCTTTGCTTTAGTTTGGCTGTACGAATATTTCTCTTTCTTTTTGACTAATGTGCAGCTTACACTTGACTGGCGCACAATCAACACCATCGGAGGAGCTGCAGAGCCTGGCCGAACTTTTGGATGGATGGCTGGAAGCCTTTCTGGTCGTCATCATCATCATCAGTGGCAATGGCAGTGGCAGTGGCAGTGTGAGTGTCCAGTGCCAGCCACTCATCACACTGCCACTCCAGAGAACTGAAGATAGATAGAAAGAGATATGGTGGAGAAAGGAGAACTGATCCCGATTACTCGTATTAGGGGAACGCGTTTGCCGCAGCGTAAAAATTTACAAATTTACTGATCCGTCTGTCGATAGGAACGGAACTGTTCTGATGCCAGTCACTCTCTGTCTGTCTGTCTGCTGTCTCTGGACGGGATGGGATGGGTTGGCAGGTCTTAGTCTTTTTGGCCGCAAATGTACCGTTTGTTTTATTTGCTTTTGCTACGCCCACCCCAGAGCCAGAACCAGATCCACATCCCCATCGCCATCCAAAATCGGAGGCAGACCCAGGTACAGGCCCAGAGGCAGGACCAGAACCAGAGGCAGATCTCGGGTATCAAGCTTCAGGCCTTTCGATTGACTAACGGCGCTTCAGATTTGCCATCAGCGCTTCCCTTTCCATGGAAGGCATTAAACCAAGAGCCAGAGGATGGCGCACTGGAGCTACCGTTTGGGCAACATGGGGAAGGAGTAGAACAGCGAACCTATCGAAGAGTTAATACGAAAAGGAATACGACGTATGCGAGGGAACAGAAGCCACAAGCTCATCTAGGATGGTGGCAAGTGGAGGCAGGCAATCATTGATCAGATCATTGGTATTAATATATTTAATTGAAATAATATTTCACTACACTACGATGATACCCAAAGAAGTCAAAGAATGTCCCTAGAGAAAGGAGAAGTTTGAATTTTAAGGAGTTCCCTCCACTCAGAGATACAAAGAGAGATGGTCCATTCGCATAATTCTGAGGACTTTCGTCAGAAATACAGAAATACGTGGAAATCTTCCATATACTGCTCGTACCATTACAATAATGATGTAATCAAACCGTTGCCTCTGGAGCAGCCATCAAGGGCTTCCTTCCATTCCATACCATATTCAAATTCGTTTGTGGCCAAACCGATTGAACCAATTTATATCCCATTAGCTAAATGACACTAAATGCTCCCCAGGGGTGCTGTTCGATTGGGAATTGGAGGATTTGAAACACTCGAATCTTTTGGGGGGCTGGGGAGAGAACAACCAAAAGAATTTTCAGCTCATAAATTAAAACATTAAAAGTCCAAGCTCATGGAGGGGGGATGGGGATGGGTATGGGAATGGGGATGGCGGAAGAAAGCCATTGCAACAAATGTAAATTGAAAAGTAGTTTCCTTTGGCTTTTGGTACCACAGCCTTTCTCTCACAGCCGGTGCAGGAGTTGGGCAAAGCCTCCTTAGGGTGGTTCGGGGGCTGGCTCAAACGTACTCAAACGACGGCACTTAGTAAAGTATTCGCCCGCAGTAACTATTTAAATTATGGCAAGGACCAGGTCTCAGGTCTCAGGACTCTGTCGCAAGCAACAGCAACAACACCAGCACCAGTTCCAGGGGCAATTACGGGCACCAGCATAAATGCGCAGCAGGGCAGGACCATGGGGGGGCATCACGGGAATGGAATGGAGTGGAGTGGACTGTAGTGGAGCGGTGGGGGCAGGCAGTCAAGAAAAGGTGGCGTCTCGTGAGGCACACGCAACGCGACGCGACGGCAGAAGCTGGCGGCGACGGCGACGCATCGCGACGTGGGCCGCATGCAAAGTGAAGTCGAGCGCAGAGATCACCGGCGCTACCCAATGAGTTATTAATATCGAGGGTAGGTTCGGTTTATGGGTCCTTTTTAATCAAATTTAAATATTCTATGTGTATAGGTGTTTGTATATCAAAGGTAATGTAATTTATTTCAAAGGTAATAATCAAAAGGTATTTATCACCTTCTTTTTAGTGTTCGCACAAGGTCAAACAATGCTGGGCACTTTAAAGTTCTTCGAACTGCTTGACAACTAGCCTTTAAGCTCCCACAACTGCTTCACAGCATACATTTAAGCTCAAGTACTGCTTGGAAAAGAATAAAACACTGCTTGCGGTATCCGTTGGTCGATCATTATACCACTGCTTACTTTCTGGATTTCTGATATTTTACTTTCATTTTTTTCTTTTTGCTTTTGTTTTTGCTTTTTTTGTTTTTGTTTTAATTTACCGGCAGTCGAGCAAATACGACAGCGTTGATGATCATGTTAATGAGGGGCAGGGCCCAGGCATGAGAGGCATCGGCATCAGGCTCGGGCTCAAGCTCGAGTTCGGGCTCGGGCTCGCGGCACCAGAAGATCGACGTTGCTGGTGCTGTTGCTGTCCCTGTCGCCGCGGCTGTCGCTGCTGGTGTTTGGTATCGTCGCTGCGGCTGTTCATATGCAAAACGTCAGCGTTGACGCAAAATCAAAAGATCACACAGGATCAATTACAACTAATGATATGGGAGCTGGATCTGTGGCCGCTGGATGGAGCAGCTTCTGGCAGGCAGCTTGACTTGGCTGCGTCAACAGTCTGACAGCTGAGATGACGTCGTCGTCGCCACATGCGGGACCCGGAGCCAATGCCAATGTCGACGTTGTCGTTGTCGATGCCAATGTCAGTGCCAGTGCCTGTGCTAACAAGTTGCACCACAGCTGAAATTGCCCAATTGATAATGATGGTGGAGACCTAAGCGGGCCCTTGGGAGAGTGGGAAAAGCAGTAGAATGGACAGAGAAGCGCAGGAGAACGGGAGAGTAAACGGAGTGGAGCAGAAGAGTCTGTGAGCGGAAAACGGATAGCGGTTGGGCTGTTTGCTCGATTTTGTAATAAGCAACTACTTTAATGTCGCTCTCTAGCGGTGCCTCACCCTATAGAAATGCATACACTTTCAACAGGAGAGCGTGTAAGGGAACGAAAAGGAGAACAGCTGAATGGGAGCAGGCAAACGGAGTTAGCGAAAGAGCGTGGCACAATAGAGAAGAGTTGAGGAGTGTGCGGTTGGAGCAGGAGAACTGTCGATCAGCAGCTGGGAGAGGTCTTCATCATGTCGCATCGTTGTCACCTCATGCCCGAAAATTGCCAGTCTGTCCCTTTCTCTCTTCCGCCTGCGGCATAATTAAACAAATTGTTCTTCGTGGATCTCCGTGGGTCGCCGTCATCCGTTTGATGTCGACGACGAGCGAACGAGCGGTCAATGATCTTGAACCGAGCATTTGGAATGGTGGCTGTCCCCATGGCCGGTGAAGAATCCAATCCCATTCCAATGACCAATGGGCAATGACCAATTCCCCATGGTCCAATTCAAGTTCAGCACTTGCACTTGAAAATGTACAAATTATTGACGGAAACTGGCTGCCAGTTATGTCATCAATGTGGCATTTGGCCACAATCAGGGGCAAGTTAAGTAATCAAAAGGCTTGATTGGAACCGCCGTTCAGATCGGGAGAGAGAGGGCACCATCACCCGAACAACGAGAAGCAGTAGATAAAGCATCAGATGAAGCAGTAAATGAAGCAGTTTTTTTTGTTCGTCACGATTGTCCGCCCCACTCTCCAAAGCATACATATGTACATATGTATGTATGTATTCAGACAGACAAAGCATCGCTGGTAATCTGTGTAGAGTTTTTTTGTAGCAAAAATGATAATAAATAAATATGCCGAAACACTAATAACACGCTTAAAAGATTGGCGCAAGTCTGGCGCTTCCTGTGGCCGTCTCCCCATCGACTGCTCCTCGACTCGTTCCTCCTGCATATCCGTCTCTGCTTCTGCTTCTGCTCTTGCTTTTGCTTGTTATACCCTCGAAATGGGTTATTATGATTCTCCCCCTACATTGTAAATGCAAAGAAGGAGATCCCCAAAAAGAAAAGAGTAAATATGTATGTATGTACATGCATATGTACATCAGTGGTCGGCAAGGCCCTTCTTATGTGCATAGAAGAGTGTGCTATTATCTATGCCATAGTTACCCAACTCAAATTTGGAGGCACCGTATTATATTGCTGCCCCAGTATCGATTGGGCTGGTAGGGTATCAAACGATTCGATCCCCCGAAGCTAGTCTTTCGCTTTTGCTGCGTTTGTGTTTGGTGTGTCGGATGCGATTTAATACAATAAAATATCACAATAGTCCTCAGGTCATTTAGTTAGACCTGCAGCTCTCCTCATCATGCACATACACACAGCCTATGGCGAAATCGCTCTCCCTCGCTCTGTATGTCTGTCCCTCTGTCTGTGTGTCCGGCAATATTGATGTTAACGGAAAGCGTCGTTTCTCTCTACATTCGCCTGTTTTTCTGTCTGTCTGTCTGTGCAGCACTTTGCTCCGTTGTCTGTCGCCGTCTCCGCGGACTGCATCTGTGTGGAGGCTGCAAAAATGTCATTAACTTCAATTTAGCCTGCAACACAGCCTCTATATTGTTTAAGGAATTCAAATCAATCTGTAAAAATAAATAGAAAATCATTTGCAAAAATTGTTAGTTGATTTTCTTTCCCAAATAAATTCTCCTTTATTTTTTCAATGCCTTCCATCAAATCGAATTTGACTGTTTTGCGTGGTGCCCGTCCTCTTCAAGCAGTTCACATGCGAGCAAGGCGGAGGGACCGGCCAGACCACGCCGCCACAGAGAGCATTGCAATATTCAAGTGCAACGTAATTGCTGCTGTTGTTGCTGTTATACCCTTGAAGAGGGTATATGCTTTTGATCAGATAATGTCAACGTTAAGAATGTGGCATATTCTGCATGTACATATGTATGTATGTCCCCAACTTGTCCCTAAATCTAGTAGCTCTATGACTGGAAGGCAATTTCTAATTTTGTTCAGTCAGACACCACTATGTCATACAATAATCTTATAGAAAAAAAAATTAATGTAAATAGTCAATATTGTAAATATTTGATGCCTGAAAATATGGTTGAGCTATTTCACGTAAGTGAAATAAAATCAAAGTCTGATGACTAGCATTTATTTTCGAGGGTATCAAGCTGTACGAGCATTGTAATGGATTTTTTGCTGTTGCTGTTGCTAGTGTAAATTTTATTGCATTTCAATTTGGCAACATACTCGTAAGAGTTTTCCCCCTTTCTTCAGATCTCACCGGAAAGCGAACTCATTTTTGTGATTTCCGCTCGTCAGTGTTCGTTCGGCGGGAGACACGAAAGGGGGGGTGGTGACTGGGGGGGAGGCCACTACTACATAGCTGTAAATTTCATAATACTCGTAAACAGAGAGCTGACGTCACCTTAGCGGCTTAGCGGAAAGAGAGATAGAGAGAGAGAGAGGGAGAGATGAAAAGAGATCGAGAGATTTTTGGGCATGAGTCCAACATGGATTATGCAAATTAGATAAAGAGATAAGCTGCGGGCACACGCTCTCGCTCCCGCACCAGCTCTTTCTCTATCGTATTTTCCCTTTCAATCTCTAACCTCTCCCTCTGTCCCGATCCCAGTCCCATTCCCATTACCAGGTCTTGGCACACGCGCACCTGTAGTAGAAGCAGCTGGAACCCAATGCAGAGGATGCACCAAGAATCGACGACGCGCTCAGTTGGGCAGGTGCAACCTTTACCGTTTTCCCCATCGCCAGTGGCAGTGGCAGTGGCAGAGGCGTTGGGGCGACACAGGACAGGACAGGCCAGGCCAGGACAGGCACGGCCAGGAGTCCTTCAAGAGGATCCTTTGTGTGTGCCCTTACAAAATGTTTTCATTCTGGGGAGCAGCTAAAAATGCACCTGGGGATGGGGATGGGGATGATGAGTTTCCTGCGTTTTCCTTAATACCTTAGGGTAGGATCTGGGCATATCCGACAGCTATTGAAGTTTGTTTCTGGCTTTGAAAGGCTCTCCTGACCATTAAATGTGCCTTAAATATTCCTCGAAATGTGATATGTAGATCATATTGAATAGTTTCTTACTGGGTATCATCCACGTTCCACCTTCCTGATCTCTGTCGCAATGTTTCCACTTCATCTGCTTCAAAAATTCAATAAATTTAAAATTTATGTTACAAAATATTTTCATTACATTGAGAGCGGGGGGCAGATCATAAAAGATCTCTATTCCCGCTGTGTCGATGACAATAATAACATCACGAGCAACAGCAGCAACAGCAACGACAATTTATGGGGGCAACCTCGACCCGGCCCGATCCCGAGTGCATTCTAGATTCTGGATTCTAATTAACCCAAAAGGTTGTCATGCGACGAGACCGATAGATACATAGATGCAGATAGATGTAGGTGTAGTTGGAGATGGAGAGTAGATAGCAAGTGGCAGCAGATAGCTGTTGCAGGTAGCATCCCCGTGGACTACTGTTCGGCAGGGCAGGGCCTGCAGGTGGCTCAGCGGACCGAACCATAGGTGGGCACCGATTGCGCCTCTTTTTGGTCGCGATCCACATTTGATTTATAAGAGCACAAGCAAGAGACATACATACATACGATTACGAGTATAAGACTAATATACGGGAGGAGGATGGAGGAGGAGAGGAGAGAGATAAAGAGTTCAATTTGTGGGCGTTTTATTATGCAATCAGTAGCCAAAATAGATTGAAATCTCAAGCGATCCATCTAGGATTTCACTTTCGCATCGTTGGTCGTTGGTCCTTGATCCCTGATCGTTTTGCTGCTTGTGTTGACATTTTCCACAGAACACAACACACAATCCGAAATTGATATGTTGACATTGATAGCCATGGGGGAGGGTCCACAAAATAGAAGGGGCCAAGATTCCTGGAAAGACTCTTAACCCAACGATTGAACCCGCTGTTGATAGCTCTCGATCGCTGTTTATCTCTGTTCGAGTAAGCAATTTGCGCCGGACCATAGGAACAGAAATATTCCCACACGCCGTACCCACCGTACCCGCCGTATCCACCGTACACCTGTGGCAAGTACCCTTTTTGCAGGCTGATTAATTGAGCTACCAGTGAGCAGTTACCACTTGTCATCATCTTGCCTGAATCCCTGAATGATCGCCGAATGATCAGTGCAAAAAAACCAGCAAGCGAGCAAGCAGAAGAAACACTCTCGCAGACGCCGCCCAAGGTGGTCCCGCAGGAAGACCGCAGCCAAATCAATTAGCCTAACAAGACAGCCGAAATGGGAATGTTATGGGACTCGGTGGTATGGTATGGGTATGGCATGGAATGGGGTTGAGTAGTCTCTGGATCAAGAAGGGAAGCTGCTTCTAACCCGCTACCGAAAACCACAAAGAGAATGAAGGATGATCGGAAGCCGGAGATCGGAGCTGGGACACACCACTACTACACTACCACACTACCACACCACCATCACCACTAGCAGCTTCAGTTCTTAAGCGACCCTGTGTGGTCTATGCCAATCATGCACTTTACGCGCTGCCTTCATTAGCCCCGTCCGAACAATCTTGGCCAGTTTATCGCACTCCGCTCTCCACACTCCACACTCTGTCTCGACCCTCGATACTTTGGCATTTCTCTGGCAGAACCCAAAATGGGTCCCCCATCCCATCCCAGTCCACGTCCAAGTCACAGTCGCAGCTTCAGATAGCGCCGAGCCGCACATCAAACGATGCAACCGAATGTGAATGCTAAAGCGAATGCGATCCAGTTGCCCAGAGAGGGCCATTATAAAACTGATTTGCGATGAGCTGCATTTGAATGCGGAATTTATGCGCCCGCCTTTAAGGTCCTAGAGAATGCTGCTGCCTCGCTCTCCCCAGAGAATGCAGGCAATGTCAGTCCGTGTCCCTGTCCGTGTCCGTGTCCGTCCGCAGTTCCGCAGTCGCTGTGTAACGAGCTGGCAAAATGACTTAATTAGTTTGCCTTTGCCCCGGACTCGCGCTCTTCTGGCTAAATGTTAACGAGTCGATGGAGACGTCGGCCCAAGACATAATATCTCACTCAGCATTAACAATTAAGTCGGGATTTGGGTGGATCAGCCAGCATACAGCCAGCCAGCCAGCAGCATGCTGGGCTCATCTTCAGAGCTAAGAGAGCTCTAGGACCAGGCAAAGGTCTCTCGGTCTCGGTCTGGATCTCAGTCTCAGCCTCGGTCTCAGAGGCTTATCTAAATAGGCGCGTCCCAAAGTACAAATGGTCAAGTGGATAGATAGCAGAAGTAAGGCAGAAGAGATATCTAGAGCTGGACGCCCTGGAGCCCTGGTCAGCCCGGTCAGTCCCGGTCAGTCCGGGGAGTCTAATTTGTGAACAGTTAAATAAACAAACATGCCAAAGGATCAGGAGCATCGTGAGAGCAGCAGCAGCGGGCACAGCAGCCAGTCCAAAGGACACTTGTCGGCGACGTCGGCAGCATCTAAAGCGGATTCCTGCTCTTTATGAAACAAGCCGACATTTGATAAGAACTCCTCTCCAGTCTCAAGTGTCGCCCTGTCCCATGAAACACGCGACAACCCACGGAGATAGACAGACAGCGAGAGAGAGAGAGAGAGAGAGGGAGAGATCGGAAGTGCTGTAATAATTCAAGTGATCGTAGAACGGCTCGCTCGGAACCTAATTCGGAAACGAAACCCAATCCAAGCAGCTGGAGTGCCCAAAGATGAGTCGAAAGTCCAGCCAAATGGAGAGCAAACAAAACAAATGTACATATACTCGTAGATATCCGATCCGAACCCTTAATGGCAGTGATCGTGATCGGCCTTAGAGATCGGTAGTGTAGTTCGTTCGCTTTCTTAATGGAAGTTGCCCGCTTAGTTTCCTTAATGGAATATTGATTCAAAACTAGTTCTACACTCAAAAGTAAATCGTTTAAGAAGTTTTCGCCAATTTATGACCCAACGAATGAATTACTCTATAGAAATCTCTCAAATTCTAAAAAGTAAAGATCTTTACAAGTAGAGTGGGCATATCAGGATCATGATCATGATCATGCTCATGTCTAGCTCCGTGAAGAAGTGTCGCCATGTGCGTGCTGCAAAAGGGTTGAAACACCTTTTCATCCATGATAATCCTTTCGCAGTTCTCAGAAGTGCCAGCCACACTAATCCAGCAAGGAAATTGCATAAAAAAACGAAGTGAAACAAAATCGCAACATTCGATCAAACATCACGCACTGACAAGGACAAGAACAGGGACAGGGACAGCAGAGAAATGGCGAGGCAGCTCCAAGAGAAGCAGGACGATCGAAGGTTTTCCCAGAGCAAACGTGAGAGAATCGACAATCTGCGATTTCTATGAGAGACCATTCCCAGAAGCCGGGACTGGGACTGCAGAGAGGATTGTTCCATTTTTGTGGCTTTGCTGCTGCTCGCCCAACAATACCAGAACCGAGCACAACAACTGGCAGGCAATCCATCGATGATATATCTTATTGACACAGGCTGACACTGCGCTCTCTGGTGAATGGTGAATGGTGGCATATTTGCGCAATATTCCTGAGCTGCAGCTAAGAAAATGTTTTGGCTGCTGCTCAAAAAGGATTAGGAAGGGGCCGCACCAGCAGCAGCAGCAGAACAGGGCTCCGCTCCTGTATAACACCAGCATAGACCCAAAGGCACAATTGCAAATAGGCCAAAACCCGGCAACAGCTACAGATACTCGGCTCATAGCTGCCAAGAGGAGAGGTAGGGTAAATAGTTCGGTTTGGTCGACCTGGTCATGCGCTACATCCTTCTGATTCGGATGGAATTCAAATAGAAGGCTATGATATTATATGAGACTATAAATAACGTAGATCCTGATGAACATGTTATTATATTATAAGTTGATCAGTATGATCTTCAGGATGACTATTTCTATATAAGGGTGTTAAAAATCATCATATTGAGTAACAATTTGATACTTAATATGAAATGCCAAAAGATCAGCCTATAGATAACTATGAAAGATATAATAATATCTATGAAGTTTCAGATATTATCATCTATAAGTCCATAAGGATCCCCTACCTAGTCCAAATTTTCGTAGCGCATCCACAAAAGTCGACCCGAACCGAACAAAAATGAAATAAAAACTCACTCGGACGCCGTGCGAATCAAGAACTGCGCAATCTTCGAGCAAGCGATGAACTCTCGTTATTTTCTACGAAATTTCCGTGAAAACTGCATAATGGCCAAGAATGGAAACCAAGAAAATTGTACAACAATGGACAATTTTTCACAATCTTTTCACGAGACCTGGGCCCTGGCTCTAGCTGCTGCACAAACACCCAGCATGTGGGCACATTCAGCCAAAGAGCTGCAACTACAGCTACAGCATCCATCTATCCCATCCCATACCATCCATAACACCATTCCTCGGGCAGAGTCAACAAAAATTGAGTAAGGAAAAAGCAAATATCACGAACTACTGTGAATCTGCAAGGACAAACAATGGCCTGGAATCCGGACAATAGATGGGGGTACATTTTTAATTGATCGAATATACAAACAAGTGCAAAAAAATGCACACGCAACAACAGGAGGCAGGACAACAGACAGGAGACAGAAGAAAACATACTGGAGTCTGCAATCTGGAGACCGGACACAGGCTGATGCACTGAATGGAAGAGACAATTGTTTAAACGGGGCGTTTGTCCTGTTCCCTATGGCAATGTTTGGGCATGTTTTGTGTAAACATCGTCCGTTCGATTCCATCGCCAGTCAGAGGAGTGATTCGATAGAGGAGTGCCCATGACATTGAATCGAGGCAGGACAAATGAAACTGCCACTGAACAGAGACTCCAATTGAATTCCATGAAATTGTCAACAAAAAGGCAACTTATGATCCATCACAGGGGTGGGAGGAGTACGGCAGAGGGTCAATAGTGCATCGAAAAAAACGAACTGTAGAATCGAACAACAGAACAAAGGTTATACCGGAATAAAACATAACTAATGGCAGAACTTTAGGTCTTAGGATCCTTATGGAGATATATATAATTTTTAAGTTTTAAATCTGAACAGGAATATGATTTGTTGTTATTGTATTCCAATAAAACGAAATTTAAATAAATAATAAAATAAACATTAGTTGCATTTAGGGTATAATTTCCCTCTATTTGAAATAAATACTTACTAATTTTGTGAATTATTTTGTAAGGTTCTATATTTTTCCATACAGTAAAATGCAAAATTTCATGAGAACTGAACTCTAGTTTGAATCTATCGTTCTTGTGCAGTAGCAGCTGCTGACTCACTTACCGGCTGCGTGCCGGCCTTAATCTAATCAACAAAGTCATAATTTGTCGTTGGGTTCTTAGACCAAAATGGGGAGTCGGAGGCCAAGACGCGGGCGGAGACTAGATACATTTGTATCTTATCGATAGGGAGCATGCTGCAGGCCGCATGCCAAAAGTGCTACAACAGCAATTACTGGTTAATGTCTGTCGAGCAATTTGAATTCCGTCGGTTCGGGGTCGGCATACTTCAGTCGATCTCTAATCCTTGAGCGGCAATTCACTTTTGACGCATTGGCCAGACTGAAAAGGAGTCTGCGACTCCGACTGCGACTGTGACTCGGGTCTGGGACTGGGTCTGAGCCTCAGCCTGAGCCTGAGCCTACTTCGAGGATCATTCAAGTGTATTTAAATCCTCATCGGAGCCAGGGACCTGAGATCCCTTTCCACTGTCTAACCGCAGCTTGGAGTGAAGGACAATGCGGGCGAATGGAGAAAAATTCAACGGCGCGTAAATGTTGTTCATCAATTCCCGAAAATCTTTTTGCCAATTTTCTGAATGCACTGAGGCATGGCCTTTTTTTTTGTTGTTGATTGTTGATTGAAATCGAGAGATCGAGAGTAGTGAAAGGCAAAGAGTTGAAGGGCAGGAAATCAACGCTTGACACAGAAATCAGGGAATCAACAAAGCCAGCAAAGTATTCCAATCAACCCGATATCGTCGAAAGAAATGCGGGGGATCCTTTTCGATCCTTTGAACAGAAAATTGAACGAAAAAAAAACTTACCCCATTGTGGCGAAAATAGTTATTGAAGCCCCTGCTGATGCTTAAACTGAATGAATTGCAGCCATTCGGGCCATTAGGGACTTCACATTAAGGGAGTTGCAGAGTCCTAAAAAGGGAATCCAGCCACCAAATCCCTTCCATTCATAAAGTTCTTCATACTTGTGTCTGTGACTATTAAGTGCTTAAATCAGAAGATCTTGGCATTAGTCTATCACAGAATATTACCTGGGATTTCACCAATGATTTGAAAAGATTCTAATGGAACACTCGTACTATTATGTGCTGGCATCCTGCTTATGGAATTGTTTGTCAAGTAAACCATAGCGAATTTACCTCGTTTAGGATACAACTAGTTTTAGGGTACAGCCTTGGAAAGCTTACGGATTTATTTCATCTGAGTTCCTTCGATATTTCTAAATTCGCAAGCTATTCCACTTTTTTTTACTTTTTCAGATCGCAATATCGAAGAAAATCTGTAAAAAGAGACAGCTGTATATAAACGACAATCTCGATGTCACCCTATTCGAGTTCAATCCACCCAAAATTCCCAAATTGAGATCCTCCAACTTTTCCCCTGCTAATTAAGATCCGTCAACAGCAGCCATCAGCCCTGACCGAACCGTACCTGGGAGGAGTACTATGCAAAGTGAGGCCAGGCCCCCGGCTCGGTCCGATCCGGTCCGGCTCCCGTCCGTCCGACTTCGAATAGATACACGAGGCGTAATGCAACCAGTTCATTCAACACCTGCGAGCGGCGCGACTTCAAAACGCGCAGCGCGTGCGTCCAGGGGTAGGACAGGGGACAGCGGATAGCGGTTAGCGGATAGGGAAAAGTTGGTAGGGGACTGTAGGGGACACGGGTAGTGGTAGTGGCAGCGGTAGCGGTAGGGCAACCGGACAGGCTAGGGGACACGCGTAGAGTCATTGATTGGACTCGTATTGGGTCCGACAGCTCATTAATATGCCGGGTAAGCCCGACTGGGCAAGGTCACGGTGTTCTACAAATTCAATTAAACGTGGAACTTGCTCCTGAATACCCTTCTCTCCCTGGCAGAAGCATGAATCGCTTTCCACTATCCCTTCTTAAGGGCCGGCTAAACACTTGAAGATTTTTGTGATCATTGGGTGGGTTTTAATATTGTTAAACAGGCAAATAAAAGAGGCAGACAGCGATTTGAAAGACAGGACATATGTACATATGTAGAATGATTTCGCAATTGTAGGAATTTTAGTTATGGTCAGTGATCTGATTCTAGAATTTTTGTGCAATATTTAGCATTTGATTGGACGTAACATAGGGCCACAGCAAACGACAAAATATTTCTACGATTTTTTTGAAAGTGGCGTTTTCCAGTCAGGCACTAGGGGGCAGCCCTTGCTCACTCGCTTCACTGGACCACGCCGATATATCGCGCTATGAGTAAAACATCAGCCGACTTGGTAGCAGCCTTGTGGACCTTTTCTTCTATTTACTTCTTTAATTCATATGAAGACAACATTTCTTTGTACAATAGTCTGGAAGTAATCTGCAAGGACTCTCTAAGAGAATTCTGAACTCAAACGGTTTTATCCAAAAAAAAGTGTTTCCGGAATAGGGTCTACATACATAGAACACTTCGTCTAAGACTTCTGAACGATGAAGGTGCAATATTTCTAGATCGTATTATTATTTCCTATATTATGTATTAATATTTCTTGGTGTGTCAAATAGCTGGTCAAAAAAATACAACCTTTTTCAAGGGTATCGCATTTTTAATTTATATTTTTGTTGTTGTGAAATTTTGCGTCATTCTTTCCCCCTTTTCGGTTTTCGGTGGATTGTAGTTTTTGCTTTAATTATGGTGAGCGACAGGACCAGAGGACCAGGACCAGGAACAGGATCAACTTTTGGCGGAGCGTGCAAGGGGAATTTGCATAATTTGCATTACCGCCGACTGAATCCTTTGTGAAGGACCCTTGCGCGCGCGCGTGCGCACCCCGCTGCTGACTCGCACTCGCTTTCCCTCCACCTCCGCCCCTTCCGCCCTCGAGGGCAACAAGTTTTCAAAGCACTCTCCCCTTTTTCAAAGCGGAATGTAATCAGTTATTCAAATAGATTTCATTTCATACCCGATTGTTCGCGCATTAATTTCGCCCATTGTGCGTTTCTGTTGGTGCGGTGCTATGGCGATGCCCATTCCGATTGCGATTCCGACTCCTATGTGTGCGCCCAATCCTGTTGCCATTGTGCACTCACCCTCGGCCTAATCGCCATCGGAATGATCATCAAAGGATTGCACAAGTAACAGACCTATAGAATCAGTACATCGGCTGATGAGAGGGTTGATCAATGACTCGGGTCTCGGTCCTCGGCCTCAACATTGCGATGCTCTACAGGGGACGTTCCAAAATTATGGCAGATATCCCCGGCGGGTGCATATTGTATCCATAAAACAATCTTTGATATATCACATACAATATACAGAACAGTCCAAAATATGTATGTAATAATGCTTCAGCCAAAGAATGGACTTAAAACTACATAAAGATTATCAGGAGACCATTCTCGTTGATCCCCATTCCAGAGAAGCCATGAAAAAGTTTAACGATTTCCCACTCTCCATTTTAACCATTCATCTCTGGAATATTCCTAAAACATTACCAAAAACTAAGAGAAACAAACACCAAATAAGACAACCTATGAAATGGACATAAAACCTTGGAACACCTCGCTCGTCGTTAAACTTCTACAGCCATAAAACAACACTGGAAACGGAACGGAACCGAATGGAATGGAAATGATATATTGATTCGAGTGTGTGAGCAGCTCCTCCTCCACTCCGCCTGGACAGCTTTTGGTAGCTAGCTGAAAAGTTACCGAACTCTAACGATCGGAGTAGATCCCAAAAGCAAACAATTGTTTGGCCAGGCACCCCCAGGCACTGGTAATCCTGTTGGAACTTAATGGGCAGAGCGCGTAGGCTGCCAGGACCTGGGCCTGGACAATGCTATTGACAGAATGCCAAATGCCAGGAGCCACAGCAATAATAACCTTATACGTGCATAGGGGTTGATCTGATAGATGTCCACAGTGGGTAAGACAGAGAGAGGGAGTGCGAGTGAGAGTGAGAGAAGGATAGACCTACATATATAGGGGGAGAATTGCTGAGCGATTGCTGCAGCAGGAGCAGATGTTTTTCGCGGCTGGTGATGCGGATGATGACGATGACGCTGGCGATCAGCGACCCCAGCACGGGACACCGACAGGACAACAACAAAGGACATTAGAGAAGCAGAGAAAACGGGTGCGACAGAGAAAAGGATAGTGAAGGAGATCCCCGAACCGGTCGCAGTCCTTTAGGCATTTTATTTCATTTTCCGTTTACCAATTTAATTATATCCTTTCAAAGGGCATTTCGATTTTTCCCGGCTCTTTGCAATACTTAAAAAAGGTATCTATATAAGCGAGTGAGCCGGAGGTTGGCGCGAGCGAATGAAGCGAGTGTGCAGGGGACCTGTCCTCCAGTGTCTGGAATATTCGTTTTAGGAGCAAAAGCCCATTCGATATACAAGAGTACTGTAACGCTATTCCCTCCGTTTCGGATATCTCCACAAAATTTTCATTTTTCTACTGTCACTATGGATCGTAAAGGGTATCTAAAAAGTCGGTTTCTAAAAAAACCTTTTTTTTTGTTTTTTTTTTATTTTTGTTTTTTTTTTACCATTTGTGCCTCAAGCGATATATATTCCGGATTGGGCCCGAAGTGAAGGTAGCGGGCTTGGGAGTAGGTGAGGAGGAGGAAGTAGAGGGTGGGGAGTAGCAGGAGGGTGAGGGTGAGGGCCATGGATAATTTATTGTTGCTGTGCCAACCCCTAAAAAGCGCGTCCTGATCCAAGGATACGCATAGTCATGGTCCCAGGTACACCCGAACATTGTTCCAAACGCCAATGCCTTTGCATACCTCACACCAATTCAATCTCTCTCTCTCTCTCTCTCTCTGTCTTTGTCTCTATCGCTCTTTCTTTCTCTCTCCCTCTTGGGCTCTCTTTGCCGGGGCACGTGCGTGATCGCACGATCGCACCCCAAAACCTTTTTGAGAGTGCTCGAATTTGTAGGGAAATTTTCAATTTCGCTTTTCAGTCCGCTCGCTGCTCAAGGCCTGTCCATTGTTCCACATCCAGAGCGCAGCGACTGGACGATGGCACTGGGAAGGAACGGGACAGGGACAGGGAATGGGACCGGGACCGGGAACGGGACTGCGCCACTCCACTTCACGATCGCACACGTTTGGCACATGCCACACAGCCAACGCCGCACAGTTTTCCCAAAAGGGAATGGAAAGCAGTCCCAGACACCAGGAACCAGACGAGGGCTGGCCTGCCCAAAAGTATGCTTCGATTATGACCGATCCTCACCTGAATTAGAATAAAGGAATCAGCATAGATAGCTCCCACAAGCGATCGTCTAGGCACGTCTCCAAAAATGATTATGATTGAAATATCTGAAATCAATCTAATATCTCATGATTACTTCAATCTGATTGAAGAAATCCGTGTAAAGACAATTGCCTTCAAGTCTCCTTTCCAGTTCCTTTGGGACTAAATACGAGTACTTGCTCGCAACGACAGAGCCTCTGGATGAATCACATGAATTTTGATTTTACCCCACGTAAAGTTCTTCCACTTGGTCCTGACACTTTACGTCTGAGCTGCTGGTTGATCCCCGAAGTTATTTCGAGCAAGGACTTGCACTGAGAAAGGGAAGGGACTTCCGCCTCAAGTTTCCTTGGCCTGACGGCGCACTCATAAATTCATGTTCCTGAGACTCCAGAGCAATCAAAAACTCTCAAAAAAAAAACACAACATAAAGGAAAAGAAAAGAGGAATAGAAAAAGGCGATTTATGTACGCACAACTGCACACAGATGCCAAAGGCAAATGAATGAAAAACAGGAGGAGGATCGGATGGTATGGGGATGGGTTTATGTTCGGTAACGATCGCTACCGAGCGCGGCACTTGAGTCGACGACAAGTACCAGCCACGCTGCGCACTACAGACAGGCATGAGGGGATTCGGGACTCGGGACTTGGGACACACTCATTCACTCGGCGCCTTCCTCCGATTACACGAACTAAAGCTAATTTGATGCCAAAAGGGGATCAAAGTCAAAGTGCTGTGAATGCTTTGCCTGATTGATTTACGATTGCGAGTGTGAACCCAGAAAGGGAGAGAAATGAAGACAGAATCCCCCTTAGAATCTGTGATGGTCTGAGTCCTGTTTACTCACTGCTTTCACTCCCATTTCACAAAATTTCACTCATCATCTATATTCATATTTCCTTGGGACTGGGAATGGGAATGGGACTAGGACTGTGCCTTTTCCCATTCATTCGTTTATTTCGATTCATTCGACTCTGCTCACTCTCCACTGTCTGTGTGGTTCCCATTGAAATCGATGCGTTTTCGTTTCGACCCGCCCGAATGCAAATAACTGCAGATCCGAATTGAATCCCAAGATCGAAATTACTTTTTGTTTGCCCAAATTGTTGTATTTTCTCAAGCCGCCAAAGATGAAAGTCAAAACGGACTGAATGAATGGTGGAATAGTCCCTGGACAGGATGTGTGCCTCACCCATGACTTACTTTCAGAATAATTGTGTGATCAAAATGGGACGAGGCATAGGAATTGATAAACATTTACATATGTAGTTTATCCAATATTTTAAACCTATAATATATGTATGTATATGTATAGGTATCTATGCTTTTTTCTCTCTGTGTATGATATATACTCAAATTGAGAACTTGCCAGATTTCGCTCTGTGTTTCCTTCTCTGCAGTTCGTTTTGGGAGTCAGATCGAGAGAGAGAAGGAGAGAGAGAGAGAGAGTTGTGATGCATTAATGAGACTTTCAACCCCCTGAAGGCGAAGGCCTGCCAGAAATCAGACAAATTATAATTCCATAGAGGGTTGCACATAGAGGGGCCCGAATAAAAAATTATACAATATTATTTATTTATGACTATTATTCTTCTTTTTATTATAATTGCAGCGACACAAAGCTCTCTTATATGTACATACATACATATGTATGTATGTATATTGTTCAGGCATTCAGGCAGTATAAATGTATATATAGGGTATGGGCTTGGCGGGCATCTCTAGCGTGTCGTGTCGTCAAAGTGGATGGAACCAAGTCAAAGCGTCCTCATCGAAACAACAATGCTGGCGCAAGGGATCGAGGATCGAAGGAGCCAAGGACTATGCGGTGTACGCACACAACTGTTGACTCTGGTGCGCAGGAACCAGCAGCAGCAGAAACAAGGATCAACCAGTCGATCCATCCAGGCGAAACCGGTAGTCAGAGTCCTCTGCCGCTGCCTCCTGATCCTCCTCAAGTCGTTTCCTTGAACTTTTCAAGTGAACTCAAGTTTATAAATTGTGTAGCAAGTACACACACATTCAGAATACAGCAGCAAAGAGAGTGAAAGAGAGAGAGACAGAGCGAGAGCTAAGGATACTCGTCAGGATCAGGTCTATAAGCAACTACCTGGCCCAACCGACGAAAACAACAACAACCAAAAAAACACCCAAAGAAAAAGTTTTTCAGCAGCAGCCGACAAAAAAACAAAATTTTGTACTGCAATCGATCCACTCCCTGCACTCCCTGGCCAACAAACTAGTTTCAGAGACACAGACTTAAGCTTCGAGATCGAGCCGAAAAACCAACCGAAAATTATTTTCCCACCAGACAGACAGACAACAAACTAATTGCCCCACGGCCCGAACTCGGAACTCGGAACTCAAACTGAAGCTGAAGCTAATAGTGGAACTCCTCATAGACCACACATCACATGCCGAAAGGAAGCTATGGAATGTGGGCTGTTGATGGGAAGATGGTTTTCGTGCTTACCCCTAGACTCTTTCGGATCTTGTCAATTTTAATTAGGATTTATGGCCATACAAATTTGCCATCTCTCGGACCACTCTCTCTCTCTCTCTCTCCTTTGATTTCCCTTAATTAGCTCGACAATTGGCAAATGATTTTGCACAATGCCCTGCTCTACCCTGCCTTGCCCTGCCCTGCCCTGCGATGATTAGCCAGAGATGCAAGCCCTCATTTTCGTCCCGCTTCTAGAGAAATTGAGGGTCTCTCTTACAGACAATTTTCTTGAGATTCTCATGGGAGTAAGCGTGAAAATCTTGTCCACATGATTTAGTGGAAAGTTAGGTGAAAGTGACATTTCTTTGATTTCATTTGATGTATGGGTTTGATTATATTTTATTGCCAAAACTTTCTTGGATTTAGGGGTTTGCCGAACGCTCTTTTGGAGAAAAGACATTCATAGACACAAGATGTTCATATAGAAATTTATTTTGTATTTGAATATTCTTTGAAGCAACGTTTATAAATAAAAATGTAGATATGTAGATACTTTTCCAGTAATTGTCGAATATTTAATATTTCCGAATCGCTTCCTTGGCAGCGTTTAAGGGGTTCTTAGCACTGTGGAGTTTCGATTTAGAATCGATTTACGATCATCAAGAGCTTCAATTCAAAGGTTGAACTTTTCGGGATATATTCTGGATAATTCTGCGATTCTCAAAATCGAATTTTCCAGAGCGACTTTTGTTGTGTTCAATGTGTCAATGTTGCAACCAGGTGATCTATGGGCCTGTGTCTACGTGCGTGCTTGTGTGGGAATTTAAGGTGGTGATTGCGCCCTGCCCCGCCTCTGGTGGGCTGTGGTGTTCAGGTACGCGACCAGGGCTGCCAAAGCAGCTTTGCTGGTCTATAGTATACGGTTTATTATGTGTATATATGTATATCGAGGGGCGGTATATACAGTCTGCCTCATAGGGAGCACATAAAGAGAGAGGAGAGAGAGAGCAGGAGAGCGGTGCTGAGAGGAGCTCTGAAGTTGGGCAACGCTCCTGTGGAAACCACCCTTGTCCAGGTGGAGTGGAATGGTTTCTGCAGGGGCTCGAAACATCGATCAGATGTTAGTTTTCCCAAAAGCCTGAGGTGAGCCCCTTTATCTGTGTGCACACACAGTGGTGTGCGTGTGAGTGTGCGTGTTCGTGTGCGAGTGTGAGTGTGGATCAAGGGAAGGACACCCTACCCTATAAGGGATCTACGAGTGTGGCTACGAGCAGGGGATGAAAAGTCATACCTCTGGCATGAGTGAGAGAGAGCTGCCGCTTGTTGGCTGTTGTTTTCATTTCATTATGTTTTACATAAGCGAGTGGCTGCTGGGATGGGGGAAGGACATGAGGTGTGCGAGGTATGCGAGGGATACGAGGGACACGACACACGAAGGATACGTTATATTTTTGCTGTGGCATTGCTCTGGCATTGTGTGTGCGCGCCATCAGTCAGTCAACGAAGTCATTTCCGCTGGCAGCGCAGCGCAGCTCAGCTCAGCTCAGCCAACGCCGGCGTTCCGTTCCGTTCAGTTCCGTGACAATTCAGTTTTTGGAGTTGTGCCGCCAGATATCGGGGCACGCGACACAGAACGCTACCAGCTGTCCTGACGCAAGGACACACCATTCTAGCACCGCACCGCACGACAACGACTACGGCAACGACTACGAGCAGGAGTACTAGCACGAGCCAGGAGCCAAGGAGCCAAGGAGCAGGAGCACCACCACTAGCACCAGCCAAAGGAACCTCCACTCAAACCCCCAAAACCAGCCAAAAAGGTAATAATACCACTGCTCCAAATGGCTGCCCTCAGCTTCAGCCCCTCACCGCCGCCGCAGACACCAGCCAAGTCCACAGCCGCCACAGCCTCGTCCGCCTCCAAGGAGAACAGCATCCAGCCACTGGGCTCCAGCAAGCCATTCGGCAAGATCACCGTCCACAATGTGCTCAGTGAGAGCGGGGCCAATGCCCTGCAGCAGCACATTGCCAACCAGAACACGATCATCCGCAAGATCCGCGACTTTGGAATGCTTGGAGCGGTCCAGAGTGCCGCCGCCTCCGCCACCACCAATTCGGGAACATTGGGCCAACGCAAGCGGCCTCTAGGCGAGTCCAAACAGAACAGCCAGAACTCCCAGAACTCCCAGAACAGTTTGAACAGTCTGATCACCCCGAGCAAACCTCCGGCAGCGGGCAGTGCCAAGCGGAGCAAGCTGAGCAAGAAAAGCCAGGAGAAGGCGGCGAAGACGGCGAGCAGCCACCCACCAGCCACGGCCATGGCCAAGTCCAAGCAGGAACCCACTGTTGCGTCTGCGTCTCCGTCCCTGGAGCTGGACGCCAAGGTGGCGGGCACGCCCGGCCGCAAGGGTCTGCCGATGCCACAGGCGGTGGCGCGTCGCAATGCGCGGGAACGTAACCGCGTCAAGCAGGTCAACAATGGATTCGCTTTGCTGCGGGAGCGCATACCCGAGGAGGTATCCGAGGCTTTCGAGGCCCAGGGCGCTGGACGGGGGGCCAGCAAGAAGCTGTCCAAGGTGGAGACACTGCGCATGGCCGTGGAGTACATCCGGAGTCTGGAGAAGCTACTGGGCTTCGATTTCCCGCCACTGGGCTGTCACGCCAACAGCTCGAGCAGCGGCGACGACAGCTTCATGTTCATCAAGGATGAGTTTGATGGCCTGGACGAGCACTTTGACGATTCCCTGAGCAACTACGAAATGGAGGAGACGGGCGCAGGAACGGGAGCTGCCAGCCAGAAGGCAGAGCAGGCAGAACACCCACCACAGGACAACAACACGGACCTGCTTCCCAGTCTAACGACACTGAACGGACTGCAGTACTTGCGGATACCGGGGACCAACACCTACCAGCTGGTGACCCCGGACATGCTGGGCAGCAGCTCCAGCCTGGACGAGGAGCAGTTCAGTACCTTAATTGACACAAATTGCCTGAGCAGCAGTGCCAGTCCCGATCTCGATCGCCCTGCTGCCATGGCACTGCCTGCAATTGCAGCTGCCCAAAGCGGTTCGACCTTATCGCGATCGCCCGTGCCACCATCACCAGCAGCAGCAGCAGCGGCAGCAGCAGCAGCAGCGGCAGCAGCAGCGGCAGAGGCAGCGACAGGGGCAGCCACAAGCACAAGCAGTCCCTGCACATCCCCAATACAGCGAGGCAGTTCATCAATGCCTCAACCACCGAACTGCAGCAATGCGGCCGAGACAGTTTTGGTTTCACCTGTCGCCGTTGCTAATGAACTCCTGTTGCAGGCGTGTGCCGCCCAGCTGCAGCAGCAACTGATCAAACAGGAATACGCCAACAGCAGGGCCAACACCAGTGCGAATACCAATACCAATACCAACGCCAATGCCAATGCCAATGGAAGTTCTCCGACATCATCCCTGAACTATTCACAGGATCAGGCCCAAATGCTGTGCTCCCCCCTCCTGCCCGCCTTCTACGACCAGGAGCCCGTCAGCTTCTATGACAATGTGGTGGTGGGGCTGCCCAGTTTCAAGAAGGAATTCAACGAGATGCTCCACCAGGATCAGGCGGGGGCCACGGCAGTGGGTTCAGTCGGATCAGTAGGAGTCGGGGGCTGTCTATCCGATGAGAGCATGATCGATGCCATCGACTGGTGGGAGGCGCACACACCCAAATCGGAGACGGGACCGGCATCCAACTCCAACGACACATCAGCAGTGCTCATGTGATCGATATATACGTATCTGCAACTGCAACTGCATCTGCATCTGTATAGTTATAGCGGAATTATGTACGTTTTTTTTATACGTGTTTCTCCTGCGGATCCTTGACTGAGTCATTTTGTACATACATACATACATATATATATATATATAGATATATATGTAGAAGAAAGGGAGACGAGAAGAGATCCGGAGAGAATGAGTTGCCTGGCACTTGGTATACTTAGTCATCTAGTGATATAAACCAAAACAACTAACCAAATCTTCCTCCCATTAGCCTCCACACAAGCCCTCCTCCCCACCCCATTCACAAGCCCAGCCCGCGCGCAATAGTTAAACCTAAATGAAGGACATAGCCTCCTTTATTTGGGATTCCTAGAGCTAAGATCTTTATTTTGTATTCTTCTTTTTTTTTTGCCTGTTTAGTTCGATAAGCATAATTTTTTTCATAGATCTAATTGAATGCCTCTAAATGTTGAATTGATAAGTGAAGGTATACTATACACACACACACACACACACACACATATGTACATACATGAAATGCAAATATAATATCAAATATCAAATGAAAATCAAATCTCAATTATTGATGAAAGTCCAAATTAGAGAAGAAAACATTACAATTACATTACATTTATTTCAACGATTAATAGGGAATCCAATGTGTTTATGGGATACACTTTAGACATTAAAGAACTTTAGTCATCTTTGGGGGAATATAGAATATAGTTTAGTGACTGTCTGAGATCTATTACAGAGAAAATATTTGAAGACAGCAATCGATTTTAAGCATTCAAGAGGGAATACAATTCCGATACCAAGCTGATCAAAGAGCACTTCCTGATCCAGCGCTGATCCTGCAAAACAGATCAGATGTCTAACAGCTTACGGTTCCTATAAAATGTCCCTCCTAATGGCGGCCCAACATGCACAGTCATCGCCGGGGACCGTCTGGCACGGAATCGGATTCGGAGTCTGACCCATCCCGTCGCACAGTGAGAAAAAGAAAAGAGTGGAATGGAATGGAATCAGCATATCATGTTCATTTTCATAAGCGACCAAGCATGCAAGGACCCAGCGCTCGATGGATAGATAGAGATAGACAGATATATACACATACGTACATGCTGAAGGAGAGCGAAAAAGATAGAGATACATTTGCATATCAGAGAGGGAGGCAGACAGGGAGGCAGACTGGCAGGCAGGCGCTATACCATGAGCTGGTAAGGCACTGCGCTTGAGTGCGCCGCTTACTTGATATTCAAATGAGTCTCATGTCCTGCCATGTCCTGATAAATGACAGTGGCATATGCCCACAGAGACCGGCCGTAACCCACTAGGGACTGCAACGTGGGAATGGAAAATGAAATGGTGAATGGTGACTGGGAAATGCGGAAATTCGTAGGCATATTCTGCCTGCAAGTGTTCGGGATTCGTTTCGTAACGGTCCAAATTAAACATGCGCCTAATGACAGTGTAATTAAAAATGCAGTTACCTCAGGGACTGCATATTGATGAGGGATCTCTGATCTGGCACAAAGGCAACCGCAAAGGTCGATCAAATTTTTTGAGGTATTCCCATCAAAATGAAGATCTTGCTTGCACTTGGGATTTGCATAGCCTCTTAATACTCCTAAAGGAGATTTTTTTGGTGAAATGATTGACAGATTTAGGCTTAGGGTAAAGATGAAAGCCAAGATCTTGTATGTTGTTCAATTTGTGGGTAAATCTGTTAGGCCTTCTTGGTTTCTAAATAGTTTTCCATCGATAGATTGACCGATAATTCCTCTACTTCTTCATGGATATTCCATTGCATTCGTTAAACTTTTCTGGAATGATCTGCCCATCTTTTCAAAATGAGGATCATCGGAACACCTACAAAGACTCTATAGCATGCCTTTGGAATACTTTTGAGATTATTCAGATCCATCTTGGACAATTATATAATTATTTATTATAAGTTATTGCAAAAATATGCATTCACTCGCATATCTTGGAAGACTGATCGCAGCAGGAAGATCCCTTAGCTGAAAAAAATCTCACCCCAACCCCCACCCCACCCGTAAATCCCTACGAAATTCTCACCCTCATCCTGACTTGGCGCTAGACACTCGGCTAATTGTATGCAGTCGGCATTGTCCTGTGCCTCAGTGTCTCCTGCTCCGCCTCATCTTTCGGACAGCTGCCAGGACTCGGGGCACAAAAACGAGAGAAAATAAACAGAAAAAAACCCGCCAATCCAAAGGATAAATGATGCAAAATTATCCAAGACGAACCCCACACAAGCACACATACACGCACGCACTCGTCTTACGGGAAAACAATGAGGAAAATCAATTGAAAATCGTTTGCCCATAAAGATACCCAAGGCCCAGGGCCCAAGGCGATGCCCAAGAAGCAACCTTCTTGGCCTGTGCTCAACATGGAATGATGGAATGGGGGGGGAACGACGCAAGCCGTGCATCTGCATCTGCAGTTCCCAAACCGATCTTGTACCGTTCGGATTCGATTCGATCAGACCTTCCTTGGGTAATAGGAGTGTGGGTTTCTCTATACTACATATGTGTGTGTGTGTGTGTGTATGTATGTCTGTGTGGGTTAGCTGAGGATCAGTCCTGTGCGCCTACAACCCCCTCGAGTGTCCCATTAATGGCATCTACCACAGTTTCCAGTTTCCCGTTTCCAGTTGCCAGCCAGCCAGTATTCCCTATCCCCTGTCCCCTGTCCCCTGTCCCCGGATCCCAGCCAGGTGTGTTTGCCCAGGCTCGTTCTCTCGTTCTCGATATACATTTTCCTTTCGTCTCCTTCAACTTTTCCTTTGTGGGTGCCCTGTCCTGGCGATAACTGTTCGCCGATCTGCCGTTAGCAGTGAAAATCTGCTCTTAGCTCCGTTCTGCACCGTTATGATTATTAAATATTGGTCTCAGGTAATGCGACACCCCCTGCCACTGCCACTGCCACAGCCACTCTCTCCCTCTGTCTCTCTATCGTACACCTTCGATTTTGTTTCTCGTATTTCAATTTTCCATTCGATTCCCAAAATCAATTTCAAACTCCGTTAGTTGGGCCTCTTTCTTTTTTGTTTTGGTTTTTTTGTGAATGGGAAAAGGCTTAGGACTGATGAACGCTCTGTTGCTCCTGCTCACCCCTACCCCTACCCGTAGCCGTAGCCATAGCCGTACCCCTATCTCTACCTCATTCCCTATCGGAACTCGTGTCCTTCGCAGCCCAGATTCGGTTACAGAGCTCTGGGTGCTGGGGCTCCTCTGTGCTCTGCTTTTGATTTTTCCCGTATGGCAAGTACAGTTATGCGATCGGTTCACGCCCCCGGGTCAGAGTCGGAGCCGCACATGTCACCATTGAATATTCATAAATCATTTTGTGTAATAACTCATTATTATCATGCCCCACCCCCATCTCCACCCCCCATCCACCGGGGATACGAGCCGTTCCCGTTCCTGTTGCCTTTGCCGTTTGCCGATCCCGCTCTTGATCTGTGCTCATTTAGCGTGTGCGCATGCGCATGCCCCTGAGTTGATTGGGTTCCATTCCGTTTCCCTCCTGTCACCGGCTCGGGGCGTATTACATTACCATTGCCAGACTCACAGCCGCAGCCACAGCCAGAGCCTCAGCCAGAGCCAAAACCCATACCCAAAGCCAGGTGCTACACACAGATCGAGCTGGGGCAAGCACGCGCTGGCCTGCCTGACATTTCGATTGTAATTATGACAGATAACAAGTACTTGTGGGTACTTAGGGGCATGGATTAGGTGATATATTGCTGAATAAATCCGTAGATCATTAATAAGGGCTCAATTTGAAGAATTTCTAATATTTGTAAGAGATCTAATATTCTACATTTATATATATATTAAGATATAATTGAGAATTGTTGTGAAAAGAACAAATCCACCATGTATTGGGGGATATATAGTTAATATACAGTGGTAGACAGTGAAATGTGGATACTCATGTTAACTAATTTTAAGCCGATGGTGCCTCGATTCGAAGCCTTAAAGGTCAGTGGGGAAACATTTTTATAATTATTAATAATTAACTCACTGAATGTTTTGAATGGATCTGAGATAGACCCGTTTGGTTGGGAAAGTATATCGAATGATCGCTGGTAAGTCGGAGAACGCTATAAAAATGAATGTCCAAATGAATGTCCACATTGCACTGTCCGCTACTGTATTATGCATATGTGAGCTTAAGATTTATGTAATCTATATAAGATACTTTGTACGTATGTATCTCTCTCTTGGTAGGTCTCTCGAGAAAAGGTAGCACTTGTCATGAGAGATGGAGAAAACATGAGAGAGAGAGGAGAACCACGATAGTTAGTTATGTTCTAATGTTAATGGTAACTTATGGATCATTGTATCAGTATAGTGTAAGAGATGTACATATGTGTAAGAGATCTCATCTCCGCTTATGACTAAAGCAACCTCTGATCTAGAAATCTAGCATGTATATTAAAGTTGATTGATGCATTGATTGGTTTACTCACTGAACAGAGAGCTATCTGAGGAGGAACCTGGCTCATAGATCTCGTGAAGCTCGTGTTGGTGTTCATTCACATATTCATTCATTCATTCAGTAACTCATTCATTGAGGTCTTAAGAGATCTTGCTACTTGCTTCAAGTGTCCCTTGATCCGTTGATCCTTGGTTTTCGATTTTCGGCTTTCAGTTTTCGGCTGGAGAGTTTTTCATTCAGTGATCAGTGGCTTTGATCTGATTTGTTAACCCAGTTCAGTTTCCCAGTTGCCTGGGGCAAGAGTAAAGCCTCATTTAGCCATAACCCAGCGGAGACATAGCCGCTCTGCATGCCACCGATCTGTGCTGGCAATTATAATATTTGGCATATCCCTGAGGAATACGTACTTAAGCTCTTTCAGGCTCTACTCTCCTCCAGTCCTTTTGCTACTTGGAGTGGACGCACTTCAGGCCACAATGAGGCACTTAAGTGTGCGCTTTGTCTCTAAGTCCTTAAGCGCTTAAACCGCAAATGGAAACCAGGTCAAGAGGATGAGACAACAACAGTCCGGTTAACACTTTTCAGAACCGCTTAGCCAGACCAGACCAGAACTGACCTGACGGTTCACCTAATCCCTCCGCCCACCTTAAACCATAAAGAGATGATCTTGCGCTTGCGGCTGACAGAAATAGAGTTTTAGTTTGAGTTAATTTCATTCATGACTCGAGTACCATATCTACTATCTGGTGCCATATTGTCCTCATTTGAACATTTGCCCACGGGCAATGCCCCAATGAATGAATGGCATAAGGACAACATCTGTTGCTGCTCTAGAAACTGATTCTATTACATATTACAGACTGAAATGGGAACAGCCGAACAGCCAGCCCCAAGCCTGGCCGCACATGTTTTCCAGGACATTTTCCCATTTCCCTAATGTCAAAGTCAGTGTCAGTGTCTGTCTCCACGTGTGTCCCAGCCCAGCACTCTTTCTCCTTTCTCTTGTTTTGACTAATGCACTCGGGGTGGCCGTGTGCTGTATGAGAGCGGTGCCCGAGCTCTCCTACCGGCATTGAGTCATCAAACGCTCGGTTCTATGACCAACAGAATTTTGACAGCTCTTGGCCATTCAATGACAGCACTCCAGGAAGCGTTTTCTCTGCAGTTCTCTGCAGTTTTGCATTGCATTGCATTGATTGAGTCGTCGTTGTCGTTGCCGTTGTCCTTGCCGCTCTTGTTGTCGAGCTCATTGCCCGGCTTTGTTCGCTTCCACTTCCCCTGAAGCTGCATTGAACTTGACAATATGAGAATCGGTCCGGGTTTGGGTCCGGGTCCTCGCTCCCTGGCCAGGTGTGGGGTCCTTCAGGGAAGCACTCACAATGAGGTCGCCACTCTCTTTAGGTGAATGGCCACACGAAGCGATGCCATCCCGGAAACGGCTCAATCATTGCAGACCAAGTGATTCCAACTCTCGGCTATATCCTGGTCCAAAGTGGAGTATAGGATGTGGGAATCAATGCGAATCAGTTGATAAATAAATGAATTGGGTCAAACGCTTGGTCAAAAGTAAAAAAGTTCTTAAAAACCCTCGAAGTTTGACTACCAATAAATCAATCGCTCAATTCATTTCCTATTTGCAGCATCTTAGATCTTCGATGTTTGGATGCCCTTTCGACCCCACAGTTGTTCAAGAAAACATTAATTATAAAATTTATATACGATTTCCCCTTCCAGCACATGCCAAAAGGCCCGAATCTGGCAGAGAATAGAGTATAAAAATTTCCATTTTATGGGTTGATGTGATTGCCATTTGCTGTTAGCCGCCCGATGGATGGACGGATGGCAGTGGCAGGCGGTCATCAAAGCGCCTCGAGTGTCACGCATGAAGGACATCCGAGTCTGTCCTAAAAGGGTTTCACCCGCCATAAAAAACTAAACGAATGTACACAAACATCCGGCTGGCAGCCTCCAAAAAATGGCAATGGTGCCTGGGCATTGGATTACAGATGATCGAACCATCCAACCATCGAACGGACGGAGGGACGGACACAGGTACAAAACGCAATTAAATTGGTAACCGTAGCCGTTGGCGGCGGCGGCGGCGGCGGCTCGGTGTCGATGTCGGTGTCGGCGCTATTTGCCTAGCGCAAAAAAGGACAATGACCAAACAGAATCGAATGTGTGTTGTGTGTGCGGAGGGACCTGCTGCATGTCCTTTTCGATTCGGTATGCGGTATGTTTGGGATGCTGCGCCCCGAACGGGTTCATTAATCGTGTTTGGCAACTGTGAAAACGGGAAAGGAAGTGCGGAAGAAACCGAAAGGATTTCCGCTTAGTTCTCATCTCGTTTCGTCTCGTCTCGTTTCGTAATCCGATGCTCGTTAATCGAGCAAAACGGAAGATCGACTAGGACCAAAAAGTGAAAGCCGACTCCCCCACCCCCTGCCCATCGGGTATCCAGTTAATAATTCAACAGCGGCAAGAGGAAGCAATGACAAGGCGAGAATGCCGCCAAAAAAAAAACACAAAACACAAAAAATGCACAAGATCTTTTGCATAAGATGCGCTGGAAAGAGACCAGAGATCCAATTGCGATAAGCTGCTCTCAGATTGGCGGACAATGGCATTTTCATTTGTCAGGCCAGCCTCTGCGATCGGTGCGATTAATCGCGTTACAAATCGCCGCTGCACGACATGGGAGCCCCGGCACGAAATGAGGTGTCGACTTAAGTGAGCGAAGGGCAGCGATCTCCATCATCTGCATCCCATCACCCGCTGCCTCTCCTCTATCGATCGATATGCTGCGATCAGCGTAATGCTAACAAATATGCAAACAGGCTCCCAGACAATCCCGCAACCGGAAAAGTACAATGGTTCGCCCAAGACCAAGACCACATCCAAGCCTCTGTCCTTGGTCGAAGCCCCGGGGCGGCATCAATATTTTGACAGTGCCATCGATTTGGGGCTGTAGATTGCCTCGCATTAGCGCATTACCCCAATAAGGGCCAGAAGATGCAACGCAACTCTTTGTCATTGCAGCAGGTTGAATGCAGGCCAACATTATCTTCCATATTTCGAAGACCCGTGGGTGCCAAAACGGCCGTCAAGAGGGACGAGGAATATGTGGCCCTTGAGCTCTGAAATCAGTTAATACGAGCATAAAATTGTATGTTCTTTCTGTTTAAATTTTTATGGGAAATCCTAAGTATCAGCATAGTACACGTATAAAGAGTTGTATACCTTAGCAGAACCAAAGACAATATGAACACATACAGTTAAAGCTCAGCCACACGTATAGAGTTTGCCTATAGAGCGCTCTCTGTCTATCTATACCTCTCTTTCTCAGGGTGGACTTTCCGAAAATTCCTCACCGAAAAATTGAGCTGAAAATGTTGTATGGAGTTACTCATCTTAGTGTTTATATTGTCCTTGGCAATACTGTGTATTCACTTATAGATTCTTTATTGAAAACTGTAATGATACTATATAATAATATTTGACCCCACAAAAAAATCAAACTAGAAATTCTTCAATTATAATTTTTGCAGCTCCATTGGCTGCTTGCGATGGCGTAAGTATATTTTTCATATTTTTTGGGTTTCATTCAAACCATGTGACTTAATAAATATTACAGTAGACAAAAAAAATCACACTACTTGGCTAGGAAAAAAAAAAAAATAGAAGCAGAAGGTTTGAAACGATAAAGAAGGGAAAGAATATTAAGGCACATGTAAGACACATTTGCGTAGAATAGTGGAATAGGATATATATATGGATATATACGCGCACCACCAGCGTTATGACCAACAACAATGGGTATAGTAAAAATATAACAAAAAAATTGGAGCGATGGAAAGCGACGATGGAAAGTCGAACATTCCCATCACTCATGTGATTGACTCTCTGGCTGACTGGCGGCTTCTAACCGTTCGGTTCGGTTCGGCTTCGCTTAGGATCGGATAGGATCGATTCGGTTCGGTTCGCTTGGGCTCTGTGGATCATCGTCAGAGCATATTTACAGATTTGGATCGTCTGGGGGCCTCGGTGGTGGTGGTGGTGCTGTTCCAGGGATAGAGATGACCTAAGCTACAGTCGCGTACTTGCGCTTCTCCAGGGAAATGTTGAAGCCATTCTCCAGCTTGAGAATGATGTCGGCCTGCAGCTTGAAGTCAGCCTCCGTATCGGTCGAGTGGACAATGTAGTTGCGCACGATGGTGGAGAGGAGTACCTTCAGCTTGAGCATCGCGTACTTGCGGCCCACACAGCTGCGGGGTCCGGCACTGAACGGAATGAACGAGTAGTAGTGCCTGTTGGCCATGCGCTCGGGCAGGAAGTTGTCCGGATCGAACTTGGTCGGGTTGGGATAGATGTCGGCACGACGGTGCACGCAGTACTGCAGCACGATGACGGTGCTGCCCTTGGGTACGGTGTAGGGGCCGCTTGTCAGCTTCAGGTCATAGTCCAGGCGGCGGGCGATCACCGGTACTGGTGGGTACAAGCGCAGAGTCTCGAGAATGACGCGCTCCAGGTACTTCATCTCGTTGGTATCGGCGAAGGTGCAGTCGCGCAGCATGTTGTCGCCAAAGATGGCCTTCTGCTCGGCAAAGACCTTCTCCTGGATGTCCTTGTGGATGCCCATCATGCAGAGTGCAAAGCTGGAGCCGGCCGAGGTGGTATCGTGGCCCTCGAACATAATGGTGTTCACCTCATCGATGATGTCCTTCTCGTTCCACTCGATATCGGGATTCTTTGCCATCTCGACCATGGCATCGAGAAGGGCCAGACGGCGCTTGGCGCCGACATCGTTCTCATCGATGTCATCGAGATCGTCGCGAAGACCCTCCTTTTTGGTGGTCGGTACCGAAACGGCCGTCACATCATCGACAATGGCGCGCGACTCCTCCTGGAAGTTCTGCTTGCGGTCCTTCACCACCTTGCTGGTCATGCCCAGAATGATGTTCATCATGCGGTCGCCCTTCTCGCGCAGCTTGGTGAACTTGTAGATCGAATCCAGGCGGTACAGAAGCTTGACCTGACGCTTATGGATGATGTCGCACATGTCGACCACGGCCTGGGCATACTCGAAGCTCTTGTTGCCCTCGGGCAGCTTCTTCACACCCATGGCGGTGGAGAGCAGGATGTCGACGGTGGTGGTGGACATGTAGTCGTGCACATCGAAGGACTTGCCGGTCTCGAGGGCCATGCGACCCACAACCGCCTTGGAGTGGTCTACAAAGGTGGGCACAAAGCTCTTCAGAATGCTCTGATGGAAGGTGGGGGCAATCATCTTGCGATGGTGGCGCCAGTGGTGTCCGTTGCTGATCAGCAGGCCATTGCCGAACCAGGGCTTGAAGTAGCGATACTCCTCGGCCTTGGTCAGATGCTGGTGACCGCTCAGGATCAGCTCAATGTCGTTGGGATTAGTGAGGAAGACAAGGAGGACGTTGCCCAGCCAAGCCTTCATCGTCTCGCCATACTTATTCAGGTAGCCGAGTCCCACATTCAAGATCTCGGCATTGCTCAGGCCAGCGACCAGATGAGCTTGTCCCAGCAGCGGCAATGATGGCGGCGTCGGTATGTTGGCCACCATGCGGTACTCCCTAGTGTTCCGGCGCCAGTACTCGTACAGTCCCAGGACCACCATGGTGCCCACCAAGGTGGTGAGCATGGGGCTGAAGCCAAGTCCTGATGTCGATGTGGCCGCCTGTTGCAGCGTCTCCTGCACCGTGTCCACTGTCATTGTTGCTGCGTGTCCTAGTGTTCTGCCTTCCTTGGATGATTTCTAGTCTGCTAATCCTCTAGTACTAGTCCTAGATGGCACTGGTGCGTCTCGCTTTCAGTGCTCAACTGTGGGGCTGAACAGGCCGATGGCTCAATTTTATGCCCGCCGGCCACTTACCTCGGACTGTGAACGTAATCGCTCGGGGCTTTGGGGCACGCCAAGAGTCAAGCGTATTCCGGCGCATCGGCTGGCGGTTGGGGACTGGCGACTGGCGACTAGCAGCGAATTTGCAAACCAAATCCCATCCATGTCACGTAGCCATACCGCCGGTGTCCGCTTGAAGCGCTTGCCCTTTGGAAGCTCTTGGAAGCCCTTGCCCGGCTCGTCATTGTCAGCGATGGGTCGATCGGCTGGTCGGTCGGTCGTTCGGTCGATCACGAGCTGATTGATTGCCACACGGCCATGGAAAGTGAGAGCGCGCACACTCTCTGCCGCCTACTTCCTGCGGAAGTGCTCTGGAGGGCGGCAGGATGCTCGTCAGAATCCGACCTGACTGGGAATCGGTATGCAAATTGGTTGGCTACCTGTGCGCACTCACGTGTATGATTTACCTGCTGCTGCTGCTGCTGCAGAACGGAAGTGGGTGATCTGCCTCGGCTGTTGTCCCTTTCGGGTTGAGTTGATCCGGTCCCCGCCTGATCCAGTGTTTTGCTTCGCTTTTCATTAAATTCAATTTCGGCGCTTTTGTCCGCAACACCTGAACAAAAATTCAGAAAAAAATGTAAAACAAAAAAAAACAAAGGCCATGGAACTGCAGACAAAAGGAAGGAAGCTGTCGCTTTTATTATCCTGCAGCTACGGCTCCTGTAGAGGAATACCTCCGCCTCCCACTCCTACTCCTGCTCCTGCAACTAGTGCTGTTTGCCAGGAGGATCTCCTCGATGATCCGTCTCTGGTGTTTATTATTTCAAGTGATCCTTTTTACTATTTATTTTCATTGGCAATTGGATTATTTCTACGTTCAGCTGAGCGCGTGTTCAGAGCGTGTGAGCATTCTCTTTTAAGATTGAGTTCAACCCAAAAAATAATAATAAAACATATACATAACTCCACGCTGCAAATTATTCAACTGTTTTACCACGTAGCGTGGCTATCTTTGGCAATCTGTAGTAGAATGTCATCCGAAAAGCAGACTGTGCACTTTGATATCCAATTCACATTCCAATTTATTCAATTATTTTTCCAATTTTGAGATATTTCATATAGGAATAGCTCTAGATTTTCATCTCTCTCAATCAGCTTGTTCGATTGCACTGCTTGCTGGCACTGCTTGCACCCCAACGTAAATTCGAATTTAAATTCAAATACAAATTTCCATGTGTTAATATTAGAAGTGAAAAAAAGGTTATTTTTAGGTTCGAATGGGGACAGCTCCTACATTCTTCCGTTTTGAAGAAATCTCAGTCTCAAGTCTAGTCGAGATGCACGCTATTCTCGACCACAGGATCGGGGGATCAACGCCTCTATCGGAGGTTGTGGTTTACACTATGGATGACCCATTCGAGTCTAACTTTAGAGCCGGAAATAATATGATAATATACAAATTATTTCACAATGTCGCAGAATGTCGTAGAACGTACATATTTAATTAAATATGCCACTTCATGTATTAAGATTTTTATTTGACGGAAAGAACATCGGTAAGACGGAGACCCCAAATTCCATGGGAATGCAAGAAGGTAACGAAATTGAAATATTCACCATGAAAAGCGGCCCTCCTATTGTTTCGGACGCAATCGCAATCTATTATGGCTACTTTCTGTTTCGCAAATGCCGCCCTTTTAAGTCTGAGGGATAGTGGCACCACTGGATAGAACATGGTTCAATCCAAGGAGCAGCGAAAAGACGATATAGACTGATATAGAATGATATAGACTGACAATATAATTTATACAAACATTTCACAGACTACTCTCTACTTCAAGGCGGCGGCTTGATAGAATTCAATATGAATACTTTTCATACATTCATCTCATCACGAAACTTGGAAACCCTGTTCGAACCCTGTTGCCGTAATACGTACTTGGATAATTTGATGTAGACACAATCGTTAAATCGTTTAATCAACATACAATTAATTTCGAGTAAGAAAGAATTCACAGTCTCCTGTTTTTGTCTTTTGTATTTAAAAGGTAAAAATTGTTTTATTGTATTTTTGATTGAAAGGTCTCCTCAAAACAATTTGAATTCAAAGAATGAACTTTAATCGAATTGATTTTGACATGGATTTGTAGTCGTTTCTGTGGATTTTGTGTGACGCTTTGTTTTTTCTTCTTTTTTTTTGTTTTTGGTTTTTTTTAACTAAATAAATTACATGGTTGTGTGAGTTATGCGTGTGGTGTGTTGCGTTTTAGTTTCTGTTCTTTCTTATGACGTAACTGATTTACACAATTTGATATATGCTAATTAATTTATGTATATGAATACGTACGTATATAGACGACGATTTGGATATATGTATGCTAAATATATGCAGGTATGACTTTTATCGATTTCGCAAGGATAGCAAAACCGAAGGTAGGTATATCCATGTACGAGTTATGTATGTATGTAATAATAGTAGACGATAATGATACAAAAAAATACAATATGTAATCATTTGATTTTACATAAAATAATGTTTTTTTTTTGATAGCGGAATCGCGCATTACGAGCTAAACAATGTCTTTTATCGATTGAATGAATTCTGTTTTCGACCATTAACGGTCACAAAAACACGCCCCAAAACAAAGCAAAAAAAAAAATATAATATAAAACTCAGACAGGGGCACCACAAATGACTTTTGATGACAAGGAACAAAGCGTACAAAACAGACGGGTTAGAGGACTGGAGACAAGGTAAAGAGGACAGTGGCGATACAGTGGGACGCGAATAAAATGTGAGAGCTGAGCACAAATGACACAAGAGGCAAGGCACGTGCCCCCTCGTATTGGCTGGGAGGCACGGCCCTCGGACGTATGGCATACATGAAGAAAAAACATAAAACATAAAACAAAGAATTGGATTTGGGATTAAGTTTAGGATAATGGGAGAGTAGGAGAGGCGCCTACGTTGTCTCACTGAGATGCGCACAGTGGGCATCCTGCATCAATTGCGTGAGTTTCTGCGTAAACGTTGGAATGTCCTGCAAGAGAAGAAAACATTTTAAACCTTTCCACGTAAAATCAAAGTAGATTGGACAACGCTTTAGACTCACACTTGTCTGGCAGATCTCCTCGAGCACTGTCTGTGCCACCGGCAGCGAGGCATGGGCAAAACTCTCAAGCAACTGCCTGCGATCCACCTGTCCCATGGCATACAGCGCCTGGGCAATCATATCAAAGTGCAGGCTACCTTCGCCACTGAGCAGCAGATTGAGCAGAGCCCGCTGAAACGAGGCCAGCAGCTGCTCCTTGAACAGGGCTCGCTGGTACAGACGACTGCGCTCGTTCACATTCTGCATGGAGAACAGCACGCTGCGCACGTTGCTGGGATCTGTGCCGCTGACCAGCATCTGACCGTAGGCGTTCAGTATGGCCATAAAGTGTGCCGGGTGCAGGTTGTCGCTACAGTTAAAATTGTTCGAACCGCCACCACTAGCGCCACCGCTATGACCGTTTGACAGCTGGTTCTTGTAGAAGAACTGCCACTTACAGGTAAGCACACTGTGGGCACAGAGAAAGAGAGAATGAATCAGTTGACAATAAGAATGGGGCTATACGAAAGGAAATCTCTCACCTGTCGAACAGGGCATAAAGTAGGCTGGTAATCTCGCTGCTATCGGTGGCCGCGTTCTGTTGCTGCAGCAATGGCAGTATCTGCTGTGTGCTAAAATCCAGAATCGAGGGCAGCAGCCCCAACGAGGCGCTGCCCGGCTGTTCTACAATGAGCTTAAACATTTGCAGAATCTTTTCCATCACAGCCAGACGGCTCAGCGTCAGTTGTTCCCTTTTTTAGGGGGAAAGGGCAAACATACACGTAAACGAAAGAGAAAGAGGAAAAAAGAGTTAGCATGAATCGGAATGAGATGGGAATGGTATGGTGGAATGGCCAACCTGCTGCTGACACTGATAAACAGCGTGATCATCTCCTTGATAAACTGGGCGCCCAAATGAGTGGGTAACGAGCGCAGCATGCTCAGACTGAACTCGGCTACAGTGATGGCCATGGCAATGCTGCTCAAGCCATAGCTGTTAAAGATCGTCAAAGCCTTGTTCAGGATGGGCTGCAAAATGAGCAGAAAGATAAAGATGAGCTTGTTGTTTTGGTCCATTCGTTTGTTATGCATCACACCTTGAAAGTGCTGGCCAACATGTCCTTGGCATTCCCACCGGTGGCCTTGAAGTACTCGATGAGTGATGTGAATGTGCCAAGCAGAGTGAGCGTGGTGGCCGTCACCTTACTCTCGCCAGCCAGGGTCAGATCCAGCTCAAGAAAGTTCTGGGCTAGGCCCTGGATATACTCGCGCAACATCCACTGGCGACGCTGGTAGTCCTGCTGCTGCTCGGGCACACACTTCCAGGGCAGCACCATGTAGCTCACTAAACTGATGTGCACATTGATGCAGACCTGGCGTGGCAGTTGCGTGCCCAGACGGGGGCCCGCCTGCAGGAGGCTCTGGATCTGCGGAATATCCAGCAGGCACTTGGGCCGTATCACAGTTGAGATGAAGAGCAGCAGCTCACTGGCCGCCTGCTGCACAATGGGCGAGGCGGCCGACAGCGAGTTATTGTAGGCAAAGATGCTACCTAATATGGCGAAGAGGCGATGCAGCAGCTCCTCGCTGCTCATCGCCTTCGACAGCGGGAAGATGCTGCGTATGGCCAAAAGAACTTGAGCGTAGCTAGAAGATTGAAGCACTTAAGCAATTGAGCACTTGAGAGGCAGTGAAATGATCTCTTACAGGTTATCCAAATCAGTCTGAAAGGTGGCCTTGTCCATATCTGTTCCTCCAATACGATTGCTGGCCAAGAGCTGCAGCGTCTGCAACAGACTGTCGGAGAGCAATTGCAGCTGGGCCTCCATCTCGTCGGCCACACCAGAAGCGGCCGTCGAGGTGTCCATCAGCGGGGCCAAACGCACCACCGCCTGGCAGACGGTGGCAAAATCGCGCAGAATCTCTCCTACATTGGCATGCTTGAGCTTTCGGGCGGCCTCATAGGAGCGACTGCTGCCATGGTCAAGAGCATGCTCCAGCGACATCAGATACATCTGCGGACGCGACCAGTGGGCAAAGACTTGTGCGAAGACAATGTGAGCGCCCCGTGTGCTGGCCAAGAGGGCGAGGCACTCGAAGCATTGATCAAGGAACTGCTGCCACTCGGTTGTAGGGGTCTGTGTTCCACCAGGAAAAAGAGAAACAATCAATTGAATCATAGGATCAATGGGATTGAATGGACAAACTTACATCATCCTCCATGAGTTCGTTGTCCAGCACCTCCAGTTCGGGCTTATTCGCCTCGAACTGTGTGCGTCGCATGATTTCATCGACCAGTTGCGTAAACACATGATTAAAACGCGTTATCTTCGCTGGATGCTGGGCAATCGCCTTAATAATCGGCGACCAGATGTCCAGTTTTTCTGTAAAGTCCAGAGCGCCATGCACTGCGGATAGAATGGATAACAAGAAATGTTTTAAGGCATTTCCTAACAAAGGGTGGAGAGGGAGAGATAGATGCTTACATTCTGTGGTACAGCCGTAAAGCTGATTGAGAAATGTATCGAGAACCTCCGGCTCTTGCATCAGCTTTCCCGCATACTTCGTGGTATAAAGGCGCAACAGTTCCCGAAACTTGTCGCTGTACATCTCGCTCTGCTGCTTGTTGACGTTGTGCTGTTCTAGTAGACTGCTAACGCCGCCCATCAGGGTACCAGCATAGGGCAGCGGCTTCTGCAGGTAGAGCAGTTCGTTCAGCACTGAGAGGGCGGCCAGGGAGATGGGCTCGTTGGCGGGTCGCCATTGTGATAGATCGAGTATGCTCATGAGGAAATACTCCGAGATCAGTTCAGTGCGTATCCAGGAGACTAAATGTTGCACACAGCCGAGAAGCTCCAAAATAGAGGAACTGCAATAGACCCACCGACACAGTGGACACTAAATTAATAAACGTTGTTCCCATTTTTCCGAATATATCTAGAGTATCATTTTTGTCTGCTGGATAGGAGGGATATAGGCACAACATACCTTAGTTGATTGTCGTTTGGCAGCGCTGAGGTTAGACTAAAGTCCATGAGGGTGTTTGGTATGGTCGATTGGATGTCTTTGCCGTTGATGTGGCAGACGGCGATTAGTAAATATTTGGTGACTAAGTCCATTACATCGGGTATACACATGGAAATGCTGAAACACACGACACCCAAAAACAGATGGTAGAGGAGTGGCCAATGGCCAATGCCAATGCAGAGGGATTAGTGCACAATTCAGATCCGGGACATCCGGGACAGATCATGGACAAGAACAAACATTTGAGTGATGCAGGATGCAGGAATCACAGGCACTCAGGCACTTACCAGGAATAGAAGTACTGTTTCCATTCGGTGGTCAGGTCGCCGCGATTACTCACCACCTCCTCGGACGTGACGCGCAACAGATTGATCCCAAGGGCAAAGCGGGTCTTTGTCAGCTCCATGCAATGCTGCATGTAGTTGGGATCTTGTTCGGGGAACTCGCGTTTCCCCATCAGCGCTATCAGCTGTGCCAGCGTGTCCCGATGCCTTCGCGCCCCATTCAGCATGCCCAGCTGGGCGTAGGTGTTCCACAGAGTTTCGCGCAACTGTGCTCGATCCGAGGGCGTTAGCTGGGCCCAGCGACGCGTTATCGTATGCTCCAGAGTGGAGGTGCTGAAGAACCAGAGGAACTGGTTATCCGTAAAGCTGTTGCCGGCCGTGGCCACACGCAGGCACAGCTGCCATGCCTCCGGCTGCGACTTGAAGGCCAACAGATTGGTCTCAATTTCACGTTTGCGTGCATTGCTCGTCGTTGGCTGATAGAACTCGTGCAGCAGCACCTCCACCGTCGACATGGATGCGGCATGCTGTCCAAGAAAGGCAGTTGTTTGTATCAGCACCAGTAACAGAACCAGAGACAGTTGCAATGCCAGCAGCAGCCCGAGCACGGTGGGCGGCAGATGGGAGGAGGCTATGACTTGGACTTACCATTTTTTGATTTTTATGGACGACACGTATGTGCGCACGACCCCCCCGCGGTCGTGTGTGATGTACTTAGTGATTGCGCTTTCAGTCCCTGGGTGGATTTGCGTACATCAGCAGTCGGCGACAGGAAATTTCATGTTTTCTTTGTGTATATAGAGTATCTAATTCAGTGCTTGCTACTAGCAACAGAGCGTTTTGCAACACCGAATCCAGTGGTAGTAGGCGCACGTCACATTGTCAGTCTATCGATAGACTATCGCATTCATTTCATTGGATTTGAATACTTTAAACTGAGAGATAAGCTCAGCAAACCTCTCCATCAACTGAAATTTACTTATAGAATTCTGAATTGTGAAATTTTCCTTTGGCCCAAGTAAATTTCCTCAATTTACTGAAGGACTGCACACATCAATATTTTTCCCTCAATTTATTTTGAGAAACTCTACCGACCTATTTAACAATGCCCCGCTACAAGCGGGTAACCCACAAGGGCAAGTCACGCGAGTTTACACCTGTCGAGGAGCTCCAGCAAGATTTGGATGATTATATGAAGGGGACTCCTTTGGACAGCGCTTTGGCCTCCTCTAATGACGACGGAGAGGAAACATCGGGCGATGAGAATGAGGGTAAAAATGGCCACCTACTGCGACGTAACGGTGTCCAAAGCCTGATTAAAATTTCGAATCCCAACCGCTCAAAGCCGCCGAGCTCTTGGAAAGAAGTCATCGAAGATCCAGAGAAGGTGCCATCGCGCCAACCAGGCCGTGGACGGGAGTGGCGTCGCAACCAGACCACACGTTCCACTGAGACACAAGCGGACCTGGCTCGTCTGGCCCTCGTCCGCCAGGAGCGTCAAATAGCTGCCCAGCAACGTTTGGACACAAAGAAAAGTTCAAGCGCTTCACATGACCGCTCGTCATCTATATCGTCAAACCGCGAGGCTCGTTTCCTAAAAAACCAGTCCAAGGACCAAAGCGCCAAATATGTGCCAAAATCTGGGCCGCCGAAACTCAACCACAAAGCCATGCTTAAAAAGAACTGATTTACATATATTCATCGTTCTTACACAGTAATCTCTCGACATTGACAGTTTTGGATCAACAAATACCACCCACTACGAATGTATGGTGGAAGCAGTAGTCACATCACAGCAATCAGCAAAGCAAGCTTTCTTGAATCGTCAAAATTGTTAGTGTACTTTACGATACTAAACAGGACAAAGACGTTCTGATCTGGGAACACACGCAAGTTTTTTTTTTACAATTGATAATATTCAAATTCGTGTTTACCTACACTATAATAACAATAACGCCAGAAGCTCTACCGTTTCGCAACACTCAACTTGGCCCCGAGCTGGAATAAGTTTTTTGGATATTTTCTTGAATATTGCGCCTCGGCGTCAGATATGAAGCCAAAATCTGGGAAACGCTCCCGTTCACCCACTGAGGATACTTTGAACAATAATAAAACTCAATGTAAGGTTCTAGTTACTCAGAAAATTAGCGACGCCTCTGATCCAGAAAAAATGAAGCAAATATATGGTAAGAAATTCAACCGAAAAAAGGCGCCAAACTTAACAAATAATTAACGAAAACGTTTACCCACCCTACTTTCAGAAAAAACTAGAAAGCTGTTGTTTGACGGGGCCGCTGCTGCAGCTGCATCTGCAGCATCTCCGAGCTCTGGCACCACTCTCAGTCCGGCTAATGGTGTCACCACCAACGCTGGAAACACTACAAACGCTTCACCGGCAGAACAATTTATGCAATACGCACTCAAAGGCAACGGCGAAATAGCAATTCGAAACATGGCGAATGACATCACAAATCCTCACCTGGATCGTAAGCGCTCACTCTGCTGTCATCGTCTGACCCTAATACATGACCGTTGTGGAAACTGCACTGAGTTTTTGTGTGAGGAGTGCGGCTACTCCTGCCGCGAGTGTTGCGCCTTCATTTGCCGCGCCTGCGTTACTGTATTGTAAGTACATGCGTACACAAGTTTGCGGTGCTTTTGACTATACAAGTATTCTAACCCTTTTCTCTGTTGTCTCCTTCGCCCCTCTTTAGTGGTAATCATTTTAATGAGGTCGATGAGCCGTTATGTGAGCGATGCCAAATGTATACTGTCTAAGTTAAGCAAATCGTAAATCGAGCATGGTTCCTTCCCCTCCGCACACTATACACCTACAGATTGCTTAAAGTTCAAGTTCCGGGGAAGAGTAATCTATAGAACTTATGCTCGGATTTACGATGATCCAAAATTACACACACACACACACACACACACACACACTATGTTAAGAACGATTACTGTCTTCCCATCCATATGCGAGTTGCTGAGCAACCAGGTGGGAAGTAATAAATATAATAAAAAGCTGGTCATTGAATCTCCCGTAAAGCCACTGGACACTATACAAAGAACAACATATAACTTCCAAAGAACAAGTGGCACCTTCAGATGAACCTTGACCAGACTTTTTATAAACATTTTTGTAAGACACGTTGTTCCATTTTTTGTTTGTTGGGTTCCAATGTCTCTGCCGCCTAACTTTTCCCAGTGGTTTGAAAAATGTTTGAAAATGCGATTATGTGCAACGGAGGAATGGAGGTTTACTAATTGTGATGAAACCCAGCGGATCCACAGGTGCTTTTTGCCCTTCGACATGCATAATTTTGATCCTTTTGTAAGGAATGGGACCAATGTGAGATAGTTGCCAGCAGTGTTTATGTCGGTTTATTGGCTTCATTATCAATGGATATTCACATGCTAATGTAGAGATAAGTGTATTTCGTGGAACAATAGTCAAAAAGATGTGAAAATTTCCTTCCTTCTTCCTTACACTTTGCCCCTGAACTTGTGATACTTTTCGTGATCCTTGAGCAGTCTGGTGTACATGTCCGTCCCCGCTGTTGTGTTGTGCCGCAGTACGAACTGTCCCGACCGGTGGTCGCTTATGCGAATCAGCTCGTGGCACACTCGCTCCATATTCACTTTGACCTGCAAAAATGAAACGACATGCCAATTATGTCCGGTCTTTCTCTCAACATCCATTTCCGATACGAACCTTCTCAAAGATGGTGGTTGGGCGCTCCGTTTCCACCATCTGATTGATTGTGAATGTCAGGAGAAACGGAGCGACTCGCTTCAATGGTAGCGACTGTGTGGCCCCAATGCTGGCCATCACCGTGGCTAGCTTAAGGCCAAGCTCGGCGAGGCCGTCTAGCTCCGACTCGGTGAGGTCCTGGGCACGCTGTCGACCGGACCGATAGCCGACAATGGCCCTTATCAGAGTCTCACAGACGGCGGACACCTGGCCAGCCCGATCGGACACCAGGTTCGAATGCTGGCGCAGCAGCACAACGCAGTTGTCAGTAAGCACCGCATAGAGCTGGTTAAAGTCGCTAAAATTGCCGCCGCGCTCGATGAATTGATCGATGGCCACCACACTCATAGTACCGAACAGGTATTCCATGGACTCGTTTGTCAGCGGCACTGTTCGGTTGTTGGCCAAGTGGCGCTGAGCCTCCAGCAAGATGAGGGCGAGGCTCGTACTGTTGTGGGTATTGTCCTTTAGGCGGCCGGCTACGTTGGTGCTGACAATCTCAAAATATTTATTGATCATCTGCCGGGGCACATAAAGAAGGGGGCACATCAGATCAGGCTGGTTATCATGGAATTCCCTCATGAAATTCCCCATCCCAGAACAGCACTTACCGCTCCCTTGATGGTGCTCACAGAGCACTTGGCAATGAAGGATAGTATAGTTAGAACATTCTGCAGTTCGGTCCGGTGGCTCGGGCTCAGGGGCGAGGGTAAACCCTGCACCTCCGAGGTGAGCGTGCGCAGCAGGACCAACAGATCCTCTTTGGTCTTGTAGCCTATGATAAGCGGGAAGGCCAATTCCAAACAGTTGACATCCAGGGCAGCAATATCGCCAGCAGTTATATCCGAGTAGAGCTGCTTCCAATAGCTGCTCAGCACGAATTCGACTTCGTCTGGATCAAAGTGCAGCTTCTGGCGATGAGAGATGGCCACATTGAGCAGCCTCAGGGCATGGGGATTCTTGTAGTTTAGCTGCAGGGGGCAGGGAACAGAAAGCATAGAAAGAATCAGTTAATATAGGATGATTTGACCCTCCTTTTTCAGGGACAAGCAAGCGACTCTCACCGAGTGTCCAATATAGATCTTGCAGATGCGACGAAAGTCCTCATCAATGAGTTGCGCCTCCTGAGCCGCCTCAAGCTTCGTCGCTGTCGGGGTGTCCTCTGAGGCAGGCACCTTCTTTTGCTTGTCGGCCCGATTGATGCAGCTGCTGACATAGGTGCCATAGCTTTTGATTGTTTCATCCACAAACGACTTGTAGTCGGACGTTTCCTTCTTCTTTGTTGGCCGGAACTTGTGAGCCACAATTTGGCCAAAGATCTCCAGCAACGGCTGCACCTGCCGCTGCATATGCTTTGCATGGGGTCCTGTGGCGGCCGCCGTCGTTTCAATCGCCAGCAGCAGGAAACGAAGCCCCTCTGCGGGTAACTTCATGGTGCCGCCCAGCTCCTCCTTGATGTACTGCGAACAGCTGGTGAGGAAGGCCTCGCTGCCAGCCGCATGAAGGCGGATGCAGCGAGAGAAGAGCGTCTCGTAGAACTTCCATCCAGTCGCGGAGGCGGTGGGCACCAACGAGAGCAGCTCCCGCAGCTGTGGAAAGTGACTGCAGATGGGCAATGGCTGACCAAAGTGCATCAGATCTGTTGAATACAGATTAGTTTCCAACAGGGACCGTAAATAAGGATTATTTTGTTGTTTTGTAATAAATAAATCATCCACTTCTAATGGGCGTAGAACGAAGTGAACCATACTAAAATCTTTAGCTTTGTAAGAAGTTTGCATTTCCGCCATGATTTTAAAAATTCTGATTTTAACGATTTTCCTCACGGATAATGATTAATTTTGATTAATTTTATAATAATCATAAATAATTATTATTTTTTATCAAAAAAAAAACTGAAAAATAATGATTATCAACGATTTTTATTTTTTTGCTTAAAATAAAACTCAACATTAGCTTACGGCTTCCGTGTACCACTTTTCGCCGATGTGATTACTTATATACTCTTGATCTATGATTTAATGCCTTTCATATGACACATCACATGTCCTTCAAGGACAACTTTCAAGGATTCAACTATTTTCTATTAAATTTCATTTATTCCTCTATAGTCTGTTGTATGTCCTTCTAAAACAAATCTAAAGGATCAAATTTGTGTTTTGGTTTTTCCACGCTCCCATTTTGCTCCTCTGAAAATGAGAAATCATTGCGCGGAGTAAGATTTCGATTGCGACCCATTTCGAAAAGCGACAAGAATGATGATTTAAATGTAATTATTAATGCAATTCTACTCTCGACTTAAGATAAGCATTTTAAAAATAGATAACAACAATGCCTGTGCAGATTCAAGCGTAACCAAAATAATAAGCCCACTAACGGGTCTTATTATACCCTGTACTTAAATAGTCTGTTGGGTGTGTTCCAACTAAGTATAACGCAAATAAATGTTGAGGAAAATGTTCAAGTGCAAAAACCATATTCTAAGATTTCATCATTTGGGCCGAGTACCTTACATGGACAATGTCATTATTGTTAATTGATAAGTACATGGTATTTCACAGTCGTGTAATCTTTTGTAGGATTTCCTACTTACGTTAGTGGCTTATCTGTTTGATCATTTGTTTATTATTGCAACTTTAAAAGCAATCACTGATTTAAAAAGAAGCAAAACCCTTTATAGGTAATGTTCGGCTAAGCGCCTGCCCATGGCAGCACAGTGATAGGCATAGCTTACTCTCTTTACATTACTCTCAATGCATCGCTGCTTGTTCTAAGAAATGTGTTCGGGGCAGATCCCCACCGAATAGCGGCTGGCCAAACGCCAAACCGGAAATCAATTGCATTTTTTGTTTTTCCTCTAGTTTAAAATCTGTACCACCTTAAACTTTTTATTTAACACTGCATTGTTTTGGCTTTTACTAAACAGACTATAGAGGAATAAATGAAATTTAATAGAAAATAGTTGAATCCTTGAAAGTTGTCCTTGAAGGACATGTGATGTGTCATATGAAAGGCATTAAATCATAGATCAAGAGTATGTAATCACATCGGCGAAAAGTGGTACACGGAAGCCGTAAGCTAATGTTGAGTTTTATTTTAAGCGAAAAAATTAAAAATCATTGATAACACTAGTCGGAACGACTTTTCCGCTGTCTCCAAAAATGACTTTTTCTGATAGATTTGGATGTTTAAAAATTTTTAAAGAATGTTTTTTTTTCATGGTGTAGTTTTTTTTTTAAGAATTTTTTCAAAAATCTGGTATTTTTTGTCATAGGTAGTGCTTCTATTTTTCACATAACTCACGTTTCATACAACTGGTTGGATTGAACTTTGCAGTTAAAAAAAGCTGATAAATGCAGCTATAAATCCGACTCAGACACTTTGTAGCAGCAACTTAACGTCTGGCAGATATTAAGCTTCCAGCTGAATACGATCGTGTTTTTTCGAAAAATACCACTTGTTTCTAATTGAAATGGACACCTCAAGCCGGTCAACTTCATGTGCTTACCGAGCAGACTCGTTTTGCTACATATGTGGAAAGTATATGACCAGCAAAGAAGAAAAAATCGTTTTTACCGAAAAGTTCCAAGAACAGTATAAGGAAAACTATAAGATGTGGCCCAAAAGTATTGGCGAAGAGTGGGCTCCAAGCTGTATATGCAAAACGTGCAAATTGAATTTAACAGCATTTAATAAAGAGGAAAAGTAAGTTACCCTAAATCAGAAGCTATGAAGTGTACAAAAAATACTAAGCATTACTTTTTTCTTGCACATTTTTTTTTAGAAAACAATTTCGATTTGGAACTCCAATGCTATGGAGAAAACCAAAAAATCACAGCGCTGAATGAATAGAAATATAAATACGCGCAAGAGTCTCGTCAAGGCTTTACGCTTCCTGCTCCTCCTTTGAAGGAAATATCGCCATTAAAACGCAAAAAAGAGGAGATGTCTTCTTCGTCGCATGGAACAACGGATTCAAGTAATGACCAATCAGGAGAATATAAATTTTGCAAGCCATTATCACAGGAACAATTGAACGATTTGGTGAGGATCCTGGAACTTCCTAAAAGTAAAGCTCAGATTCTTGGATCTATTTTAAAGGATGCCCGTTTATTGAAGGAAGATGTCAAAACAACTCATTTCCGGACGCGTCACTTGGTTCACGCACAGTTTTATATGACGAAGGATGACATGTGCGTTTGTCACGACATTTTCGGCCTCTTCAAGGAACTGGGTGAAGATTACGACCCAAACGATTAGAGGTTATTTGTTGACAGCAGTAAAGAAAGTTTAGTAACAACAAGTTACAAGTAACAAGTTTAGTAACAAGTTTACTAACAAGCAATAACAATAAAAATATTTAAGTATCATAACACTTAAATAAATTCAAGTATTCTTCGGTATTTTTTCAGATAAAATGAGATTTGGGTCGTTTTGGTCAAACGGTTATAACTTAGCCGTTTATTTTTATATTTTTTTAAGCGATACCTTAAACGACGCCTAATTAATGTGTCTATCTAAAACCAGACAAAGCATTCATATATTTTTTTTTCGACTTTTCAAAGTCAAAATTTCGGGGAAAAACCGAAAAAAATGATGAAATTTCAATTTGGAAGCTTAATATCTGCCAGACGTTAAGTTGCTGCTACAAAGTGTCTGAGTCGGATTTATAGCTGCATTTATCAGCCTTTTTTTAACGACGTTCACCAAAGTTCAATACAACCAGTTGTATGAAACGTGAGTTATGTGAAAAATAGAAGCACTACCTATGACAAAAAATACCAGATTTTTAAAAAATTCTTTTAGAAAAAACTACTCCATGAAAAAAAAACCATAATTCTTTAAAAAAATTTAAATCTCCAAATCTATTAGAAAAAGTACAGCGACAGCGGAAAAAATTTAAAATTTGTCGAGTAGTGTAATCATTATTTTTGAGTTTTTTTTTTATCAAAAATAATAAATATTTATGATTATTATAAAATTAATCAAATTTAATCATTATTCGTGAGAAAAATCGTAAAAATCATTATATAATCATTATGACGTGATATTTAAAATATATCTTATAATGATTACGGTCCCTGGTTTCCAAAGGAATGGACGTGGAAATGGGGGTCAGGGTCACTTACCTATCATCTGCTCCAGCACATCCGTGGCCTGCTCTTGCTGGTCGCTGCGACTCAAATCATGATGGAGGGCAAGCAACGTTAGCCAAAGACGGAATTTAATTCTGCTGGGCAGCTCGTTGTGATGCTGTCTATGCAGGAAGTCAATTATTTGCTGCGAAGGGGGCAATTGCAACTCCTTGCCGGGCGCTGCCTTCTTGTGAATGGTGGCCGCCAGTTGGACCTCCTCTGGCAGCCCTTCCAGCTTCAGTTTGCCCAGCAGCGACCCCCTGACATTGGCTGTCCGCACGGAAGTTGCATAATCGTTCAGTTGCTGTAGACAAAGCAGCTCCACGCACTCGGCATCCTCCATCAGCATGTCCCGATCCAGTTCGTTCAGCCTTTGTTGGAGGCGCAGCTGCTTCTGTTGCCGCGAGAGCATGTGTAGCTGTTGGTTGCTGACCAAATCGGCCAACGCCTCCTCAGCCAGCCAGCCGCTATCTACAAGCTGCAGTTCAAGACGCTGCAGGCGCTGGCTACAGGCGGTCGTGCCAAAATTGAAGACCCGCTGCTGGATGAGCCGCCACTGGTCGGGTGGCAGGAAGCTGCGACGTCGCTGGGTGCGAGTCCTTGGCTTGGCATCCGTCCAATAGTGGAACAGGAGCACCTCGTAGCTGCTGGCCCACTTCAGGCACTCGAGAAAGGCGTCCATGGAGCGACGGTTATGCTCCTGACTAAGCAGCAGCCGGCCAAACTGCTCTAGCATTTCGGCCGTGCGGTTCATCATTTCGTCCACCTCCTCCAGATAAAGATGCAGATGCTCGGTGAGGCGGGTGCCCTGCAGATACTGACAGAGCAGGGCGACGATCAGCTCTCGGGCGATCTCCTGATTCGCGGGCAGAATCTCTGTGGGTGGAGTGTCCTGCAGCAGCTCCATAAAGGAGTGCAGCAGAGTCTTCCAAATCACCATCGATGGCTTCGCCTTCAGCATCCCGACCAGAGCAGAAAAGGCAGCACCGGCAGAGTGGCTGGGCCAGAAGTGCGCCAAATGTTTGAATTCATCGTTCGCAGAGGGCTCTGACGCGCCTACCGCTGGCACGCATTCTGCAAAGATCAGACCGATAAAACGCTTCTCCGCGGGCTCAAGGTCATCGCCTTCCGTGGGCTCCTGTTCTCGCTTCCTTTTGCCGGAAATCCCTGTCGATGGCAGCTGGTATTTGGCTAGCCAATCTTTGAGCGTCTTGAGCAGGTTCATAATGAAGCGCTCGGATCGACTTAGACGCCGAAACATGTCTAGCAACAGTACAAGGTACGCGGAATACAAATGCTCCTCTTCGGCGCTCCTCTTGGGGGCTGTCATCATCCAGATGGTGATCTGATAGCTGCTGGATTCCAGCAACAGCGGATTCAGGCGCAATGCGGAGCACAGCATCATCAGAACAGGCCGCAGATGATGCTGCTTGTGCTTCTTCACCAGCTGCAGCAGCTGCTCCGATACATACACAAAGGCACTAATTTGTTTGCCATTTATCTCTGGTTTTGTCTTCGCTTTCGCCTTTGCCTTCGACTCCGTTTTTAACACATCCACTGAATCCATCTCCTCATCGGAGGATGCTTCCGGATTGGGATTTGTGTCTGCCGGCTGCTCCTTGACCATTGGAAATTGCAGGGATACGTCGTATTTGCGCAGTGTCTCCAGCATGTAGGCAACCAGGGTCAGGCTGTGCTGGGACCCGTCGACAGCTTTCTCTTCGAGTACCATTGTAAGGAGTTGGGATAGAAGATTGGTATCGTAGCGGTTATTCAGGACGCTGCACTCGAGCAGCAGCAGCACCACGTGCAGAGGCTGATTAGAGATGCGCGATATATTGAACTGGCCTTGCATCTGCTTCTCCAGGCCAGCCATCTCCTCGATGCAGGACGACTTTAGGTTGAGGATTAGCTCCACCAGAGGACGCACCGTCAGCTCATCGTACCTGACTAGAAGACTAGACCTGCGTACCGCTTGGGAACGGCGGGCAATCTCGGTTAGCTGCTTGATCATGGCCACAACGATTTCTGCGTCCGTTTGCACCTCCTGCTGCGCAGCTTCAATTCGGCGTTCAATTCTTAGCTTTAGGCACCTTTGATGGCAGTCAAAGAGTGTGCCATAGCAGCGGCAGATAAGTGTGTAGTCGGCTCGCAGTACATCCTGGAGCAGATCAAAATTAAACATGCTTTGCAGCAGGTTGAGGGCTGTATTATCCTGACATTTCGCGGGATCAATGGTGTTTAACAGCGCCTGGACCAATGAGGCCTTGCAGTCCTGGCTGACCATGCCCGGCTGCGCACGCAGCTGGAACAGTCGCATCAGTTGTGCCACCGGCAGCTCGTTGCCGGGCAGGGACTTGGCCAGCCATTCTATGAACGCTTCGTATTTGTTCGGATGTGTATAATCTACCGATTGCCACACATTCAAGCCAAACTCGACACGTTCCGCATACGGGGATGCTTCGTCCGTCAGCCAGGCTATAAATTCTACACAAAAATATGGATCAGTATGGGTAAAATACCGTAATTAGAGACTAAAACTTACCCTTGCCTGAGCCCATGTTGTATTTTGTTTACTAACCAAAAGGCGCACGTGTTGCCGCCCAACCAGTGTTTGTAAACGGTTCCAAACAGTGTGCCCAGATTCGAAGATAGAACAGCTGTTCCGATTTTGTTTTCATAAATTCCATTTATTTAAGGTTCTTGATTTTGTTTTGGAAATCCTTTCTTATTGCTGTGCCACCTTAGAAACACAAACCCACTCAGCACGATGATACTGCACTTTAAAAGACTGACACAAGGCCCTCCAAGCCTACTATTCTCGAAAATCAGCCGAACAGGAAATTTTCTGATTTCACATAATCCACTGTCGAGATCGCTGTTACGACAATATCACTGCAATATCCGGCCACCTCCTGGAGCACCACAGCAAGCGAAACAGCGAAAACAAATCCTGAGCTGGTGGAATAGCGGTGCCTGTGCCTGCGTCCCGAGCCTGCGACGTGGCCTGGCACAAGGCGGTAAAGTGATAGTCAAAAATGTCAAAGCTGTTCCCGAGCAAGCCCGTCTTAAAATGGGCAAGTCGGAGTTTGGGCGTTTGCTCCATTTGGTCGCTTCGGAGAAATGGGTGCTTCTAGGTAAGCAAGCACTACCCACATACATAACTTGAACTGACATTTACATTTTGCAGCGGGAATCTTCTTCCTAGTAGTCTCGTCGGCCATCACCATGTCCGTGCCGTTATTTCTAGGCAAGGTAATCGATTTAGTATTCAACAAGAACGGCATGGATAAAAAGGCCATGGAAGGTCTTCGAGACTACTCCGTGATGCTTTTCTTTATCTTTGTTCTGGGCGGTTTGGCGAACTCTGCGCGTGTGTATCTGTTCGGCAACGCCGGTGAGTAGCGGATATGCCAAATGCAAAAGGATGATTCTCAGTACGATACCTGCAATTTTCATCACTCCCTCTCTCTCGCAGCTCTGCGCATTGTACGTCTGCTCCGTTCCCGCCTGTACCGATCAATGCTCATGCAGGAGGTGGGCTGGTTCGACACGAAGGGCACAGGAGAGCTTATCAATCGACTGAGCAACGACACCTACATGGTGGGAAACTCGCTGAGCCAGAATGTCTCCGATGGCCTGCGCTCGTTGGCCATGATTGCGGTCGGCAGCGGCATGATGGTGCGTCCCCTTCCCAACCTTCATCTGACTACTATCCTAACTGCCCATTCTAATACGCGATCCGATCGGTTTGCAGATATACACGTCGCCAGAACTGGCCATGGTCAGTGCGCTGGTAGTGCCGGCCATGGCTGGCATGGCCATTGTTTATGGACGCTATGTGCGACGCATCACCAGATCGGAGCTAGACAAGTACGCGGAGATAATGAAGTATGCGGAGGAGCGATTTGGCAATGTGAAGACGGTGAAAACGTTCTGTAGGGAGCAACAGGAAGTCGACGCCTATGATAAGAAGCTGGACGAGGCACTGGCGATTGGCTACAAGGAGACACGGGCCAGGTCCATTTTCTTTGGCCTGGTAAGATCTAATCCTAGTTCTTATTTTCTTAGCTCCTCTTCTAACCTTTGTGCATTTGTTAGACTGGTTTCTCGGGAAACTTCATCATAATATCGGTGCTGTACTATGGCGGGACCCTGGTACTTGAAAATTCGTTGACCATCGGCGCCCTCACCTCCTTCATGCTGTATGCCGGTTACGTGGCCGTGTCTATGAACGGACTGTCCAATTTCTACAGTCTTCTGAACAAGGGACTTGGCGCCTCGGAACGCATTAATGAGATTCTCGATCGCGAGTTCGCTATGCCCATTGACGCGGGACACGTGCCGCCTGCGAAGCCCGTTGGCGAGGTCGGTTTTCACAATGTCAACTTCAGCTTCCCAACGCGTCCCGACACCTTCGTACTCAAGGACTTTACGCTAAGCATGATGCCCGGCCAGACAACGGCCATTGTGGGTCGATCCGGAGCAGGTAAGACGACAATAGGCCTGCTGCTGCTGCGACTGTACGATCCCCAGGGGGGGAGTATCACGATGGATGGAATGGATCTGCGCACACTCAACCCCCAGTGGCTGCGCAACAATGTGGGTGCTGTCAGCCAGGAGCCGGTGCTCTTCTCCGGCACGATACGGGAGAACATCTTGTATGGTGTGAATCCCGGCGAGGATCAAAGCGAGGAGCTGCTTCAGCGAGTGGTCGAAGAGGCGAATATCGGACATTTTACCAGGGAATTGCCAGATGGCCTAAACACCCTCGTAGGCCAGCGTGGCATGATGCTCAGCGGTGGCCAGAAGCAGCGAGTGGCCATTGCCCGGGCGTTGATAAAGGTATGACCTTGAGAATATTATCCTCAAATGTAACTTCAACCCATTTAATACTATAAAATCTACCACCCCAGAATCCCACCATTCTCCTGCTGGACGAGGCGACCAGTGCATTGGACGCCGTCTCCGAGCAGCTGGTGCAGAATGCCCTGGACCGACTAGTCCAGGGTCGCACTGTGCTCACAATTGCCCACCGCCTGAGCACGATTCGGAATGCTGACAATATTGCTGTACTGGATGGGGGTCAGATCGTGGAGCAGGGTAACTACGACACTCTGATGCGCATAGAGGACGGTGCCTTTCGGGATCTGGTGGCCAGCCAGGCCTTTGGAAGTCAACCCACGTGATTGGCTCGACTATTTTAGACATTTTAGGGGTATGGGATTAGATAATAAGATTTTAGATTAGATGCGCGATTTGCCGCCATCGCCGCGCCACACGGCTGGCTGGTGGCTGGCGCTCTTGGTTGGCTCTTGGCGTTCTCTAGACTGGGTGGGTAATGTGTTCAAATATCCAAATGTTTTGTTTATATCCTAGTAAAAAAATTCTGAATTGACCATGTTAAATGAAACGTTGCCTCTTAAATCGTATCGGAAATTCCTCTAACTCCAGGTGTTAAGGTGATTTTAGCAGTGCTGAAAAATATCCACATTGCTGGAGCAGTGATGGGAAACGCAACAGTGCCCACACAGTGGTATTGCTGAATTGGTTTTGTTATCATTGAGTTATCAAAACATTTTTATTGTTTTCACATTAATTTCCTCTATATTTTCGTCTTAAATCTATCTAACAAACAGGCACAAAAATAAATGCAATAATTTCTTTGTATCTAGGTTCTATATACGTCCTGTGCATATATCTAGAAATTCAATACGTGGAACAGTTACGCCTCGTCCTTTTCCTCCACTCGATCAACGTCCGTCTTACTTCATGGTGGGCATGGCCACGGCTGCCTGGGTGTGGGTCACATCGGTCTCGCGCCACAACTGGGTGACGGTCTTGGTCTGGGTGTAGAACTTGATGCCCTGCTTGCCGTAGAAGTGATGGTCGCCACGGAAGGAGCCACGAGTGCCGGTGAAGGAGAACATGGGCAGGGGCACGGGAATAGGCACATTGACACCGACCTGGCCGGCATCGATCTCGTTAACAAACTTACGGGCAGCCGCACCATTGGTGGTGAAGACGGCGGTTCCGTTGCCATAGGGATTGGCGTTCACAATGTCGATGGCATCGTCCAGGGTGTCGGCCTTGAGGATCACCAGGACGGGGCCGAAGATCTCCTCAGTGTAGCACTTCATGCTGGGGGTGACATCGCTCAGGATGGTGGGTCCCACAAAATAGCCATCCTCAAAGCCGGGCACGCTGATCTTGCGCCCGTCGAGAATGAGCTTGGCGCCCTCCTTTACACCGGATTCGATGAGGTCATTAATGCGCTGGCGACTGGCAGCACTAATCACGGGTCCCACATCGGTGCCGGGCACATGGCCGGCATTCACCTTCAGCTTCTGGGCACGCTCGACCAGATCGGGAATCCAGCCCTGGGCCTCGCCCACAAACACAGCCGTGGACAGAGCCATGCAGCGCTGGCCAGCAGCACCGAAGGCGGCGCCAGCCAATTGGTTCAGGGTGTTTTCCTTGTTAGCATCGGACAGGATCACGCCGTGGTTCTTGGCGCCCATGTTGCTCTGCACACGCTTGCCGTTCTTGCCAGCGCGCTCGTAGATGTACTTGCCGGCCTGGTCGGAGCCCACAAAGGAAACGGCTTTGATGGCGGGGGCATCGCAGATGAAGTTGACGGCGTCGTGCTGGCCGTGAATCACGTTGACCACGCCCGGGGGGCAGCCGGCCTCGTTGAGCAGCTCCATCAGTAGCATGGTGGCGCCCGGCACTCGCTCAGAGGGCTTCAGCAGCATTGTGTTGCCGGTGGTAATGGCCACGGGGAACATCCACAGAGGGATCATGGCGGGGAAGTTGAAGGGAGCAATGCCGGCGGTCACACCCAATGGCATCACCAGCGAGTATGTATCCATATCGCGTGCCACATTGGCTACCGTCTCGCCCATCTGCAGGGAGGGAATGCTGCAGCAGTGCTCCACCACCTGGAGTCCGCGCAAAACATCGCCCTCGGCATCGGCCAGGGTCTTTCCCTGCTCCTTGGTGATGTTCTTGGCCAGCTCGCCCATGTTTTCCTTGATCAAAGCCTGCAGCTTGAACATGACCGCCTGCCGGGTTAGGATCGACTGGTTGCTCCACGACCGGAATGCCTTCTTGTTCGATTCCAGTGCCGTTTGCATCTCATCCTGTGTGGCCTTGGGCACACGCGTCACAACCTTGTTTGTGGCCGGATCGTGCACATCGATCCATTCCTTCGTCTTGGACTCTACGAATTTTCCATCGATGAACAGCTTGGTGGTGGGCGCGGCCGAGGAGTAGGCGCGTTGTGTCAGGTAGCGGGCCTGCAAAGGGAAGAGGAGCGGAGCATATGTACATATACTATAGTCTCAAAGTGGATTCAGTTGCCAGAATTCAATTTTGATCGGAATTCCCTAAACAGATTATAATCCTAACCTCAACTTGTACCAGTGGGGAGGGTGTTTCTGCTCGGCTCGATAACCTGATAGCATGGGCATGGGGGTTGCCGTGCCACGCCTACGCTTATCTGTGGTCCCACATCTGGCGGCAGACATGCATTTTTATGGCTTTTCGGGCAATGAAATAACACAAGTGGGGTATATGGAATTGTTCGCGAAATACACGGCTTATCGCATTTTATTATATTTTATAACATTTCAAGTGCTCTGCTAATTCTCCCTCTGCTAATTGTTTTTGCGATCGTTGCTATCTTCTCCGCTCTGCTAGACCTCTGCTGTTGAGCAGCAGCGGCATTACGTAACATGTGTTGTCAATTGGCATTTCTTTTTCACGGCCACACATACACACATTCACACTCCACACACACAAACACACACACGCAATTTAACACAGAGCTGTAAAGTGAGAGTGGCAGGTCAGTCATTCACCAGAATGACTGTTGCACTCTTTCATATGCATGCGCATTATACATGCATACATATGTACATATGCGTGTGCATGTGCTTACTTACGCATGCAAACGAATTCAGTGCCTCTACAGCTGGCGCTTATCATAATTAAATCTTACCTCAGCACCGATTGCACGCAGGAAAGCCATCCTGGTTGGAGAGACAGAAATGTGGGTGGATATGGGCAGGAGTGTACGAAAGGGATCGAGATCGAGATCGCGTGCTGTCCAAACGGTGGTTCCACTAGAACTGAAAGCAATTCCTATGAGGCTGTGCCAAGTCGAAGGGGCCCGAGCTTGTGTATGGTGTGATTGTTGATATACGAGCAGTTTCTGTGGGGCTGTCGTAGCGGGCTGGACAGAGGTAGTCAGACCGTCGAAAAGACTGTCAGACCAGACTGGATGGTGGTTTCATGATGGTGAGCTACCGCTGGGGTGGGGCGAAGGGGCCCCCTCATAATATGTTTAACGATGGCGGGCGCACACGCGTACACACCTACATATGGCTTAAGAACCTGGCGGAGCAGCTGTTGTTCTTGTTTTTGTTATTCGTTGGGGGCTCGAGTTTTCATTGTGTTGCATGTGTGTGCGTATGAACGAATAGGCATATGAATGTGTGAGTTTGTTTTTGCGATGTTTGTCTCTTTTCTTGTCACCCTACCTTTGAGGTGCATTAACTTATTCGGAACGTGGAAGACCTTACAGTTTCAAATGAATACATATATGAGTAATAATTGATATTATGGTCAACAAAAAAAATTTGAGTCTATAAATGTAATTGTGCCAAAAAAAAACTAGCTGTTAGGGAAGCCTAATCTTCAAGAGGATGACAGGCCAAGAGGGCGAAAGAGCATTCTATATTCGACTCGATAAAAAACACTTGTTATTTATAACATGATCACAAACACAAGCGTATGCATACTATGTATGTATTCCTATTTAATGTATAGGCTATGGCACGTGTCGGGCAGTTTAACTGTGGGTGAAATGAGCATAGATTTATATTAATTATTAAACATTAGACGCATGTTTTATTTAAATAAAATACTATAAGTAATAAAAATACTTTAAATAAATATATATTTTTTTAAATGAAAACTATAAATATACCTAACGGTAAACAAAAGCAGCTGGGCTGGCATTAACGCAAGCACTAAAAATCCCAAAAGCTCCTATATAAATTCCATTGTCAATGAAAAAAATAGGATTGCTGTCTTTTAGGCGCAAATCGCTTAACCCACATTCAAATTCCTGTGGAAAAATTTGCACAATGCAATCCAATCAGGAAGCTTATGCTTTTGCTTTTAATTTTCCGCTTTTCACTTTCCACTTTTTGCCAAGGCAAACAAAGTTGCGGCTGGTCTTCCGCTTCCTGGTCAACATAATTAAAACTACTTTCGCTATTGACCAGAGTTGCCGCCATTCACAGGACACCCGACATCGACAGCGCGGAAATGGAAAGGAGCAGGACTCCCCAACATGTGGAGCATGTGTGTGTGTTTGTGTGAGCATGGGGCCCGAGCGTATAAATAGCCGAACGCCCCCACAGGATTCGCTTTTTCGCTCGGATGCCACCAACCCAGCAGCAGGCAAGCGCGCTCCGGCCAGGCGCTTGATACAAAACCTTATATTTTTCGGAACTAACGCGCTCCTTTGTTGCCACATTGAGATGCCACGCCACCACTGCTAGGGGGACACCAGCAAAGATGGAGACCGCCACGGGCTATCAGGATATTAGCGCGCTGGAAAAATCGGTATGTACATTCCATATACTCGCTGATATCTATAGGTACAGATGTGTGAAACGAAACCCCCACTGTAGGTGGCCAATGCTGGTTCCCAGCTGTACACGATGGCCCACAAGCTGCACGCGGTGGAGCGCAGCCTGGAGCAGACCACAATGGAGCAGATGGACGAGATGGAGGTAATGGAGCTGCTCGAGTCCATGACCGAGGTGAAGAACGAGTACCAAAATCTGCGCAAAGACATCCAGGAGGTGCAGCAGCTGCAGCGTGACGTCAGCACCTCGATACGCTTTCAGATGCGCAGCATGCAGCAGACGTTCCAGATGCTCAAGAAACGGATTGCCACCTCCCAGGAACAGAAACAAAAGAAGCAGCGCCAGCAGCCGCGCACCAACACCATCACCACCACCGAACTCACCGCCATCGTAACGGCCAATGAACAGTATGCGGAGGGCCCCCACTAGGATTAGGGCTAAGGGTAGTGGTTAAGGGGTTAGGGGGCAGTTCGTGTGGCCTGGGCAATTTATGAATATTCCATGATTTTTATTGATTGCACAGCTGCTAGTTAGCTAACCCCAAACAAAGGCCCAGCCCAAACCCGAATCCCAAAGCAAAGCAAACTGCTGAAAGAAATGTGTCAAATCTGGTGGAGAGAGTGGGTGAGTGGAACCACCAACCACCAACCACCAACTACCAATCACCAATCGAAAGCAATCAACTGGGTAATGGGGGGCACGATATCAGAAGCAACACTAAGCATTTAGACTCGAAACAGAAACAGATCCTCTACTTTATATACATACATGCAAAAACCACACACACACACATACACATAGATACATCAACAGAGAACGTGTATCCTATATCCCTTTTAGGACTTAGTGTAAGCGCAAAAGCACTACTTTATGATGCAAGGAAAACCAAATGTCTGATACCATTTGAATGAGAATGCACTTTTTCAAAATTTGCCTTAACATAATCGTATTGTATTGTACTAATTTTTGATACGACACGTTTTAAAGTACATACAAAACATATACGTATATATGTAAATATTCGTATATTAATTAGTCTTAGGCGTATCATTCTCATTTCTATTTAATGATACAAAATTGCTACCTATTTTTGGCTAGTTTGTTCGTTTTTGGAATATTTGTTAATAGATTGTATAAGCCAGAATTTAGAAAATTAAACACTTAGAAGGCTCACCAAAGCGAGGGGCTCATTTAAATGGGCAAACAAATTGCGGTCAGCCTGTCAGTTCCCGATATTTTACGATACCGTTTACAGAGTTAGTTAACCGATTTCCGATAATTGATCGAGACCAGCTGTTGTTAAGCTGTTTGTTTACGTATGCCCGTTGTTGCAGAGAGAGAATTTTTCCATAGTACCATAGATTATTTTCCAACACTAGCGATTATTTTAAATAGTTTATGGTATTTTGCCAAGGAGGAAAACTTCACAATCTCGTAGAAAATTGATTAATTTGTCAGTTAAAATGATTTGTTCAGGGTTCAGTATCCTATATTCTATTAAACAGAATATCAAAATCGAAGAATATGACTTTCGTCAGTATTTTTAACGGTGTATCGGACGGTATATTTTATCGATAATACCGCGGTCCCACTGGACGGAACGGCTCTTTTTCCCCAAATTATATTGTAATATAATAAATTGTTTGTGGAAATTATGTTGTACTCCTACGGTTTGCAGTCATTTTGTGGCGTGTGATTTTAAAATTTTGGTGCAGTGACAGCGTGGCTAACACACCATCCGCCAGCAGGGCAAAAGCACCTGTAGAACAAGTTGTTTTGTGTCTCCGTTCCTGTTCTGGTTTTTGTGCTAGTTTCTGTATTAGAGTGAAATATTTGCAATAATTTACATATTAAAGAAAGCTGACAGCAGAAAGCGAGTCACAGGTGCAGCAGCACCGCAGCCAGTGTCTCTCCATCGCTAGCGCTTGCGCCTGCGTCCCCGTTTGTTGTTGTTGCTTACGTGTCCGCATCGGCAGGTCTGAATCGGATCGAGCTGCTCTCTAGATAGCAGATAATATGCGCGTTGGCGTTTTTGTGATTGCGTGCCTGGCCCTCGTCGCGGGCTTGCCGGCCCCCGCCCCCGCAGAGTACAGCGAGAGTGCTGCGGTTCAGGTGATCGAAGAGACCGAGAGCTTTCTGGCGCATCCCCACTATCTGGATAACGATGAGATTGGCGCTCTATTTGACCAGCTGGTCAAGGACTATCCCCAGCTGGCCCAGGCCTACGAAGTCGGTCGCTCCCTGCAGGGCAGGTCACTGCATGCCCTTGCGTTGAGCGCTCCCCCGTCAGACGACAAGAGCGGAGATCTACTGCGGCCCATGGTCAAGCTGGTGGCCAACATTCGGGGCGACGAGACGCTGGGTCGCCAGATTGTTCTATACATGGCGGAGTATCTGGCCAGCAGTTACGAGGCGGACAACGAGGTCCAGCGGCTGCTCAACACCACAGAAATTCATTTTCTACCCAGCTGCAACCCGGATGGCTTTGCCCTCTCCAAGGTGAGTCATGCTACGAGCCCCCTCTCCCGTCCCTGTCCCCAGCAATGAGTAGTTCTAGAAGAAAGTTGCTTGTAGCACAATCCACTTGAAGAGCCAAAACAGGGGACCAAAACAGCTGTGGAGGGGGCATTACATATAACAATAGCGAAAAGTGAATGTAAATCGGATAAATGTTTACCTCGACTCCACTCCACTTCTCCGCCAGATCAATCCATGAATCGAAGCTTCTCTCTCTCTCTCTTTCTCCCTCTCTTTCGCTTTTGTTTCCTCTGTGCTTTGTTGCTCTGCCCCGCTGCGTTTGGAATCTGTAGTGGAGAGCCAGAGAGTGTTTCTATCCATTTGGAATCCGCTCCCTGCCCTTTACCATAATACATACCATAGGTGACCCAGTTTTTCTGGTTCAAGTCAGTTGTGATCTGGCAATTAGCATCTGGGAGTTTCATCTGATATTATCTGAACTGGTGGATCATTACTCTCTGAAACTCTCCACTCCAGTCCACTCCACTCGATGACCCTCTAAATGTCTAAGCCAAGTGTTTGGGCTTCTGCTTCACGAGTATCTTCACCACTTTATTTTAAAGATCTTCAACTTAGTCAAATGTTGGGTATTTTGGGGTCAATGCACAGGGGGAGGCAAACACTTAATTATTAAAACATGAAAAAATACAATTTAAGAAATCTGTTGTTAATAAAATAGGAGTTCCTGAAAGCAATTCTGTTTGCAGGCATCAATGATTCTGAGGCGGTTTTCCCTTAGATAAATTGAAACATCCAATAGAGTATTCCTATAAATTTTGGGGGTCTTGGTTTTGGGTTGGGGTCATGTGATAAAATAATAAGGACACTGGACTGCATTGGACACTATCTAAAGTGCAGAGGGACTCTGCTGCGTTGCTGCTGCGGGACTCGCTTCGTTCGGCCCTATAGAATCACCGATTCGGCTTTCTTATGAATTCGAATTCAAAGTCCGTTTTATCCGACCGAATTCGGTATCGTCATATTTACTGTATCCGACCCGAACAGATCTGTTTCTGGGTTTTCTGGTAGAGAGAATGAGAAAGCAATACTCAAATCAGATGGTTATTCGCTTGGCACTCTTTCTACAAATTTTTATTTGTGTCATGAGTGACTGCGTGTTTTGCGTCATGGGTTGATGAACGATGCAAATCTCTGTGTGTGTGCAAAAATGCTGTACATGCACCACGCATACACAAAAGAATTTCCTTTATAGTATATGTCGAATCACTTCCGAAACATGTGAACGCCTAGTGCTGATATTGATCTGCAGTACTCCGATTCGTTTTTGAGTGATTCGGGGTGATTCGAATCAGACTGAAGACAGGATTCGTAGTGATCGAACGCATTGAAGGGGCATGAGTATATGTAGCTGAGACTTTATAAATACTGTGGATTCATGCAAGGCTCCAATACATACATACATACAAAATACATATGTACATGCAGGGAAGCTTTTTCTGTGTGGTTTCCCTTTTCCGTAGTCTTTTATAGTCTGTGCTACCACATTTCCGCCATACACTGTTAATTAGTCAAACACACAAAAATTCCATTTCAAATTTCAAAAAATTTTGAAAATTCCCCTGTTTCTGTTGGCTCCGCTGTGAATCCCTGTAGCGAACAATTATAAATACGATAAAATTAAGAAGATTACGTATGTACATACGTAAATAATCATGGAATTATAAATCTATGTGCTGGGAAAACAAGGCAGACTCGGGAGCTGTGCAAGCTTAAAAGTTCAAGATCAGTTCATGAAAAGAGAAGAGCGACCAGAGCAGGAGAATAAACAAGTGAAAGCGACAGACCGACTATGAAATACCCAATCCCAGATATTCCCACAGACTGAGAAATTGTCATAGCTGGTAGATCGAATACTAATAAAAAATATATATATATATCTTCACGAATACAATGCCTTTTTAAATCTACGATAAGACGGACTTAGTAAACAGTTATCATTATCAGCTGTCTCTCTCTCTCTCTCTTACATTCTCAATCTTTCCCTATTCGCCGGTTGAGCTTTATTGGTGCTCAGAATAAGCTTCGAAGTGCGTCGTCATATTGAAAACAACTTTATACGTCCAGTGTACAATGTATCGTATGTTACCTTAGGCCACAGGGTATTTAGGGTATTAAGGGATATTTCAATATTTTATCAGATTTAAAACTCATTTTAGTTAATCCAAAGAGCAACACTCGTGGGTGTCCGCCCGATAGGACACCTCGAGTGGTGGCAATTTTCTTGTCTGATTAGATTAGACTGTTGTTAAACAAATAAATATGTATGCCAAGTGCTGCGATATAGATGTGGATGGGTGTGGGTGACAGTTTTACGGCCTGCCCCCCTTCAATAATCTGGTGGATAGATTTAAGGCTAGCCCTGGCCGCTGACGTCATTTTGTTGAAATTGCAACACAGCGGGCCGTAACTGTGGGAGCAGCCCGCTGAGGGGGCGGACCGTGCAATTACCTTTAAAGAAACTGGTTAGATGTCACAACAGCAACAACAACAGCAACAACAACAAAAACAACCTTAGAGCTATACGGCAGTATGCCACCGTTGACGCCGTATGGGCGATGTGTTGTTTTGGTTTAGTTCATTTCATTTCATTTTCCTGCAATTGAGACACTTAACAAGTAAATGCAACCGGTTCGCTTCGTCGTCGCTGTGATTGTGTCTGTGTCTGTGACCGTTGCTGGTATTCCTCCAGCGAGAGCCACGCGAATTTACAAGCAGTTATCCGATTTCCGTTTGATGCAGTTTACCAAGAACCAAGAACTTCAATATATTTCCTATCGCTATTGTAAAGGAATGAAAACCACTCTTTGATTCTGTAAATTTCCATTAAAAATCAGCTGTTATAAAGATTTTTACTTTTAGTTGCATAGCTTTGTAAATTTGATGGTTTCATAAAATGTATCCAAAATAGTTGAAGATGTTACGGAAAGGAATCTAATAGATTCTTTAGAAAGAAAATATTTTGAATATTCTTTAAATTTATTATTTGTATTTGATCGGGTTGGTTAAGAGCTCTGTACTTCAGTAGATTCCTAATGGAAAATCCTTGATTATGATTGTTATTCTCCATGAATGGGCAAATTTAATCAAAAGGGAATCTACCTAGATTCGAACTTATTTTCAACAAATTTCCCATTAGTTAACATCCGAATTGAATTGAAACGGATTAGTTTTGTAGAGAATGCAGGCTTCGGTGTTTATCCCAGCTGTGCCAAGAAGAAGTGCCAATAAAGTTGCACTGCTTCGTGGTTGAGAGAGAAGCTTTAAATAGAGAAGCTTTTTGCCAGCTATCACCTCCGCCGTCCACTGTCGCCGATCCACTCAATGGGAATATAATGATTTCCCTGAAATTTCGCTCTACTGATAAAGACGGCCTTAATGACCCGGGGAATTTTGTTTATTGATAAGGAAGGGGCATATGGAAATACATTGTGTATACGTCGTGTATGTGTGTGGGCGTTTGAATCCACGCCAGGAACACAATGGCAGTGGGTGGCTTGCCTGGCTGTGACGTCAAAAGGGAGTTATTGATTTCTTGCTAAAAATATCCTTTTCACTGACGAATGACGCAAATCCGACGCTCTCTCTTCTCCTTGTCTCCACCATCACCCTCTCGCGCGCAGACTCTCTCTCTCGGCTGTGGTTTTGCGGCGACTGCGCTCTCACACGCGCCGGCGCCTCGGATGTCGTCTGGCAACGCTATTCAACACTCGAATGAAACAATAATAATCATTATTGAATCCGAAAGCGACGACAAACTATTAATTTACACTCAAATAACACCAACGGTTCGTGACACGGCAACAGCCAACTGTGGAAAATACATATGTATACATATACATATATAACGGCAGAAGAAGGAAAACTACAAAAAAAAATTCGGCTCTCAAGCTCTCTGTGGCGTGTAATTTCCCTGCAATTAGCGCGCGCTTTGCTTTGCGCTGCTCTCAGCAGAATGTGCTGGCGTCGACGCTGACAGAGGAGCGGTAACAGGCACAGCGACAGCGACAGCAGCCCCATGGGCGCTTAAGGCCAATCAACGCAGCAAATTTTCAAGCAGTTCATTTTTCGAAGCTGAGCTGCACCGACCACACGACGACGGAACGGACAGCGACAACGACGTCGCCGACCCCCCAGACGACCAAGACGAGGACGCGAGGGCGGAGGGCTCCCCCCGAAAAATCAGAAGAAAACCAAATAAGAACTGTATCTGGAGCATCCAGCATTCAATTTGCACGCCCGTGATAACCAGAAATTGAGGTCATCCCCCCGTAGCGGCTGCGAAGACAGGAAGAACGACATAGAAGTGGAGGCGAGTCCCAAGAAGATGCTGGCACAGTGGATTGTGACTGGCCTGGCTTTGGCCATGGTCGCCCAGCTGGTGCCCAGTGGACGGGGCTACATCATCAAAGAGGAGGAGAGCTTCCTGCAGCAGCCCCACTACACCAGCCAGGAGCAGCTGGAGGATTTGTTTGCGGGCCTGGAGAAGGCCTATCCAGAGCAGGCTCGCGTCCACTATCTCGGCCGATCCCTGGAGGGCCGCAACCTGATTGTGCTGCAGATCTCGAAGAATACGCGACAGCGCAATCTGCTCACGCCGCCCGTCAAGTACATTGCCAATATGCACGGCGATGAGACGGTGGGACGGCAGCTGCTCGTCTATCTGGCCCAGTACCTGTTGGGCAACTACGACCGCATCACGGATGTGGGCCAGCTGGTGAACTCCACGGATATCTATCTGATGCCCACCATGAATCCCGATGGCTATGCCCTGTCCCAGGTACGTTCGCTCTCCAGCACGCGCGGTCGGGTCACCTGTTTGCATACATATCTGCCACTGCACTGTGTACCTTTTCTTTCGGTCGCTGGGAAAAATCAATAATTGTGAAATTTCAGAATACAAAGAGGCAGAGCAGAGAGTGTGTGTGGGTTTGCGGGGGAGAGAGAGGTGGCAGAAGTCATCTCTCTGTCTCTCTTTCTCTGTGCTTACGTTGACGTTAAATTCGCACTTTTTATCCGATTGCGCTAGGCCCAAGCGCAATCCCTTTATCGCCGTCTCTCTCCACCCACAACCACGCCTGAATATCAACAACTGTTGACATATTGCACACACCCACGCACGCACACATGCATAGATTATGGTTAATATTTATCATTATCTTCTCTCAAGCTGAAATAGAGTTTGCTATTTGTTGTTGCTGCTGGATCATTTTATCGTTTCAGGAACGTATGGAACGATTTAGATTCGGTTAGTGCGCAGACATACGGGAAATTTAAATTGATTGAGAATTTTGACTCAAAGATAGATAGAGAGCAACAAAAGCTCTGATTTTCATTGAGCATAAGCCTATTCCTCTTACACTAGCCCGCAAATAACTGCTTTGCCATTCCTTTCATCTGATTCCTTGAGTTGGAGAGAGCGAGAGTTACCTGCATACAACCTGTCCCTATTCTCCCAATTCATTCTTTATTGGAGTTGAAACTTTCGGAACTTACATACATATGCGTGTACATATGTATGTAAAAATGTGTCTCTGCTTTCTTGCACAGTGGGCGAATAACCCACGTGTATGTGTGATCGGTGATCGGTGGCGTGACTGGGGATAGTACATACATATGTATGTACATATTTTTTATTCTGGCTGAACATGCTAATGACATTAGCCATTTAAATCGTCCATTAAATGATATATGTATGAAATTTGTTGATTATGGAATGAAGGGGAGGCTCCACTCCAATCCAGCCATCAGTCCTCTCCGATTGCTTTTTGCGCGGTCGGTTCATGAGCGTTTAATCAGATCGTGCAGCAGCTGCTCCAGTTTATTCGCTGTTTAGTGAGGGGTGGGCGGGGGAAAGAGCTGTTATTCTGATTTGATAATTGGCTTGCTGTTCGATTGCGCAATATCGTTATCGAATATCGATTATGACTCTCTCCAAGTGGTGCGTGGGTGAATGGTGTAATCAGCAGGTGGGGATGGAGAGCACGACCCACCTGACAGACATGCCAAGCAGTGCAATTATTCGGTCAGGACTGACTTGAATGACAATCAACTCACAACAGAGAGAGAGAGGAAGAGCGAGAGGGAGATTGTGAAACAGATATGAAAAAGAAATCCATGCCTATGCTAATGTTGCCCCTGTTCCCCGCCTTCTCAATTTCCAGGAAGGCAACTGCGAATCGCTGCCCAATTATGTGGGGCGTGGCAATGCGGCTGGCATCGATCTGAACCGCGACTTCCCCGACCGTCTGGAGGAGCCTCATGTCCACCAGCTGCACGCGCAGTCCCGTCAGCCGGAGACGGCCGCCCTAGCCAACTGGATAATCAGCAAGCCGTTTGTGCTCTCGGCTAACTTCCATGGCGGAGCCGTGGTGGCCAGCTATCCTTACGACAACTCAATGTAGGTTTCAACTTGGATTTCAGCGTGGGTGGGATTCTAACTTTCATCACACGTCCCCTTTCTATTTTAGAGCCCACAATGAGTGCTGCGAGGAGAGCCTGACCCCGGATGACCGCGTATTCAAGCAGCTGGCACACGCCTACTCGGACAACCACCCGATAATGCGAAGGGGCAGCAACTGCAACGACTCCTTTGCCGGAGGCATCACTAACGGTGCCAACTGGTACGAGCTCTCCGGCGGTATGCAGGACTTCAACTACGCCTTCAGCAACTGCTTCGAGCTGACCATCGAGCTCTCCTGCTGCAAGTATCCGTCTGCCAGCACCCTACCCACAGAGTGGCAGCGCAACAAAGCTCCGCTGATGCAGCTGCTGAAGCAAGCTCACATCGGCATCAAGGGCCTGGTGCAGGACGCCAATGGCTATCCCATCGGCGATGCGAACATCATTGTGGCCGGCCTGGACGAGAAGCCCATTCGCACCTCGAAGCGTGGCGAGTACTGGCGCCTGCTTACGCCCGGCCTGTACAGCGTACATGCGGCTGCCTTTGGGTGAGTGGCTGCCCATATTCCCTGTGGTTCCCTTTCCAGCTCCCGTACTGATTTTGTTTCCCTCTGTCTCCATCCAACCTCCAGGTACCAGACCAGTGCCCCGCAAGAGGTGCGCGTTACCAACGACAACGTGGAGGCTCTGCGCCTGGACTTCAAACTGTTGCCCGTCGAGACGAACTTTGATGGTATAAGCAGTTTATACAGTCCCTATTTTTTCTAGAACTCTCTAATGCGGCGTGACGGTGAGGAATGCCCAGTCACCGCCAGCACCAGCGACAGTTATCCACCCATCTAATATGCATATGTACATATGCTAGCCAGTCATTTGAACCGATATCAATGCATCAATAGTCCATGAATGCCCCCCTCCCCTGCTCAACCCAGCACCAAGTAGTCCTGCTCTCTCTCGCTCTATCTTAGTATGCACCGCCCTAAGCGCTCTACTATCTACTGTCCCTATCCAAACTGTATCTCGAAAACACAGCACAAGCGCAGCATAACACTTTCATTTATCTATGTACATATGTATATGTATGTATGTATATGATTTGGGGTCTTCTTTTGGACCAAGTACGATTCATTGGCTGCCCCAAATATAATTGGTGTTCAGTGAATCGGACTAGGATATCTCCTAGAGCCCCCAAGGATATATGTATATTTTGCACTGCATTCCATTGGGTACTCTGTTTCACTTTGGTTTCATCCAGGAATCTCTTTGTTTTACGCCACTGCCGTTCATATTTCCTGCACCGCACACACACATATCTATACCTAATGCACACACATACACACATCGATTGATTACACTTCCGAAAACCCGATTTGATTTGTATATAAGACAAAAAACAAGAACTAAACGAGACAAAACCAAAAAAAGAATTTAAAAAAAAACGACAAAACAAACAAAATGCAATAAAACTAATGAAATAAGCAAATTTTAATTAGGAACTTTTAAAGAAATCAACCCACTTGAGGTCATCGAATGACTCTATCCACGAAAACAAAGGAGGAACAACGATTTATACGGATCGGTTCTCCTGCTCCTGCCCATATCCCGTACCTACATATATACAAAACATATTGTGGTGCACTTTAGAGAAGGCACGAGGAAGCGACGATCAAGGCATATACCGAAAAACCTATGCATATATTCAAACTTTATTGAGATTTTTCAATAAATACTATAAATACTATTCATATATGTAGATTGTATGTGAACGAAAGGTATTTGTTCAACAACAAGTTTCAATGCATTATAATTTATACATAGATACATACATATATTCGAGTACGATGTGTACAATTCGTAAAAACACCAGTCCCACAAAACTACAATGTACACGAAATATAGCGAAAAAACAGTATGTTAAAAGATTACCAGGATAGGTCGAAGATTTCTTGTTCCCTAAACAATAAAAATTATAAAATATATATATATATATATATAATACATATAAAAGAAGGAACTATCCATTATGCGAGTAATCTATTTGTCTATAAATATCCATACATATATAAAGATGATGGATGGATAATTCTGTCGAAGGAGAAAGTTAGAGAAAAATTACTACATTCTCTCTATGCATTATGATCTATCTGTCTATTATACGAGTATGTCTGGATTGACAAAATCCAGCTCATCCCGAAACTATCGCCTATAGTACATGCTATACATATATGTATATTCGAGTATAATCATAATGGGAATGCGATTTTTGAAAGGTTTGAGTGGGCAATTCTTGACAAAGGCAGAATAAAATGTGGATTTTAGCTTTGGTACGTTTTATTTTCACCTCGATACACCACCAATCATCTCAAAACCATAAAAAATAGTTATTTTTATACAGTTCGGTTCAAATTTTCGTTCCCGTTTTCAACAAGAGATCAATTAAGTTCCAGTTTCCAGCCTTGTCTTTGTGTAAATATACAATATTTATATGATTTTCCTTATGATCTACATGATCCTTTATGATCTCTGCCTGCCAAAGATGTGAGCTAAAAGTAGATGGAAATTATTTTAATGAATGAATTTTAATTAAATAAACAACTTAAGTACCTAATCGGAAAGAAATGAAATGAATTGCAATCTATGAAACATTCCCTTTTTAAAGAAATTGCACTTTCTGTTTGTGTGTACCAAGAAGTTTATAGCAGGAGGAGGAAGAGGTGGAGGTGGAAGGAATGTGTAGATATATATGTTTGTATGTACTACATGTTGTATAAATGTAAGAGCACACCGATGACGATGGTTTTTTTTGCATTTTACTTGGATTTTACTCTCAATAAATGTGAAAACTATTGCAAAACGATAAATAAACGAACGAAATTATGCATCTTCATCTGCTTTCGCCTCTTAAACGCACCCCCAACAGCTTTCCATTGCACTGGCATGTGGCTAATTCTCTGTCCCAACCCAACCCTCATCCCCATCCCGATTCCCGTCCTCATATCCTGGCATGGCTAATCTTACATATATAAACTAGAACCCTTGCACACACAGATATACTCGAACATGTCCCTAATCCATGTCCTAATCCACATACATAGGCAACTTCCGCAAGGTGAAGGTGGAACGCGCTGAACCGCCGGAGGCAAGGAAGGAGCAGTTCCACGGTTTCCTGACCCCCACCGTCTTCGAGCACCACAACTATACCGCCATGGAGAGGTGAGTCCGCCTGGAGCCGAGAACCCAGCCCATTCGATTCGATTCTATTCCATTCCGTGCCGATCCGATCCTTTGCAGCTATCTGAGGCAACTAACGGACAGCTATCCCTCGCTGACGCGGCTCTACAGCATCGGGAAGAGTGTCCAGGGCAGGGATCTGTGGGTGCTGGAGCTTTTCGCTACGCCAGGATCGCATGTGCCCGGCGTGCCCGAGTTCAAGTACGTGGCCAATATGCACGGCAACGAGGTGGTCGGCAAAGAGATGCTGCTGTTGCTTAGCAAGTACCTGCTGGAGCGTTATGGTAACGATGAGCGGGTCACTCGTCTGGTGAACGGCACGCGGATGCATTTCCTTTACAGCATGAACCCAGACGGTTATGAAGTATCGCGTGAGGGCGACCGGACGAGCGGCTTAGGACGCGCCAATGCCAACAATATCGATCTGAATCGCAACTTCCCGGACCAGTACGGCACTGATAAGTTCAACAAGGTCACCGAGCCGGAGGTAGCTGCTGTCATGAACTGGACTCTGTCCCTGCCGTTCGTGCTCTCGGCGAACCTGCATGGCGGCTCCCTGGTGGCCAACTATCCGTTCGACGACAACGAGAACGACTTCAATGATCCGTACTCGCGCCTGCGCGACGCCAGCATCAACGGCCGCAAATTGAATCCCACCGAGGACAACGCCCTGTTTCGGCACCTGGCGGCGATCTATGCGCAAGCCCACCCCACCATGCACCTGGGAAAGCCGTGCGAACTCTTCCAGAACGAGCACTTCCCCGACGGCATCACCAACGGGGCCCAGTGGTACAGCGTGACCGGGGGCATGCAGGACTGGAACTACGTGCGCGCCGGTTGCCTGGAGCTGACAATCGAGATGGGCTGCGACAAGTTCCCTCTGGCTCGGGAGCTGCCACAGTTCTGGAGCGATAACCGCGAACCGCTGCTCCAATTCATAGAACAGGTGCACCATGGCATCCACGGCCTTGTACACAGCACCATCGGTACCCCAATTTCTGGTGCCGCCGTCCGCTTAGACGGGGCCAATCACTCCAGTTTTAGCCAGACGTTCGGCGACTACTGGAAGCTCGCATTGCCCGGTCAGCACAACGTCACCGTCCTGGGGGACAACTATGCACCGCTGCGCGTGGAAGTAGAGGTGCCGGCAACGGAACCCTTCAACATGCGCCTGGACGTGACCCTCATGCCCGACGACCCCCAGCACTGGGCCTCGGCCAACGACTTCCGCATCATCGAGAACGTGGTCAACACCCGCTACCACACGAATGCTGAGATCCGCTCCCGCCTGGCGGAGCTGGAAAACCAAAACGGACAGATCGCGAGCTTCGGCTACGCGGACAACGAGTTCAGTCGATACTTCAACTACCTGAAGATGACGTCCGATGTAAGTGTACCTCTCCAGAAACGGGGTTATCCTTTCCTTAATATAATTTCAATACATTTTCTTTCCCTCACAGATTGGTGAGCCCGAGGAGCACAAGTACAAGCTGCTGGTGGTTAGCTCCATGTTCGACACAGCGGCGCCCTTGGGCAGGGAGCTGATGCTGAATCTCATCCGTCATCTGGTGGAGGGCTACAAGCTGCAGGACGCCACCGTAATGCAGCTGCTTCAGCGCAGTATCATTTACTTCCTGCCGCAGACGCAGAAGTTCCCGGAGGTCTTTAACCTGTACAACACCAAGTGAGTGTGGCCAAAACCCCAACACAATTGAAGCTTAAGATAACACTGCATCTCTTACAGCTCCTCTGTGTGCGATCCTGTGCTGGGCGACGAGCTGGCCGAGCGCTTGCTGAGTCCCGAAACGGAGCCGGGTCGCGACATGCTGCTGCAGTTCCTGCACAGCGAGCGCTTCGACCTGATGCTTACCTTTAGTGCGGGCAACTCCGAGCTGGACTACCCGCGCGGCGACTCCATCTTAGAGAAGTTCGCCCACAGCATCCAGCGCACCGAGTTCAACTACTCGCCGCTGCAGTGCACCACCTCGGCCACCAGGCAGCTGCACCGAGAGACCAGCGATCGGCTGACGAACCTCCTATACAAGATGTACAACCTGCCCATGTACACACTGGGCGTGTCCTGTTGCCGAATGCCCGCCACAAGCAGATCGCCTCCGTGTGGCGAAAGAACATCGACAAGATCAAGAACTTCCTGGGCCTCGTCCAGACGGGAGTCACTGGTCTCGTGCACAACGATGAGGGGCAGCCACTGCGCGAGGCCTTTGTGCGCCTGCTGGAGCACCAGATGGTGTACAATGTAACCCGGAATGCGGCTCGCTTCCAGCTCATGTTGCCCAAGGGGCTGTACGGCCTGGAGGTGACAGCCCCCAACTACGCGTCGCAGGTGATCAAGGCCGAGGTGCAGCAGGACCAGTTGGTCGACCTGGGCGCCATCCGCCTTCACCCGTTCACCCTCATACGCGGCGAGGTCGAGGAGCTGCCGAGCAATAATCAGGCTCATTCCCTGATGGGTATCGGCTCCAAGTTCACGACGAGCATTGTCGGCGTCGTGCTGGACGAGAGCAATCATCCCATTCGCAATGCTAAGGTGTCCGTCATCGCTCCCGCAGGGCTCGATCGCCTACGCAACTTCACCAACAGCCTGGGCGAATACCGGCTGTCCGCCGTGCCCCTGGGCACAGTGAGCCTCAAAGTGGAGGCACCGCGCCACTTCGAGGCCACGAGGGAGCTGCACCTGGCACAGGGTGGACTACCCACGGAGAATGTCGTCTTCCACCTGAAATTCAACGAGCATGTGTTCGGGCTGCCGCGCTTCCTCTTCATCATCTTCGCCAGCGTAATGATCATCGTTGGCGTGGTCGTGTGCGTGTTGTGCGCTCAGTTCTGGTTCTACCGGCGCCACCGGGGCGACAAGCCGTACTACAACTTCTCGCTGCTGCCGCAGAAGACCAAGGAGCACTTCGACCTGGAGGAGGACGATGCGGGCGATGACGGCGAAACGGAGCTTTTCCGTTCTCCCATCAAGCGTGAGTTCCAACAAAATTCGCTTCCATTGGGGCTCTAAATCTGAATGTTGATTCTTTCAGGTGGCATGACCATTCAGCCGTACTTCGATGAAGAGGACCTGGAGCGGATTCTGCACACGGACGAGGAGAATGACGAGGACGACGACGAGGATGGGCCGCGCATGGAGCCCGAGCTGGATGTGGCCGATGACAGCGGCGATGAGATCGTCATGCTGCACCAGCACGGCAAACCTCGCCGGCACTAGGGAGATGTCCACCTTCTCGTGATCCTCAACCTGGTCCCGATCAAGCTCACCCACAACAGCAGCAACAACAGACACCACACAACAAAACTGTGATTCAAACGTTTTCAAGAGAAACCCAAGCAAGGCATTGCTTTTTTTTTGTTAAATTAATATACAGCTGCGGTCAACGTAATAGTTTATACTAAATGATGATATATTAGGTTTGACTCTTGATCAAGAGTTCATTGTATTCAGAAACATCTGCACTTTAGCTTTATTTTATGGCAGCGGCAGCGTACAGTTTTTAAAGTATCCTTTAAAACTAAAACATTTATGTTTTATACATGACTATTATTATTCTGGAAATGATTCAGTCTTAATTGAAAAATAAGTTAGGTATATACATACATAACAAACAATCTATTGATACGCAGATTGTTATAAACGTGTTACTATAAAAAGGAGACTTGGAAAATGACAGATGACTTGGCAAACGCTACAGCTGACTTTGATTATAATTTCTATACCCTCTGCAAGGGTATACAAATTCGTAATATGCTTTCCTTTCCATTAAGTCCTCAAAAGAAACCCTACTCTTATTGAGACCGCAGCTGTAGCTGCATTAAATGTGCGTATATATATGTACATACATATGTATATGCATGTACTCGTATGTAGTATATGTGCTGCAAATGTAACTAATAATTATTCGATATACATAATTTATGGAAATGTATTCTTTGCGGCTTGCGATTTATTGTTAGTGAAATGTTTGTAATTATATTCGCATTACAATGCGCCTGCAATGTCCAGCTTTATATAGAAAAATGTCACACCAACCCTACCCCGCCCCGTTCCGCTCTGCCCTGGCCGAACCTTGGCGAATCTCTCAATGCCCCTTTCCAATGTTCTGGAGAAACCTAATCGTAATTGTAATCATAATCGAAACTTAACTTAAGACTGAGAGCTACTTATGCAATTCTAAACAGAGCAGAGAAGAAGCAATTTTAAAATAGCAACAAAAGATGACACGAATCTAGCGAAATAGTTCAAATGTATATTGAAGATATATTGACATATGTATATTCGGTGCCTGCCAAACACATTCCAACGGCTTCAGTGTACAGCGCGTTGCACAGCAATGAGAGCGTTAGACAATTTTATATTGTAAACCCAATTGTTGGCACCTATGCATGGATTGAGCTTTAATTAAACTATTCCATTATTTATCCTATGCCTAAATTATGACGCCTATGTCCTATGCTGATCACTTGAAGATTCGACAAAATTCCAGATACAACGCGAATCTGTTTAAATCTCTCATTTTGCCAGTCCTACGCACTGTGTATACCAGTTCTGACCTGATCTATCTGGTCAGAAATGCCCTCAAAACAGTTAACAGCTTTTCAAACATTTGCCTTGATAACCCAACCTTATCGATATATTGTATACATAAGCCCCACAATGTTAAAAAAACCAAATGCAAATATAATCTACAGATAAAAGCATAGATATACATATACGTATACATATACATATATATAATATATAGCTGTGGCACTGCATGCATGATCTTTACTACTTTGACGAGTATAGAGCACACACACAGATAAAGCAAGTACGAGTATAAATCAATGGAAAGCGAAATATTATGATCATATACGAGTATCAGTATATTCCCTAAGGAGCAGCATTTAATTATATGATTCTACTATGATATATTGTATGTACTTCTATCGTATACATATCCACAAATATGGCAATTATAGCTATGTAAGCAATTCTCTGAATAAAAGCATAATGTACCTACAATCCTACAGTCCGCACCTAAATCGAAATCAACACAGATTTGTGAGCTGACCATCAGGCTTCCGGATCAGATGAATCACATTGTACTTCATAGGAATCGATGCGTATATAGAGCACTCCCAGGGAGAGACCATAAAGAGCGAGAGCGTGCGAGAGTACGGCATTGTCCATTGTCATTGTCATCGTTGTTGTCGTCAGAACCAGGATCAAGGTTATCTATACCGCCTTATCTATAGCTGGCACAACATCCAGCTTTCAGTTGGATCAGCAGCTCAGTTTAATTCCATTCCATCCCAAGTCGAGGCAACCTTCACGCGGGTTAGCACCGATCTGAACTGTCGCCAGGCATTATCAGACGCTGCCCTAAGATGATAGTTGTCATCTGGCAACGTTGTTGTCGTCGTAGTCACCATCTCCGCCTCAGTTGTGCGGTTTTAAGCGAAGCGAGCAGACTAGCATGTTGGCGAGTCAAAAGTTAGTCTCAAGGTGTCTGCGCTTCGCGCGCTCCAAGAGCACCACCAGCAGCAGCGCCAGCTCCAGCAGGGCTAAGGCCTCTGTGGTGGCCGAACAGAGTCTGGGCATCATCGGGGTGCCCTTTGCCAAGGGCCAGGGAAAGCAGGGCGTTGAGCTTGCACCGGACCTGCTGCGCCAGAGCAATCTGCGTCAGGTCCTTCAGAGCAGTCACGGTAAGGGGAGGACAGTGGACAGTTCCCAAACCCAAGAAAAACCACTTGGAAATTAAATTGCATTCTGAATCTTTATTGGCATTGGCATTGACGTTGATTGAATAGATGGACTGGTGATCCGGGACTATGGAAACCTGCAGTATACCGTGGACGAGACGCTGTTGCAGCAGCAGCGCGTCCACTATCATCACATCCGCAACTACGCCGACTTCATGGCCTGCAACCGGGCCCTGATCGAGCAGGTGAAGCTAATGCTGCAGCAGAACTCCCAGTTTCTGGCCATTGGCGGGGACCATGCCATCGGTTTCGGTGAGTACTGATCGTTGTGAATGCCTGGATCGGCCTGGTTTTGATCCACCCACCTGCAGGTTCTGTGGCCGGTCATCTTCAGCATACACCGAATCTGTCTCTGGTGTGGATCGATGCGCACGCGGATATCAATCTGCACAGCACCTCGCAGTCGGGCAACATACACGGGATGCCCGTCTCCTTTCTGCTGGAGCAACTCCGCACCACCTGGCAGCATGCGGGCCTCGACGAGATCGCTCCCAACTGGTGAGTGCCATCTCATCTCATCAGATCACATCTCTCCATCTCTGATCGATCTCCACCTTCTCTCTCTTCTCTGAGTGTTGCATTGATTTATTTATTGCATTTCTTACGTCTAAACAGAGGAGGGCTTACGGCTATGGTATGGCTATGTTTTAAGATTGCCTATCAGTTGGGTCTCTCTCTGTTTGGGGTGGTGAGGGGTGGTGGAAAGGGTGGGGCATTGGCGGGGGGTCGGCGGCCTTGGCGCCTTATCACAGTTGTCTTAACGGTCTAGAAATATTTGCTTTTAGATTTTACTCTTTTGATTTTTTTCACTCTCTCGTTTTGCTTTGATTTTTGTTTTCCATTCATTAGATTTTGATTTGTTCTTTTTTCTTCTCTTTCTCTTTAGTTAGTTATTTTTAGTTTTTCTTATGTTTTTGATCTGCGTTTGCCTCAGTCTTTGGTTTAGTTGCTATCAACCTTTCATCTTTCGTCTTATTTATAGAGTTTTTACAATTAAATATTGCTTTTTGGTTTTGGCAGTTTAGTCGTTTTGCTTCCGAGCTTGGAAAATTCTGGGCTTCAATTCTTTCTAAATCGAAACAATGAAAAACAACAAGTAACAGAAACGAACATAGAGCGAAATCCGAAATCGGATCCGAGATCACCCAAAGTCAAAAACAAATCGTGTCGGGGGTGGGGATTCTAAAGATTCCCCTGAAATCAAACAAAAAGTAATTCGAGCTCTACGACCGATCGATCGGCTGCGCTTCGATCTCTGTTCTATATAGTACATATGTATACTTGTATGTGGCGCTCTAAGCTAGGTTCAAACGACTATCGGAGTACATTTAAGGCTAATACACATACATGACCTCAACGGGAATGGTGTCGGAGGGGCTGTGCTGCAAGGGTTGGGGTTTTGGGTGGGTGATGGTGATGCTACTCAAAGAAAAAACAAATCAAACCGATTGAAAACCATCGAAAACTCAAAGTCAAATTTAAAATGATCGCCTTCTTCCTTGTTTTATAAGATTTTTTCTGTTTGAAGAGTTAATTTCTTAAATTGGAAATTAAACTGAATTTGGGGAAATATAGGCATGGGCATGTTTGTATTTTTATACACGGTATAGATAAAGAAAGAGGCAACTTAAGAACAGATCACAGATCCACATCACAGCGGAGTGGACAAACTAAAATCGAAATCAGATATTTATATACATGACGACACATCGCACAGATATCTCTCTGGAAAACCATACAAATATTTAGTAAATTGTCTTTTGAGGTTTGTTTTTTTCCTTTTTTCTTGTTTGCTTCTAGTGGTTGGAGGAGGTTGGTTGGGATTGTGGATCGGGTGTGGGTGTGGATAGTAGATAGTGAATTGTGATGTGGATGGTGCATTGCTTGATCAAAATCAAATCTAGAAACTAGAAAAAGCTCTCTTTGAAATGGAAAAGTATCTGTGACTAGGGTTGCTTTTCATCTGAAGTTACAATAATTACGTAATGTAATGTGTATCTGTGTGTGTGTGTGTGTGTGTGTGTGTGTGTGTGTGTGTGTGTGTGTGTGTGTGCGTGTGTGCGTAGGACTGTACTGTACATCATATGTACATACATTAATCGATGGGGGAAAGTGGGAGTAGGATGGAGTATGGGATATTCTGTGGTTTATGCATTAAATAATTACAATCAATATTAAAGATTAAAGTATCAATGAATCAATAGAATTACACAATCATTATCGGTTTTAATCAATTAACCAATTAACTAATTTAATCGAAGAAGAAATGTGTCAAGTGTTTCTATTTTTTGTTTGTTTTTTTGTTTTTCTTTTGTATCTTTTTGCATAAATTCAATTGAAAATCGAACGAACAACAAGAACACACGCCTGAAAATAAATCAAGAGAAAGAAACAAATTAGAAAATGCTTTATAAAAATATATTATTCTTTTGTTATCTGTTATCTGTTTTTTTTTTTGTTTTTTTGCTGCTGGTATTTCTTGTGTTTCAGTTATCGGGCTACAAATAGATTAATAAAAGGAGAATTGAAAACCATTTAGTGAAATCATCAGTTACGTTCTTTTGAATGCCGACAAAATGTTCATTTGGGGGGTGGAAAAACATGTGCCATAAATTGTACACAGCCGAGTTCTGCTCGGTTCGGATCAGTTTTTTGGTTCGATAGAATGGTTCTATGAGGTGGTGGTGGGTGGGTGGCTCTCTGCCATCTTCTGCATCGTGTCTGTCTGTTCTTCCTCCGATTTTTTAGTCTCTCGAAATTACTTACCGAAAAATCAGACGAAACAATAAAAGTATGTGAGGTACAACAATACAACAATAACAACGGCAACAAGAAACAACGAACTGAAAATATCTGAAAACGAAAATCAGCTACGAACACGAATCGATACCCCGGGAGAGATACTGGCGCGGTTGGGGGAAAGTAGTACGGGTACGGTACGAGTACGAAATCAACAACTCAAATGTCAAAATCAGATCGGATTCTCCTCCTCTTCTAAGCCATTGTCAGCCATTTTGTGATATTTAGCTTCCCGGCTCATAGGTACAGTGGGACCAATAAGCGTACGTTCAAATTACACTGAGCGAAATCATAAGAGCATAAGGGCGAGGGCCAACATTTTAGCACACAACTCAAACTGAAACAAATTTTGGAAAGAGAAATATAGAGAGAGAGAGAGAGAGATAGTGTCTGTGTATGTGTCTGTGTGTCAGTGTGTAATGCACTGCAAAAAAATATTTATGTGTTTGAGAAACGAATACCAACGAACAGAAGGCAAGGACAGAGATGGGACCAGAACATACCAGATCTAAAGAAAATGGAACAGCTTGCGAACGGAACAAAACAAACGCAGTAGAATCGAAACGGAAATCGAAATGGAAACTGAAAAAGAAAGGGACAGACTACATTTAAAAAAAAATTAAGCGGAAGTAGAAATATACAATTTAAAACGGATACAGAAACGGAATTTAACAGATCTTAAACAGAACATAAAACTGAAACCGGCATTGATAAAAACATCAAATTAAAAACGAAAAACCAATCAGATACCAATTCGATTTGATTAGAATAAAAAAAGGGAAAGTGGAAAAGTAGAGTAGAATAAAATATTAATAGAAACAGAATTTCAACGAAAATGGAAAACGCATAGAATAAAAGCATAAAAAACAGTATTCAAACAGTTTAAACCCGAAGAAAGGAATGAGACACAATCGAAATTAAATAGAAGCATAGAAAATAGGGAGAAAAAACCAATATTTGAAGGGGGAACGAAACTCCAAGTGAAACCTCAATCAAAGAACAGAAGATAAAAACAGAATCGATCAAAATAAAAAGTTTGGTGTGTTCTGATATATAAGTACTATATAGAGAGATATATATATGCAAAAAGCAAGAAAAACTCATAATTATATATTTTGAAATACATTTATAATATTAATATCTTCTTTTCTCATTAGCTTGTATTCATTTTTTTGGTTTTGTTATTTTTTTGGTTGTTGTTTGGTTTGGTTTTGTATTGTTTCCATTTTGAAATATCATTTGAAATGTGTGATAAATATTATTAATTAATTAATCGATATAAATATGTTAATAAAATAAATTAAATAGTTTCATCCTCATCCTCATCATCATCATCGTAATCATAATAATCTTTATATATATATATATATATTTATATATATCTTTTTTGTTGTTGTTGCTGTCATGATTATTAACGGTATCATTTGTGTAATCGTATCGCTATCGTTATCGGCATTGGTATTGCCCGGCGGTAAGCCCTTTGAAAATGATAGATAAACTTCGATCTAGATGTGGAACAAAACAGGTTGTCAATTGTTTAAAAAAATTACAAAAAGGTACAGACACAATTAAGCAAAGATACAAAGATACAGACTCAAAAATCATACAATCAATTACATCTTAGTCCGAGCGAGGCGCAACTGTACTTCCGCCACAGGCGTTTCAATCTCTGCTCTCTGGCTCTGGCATTGACTCGGCTCAGTCGTGCCACTAAACTAAACTAAACTAAACTAGGAATAAGAATCGAGATTCGTTAAGCATAATGGCATTACACAAAATTATAAGTACGAGTACTCCCCGTTTTGCACACAAATAATATCGCATCTTGTAAACCGAAAGAACAAAACATCCGGAAATCGTTTTAGTTAATTGGAATGCATTTGAGGTTGGGTTCTTTTGGGAGTTCCTGCCTCAGAGAGAGAGTGTCGCGTGCGAGTCGGGGTATTATGCTAAAACTAGGCCTACGACTAGTACTAGTACTGGGGGAATGTCTTTTTCTGAGATCAATGGGTTCCGATGGCTTCTCTGCTTGACTAGCTCTGTGTCAGTTTGTGGGTTGTGGGTTGTGGGTGTATGTGTGTAAAAAGAGAGAGAAACATATGGGTGGAAAGAAAGAGAGAAAGAGGGGGGATATAAGATTGCACGACCTTTGGGCTGTGGTCCAGGTTCAAGTCCAGGGTTCAGGGTATAGTCCACTCTCATTGTATGATGAAACTTCGATAGTTTCGGAAAAAACAAATGAAAAAAGAAATCAGAAAGAATCAGAAAAGAAAGGCAACGAAAATGATACAACAGAAAGAAACGATAAACAAATAAATATTGAAATATATATAAATAAAAATAAGTATGCGAAAATTTTCATCAAGTGTTTCATTTATTGAAAATTTTTTCGTTTTGGCTTCTTGCTCTTGTTACGTGTTCGGTGCGAAAATCAAATGAAATCATAAGTGTAAACGTAAATATAATGAATATAATCATAGTCGAGCGCGATTCCACAATTCGTGGCATTAAGTTAAATCAAAAACCATAAGATACATAAAAATCAAACTGAAAAATAAAATCAAACTAAATCATAAACATAATCATAATTGTAATTGTCATTCGATTTGATGCTGGCTTCGATTCATCATTGCGATTCGTACATCGCGTATAGGTACTACTTGTTGTTGTTGCTTTTAAAAATCGAAAGCCAGCTTAAAACAATGGAAAAAATTTAGATCAAGAAAACAAATTATAAGATACAAAATTAAAATTAAAAATTAAACAAAATATAAATGTTCATAGAGGGGCCAGAAAAGGGAGAGGGAAAAAGATTTAGCTGGAGGAACGAGTGAATTGAAACATTGGCCCAGAGTTGCATCTGGGTGTGCCACATAGCGGTCTCGCTTTCTCCTCCATCTTTCTCCAAATTCTTCTCCCGCAGCATGTTTGTGTGTGTATGAATGTATGTGTCAAAGTGTGTGTGTGTGTAGAATTAGCCTATATTCTTCATCAAGTTCCTCTTCGCTTTGGTCGAAAATCAAAGGAATATCGAACTCAAATTGCATTACATTAAATTACATAATTCATAAAAAATACAATAAATAAGTTTGTTCTGTTTTCCGCTCTTTTTTCCGTCGGTTGTTTGTTCGCTCACTTAAAATACGTAAAGAAAAAGTATGAGAGGTATAAATATAAATAATATGCATATCCATTTGAACAGACATAATGTACATAGAAAATTGGCTTACACTGTAAAAATTACACGCAAAAAAAAGATGATTTCTTGTATAACTTGATCTTGTTGTTGCATGATTTTATAGAATATTAATGGGGTTTAACTGCACGACCGTCACCGATCGTTCGATTCCACCTTTCGTATTCTTCTTATCGTTCACATTTTTTTTCTTTTTTTTTTTTTTGGATTTTTCTGATCCTTATTCTTCTGCTCTTTTGTTTCTTTTTTTACTTATTGAAATTATAATTTGTAATTGTTAGATTGAGATGCATGAAATGTGTTGCTGTTGTCGTAAGTTGCAATCTATTGCACAAGAATTATAATTAATACAATTAATTAAATCATTGATGACAAAAAAAATAAGCATACATATAGATAAGTTAAAGAATGGGTTAATCAAAATTTATATATATAAATATATATATAGCAAACACATATACAAAGATATATATAGATACATATTCACATATATGTACGGGCACATAAATACGAATACAAAATTTAAAAATCACGCACATGATGCTTCAATTTAAACGGATTTTTTCTAGACTTGCTTTGCACTTTCGTTTATATGATATACATACTATATATTTATATCTGTATAATGTGTCGTGAGCTATATAAATAAACTAGCAGATTGTTTAATCATGTATAGCAGTGCAGAGCAAGAGCAAGCAAAAAATCAGGAGAAGAGTGTAAGGACCTGATCTCATTACATTTTTCTTTTGCTTGCTCTCCACTGCGTTTTGAGGGGCGAGGGAGTGTGGGCTTGGCTCAATCAATAAATCAATCATTTCGCTATGCTTACTTTTAGATATAAATTGTCTTAGTACTTTTGGTTTGATCTTCAATTTAACTCTCTCTTTCCTCTCCTTCCTACTGCTGCCTCAAATATACGTTCAAGCTTCTCTACATTCACTTTATGGTGCTGCTCTTCCACCATCATCATGTTCTTCTCTTCCTTCACTTCTGACTAGATTTCTTGTTGCAAATTTTGATCAAACAAACAAAGAAACAAAAAAAAATTCCTTTTTTTGTTCGGCCTACAGTTACAAAAAAAGGTACTATATTTAGGGATATATGGTAAACATATATGTATTCTATAGAGCTAGGTAGATTAATCATAAGCAGAATTCAATCAATTTCTAAGTGGCTCCACCTCCTCCCCCTCCTCCTTGTTGGGGATTCGGTTCTGTTCGGTTCGGTTTGGTTTTGATCAAAACTTAAGTTAATAATTTTCACTATTCGGGAAGAGAGAAATAAAATTCGCGCACTCTCTTTGGTTGTGGAGGGGAGGGGGGCTTGTCTATAGTTTCATAATGAAATCAATATAGATCAAAACACAAAACATTGTTATAAATATGCATGGCCTGGGTTAAGGTTTGGATTGGGTCTGGTTGAAGTATGATTTTGGATGAGGTCCGTTCTTGTCAGGTTATGGTATGGGTTATGTTTATGGATCTGTTCGGTATATGCGTATTCAGGAGCCTCCATTTCCGATTTGTACATAAAGCAAACAAAGAAATCAAACAAAACTTAATCGAAATACAGAATTCAGAACTGAAATCATATATGGCTTACAATATATATATGTGTGTAATTGTGTGTTTTTCGTGTGTGTCCACTCTCTCGCTTAACAATCAACAGAAGAAAACAAAAGTTTTCAAGTGAATAAAACTGATGATAAAACAACGCAAAAGTTTTTGGGGGTTTTTTGGGGTAGTACGGGTGGTTGTGCTAAGGGTTGGGGTCTGTTCTCCCATCTCGTTTGACTTCTATTAACTTTTCGCTTAACTTACGAGTACTTTGCTAGTGAAAACGCTTTGCTAATGCTTTTGTTTATACCTATTTCATACATAATTGTATCCGTTTCTTTTCTCATTTGTTTTCAACTTTTGTCATATAAAAATGGTTTGTTGTTTTTGTGGTGGCTGTACTTGTTTTTTAGTTTTTCATGTTTTGTGCTACGCTTTTGTCTTTTGTTTAATCGCTAAAAAAACTGTGTGGTTTTTAGCAAATATTCGACGCTTACTTGCTCCTTGAACTATACATTAGATAAAGTATGTATGTATATATAGGTTGCACGTATCTATATCTATATATCAAATATATCATATATCCATATAGATGCATGCACACACTTGACATAGTTTTTAAGTATTAATATTCACTAACAATTATTTACTTTAGTAAAACATTTCAAATTTGCGCATAAATTATTGTATTACTCTTGCTTTTCTTTCTTCTTGCCAACTTTTGTAGCCAAGTTTTTACAGTTCTAACTGCTATAATGTGTGTGTGTGTTCGTGTGAGTGTGTTAGTGTGTGTGTGTGTGTGTGTGTGTGTGTGTGTGTGTGTGTGTAAAGGACACAAATTTAGCTTGATCTGGGTCTGGCTTTCCTCTCATCTTTCATATCTCCCTACTCCCTTTAAACTCCATTTTAAATGTTAAGAAACATACACAAAAAAGCACTAACAAAATTTGTAAATTTTTATACACATGGATATAAGTATGTATATGTGAGTGTATATCTATATGGTAGACATATAACTATCATGCGATTAGATATATATATATATATATATATATATATAAATATATATGTATATTTAGAAGTATTGAACTTTTTGTTGCACATCGCTTAAGTATGTAGCTTTTTGTTTCTCTTGTAATACTGTAGCAGCCTCCATGTTGAGTATACATATACTATATAGAATCTTCAAATACTTTGCCAGAATCTCCATGCAGCATCAAGCCAAACCGATGTCCTTTGGACACACACACCCTATATTGTAATCATATAGCCTAGACACTGAACTCTATTAGTACCTTCTCGATATTCCTCGCTAACGGTAGAAAAATTTAAGAGTGTTACTAAACGATTTCTTGCCTGTTGCCAGTTTTTGCTTTTTGTGTTGTTTTTTTTTTGTTTTGGAAGATTTCATTGCTGTTTTACTTAATGTTAATACATTTTTAAAATTCTTTGCTTCTTGTTTTTGTTTTCTTTTTGCTAGTTTTGGAGTTTTCTTTAGAATTAAATGTATTTCCTTCAAGCTTTCTTTTGGGGCTTTACTTCGTTTTGTTGATTTCTTTGTTATGCTTTATGCCTTCGTCTAAACTTTCTTTTGCCTTCTTCTACTCGTATTACTCTCTCTCTCTCACTTCAGCTGTTTCGTTTTGTTTTAGTTTATGATTTTTTACTTAAATGCTAAACAAGAAGAATTTTGCTATTGCAACGGTCTTTTTGGCGGATGATTCTTTGGGATTTGGATTGGATTTTTGGGGGTATATACGGATTACAGTGTGTTCAGGATATACAAGGTTTACAAGGATGGGCCGCCCCTTTCGTTGTGTCGACGCTTGAGAGAGAGTCAGTGTCAGTCCTCCATTTCCTGCTAGCCTTTAACGAGGGCTCTCTTGCATTTACTTTCAATCTCTTTTTCTTTTTTTTTGGTTTCGTGTGTGTTTTACACATACTCTTTGTTGCGCTTAGTTACCGTTCTACCATGCATATTTATATATGTGTGTTCGTGTGAGTGTGTGTGAGGTTTTGTGTGATTGTGTGTGTAGGGGGGGGAGGCGTAAGGGAACTGTGGATGTAGGGAATATAGTGTAGACTATATGTAATTACGGGCCTCCCATCCTCGCGGATCGGGAATCATTTCCTACTTTGCCTTGTTGGTCTTAAAGCTGACCTGAAGCACCCTATTGCCCATGGTGTAACCGTTCAGGGCGCGGATGGCCATTGCCGCCTCGTCGTAGTTCGTCATGGAGACGAAGCCGTAGCCCTTGCACTGATTCGTTGTGGGATCCTTGACGATCTTCACGGATTGCACTGCCCCGAAGGGACCAAAAAGCTGCCAGAGGGCCGCCTCCTCGGTCTCGGGCGCCAAATTGTAGATAAAGATGGGATAGGCGCCGCCCGGTCCGCTGGCCAGCGTGGTGGCCGCCGCCGCCGCTGCGCCCAGTCCGTTAGGCAGCATCACGTCCAACATGTCGCCAGCCATGGGCGAGAAGCGGGCCAGCCCTTTGTTTACCGGCGTGTGCATGGCGCCACCGATACGGCGCACCAGCTGCGGATTAAGAAACGCGGGCAGCTGCGGCTGTATGATCTTGCTGGTGCTACCGGGCGTATTAGAGAACTTCACCACAATGGGATCCGTGCAGCTGGAAGGCGTTGTGCCGTTGAGTGCGATAATGGCCCGAGTGGCCTCCTCGCGCTTGTCAAAGCGTATGAAGCCGACGCCCTTCGTCTGGGTGTCGTTGCCGGCGTTCTGCAGGATTCGCGACGTGATGATCGCTCCGAAGGGGGCAAAGATAGCCTCTAGCTCCTGCTGGGTCATTGTCTTGGGCAGCCCGGACACATACAGATTGGCGCCCTTGATGGCGTCCGAAGAGGGCCGGGCAAAGGACACCTTAATCGTTTTGTTCTGCAAACGGAGCCCATTCAGCACGTTGACCGCCTGCTCGGCGTCCTGTGGCCGCACGTAGTTGACGAAGCCATAGCCCAAGCTCTGGCCTTTGCTGGGCGCCTGAGGATTCAGCGGGTCGATGTAGACCTGCGATTTATCGCGTATCAGTTTTACGGACTCGATTTCACCAACACTGCTGAAAAGCGAGCGGATCTCGTCCTCCGTCATCGTCTGCGGCAAGTAGTTGACAATCAGATTTGTGCGCGTCTCCGTGCTGCCGTTGCTACCGTTCTGCGGCACTCCGGCATTGCCGTTGGTGTTCGGCGGAGGCTGCGGCTGGGGCACCACCGCTTGTTGGACTTGCTGCTGCACTTGCTGCTGTGCCACCACTGCCTGCACTTGCGCCTGCTGCTGCTGGACTTGCTGTTGCACTTGCGCCGCCTGCTGCTGCTGTGCCTGTTGTTGCTGAGCCACGGCCTGCTGCTGCTGCTGGAGCTGCTGCGTGACGGCGGCGGCGGCCGCGGCCACCGCTTGCTGTGTCTGCTGCTGCTGCACTTGCAGGATCGCCTGCTGTACCTGTTGTTGCTGCTGCAGTTGGGCGGCGGCGGCGACAGCGGCCGCATTTTGCACTGGGGCGGTGGCTGCATTAGTGGCTGCCACGGCTGCTGCAGCAGCCGCACTCTGCATCAGTTGCGCCTGTGTGTCCACTCCGCCGGCGGCTCCTGTATTGGCCATCATAAAGTCCACTGGGCGAGAGGCAATCGGTGGGGTTGAGTTGAGTTGGATGTGACGATGAGGCGATGGTGGCGGGACCAACGCAGGGGGAGGCGTATGGAAAGAGTAGTTAAATGTCAAGATTAAACCATTTGCAAGATGTGTTAGTCGTTCTACAGATACTATTCAATACGGGGTTAGTTAGTTCTACTTATACATAGTTCTACATATTCGAGTATCACCAGGGATGTAAATCACTTTAAGGCGTGTTTTCAGCCCTGGTCCTGGGGTTAACGGTTAGCTGAAGGAGCTTTGCTCACTGGCGCCGCCCAGCGGCCCACTTACTTGTTCTATCTTTCACTTCTCTTCTAACAGTAACCCACGCACTCACTCACTCACACACTGACCCGCTGATACTCAGAGGCCAAAGCACTCACAAACAAACACAAACACACACCTCGCCGCTGTGGAAAATAACTTTTCTGATTTTTGCTTGTGCTTTTCCTTGATTTTTCTGTGCAGTTCGTTCTTTTTGGATGTCGTGTGCCTCAATTTGGTTTTGCCTTTAGCGTGGCCTCTTTCCTTTAGTTACAATTCTGTTGCTGCTTCTATTGCAATTGCCTCTCCTCTCTTTTCCGTTCCGTTTCTTTTCCGCTGCAAGAACAGATCCGCTGCGTACCAGGCACACGATGCTACTGAGCGCAGGAGCAGGTCCTGGCCAGGCTCTTTCATTCAATTCTCTTTCTCCCCCTTCTGGATACAGGCACACACAGACACAGAATTATATATACCCCTGCCCAACCCAGTTATGTAATACGGGAGAGAGGGAAGGATACAAAAGCGCACCCCTTAATGAAGGGAAGGAAAAGTGCCGAAAATTGTGTTTTCAGCGAAAAATGAGCAACCGCTCGCTCGTTCGTGTTCGTAAAACCCCCACCCACCCCACACGCTCTTGACCCGTTGTGTGTGTGTGTGTGTATTTCTGTGCAGGCTGGCGCAACGCTGTTGAAACCAACCCTTAGAACCGACCAAGAAGCAAGTTGTAATAATTCTATTGCAAAAAAAAAACAGGAAACTTGCCGCTGCTTAAGGGTTAAATGCACGCAGCGAGCATTACCACCCCACCGTTACATTTACATGGATGTGGCAACGCTGTAACGTTAACGGGTGTTGCTTACGGCAGCTCAGTCCCAGTTCAATGAACTAGTTGGTGATCGGAACTGATCAGAAGATCAGTCGAACTAGTAGTTCACATTAGCTCGCATTGAACTTCCGTTTCTCAGCTTTTCTTGAATGCGGACGAAAGTGTCAAAAGGTCAAATGAACGCACGCACAAACTCACACAGACACAAACTATCTTTTCAGCAATTTCAGCACCGCACCCTTTCTGCAATTTGTCCTTTTCTCACACTTATACATACATATGTACATAAGTACATAGAGGAAAGAATACCCTCTCTTCTCCCCATCTTCAAATACTCACTTGTTTTCTGTTTAGTTGGTTACAGCCGGGTCGTTGAGGGGTCTTGGGGATGAGGGAAGTATTCCACGGATTTGTATTTTGCTGCTCGATGGCCAGAAAATTTAGGAATTAATATGCGCCTTCTCTCTCTCGCTCGCTGGACTTCGAATCCTGGATTTACGCGCCTGCGCTCTACACGGCGCTGCCTCCTCTCGTTCACTCTCCTGCTCACTCTCTCAAGCTGGTCCAGGCCTCTCTTCCTTTTTTAGTTTTTAAGACCAATAAATAAACTCTGGCCTCCTCGACGTCGTCGTTGTTGTCGTCTGATGTGAACAAAAACAAAAAAAAACGGTAAAGAATAACAAAACAAAAGTAGCGGTAAAATTTTTGTGTCTGAGTTTTCTAGATCGGTAATCGATTTTATCGATTTACAATCACACCATGGGGCGGGGGAAAACACACTTTCGGAGTACCAAAAATTACATTTCACTCGAAAAAAATTAACATCAACAACAAATGTACATATGTATGTACAAATGTATGTTCATATGTGCATATATCGGCAGTACAAATATTTTTGTTGTTATACAATTTCTGTTCCACTAAAACGGATGGATTGCTATTTTTGCTATATTTTTTCAATACTAATGCTGATTATAACTATCGCTCTCTTATTCTCTCTCTCTCTCTCTCTCCTTCGCTCAGTGGCTGCTGCACTAATGGGCTGTGTGTGGCGGGAAGAGAAGAACGCCGGGAACAGTGGCCATCCATCCTCCTCCTCCCTCACACTCTCCTTTCCAAAATACAATGTATGGCTGCCTCAGCTGCTATTGTTATTATACATGCATACACGCGTATACATGTACGTATACCTACATGGCTGCGTGGGTTTAAATTAGTTTTGTTATAGCGAAACGAAACAGTATGGCACGCACACAAACAGCAAGTCAGGCACGCAGAGAGAGACTCTACTCACACACACGTACAAGCACTTAGTATCTATAAGTTTTATTTTGTGGTTGTTGTAACTACAGCACGCGCCATGCTTTTGTTTTTGCCTTAATTTTTTAGAAACATTTTTTGTTCTGCGTAAATCTCTGGATGTTCGGCGGGCATGTGGATGATCTGATGCTGCTTGGAACTGTTCTAATTTTCATTTCCGCGCGTTTTCCACGCTTTGCGTCTGTATGTGTACAACTACAGTACGTACATACATGGGGCGTTTTGCTTTTTATGGTAACCGGCGTTTTGTTTACTATTAATATTATTCACTTTGGCGAATACCCTCACCTTCCTGCCCCGACACACACCCACTTTAGTTAATGGACGAAATGTCTACTACGTTTAGCGTTTTATTTTTTGTTGTTTCTGGCTCCGTACAATGCTCCTTGCACCATAAAATCGATATCTTTTCACAGCACTAGCGGGCGTTCGCTCTCAGGCAGACACACAAACAAACATGGGAGGCACAAGACATGCTAAATAGAAGGTGAGGCAGTATCAACTCTCCTGGTACCATAGCTTGTTTGCCTCACCCACCTTCCTACCATCTATTTAACACACCCTGACGAGAAAGAGAGACCCTGAGAGAGAGCGTTTACAGATACACAGCACACACAGAGCGATGGCAGCGTCACATTAGCAATAGATTTTTACACCACTACTACTATATGGAGGGAACGAGAGAGAAATATCTATCCAGGCGCCCCAAAGCCCAAAAACGATCACTCTCAATCCCACTCTCTCTCTCTCTCTCTGTATCTCTCCCTCAACTTCTGACGCTACCTTTGTTTTTATGTATGCCAAATTGCACATTGTTTAAATTTTTAAACTCAGAAACACACACTATACACACTATCGGGAAAAAAAAACCATGGATATATATATGCATATGTATCTACATTTGCATGAGTACACTCGAATATGTGTATAATTGCACAATTATGCAGCGCCGCACGTTCATTTTGGCAAGCAATTTTAACAATTTTTAGTTTAGCAATTTGTTTTTTTTGTAGTTGCCACAATTTTTGTTGTTGTTTGATAGAACCCGTTAGGTTGCACAAGACGAGAGCGGAGTCCGGTATCCGAGAGATTCTTACATTTCTTTTTGCTGCTGCTGCTGCTATTGCTACGGGATTGGGTTTCCGTTTCGGTTTTATTAGTTACTTTATTTTGGAGATTTCTTGGTTAACTGTTGTGGTCAACTGTTATTATTTTGCACTGCATTCGAGAAAAAAAATCAATTGCTAAAAGAGCACACATGGAGCACGAGATTGTTCGGTGGCAGCGCGGAGCGGTCGGGTCTACTCGGCTGCGAATACGTAAGTGAGAGGGTGAAATATACGTGAACGTAAGGAAACGTAAGTGAGAGTGAAATCTAAGGCGAATATGTTGCGACGAATTCGCCTCCGCCAATTCGCTCGCTCGCCGTGAAGCAAGCGTCGGCTCGCTCTCTGCTCTCGGCGAGGGTCGAATGTCATGTCATGGCTTACATGTCGCTGGCTTGGACATTTAGATACCCTTTGTCCTTTAATTAATGTTAAAATTTGGTGTTGCAAGCTGCATTAAAACGTAATTAATAATATCGTCTTCACAAATTGACATTTTTTTCACCTATTCATGCATTTGATATGTTCTCTGTATAAATATCTCGATTCCGATGTCGATTTAGTAAGTTCTCAGTAGGAAGACCATTAACTGCTACATTTCGTTGAGATATTTTCTGCATATATTATATCGATGACAAACATTTCCCTAGTGCTATAATAACCTTTTTTCAAGGGGTATGCCCAATGCCAAAACGTAACAAAGTCGAGTGCGCCGTAAGTGGTGGACATTTTTGGGAAATCGCTGTGACAAAAATCCCTCCACAAAATCCCTCAAAAAGTCCCAATAATATATACGGTTTGACCACAAAAAATACCGCAATTATACCGCAATTATACCGCATTTATACCGCAAATATAACATTTTCCTCGATTTGTCACAGGACATGAATGAATAAATTTTCTAATTTTAAGTACTCCCTTTTATTTTGTTGTGTCTAAAATAGAGTTTAAATACAACAACAAATAAAGGCATAAAACGTAAGTGTGTACGGAATGAAACGTAAGCATGTTTGCGCAAAACGATTTCATCTATGAGTATGGACATTTTTATGCCCTATTGAAACGTAATTAGAAACGTATATTTCCCAGATAAAAATTTGGTTACCTATTGATGCATTTGATGAGTTTCCTGTGTATTTGTACATATATCTGATAAAAACTTTTTGCTTCTGTAAGACCATAAATTGTTGAGATAGCATTACAACTTGGAGACCTTCCGCACTCTTTGGAATCTGATATTGGAGATGTTAAGGATTTCATCATATCCATAGATTTAAAATCTACTAAAATGCTTTATTCATAGTCGTATGAAACATGTGTGCTGGGAAGATCGGCCAAGCTGGAAATCAACGCTCTCTAAGCATATTCCAGTGAGGTCGTCAACCGTTTTATGATGCACGCGACCATTATGCTTGCCAAATAGAGACGAGCAGCAGCAGCAGCAGTAGCTAAGGGCTGTTTGGCGTGTGTACTTTTTTCGTTTTTGCACTGTCGGCGGGACGGGCGGACTGTGTTTGTAGCAACCACCAACGCTGGCAGCTCTGGGGTTGTTTCCGCCCTGTTTAGAATGTTACACCCTCTACCACCCGGCCAGGACCCAGTTCCAAGAGGCAGTTCAATTTCAACTCCAATCCAGGCGTGCGTGCACGCGTATTGCGTGCGTGTGCTTGAGTGCGTCTGTATTCAGCACTCTCTTGCACACACATACACACAGTCACCCTCCTCCCCCTATGTACTTCCTGTTCGTGCCTCCCCCCACCCACTTCCATGTGCTGATTTTTATGGTCGTGCTACCCTGTTTTCAGGCCACGGCTAGCCTGTTCCTGTTCGAATTCACGAACTGAACGGGCTCGCAAAATACAATAAAAATTGTCCTGGTACTGGGGGGTGGTTTTTGCCCTTTTGTAGGGCGACGGCGATACCGGAGATGCGGATGCGAACTCAGACAGATCGGCGTCGCAAGTGTTTTGTTTTCAAAGAATATAACTATATACATATGTATGTACATACAGTTTTTTTTGTACATATGTAAGCCCGCCGCAACTTTCTGTTCATTAAAAACATGGGTTTTTCTTAATTCAAATGTAGAGTGCACAGACCATGTTTATATGTATGTATGTATGTATATATGTAGATTTTATTCAAGTAATGTCACAAACGGTAAACAATGAAACAATTTCAAGCTTTCTAGGCTTTAGCCTAGACTGTGTTTTGATCGGTAAAGTAGCTTTCCGCGAAAATTGAATACATATGTATATTGTAGATGCAGTACAATCTCAGATCCTGTGGCTCTAATTTGTAATTAATTTTTTAACGAAATATCTTGAATTATGTATATTAAACGCTCTTCATGTGGTTTTAATTCCTGCATTTTTTGTGTGTTTTTATTGATTTATCTAATTTTGTAAACACCAAACATTCAAATCAAACATGTCCAGAAATTGGAACAACCCGAGGAACAAAGTTGTTCTAATTTGTGAGATTCCACTGTTCATATATGTATGTACTTATATTCAAATATAGTATATGTACATATGTAAGATGGTTTTTCGATGGGTGCGCACATAAATTGAGCTTAGTGCTTATCTCTAAGAATCATTGATAATATTTCATTTTTCTGACACACAATGCTACAGAGATGAGAGAGATAGCTAATAGACGTCACATGCTTAATGTTGGCTCTTTCTCTATGGAACTGTGCCGCTCTATTCCGCTCCAGTGCAGCTTCTTTTACCGACACCGGGTACCCTACCCCTACCCCAAACAGTAGGCAATAATTTTCGTGCCCGGAGGAAAAGGGTTGCCTAATCCGGCCAAAATAAAACAAAAACAGAATATTACAACAAAGCGGGATTAAAAAGCAGAACCAACACAAGATTACAATAATGCAGGGGAAAATGTAAAGGCCAGGGGATGGGGTTGGCCTGAGATGGGAGTGGAATGACGTGACGTGATGTGAAGTAGAGTGGAGAGGAGTGTAGTCGAGTGAAAGGGAGGGACACGCATATACAAAACAAGCGTTGCATAGGGAATAGGGAGGCGTGGCCCACCCTTAAGCGAGTGCTTTCGTATAGCCAGGTCTCGGGAATGCGCCCAAAAAGTCTAGTCTAGGAGACAGTACAGCTCGGGGCAGGAACAGGAACGAGAACGGGAATAGGAATAGGAGCTGCCATGATTCATCCTTAGGAGTACGAGAGTGTATGCATATGCATATGGGCAATGCAACCCCCTGGACTGGTCTGGTCTGGTCACCCATTCCTCATACGTACATTTATTTACATAACGATCCTCGAGGCGCTTTTAACTTTGCACGTCTCACTGCACATACGTACTACTATTCGTAGGACCTCAGCAGATCCGATGCCGATCCGTCCGCAGCTGATTCGGACAGATGCACTTTTTCCCCGAGACTAATATTAATAATCATAGAAATTACCATAAGACACCGGGTCAAAGTCCCTGAGCAGAGACTCGGAGAGAGAGAGAGAGAGAGAGAGAGAGGGAGAGAGGGAGAGAGCGAGAGTGCGAATGAAAAATAATGAAATGGAGGGTTGGATGAAACGATCGCAGGACATTCGGGGACACGCTGCAAGCCATTTGAATCGTGGCATGTGTTTCCTTTTCTCTCTCTCCGTCTCCTTTGCTGCTGTGTTTTCTGTTTCTGCTGTTTTTGTTGTTGTTGTATTTGTTGCCGTTTTTCCTTTACAAATTTTTTCGGCATTGTCCTTTGACTCGATCTGCAGTCTGCTCCCGTTCTCATGCCAATGCCAATGTCCGTTCTCATTCCCATTCTGATTCCCACTCCACTACACTCCCCTACCCTCTCCGAATCCGATTCGGTTACAGAGCCCAGGGTTGGGCTGCATGCCTGCCACCTGGCTTACTAATCAGGATCACGAATGCCAAATGGCAGTGGGTGAGTTGGGAGGGTGATGCCGAAGGTGGGGGAGTTGCCGTTGGAGAGAAATGTTCGCCTATCGACTCGGGAAAATAGGGAAACTAAGACAAATCTATGCAATGCAGGATCTTAGAAAGATGGTCTTGATAGGTTTTTATGTTTGAAATAAATGAAAATAAAACCTCTAATTTGGCAGAAAATTATATTTCTTTGATGTTAGAAAAACAAGAAACGGGAAGGGCAACCATGTAGCTTTTTATAACATTCCATATCCCCCCATTTATGGTATGGTAATCCGATCCAGATCCGTTTTTGTGAAGTAGTGACCAATAAGTTCTATGATAGCTAAATTGATGCATTTTGAATTGATTACATAAAACACTTTAAAATGTATACTGAATACGTACCTACTGTTATTGCTTATTTGAAAATATTTTTTTTGAAATCAAAGGGAAAGACTATTTATCTTAAGGGATTTAAGCCACCCTGATCGCCTGAAAAGTGAACAGTCCTTCAAAAATTAATTCAGCCAGATACCATTTGTAATTATACTTTAAAAATACTAGCATTTAACACTATAAACAATATAAAAATATTGGAAAATATTCAAAGCTGATGGAGATAAGGTGAGTGCAGGGAAGCACAATAAAATTTCGATCAATTAAACTACTTTGAAATACCCAAAGAGATATTCAGGAGATCCAAAAAGCGAAAGCATTGTAAACTGTTTCTAACTGATGATCAAAATAGTCGAATAGTCCATCATTCATACACGTATAAATACGAGAACTCTACACAGTTTTCCTGAAAAGAATTTCCTGGATGTTTTAGAGACGAAAAAACTTTCTGTTTACGTTTTACGAGTAGGGCAACATATGGGGATCCCTGAACGATCTTCGCCATCGCCTGACCTAACCCAACCTTACTTCTGTAGAAAAAAGGGTGGTGGCTGCACTTATAGGACTTCTCCTGCTGCTTCTTTGGATCTTTCATATTGCTTATTCTTCTGTTTCGGTCTGCCCATTCAACTGGAACCCACGACTATTTGTTTACACGCCGCTCGTCAGCTGTTTTGAGGTCCCCCCACCACCATCCACCCCATTCTCCGATTCTGATCCCGATCCCGATCCCTATCCGTATCCCTATCCCACCGATCGATGATGTGTGTGACTCTGCCTAATGTTCTTAGTTTTTTATTTTCTTCTTATTCGTCTTGTTTGTCATTTCAGTTTGCCGAAGGATCAGTTGGTTTACATTGGACTGAGGGACATTGACCCCTACGAGGCGTTCATATTGAATAAATTTGGAATACGCTACTATGCTATGGATGTGAGTAGAAACCGAATACGAATACCAAATACCGAAACCAGCTAGGAAGAGAATGTAAGAGTGTAAAGAGAAAGGGAGCGATCGGCACCTAGGTAGAGGAGGTAAAGGGAATGCCCACGAGTCGTCCTGTCAGTTGTTTGTTGCTTTTGTAAAATTGTAAAATTCCGGTTTCAATAGCTATATACATACATATATCTCTCGCTCTCTCTCTCTCTCGCTCCTCTACTCCCAGGATCAAATGACACGATCGTGCGTGACTGCCCCGAAAATTACACAGTATGTCCTGGTGCGCCTTGACATGTGTGTGTGTGTGTGTGTAATGTTGTAAGCTTGGCATTTATAGGGGTTGCCTGAGCAGCAACATATCGACAGGACAGACACCCTCCCTACCGGGTCCTACCCCAACCCCTAAATCTGCCGCCCCACTCCACCAGGAAACCAACGATGCCAACCCCGCCCATCCCATCCCCCGTTACAAGGCTCTGGGTACTTCCGATCGGTATAGATTGGCAATGGTAGTGTTGCTGGTGGTGGTGGCTTTATGGCTATATGGCCATACATGGCTCAATGTACATATTCCCAAAACGTGTGCAGCCACATCCGTCGTTCGCATCCTTGTCAGCTCTCGTTGCCCATTATTTATGACTCGTGCAAAATCCAAATCTGAAGTCTGTTGAAAAATGGTTTAATGTTCGCTCCCGATATTCAAAGCTGCAAATTTATTATAGCCTCATTATATTCGATCGATCGGAATGCGGAATGGAGTCGAGCGGAAGGGGGAATGGGCGATTGAGATTGGAAGTGGAAGCAGGACTGGGCTAATGGCTGCATTGCTGCTGGTACAGTTGACCATAGAATGTTGCTAATTGAAGAGCCAATCGAGAATATGAGTATAATGCTGATAGCTGAAACTGTTGGGACAAACATATGTACATACTATATGTATATGTAAGAGAGGGTGCAATATAGTATATGATATGCATCTCGATCGCTCTCACTCTATGTCGCCCTTGAAAGCATTGAGAGCAGAGCTTTATGTGCACTTCCTTGACAAAAACTTGATAGTACTTCAGAGCTTAAAACACCAAACAAATCTGAAGAAAATTGCCAGTGTATTCTGTTTGTATTGAAATATCAATATAACATTTTTATATCAATAATATTCTACAACGTAAGGAGTATGCTTTAGGGGGCGAGGCTTTTGATCGATCGCTTTTGATAAATAGAGTTCCCACAAAAAAGAGCAAGTCAGGAGGTATCTGGAATATATTGAAAATTTCTTGAGGTCAAAACTACATCGTTCTTGAAGCAATCATCACCAAAATAACCGCTTTATACCCACAAATATGAAATCAAAGCTTTTACCTTGAGCGTCATTAGCACTCTTTCCCTTTCTATCTGTCTGTCTTTGTCGCTCTACTGGAAGTGATTTGCCTATCCATAAAAAGCTTCCTTTTCGCTCATAGTTCTTTTCATTATTTTTCTTTTTCTGTCTCGACTTTTGCAGACAATCGATCGCGTGGGTGTGCCGAAAATCATCGAGATGACCCTGGATGCATTGAATCCACAGAACAAGATCCACGTGAGCTTCGACATCGATGCGCTTGACAGCAACGTGGCGCCCAGCACCGGCACAGCCGTTCGCGGCGGCCTCACGCTGCGCGAGGGCATCAGCATTGTGGAAGCGCTGCGGGACACAAAGAGGGTGCAGGGCGTGGACCTGGTGGAGATCAATCCAAAGCTGGGAAATGAACGCGACGTACGCACCACCGTCGACTCTGGCCTGGAGATTCTTAAGAGTATGTTCGGCTATCGGCGCTCCGGCCACTGGAGTAACATCGATACGGGCATTCTGGGAAGCGATTGAAGTGGATTTACTGCCATCAAGAAAAACATCTTCACCATGAACTTATCCATATTTATGTACAATTAATGTTTCATATTTCGTTTGTTTTTGTTTTTGTTTTTTTTTGGCGACCTTAATAAAATATATTAGGAAGAGATAGAGAGATTTGGGAGTTGCATAGCCTGACGTGAGGAGGGGGAGGCAGACTGGAGATTCGACTTGGGATGATCCGATCTAGAGGCCAGGTTTGGGCTGGGCCGTCGGCAGATACGCCGAGATGTCCACGTTCGCCATCCTGTTGGCCGTCTGCAGCAGCTCGTTAACGGGCACCGCCGGATGTGGCGGGCCCGTAGAAGCCAGCACCGGTGCGACAGCCACAGCTGCACTGGACGGGGACTTGCCCAGGCGCTGGTAGAGGTTCGGGGCAAAGGTTCGCAGCAGGCAACGTTGCAAGCAGAGCAGCAGGGCGTTAATGGAGCCGGAGATGACAATGATACCCGATATAATGGAACAAAGGCGAATAGCGAAGGTTATCAGATGGTCGCGATCATTGCTCACGACTATCTTCAGCGCAGACCAATCGTACTTGAAGTAAATGCCCGGCGAACCATAGGAGTTCCGTTCGGAGTCTGCAGGGAAACGAAGTTAGTAGAGAAGAACTGACAGAATCCAGTTTCGGGCTCACCTAACTTCCGTACGTTCTCGGTCACAGCATATTGAAAGGTATTGATCGTGGTGAACGTTTGATGGATCTCCGTGGGCACCACCTTCAAAAAGTATTGCACTGTGGTGGCCTCCTCGTGAATAATGCTCTCGTCACCCTCCAGCGGCTGGACAATGCGCCGTGAATACTGCCCAAAGCTGAGCCGGTTGATTCGATGCGTGAAGTTGGCCGGCATGCGGCGAAGCTCGATCACCCAGTGGTCCTCAAACAGCCCCACCACGGGCTGAGCGCCGCCCACTAAATGCAGCACGCCGGCAACCTTGTTGATGCCCAGAGTGCCGTGCAGGCGGCAGGCATCAAACTTTGTCTCCGGCTGGCCATTGGGCAGATGCAGGCTGGCGGGCAGAGCACCTGGAGGGGGAGCCACAATGCCCGGGGCTATGGCCGAGCCGGCGGTGGGGTCACCCTTCATAGGATACGGATCGCGCATAATGTCCTTGAAGAGAACATCGGCTACCGAATGGAACTCCTCGCGCAGATAATGGTTAGTCATCTGAATGGACTGGAAGTGCTGGCGATCCTCGTCCGACATCTTCCACCAGACGCCCTCACGCTGCAACGTGCCGTAGGCGAAGACATCCTGCTGCGTCTCGTCCATGAGGTCGACACCAGAGAGGGCGACGCAAGGCATGGCCACTGTTATGTCCACGTGCATCTGCACTTGCTCGTCTAGGGAAATGTCCGGCTCGAACTGATACACTATGTCCGTTTCATGCCAATAGTAGTGGAGCTCCGTGTAGACCAAATACACAATCAGCAGGCGACTCAGCAGGGACACTGTTTGGGAGAAAAGACGATAATGAGCTGCTAGTAAGAATACAACGTTTTCAATCTTACGTGTTCCGCCTATTTCCGTGGTTTCTGTGTACTTCTCTGGTACCTTCTTGAAGGCATCCAAATTCCTGGCAAAATCCAGCAGATTGCTCTTATCGCCACGGTAACGCAACGTTGCCGTCATTTTGCTTGGATGAGAGCGGAATGTCTGTTGTTTGTGTTTTTTTAAGCTTATTAAATCGCTTTAATTGCGGCTCGCTTGCGGCATGATTGCCACGTACTCCAAGCTCGCGCCACAGCCCACCTTCTTTGTCACCAAGCCCCCAGCTAATCAAGCAGGCGTATGCACTTCTGTGGGCTTTTGTGTGCCGTATGTCGGTCCACTGGGACTATGGCTGGCCAGCCTTATCTCTAGAAACTATAATCTTATCTAGGATAAACAGAACATATCGGCGAAATGCCACAAATAACTTAATTGCCGGTTACAGAATCAGCTGTTGAAGCCAGGGCTGGCACCACTATATTCCATCGATGTCTGTCCAGCTTGTGGTGCTAAATTAATGATTTTTCACAACCTCAATTCAATTTCGGAAAACCCCATATTTACGAAATACAGCCAAAAGTCCCGCAAACAGTTTGCTAGAAAACAGTGTCATATATTTAGCTAGCGGCTGAGTGTGACCAGGTGTGCACGCTCTACGGTTACACTGTATACAAATAAAATCAGTTAAAATTCAAATTTTGTATGACAACCAGCAGGAATGTACTATTTGCGGGCGCTGTGGCAGTGAAGGACGACAATACACGGAGAAAGCTCCGCAAAATTGGATAAATCCATCCCTGCGGACCAGAAAATCAACACATTGCTTAGCTCCATGTAAATTAATAAAACGACTATCTGGTATGAAATAAATACATAAATTGTAATATCCTTATATCCTTATCCTCGGTTTAATCAGATTAAATTTACCATCGAACGAAATACAGTCATTTTTATCGTTTCCATGCAAATATACATCCCTGATTCGGTTCGATTTGCTGATCTGAGTACTCAGCTCAGTACATATGCCGGAAGAATGGTATTTTTAACAACAGTTCTGATAGCTTTTTGAATGCCGTTCATAAATTTAGTTTTATCGCACATTAGCACCGATATTTTTTTGCAGCTGTTATCTGCTTTACATCTGATCTTAGGAAGTAAAACAACAACAAAAACGTAGAAAATTGTTTGTATATATATATTGTTATATATCCTACAAGCAAAGAATCCCACGTATTCATATTAATATGGTATTCGTATTCATATATTATGGTATTTTAAATACCTTATGGTATTTTTTATGCCAAAATTGTGCAAAAAGTATTTTATTTTTTCATGGTATAAGCTGGAATTTCTGAACAACTTAATGGTATTTAATAGTATTTATTTTTGGGCCCGACAGTAGTATCGGCGCGGTGATGTTGAAGAAGGAAAACTTGCCTATCTCGTAGGAAACTGAATAATTTTTCAGTTACAAATTATGTGTTCAGGCCTGACGAGTCGTCAGTGACGACGGTTCTAGTTGGCCTAGTAATCAGGGTGACCGTGCCGGCAATAACGAAATATACTAGTTTGGGCCCGAAATAATACCAAAATATACTATTTGAATATTCATTTAATACCACGAAAATACCAAAATGAATTGCAGCTAAAAGACTTAAAAATTTGAATTTATTTTCGCAATTTATAAAAAGAATAATTAAATAAATGCAATTGATCGGGGGCTCAAAAAGAAAATGTTTTTGTATAATTTTATACAAGTTTATTTAACTTTTTATTGACTTAAAACTAAAAATATTTATTATAATATATAACGAGAATCAAGTGTGGCATAAAATCAAGGCATATATCAAGGTCAAGGCATAAAACGTAGGTGAGCATGATATCCGCCGTAAGTGAGGATGGAATGTCACGGCATTAACCGGTAGTATCGACTCTTATACCTCTTTCCCTTGATTAATAATAAAATACTGTTTTCCAAACTGCTCTATAACGTACTAAATTTTGTATTTTGCACATTTTGAAACAGCTCACAAAGGAAAAGGCGTATACTTAAAAATAATTTCTTTATTAGTTCAACCATATTAACAATGTGGTTGATTTCTAACATTTTCTTCGTCAGCAGCCAAATCCAATAACTCGTGTTTTCAAGCGACAAACTTTCCAATAGAAAATATTGCAGTGCAGAAGTCTTTCGCGAAAAACCTGATATGCACAGAATGGCCAATATACTATTAAATACCACAAATACAAGCAATATACTATTAAATACCACATTTTTCCCCCAAAAAGACTACAATATACCAATATACCCCAAATATACAATTGGGCAAAATTTGAGCTAATTAAATACCAAAAAGCATTTTAAAATACCATATTCGGTCACCGTGACTAGAGCTGGAGAAAGATGCTAGGGTCCCAAGTTGGGACTCCCAACTGCAGACATCGATAGTTTTTTCAAACATCGATTTTTTTTGCCAGACACCCCTAAATTTACAATATTTCCCAATTTGATATTCCGTTTAATATCACTAGCTTACTAGACCTCAGGCCAGAACACATAAATTTATACAATAGATAAAACAATTTTCTACAAGACTAGCTAATTTTCAGGCTCCGTTTGGTTGGATTGTTTATAAAATAACGTTTATAAAACTTGAGTGAGCATGACATGCGACGTAAGAAAGCATAATATTGCAGTTTATGGCCGCAAATAATAGATTTAACCATTTTACTATGGCTGGGGGCAACACTCTGTAACGCTCGTGTCTAAGTAAGTTGATTTGGGGGCTATTGTTTTATTTGTTCACTATAATTTGGGCTATGAAGTGTTGGGGCTACTCCTTGGAAGGAAACCCATAAATTATAGTAAAAAGATAACATAATCGAGTAACTGATCTCCCATGAATCAGTATACTTTGATTTCAGCATCCATTATCCATCATTATCCATTATTTTAGTAACTCCCTTGCTCATTTCAAATCCGCCCGCTTTAAAAAATTCTCACCGTCCTGGGAAGTTTATAAAATTTTTCCCTGGGAAATTGCTGAGGCTCTTCGGAAAATGTCGGGTATTGACAACAGGCAAAACGGTCCAGAAAATGCAAGGCCTGCAAGGTAAAATCCACCCCACCTGATTTATATATAAAACGACCCACTAAGAACCTTTAAGAAATTGTGTAAAAATCTAAACGTCTTGTTCCGTCTCTATGAAAGAAAAAACTAATGTTTCGATGTTTTTCCACCTCTAGCGGAATACTGACGAAAATCGTATTCCTCGCTTTTGATGTTCTGTTTTATATTACTAGCAGGGTGACCGAATATGGTATTTTAAATACTTTTTGGTATTTAATTAGCTCAAATTTTGCCCAATTGTATATTTGTGGTATATTGTAGTCTTTTTGAGGGAAAAAGGTGATATTTAATAGTATATTGATTGTATTTGTGGTATTTAATAGTATATTGGCCATTCTGTGCATATCAGGTCATTCGCGAAAGAATTCTGCACTGCAATTTTTTCTATTGGAAAGTATATCGCTTGAAAACACGAGTTATTGAGTTTGGCTGCTGACGAACAAAATGCTAGAAATCAACCACATTGTTAATATGGTTGAACTAATAAAGAAATTATTTTTAAGTATACGCCTTTTCCTTTGTGAGCAGTTTCAAAATGTGCAAAATACAAAATTTATTACGTTATAGAGCAGCTTGCCAAACAGTATTTTATTATTTATCAAGGGAAAAGAGGTATAAAAGAGTCGATACTACCGGTAATGACGTGACATTCCATCCTCACTTACGGTTTCTTACGGCGGATATCATGCTCACCTACGTTTTATGCCTTGACCTTGATATATGCCTTGATTTTATGCCTCACTTGATTCTCATTATATAGTATAATAAATATTTTTAGTTTTAAGTCAATAAAAAGTTAAATAAACTTGTATAAAAAGGATATAAAAACATTTTCTTTTTGAACCCCCGATCAATTGCATTTATTTAATTATTATTTTTATAAACTGAAAAATAAATTCAAATTTTTAAGTCTTTTAGCTGCAATTCATTTTGGTATTTTCGTGGTATTAAATGAATATTCAAATAGTATATTTTGGTATTATTTCGGGCCCAAAATAGTATATTTCGTTATTGCCGGCACGGTCACCCTGTTCTCCAGCTCTAGTTCAAGTGAGCACGCGGCATCGCCAAGGTGGAAAATTCTGCAAGAAGTTTTTATTCTGTGACTTTGTAAGAAGTTTATCAACTAAAGGTATTGTGCTATTTTTTATATTATCACATTGAAACGCTATAAACTGGCTGAAAAGAACAGAACAGAATTAGGGACAGTCCGTGTCCCATAATGAACTCTCATACCGCCACTGATTTTTTTCACTTCACCTTGCACTACATTTTCTAGTTATGTAATTGTGCTAATTCTTTTTTATTGTGTTGGTGTTGGTTCAGTTAATTTGTACATATACTATATCGAGTAAATTATGTCTGCTGTTTGCTGGATTAAAGAAATCGTCTTGCCGCTGAAAAAGCCGCAAAACGGTGCTTATATAACCAGGAAAAAAAAATTGCAAATTTTGCGGCAGGGCTGAAAAGTTGTGAGGCCCTCCACGCTGCTTGGAAGATTAAGTAAAATATGTCCGGGAATAAAACGAAATTGGTCTCTAGTTATTATAATTCAGAAGCATTCAAGCCACGCTGGATTTTTTTTCATACAGTTTTAGTTTTTTTTTTGTAGCCACGCTGGAACTGCCAACTTATGCAATTTCGGTGAGTTGGCAGTGTGGCGGAAAACACTCACACACACGCTTGCACTTGCGGCGACCAATAGATGTGTGTGTGCCTATCGAGCCATGTAGATGAAAAATGTAATGCTTTTCCAACTAATTGAGGTAAATGTGCCCCCATATGCATATTTGATTGTCTTACAAGTGTTGGAAATTGCTTTTTCTATAGCCTTCGCTTCCAGCCATACACCAGAGTCGCATATGAGTACCATGTGCTAATAGCTCTGTCTCGCTCACTCTTGTGCTTTGCAATGCCTTGCGCGTGCAGGCGCATAGGTGTGTGTGTGTGTACATATATGTGCTACTCTGTATGTGTATAAGAACATGTAACTGTGTTGCTCTGGTCGTTTGCGGTTTCTTTCCCTTCGCTGACCCGCTTTCTTCGGGTAAAGAAATTCTCAAAATGTACAAAGTTCTTTTGCCATTTCGCACCGAAAAAGAACCGGTTTCTCTTGGGGCAAGCTATCTTTCTCTCTCTTGTGACGTCAACAAACGTCAAGAATGTGTTTTTTAAAGTATTTGAGGCACTTTAAGTCTTTGTTTTGCGCCATTTGGTGTGGCCACTGCCGCCATTTAACATACACATTTCGCCTAGCTCCCATATCGCATTTTTCTTTGATGTGGATCCCATTCCGCAAATGCTGATACATCATCTCAATTTCTTAATAACTCTGTTATCCGATTCCCTCCCTTCATCGGAAACTGTATCCAAGTGGCAAATAAGCAAACAGTGGAAATTTCAACCTCGGCTCGCTTGTGCTTAGACTGGGAGTGATATCCGAGTCCGACTCGGGTCCGACTCTGACTCGTCTTGTTGAGGAGGGGGAAATTTCTGCTGATCTACGCAAAAGCAGCTGATTCATACATCTGAGACTTCGTAAACTTGGCCCCTAGATACATTTATTCGCAAACTCCACTGCACTTTACGACGGGCAACTCGCCAAATGTATTTCCCTTTGCTTGTGACGGCCTCTTTTTTTATGTAATGTCTATGATAAGGGGAGGGGAGACCTTGAAAGTGTTGCTGTGCCGGCTTATATAAATAACTGTATTTAGTAGTGCTGTTTATCTAATCGCTTCACGCACTTTTGTTCCGTCTGATCGAGTGAGGGAGACGGGAAACAGAGAGCCGATAGAAGAATGAGCGAGTGAGGGAGATGGGGAAAAAGCAAAGAGAGAGCTCCACCAGACACCAGACATACACACATACGTCAAAAAGTCAAGTCACATGCTACGTCGCAGCTGACGCGGGCGTCGACGCTCTCGGCTCGGCGCGTTGCCAACTGAGTGTCTCTTCTGCCTTTTTTTTTCTTTCTTTTTTTTGTTCGTTTTGGCAAGCATTCAGCTAAAGAAAAATCACAAAAACCTCGAAAGGGGTAAATGAAAAACAATTGGCCATATATGTACGAACGCATGTAAATGTGCCTTTGGATCATCTTCTTGGCCTAAAATGAAAGTGTTTTTGCCACTTCCTTGGTTCCATTTAGGCCTAACATGAATGGGAGGTGCTGTTATGCAACATGGCATTGAATTCTTTGTGGTGACGGAGACTGATAAGGCGGCGATACGATCCCGTTTCCTCTCTTTTTTGCCTGTGAGAACACACGTGCTAAAGTTGTTGCCAACTGAGTTTGGGGTGTGGGAGCATGAGCACGGCTCACTCACTCTCTCTATCTCTCATTGTCTCTCGTTTTGCCACCGCTCACAAACGTCACTCAACTGTTGCTGGCCTAGGTGCTTTTAACAGGGGTGAAGCATTGCCAAGGAAAGCTCTCTTTAGATTGTTCTCTATTTTCGGCTTCAATTGCGTCGCTCGTCGCACAGACAGAGAGAGAGAGAGAAAGTATTGGTCAAAATCGCCAGCTCCGTACAGGGTACAGAGAGAATGCCTCACCCTACATAAATATACCTTGTTGTGGCCTCTGCTGGCATCGCGAATGGGAGCAAAAGCGGGCGTACCGCCTATCGCGTTGAACTTGATGGCGCTCTGCTGGCGTCGTCGGCCTCTGCTCTGCCGCGTTGTGGGCAGCAGCGCAGGCTTGCTGGCTGGCAGAGACGCACCTTGCTGTCACAAGCAATTCAGTTGCCGTCCGGTGCAGAAGACCCCTTTGATTTCGAAGGAATAAGGATTAATCATATTTTTTTGTGCTGTGATATAAAACAAACAAATTGTACGTATAGCAAATGCAAATGCACATGCAAAAGCAAATAAAACTGCAATTAGCTAAATAATAATAACAATACGAATAGAAGCGAATCGAATCAAAACCAATCAAAACGCGTGTGTGCCTTTTTGTTCCTTTTTTTATTCTCCAACAAAGAATTTTCCTGCGGTTACATAAACCGCTTGAAAGCTATTGTGTTATAGTTTTTTTTTTTCTTAACTGGTGTACGGTGCGCTCTTATGCAATCAACAAGAAAGGATTAACCATGGCCCAAAGGCCTTAGCAATGCTAGCCAGCTTTAGATTCTCATGTGCCAAGCAGCATACACTGGTTTTTGACCAGTTTTCCACATTTTTCCAGCTGAAACTATTACATCACGAGTGCGCGTGTGTGCTTTGGCTCTCTTTGAACTTGACAGAAAAGCTCTTCTGCTGTGCCGTGTTCTCTTTTCGAATGTCAAAACCGATTAGATAACACAAGGCAACGCTGTTTTTACAGTTGCTTGCTGTCGCGAAGAGAGGAGGCGAAATTTCAAGAGCGTGAGCGTGCTCGTGCTCTCTTTGAAAGGTGTTACATAAGTCCATCATCTGGCTTTCGTCCATGAGACTAGACTATGCTAATTTAATTTAGCTAAAATCAAATAGAAAGGCACCAGAACACTAGCTCGTGCTAGCGCTCTCTCTCGCAGTGCCGCCAGCTGCCTTCTCTTCCTCTTTTTACACTTGAAATTCTAAATTTATCAAAGAGAAATAGAAACACTGAAGCGCTTCAATGCCAAAAACTGTGCTTATATGTATATGTAGCTGTTCTACAGCAATCTCTCTCTCAGCACCCACACACCCATGAACTTCTCATCTTATAATTATGCAATCCAAACATGCCAAAAAACGGCAAAATAGAACACTTCCCCATATATCCCTCAAATCTAAAATGGTTTCAACGGAATACGCTTACGTACGAGTAGGTTTTTCTATTTACAAAACTGAATTAATGTCTGCCACGTAACAGTTTTTTTTCCCCTTCTCTCTCTGAAACGGGAATCAAAGTTCTAACTTTAACTGGTTAGAGCTGGAAGCGGCCGGAAAGAGAACTGAATTGGAATTGACTGGGTATTTGTCTCAATTGAAACAGCGTGAAACGATTCGGTTTTGTTCTGAATTTGTGAATGATTCGAATAGTCAGCGGGGGGGAACTGAATAACCACAGCCAAAACCCATCCTTGCATAACATCTCTTCAAAACAAGCATCATATATTTATTCGTAGCTAACCCCAAACATATCCCCCATACCTCTAATAACCCTAGTAATCATTTGCAATGGCAGCACTAACACTACTATAGTATATTTTATATATTGCTAATTGTTTACATGGTTTATTTGTTTGGTGATTTGACATTTTATTTATTCATTTATGTAAAATATTACATGGTTTTTGGTCTCAATTTTATATGTTTGTATCATTATCATTATCATTGATCATTTTCGCGTTTGTTGCAAGTGTTTATTCCTATTATTTTCATTGCAATTTTATATATATCTTTATAGTGCTATATAAGTGATATCTTTATTTTCATTGAATTTGTATATATATGTACCATAGTGCTAAATAAGTGATGTTATTTTGTGTGTCTTAAACAACGACAAAAAGTGCATGTTTTCGTTTCGGAACAAGGATCATTTTTATCAAAATTTGTTTTGGCTTTGGGATATATTTTTGGTTGTGGCTTTTGCACCTGTGTAATTAAGTGAATTGTGAAAATATAATAAGTGCCATAACACCCACCCCATCTCGCACGCCTAACATATCATGCCATATCATACCGCATTATGCACCCCTCCTGGGGAGAGGCTCCATAAGAGAAGAAGAGAAGAGATCAAGAATGCGATGAAGCGATGAAGTGAGCCGCTTGGAAGAGAGACAGAGAGTGGAAACTAACGAACGAAACTAATGATTGCTCGCGGGCAAACTTGAAATGTGTGTATTACAGCAAAATGGGCAAGGATTTCGATGCTATGGGATTCGTCAAGGACTTCGCTGCCGGAGGCATCTCCGCAGCCGTCTCAAAGACTGCCGTCGCTCCCATCGAGCGTGTGAAGCTGCTTCTGCAGGTTCAGCACATCTCGAAACAAATCAGCCCCGATAAGCAATACAAGGGTATGGTTGATTGCTTTATCCGCATTCCAAAGGAACAGGGTTTCAGCTCGTTCTGGCGTGGTAACTTGGCCAATGTCATCAGATACTTCCCAACCCAGGCCCTGAACTTTGCCTTCAAGGACAAGTACAAGCAGGTAAGGAGCAAACATACGATGAGAATACAGAATAGAGAAGATGGAGTTGCAATTGTTAACATCAATTTGGCCATTCCCCGTACGTAGGTCTTCCTGGGTGGTGTTGACAAGAACACCCAGTTCTGGCGTTACTTCATGGGTAACTTGGCCTCCGGCGGTGCTGCTGGTGCCACCTCCCTGTGCTTTGTCTACCCCTTGGACTTTGCCCGTACTCGGTAAGTGCCATCATATAAATGCAATATCCATGATATTTGATATTAATGAATGTTTCCATTCCAAAACACAGCTTGGCTGCTGATACTGGCAAGGGTGGTCAGCGTGAATTCACCGGTCTGGGCAACTGCTTGACCAAGATCTTCAAGAGTGACGGTCTCGTTGGCTTGTACCGCGGCTTCGGTGTGTCCGTGCAGGGCATCATCATCTACCGTGCCGCCTACTTCGGCTTCTACGATACCGCTCGCGGTATGTTGCCCGACCCCAAGAACACACCCATCTACATCAGCTGGGCCATCGCCCAGGTTGTGACAACCGTCGCTGGTATTGTGTCCTATCCATTCGATACCGTGCGTCGTCGCATGATGATGCAGTCTGGTCGCAAGGCCACCGAGATCATCTACAAGAACACAATTCACTGCTGGGGCACCATTGCCAAGCAGGAAGGCACTGGCGCCTTCTTCAAGGGTGCCTTCTCCAACGTTCTCAGAGGCACTGGCGGTGCTTTCGTGCTTGTGTTGTACGATGAGATCAAGAAGGTCTTGTAAATTAAATTATTAAATTATTCAACCAACAAAATACAACAAACAACAACATACAAACAAAACAACAAACAAAACACTACCAGCTAATTATATTAGATAAAGTGAATAGAGAAGAGAACAGAGTTTGATCTGCAAAACAACACCTAACCAGAACAACGGCAAGCAATAACCCTTTTTCTTCCTGCCCCTCGCCACCCCAACCCCCCCAAAATATAATTACGAAATTATATGATATAGAATAACTGGGATAATAATTGATAATTGAACGATGGCCAGAATCAATAGAACACCGACAACAGCAGCAGAAACAACATCGGCGGAGAGGAGGATGAGGTATAGCACACGAGTAACGCACGCAGCCATGTGTTTGGACTGACGAACGAATCAATTAGCGACGATATTGAATAGTATTGTGTTAAGTTTTTGGGTTAGGTTATAGTATATCTTGTATCTTGTATCCTGTGTCCTGCATTGGTCGTGTATCGTGTAATCGTGGTTGCCTAGCCAGCCGCCACCTCTCCAGCCCCAAACCAGAATGTTGGCAATAGCGAGGGCTCCATACCATACGAAGCATCAAACCGAACACCTCTAGTTGATTCTTCAGGCTCCTGCTACCCAACAACAAACAACAAACTCAACTTAGGTTGGTTTATAAAATATATAAAAATTGATAAAAATAGAATGCTGGATGTGTTTTTCTTTCGTCACTGAGTGAGGGCCACAACCATGGCCTGGCCTGGCCTGCACCATCGTCAGGTGCTCCCTATACATAGGTAAGGTTCGGGTATTTTTCTAAACTTTGTAACAGTTTAAAGTCCTCTACCATGTGGCTTTGGTACATGTGCATATACACTCTTTCCTTGCTCTCTTGCTCAGAGAATTATTCTTCGGCAAGACGTCTGTAGCGTCGCTGCTTGGATCTGAAAACACGCTGTGCGCTACTGAGCCTCCGCTCATAATGGGTTGTAAAAGTCTGCTGCTTCTTTAGAGGTTTGCGGTAAGAATCTAACCTAGATTCTCTGAATGTTGGCGTCCTTCCGATTGATTGCATCTCGTAGCTGTCTTCCGTCACTAACTATACAATATATAGACATGACAATTCATGTACCGAAAATGTCCGCACGAAAGTCAGAAATCAGCTCCCTGAGCCAATCTTGTGTTTGAGTGAGTGAGTGTATGCGTGCTCATGCATTCTCGCGTACTTTTGCGTGTTTGCATGTGTGGATCAGCTCCGGACAGAGTCGTGAGAGTGTATATGTGTTCATGCATTCTCGGGTACTTTGTGGGCTTTGCATGTGTTGTCAGCTCCCGAGAGTCGTGAGAGTGTATTTGTGCTCATGAGCATGCATGTACATTGCGTGTTTGCAAGTGTGTATGAGCGCACAACTGATATTTGTGCGTTCTCAACTTTGTTTTGATTTTTGTGCTCGCGCCACCCTTCACTTTAGCATTTTTAGAGTCGACCCTTTTTGAAGACGCTTGCCCTATAATACCAGAATAATTGTTATTTTGTACATGCTTTAGATGCTAACTTTGTTTAAAATAGAATATACTAATATAATAAGCTGATATATGTACATATATATAGCTGTGATATATATATATATAGCTGTGATACATATATCAGCTTATTATATTAGTATATTCTATATTAAACAAAGTTAGCATCTAAAGCATGTACAAAATAACCATTATTCTGGTATTATAGGGCAAGCGTCTTCAAAAAGGGTCGACTCTAAAAATGCTAATGTGAAGGGTGGCGCGAGCACAAAAATCAAAACAAAGTTGGGAGAGCGAAAATTTCAGTTGTGCGCACATACACAAATGCACAAACGCTAAGTACGTGAGAATGCATGAGCACATATACACTCTCACGACTCTGTCCGGAGCTGATCCGCACATGCAAACACGCAAAAGTACGCGAGAATGCATGAGCACGCATACACTCACTCACTCAAACATACGACTGGCTCAGGGAGCTGATTTCTGACTTTCGTGCGGACATTTTCGGTACATGAATTGTCATGTCTATATATTGTATGGTTAGTGCTTCCGTATAAGCTCACCTAGGACACCCTGGGGCAAATCTTACTTTAAATTGCCGTACAGATCTAGTTTATTTCATAATTTGTTCACGATCCCTTGCGATAAAACAAATTATTAAGCTTTTACTTGATTTTCACATATGCATATCATGTTTGGTATAATATGTAGATTGGCATACACGCCTCAAGACCTTCAACCCTTTCAAATGACTTCTGCAGAAGTTGACAGGAAGAGGGCTCACTGACATTTCGGATCTTTTCAAGTCACCCCATGGGACGGTTTAGCCAGTGAGAAGGGGCACCCATGCATTATCACAACGGACCTTCTAAGGTTAGCTCCAAGTGAGCTGTCGAAAGATTCGTCCCTCTCATCAGCTACCGTCTTAGCCTAGCCTAACCTAGGTAAAAGGTGGGTACAGTCCCTATCTAATGATGAAATCGATTCATCAAATACTACTTTTGATCGGCATACTAGATTTTAATTTTTGGTGTGACCATCTTTTCGTAAACGGAAGTCCGATGCAGTCGTTCAGTGTGGCCATAGCTTGAGATGCGCGCTTTCCAAATTAAAATTTAAGCTTTTATTTACTTACTAAATTGCTCGTATTTTTCTCTCGTTCGATGCGGAGTTTTGCCGCTTATTGATTGGTTTTTCGTAGTTTCATACTTGTGTTCCAAGTTGAAAATTCCAACCTTAACGAAAATCAACGTTGGCCCTGGACAATCCATACATTTGAATTGAGTATTGGAAGAGATCTTGTAATCTGAATCAGAATGCTTCGTCAGAATTTTGTTTTTCGGTATTGAATCAAAATTATTAATAAAATAAATTCTACACTTTTTCACCACACCCAAAAAAAACCGCGTTTCGTGCAAAACTGAATCTGAATTTCGATAAAGAAGCAAGAAAACTTAGAAATTCAAAATGGGTGACGAAGGCGGTGGCGGTGGCGGAGGCAAGGACCTCAAGGGCTTCATGATGGACTTCATGATGGGAGGCGTGTCTGCGGCCATTGCCAAGACAGCGGTGGCGCCCATTGAGCGCGTGAAGCTGATTCTCCAGGTCCAAGAGGTATCCAAACAGATAGCGCAGGATCAGCGCTACAAGGGCATCATGGACTGCTTCATTCGCATACCAAAGGAGCAGGGGTTCTCGTCACTCTGGCGCGGCAACTTGGCCAATGTGATCCGTTACTTTCCCACACAGGCGCTTAACTTTGCCTTCAAAGATGTGTACAAATCGGTATGTCCAGCGATCTTTGCAATCTAATACAGTTTAAGCTAAATATAATCCAATGCAAATTCTCTTCGCCTACAGGTTTTCCTCGGCGGCGTGGACAAGCATAAGCAGTTTTGGCGTCATTTCATGGGCAATTTAGCTTCTGGTGGTGCAGCGGGTGCCACCTCGTTGTGCTTTGTTTATCCATTGGACTTTGCCCGAACACGGTGAGTCCTAGAACTTCTTCACGCACAGACAATTATTGGGACCTGTTTTTATAACGTCGTTTGTGCCTTAAGTCCATATTGGTTCCTTGTTACTTAACTTGTTTATCAACTCTGTGATCCCGTTAGTGATCCCGTGTCCCGTGGTTTTATAAAAAGATGTTCTATGGAATTTGCTGACCCTTATACCTCTAAGCTACTTTATATTTATCTAAGAATATGGTTCCTGCGTCTGGTCTTCTCTCCTAATCTTTGTCTTATGCGGACTTACTTGAGAACCCCCTTCTATACAACTTCCTTCTTATGACTGTAGGCTACATCCCATTAACGGCCACTCTCCTGACAGCCGAAAGATTTAACATGGAATTCTCTTTCTCTACAAACATCTCTCTGGTAAGACTGCCCTCATCAGTCTTATAAGTATTGCTGTAGTTCCTCCCGTCATCTTTAACTCTGTCTTTCTAACTTCTCTGACCATGAATCTTCAATTGTTTTGTCACTAAAATTGCCATAGTCTACTAGTAGAGTAATTTATGTTGCAAATTTTTAATAAGCTCACTATTGTTGAACCATACCAGACTCTCAGAGTGATGGAAAGCTTAGGGTTCAGACTACAGTTGAATGTCTGGGTAAGAGCTTTGATTTCTGATGTAAATTCGATCGAATCTGGAGAAGAATTATGTTAGGAATCCTTTGAATTGTTCCGTTGTAACTCTTAAGGAATTATATCCCGGAATTCAGAGTAGCTTAGATAGTGCTATGTAGGTACCTAGAAAGCTCTATTGGTGGCCCATCCTATAATTATCTAGACACTCCGCTCGTTTTCTGGTTACCGATCAATTTAACTTTTAATCGTTTTGTTTCCATCCACAGTCTGGCCGCTGACGTGGGCAAGGGCGGTAGCCGTGAGTTTAATGGCCTTATTGATTGCCTGATGAAGGTGGCAAAGACGGATGGTCCCATGGGACTTTATCGTGGATTTATTGTGTCCGTGCAAGGCATCATCATCTATCGTGCATCTTACTTTGGCTTCTATGACACGTGCCGCGACTTCTTGCCCAATCCGAAGAGCACGCCCTTCTATGTGAGCTGGGCCATTGCCCAGGTGGTCACCACTGTTGCAGGCATTGCCTCCTACCCCTTCGATACGGTGCGACGTCGCATGATGATGCAGTCTGGCCTGAAAAAGTCAGAGATGGTGTACAAAAACACGGCCCACTGTTGGCTGGTGATTGCCAAGCAGGAGGGCATGTCAGCCTTCTTCAAAGGCGCCCTATCGAACGTTATTCGCGGGACAGGCGGTGCCCTGGTGCTTGCCATTTACGACGAATTCAAGAAGTACTTTTAGATTAATCCGGCAGCTTTTGCCTCGGACCCCTATATCAAGAACAATCATCCAAAATCCAATAAATACAATATTCATACACATAAACCAGTCACATAAAACACTAGTCGACATAAAACCATTCCAATAGATTCCAAATCTCAAATTAGATTAGAACTCGGCCTAAAAATTATACAGAAATATAAAATGATTGTTCTGAATATGCTTCCTGCTGTTGTATTACTTATTAGGGGCGTATAAGTCTATAAAAAAGGAATAAGTTAAGGTAGAGGATGAAATATAAATATATGCAGGTGAAGACGAATATGCTAAAGCAGAAGGTGTGCATTCACGTATGATTTTTAACGATGATGCCTGCTTTAGTCCTGCTTCACAGAATCTACAAAAGTCTGTATCTACTAAATTCAATTTGAAGATGAAAATGTACTAAGATACATATGTTAGATAAGTGATCAAATGGAAATATATGCTTGAGAAGTAGCGGAAGAAAATGAAAAAGTTAATATACAACATAACAATTGGTGAGTAGGCGATAAAGATTAACTATTAGAAGACCTAGAAGATAAATTAAGTAATGGCATGGCATGTGGGTACAAAGAATTTGAAGATCAGCGATGATGGAAAAGTAGAGGCATTAGCTGCACCGCCTAGAAGTCAATAGTCGTTTTGTTGACAAAAAAGACAAATAATTTATTGAACTTATTAATTCTTTGCGCTATTGTTCCTTTGTGTGCGTGTGTGTCTAGTTTAGTAAATCTGTGTGTGTGTGTTGTGTGTGTTTTTGTTTGGGGTTCAACTTAATGTTAGCATCAGTGTAAAAGATAATCATTAAAATAACACCATAAACAAATTGGGTGGGTGTTAAGGGCTCATCCTGATCCCTTCCCCATGGATGCCATTCTATTTGAATGCGGCCGCCCTGTCTCTCCTCCTCACATATGCACATACATATGTACATGCACATACCATACATACTATATGTACGATTAAATTAACAACGTAAAAAAAAAACAAGAATACATTCACAAAAAAACAAACACAGATAGAGGAGAGTAAAGTTGTGGTTGAAGAAACTGCACTTATTCTGTTAACAATTAATAATTATTCTACGCTAGATTTCATCCATGCGGCTCATCCTCCCTCCCTGCTGCGGCTGCTGTTCCCAGTTCCAGTTTCAGTTCTGACCCGTCCAGACTAATGGGTAGCTCCCGATCTGTGGGCGAGGAACAGGAAGTACGTGCCCGCCGCATAAGCCAAGAAATTGAACAGCCCAAAGACGCCGGCGGCGGTGTTGGAGCCGCTGCCCTTCTCGCCGGACTCCGACCATCTGGCCAGCTGAACAATGAAGCCAATGAAGTACAGCAGCGTCAGAACGGCGGTGGTGATCAGCTCCTGCGGGGTGAGGGAACCAACATCAATATGATTAGATTTCGCTATAAGCTTGTGCTTTAATTTGGCGATGGCTACTCACCGAGAATATCCAGTTGACGGCCACATTGAGGGCCTCACGTATGCCCAGGAAATAGGCGGCGATTAGCAGGATCGTGATGATGAACGAGATGACAATCACGAACATGAAGAACGAGGTGGCCGAGTTTAGTGGCGGGGCGGCCAGGGCCATGCAAATAATGCCCAGCACCTGAAAGTGGGTTGGAAACAATGAGAGAACATTCATAAATGGTACCGATGATCATGATCATGATCTCCAATTGAATGGAGCCATGGCCATGATGTCACCCTTAATTGAGCACAAATTTCGAATGGACGGACAGCCAGACAGCCGGCGATCACTGAGGCAAGTGTATGCAAAGCATTAGGCAGTCTTCAGCAGCATTGCTCATCTAACATACATACATATGTATCTCTTGCTTCAAAATGGAACACAGGCGAGTTTTCACTGACAATTTGGACTGCATGGCATGCACCAATGGCACGGTTATCGATGACAGAGAAGCGCACCACTCACATTTGCCTTTGCCCCCACTCGACTCGTTTTTGGGACAATTAAAAAGCAATAAACATTTGGTGACAAGCAGGTGTGCACTCGCTGTGCCATTGGATGTTATGCCTGTGTGTGTGTGTGTGTGTTGTTGCTGCTGCCGCTGCCTTTGGCTAAAACAAAAGGCGGGTAAAAGTGAAAGCTGAAAGTTTGCTTGTTGGCCGGGGCCGGGCCAAAAGCGCGACTGCTTGTTGCTTGTGTCGCTTTGGCTTTGGCTTTTGCTTCTGCCTTGTCTTGTCTTGTCTTGTCTTTGCGAGTATTACTATCTTGCCAAAACATTAACCAACAGAGACAGAAGCAGAAACAGAGCAGATGCGCATCGCATTGCGGGGCGGCTGTTGCTGGGGAAATCAAAGGTTGATTGAAACATCAGCGATTTGTAGATCTTTGATTGCAAACAAAACAAAACAGAAACATCGGCGGAAACATCCAATTTTCAGCGATTCCGAGTTGTTGTCTTTACGACTGTTACGCATTCCGAGGAGATAGGTCCTAAGAAATGGATTCATTCTTGGAGCTACATACATATATGGTATAGGGGTGGAAAGGGTATGGTATCTAGTATAATTCGTATAATTCTGATCGCTATGCCATGGGAAACGATCCGTCTGAAGAAGTGGAAGGGTATTTAAAGCTTCGGCCCTTCAAAGAGGGAACTGTTTTTCTTAGTTTCCGTTGCCGCTCCCAACAACAAAAATTTGCGTCACGTTTTGAAAACATCTTGGATGAAAGAAATCTGAAAATCTAGCCGGAAAGTATTTAAATTTGATTTCTTTAAAAACATAATTTATGTGCAGCTTTGGGCGTGCTTGACTAGAAAAAGTGCTGTGAGGAACATCTGTGTCGTTAAATGTGACATCTATAGATTTGCATAGCTATATACAAGGTCTATATATACGTATACTATCCCGATATAGATATATGTAGATGTATATATCTATATGTATGTATATGTGTGTATATTAGTATATAGTGGATGTTGGTCATAGCTAATATATGTAGGTAGTTTGGGTGTACATATAGTTATATATATCTCCTGCTGATATAAAAGCGTATTGCTTCAACATACATGAATGGCACAGGTCCACAGTCAAGGGAAGAAGAGGCGGAGAGCATATACCGCCTGTTAGGTATGAGTACTCGTACAGTTGCGGTTCAAATAATACAAGTTACTATATGTACTTTGAGTAAGAATCTCTGAATCCATTAAGAACATCCATCAATTCAAATTCTTCTTTTAAATTTATATTTAGATGGAATGGCTCCAAAGTACTATAAGTATCGCCCTTGATCCAGATTGGATGACTATTTTGTATGCCTTATGATATTAGTTATGGAATACTTAGCGTGTGTGTACTTTTATTTCAAAAGTATATAGATATGTCATATTCTATGATGAACATAATCGTACATACTTCGTTAGTGAGTGGGTGGACTGTTCCCCTGCTCAGGGAAAAAGTAATGGGCAATTTGTTTTGTGAAGCATGAAACAGCGGTAGCGTCGCATCCACTCGTATGTGATAGGTTGTACCGATCGCAAAGCATGGTTTGTTCATCATTTTCTATTTATTGACGTGTGTGTTTGGGCCTGATCAATGACATGAGACGCCACTGAAATGGATCTAGTTCTTGGCCTCCGCCTTCGCCTTCGCTTCAGTCAGAGCATCGGTTCAATGGCTGCATCCAATGTTCAGAGGATGGGGAAAGAAACCGCACAAATCGCCATCGCATTAGGCGATAGAAAAGATACAGATACAGGATAATGATAGCGATGAAATGCTTTGGCATCTATATACTTGCATTCTATACTGTAGATGTTGATACAAGATGAGCTCATTCCAGTCCGAGCTTCGTGCAGTTAGTCACCAACAATTACTTAACAAATATACATACATACACATTTGTGCATATATGTATACAAATTGCGGCATTCAGTAAGATTTTGTAGATGTATCTACCTTCTAGAGGTCAGTGCAGTCTGTTTTGCAATAGGATGAGGAAAGTGTCACCATTCCCTATCGTCTATCCACAACCAAACGAAACCAAATACAAACGAAACAAGTGGCTAAAACGACGCGGCGTCTGTGTCCCGCGACCCGACCTGTTCCGCTCTGCTCCCCGCCGATCCGCCTTTCGGCAAACATCTTGTAGTACAAATCTGACACCAAATGTGTGTCATGATTTCCGCTTTTGGGGGAGAGAACATTCAAATGAAACTAAAAACACACAGAAACCGAAACAGAAACAACAATGGCCATAATAACGTAAATACTACAACAATGTGGTGCTACATATATGAGACGCACAGCTTCCAAAATATGTATATCTTACGTAATGTCTATTATTATTAAGAAAATAAACAAAAATACACTGAATATTTATAATAAATCGTGCCTTTGCACGAATTCTCTTATGGGGTGCTCAACAAAATATGCATACTTCTAGGATATGTGGAAGATTGTATTTGGGAATACGAAAGAACATACTCATGAAGTACTAGGGGATGGGTCCGAAATGCTAATGGATCGGACAGTAATCTTATCTACTATAGCGATAAAATATGTACATAGATATTTATTGGTTTAGCCACTGATAGTTAGGCCTAAATTCGTGGAAGTGCTTTAGGGGGTTTTGGGTTTGGGTTTGGTCTAGCCTGGGCTTGGGTCCATAGGCCGTGTGAGTAATTTTCGGTCAGGTGTCACAGGTGTCGATCGACAGGCAGTCGAGGTGGCTTAATCTGTGCCTGGCGGGTACCAGGTGGGTCTGGGCGGCCTCATTATCGCTGTCTCCCTGATAACAATGTATATGAGTAATGGCCGATTAACCATTAGCCAAATGACTCACTTCTGGCTAACTTCTAGTTATACTCGAATGTATTATGTATGTATATATGTATGTATGTATGTACCTCTGGTTTTATGGAGCCTTTAAATGGGACAAAAATTAATGCAGTGGTAGGAATATTCGTGTAGACTATCGGAGTTCTATCAGTGAAAGGCTTACGATAAGATAAGTTGGTCGACATGAAATGAAAATCCCATTTGACAGAAACAGAAACGAAAGCAAACTAAACGGTTGGTAACGCAATCGATCTAAAATTCGAATATTTGAAAGATACACATCTAATATATACATGCGTATATAGCTTGTTTCGTTTCAGAATAACTGGATCAGTCTGGGGCTGGGGTCAGGGGGACTTTTGCTAAGCTCTGTACCTTGTCAGCCGTTCCCGCATTCGAGAGCCGGGACACGGCGTTAGTCGCGGCTCGGGTCGCAAAAAATCAATAAATAGCACTTTATAAACGACAGCTTATTGCGATGGTAATCATATCAGCAATTTAACCCACCCACCCACCTCCTCTTCGCTGTCGTTCCAACTTAACCTTAACTCCTATTGATTTTTTTCTAACGACTAGTGACGACAGGTAATGATGCATTTTTCATATGTGTGCTCTAGCAGTTGTCACCATCCATTCAACCATCCATCCATCCACGTCACACAGAAAAACACGCAAAATACCTAAATGGGGGTATTCATTACTTATTTATCCGTATTTTCAGCCTTTGTTTTTGGTGGCGAAGGAAATGTCGTCCAATATTCCAGTGCCTTACTTATATATGATGCAAGCTCAATTGGTGTTCTAGAACTTTCTCAAACAATTAGGGCAATTCGCACAATTGTTGTTCGATTTGTGACCAAGAAAATGAGTCTCAGTGTTACCAATGCAGAACCCAAAGGAGTAAACAAATATCCAAAAAAAGTAACGATCAAAACTGGTTAAAAACTTTCTTGTAAACAATACCAATTATATATCTATTTGGCAGAGACAATCACTGCACTGTACAGGTGTACTCCAGAGACGGAGTACCCCCAGTACCAGTCAAACAGTCAACAAACAGTCATGATCTGTTGTTGTGTTGGCGTTCAATGGCCAACAACTTGCTGTGGGCAGATCGGTCAGATCAGAGCTGCTAACAGCTAACAGCTAACAGCCGGCAGGCAGGCAGGCAGTAAGTCAGCCCACACGGCGCCATTTGTTCCCATTTCCCGAAAACAGAGCTCGGTTCGTCTCGTCTCGTCTCGTCTCGTCTCGTCTCGTGTTTGCTTGTGGGAAAATTCAAATTTCAAATTTCAATCGAAATATTGTAGTAATAGTAATCGAAGCGAAACGAAACGAAAGGAAATACAACGAATTCCAGCTGTATCATAGACTCTTCTTTCCAAGGCATTGCATAATGCCTTGATGGGTAAAGAACAGCGCTATATGGGTATCAATATCAAAGCAGCCATCGACCACATGCCCCATGGGCCATGGCTCACATGTATACTTTTCTTTTTGTTATTTCTCTGTGTTTTGTTGTGTGTTTCCTATCTTATCCGTCGCTGGTCTAATGAGATCCTGACACATACATATGTGCGAATGTGTTGCAGTGCATTGAAGGCACAGTGAAAGCCCTATGATAGCGAATCGTTTCCAACTTTGTAATGAATTCTGGAATCATTAATGTTGCCGCTCCAGAGTGCTTTCACTGTATATATGTACATATGGGCAGCTGGCTACCAATGTGTCCATTCATATTTGTACATAGATAGGTAGACCTTTTTGATAAAGTTAAGATTGAGAAACCTAGAGATAAAACTGTAGGAGTATCCACCAGGTGTTACAGCTGGGAGGGAGCGCCCGATAGCACACCGATAAACACCTCTTGAATGCAGGTGTCCGTCCGCTCTGTCTGTTCCCGTTTATGTAGAGAGTACGAGTATTTCGATTTCGGAATACTTACGAATTGCACAATCTTCATGATGCCCGGCAGGGTTCGGAAATAGTCAATATTGAGGCGTATGGCGCTCCAGAAGCCCCCATCGCCGGATGATGGTCCGCCGGGTGGACCATTTGTTGTAGTTGTTGTTGTGCGCTCAACATTGACCACGGTCTCGACCATTTTGATGTTGGATTTTTATTTAGTGATATACTAGTATTGGATCGATGGGGAGCGGAACTATTTTTAAAACACTGTTCCGCGTTTGGTTTGTCACAATAAAATAAGAATATTAGGCAAAAATATACATATGTAGATCTCTAGATGTGGGATCTCTGTTCCTGTCCCCTCTAGATGCACATACAAGATCGGTGTGGGTATACTCGTATATATGACACCCTCGCGCGACTGATTTTTTAAATATATAGCGCCAATCGGTGCGTTTCGTTGTGTGCGTGTGTGTGTCGGTGTTTATGTGTGCCTGTGTGTGTGAGTATCTGATTAGCACAGAGACACAAGAGCGGGAATGCGATTGCTGTGTTGCTGTGGCCACGGCGGACGAGACGCGTTTGACGGCAAGTGTTGTGTCGCAAGGCGACGCGACTGTGACCGCGACCGCGAAGCTTATTGCCTGCGTTGCTGCGCTGCCTTTGCCTTTGGCGCGGCTAGTTAGCTACCTCCAGCATAACGGTTAACACAGCCAAGGTGTAAATATAAACCAGGTGGTGGGCATGGCATTCCCACTCATTATACAGGTAATTAGAGGTTTTTTCCCATCAAGCTTAGGTTCCCAAACTTTTGTACGATAAAAGTGTCTTAACTTCATTTATGGTATGAATAAACTATTTAAATATTTCCTCAAATGGAGATTTAATATGAAACAAAATATGTAAATATTAATAGGTATATTTTTATGGGTAGTAGTTTTTAAATTTGTTCTTTCTTTGGTGTCAACAAAAATACATTGTGTCTGGAGGCCTGGAGACCGAAAAATATTAATTCATAAAAATCGGTAGGTCGGTTGAAAATATAATGAAATATGGTAGTCCTGAAAAATGTATAAATGGGTAAGTGCTGGTTCAGAGTACATATGTCCTCAGAAACAAAAGTTGGTCGTGTTCGAAGGCCTCTTCGGGAATGCCTCACCTTATGCTAAGACACCTTGGGTTAAATGAGCGAGTTGGCTCGTGCGCTCTCTCTCTCTCTCTCTCTGGCAGGCAGTTGACTACACACTCTCTGCACTCAGCTCTGTCGCTCCCCGCAAGCAAGATAGTTGCGCCTGCGCTGTGGTATCTACATACATATATTGCAATTTTCTGCGCCTGGCTAACTACTCCGTTGCCAGAACAGGCTCTCGCCGTCTCTCTCTGATTCGCTTGCCCACTCACTGCCCTGCTTTGCGTCTGTCTCTGTCATTCTGGGCGCCCACTGCCCTGCTTGCGGTTGGTTTTGTGGGTTGAGTCGGGAAATCCATCCATCCACCGATCTGATCATTGAGAATTCGACCAAATGCTCCCCTGCATGATCCTCCCTCTCTACCGCTTACACTTGATTGATTACATTTCATAATTTGATTCTGTTTGTGTGAACATTTTTGGTTAGGTTTTATTTTGGGTGCAAATTCCATTGAAATGTATGTATGTTACAATTTGCATAATATTCGGGTTGTATAACACAAATAACTTAAATTTTGGTGGACACCCGGGGCAAGATCGTGCTCGGAAACCACACAAGGGAAAGCCTCTGTGGAAGCTTTCCTTATGGGACTTCTTACTTCTTATAGGAGTTTGATATTTTTTGAATAAAACTAACATTTCCATAAATTTAGGTATTTCTAGACTCTAGAGGGACTCCCCGTATCCGTGGATGGGATGCCCCGGGATGCATATCGTATACAATTTTGGTACGGGTGCTGGGAAATCTCATTTCGGATCTGCACAATTGGTAAAATTAAGTATTATAACTTATAAAGTATCTCTGCTGCCTGGCAAACAAAGGTAGCTCCTATCTTTGTCTCGCAATCAATGATCGATTCCAATTTAGTATTGGATAAAGACCATTTTTAAAACAAGTAAAATACGCGTAAAACGTACATATGTAAAATAGCAATTAGCGATGCGAATGTTTCGAGCGTGTCTTGGATTGACGGCACTGGGAAGGACTAGATAACAAATACGGCGGTGCAAATACGGTGCAGGATTGCAACTAAATTGGAGACGACTCACAAGGACACACTCTGCAATGGGTGGAATGGGAGCAATGGGAGTGTAAGGGGTCTACGTCTACAACAATTACAATTTGACCACAGGAGTATTTCGAGTGACGGACACTCATGAAAAAAAAACATTAGAAAATATATGCTTCATCTGCAGCACTCAGCGTCGCTGGGGAAGAGGAACCGCTGCCGTTGTTGCTGCTGGCTCATTTGGCTCAAGCTCGACCAGAAGAGGGTTGGGGACCAACTCAACATCTGGCTCAGGCAGTGGCGCCTGCTCCTGCTTCTGATCCTTTTCTTTCTCCTTCTCCTGCTGTGGAGGTGGTTCAGCTTGTGCCTCTGCAGGTGTCGATAATGTTGCAGGCGACTTCGGCGCTGAGGTGGCTTCGTCTGGTGTGTCCTGTTCAAGCTGTGCCTCCGCTTTCGATGTAACGTCGACCAGTGCCTCAGATGGCAGCGTCGGACAAGGGGTGTTCGTTTTGAGTTCTTTCTGGTTGGGCGCACCCTCCGACGATGGTCCTGGTGATAAGCTGATCGCTGCAAGGGCGGCTATAGCCGACGCTGAGGTGGAGGCAATGTTGTCATCCGTTGGGGTAATCGGCTTGAGGAGATTCCCCAGATCTCGTTTTCGTTCCCGTTCACGTTCGCGCTCTCGGCCAAACTCCTTTTCCTTCTCCTTTTCCTTGAGGTAGCTCTTGTCCTGCGAGGGGCACTCGAGATGGACGCAGTGGAATATCTGTATTTGGGACTAGTCATGAGTTGATTCGCGGCACCGGCCAAGCCAACGGATAGACAATTGCTTACCTCATTCGCAGTATTTCTGGTGCCCACAATCCGTATGAAGACAACGGGCCGGGGAGTGAAGTAAAAGTTCTGCCAGGAGCGAACCTTGTCATTGCGCCGGTCCACCACTATTTGCCAGTCCCGGCGATTCGTCGAGGTCTCAATGTAGAAGCTATAGGTACGATCGTCACAGTCCCACAGCAGCAGACGCATCGATCCCACGTGATAGGGCTGCCCTAGGCGGACCACAATGTCGCCGCTGCCCAGCTGGTGGCAGGTGTACCCCGAGTCCCAGTCATAGCGCACATAGTCCCCGTTGATGAGGGCATTACGGGTGCGGCTGACTCCGTCCGTGACAATCGCGCTCAGATCGACGGTAGCCACATTTCGCTGGGGGGCCACAAAGTGACCGACCAAATCAGGCACATTGCTCGTGTGCATGGCCTCCAGTCCGACCACATGGAACACCTGGGACCGAGGGGAAGAATTTTCGATCGAGGAGGATCTTAACAGGCAAGGAAAAACGCAAATGGCTTACCCGATTGACGGTGTTCTGTGTGCCCACGAGACGAATGTATCGGACGGCCCGAGCCGGAAAGTATAGGTACTGCCAGGATCGGCAGTGGTACTCGCTGTAGTCCACCACGCAGTCCCAGTGCATCATGTCGCCAGAGACCTCCACGTAGTAGGAGTAGGCCCGACTGTCCCGGTCCCACAGCAGCATGCGGATGTGATTTATCATGAATGTGGTGCCCAGTTCGACGACAATGCCGGCATCGTTTTCCGTGATTGAGTGTCGCGTATAACCATTCTCCATGTCGTAGTCGGTGACGTCTCCGTCGAGCAGCGCCGATCGGCAATCGCCCTGAATGCAATGCGAATCATGCTTTTCGGTAGCGACATTCTCATCGGGCCACAAGGCGGCCCGGTAGGGCAGCGACTTAGAGGTGCTCCTCTTGAAGGGCGTCGAGTATTTTGTCTGGTTCGAGAATGTTGGAGGGTCGTACCACCTGCAGAAGATCCTCGAGATTCATGAGTGGCAGACGGACGAACGAGACCACCGACTTGATGTCGACATTCGAATTGTAGCGGCTCCATTTCCAAACGGCCTGAAAGATTTGTACTTCGGCGGCAAAGAACGAATCCCGTCGCAGGACTTCTTCTAGAGATTCCTGCAAGAGATACATACGCATTTATATTAGGAATTAGTTTGTGCGTGTCTTCTGTTTGAAGGATTTTGGCCCACCTTGGAGAGCATTTTGAACGAGTCGTGCTGCAGCAATTCGCGTGCATTGCGATCCATGAACGCTAGACACACATTGGTCAGCTCGTCTAGGTTGTAGAGGCGCGCTGCATCCAGGATCATGCACACGTTGCTGAGAGCCAGATACTGACGCAGATATTTGGATATGGCCATCTCCAGATCCTGAAACCCGTACTGATTCGCCATTCCGAGGACGTCAATCACGGCATCCTCGTCCAAGCTGGAAAGTCGCAACGTTCCAGAGTAAATGTACCGGAGTAGCACTTTGAATGGATCCAGCGACACCTCCAGCGCAATCCGTCGTTGTGTCGTCTCTGACATGCCCCCATAGAGCAGTGCACGGAAGTACTCGCTTCGCGCTGCCAGGATAACGCGATGGGCTGGCAGGAGCTGCTCCTCGACCACGAACTCCACGTCCGAATAGTGCTCGTTCATGCAGAGTCGAGCCATGTCCGCCGAGAAGCGGTCGCACAGATCGATTTCATCGGTGAACTCCTGCTCGGGTTTGTTACTCTTGCCGGTAGAGGAGGACGATCTATGCATCTTGTGGTGTCCCTGGCTGCTCATATCCGTCGCTGGGAGCCTATGTATGGGCCGTAGTCTGTTGGTGTGTGTGTGTGTTGTATAACTGCACGAGTGTGAGTGGAAGATAGAACTGTTAACAAATGACGCCGCACAGCAATTTCCCGAATGCCCGCAAGTGTCAGCCGGATATGTTGCTACCATTGACCGCCTACGCCCTACTTACCTTCGTATTATTGCCTTTTTGCACCGTAAATTACGCAGATTATACGCCTTGAACCCGCTTTTAGGCGAAAAATACAATATTTTTCCTAGAGTATTTAATGGAAACTGGGGTCAGTGTGACCGCGGAATTATCGATAAAATATACCGTCCGACCATCAGAAATATACCGAAGAGTACGGTCTCATTTAAAAAATATTTCGTAAAGTACCGACGAAAATCATATTCCTCTATTTTGATATTCTGTTTAATATTACTAGCTAACTAGGACCCTTAGGCCTGAAAACATATTTTTAACTGTGAGATGAAACAGTTTTCTACAAGATTGACCAATTTTTTTCCCTACACAGGGATGAAATCTTTATGAATGTAGATTGTCAAATTCTGATTGGAGGAGCCTAATTTTAGTATTTTAGTACCAAAAATGTGAAATGTAAAATACTCAAATGTTGCAGGGAATGTTTCGCAACTTTTGAAACTTTCTCCAAATGTTGCGAAGCGCCACTGACTTGCTACATGGTGCTACTACACCATACATGACATGACCGTTTCCGAAAATTCCGAAAATTTCCGGCGGTATTTTTGTATAGGAGCCCATGGAAGCGTCACTGCGGAAAACGTCTGTAGAGAGAGGTGATGTTTAATTTTCTTTGGCTGTGATTTTCTCTCGTAGAAAATACAAGGCGCTTCATATTTTGTAAATTTTTGTTTACTTTTATAATAAAAGGTGCGATATCTTTCGAAAGTTCTGCGCCATTCTTCAAGATTAATTTCCATTGATATTTAAATGGGCACATTGGCCTAAAATGGGTTAATAAAAATAGTTTTTCATTGGTATATTTACAAAAGGGACCAGTATATTTCGGTATATTTCTGATGGTCAGCGGTATATTGTATTGGAAAAACTCATGAACGCGGCAATGTTTGAGCTTCAGTTTGATGTTATTGCGTTGTTTGTGAGTTTTCCATGCAAAACGCAGTCAGTATAGTACTAAAACTTTCCCTCGACACAAAGTGCCATTTTTTTCCAGTGACCGAGTGAGACAAGATATTTTTTATCGTTTCCATACGAATATCATCCCTGAATTTGTCGGTGGCAAATTTTGTTGTTTCGCGCGCGATAAACAAACTGAAAATTCGCCTAAAAGTGTACAACTAAAGTCACCTAAATCACTTGCGGCAGGCCGTTGATTATACATAGACTGTAAATATTGTATCTACAATTTTTTCCCGTTTGTCGTGCAAGAAAATAACGAAACGAAAGCAGAAGCCGTGTGTGATTTCTAGACAATGCATTCGAAAAGTCTGCGTGATCCGCGTTCCCCGTTCGGAGCTCCACAAAACTGGTGGCAAGTTGCTGCACAATGATGCGCTGCGGGGGAGATAATTGAAATTTTCCGCCACAGGACCAGGGTGTCCTAACTACTAGGGTAAGTCCTGTGCCAGCCCGTATGGTGAACTCGCAGCACCCCATGCGCAAGTCGAGCATATATATCGTGCTATCTTGTGGACCAGCATTTACCGCCTCGAGGGTAGTCGTATTTTCGTCAGTTGCTCAGAACTTCCGCCGCCAACGCCGGTAACGGCATTTCTCGCTCCAAACAGTTTCGCGTTTAACGGCGCGCCCGTCGTCCGTCAAAGCGGCGTCGACGTAGTTGCAGTCGCATCCCAGTCAAAGAAAAAAAAACAAAAAAACGTAATCCCTTTTGTTATACTAGCAACAAAGAGCTGCTTTATTGTTGTTGCTTTGCTGTCGATTCGCGCACTAGTTTGGTTGTTGTTGTCGCTCTGGTATGGTCTGCCGCTTCTATTGAAGTGCTCGCGTCTGTCTGTCAATTCAATTGTATTATATTAAAATTGGCTTACTTAATTGTATAGCACAGACGCGATGCTTCCACAAAGGAATCCGTAGTAGCAGCAGAGGCAGCGGTAGCAGCAATTCAAAGACATTAAAATAAATACATAAGTATATACAGTGCCGTCTACATATGTACAAATTTGTTATTAAATGAGCAATAGTTTACGTTTTTCGTTCGACGACGGTTTGTTTTTCGTTTTGTTCTGTTATCCTTGGCGTGTCGTGCCTCGCTCTTGAGTGCTGCCGCCCTCTCTCTTTCCATTGTCAACGGGTTTGGTTTGTGTCGCCGCTCTCTCTCTCTCTCTCTCTGTCTATCTCTCTCACAGATTGCATCTGCCAACCCTCTGTTGTGTTGCTTTTTCTGCCAGATGTCTTGAGCTCTTATACGGGTCCCGTTTAATGTTTTGAGTGGGCCTACAGTGGGCATAGAAATTATTTACGAGAAATCATCAGTGAATATTCTCAAAGGGCTGTCAGCAATATAAATTGTATATTTGATATCCATAATTCTACTTGTTCTCAGTATATGCATGTGTGTACATATGTATCTTCTTGCATGGCTGCACACACACACATACATATATGTACACACATGCATTCATACACAAGTATGTAAATATGCGAATACATTTTCTAGATTTTTTTGGTACCTGTACGGCAGTGGGTATTATGATTTTGAGAAAATGTTTGCAACGATGCATTGTCGTCCCATAAAGTATAAATATTCTTTATGGATTTGTCCGTTCATCAGTATACGTGGATCCGCCAAGGGTGTCAAATGGTTCGGTACTTGCGGCTTTATAGTCTTTGCTGTTTGTGTTGCGCTCTGTTTTGTTTTTTCATCGTCCGACGTTGGGCGCAAATTCAAATTGATTTTTCTGTTCTCTTCCGGCTGCTGCTGCTACTCTGCTGCATCACCAATACATATACATATATATGAGTACTATGTATGCATGTGTGCGCATGCAACTAGGTTGTGGTTTGTTGCATTCCATTCCATTCCCCTAATTTTCATGTTTATAATGCTGCGCCGGGTCCAAGAATGCTGCGCCACACATGCACGCAACATACCGGCCGCCGCCTCCCTGAGGGCCACCCAGTGTACACTAAGCAAGGTAGCATTATCGGCTCGCTCGCTCTCTGTTTTGCTTCTTTCGATTCAGTCTGTTGTGAACAGTTGTGAGCTCTCTTCTCTCTCTTCTGTCATTTTGACACTTACGAATACCTTCTTTGCTGCTCTCTATGCGACTACCTTGCTTAGTGTACACTGGGGCCACCATCCTCCTCCACCCACCCTCCGATAGGGGCAACGAAACAAAGTGAAGCAGAGCTTGAAAAAGAGTGCATTATTTTTTGTTTTAAACCGAAAAACGTTTGTGTGCCCTTGCAGAAAAATGCAAAAGTGAAGATGCATTGATTTATTTAATTGTTATTCAGCCTACTATCACGGCCACGAGTGGTCAGTGGTCCGAGGTACTCGAAGATTATAGGGGTATATTGGATTTGTGGTGGAAGTGCGTAACACAAAGAAGAATTTCAAGAGCATTATTTTCTGACGTACTAAGAGATTAACAGAACTTCAGACATAAGTCTGATATGGCAATCGGTTTTGCCCTCTAATTGTTTCGATTTCAGAGAGAGAGAGAGAGGGAGCTATTTGTAGATTTACCTCTTTTTCAAACTTCCTCTGTGCCATCCTCAGATGTGTCCTTTTCTATTCTATCCCCCGCCTGACACCAATGCGTATTATTACGGTATTCAGAAGAACACTCGATCTAATCTTGAAAAGTTCTTTTGTTTATAGCGATAGAAGACCGATAGGTTCCACCTATACAGAAGACTGCAATCTGCTTTAACCGGTGAATGAGGTAGAAGGAGGAGGAGTCCAGATCCAGATCCAGATCCAGAAAAAAGAATCTGAATCCGGCACGAACCGGCACGATCCGGCAACGGTGGTGATCTGTACGCCATGAGTTCATTCATCGAGCTGCTGGGACTGTTTATGCTGCTGATGTTGCCCTTCCTGTACGAGACGAATCACATTTTTCGCTATTATTTCAAATTCCTCATCTACTACGGCATCGTGTCGTTCAACTCGATCGTACTCATACCGGCCTTCCTCACACGCCCCTGCGATGTGCGCAACCTGCTGTAAGTATTATTTTTCTTTTATTCACTTTTCATAGAGTGGAACGTGCTCTTGAATGGAAAAAGGGTTATTGGGCGACGGCAGACTGGCAGACTGGCAGACTGGCAGACAAGGGAGAAATTAGTATAAATTGAGTATAAATTGCTGTAGACATACGATACAATGAGTGGTATTCTGACATGCCACATATCTACTCGTGCTGTAGTGCACTATGTATATGTGAATTCTGCATTGCAGAATGCATTCCCTATTTCTCATAGATACGATCTAGAGCTATTTGCAATGTTTTCACTGTTGCTGACTGTTCCTGCATTAGCATGCACCCCGTCCCCGAAGTGGTTAACGCCATCAACTGCAGGACACACTAATTACCGATGAATAATGCATTCGCCAAGGGGTCTGACAGCTCTCACGGGCTACAAATTGTCGGGGCATAAAGCACTTAATTTACGGAAAAGGAATTACTTACGAGTAGCTACCAAAAGTAAGTACAAACAGTATGCCAACCCATTGATCAAGCCAATATTTAGGTTTAGATAAGGAGAAGGTTTTGAACTGCAGGGGTTCTCGGTTCTCGGACCGGACTTTGTAGTGGACCACATACTACGTACATATGTATATCCTGACAGGTTAGGATTGGAAATCCCATCGCTGGGAAGTCCCGAAAGGTTTCCAATGTTACATGACTTATTAATGGACTAGTGGCCGCCCATCCGATATCAATGACACATACAACATTAATTTCACATCAATATTAACAAGCTATGAATGCAGGTGGGGGTAGCTCCTTGGGGGTAGTGGGCCTAATCCCTGTCCGGCTGTTATTAAGGTCACACTGGACGAACTAGCGCTATGTGAAATGCTATAGCTCGGAATAATTGGAATTTATTTTACTGTCTATTATTAATATCAAGAGTACTATTTGATCACACAACTATTGTCGGTTGTATGGGTAATAGGCTGCGAATGACGTTCAATAGCTGTAAATACAATTTTTCCATAAGCGAACGGACACATTTGGAGACATACATATTGAACTGTCTGGAAGCAGCAGACCTTCTACAGCAGAAGGTCTAAGGATAAATGTCAGTAATGTCATCTGAAAATTGGTATCATATTTCGATTAGAGGGTATCCTATAGTCGGACTACCGTCTAACAGGCATTCTTAATTGCTTTTTGTTTTGTTTTGGCAATGCTCGCCGACGCCTGTGTGTCAATCGAAGGACAAAGTTGGTGCTTTGCCCGTCTGCAGGGGCTGTATGGGAAGGGGGGGATATGGGTGAAGGTGGGTGCTGGTGTTCCGATCTGACACGTGTATGCGCGTTTCGGTGGCACAGGGAGGCCAGCCAAAAGGGGGGCACCGCTGTTGCACGCTACTGGCGAACTGTGGCAAAAGGTAGGGCCGAGGTCGGCTCGTTGCGGTGTTGCGGACCTGCGGTCGCTAGTGCACTTGTAATAACTTGCCCCCTTCATATAACCGCCGTATCCACTTACGAATCGTCTCGACTCGACTCGAATGACACTTTGCGTTGAGAAAATCATGAATATTTGATAACGTTGTGGTTTACTCGTACTTTTAGTATCAATTATGCCCTCTCCCCCAACTGTTTAATGCAGTTTATCGATTGGTTAGGAGCCGGTGACCAGAGCCAAACAATGGAATTGCTATCGCCTGGGGTATAATTAATTCTACTCCAAGCCTCTAATTACGTGCAATAAAGCGGGTGTAAACGCGTCACTGTCGTCTATATAGTTATACTATTCAATTTAGTATTCATAGATTTGATTGCCCGGTTACGCCCTGGTTGTTAATATGATTGAAAAAAAAAAACAAAGACCCTGCAATGCGACGCCTTACAACATCGAATGAATCAAAAACCGAACTACTGGAGCAAACCCATTTGTCGTCCGTATGTTACAGATATGCCAAATTGATTGATTGATATGTTCTTGAAAAGATATTTAATGCTCTGTTGAATATGTGGACCCTATTCATTTTGTATATGTATGTGTATGTAGAGGTGCACTGAGATCTGCTCGCAGAGAAATCAGGGAGTGTCAAGTAACACTCAAAGGTTCCGATGGACAATTGTATTTTTCATTCCTTTTACTGAGATCCATTGATTTCGTTGCAGATGGGCCAGCACCTGGTGTCATCGCGTGACAGCGCTGATTGGGTTGCGCTGGGAGCTGCGTGGCAAGGAGCATCTGGCCAAGGACCAGGCATGTATCATTGTGGCCAACCATCAGAGCTCGTTGGATGTGCTGGGTAATAACAGAACCGAACCAGGATTGAGTAACCTAGGCTTATATGTTTTTCTTGTTTAATCGCACAGGAATGTTTAACATCTGGCATGTGATGAACAAGTGCACGGTGGTGGCCAAGAGGGAGCTGTTCTACGCCTGGCCGTTCGGGCTGGCCGCCTGGCTGGCCGGTCTCATATTCATCGACCGCGTGCGGGGCGAGAAGGCGCGTGAGATCCTGAACGATGTGAATCGACGCATTAAGAAACAGCGCATCAAGTTGTGGGTATTCCCGGAGGGCACGCGTCGCAACACCGGCGAGCTGCATCCGTTCAAGAAGGGCGCCTTCCACATGGCCATTGATCAGCAGATTCCCATACTGCCCGTGGTCTTTAGCTCCTATTGCACATTCCTCAACGACAAGAAGAAGATACTCAATGCTGGACGGATAGTGATCACCACACTGCCGCCGGTCAGCACCGAGGGCCTGACCAAGGACGACATCGATCCTCTCATGGAGCGGGTGCGCGCCCAGATGATTGAAACTTTTAAGCTAACCTCTGCGGAGGCCCTGGAGGTGCGTTACAATCCGCTCAAGTCCTTACCGCTAGCTTCATCATCACCAGCAGCGTCAGCGCCGGAAGGAGTCCCGCCGCCAGCGGCAGACATAGAGGCTGCGGCTGCGGTTGCTGCCGCTGCTGTCGCTGTGGCCAGCAGCAGTTCGAGCTATGCGCCGCTTCATGTGGGAGCCGCAGCAGCATCGGCCACCTACGAGACGTACAAGAGCAGCGCCACAGCCGCCAAGACAACCATGCTAAAAACGCTCTAGATGTAGAGGTAGATTCTGCGGAAACGACGCTACTCAAGCCGATAGCCGATAGGGATATCCAGCTTTTAATCTTATCTCACACTTGACACACACACCTCATAAATGCATCCAAGTAGATGTTTATCCAAGGCTTACCCAGGCACCAGTATTAGGAGTATTATTAGGAGCAGCAATAACCAAATTGCGTTTCAATCTTCGACTGTCGGACATAATATTCTTATTCGAAACCAAAAACAAAAAACCAAAAACCAAATCCAACACTATGCAACATGACTTCAAGACACAGATTCAAGATCTACTTCCACATAAGTAACAATACAGAAACAACCCAATCACACAAGTCTTGCTTCTAATGAGCACCGTAGGATTTTCTACTATAAAAACCCCAACCAAAAATCGCTTCAATTGTATACGTTAATAGGAAACCAGATATAACGAGTGTATTCTTAACATCAGATGATATATTTTAGTGCATTATTCAATCCTTAAATATAAAACTGAGTGAGGCGTGAGTTCGATTCCAAATCATCGTATTATTCAATTTAATGCGGGAAAAAAATGGCCAACATAAATTACTAAAACAAAAGCCATGCCCTGGCTATCGCAAATCGGAAAATAGTTCGAACTGACTGTGAAATCTCAAAAGTGCGTGCTTCGGTTTTCGAAAATCGTAAGATTTGTACGGTTCTAAATCGGTTGCTAATGAGCTTGCGATTTCAAAAAACAAACCATATATATTTATATGTGTATATAAATTTTAAAATATATTTTCGTATATATATTTATACACTTAATATATTAATTTTCCATCAGACTCAATTACTAAAACAACAAAAAATTGTGAATTCCCGTTAAAAGATAAAATATCGATTTCAATAGTTGAAATGGGTTACAGATGTCGTCTGTTCCTTAATTCAAGAAATTTTCCGGTTTCTTTTGGTTTCATATAATGCGATTCCCAAAGCGATGGCGTATTTAACTAAAATATTTCAATTTACCAAAGAAAAATATCATGTTTTTATCCAGTTTAAATCGCTATCGCAAGAGTACGGCTATGTCAGCGGTCTATAAGCGGCTTTTTCTATGCACTTTAGATAGGACCGTACCGACCACTGATGTATGTGAATGTTTATTTTGGGATTCTTTGTTTTAATAACCATCCGATAGTTTTCACATGTAATAGTGCGTTAGAAATTGTCTGCGCCCATGGTTGTAATAGATTAGGCGGCACTGTCTTCAAAAACTCGTTTAAGCCCAGCTCTGTTCCCGTTTCTGAGTGATCTTGTTTTTGTGATTGAAACCCATCTCATATGCCACGTACTTTTAGTTGAAATTTCAACATATTTAGAGGATTCCTTCCAATGTTCGCCCATAACAAGCTCTTAAAAGTTATCGACCTCGTATGAGGAATAGGGCTAACTCCGAAGGGTGTAAATTAGATAAATATAATAGAATTTAACTATATTGTATTACAAAATATTTTACTTTTAAAGATTTTAATGTTTACCTATAAAAGTTGTACCTATTTCAAAACGAAACGAAAGGAATGTATATGACTCTGTGCTGTGCAAAAATATCCGTATACTATTTGATGAAAACCAACTGATTTAAAAGGTTTAAGAATTGCTATCCCCAAGAAATGTAGACGGAAATTTGAACGGGAATATTAATACATTTCACTCTACTATATGAAGAACAAGTGTAATCGTTTTTTTGTTGCTTCTTTCTTACTGAATGAATATTGTAGTTCATTTCGAAATTTTATCCAATTTTATCCCAGAAAATGTGTGGATTTATATATAAAAACCGGATTAAGCTTGATTTATATGCCTTGAAATCGAAAATGCAATCATAATTAAAGCGAATTTAAGTAATTATATATGGCAATCCTGATGAATTCTTGACAATTCTGCAATTTTGATCTTGTGTTGCATAGTGTAACTATTAGATTATGAAAGCTAAAATATTCATACATATATAATTTTTTTATTATTATTATACTTATATAAAGTCAAAGCCATAGCCAAATAGACCCATTTTGTACCTTGAATTTCAAAGTCCCAGTAAAATTCAAAGTCAGAACGGATGGTTTGTAAGCAGAATGCATTGGCAGGCAAAAATTGGCAAAATTTCTAAGACAAACCAAATCAGCTCAATATTTTAAGGGCTGTTATTTGAGTGATGTTGTGGTATAAATGTGAATCAACTGCTGCAATCTGCTTGCAACCCGTACATTTTTGAAATCTCAATATTCTTCAAAAAATACAAGTTAGAAAATACTCACGGTCAAAATTCACGATATGAAAACAAACTGTTAGCAGTAACTGCTATACACTTTGCTAACAAATTGTTAATGTAGGCCCTGAATATTTCCTACTCCTTCAAACTAATCAAATTCGAAATTCGGGGTTCAGAAATCGGTCTTACTGCTGACCAATATTTTGTAAGCCGATACATGATTGATTTTAAGGATCAATCGATCAATTTTCGTTCTTGTATCGTCAATTTATTTTAATTCGTGCTTTTATTTTATCTTTGGAAATCATCAAAGCGCTCATTGAAATTAATTTTACTCCGATTGAATCAATTCAAGTTCATTTATTTCACCTACTTAAGAAATTTAAAGGGATATAAAATAACGACTTTCTATGTACTCTATTCAACTGTATTGTGAATTGTATGCCTGTCTGGTGAAGTGTTGATGTACCCAACTTTGTAAATACGATGGGAGAATTGGGGCGATTCGGTTAACTTTGACGGCAAATAAAAAGAAGGAAATATGTAAAACCGAAATGGATAACAACTTAACTCAAATACCATAAATATTTTTTTTCAAATCAACTGTGTATTTTATTTTGGTTTGAGTACTGTTGACCTTGCCGTGGGATGGCCATAAGCGTTGCGCTTATTTGTATGGATGAAAAAAATGTGTCGGAATCGAATGTCTTACTGTATTTTGGTCCTTTTGGTATAAAACAATAAAATAAAAAGTTATAGCCCGATTGCACTACATTTAGAGTTGCAGACTTGAGCTCAAAGTTAAAAAAACGAAAATTCGAATTCATTCATCCCTTGATAGTACGGAATTATCCCCACATCCAAAGTTAATTTAAACAGCGATATTTTTCTTAAAAAAACCGACTTTCTTGCTCGCACGAAGTCGACATCGCTCACGGATCTAAAAATAGAATGAGCTTGAATGTATGCGTACGCCCAAAACTACAAGTACACATGTGTGTGTACGTGTGCAGGGCTTCCGAAATTGCGAGGCGAATCTCATTTCTATGAGAATTCTTAAGCCACAAATTTATTAACAGTGTTGCTCATTGACGCTACGCACGAATACCCTACAGACAATTCATCTAATGTGAAGTCATGTACTATTACATAGGTACATTCGTTCGTTATATTCGTTTATAGTACATTAACCAAAATAAGCATGTAAAACTATACAAAACATTAAGTTTTTGTATTGTGGGCAAGCGTCCTCATAAAACCATAATCTCCAATTAACTCCAAAGTAATGGGTGTTTTTTCGACAGCAGCGTCGTGAAAAGACAAGCAGACCTAATATATGTGCACACATACAGTCAAATCTAAGCCTCACGCTTAGAGTGGTTGCCTCTAGAGCGCTCTCTGTCTATCTGTCTCGCTCTTTCTCATCCTTAAATTCCAGTCAGAAAAAATCGTGCTGAAAATTTTGTATGGAGTTACTTAGTGTTTATATTGTCTTTGGTGATAAGATAAAATTTTCCGTTTGTTTTTAATGTCCATGCCTGCTGTAAACTCACGCGATTCGTCTAGGATGAGCTCCGCTACCGCGTATTTAAATTACTATCCTCTTAGGATATAGAGTGAGCTCTTGGCTCAACAAACAACACAGCCATCTCGGGATGATTTTAGTTTTTTATTTATATTGACCAATCACTAAAAGGATTAAATATTGATATATATTTTTGAAAAAAACTACGCCATTTCATTCCTATCCGCACAGTTCCCAGGACCCTCTGGAATACCATTAGGTCAGAAGTCCAATTCCTCAATTTTTTAGTAGCCTCAGACCTCAGACAGCTGCAGAAAGGCTTCCTAAGAACCACCTACCTCCGCGGCTAAAGTACGCAATTACTGAGGCTCCGATTCATTGCACCGAATCTTTTCTTATAAATATTTTGGTACGTTTGGAGAGTGTTTTAGTGACAGACTGTCAATCCGGGGTGGGAGGGTCTGTTCGTCCCGGACACAGAAATAGGGTAAGGGCCAGGGGGATCAGGTGGAAACCGGGTCAGCGAAATAAATAATGAATACTCGTGTTGTTGCCAACAGAAGAACCAACAATGGCAAGCACTCTCCTCGCTAAGCGCCTGCATTTAAAACCATTTCGTGCACAGGCCGGTTTTAGGTTTAAAAAACCGAAATGGAAATCCAAGAAGTGTCTCTTGTCCCTAGAACTATTCCAAGCCGTATATTTTCCGGCTAGCGTTTGTGTTTGGTGTCTTTGTGTAATTTGTTTGAACTCTGTAGTATTCCAAAAATATGGGAACATCTTATGTTAAAGATAGAGTGACACAGCACCAAGAATGATCCTCGATTCTCTGCACTCTGCTAGTGGACCCACTGTTGGTTACTCACGTCTTTCAGATGTTCCCGTTCCCTTTTCGTTTATTGATTGTAAATTGTATATTGTATATCTGGGCTGACGTCTGTTGAAGTTTACTCTTGACTGGCAGACAGTAAGGCCTCTATTCAAGTCCTTGGTGGGTCTCTGTCCAAGGCCTGCCGGTCATGGAACTGGCATTCACCCTGACTGAACCGTGGAGCCCATTATTCACATTATTCCCAGACATTTTTATATTGTCAAACGGGAACATCAAGACTATTGGATGTCTGGCGTGGGTTCCTCAGAACCATCCCATATCGCGCAAAAAAAATAATCCAAACAATGTGTCTATTCATTTCTTTCCCTAAGATGTTCAGGAGATCAATACCAATGCCGCTGAATGCTATTAGAGATAACGAAGCTGAAGTGGAGTGGGGATATACGATCCTACGTTTTCCAGAAAACAAACAATCATCTTTCACTTTCCAAGGGCCTTAACTAATGGCACTAATAAGAGTACGACTTCTTATATTTTTATATTCAGGGTATTATTAAACACACAGTCTTATGTTATTTTTTTTTGTCCATTTCCAGTTTATTATGCTCAATTTTTGGTTTTATACTTTTGTTACGCATATGATTATATATTCTTTCATTTATTTATTTTGTTTTTGGTTTCGGTTGTTTTTTTGTCTTTTATTTGTTAGTTATTTATTTATTTGGTTTTTTTTTTGTTTGGTTTCTTTTGCCTTTACAAATAATCATCGCTATGATCTTTCTTATATAATTTATATATCATATATCCATTAAATTGTTATGCCATTTCTTTGTTATATAAATAATGTACACCACCCAAAAAAAAAAAAAAAAAAAGCAAAAAAAAATACAATTCAGTACTTATTTGATTTAATTTTTCCTGTTACATTTTGGTTTTTGCTGAAGCTGAATTTGGGGATCTCTTATTATTTTTCTTGTTTTTTTTTTTATTTGTGGGCTTGGGCGAGGCCCGTGCCAAGCAGCGGTAATTCGGCCGAACATTTTTTCAAACAATTTCGTTCAATTCACAAACATCAAGCAAATGTCCAATTACGTTAATAATTAATAACTAATAATAGTACTCTTGGTGACAGCTGTTCTGGGTTCTATTGGGCCGAAGCGAGTATATTACACATTCATACAGAGAAATGCAATTTGTTGTCTCCGTCTCCGTCTCATTGTCTGTCTCGAGTCGTGTATTCTAATGGGTTTACGATTATAATGCCATTCTAGATGTACGCTGTATTCATGCCTGGGCTTCTTGAATCCTTGAATCTCATCTATTCTATTCTCTCGTTCTTTCTGGCGTACATGTATGTATATGTTTGCTATATCTTATGGTTTGGAATAACTCTCCCTACGTCTTTCTAGCTCTAACTTTCCTTGGATCTATGTCCCCCTCTCTCTCTCTCTATCTCTCTCTATTCCCTTCTATATATATCAACTTGTTTAACGAGTAGTAGCACAATTTTTGGACGAAGATGGTTGATATCGAAGCTTCTAAGTGAGTGTGTGGTTGTGAGTGTGTGTGTGTGTGTGATCGATTGTAGTATATGTGTGAAGGAGACTATCCTGCTAACTAAATCCTCTAATTATAGGTAGGTGGTGGATAGGAGTGTGGGACTTGCTCTAGGTGTTTGGTGTGTTGGTGAATGTGGGTGAAGCGCTCTTCAGTTTTTATATGTTACATACATTATAATCAGGCTATAGGTATATGCTTTCTATAACTATAAAAAATTCTCGGCAATATGTTCGAGTAGAAAAGGAAACGCGTCAGTTACAATCTTCATTTCCCCATGGACGAGTATCTCTCGCCTCTCGCTTTAACCTCTCTCTCTCTTTCTCTCTCTGTTTATATATATTTGTATTTGTATACATATATAAATATATGAGGGTGCTATATAGTGTTTGGATTATACGTATATATCGAATATATGTATATACTCGTATCGTATATATCAGAAGAGCAGCCGCCTGCCTTCCCTGCTCTGCCCTGCCCTGCCCTGCCTGCTGCTGACTAGCTTGAAGTTTTCCGCTCCCTTTTGCCTTTTGCCTTGTGCTTCAGTGGTTCTTTATATATATGTTTGTATATATAGGTATGCATGTAAGTAAGAGTAGGGATATATGGGGAGATATCTAGGGAGAACAGTTGTGGAATTGGGTTGGGTATAACGGTGGCTAACTACAGTACTCTCTGATCTGTTCTGTTCTCTTCTGTTATGTTATGTTCTGTTCTGTTCTATAATGCTGTCGCCAGCTGTCGCGCTGTTCAACTAAGCTAAGGACGTTTTCGCAAAAAGGTCATCGTGTTCGTATATATATATCTGTGTATGTAGTTGTGTACATTTATATGTACTATGTATATATACGTTTAGCCACTGCATCGATCGATCGGAGCAACATTTTATTGACTATTATTACTAAGCTTTGCAAAAAGGCGTGCCATGTGCCATGTGTGCCATGTGGCCTGTGTGCTGTCGTCTTCGCGTCGGAACAAGACAAGGTTGTCGGTCGCCTCCCTTCTTATTTGTCGTAGTAGCTGCTGCTGTCGCCCCGATCGAAAATTGTTTAGTTTACTAACAAAAAAAAAATTAGATATATTATGTAGATATTGGTAAGCTAAATCATATCTTCCTAAGCCTATACACGCATATACATACACACATATATGTATGTATACTCTATATGCAAGCATACATACACACATATACTATATATCATAATATCTTTCATATGGTTTTGTAGTTAACAATATCCAATATCATCTATCATCTATCATCTTGCATCTGTCCCCCCTTTTCTTCTTCATCTTCCCAGAGCTTAAATATATATGGGATTCTCCTGGCCGGTGAGCAGGCGGAACATGGATGTGGGCATCGTCTTCATGAGTATCTGTAAATGGAATTGTTGCGAGTACTCTCTATAGTTTTCATGATGAATCATATATGTAATTGTATTACCTCTCCCACTGAAGTGGCCAGCAAGTTAACGATCTTCTCGTGGGGCACTGCCACTACGCTCTGGTTGTTGATCTCAATGATGCGATGGCCAACACGGACTCCACCTCGCTCGGCTATGCCGCCCCGCAGAAGACTGCAGATCTATTTAAAGCAAAAAATATATAATGATAATTATGTGTCAGTTGTTACCAGTTAACGATCTGTAGATCTTGGACTTGTTGCACTTACCACACCGTTCTGAACACTGAATCCAAGCTGATATTTGGTCTCTGGCCGCTTGATCTTCACCTCGACAACGGGGGCGCAGGGCACCACTGTGAACTTGACCACTGTCTGGTTTTTGGTGTTCTTGATGTACGTCTGGCAGGTGGAGAGCGGCAGGCCGACGAGGCTCAGTCCGTTGATGGCGATCAGCTGATCGCCGATGTTCAGTTGGCCGCACCGGGCCGCTGCACCGGAACTCATCAGATTGGCAATAACGACGGTGGGGAGCATGGAGCCCCAGCCGCTCTCGACAATGACCACACCGAGAATCTCGCCCTTGGCCTTGGGCACAACGACCTCCTTTTGCAGCTCCTTCTTGGCAAAGATCTCGAGCTCGTCGCCAAAGATCTCTTGGCTATTGAGCACCTCCTGGTAGTCCATCTCCTTGACGAATCGATGGTCTTCGATGCCGTTGGCCTTGAGGAACTCCATGTAGGCCACCTGGAAGGCCTGGCCAATAGACTGGGCAATGAACTGCGCTTCGTCGCTCTCAAACACATGACAGATCATCTTGGGCGTACGATTCGGCTTGGGTGCATCGTCGATGTCCTGCGGCACAAAACGGCGTCGAGCCATCAGCACCACCAGATCCCCAATATCCGCTATGTAGGAGATCGTACGCAGTGCGTGATCCATCATGATCTCCTTTAAGTCGGTGTTCAGCACCATGATCTTCTCCGTTGATATAAATAGATCCACTTCGGTGCTGGGCTGAACATCGCCATCGGGTGCCTAAAAGCAGTTTTTGGTTAATTCTTTAGTTACGAGTACCGCACCTCATGTACACCATATTGTACAATTGTATGTACATATGCCACAAAGGGAAAGGAAAGGAGGCGGAAATAGCTAGTGGGGATTGGCAGGGCTTGAGGCTTGTGGCTATTGGCTGTGGGCTGTTGGATGTTGGGCAAGCATCGCTTTCGGGAAACACAAAATTTACAGCGGGGCAAATGTCTTCAATTTAATTCAATTCAAGGCAAATCAGGCTAATCGAAGAGCTTCGGGGCTTGGGGTGGTTGGGGGAGGTCTGGGGGTGGGTGCGTGTCACAGGGTTTTCTAGTGTTTCAAGTACTTACCAGGGCCTATGGTGGAATATGCGAATTGGTTTTATTGTTATTGTTTTTTTTTATATTTTTTTTTGTTTTTTGTTTAATATATATTTATTTTGTTTATTGGTTTGCATGGCGATACGTGGATTGGTTTAGCGTGGTGGTTGATCGCCGCGGATGCGGAGCAGTTGATGTGGAGGAGGTGATGCATGAAAATATATAGTAAAGAGTTAATGCGCTTCTCTTCCTCTTAAATCGGTTTTGCTTAAAGACGATTAGTGTCTCTGGCAGGCAGGGTTTTTGGTAAGGGGTAGTGGTAGTAGGGGTGCGTGGTATGGTGTCAAATTAAAAGGGGTTCGGCTGGGGATCAAAACTAGCTGAAAATTTAGCACAAAATGGAGTATGCCTTGAGCAGCAGCAGGCCAGAGGGTTTTTTTCAGTTGGCGGCTATTGCAGAAGCGGTATCTGAATTGGTTTAATCAAATTGAATCACTCGATTGATTGTAATTCGATTTTTGGAAAAATTAAAGACAGAAAATTCAAGATTAAAATGATATTCAGTTGATAATTGAATCCGATCGAATTGTATTTAAACCGGTCTAAAAGACTTGGTTGATATTGAAGGATCAACAAAGATCTCACTACATGTTTTGGCTGATTTCAATCCACTTTGGCCACTGCTCTGGCACTGCTCTTCTGTAGCAGGGATAGCGGTCTAGGAGGCTCCCAATCGCGTCTATCCAGTGCATACATAATTCTTAAAACTTCAACAAACCCAAAAAAACGGAACAATAAATGGAGAAGAGCCATCGAAAGAGAGCGGGGTGGATTGGGTGGGTTGGAGTGTGGTGGGGTGGGGAGTGGAAAACTTTACCTTGATACGGAGACAGCCTCCTCGGCCTGCATCATGCGCGTCGACTTTGTGGGCTGGCCCTCGCAGACCAGCTGCGTAGAGCCCAAGTACTTGGCCCTGAAGAGTACGCCCTCGATGAGCACTGCGCCACCTACAAGACGGATAGTCCGATTAGCATTTGGGTCTAAATGACATCAGGCATTATAGAGTACATGTTGAGTATACGTTGGTTAGTGTATGTGATTGGTGCTTGAGTGTGAGTGATGGCTAGCTATACATAGCAGCCAATTTATAATACAGACTTCTATCGGGAGTTTATTAATTTCAAAAAATGTTGGTCACAACTGCGAAGGTAGGATATATGTATGTATAAATAGTCTATAGATCAGACATCTTGGACTTCTTTAATAACCCAAGTAACTGTAAATTTTCATTTCAATCAGTTTCAGTACGAATCAAATGATAATCTTAAAAAAGTATTATTCCGTTCGTTAATTTAGATCAGTGCTCGGCACGCGTTAACTAATGTGCGCTGGTGTGTGTAGCAAAAACCCGAACATGCCTGCGGGAGAAATCGGTTTATTGCTTTACACTGGAAAAAGCGAGATAGCAAGACCCGTAACCTTGCACGAAGGCTTGCTGCTTTTTCGTTTCAGTCAGTATCAGTACGAATGAATTGGTAATCTTCTAAAATTGTTAATCTGTTAATTATTTTAGATCACTGAGTAAATCGGATATTGTTACCCTCAAAAGAGTCTCTGGAATTTGGTTTGTTTCGTGTTTTCTTGTTAGTGTTGGATCTTAGTTTCTATTACATAATGAAATTGTATCTTACAAAGTATTGTACACACACACAGACACAGTAAAATGAAGAGTTGAGTTTGGTTTTGGTTTTGGTAGAACGAACGAACGAACGAACGATGCATGCAAAAAAACGCAAATAAATATGCGAAAAAATACAGAGAAATTATATATAAATATATATATGTATACGTTATATATAAATATATATATGGATTAATATTTATATAGTTTATATCAATTTCACATTACGATTTACAATGACGTACGTTGGCTGCGAATATCGAATTATATTCTTCAATTCGTTGGGAATACCCGTGCAGAGGGTTAGCCACAAACCAAATACAGATCCCAAGGTGTACCCACGGGTATCTCTAAGGATCAGAACTGTAGATTACTTGCATATATGAAACATATCGGACAACTACGATTATATGCACCGGATACTTAATATCGGATATCATAAACTATGACTGTAGGTTTCCCACTTTTGGTTTTGGTTTGGATCTGCAGGGGTATTGGTATCTACGGCGTGCCGAAGACCGCTTACTTTCTTGAATTTGTTCAGCATGACAACATCAACGAACCACATCAACGAACCACGGCTCAGATTACACAATGGTGGTAGTGGTAGGTACAGTACAGTACAGTACGCATACGAGTACATAATGGAGTAATACGAGTAGATACATATACGAGTGGTTATACGAGAATAGAATGCGTAACAATCGAACGAAGGATAAACCCAACGCATTTACCTTCTTTGCTCTTACTCTTTTTCACTTTTTTCTCGCCGCTGCCGCAGCCGCTGTTGCTGTTGCTGCCGGCGCCACTGCCGCTGCTGTTGTTGCTGCCAGCATTCACTGCCGTGGTCACGGCTCCGGGATTGGCGACATTGCTCCCTGCTCCAGCTCCTGCTCCGCCAGCCACTGCTGCATTGATGGTGATTCCTCCATTGAGACTGCCGTTATCAGCGTCCAACTTGATGACGCCGCCACCGTTTACGGATCGGTCAGATCCGCCCCCATTGCCGGGACTCTCCAATGGCGGAGCCGACGCCACCGCCGCCGCCACTGAGGCGGCCACCACGGCCGAGGCGACCACATCCACAGGGTCGCCCAAGGTTGACCCAGACTGCTGTGCTTGCAGCTGCAACTTGCTGGGCGATTTCTCGCTGTGCTCCGAGGAACTGCGTGATATGCTGCGCTGGACCATGCCCCCGACGAGGTCGAGCAGCTTGCCGCCGCTCCCAGAGGAGCTCTTTGGGGGTATGGGTGGTGGCGGCAGCAGCTCCGGCGTGGAACTGAGCAGAGCGTTGTACCCGTTCCGCGTCTTCGTGCTGGGCATTTGCTGTTTGGGTGAGATTTTCGAGAGCAGCGAGGAGCGCGGCTTGCGATCCCAGCTCTTGTTCTCGTCGTAGTATCCCTGGTCGTCCAGTCGCTGGTGTCCCAGCAGGCGGTCCGTCTCCAGGTCAGTGTCCACGTCGTCTTCGTCCGCACTGTGGTTCTTCGAATGGTTGTCCAGCCCGGACTCGAGCAGCCCCTTGCCGACACCACCGTCCAGGTGCCGGGACAGCCATACGGGCGAGCTTATCACCGGCGAAGGCGATCGCTGCTGTGCCGTCATCAGGCTGCTTCTTTCCGGAATTGGCGGCGGTACGCTACCCAACACTCCGTTGCCGTTTCCGTTGCTGCTACCATTGCTCCCCGCACTCCTGGGCTTACCCGGACCTGAGCCGATCATCGTGCCGTTGCCACTGCCCGATGGTGTGGTGGGGGAGCTGCGCTGCAGCGTTGAGCTGATGGCTGAAGCCAGGGGCGTGTGCTTGCTGCTCGGCTGCAGGAGATCGACGTCTGCTGCGCTGCTGCTATTGGGCTTGCGATGCGGCGCTGGAGCCGGCGGCGGCGGTGTCATTTGCACCGTGTCCGGTCGATGGAAAACACCTGCACAAAAAGATCAGAGATTGAAAAGTTAGAGATCTGCCGACATCGGCCACATCTGCCACATCTGCCACATCTGCCACGAGTGGCGCACACTTACTGATCGAATAGAGCGAGTCCAGGTCGGGATCGATGTTCTTGAACACTTTGTTCTGGCTGTGGCTGTGGCTCTGAGTCTGGCTGGGACTCTGGCCGAGCAGCTCCCGGGGCTGTGGCATCGGCGGTGGCTGCTTGGCGAGCCCATTGCTGGGACTGGGACTGTTGACGAGGTGGCCGTGGCCACCATTGCTCTCCGTGGTGGAGGCGGTGGTCAGGTTGTGCATGCTATTGAGGCTGTTGTTGGTGGATAGGCGCTTCATGTCCATCAGCATGGAGATGCCGCCGCTGCCACCGATGCTGGTGCTGGCACTCAGGCTGTTGGGGCACTGACCCTGACCCTGACCCTGAACTGGGCCCGAGCCGCCCTGGACGCCGGCCTGCTGCAGGTTCTTGTTGTTGTTGTTCTCCGTGTCGCTGGTGTGGCCCGAGGAGAGTCCGTCCTCCAGCACCGGCATGGCGGAGGCATAGTACTTGGCGTAGTTCGAGCACGAGGTCGACACGCCACCGTTCATCTCCCCAGAAAGACCTGCAATATTTTTGAAAAACAGCAGTTACCTCACATGTCCTCATATAATCCCTCTGTAATCTCTACTCACTGTCCAGATCGCCACAGTTGGAGTCGTAGTCGGTGGTCTCCGGCGAGTAGCGGTAGTTGTGGCCCCCGGCCGGGCCCACGCCCACGCCTACACTCTGGCCGATTCCACTGCCGCTCCCGGTGCTCAGAAGTTGGTTGTGGTTGAGGCCATCCTGCTCGCCGTCCCGTTCACCGCTGCTCCGGCTGGCAGAGTCCAGGAAGAAGTCAAAGTCCCGCATCAGGGGGCTGCCGCTGCTGTAGTGTGGCCTACGTCCCGAAACGCCCACGGCCATGCCCACTCCTACTCCCACGGGCATGGGCTGACTCTGCTGCATCTGCGGCTGGGCGTATCCCCCATAGACATGACGCTCTGTGTCTCTGGACAGGTCTGAGGAGGGGGCTTGCTGCTGCTGTTGCTGGTGATAGTCCCGGTCCTGGTCGTGATCCTGATCCTCGTCGTGCTCCTGGTCGTGCGCAATGGGCTCGTCCTCGTCCTCAGCCTCATCGTTCTGCTCGTCGTCACCGTCCACGTCCACGTCATCGTCCTCCTCCTCATCCTCGACCAGCTCCTCTTCGTCGCCCTCAAAGTTGCTGTGGAACTCGTACTGTATGTCCTGCAGAGAGTAACAAGAGAGGACAGTGTGAGTGATACGGCTGTCATGGTAATCGTGGAAATCAGGGGATTTGGAAACACTTTTCTGTTCTATGTACAAATTGTAGCGACACGCAATTTATTCTCATACATAATATTAAATAAAATTAGGAACTGTACTGCTTATGGTGGCCATCCATCATCTGCAACATCGCTGGCGGCTCTAACTTAGACAGTGTGGCCCGAAAGAGCATTGACGGGTCCCAGTCAACCCTGGCCGGAAAGATAATGGCCATCATGCGATTGTTGTGGAGTACTGCCTCGAAGTGACAGTGGTTCGCCATAATCACATGCGGCTGCCGGGCTTGACAGTATGCTATGATGGGGGCCAGCGGAATCTGATGGCAGTTGATGTACACCGTGGAGATGTTTGGCAGCTGGAGGGCCATCTCATAGTTGTTGGACATCTTGACGCCCCAGATGGCGGCGCTGGCGAAGTTCAGACGTTCCCTGGCCACCAATTGGGGCAGCTCGGAGGCGTTGCGGAAGGTGTGCATCGTCACCACGGTACTGGGGTGGTCCACACTGAAGAAGCTCTGGTCGAAGCCGCTGACGATCACGGGTGAGCCGTAGGCCAGTTTGCTCGTGAATTGGATATCGTCGAACTTCTGGATGCCCACCGTCTCCGCCCGCAGGCAATGAATCACTCGCAGGGCCTTCGCGTAGAATTCGTGGCTCTTTACCTGACGGTGCACCATCTCCATCGGCTTGCACACCGTGTCCTCGAACTCCGAGCGCATCGTTTCGTGCACGAAGACGGCGGCCACGATGCGGGGCGCAAGCGGTTGCTTGAGGGTCTGCAGCAGGGGCTGTATGGCCATCTCCACATTGCCGTTTGGGCAAATGATCAGCAAGGTGGGCTGCAGCCAGGCCTCGTCGCTGCCGTCCTCGGGAAAGTGGGGTTGGCGCCAAGTGTAGGGAACGTGGGGCGGCTTCTTGGGCGCCTTCTCCTTTTCCTTCTCCATTTTCAATTTCAACTTTCAATTTTCGATTTGAACAGAAACTTGATTGTGATTTGGGTAACGGGTGGAGAATGGGTGTGAAGGGATTGGGGGAGTATAGAGTTAGAGTAGATATCTCTGTGTGAAGTAGAGATCAGAGTTTGCTTATACAAAAACAAGATCTACATCTATTCAATGTGTATTTATAGCGACTAGTAGCACTGGAAGTTTGATTCATATTCTGATAACTGGGAGGAGTACTTACAATGCTGTCCACATCGCTGCCGTTCTCCATGATGGGCTGCTCGTCAGTTGAGGGGCACTTGAAGAACTCCTCCAGCACCTTACGCGTCTCCGAGAACTCGTAGAGGTAATCAAAGGTTGATGATTTTGTGTGGAGGCTCAGTGGTCCAACACCTTGTCCAGCTCCTGTTCCTGCTCCTGCACCTACTCCTGCTGCTGCTGCTGCTGCTCCTGATCCTGTTGTTGAGCAGCACGCTGTCGGTGGTGCTGGTGCTGTGTGCATTGGTGGCGTGGCCGATCTGCTGGCTACTTCGTTGGCCACGGTTAGGGCCACCGCTTCAGGCGTGGTCAGGTCGGAGATGGTGCCAATTTCGGACACATCATTGCTGGTGTCCTCCGCATTGGTGTCGCTGCTTACCGGCTGTGGTTGCTGCTTGTTGGTGTTCGTGTGGTTGTTGCTGTGGTTGCTCATAATGCTGGTGTGGTGCTGTGGTGCCACGTGCTGCGGCGGTTGAGGGGAGCAGCTGCGAGGCTCGCGATGAGGCGGCGAGAGGATGCGCTATAAGAGGCAGGGTTATCCACTATTTTATGTGCCCCACATACATATATATATCAATGCAATGTATACCTGCGGAAAGCCCGGGCGCACAGGATAGGCCTGCAATTGCTGCGGTGGTTGTGGCGCCTGTGAGTGGTTCTGAATGTGGTTCTGGGTCGTCTGGGCCAGTGCGGCAAGGGCTGCGCGGGCCGCCGTCTTCTGCAGCGAGGTGGCTGTTGAGCTCAACGGTGGCACAGCGGCCATGGGAAGCTGCTGCTGCTGCTGCGGTGCAGGTGCTGGCGGTGGTGGTGCTGCTGCTGTTGCTGCAGTTGCTGGTGGTTCGCTTTCGTCCGCTGCCGAGGCTGCCGCTGCTGCAGTCACTGCCCCCCAGCCACCAATGCGTCGGGGGGAGCCTTCGTATTCTATGGGGAGTAGAAATGGGGCACAGAGAAGTGATTAGAGTGCCGTTTAGAGTCGTTCAAGTGTTGTTGGCTGCTGGCTCGCCCACCTATAATGCCGTGACGCGACTCCACGGCCAGCGTGTAGTTGCGCTCCAGTTGCCAGGCGTCTAGCTTGTGCTCCCGATACATGGCTGCCTCCTCAAGGCTCCTCAGGCCGGATTGCAACTGCAGCTGCAACTGCGATTGGGACTGGGACTGCGACTGCGAGTGCGACTGGGACTGCGACTGTGACATGGGCAGACTCTTCTCTATCAGCTTGCTGGGATGCTTGCAGCTGCTTTCGTCGGCCACATTCGCTTCGGTTGTAACGCGCAGATCTGGAAAGGACAGAGCGCATGGCTGGTTAAGTGGTTGAGGTTAGGGCCAATGGCAATCGGTAATGGTAATGGCAATGGTAATGCTAATGGATGAGTAATAGCTGAGGGCGGACAGATATCAGTAGGACTGCTTGGCATGCCAATTAATTGCAATCAATTAAATTCCACTTTGGAGCATTTCCTACGCTTTGTTCACCGCCGCCGCCGCCGCCGCCCGACCACCGTCCGTCCCTTTGTCCGTGTGCTCCATTTGTTCATGTTTGCCGTACACTTCATTACGCTTGATTTGCAATTCAATTACCCGGACCCCGGACATCAATGCTGGCTATTCAGCCAGTCGGAAGCGATTCACATGCTGCCCCTAAAATGGTCCAGAGCATGGCATCGGGTTTCAGGTCTCTCAGGTCTCTGGCATCGGGCCTCGGGCCTCGGGCACAGGCAACCACTCAACCACTCACTCTGCTGAGGGCTCTTCAGGCGCCAAATGTGGGAAGAGTTTGGCAACCAGAGGACAGTATAGGACAGGACCAATACACGTTCAGTGCATACTCGGAAGCAATTTCAAATAAGGTTTACATCTAATACGAATAATCCACGGGGATCTATTCACCCAGGGACAGGATGGGAAAGGATTGAGTAGTACTTACGCTGCCAGCTCTCGCCGGGATCTGCTGATCCGTAGATACCTTCATTGCCTGTGGCACTACCATTGACCAGACGATGATCGCGTTCCCTCTCACGCTCCCTGTCCTCGCCGTGTCCGCCGTGACGCTTGCGCTGCTGTTGCTGTTGTTGCTGCTGCTGTCCCGCCAGGTGGGTCAGGTGGTTTTCCCGTGCCGCCAGCACTTCCTGCTCAAGCAAAAGGATCTCCCTCTCCCGTTCCCGCTCCTCGCGCATCCTCAGCTTGCGCTGCTCCCGTGGCTCCCAATCCCCGGCCGCGTGCTGATCCAAAGAGGACTTGCTTCCGTATAGATAGTGGCTGGCCAGTGGGGTCAGTCCGTCCGCACAGGCATTGTTTACGGATTGCTGCTGCTGCTGTTGCTGTTGCTGCTGCTGCTGGGATGCCGTGTAGCTGCGGTTGATCGGGCTCCGTCCCACGCGGAGGATGTGCGCTGGCGGCTGCTGAGTTGCCTGTCGCTGGGCCAGGCCGTACAGCTGTGTGGCCATCTGCTCCCGCTGTTGGTGGTATGCCCGCCGGGCGGAGGCTTGCAGATGTTGCTGCTGTTGATGCTGCTGCTGCTGTTGCTGTTGCTCCTCGGCATACTCCGCGTACTCCGTGGGAGAGTGCAGCAGGGAACTGGCTCGCATGGGGGCTGTCTCCCAGTAGTTCTCCTTGATGAACGGATTCTGGCTCTGGCTCTGGCTCTGTGCCGGTACCTGACTCTGAGTATTGCCATTGCTGGCAGCCCCGTTCACGTTGTTGCCGCCGTTGTGCAGTGATTGCTGCCTGCTGCTGAGGGCACTGGCACTGGCGCTGGCGGGCAGGCCTGTGCTCCGTTTGCGCGGCATCTCGGGGTAGGTGCTCTGGCTACGCCTGTTCTCGCCCGTGTGGTAATAGAATGAGGCCGGATAACCTGCCGCCAGGACGGTCTCGTCTACCTCCTCTTCAGCTCCGACCCCCGCTCCACCAGCAGCAACGCCGTCTCTCGAGCCGTCTCTGGATCGCTCCAACTCACCCTCGCCCTCGACTGGAAGTGCGGCGGAGCTGTGCAGCAGCGGCGGTGGTGGCGGTGTGGGCGGCGTCAGTGGGGCGCACAGAAACGGATTGGTGGATATACGCGGCGTCACCGAGGAGAGCGACTCCGAGGAGTGTGACGAGGCCGAGTGCGGCGGCGGCGATTGTGTTATAATGTTCACGCTCTTGTAGTAGCTGGGCGTGCTTGCGGGCGTGGCAGCGGGATCCGTGGCCGCGGTGGCTGCTACAGTGTTGGTGGGGCTACTGCTCCTGTTAAGATTCACATCCGTGTGGAGCTCATGTCGCTGCTGCTGCTGTTGCTGTTGCTGCTGCTGCTGCTTGGGCCGGCACTTTGGGAAGAGCAGGCTGATCTGATCGTTGAGCGGAGGAGAGGACTGCTGCTGTAGCTGCTGTTGCTGCTGTTGCTGCTGTGGATAGTTGCTGCTGCTGTTGCCGTCGCAGTCGTGCTCCAGACCGTTCAGGGCATAGAAGCTTCGGGTCTGGTTGGCGGCTGCTGCCAGTGATCCTGCTGCTCCTGTGGAAGCTGTGGCGTGTGGCGGCAGTCGCTGGTAGGGCAACTGTTGCTGCTGCTGCTGCTGCTGTTGCAGTTGCTGCTGCTGCTGCTGCTGGTGGTGGTGATGATGGTTGTGGTGATGATGATTATTGCTACTAGTTGTTTGTCCAGCAGCCAATGTTGTCAATGCTGTGCTGACCATTATTGTTGCCAATAAACTGTAACGAAAGAGAGAGAGAGAAAGAATGAGTAAGAGGCAGAGATGCAGTGGCACGAACATCGCCTAATAAGCCCCTGGAGTGGGCGCCAAGGGTGGGTTCGTTGGGGTCGTTAGGGGCCATGAGGCCGTGTTACGCCTCCTGCTGGCAGTTGTTTTAATAAATGCAGGCACAATGTCAACCTTTGTCATGTCCGAGCGGCAACAGGCCGTGACAGTAACGAGTTCTGTCGCGACCGCTGCCTGCTGCCCTCTGCCTTCTGCCTGCTGCCTGGCATGGTCTCGTCTGCGGGTCGTATAGGAAGGGATGCTGTTGCTGTTGCCGTTGCCGTTGATGCAGAACAAAACAGAAACAAATGGCAGATATAAGACAGGCAAATATTTAATTGTCCTGACCAAAACGGAATGCGAAGCACGAGCACCAGTACAGCGGCAGGAGCAGTGGCAGTGGCATGGGCAGCGGCATGGGCAGTGGCAGTGGCAGGGGCAGGGGCAGCCAATCAATGTCATTGAGAGCGATTGCTGACGGTTGGCTCGATTGTCAATGCGCAATTGCTATGGCCAGGCATTTATCGGGCTTAATTTGTGTTCGCAAGGAAGTTCTTTTTTCTTCCTGCCGGTTGCTGCTAATTAAGAACAGTTGAGACGTTTGGAGTGTGTGTAACTTCATTAAAGTTGGCTTGTTGGTGGTGCCGATTTGAAACTGATTCAAACACAGAATACATTTTTTGGATCGTGCTTGGATCTCATTTGGAAATGGGAAACGAGGCTGGCTTTCCCCCAAAAAAACCTCTCTTGAAATAGCCTTAAAGCTAGAGCAGCTCTCCATGGCACATACCCCCTTAGGGCTCGCCCCACTCCATCTCAGTCCACCGCCTCTTTTTCCATTTCATTCCATTCTGCAACACACTAACACACCAACGCACCTCCTCCGACGCCACCTCGGGCTCAGGCTCGGGCCGTGGGCCATTCCCGTAGCCCGCGTCATGCTAATGCGTGCAGTGTGTAGGATGTGTTGTGCCTGGGGCTTAAAATATTTTCCCAACAATCAAACTAAAAATTTCGAAAAGGATTAACAGCAACAACAACGCAGTGTGGAAAAAGTACCAAAGTATAACCAAAAAAAAAAATAAAAAAAAACCATAGAAAATACCCACAAGGCACACACATTCAGCGAGGCTGGGGGACTGGGGGGCTGGGTGGCTGGGGGGCTGGGGGCTGGGGGGCTGGGGGACTGGGGTCTGTGAGTTGTGGGTTGTGGAATATGGGGCAGGATGGTTATCCGCCACCCGTAAGTGAGCAGAGCTCTATCCAGAGATGGAGATATCCGTATGTGAGCGTTTTTGTGCGTCCCGCAACGCTTTGTGCAGTCGCATGGAAAATATGTTTTCGTTTTCTGGAATGCCACAAAACGGATGGGGCAGGAGGAGCGTTCGTGTGTGGCGCACGCTTCGCTTGGCATTAAGATGGAGCCAGGCTGATGGAGGGAGCTGACGGCCAAAACCAACACACAAGGAGCTAACAAGGTATAACAGCAGCACCGACAACAAAATGGAGCAACATTTTCTTTACGGCTCCCGACACGAGCACGGCTATCTGGGCAAACATTTTCATTGCTTGACATTTATGGGTGGCAGATGGGTGTGGAGGGTGCCACAAGCACAAGCCATCTATCTGCCACTTCATCCATCTTTGTAGCTGCTCTTCGCATCAACATCAATCTGTCTCCTCAAATCCGTTTGCTGTTCCAGTGCCAGTGCCAGTCTTAGGAGCAGTCCCAGTCCCATTCCCACTCCCACTCCCACTCCCAGTCTCCTAGTTTGTTCCGTTTCCTGTCTTTGCTCCCCTCTGTTTTGGGGGGAACTGATGTTTTTGGTCTTTAGTCCTGTTCTATCCTGTCCTGTTCTGTCCTATCCTCCCTTGCTGGAGCTGGATGGATCCTGTCCTGTCATGTTGGGTATTTTTGGCTGGGCCGAAGCCTTGAAATTTGATGCCTGCCTGGCTTCGCTTCGTTTCGGTTCGCTTAAGCTGACTCTGACAGCCTGTGAAAGGATTGCGATTGCCATTCCTTTGATTTGTAGGGCAGTGCGTCGACACTATCCTCTCTCTCTGGGAAGGTGTTTGTCAGCGAGAACATACATACTTTCAGGATATATGTACATATGTACACTCGCATCTAGGTCTGATGTCTTCTTTGTCTGCGAGCAATGTCAAGTGCGACTCATAAAAATTTCATAAATTCTCTCCTGGCGTAACGATGGCACGCACACAGCCTTACAGCCTCACCACTACATATGTACATATAAACATACATATATGGACACATCCTGGTCCTAGAGCTGGCAGCTGCATAATTAAGTTAACAGCATGAGGACTACCTCCTCTGGCTGCGACTCCGACTACGACTACGACTCTCAGTACTCGCATATGCATTTGGGCGGACAGGTGGGGGTGGTGGGTGCGCGTCCTTGGAGTTTTATTAACTTAATGTCTGCTTAAACGCTGCCCGGGCTAGCAACTCTTTAAATATTTAAAATTAATTTCAACCTGTGCATCCTCGGCTCATCCTCATCCTCGCCCTCGCACTTGCCGTCGACCTCACCGTCACCGTCACCCTTGCCGTTGCCGTTGCCGTCGCCTCTGCTCCAGCAATGAATCAGACGCAAAATCAAAATCAATCGCCAGTGTCTGGGCCCACAGTTTGCACCTGGTGTTGACGCAACGTCGACGCCACTGGCCGTAGAAGGGGGTGTTGGGGCATGGATGGGCTTTGGTTTGGTTTTGTTGGGTAGCACAGGGGGTTTGGGGAAAGGGGGGGGGCAGTGCTGGTCTAATGCGGTCTTAGGGCTGATACCGTCATTATGGCCACATTGCGGCAGGACAACGACGTGGGCAATGGGTTAGTTGCAATTACCTTTGCCTATGATGGCATTAATTATGCAAAACATCTAGCGGGGGCAGGAAGAGGGCAAGAGAGCGGGAGAGAGAGCCAGAGCGAGAGCGAAAGGTGCCCCAAGGCACGCGAGGGTGGTCTAGTGGCAGACCGGACCATGTGTGGGTGGGTGGGTGAGTGGGTGGGTGAGTGGTCTGACTTCCTGGCAATTGCATGTGCAGCGGGCCACGTAAATGAAACATGCAATTTATCCCAACCTAAATTGTTCCCCATTATTTCTGATGTTTTTCCACGTTATGCAAGCACTTGCAATCCGTAAAGCGATAGAGAATAGAACGAAAGAGAGAGAGAGAGAGAGAGACGTAAGAGACGTAAGAGAATTACTGCTCTGTCTGGCATGCTCATTGAATGCTCAGAAATCTCCCCCCTTTTTTTCTATTTCATTTCCAGCATCAGAACCAGCGCCATCGCAATACAACTCCCATCATCATTGCATTTATTTTCTATTGGATTCTATTTTCCTCCAGCAGCCTTTCGCCATGCTCTTCACTTAAGGCACCAGCTCTTGCTTTCACGTTGAGCACCGTTGAAGGATTATTTCAATTATGGCTAAGAGATGTACTGCAAAAAAAAAGGGACAGATCTACAGAGGGCTTGGAGGGGAGCTGGAGCAATTTAGTCGCTCGTTCAGCATTTGTGTGGGTATAATATCATTTGTGGTTCGAATAAACTCCCATACACAGGCAGTATTTTCGTTAAATTGATCAGAGAATGTGACCTTAATCACTCCAGTTTTGACTGCTAAAAAGCCTTCACCACTACTCAAAAAATGCATGCATATAATAGCGATCCATGGAGGAAAATCCTCTGCTAGCTACAGGAAGTGCATTGCTTTCGAGAACCATCAGGAGAGGTCAAGATCTAGGTAAGAACTGAGACCCAGCCAATATCCTCTCTCGTTTGTGTGGTAGAGAACCGATTGATAACTGAAACTGAAGCCTGATCTGATGGATATTATAAGTACATATGTACATATATGCACAGGTATTATCTGGATATGCATCTGTAATTTGTATGCTGTACAGGAAAAAGGGAATGCCCTTTCCGAAAGGGTATCGAAAGAAAGGCAATGGCCTCGTGAATTTTAGGAGCAACAATGGATGGAGAGCGTCATGCAAAGCACCGCATGACAAAAGCACACAACGATAAAAGAAAGCCAGGCGGAATAGAGAGAGAGAGAGAGAGAGAGCGGAAGAGAGAGCGAAACGAAAGCGAAAAGTGTAATATAAAGTGAAAGTGACTAAGATGTTTGTCGTTGCTGTTGCCGTTGGTGCGGTTGTGCCCCACCACCATTCGCCCCACCATCAGCAGGATGAGAATGAGGATGAGAATAGGGATGAGAATGTGAATGCGGACTAGGAGGATGATGATGACGACGTGGGCCAGTAGTAGTAACGTTGACAAAAACAGCGACAACGACAACAGCAATAACGGTAGAATTGTAATGTTTGCCAAATGAAAATGGCGACACGCAAAATAGAGAGTGTGCTCTAACGGGAGGGCGCTGTGGGGTGCACGGGATGACGACGAAGATGGTAAACGAGGCGAAAACAAACATGACAAACAACAACAACAAACCTTCCCCACGGGGTGTGCCACCAAAGTTGTCCCAAAAACGAACATGAACGAAGAAAAAAAGAGAGAGCGAGAGACTTGAGAAATGGAAATGCACATGAGTAGAGATGTCGAACGAAGCGTTAGAAAGAGTGCTGGATGAATGATCCATAATATTCATAAAATCACAGCTATATTGCATTCAGGCCTCTTTAATCCTTACTTTGAGAGAGTTCTGGACTAAAGATCGTTCAAAGACAAGATGAATGACAACCTATCAGGGTGTGGGGCGTATCGTTTGCCAAGAACTGAAAAATCCGAGTAATTTTATTATGGAATCTAATGTAGATTGGCCATGGGAACACTCCTGAACTAATCCATCCAATATGTATCAGCATCATCCCAAAGCAAGAACAAAAAGACACCTCATATCTGGGAGCTTTTCTCTATAAGAAAGACACTTCCAAGTGTCAGAACTGTTGGCACCACCCTCAAATAAACACATACAAATCAAATTTGTTATATGGCTCGTACACACACACTCGAGGGTTGAGTGACTGTCTGAACTGTTTTCGACTAACTGATTGACTGACTGACTGACTGACTGTTTGACTGACTGACAAACTCTTGCCAGGTGACGGTGTCTTGGCTGATTGGTATGGGGGGATTGAAGTGGATTGGGTTTGGGATTGGGTTTGGGTTTTGGGTGTTGGGTCGGTTGAATGGGTGTCACAGTCACAGTCACAGCCAGGAAAATGTGTTGCTTACGGGCCTAAGGATCCATTAATAAAATCAGTTCAGCATAAATTACAACTGACAGCAAGCGAGGTGTCCCCAACTCCATTCGTCTCCGGATTGGAGACCTCCTTCTCCTACTCCCCCAGCACCTTTAATCGATTGATTGCCGCCCCCAAAGTGGAATCCATCCAGCAAATGCGAAGCGAACAGCTTTAAGCGGCTTAAGAGTCTCAATTCTTTTCAGTTGTTGGCTTTTAAACGCCTTCAGTGGGTATTATATTTCCACAAAACTGGAAGGACACGTACACGTACACAGGAGAAGTCAGTGAGTCCTTTCTGGCTGTGTGTTTGCATATTACAAATTTCGATCCCTTACATATGTAACTCTTATCAATGGATAAGCACAATAATTTAGATGTACATAGATGGACTCAAATAATGCTGTGATTGTACCCAGGGTATATCAATAGTTAGTTTTCGTTCTAGGCATTCGCTCTTGTTCCTAAATGGATCGTAAAAGTTAGCGTCCAACTTGAAGCTAATATTATTTGGACCATGTTTCATGTCAGTGCCTGTCTGTGTGTCTGTCCTGTTGGTGTGTGTGTGTGAATGCGAGTGACGATAAAGTGTTAAGGCTATCACCTGGAATGCACGCTCCAAAACGGGAATCCCCCCTCAACATTTGACTCAAACTCAAACCCGAATCCTATTCCCGTTCCCATTCTCACTCCCGATCCCTTGTCATCTCCATCTCCAGGCACGATTCCGGACCGGCTCTGACACATCTCGGTGCGTGCTGAGCGGGTTTTATGGCACAAGTTTTCATTGGCTTAATGCATATTTAAAATTGGATACATTCCACCTGGCAGAGGAGGCAGAGGAGGGGGAAGAGGGGTATCAGTGTCCCCCCTTCCCCCCCGCACTGCTATGGATGGCTATAGCTTCATCCATTCCCAGGCAAGCGGGTATAATGCTTCTTTGAGCTTTCAGCATTTAAACCGATAGCGATGAAAGTTTTAGCACAACGTGAGAGTGAGACAGAGACAGAGAAAGACAGAGAGGGGGAGTGTGTGTGTGTGTGGCTTTTGCTGGGTGGGTGGGTTGGTTGGTTGGTTGGTTGGTTCACTGTCAGTCCATTATCAGTGGGGTTGCAGCTGCAGCCTCGCAGAAACTCAACTAAAGCGCATGCAATCCATAAACTTCTCTACTCAGCCGCCACTCGAGTGCGAGAGCGGGACGAAGCGGGCATCGGACTAATGTGTTTTGAAGGCCCCTCTCATTCTCGCCCCGCCTCGCCCCTCTGCGCCTCTTCCCTTCCTGCCCCACACGTCTGACACACATACGTTATGGTAGCTAGGGGGGGAGGGGGGACTGGTGGAGGTTGCTTATGGCAGATGTGGAAGGTGGGGCGGGGCACTGCGGACGGCGGGGCTGAAAGAAAGGAATGGCTGCCATACTTCATGTTGGCTTTAATTCGCCTTCTTTGGCTGTCGTCGCAGCCTTCAATTATTGGAATGCTATTCCAGTCACGTCTCTGCGTGTTTCTTCTCCTCTGTCCCCTCCCCCATTCTTCATCTCCCTCTCCTTGTTCGTGTCTTTGTGTTCTTCTTTCTTTTTTCACTGGTTTTTCCTCTCCAAATTCGCTCTGATTGTTGTGCTTTCGCTCTCGCCCTCTCGCTCCATAACTTTCTATAACGATTTTTCGCGCCGCACAAACCAAATATAAAACAAGTCTCCCCAAAAATAGCAAACAAAAAAAACGGAAATTTACAACAGTCACACGCCCCCCTCCCCCGAGCCTTGCCAACTACCACACACCCCTTTTTGTCATGGCCCCATTGCAATTTGTGGCAACAAACACCACCACCCCCCACCCCCAAACCATACCACACTACCACCACACCATGCCCAAATTCCAAGTAGTTCCAATTTCAGTTGCTTCTGGCTTGCTCTTATTTTTCTTTTGGACAATAAAACGTTTCGAATTAACATTTTGTTGCCGCGACTGGGGCTGGCATAATGCGAGCCTTGGGAATGCTTTGCCACTCGGATAGAGTTTATTGGAGAATTCCAATGAGTTCCGAGTTCCATGTTCTGAGTTCTGATGGGGTTAAGTTCGGGTATCTTTCGGAGGATTAGCAATACTCGTGCTTGAAATCGATTTTTTTACTCGAAAAATACCTTTCAAAGGTCAGGCTTGATTCTGAAACATTCCATTAGGCTTGGGGTACTCTGAAGTACTTTAAGTGTTGCAAAACGGATGCCTATCTGATTTCTAGCCAGATTTTAAAGGAACTTATTGGTGCCCAATTGAAGATGGATTTGCAACGAGTAAATAAAGACATCACTATAGATGGTTGAAAAGAGTAAACCATTGTGTGGTGTACTGCCAACAAAAGGATCTTTTGCCTCCAATCTAAAATCCCAATAATCGCAATTCCTTTCAGAGCTTTCAGAGCTACTGTTCCAGTTCCGCTGGTGACCCAGTTTATCGGCTTTCAGCAGAGTCATCAGGGGTTGTCTGTTCCCTGCTCTTTGGGACCTCTTTCGGTGCCAGCTGATGGACAGGGCCCTAATGGTGGCACTCTACTAGTCGGTCCGGTCCGGTCCGGTCCATTTCCATGTCCCTCCGCTCGAGTGGTGGCCGGGTAATTAACCAGAGTGAAGACGCCGGCCAGGGGGCCAAGCATGGACATGGACTATAAGTCAAAGTTAATGAAATGTTGGCGACGACGCCGACAATTGGTATAAATTGTTGGCCCGCCCGAGGGGTCGCCTCAAGAAGGAATCGTAAACGAGTTGCTCCTGCCTCGTGTTCGTCTTAGTCTTGGTCCTTCGGACTGGGCCTGGATCTGAGTCGGAGCGTAGGCTGGTGTGCCATGTGGCGTGTGGTGTTTGGCTTGACTCGAGTCGAGTCGAGTCGAGCCTCAGAGCAAGCAACACATCAGCCAGAAAGCCACTTTATTCTATTTCCGTTTCCGGCTGTTGTCGCCAGGCGCTTTCCCATCCTTTTCCATTCCATTCCATTCCATCCCAGCCCCTTCATCCTTTCTTCCACACGCTGTTGTTCTTGCTGAGGAGCTGCTGCTGCTGTTGTTGCTTTTGCTGCTGTGGCTGTTGTCAAGCTGCCGAGTATGTAATGTGTTTCCGCTTGCCACAGAATGTGGCAGCTAGCCTCAGCGTAGGCGGCAGTGGAGAGTGCGTGCCAAGCAAGCCCAAAACCCGAGCTGAATAAACTCCACGAAAGCTGGCCAAGACGGATCGTAGCAGCAACAGCAGCAGCAGCAAAACCAGCAGTGTAACAGAAGGGAGCGGAACGGAGCGGAACCGGGAGAAGCCAAGCCAACGAAATGACACTCAAAATGTCAACGTCACCGCCACCAGCGCCACCAGCGAACCCGCACCACCAGCCATCAGGCATCAGGCAAGTGTGAGGCGGAGGAGGAAGTGGCCAGAACAGGGCCAACACATTATATATGCACAACAATGCACAGAGGAGGAGCTCCTTCCCCATGCCCGATCCCACTCCACTCTATGTTAGGGAGTTTGGGTCCCAGTACCAGTCCCAGTCCCAGTACTATTTTATCCCTTAGCCAATCCCAGCTTTAATCTCACGATGTACGATGTAGTTGCAATGAACTGAAAGACAAGCTCCTGCCAGATTTGAATAGAATGTGGCAACTAAACGAACAAGTTCCTAATCTGAGAAGAGCTATGACGGTTCTTTGGGATGGGTATAGTAAAATATATCCCTAATCATACTCCTGCCATTTACGAGTATTCTTAACATCGAAGTACTTTAGATATATGATCTATGGAGTGTTTTTTCAAATAAAACTACCAGGGTATTCAATGTTTCAATCCAGAAGTAAGCAAAGATTTTCGCCAATTTCAGTGGAATAAAGACGTTGGCGGAGGAGGCAGCAAGATATATGAGAATTGCAACAGACGCCGCATAAGCAAGAGGCAGCCCCTGAGGCAGCAGCCGAAATTGTTGCCACTTCCCCAGTTGGCTGGCAGTTCCCTTCTGGTCAGGATAGAGCCAAAGCTAGAGCCTGGCAGCGTTGCAGACGTTCTGATAAGTTTGGATTTGCAAGATTTATGCAGCTGAAGGGACTCGCCTGCAGTTGCCAAGTGGCTGGGCCTGGGCCAGGGGCTGAAACTAAGACTGGGACTGGAGCTGGGACTGCCACTGTGACTACTACTGCGACTGGGAGTTGCCACGTTGCCACTGCCACTGCCACTGAAGGCGAAGACAAATTAGGCTAAGAGTGTCAACTGTGCGGATAAGACAGGGCCAGCCAGAAAGAAAGATGAGCTGGCCACAGCCCGGAGCCCGAGCTGGCAGCCATGGCAGCCATGGTGTGTGAAGCTTCATTAGCCAGAGATCTGGTCTCCGTCACTCCCCAGATCATGATTTCCATATGACTAGGGTCTGGGGTCTGGCTGGCGTTGAGCGTCAGCAGCCAACTCAATTTGGGTAAGTATTTTCCAATCTACCACTAAATGCGCTTAATAACTTAAGACCCATGTCCGTGTCGCATGTTTTTCCCCTTCCCCCAGGCAGAACATGCCACTGACTGTTCCAACGACCCGTTGCATACTTTATGAGCTGGGATTATGGTCATTAAGGTGGTCGCCACCCACTCGCACTCCCATTCCCATTCCCACTCTCACTCCCGTCCAACGCAGCCCGCAACCCACAGTCACATCACATATGCCCCATCTAGCAACAGTTGGCGCTCATTTCATGTATGTGTGTGTGTGTGTGTGTGTGTGCTGTGTTTGGCAGAAGTGACAGGAATGGGGCCCGTAGGTGGGGACGGGGACTTGGACCACAAAACGTTTAGCGCTAAGCCGGCAACAACATCGGGACAACGCGGCTCAATTATGCTTTTCGGGGTAGACTGGGAATGGGCATGGACATGGGTACTGGGGGGGACTGAGGACTATTTCTGAGTCAGAGTCAAAGTCAGAGTCAAGTGGTTGGTCGGAGTTTTATCCCTGAAATTGGGTGAGGTTTCGGTGATTGACAGAGTCCACGTCCACACACACACACACCCACACACACACACACAGCGTCATCGATGAGTCAGAGAGTTTTCAGAGTTGTCCAACCCAGTGGGTGGTGCGCTTCGGGGTTGAAGGTTGAGCTCTAGTTTTAGTTTCCGTTTCCGCTTCGATATCAGTTTGTTGCTTGGCAAATTAGTTTCAGGCTAAGGCTAAGCTGCGCTGGCAAAAAACTTTTATTTTTAGAGCCCCCAAACATGCTGACAAAGTGACATCGACATCGCGTTCCGGGGGTGTACAGACAGAGCCACCCCCAAAATTATCTGACAAAGACACCCCTGGGAGAGCGGGGGGCGGGGGGAGGGGGGGGGTCTGTATGGAAGGTACACAAATACATATAGGTAGATAGAGTTCAATGAACGGGGACGAGGACGAGACGAGACAAGGATGGGCATGGGGATGAGTATCAGGAGAATGCTGCCTACTTAAGTGTTAAGAGGGTTGTGCGCGGCATGCCCAAGTGCAGGGGGTTTTTTGTTTGTGTGAGTGTTGGTTCTGGTTCTGGTGCTGGTTTTGGTTCTGGTTCTGGTTCTGGTGCCGCCCCCTCGTTGATTGTGCTCAACAAATCGATTTTCATTGATTGATAACGCCACCAAAGCAGGGACCCAGACAGAAACCATAGACAGAGACAGCGGCGAAGACAGTTACAGGATACAGAGACAGAGCCCAACTCTACGCACAGCAAGATAAATAGCATTAGCCAACAGGGAAAGGCGTTTTGGGGACTTGGGGTCGGGGGCAATAGGGGAACTAGGGGGCGCGTGGGTAAAGGTCAAATATTGCGGTTAACTTAATGCACAATGCGCAATACCGATAAATCAATATTAAAAACAAAATGACAAACAAAATGCCACGCGTAGTCTGCAATTGGAATTCTGATAAAAGATACGGAGAGCTCTGGCCGGAGCCGAAGCCGAAGCCGAAGCCGGAGTGGGGGACAGACCAGAATAGACCAGAGAGTAAAGCCGGGAAAAGCAGAGAAAGCAGCAGCAGCAGCAGCGAGCCAAAAGGAAAACATTGTACAAATATTCAGAGCACTTTCCACATTCATTTATTAAGCAAACAAACAGGGGGAACAGCCACATCCACATCGACATCGACACAGAAAGCAGACAGTAGACAGCAGACAGCAGGAAGGTCGTCCACGAAGGGAAGGCGGATGGAGGCGGGGGTTGGCCTCCTAGATGGAACAGCAAAGGGTAGTGGGAACGGTGAAGTGGGAGTGGAGATAGCAGCGAAAGCAGGCAACGCCAAACAGGCGTCAAAGGTCGGGCCCCTTATTTATTCCCAATTCCATTGCTATGTCATTTGTCGGGCAAATGGTTCTGCCACCCCCCCCGAAGCGATGACGCCGATTGGGTTCTGGATGGAACGTTCCGTTCCATTCGGTCTGGGGCTGGCGGCTGGCTATGGATGGGTAGCAAAGAAAGCGAACGGATACATATTTCGAGATAGTTAATTTTTGTGACAGCCACAGCCAAGTTCTCCCAAAAAGATCGCTTCTCAAACTCTCTCTGAATCCTTCAAGATTCCCCCTTTGAAATGTGTCTTCAGACACCAGATCTTTCTTAGTCCAGAAGAAGAGCCGAGAGGAGAAGACATCGGCTCCTTTGCCATGACATTTTGACCACCTTTCATATCGAAACGGTTTTCCCTGGTTTTCCACAACTTTCTTTTCGTTTTTGTCTCGGCTTGCAGTGAGTGCAATGTGTCCTTCGATTCGAAGAAGAGTAGTCTATCGCCTGCAGTCTCTCCGGCTGTCAGTTGCCGGTGGCAGTCGGTTTCCCGTTAGCCGGAAGCTTACGAATTAAAGACCCCCCGACAGCATTGAGACACGTACACAAAAAAAAAAGAAAGAAACAAGACCCCGGACAAGGAAAGTGAACAAAAATATACGAAAAAAAATCAATGGAAATTTATGTGACTGAAATATAAAACAATTTTTATTCGAGACCCCCCCTCGTGCCACCCAATTTTTTTGTTGTTGGTTTTCCTTCTGTATGTACATATTTACCGTACCGGTACATTGCGATATTTTCCACAATTTCTGTACATACGTATTTATTTGGATCTCTCGGCTGCAGCAAAATGCATTGAAAATGCTCCCAAGAGCCCCACAACCGGGAAGAAGTACGACGAGTACTGCAGCTACCGCTGGCACTGCCACTGCTACTGGAAGTGGAATTGGAAATGGGAGATTGGAGATTGGGGATTGGGGATTGGGAGAGAGCAAGTCGAATTTCGTGTGCATTGTGCATGCTTAATTGAGTTGTCCTCGCCTCCCTCTGCAAGAGCGGAAGTGGGCGCGGACACACGTGGCTGGCTGTCCATGTGTCCATGAGTGTCCATCTGTGTGTGTGTGTGTGTGTCAAACAGTTTATCGGGACACCCCGAGCCCTCGCTCCAATCCCAATCCCAATCGCAATTCCAATTCCAATCCCATCCCCATCTTCAGTCCCAATCGCAGTAAACACCATACACCATTCAGCCCTACGAATTGTACTCCGGTCCGTAAATCGCGCACATCGCTTCAGTTGATTTCCATGTCACTGACAAAACACATTTTGCTTTCGCCTTTTGTGTACACTGGTAAATGCTGCATGGGGCATGAGGCATGAGAACACACATAGAGGCGGCAGAGACATGGGGGGATTGTACATCAGATACGAGTATGTGTGTCCTATATGTACATATGTATGTATGTGTGTGTACACATGTCCCGTCCCAGGGAAGGGTCAGAATGGGACATTTAAATTGGTCGACAGGCCAGCAAATAACATGTATAACAGAAGATGACATCTAATCTAAAGACATCCGAGGTGGTGGTTGGCGTTTGAAGGGGAGTTCGCCTCAATCTATGGAGGGGAGAGCGGTACATCTATTCGAGTGTTTTGACCATGAATTGACACACTCTCTCTCTCTCTTCTCTGCCCATCGGATAGCCCATATTTTGTCACTGATTTAAGAATAATCCAACTTGAACTCAGCTCAAAGAATTCCACCCTTGTAATAGAGAGGACTTCACCTCAAAGAATTATTTTAAATATATCGAAAAACTCTGACTGGATTCAGAACCAGAGGGGACACTCGTATGAGATTCGATGTGGCTCAAGGCTGTTGGCTAAGGGCTAAAGTTTGCGCCACACTTTCATTCATATTCATTAAGGCCCATGGGCAGAAACAAAGTTTCCTTCGTTCATTTCGAAACTGAAGGGTGAATTCCATCAGAAGCGAGTGGGAAAACTATTTTTATTAATTTTACAAATGAACACTTGGCTCTCCAATTCGATGTGGTTCGAGCAGGAGAACCTCCTCATCGTCATCCTTCTCCGTCTCCTTCTCCTCCTCCTCCACGCCATCGTCATCATCATAATTTTCCTCGTTGGCTGTCGTTAGGAGAGAAAGTTTACCAGCCCGCAAAAATGATTCCCGTCGCTGATAGTACAACTGACAATGGGGGCCAGGGTGTCTCATGGATGGATGGGGGAGGGGAATAGGGTTTTGGGGTTGCGTTTGGTTAAAGATGGCGCCACAGAAATCGTTCGGTTCGGTTCAATTTTCGTGGGTGGTGGCGTGTGGGTGGTGAGCGTAAAGTTTTCACTACTTTGGTTTTAATTTCCCAAATTGCATTTGGCGGTGTTATTTATTCAATCCACTTGCTGCTTTCAACGGGAATTGGCCGGAACGATGATGCCAACAAGGAGCATGATGTCGCAAAGGAGTACGTAGCAGCGCCAGCAGGTGGATCGGGTGGCAGTGGCCTTCCTGGCTGCCACAATCCTCTCGACAAAACTCGTTTATTAACACGATTCTCGGTGCTGTGCGGCGTGCTGCCATATAAAATACTTGGCCGCCATCTACGAGTACCGAGTGTCACTTCTCCATAGTTCCAGCCCTCTTTCCTCTCACTCCTCTCACTCTTCACTCCCCTCTCACCATTCGTTGCCCCTTTGTTGCCCCCCCCACATCTCTAATCGATTTTTGATGAGATTTTTGTATTCAATTTTGGTTTTGATAGGCAACGAGGACGAACGCATCCCGATTACAAGTGCGGAGTACTGTGGTGGCTCAAACGGGGTGGTGGGAGGGGGTGTTCGAGAGAGGGGTCCTGGCTCTGGGCCTGTGCCTGGGCCTGTGCTTGTGAAGGGGCAGGTACGGTGTACAGTAGTGTTGGTAAAGATTCAGTTAACGGGAGGAGGTCGGTGGCTTGACGGGACGGTTTGTTTGACTGGAGCGTGGCAAAAGCTGGCGATAATGGCATCAGCAGAAGCACCAAACGGAGGAAATGGAGAAGCAGCTGGAGGCACCAGTAAGGCGAGGGAGCGGAAACGGAGGAGCCTGAAGGAGCTTCAGAGTCACAACCCGACCAGGACAACGATGCCATTGACATAATTTTCCACGGCTTTTGTTTGGATTGCCAATAGCTGTTATAGCTTGAGAGGTGGCGATGGAGAGAGGGACGGGCTGCTTATAGGGGAGTGCTGCTAGAGGGGCAACGGCAGAACGTGGCAGAGTACAATGAGAGTCTAAGAGCGGCTGAGAGGCATGGGAGACGGCATGGGAGATGGTATTTCCTCCACGCCTTCGGGTGCTTAAGTAAAAGTAAACGGTTTTCCCTTGTTTGGCTTTCATTTGGTTGGGAAATTGAGCGTTCGAGTTGATTTACGCAGTGGCTCTCATAACTGGGTCTAAGGTTTACCCGCAACTCCCCCCCACCAACCACCCACTACTGCAGTCCATTGGTGCCATTAAGACTTTTGGTAGTGCATTTTCATGCATTTCCGTTGGTTAGTCACGTGGACGGTTACCGTCTTGGAACGTAATCCTTCCTCACACTCACCCATTGTGTGTTTCTCTCTTTTCTCCTTCTCCTTCTCCTTGTCACTCATGCATTTGGGTGTCAAATTTTTGGGTATTTGCGTCCGTGGATTTCGTACGAATAGGTGCCAGTCGCTGGCACGACTCCTCCAGCAAAGGCGAGAAAATCACAACAGCAGCAATCTGATTGAGCCTGAAGCATCCTGAAGCTACTGCTCCTCCTCCTTGTTCGCTTGTTTCTGCTGCTCCTGATGCTGCTCCTGCCTCCTGCCCCGTGCCCCATGCCTCATTCCTCATGCCTTTTGCTTTTTTCTCTTTTCATCCTCATTGAAATTGGCAATTTCGTTTTCATTGAGCGCTGACGAAATGCATTTCCTGAAATGAACAGCGACAAGGACGAGCAGCGCAGAGCCATAGATGGCACAGGACGAGAACGGACCAGGATCAGGCACATGGTGACGGCGACGGCGACTGGCACAGAAACCAAGTGGAGCGAGATGCCTGCAGGGGCTCTCCCGGGGCAAAGTGGGAGAAGTGGAGGTAGAGGACACATGGAGGCACATTTGCTCGCTCTGGCTTGGCGAAATGTCAAACGTTGCCGCAAGGACGACAGCCGGAAGTGCAGCATGGCCACTGGGCAATGCCCCAAGCTCTAGGGTGACATGCGGAATGGGGCATGGGACATGGGGCATGGGACATGGATGGTCCATGGGCAACTATGTCGCATGCCATGCACAATAAGTTTAATATATTGGCATTGACTTAAGCCCTAGCCAGGTGCTCTTCAGCTGCAGGTGGACAGAGCCTCGCCTCGTCCAGGTCCAGTGCATGAGACGCCCAACATATGCCCAGCCTCTGCCTCAGAGTAGGAGATGGGAAAAGACAGAAACAGAGAGAGACAGGGAGAGGATTGTCAGGGATTGTGCCACGCCTGCCTGTGTCCGTTGCAGCTGATTAAGACATCCTGGCCAATCCTCTGGCACCTGTGACACGCGTCCAAAGGAGCACTTTAATTTGTGTCTTTTCACTCGGACACATCCCCGAACCATCAAAAGGTCAAGCCAGGGACAGGATGCCTCCATCTTTATAAAGAACTCAACTCTTCGAAAAGAGAAAAGGAAGGAAATCCACTTGATTCTCTAAATGAGTGTAAACCCCATCATATGGGGACATATGGGTGTGCGTCACTATGCATTTTGATCGGTTTTTATTTGGTCCAATATGTTGTTGTACAAATGGGACTTGATCTAGTTGGAATTACGTACATACTCCGAAGACTAGTCGAAGACAAATTAGCATTGTCAAATATGTCAACGTAGAGCCCCGACCCTTGCCGCGACTCACAACATTTCCGCTCATTTCTCTTTAATTTTTGTGTTTTTTCGGGTGTCAATCAAGTCAATCCAGTCAACACCCCTTCTGATGATAGGTGCTGAGTATATTGTTTGTATGTGGATTGAAATAGGGCTAAGATATAATATCGTGAGGATGCCTTGTTGTGTGTTTATAATAAATACAGCTCTATTCCACCATACAACTATCGCTTCAATTTGGTCAAATCAACGCCTTTCATACCAATTAAGCTTCCCAAAGCCATGAAAAAGGTTTCAACTTTGTCCATTGGACTTTTCATTCGACGGTCCTATGCGGATTATATGTACCTTTTTGGATGGCTTAAATTGTTCACCTTTAGTGCGGCTGATTTCCCGGATGGAAACTTTAATTTACCTTCAGTTTGGGAGCCACAACAAAACTTTTCTCGATTTACGTGTATCTCAAACAATGTCCGCTAATCTTTTGCCCAGAGAGAGACAGAGAGAGAGAGAGAGAAAGAGAAAGGAGAGGGCAGAGAGGCAGCTGCAGAGATTTGTGTAACTCAACTCGAACTGTAAGCCTCAACCCCGCTCCATTTCTCTGGTAAACTGACCTCAAAACTATATCGAAACTTTTCGCTGCAGCCCGTTGCTGTTGCCGTTGCTGTTGCAGCTGGAGGACAATCTCTGTTATCCGTTCGAACTTTGTTTTGCCACAGACACACACACACAGCACACAGACACACACACAGAGGCACAGAGAATGCAACAAATCAACTAGAAGATAGCAAATACTTTTCCGATTTGCCCTCAGTCCCAATAACCAATACTCCCAATTTCTCCCCTTTGCCCATGCTGTTGTTTGTCTTTTGGAGTACGGCGTACTCGATGATTGAAACTTACCGAAAGTCCTCGAATTACAACATGAAACAGGTCGATGCCGTAGACACCTGTAAGGAGAAAAGAAGAAGGAGAGCCATTAGTTGGAGGGTTCTTGACAAGGCTGTCAATTCATTATGCTCGTACTCCCAGTCCCAGTCCCAGGGCCAGACTCAGCCCTTGCCACAGCACCAGCCCCCCTCAGGGTATTAATGATGCAACTGTCAAAGTTTTTCGGAGTCGAGACTGTACGTAATGCCGCCTCATTAGCAGGTACAGTTGCCACAGTTGCTACTGGAGCTTCTTTAGCAACTGGTTCTTGCTTTTATTTTTGGTAAATTGAAAAGAATTACTGACAGTTCGCTCACTGCCTCCCGGCCTGTCTCTCTCTCTCTCTTTCTCTTTCACGGCTTTCAGTGGTCCGTGTGGTACGGGGGGAGGTGTGGGACGTGTTGCGACCACGTCAAAGACATGCCAAACATATCACGTAAAACATTAAAATGTTGCCAATGGAAATGCTCCTGGAATCCGGACAACAGTACGGCAGAATGGAAGCAAAACGAGCAGCAGCAGCAGCAGCACCACCACCACCAGGAGGTTGTGTGCAAAAAGAAAAGAGCTCCAGAGAAAATGCAAAAAAAATACGGAAGGGAAAATCAAATAAAATAAACGAAATGAGTGGAGGTCGAGTGGTGTAGGGTGTAGCATGGGATGAATGGCAAAGAAAACAATTAAAAGAATTTATTGCTCGAGTTTAATGAATTTTCAGCTTGTTTGCACGCATACACATAACCAGAGGGCTGGCATAAAGTGTGGGCGGTTGAGGGGGGGTGGAAGGGCAGAGTGGGAGAGTGGGAGGAGGAGTGGCTGCCAGCTCAGCAGTTTTCCATTTCCATTGAATGCTTGATAGGGTTCGGGATGGTAAAGTGTGTGCATGGGTGCCTGGGGGATGCCTAAAAAGAGAGATGCCACAGGTGTAAAATGCTTATAAATCTTTCCCCACTTCCACCACCCCCTCTCGTGTGTGTGTGTGTGTGTGTGTGTGCTCCAGGTATTCTGTGTATTTTTGTAAGAGAGCGAGAGAGAGAGAGAGAGAGAGGGAGACCATGTGAATGAGAATGAATGTTATTGTTACACGGCTTAATGAAGTTTTTGTTTCTCCTATCGCTCAAGCTCTCTCCCTCCCTCTTTCTAACTTATTCTCATCTCATCTCCCCCTCCCTCTTCCTCTTTCTCTCGTTTTCTATTCATGTTCATTTTCCGCTCGTTTTTGCTTTGGATTTGAACAGCTGTTTAGACCAAAATTGATGTGGATACCAATCCAGAGATGAGACCTTGCCAGATGGCGCTGCTGTCTGCCACACGTGGCCGAGCTGAGGCGGTACCGTGGCCGTGGCCGGGGCCGGGGCAGGAACATTTTCCGAAATCATTTTAAATGGCTCTGATAAAACGCTTTTGTTTTGCATTTTTTTCTCCTGGTTTCCTTTCAAGCGGAATTTATTTGCGTTGAGGCAATTAACAAAGTTGGGGATTCCAGCTTTCATCCAGGAGGCGGGGCCGGGGGCGGGGATAAAGGTAAAGGAGACCTGCGTATAATCAGTGAAATTGAGTACCGAGTGCCGAGGGAGTAAACTTTTGTTAAAGCCGATTATAATACGAGTACTTGGAAAAGGCAAAGAGAAATACAGCAAAAGAGAATACAAGACGTTGAGTGCTTCTTGGAAATATGAAATGAATTCAAATCAAATCGCTTTCGCTCAGGGAAATCAGGGAAATTTACTATACTCGTATATTTGGGACATCCCTAACCACTAGCTAATAGTCTTTTAAAGTTGCTCGCGTATTTCTAATTAAGTTTTATTCTGAGCCACGGCTCTCCATGCGAAACAATAACCGTTTTCGTGACTAAGTCCTTGCCAGTCCTTGTGGCACATGGGAGAGGGCAGCTAGAGAAGGAGAATGGGGGAGGGGATGGGGATGGGGAGCATGAGGTCAGGCAGCCTCTTGGCTTCAATTATGAAACAATAAACAATTTGCTTTGTTTTTTTCTGTTGTTTCTCTCACTCTGCATTCATGACTACCCACCAACCATCCCTTTCTCTTGCCCTTTCCCTCTCTCTCTTTCTCCTCCTTCTATTTCTGTCGCTGTCCCTCTTTTCATAAGTATTTCTGTATCCCTCTTTGTTCCTCAACATTCTGTCACTGTCGTTTTTGTGCCCAGCGGCTTCTGTTAATTGGCAGCGACACCTCCCATTCCATTCCATTCCAGTCCATACTATACCATCCCTGTCCGTTCCATTCCATTCCATCCCATTCCATTCCAGACTCTTCAGCATCCATGTTGTCATCGCCATTTCGCCGGAAGCGGATGTTTGATAAATTCTTTTTGTCATTTTGTGTTTCATTTTTATTTTCGTGTTTTTTTTTCCTCCTTTTTTGTCGTTGGCTGCCATGATAACGCCCCTGCCTCTGCCAATTCCTGTTGGTGCCCCTGGGAGCTCTGGGCTTATGCAAAATATTTTAATTTAGTTTGGTTTGGTTTTGTGTATCGCTTTATCGTTTTTGCATGTTATTTTGTGAGTGTTTTTTTTTGCGTTAGCTAAACCTAATTTGACGATCCACCCACTTCAGTGTACAGTCCTTTGCGAAGGTAAAGTTAATTTATTGCCCTCGTACCCCCTGGCAGCCGTTCACGGGGCAACAACGTGGCCCTGCCACCAAATAGTTGCATTGGTTATTGATTAGCCACTGAGGGAGCTTGGTTCTCCACATCTCCACTGTCCATTATCCATTATCCATTCTCCATTCTCTATTATCCATTCTCCATTATCCAGCAGGAGTGTGTGTGTGTGTGTGCGTGTGCATTATCCGCAGTGGGCGAGCATTCGAGACTTGGTCCATAAAGTTTACGCAGTATAAATCCAGGCCAAAGGCAAAAGTCAATTTGCCAAGGTTGTCTGGTTTTGGCCCAATATAAAAGAGGGAAAGAAAACCCTCGGAGATGCTCGTAAATCTTGGAAATTGGCACTGGTCAATGGTCACTGCTCACTGGTCACTGGCCGCCAGTGGGGGCCCCGCTCTGGCCACGGGCCAGACCCTTTCAAAGGCCTTAAAAATTCATTTGTCGGAGTTGAAAAATTGAACGATTCTCGATTTGGAGTTGGACTCGAACTCGAATTGGTTTGGGGGCCGATGTCGATGCCGATGTGAATGTGGATGTGGCTGTGGGTGTGATGGGGGGAGGACTTTTCAAGCAAGTGGAAATTGCAATCTGCTGACAGCTCCGAGTAATCGGTGCAGGAACAAGAACAGGTCCAGAGGCCGCTGCGACTCCATTTTGCTGGCATGTATTGTGTACCGTTATCGCAGTTTGCTCAGGCACCGATGAGGTCAGGATATTAAGGCTTAATTTATGCAACGATTTCTTTGCGCAACGTGTTTATCAAGAGCCCCCCACAACAACATTGCCCCCAGCCCCAATACTGGAAACCCTCGAACAGAATCACACTGAAATTGAAAAGTGTGCGGGGCAGGATCCATGGCGAAGGGAGCTCCATTATTCGCACTCCGATTCCATCAACTAGCACCACTGGATGCTCAATTTTTATGGCATGTCAGATGATGTCTTTAGACCATAGAAGGCTTCCTCGTTTAGAGAGTTTAAACAACTCTGGGAACTCTGGAATGATAATGTGAATAATGTGAACTGGGATCCAAAGCATTCAGCTTATTCATCGATTCCGGGATCCACGCCAGATTGAGACCAGTTCCACACCGGCAGGCCTTGAACAGAGACTCACCTCACCCCTGGCTTATCTGTCTTCCATTCAGCAACAAACTTCAACAGACTTCAACCCAGATATACAATATACAAACAATTTACAAGCAATAAACGACAATGGAACGGCAACCACTGAAGGACGTGAGTAACCAACAGTGGGTCCACAAGCAGAGTCCAGAGAATCGAGGATCATTCCGTGGATGGGCAGGCGAAAGAGTGAGTTCCATCTAGTGAAGTGACTGGATTATAATAAGACATAAATCTTGAACTTCTTCCACAGTTTGGCCAAGCCCGAGGCCAAGCCCGAGGCCAAGCCCGAGGCCAAGCTTAAGACGGAAGCTGGTAACTAGTCTAAGGTGTGCTCCGATCCATAACATACTATAACTCTTGGCTGTGTCGCTCTATCTTCAACTTAAGATGTTCCTATATTTTCGGAATACTACAGAGTTAACACAGAATACAGAAACACACCAAACACAAACAAGCTGGAAAATATACGGATTGAGAGCACCTGATTCTTTGTTTTGGTTTGGGATCATTGAAGTTCTTCGAAGAGTAAGAACACTTAAGCTCTGTTGCTTTTAGTTAAGAGTTCCACATCCCACAATGGGTTCTCATTCAAGCAATCTTATTTTTCGAATCGTTGATCAGAGCTGTAACATGGTATAACGTGTCTCCTCATGGGACAGCAGAGCCACTTCTTGGACTTCCATTTCGGTTTTTCGAACCTCTTCCCGGCCTGTACATGAAATGGCTTTTAATTCAGGCGCTTAGCGAGGAGAGTGCTTACCATTGTTGTCTCTTCTTTTGGCAACAACACGAGTATTCATTATTTATTTCGGTGACCTGGTTTCCACCTGACCCAATTCGAGGGTCCGGGACCTCAGAGCCTTAGAAGGCCTTGAAAGGACTCTCCCCCGGATTGGAAGTCTGTCACTAAAACATAATCCAAACGTAGGAAAAATATCTATAACAAAAAGATTCACCTTAATATCCAATGCAGAAATGGGTTGTTGGAAACATAATAAATATCAGCTTAATGTTGGGAAAATGCAATAAAATTAAAAAGGAATAAGGAATTGTTCAAGCTTCCTTTCTGGGATGTGTTTTCGGATCTCCTATTGAAGATACAGTGGCCTTGGTTAGGGCATCTCAAATGGCAGTCAAATCTGTGGACAGTTGGTAATTTGCGCTGTATTTTGTCACAGAGAAAGAGAGAGGGCGAGAGAGTGGGAGAAAGTCTGACAGATGAAGGAATAGATAGACAGACAGAGAGAGAGACAGTAGAGGAAGATGCAGAGTGAAATGCATATGGCATAAAGGTTGACTGCCTGGATGGTTGCTGGGTCGGGTCGGTTCGGTTGGTTGGTTGGCTGCTCCCACGAGTGCTGGGAACAGGGAGCAGGAGACGGAACTTCTACTGGGAACTGACACTGGGAGCTGGACGAGAGAGGAGATTGCATTTCACGCAAGTGAACTGGGGCGCAACAAAACACAAGAGTCGGGCTGAAAGCCGTTGCACTGTTGCACTGTTGCAGTGTTGCAAGAGAGAATGCATCATTAGTGCAGGAAACCAACAAGCGGCAGACAGACAGATAGACACAACCAACGGCGAAATGGGAATATTCGTACCATGCACACCAAACAGATAAGGACGATGCATAGAGCGGATCTGGGACCGGGATACGAGACGCTACCAGACGGGGCAAGACAAGCGAAACCATGTGGCAAATGAGGCTAAAACCGAAGCGAAGCCAGGCACAACCAGAGACACCGCCAGCCATCACCATCATCATCATCGTCCTCATCCTCATTCTCGCCAAGTGGCAGTGATGGATAGATGGATGGATGGATGGAGGGAATGGATGCATCGATATCCGACACTCTTCCAGTGCAGATTACGGGAAATACTCAGATTTGTAGGCTTACGAGTGAAATTTTCCAGCACTCAATACAATAGAATGCAATGTTTTCCCAACTGAATCACCTGTGACATCTACGAGTACATATTTCAATACAACCCAAACCTCCAGCTCTCATTTTTGTCATTCACACTCACACACTCTACAGGAAAACTCCTACAAAATATATTTGAAACTCCGGAATCAGAAGCAGAGCCATGTCGACATCACGAGAGCTCTAGGGAAGATGTGGAAGATCGGCTAACACAGTTCGCTGCGAGCTTCTTGAATGTGGTAAGACCCAACATCTGGTGATCCATCACAGCTTTCAACACTCAGCCGAGTCCCCTACCCTAGTATATCCTAATATATTTTGTAAGAAAATAATGTATATTATCATTGTATAGTAATATTTCCATATTTCAGGTTGCAATTGAAGAACAGTGATCGAGTGATCACTCCCTGCTGATCCTGTGCATTTGGCCTATACTTGCTTCCTTACTGTGCCGTTCTTCCACATACTTCCATCCCCTCTGCCCACCCCACTTTGCCAGATGTACAATTTCAACCCATCCCGAACCCATGCCCATACACAACTGAAAATATGTGTGTGTGGGCGAGTGTGCGGGAACACAGAAATGGTTCAAGTGCCTACTTTTGGCATACCAAAGCACTTAGCCCTTGGACTCCCTCCGCCATCGTTCCAGCTGCAACCGCCCATCTACCCCCCAGCTCCTCCAGTCATGCCACATGCCGCATCTAGCCGCGATTTTTGCAATGAGTTTCACTTAACTTTTGCGTCACTTAAATGTAATTTGTGCAACTTTTTGGCGCAGCTTTTTCCCCTTCTATACATATGTACATCTGTGTGAGAGTGTGTGTGCAATGGGCATGTGTGTGTGTGTATGTGTGTGTTGCTGTTGTTGAACATTCGATTGCATTCGCTCGCGGCACCGCTTCGTTCGCCACTTTTGAGTGCATTTCACTGTAATCAAGCGCCCACTTCAAACCCTGCCTACACCCCGTCCCTCTCTCTGTGCCTTTCACTGCTGCACCCTTCCCTTTCTCCCCTCTGGCATGGGTGTTGCATTTCATTCGTTTTAGCATTTCATCATTTGTGGCAAGCTTTTGCCTGCCAACTACAAATCCCGCTGGCTGTCGATGGCATGGGGTATACCATGCATTCTCGTATTCGTGCAGATGTTCGCCACCAGCGGAAGAAAGACGCATTTTCACTCTACTGGAATGGCGCTGAGCAAGGTCACCAACGGAAAAGGTCATCTGTTTGCTTTTCATTACGATCTGCCATCCATTTTGAACCAAAAGAGCCTATAGGCCGTAGTCATTGAATCTTATTAGAAAGTATCTCCTAGTCGGGGGACTCCAGGACTGACCCGAACTGCAGCGCTGCAACTACTTGTTTTTCCATTTCCATTTCGAATTCGACATTTTGAGATTCTGTGATTCCGAGAGGGGGTGTGCAGATTGGTAGCTGCCTTGCGTCAAAGTCCCCACCCCAGCAGTCTCCCCCCTTCCCACTTGCTCTGTGCATGAGAGGCCTTTTGATGCTGCCACTTAGCGCGCGTGTTGCACTTGGCTCGAAGAGAGTTGTTGCCGTTGTTGGCGCTGTCGTTGTTTGTTCTGCTGTTGGCAACAATACCAGTATGTTCATTATTTATTTCACTGACCCAGTTTCCGGCTGGTCCATGCTCATGCCCTGACCCTATTCCGGGGTCCGCGCCAGGTCCAGTCAGGGTTTGAGACTGTTCCCATGACCGGCAAGCCTTGAACAGAGACTCACCTCACCCCTGGCTTGTCTGTCTGCCATTCGACAACAAACTTCAACAGACTTCAACCCAGATATACAATATACAAACAATTTACAAGCAATAAACGACAATGGAACGGCAACCTCTGAAGGACGTGAGTAACCAACAGTGGGTCCACAAGCAGAGTGCAGAGAATCGAGGATCATAAGGGCAAGCCAAGCCCGAGGCCAAGCCCGAGGCTCAAGTCTGAGGAGGACTCCGATCCATAACATACTATAACTCTCGGTGCTCTGGCGCTCTATCTTAAACTTAAGATGTTCCTATATTTTTGGAATACTACAGAGTTCACACAGAATACAGAAACACACCAGACACAAAAGCAGGCCAGAAAATATACGGATTGAGAGCACCTGATTCTCTGTTTTGGTTTGGCTTTCGGTTGCAGTTCTTCGAAGAGTAAGAACATTTAAGCTCTGTTGCTTTTAGTTAAGAGTTCCACATCCCACAATGGATCCTAGTTCACGAAATGTTCTTCTTTGAATCGTTGATTAGACCTGTAACATGGTAAAACGTGCCTCCTTATAGGATAGTTCTACGGACGGCAGAGCCACCTCTCGGACTTCCATTTCGGTTTTCCGAACCTCTTCCTGGCCTGTACATGAAATGGATTCTAATGCAGGCGCTTAGCGAGGAGAGTGCTTTCCATTGTTGTCTCTTCTGTTGGCAACAACACGAGTATTCATTATTTATTTCGGTGACCTGGTTTCCACGTGGTCCATGCCCTGACCCGAGTCAAGGGTCAGGTACGCCAGGGCCTAGACAGGCCTTGAAAAGACTCTCCCCCTTACATGGACAATTAACTCAATCAAACCAAACCACAATATTCGATCTTCGTTCTTATTCGTATTGTGCAATATCCTCGACAGTTTGATGGGCTCGAAATTACGATACCAACTTCCGAATAGGATGTAGGGATAATTCCGTACTATCCAGGGACGAATGAATTCGAATTTTGGGGGAGGTTTTTGTGGCAAATGTGAGAAAATCCCAGGCAAGCAACGCTCTCATTGCCATGACAATTGCCACAAACTTCTGCCGCCCAGGACAGGCAATCAGGTCCTTCCTGGGACAATTACAAAATTTTAGATTATGGTTTTTTGTTTGCCACAAACAATGCAGCTTAAACGGGGCGAGAGGCCAGGGGCTAGGCGCTGATTGACAGGAAACAGCGCCAACAAGTTGTTGGTGCCACAAACAAAGGGAGGCGGCGCCGAAGCTGTGGCTGTGGCTGGGCCACGAGCAGTCGAGGAGCATCTGCCGGGCGAGATGGGGCTGAATTAACTTGCATTGTGCCGCCGCAAACAAAGCCTGAACCGGGAAAAAGTTGGGACAGGATAGAGAGTCAGAGAAATAGACAAGGACAGGGACAGGGACAGGGATGGAGAAAGCAGATTGTGCAACTTATGCAACGAAATGTTCGCCGCCGTCCGATGCCATTGTGTGTCGGCATTTAAAAGCGTCGTCCTGCTGCCCTGTCCCTGCCCCAGAGCCATCTCCTGTCCCGGTTCCTGCGGAAGTTCGCACAGGTTTGCTGACAAAGCATAAAAAATGTTCTCCTTTTTATGCCAGGTAATCAAAAAGTTCAAGGCTATGTGGCATTTGTGCGCACAATTTTCTGCATTTGTTCTCAAGATCAAAAAGGATCAGGACGAGTTGAGAGAAGAACAGGTCCAAAGAACAGAGATACATTCCAATCATACCATTCGAAAATCATAGTTTATGCCATGATGTCATCTATATTTGGTACAATTCTATGAGTAACCTTTATTATTAGGTCCAAGGGATCACTTTTCTGGTCCTTGTAACAGGTATCTTTTTAGTCGGAATACTCGACTATAACCTTGGGGCACTGCAGCCGCCTTGTTGAGATAGTCCGAGTGAAAGACGTACCTTTGGCCACTCCACTTCACCGTTGACTGCCCCAGCCCAGCCCAGCCCAGCCCATCCCTACCGGCAAGCACTCTTCTCTCAATAGCTTTTCACTCGGCTGGACCGGAGTGGCACGCGAAAGAGATGGCAGTTACAGCTCCACCTTCAGTTCCTGCTGCTACTGCTGCTGCTGTTCTTGGCCAGGTGTTGTTGCCACTGTTGTACGGGAAACACTACAAGCATAATAGTGGCAAGAGCAACAACAACAACAACAACAATTGCGAGAACAACGGCTGGAACAACAATGAGTGGCTGCCTCTGCCTCTGCTTCAGCTTCAGCCTCAGCCCCAACGTCGCTGCCATGTTGCAAGAGTAATTCAATTTGACTTTTTGTTTTGATGCTGCCAAGTGGCACAGTGGATGGGGGATCTACAGCTCCGGGGATTGCCAATAGCCGAGCAAGAACAACGGGAACTCATCGTTGGCCATTGGTTGCGAAACTTTTTCACCGAGGGCGTGGCTGAAGAGGCCTGACCATGACTGTGCATAAACTGCATTCTGTAGCAGCCCAGGGTGGCGGCAGTGGCAGTGGCCAAGAGCAAGAGCGTCAATTGATTTAGCCATTGAGTTATTACCAAGTTGGCAGCCCTAGCCCCAAGGCAGACATTTTTTCCCCATCCTCATCTCTATCCCCATTGCCATCCCCATTCTCTTCCACATGCACATCCTCTTCCGCTACGAGTATGCCTCCTAGCAACTCGCTTTAGTGATGCTTCTATCATGCCTCCTCCTCCCCTCCATGCCTCTCTCTTGCCAGAGTTCGTGCAGCGTGGACTCGCGGGTGCGCTTGAAAGGTCATTTTACTGGCTAAACAAATTACAGTGACAGTGACAGCAATAGCTTTCCGCTTAAGAGTACCAAGCAGAGGGGTCAGAGGTGGCAGAAGTGGGCGCTTGGCAGGAGAGAGTCGTCTTTCACGTGGCTTAACCGATTGCGACTGAACTTGTTTTTTTGTAAAACTGTGAAGCCAACTTTTAGGCTGTTAGGCCCGAAAGTGTAAAAAGTGTTACTGGAAAGTGGATTTCGGGAAAACTCGACTGCAAAAGCATCTACCCTTTTCCCACTGGAAATTATTCAACTGGAAAGTGTAGTGTTCGGGAAATATTCGGGAGTTTGGAATACAATATTCCAAAATTTATATTTCTATTTTATTTATTTAAAGTTGCCTATTTATTGATTGTTAAATCTTCGACCCAAGTACAAGATTAACTTATATTTAGGGAAGTCAAATAATTTGTAATTTAATTTAATTTCTTTTGTCCATTTTATATTTAAATTTAATTGATAATCGGCTTGCAGGATTATTTTCTTCGGATAAATATATAATTTTAGGATTCGTAGTATAAAATCGATTTAATTATTGTTCTTAATAAGCACAGAAGCACAATAAAAGCAGACAATAAAATGGAGAAATTGAGAATCCGAGTATATTCAATTCTGAGCGTATTTCCCCTGAGTGATTTAAGTGACTGAAATAGAACTGCTCAATGGAACCACAAATTTGCCATGCAATCAATATATTTCCCTTGGAAATGGCATCCTCTGCATGCCCGCAAGACCAAGCCATGCAAACAGTCATTTCGCATCAAACATTCAGCCATCCCCACCCATCCCATCCCATTTATCCCCCTGGGCGGTCAAGGCCGAGGCCGAGGCAGGGGCAAACGTAGAGGCAGAGGCAGAGGAGGAGCAGACTTAGTAGCATCCATATGATGCCTTTCTCGCATACAGTCCATAATGGCTAGGCAAATCACAGCTGGCCCCATATTAATTAAATAATAATTTCAGCAATTTGATTTTGATTACATTTACTTGTCCCGCAGCAACCGGCAGCCGGCAGTCGGCAGTCGGCAACCAGCAACCAGAGACCCGCAAGCGCCTTGCCTCCTTTGTCCCTGCGTGTATTTCTCTCTCTCTCCCTGGGCAAATGGCCTGGAAGCCGCAAAGGACTGCGCCAGAGAAAACACCTTAAGTGAGTTCTCCTTCTGTTGGAGGAGCCGGCTCCCTGGGGAGGAGAGAATATGATTTGTGGTCAAGGCGGCCGACGACAATGAAGAAGCCATAAGCCAAATTAACAATTAAAGTAAGCCAAAGCCCAGGCAGGGCAGGGTAAGACAGGGACGATGGACAGAGCGACGAGGGACAGAGCTGTTGACGGGACCAGGAGAAGGTGCAGACAAACAAACTTGGCCCAAAAGCACACAGAGGAGCAACGGCACCAGCGGCAGCGGCAGGGGAGCAGGAGCAACAGCAGCAACATCAGCAACAGCAGCCACGAGTATGAGGAGATGAAGAGATGAACTGAAGTGAGTGGCAGGGCAAACAAACAAAGATACTCGTACTCGGGGAACGTAAGCGTTACAGGGAGTTGGAGCCACAGATGGGACTGGAGAACAGCTTGAATCCTGGACGGAGGACAATGCTCCAGCTCTGGCTTCAACTTCAACTCCGTCTCCTTTTTCGTCTCCTTTTCCATTTCCATTTCCATTTACATCAGCAACTCGGTCACAACTTTTGCGTTTTGATTGCTGAAGTTTTGTGCGGCGGGAAGGCCATAATAGTTTTTGGGATTCCGACATGACAACACACTTGGCCTCCGCCTCAGCCATCGGCCTTCAGGATGGGATGGAGGTGGCTCGATTGAGGACAGCCTGCAGAGGCAGTAAATTGCATTTAAAATGCCATAAATTAAAAGACAAAACCTGGGCATGAGAATGGGATTGGGGTCCGTGCAGTGGATGCCGGGAGGGGAAGTGGGAGTGTGAGTGGGTGTGGGGGTAGTGATGGGTCTGGTGATGGTGACGCAGTTTCCACTTTTCGTGCGATGGCTATTAAAATGCATTAAAATGGTTTTTAATGTCAGCTGCATAGACAGAGTGCGACACACGCACACGTATACACTTGTCTCTTTCCAGCAAAGGTCACACACACACACACACATACATACACACTTGTAATTGCTTTAAACGATATTTTCATAAAAAAAAGTATATGAAAACGTGGCAGGCGGCGCTTAGCCCGCACACGCTTTGAGCCTGTCCCCGGCCCCGCTCTCCACCCCTGCTCTGCTCTGCTAATCCAATTTGTCATAATTAAATTACTTTAAGCCACTTTCCAGGACGCTTTTTTCCAGAGTGCCCGCCCCACAACACACACACACACAGAACACACACAGAACTCACACAGAACACACTCTGGAAAAGTTTTCGAGTCCCTCCCGCTTTTAGCGCGTGCATAAACCTCCATTAAGGGCGGAGCAGCGGAACAGGCTGAACAGAAAGTGCAGCCTGCTTTCAGGCGCATTAATATCGAATGAGAAATAATTACAAGTGCTTAACAAAGCGATTTCGATGCTCATTACGGGCACGGACACGGACATGGACACGACACATGGACGGCTACAGTGGGCCAGTGGCAATGCCAGTGCCAGTGGCAGTGCCAGGAGCAGGGATATTCTCACTCTTTCTGCCTTACCTCCCGCAGTATTCACTAGAGAGATGAACCCTTCACACACACAGGGTGCACACATACTACTGATGCTACATACCTATACACATAAACAGTTATTAATACGACAAGCCGTTAACTGGCACTGGCAATAAAATGTAAAGTGCCTCCATCTCCCTCTGTCTGTCTACCCCTTCCCAGGGGACAGAGCAGGCGGGGCTGAAGAGGGTTCTTTTTCTGTTTTGGATGTGCAGGTGGAATGCATATTGCATGAAGAGCGCGAGACAACAACAGTTTAACAAACAGAAGAATATCTATGTATATATACGATCACACTGCGATGACTCCGTCTATAAGAAGGACAAAAGGTTCATGGTTCATGCTATTGTGTTGGCTCATATCATCACATTCTAAGTGCTAGCCTAAATATGCACATATCTCTTGTGTCTGAGACGTCTCCAAATATTCAATAATGGGAGGCTGGAGGTGGGGCAGGGAGGGGTGGTATGGGGTGGCGGCTTACTGTTCGCTCTCGATTAAACTCTGACAGAATGCAATTAAATTGAGTTTGAAGCTTATTCAGCTTTAGTTTAGTGTGGCCGATTGCCTGGAAAATCGAACTTAATTGGAAGCGAGAAGAGGCGGCCGAATGAAGGCGGCCCACACGAATGAAAAGAATCAATTTAATTGAAATCGTGCATAATAAATGTCAAAATGAACGTGTTTACAAGCCTGACAAGGCAAACAAAATGATTTCCGTTGACAAAATTACTCATTTACAATGCAATTTCGATGATATGCATACAGCAGACAGCATACAGCATATACATACATATGTACATATATATACCAATATATACGGTATACAGTATATACTTTATACCCGTGTGATTAAAATGTTATTGGAGCTCGTATTGCCAGTAAATCATTGACCGAAATTGGTGCGCTTCAGTGGAGAACTGAACAACAACAAAAAAAAAGTAGAATATTAATAAATATTAAAATGTCCGGCACTGCTCGGTCTCTCTCTCACACGCTCCTTCTCTCTCTGTCTCTCTCTCTCAGCTGACTTACTTGTCTGGCACTTGAAAGCGAACGAAGCGATAAAAAAGCACAAGAGAGCCGAAGAGGAAGATAGAACAAACAAACTTCTGAGCCATTACGCAACAAAATGGTGTTAACAGCGCAGCAAAAATGGCGCTCACTGGCGAGGCAGAACTGAACGACCAACGCAATACCTCTTACCCTAGCCCACCGTCCAGCTGTTGTATCCCTTTGTCAGATTCGTGTACATCCGCTCCAGGATTCCAGGTTATTTTAGAGGGTATCCATGGAGTGGGGGCTGAAGCAAGTGAAACAATATATAAACAACAATTCAAATGCAGAAAATACTCGCAGACACACAGACACACACACACAGGCACAAGTATGTGCACACACACTTTGCACATATTGAAATAATATTTTTACATTTCATGTTGCCGAAAGGGGAAAATTTTCACTTAAAACAAAAAAAAAATGGACACCAAAATGGCAGCACTTGCCACACAGCATGAAAATGGAGCAGGACTCTGGCATGGCATGGTCTAGGATGAGAAGCAGGAGGAGGACAGCACAGAACAGAAATATGCAATGATAATCAGAAAAGCAAACAGAAAAAGAGGGAAGCCCTGCCCGCAGCAGAGCCCCCGGACTCAGCGCCGGACACGGACCCGGACCCGGACCCGGACGTAGAACCGGACCTCTACCAGCAGCAGCCACATCAAGAGTTGCTGGTTTTTCCTCTGGTTTCTGGTGGTGATGCTGCTGCTGCTGCTGCTGCTTCTGCTGTTTGCCAGTCAATCAATGCACATAGCACACTGTGGTTGCACTCTCCGTATACACATGTCCATATTGGGGGGAGGGGTTAGGGGGGTTAACCCATGCATGCTAGTACTCGTACTATGCGTACTCGTATTCCCACTGACGAGCACTAATTGTGAATATAGATGCATTTTTATAGTAGTTATCTCCAAGCTCCTCTCTCGGTCTCCTGTCCATGCCCCTAATGGGCTCTCTTCCATTACGTTTGAGGAGATTCCTTTCAACAGGTCCATCTGGAAACAGCTGGACCGATTCTGTCCGATTCAGGGATACAGGTCGAGTGCGGTCGGGTCGGGTCGGATACTCAGGAGAGTTTTAGGAAATCTGATGAAGCTTTACGCTCACTTGAACTGCAACTCTTGAGCTGCTCAATTGCTCAACTGGGACAGAGACTCGTGCAAGAATGCCCCACAAAGGAAAGCATTAATTAGAAATTATATTCAATGGGAGTTTTGACAGATATGAAACTCAAGACAAGAATAACTGCAATGCAATGAAACCAATGCAGCCAATTAGGGTCTCTGCAACCGCATATTTGTTCGATTTTACTTCGATATCAATAGGGAATCTTCTGGGAAGGATATCTACACAGAAAAACCATGCTTTTCAGACTTTATTCTATGTTTTGTTTGGAACATGAGGTTTCGGTGCGTTTCAGATTAGATTTCCACCACGTGCCAGCGTTGCAGCTTGCCACATGCATCAGTGCATGTGCATGTGCATGAGCAAGTGCAGCGCCACTCGATTCCATATTCTCTCATTCCCTCATTTACGAGTGTATATAACATTTCAATTAAATTTCAATTTATATTTGCTAGCTCATTGATTATGCATGCCAATTAATTTTATGCAATTCTCTGGTACGTAATATTTTCAATTAGTTCTCTGTGAATAGGGGACAGGACCAGCAGAAAATGCCCACAATTCCAGGAATACGCCTGGGCGTGGCCCATCCTTAATCAGCAATGCCCAATGCCCAGTCTCCGACCACAACCATCATCAGTCCCAGCCCCGAGTCCCGAGCCCCGAGTCCCGAGCCCCGAGCCCCCAGCCGCAGTCCACTCGCTGTAATTAATACAGTGGGGGTCTTAGGCGGCCTTTCGGAGATTGGTTGGCTTCGGACTGGAGCAGGGCCTGGAGCAGGGTGTAAAACAGAGAAGGATTAGAACGGAACAGTTGTGTAGAGCAGTCTATGACTGGACAGGATATGGCCGGGCACAGGTACGGGAAAGGGAGAAGGACGGAGACAGAGACAGGAACAGATGAAAGGCAGAGCGACAGACATATTGAATGACCAAAGACCAGACAAATAGTTGCTCATGTGACAATTGCAAGGCCAGAAAAATAGAGAACTGCAAAAAGGCAACGACAACGTCAACGGCAGCGGCAAAGGCAATGCAGTGGACTGCAAAAGGGTAGCATCTAAAATTGCATTTAAATAATGAAAAAGGCTTAAACAAAAGGCCGGGCAAACAAAGGCAAGCTGCAACCAAAATGGCCACAGATTGCCAGGGCCGACGAGGCCTGGCTGGGGTACGGGGAAAAGGAAAGGAAACGAAATGAAAGAAAGCAACGAAGGAAACGATAGAATAGGCAAAGGAACGGAAGGAAGTAACTAAGTGCAAATCAACAACATGTAAATACAGTCGGGCTAACTTTTGACCCTTCTCTGGCTCCAATGACAGGCGGGCCGCCTACGCTGTGGAGCCAGCCCGGCCTATGCGAATCCTCTTAGGATTCCGGCACAGCCACAACTCCTCCAATCATATTGTCCGCACGAAGAATAGGACAATTCGCTTGCATTCATTCATTAGGAAATGCCTTTGCCTTCGGGAACTCATGAATAAATGAAGAGAATGGAAAGGCTTTAGCACGCTGCCCCTCCCACAACCACACCCCCACGCCCACTCCCACTCCCACTCCCACTATCAGTCGCACTAGCACTCGCATTCAGTGCTATCGAGTGTCCGGGGTAAATTTGAGACTCACCTCATTAGCATTCTGTTTGGGCCCGGACCATGCGGACCATGCGGCGTATGCGTAATAAGCGACACCAACAAAACGATGCAAATAAGAAGCTAATTAGCCGACGAATTTGATGCCACACACAAACACCCAAAGTGGGAGTGGATAGCAACACCATTGGCCATGACCAGTGGCTTGGATACACAAAATGATAATGAATTGCGGGTGGTTGAAAGTGAATACTTGCCAACACACCCAAAAATCTAATGCCGAAACCTGATTTCCATTCCATTTGGGTTTTTGGTTCCAGCAATCGAAAATTTAGCCATGGCCAAGACTTTGAACTTCGATAGTGCTGCACAAATGCCACTGCACGATGCATGGCATGACCATTTGAAAAACCGTTTCCTCCTTGGGGCTGCCCCATGGAATCCATGGAACTTTTCGGCAATGTTCCCTAAGCGCCTTAAGTTAAGCGACAGTGACAGCGACGGCGACAGCGACGGCGTCAGCGACATCATCACTACTCGCGATTGCCCCGGACTTTCTGCATTTTCCACTCATCAGCTGTCAGTTGTCGCTTGTCAATTGTCAGTCGTCAGTTTGCTGCCTCGTGTGGCCTGCTAATGCGCATTTGCACTGCGATGCGCATTTGAATGAAGCAAGCAACTGGAGAGTGGCACGTGGTAGCTGCCAGGCGACTGATAGGCTGCCGCAGATACGAGCTCCGACCAGACGCAAACAGAGCAGACCAGAAACGAGTCCCCAAACTCCAGAGAAATCGTCGAGCTTCCATTCAAATTAGATGCAATTTGAAAGTCTCTAGAAACAGAGACAGAGATCCTCCGTATTTTGCTTAATTATGTGGGTTTTCTATGGGAAATGCAAAGGAAAGATAGGGAAAACGTTAAGGAATAGGGAATTCCATATTGGAAAAAGTCTTTAAGGCCAAGGAATCGATAGTTACGCGGCAATTTTTCAGGAAATCTGTCTCTTACGTGGATCTCTTTGGAGTCGAACTGAGACAGTGACTGGAACTGAGCTTGGGCTTGGGCTTTGGTTTGGCATTTTGGGAATCGGCCCTTACCAGAAGTGATGGGTAACCACAGGCCCCACTGGGGCAGGAACAGTGAGTGGTCGTATTGTCAGGAAGCCGAAGTGCATGACTTTGTTGATTGCTTCCGTCTTGTGTCTCGGGTCTGTCACTGGTCGTTGAGGTGTGGCCGCTTCGCTTGGAACTCTGTTCAATTGGCAATCCAGTTCGATGGGGCTCCTGGGTAAAACCCATTTGCCGAGTGTTGGCAACCGCAACTTTGCGGCCAGCGTTTATGCGTGCGCCGAAATCGCAGCTATTGTTTGAACTCACTCAAAGCCAAATACCATTAAGTTCTTATTTAGAGTCGACAGACAATGGGCAATGGGCATTAAGTATATTCTTGGAATCTTGGAATCTGGTTCGGGCTTAAATATTTGATCTTCATTGATTGTCTGAATAGCTTGGAAATCTTTGGATTGAACAAAACTACTCGTGAGTCTATTGGGAACCCATGAATCATCTCCAATCGGAGCTCCTATCTGCAACATCATGAATATTTCACAACGTGTAAACACATTGGATGGAATCTGTTGGTTTAATAACGAATTTGCAGGACTTTTGCTATTTCGTAGATGGAAGATTCCAATCGAAATCATTTTCACCACACTAGGAGAAAGAGACAGAGACACACACAGAGCGAGAGAGAGAGAGAGAGAGAGAGTGGCAGTGGCAGTGGCAGTGGGAGTGTAAATGGAAGGAGGGGAAAAACCACAGCACAATGTCATTAGCGCATGTTGGTGTCCTCTTTGTGTGTGTGTGTGTGTGTTTGTGTGTGTGTGTCGGGCAATAAATTTCCAATTTTCGTGCAATTTTCGCAGGCAGGAATACCTCCACACATAGGTGACCAAAGCGGCACTGGGCAATGGACAAGGGGCAACGGGCTATGGGGTGGTGCAGGAAAGGGTATGGGACATGGGACAGGATATGGCGCATGCCGCATGGCGCATAGGGCAGGGCATGGGCTTGGGCCAGTGGCGTTTGCTGCCGTACAGCCTGGCGTACTCATAAATACATTGACCAATAACATAATTTTTGCCTGTGTTGGTATATTGCCAAATGACCTCGTTACCCCAGAGCGAAAGAGACAGAGAGAGAGAGAGAGAGAGAGAGAGAGAGAGAGACACACCGAATTTAATAGAAAAACAAAAAAGGAGAAAGACAGATCGAGAGTGAGAGTGAGAGCCAGAGCCAGGGAAATCAGAGCCGCAGGACATGGCAAAACAGGAAAAGGGCTTACTGCTGACACACCACTTTCAAATACTCTATCAGATTTATCGATCCTTTATCAAGAGAGAGAGAGAGAGAGATTTATATAATCTAGCTACATATATGATCCGATCCACCGACTAAATCGGTTGATAGCTATTTCTTTTGATTAAATTTGGATATCGCTAGCGCAGAGATTAGTGATAGAGAGATGGAGTTTTCGTTATAAATAGATTCTCTCTCTTTATTTTCTGTTTTTCGCTCAAGTCATAGTACCCTCAGGGCAAGGGTACACAAAGGCTAGAAAGGCGATAGAGGCCGAGAGGCGTGGCCGAACGTGCGGCATATGTTGCTGGCTACGCCAAAGGCGGCGGGGTCCAGCGGGGCGGGGGGCTGACGGGTCAGGGCGAGTGGTTGGCTGGGTGTGGCCAGGGGTGGGCAGGGGCCAAGCGGAAGTTAGTTGAGGCCCCTCAACGTTCTCTCTCGTCCGTCCGTCCACTCGTTTGTTGCGCTCACAGTGCGGCATTATAATTAATGGGCATATTGGGGCATGTGCGGCATTCCCTGGAACCCTACCCCGCCTCCCCCCTCTCTTTTTATGCGATTTGGGATATTAAATGTAACGATGCAAACGACTGGGCGAGACAGTTGGCTATGAATATGCCATGAAGTGTGTGACGAGCAGCTCCAATCTCGCTCTCTCACTCGCTCTCGCTCCCTCTATGTGGGTCTGAGCGATGGCGGCGGGGGTGTTGCAAGGTAGAGCTTGTGTGGCTGCTGCTGCTGCCGTTGCTGCCACTGCCACTGCCATAGCCACTGCCACTGCTGATGATGATGATCACATGCTATTAAACCGCAATACAATAGCAATTTTCAAATAAATGATTTATGGCTCTGCACACGACACACACAGCTGTCTGTGCCTGTGTCTATGCCTTGGTCGGTGTCTGTGTCTGTATCTGTATCTGTATCTGTGTCTCCATTTGTATCTGTATTTGTGTGTGTGGCGATTGCCAAAACTGCCGCAGTCCACAAAATGCCATAAACTATGGGTCAGAAAAGAGAATAAAGTAATTGTGCTATAGACCGAGAAGTTACCCACTGACACTTCGAATCCGAGTGTTAAGAATTGAAGTATTACACAGCCGCCTTCTCTCTTACAAAACTCTTACAGCCCCTCTTGATCTCTTTCTCTATTGGGGGCCGACAAGTCTCCAGTTTCCAAGTTTGGCTGTGTACCCATATCGATTACAGGGTATGTCAAAGTTTTTCCCCCAAAAGAATGCCCCAGCCGAAGGTCAGAGGTGCTGAGTGCGGCTGATAGGAAGCTGGAGAAATGCTGAATGGGACAATGGAACAATGGGACTGGCCGGTGATAGGTGCCTGGGTGACTGGGTGCCTGGCTGATTGGGTGGGGCATTGATGCATGGGCCACAGTTCATGAGGCGGCCCGTAAGTCGATTTGGTTTGGCCAATTGTTCGACTCGTATCGAGTGTATTAGGCAGCAGAAATGGCCTCGGAAAAACAGAGTATACGAGATATACTACGAGTATAATCCTTTCTTTTTTTGTGCCTCTGGCATCGATTAATTTCGATTTTAATTCCGATTTAAGATTTTAACAAAAAGTTATTAAAGTTATTAGCTATCGTGATATGCAATAAGCATTCTGTCTGTTAGTGTGAGTCACTGTGAGTTCAATGAACCTTTGAAAATAGCAACATTTTGACACGATTCTTGGCAGATTCCATTCGCGGTACATTCTACATTTATGGAATCCAGCAATTGAAATTGCGCCACACAAAGGTAATAAATAACTCATAACTATAATTACTGATGAGAGCGAGCAATCAGGATGGAAATCTCATTCGTAATTAATTGAATTACTTGAATCCTTAATGAGATAAATGGAACTTTGAAATGTATAATTTTTGCCTTTGAGGGTAATTGGTAATAGCACAGAATCTGTGTGTTCTGTGGTCTGTCTGTGGTCTCCGGCGATTCACTTCGCGGAGCAATCTGTTGATTTGACCACTTGGCATTGCATCTGCTATACTTCCGCTTTGCTTCTGCTGGGCGGCTGAAACTGGCACCCGTCACCGAGACGGGGCTGATACTTCTTGGGCGTCGTCCTACTTCATTTCCTGTCCGCCCACTCCTCTCTCTCTCTCTCTCTCTCTCTCTCTCTTTTTCCTTTCCCCCTTAAGTCATAACATTTATGTTTCTATTTTTTTTTTTATATCCTGACAAATCAGCGCACAGAAGTGGAAGGAATAGCTGCCACAGAAGCTTGGGGCATGGGAGAGGGGTACTTACAGTGCCAAGAAGCCAACGGGTACATTCACCTGTCTCACACACATACACACACACACACACAGATAAAAACCCATTGACGTTGATGTCTCCATTTAGTGTGCGTTTTCTGTTGTTGTAAATTTTAATGCAAAACTCGTTTATGAAAAGACAACAGAGAACAGCAGATAGGAGGAGAGGAGTAGAGGAGTAGAGGATGAGAGTGAAAGGCAAACGACATCGTCATTTTCTGCTCAAACGTTTGCGTGACAGCCCAACACCCAACCAGCCCCCACCACCGAACCACCCAACCACCCAACCACCACCACCACCACCATGTCGGCTGCCATTTTGACAGATGCCAAACGCAAAGCGAGCAGCAAAGCGCAAAATTTTGTATTTGTCTTTTTGTGTTTTTCACTGCTGTTGTTGTCCCACTGCCCGCCGGAAGGCAAATGACATCAGCCCGCGTAAAAGGATGCCACCGCAAGGATACCCTAGACTCAGGCTTTGCTTAAAGGCCAATCAGACATCTATGGAGTGTTGAAAGCCATAAGAATCGATAGTAAGAATAATTATTTATCTTGTTAGAAAAAAAGAGATGCAATAAGTATTTTCCTTTCATTTCTAGCATATTACAGGGTTTCCTTAGAGATATTTTCTTAGCAATTGCTTCCATATACTGTGTTTGCTTCATAAAAGATACGTTCAAGAAAAGATGACAGTAAAAACTAAAGGTATTTCCCAGGAGTGCTTCCTGCCCACAAAAGAGCGCTTAATGTCCGCACACATTCAGCGCATTACAGGTACCGCAAAATAACAGCAAAACGCAGCGAGCAGGCAGAAATCCGTGATGGGGCAGCATAACGTATAGAGAGAGAGAGAGGTAAGCTCCGTAGCAAGTTTATGGTTCTGCCTCGGACCGGAGCGTCAACCATCGTTAGTTTGTTTTTACGACTCGTTAGCAACCGCTGCCCTGCTGCCCCGCTGCCCCCCTGCCCCTCTCGATGTTTCCACCTCACCGGGACACCACCGCTACTTTTGGCCATAAAGATTAATACCGCCGGTTGCCCCGCCGACCATCCGGAGCGATAGCAGCCGTTCTGAGGTCATTGCAGTGCCTCGAAAAGTGCGGCAATTGCTGCGGGTACGAGTGTCGGTGCAATTTCATTAGACGAATGCCACAAAATGAAATAATTAATGGCGGAGTGTAGCCGAAATAATTGCACGGCCTAATTGCTCGGGCTGCGGGCAGGGTCAGAGGTGGTTAATGATTTATAATTTATTGAGCTCAAACGAAAATTGTGACAATTAAATGCCGAACTTCGATTGGAATGCCTTTCTAAGCGGTCTATTAATTATTTGCCAAGAAACGGGAAGGGAATGGGATTCATACACTGAGAGAAAGATGGCATAGTAACAAGAAACAGACCCACATTTAAATTCAATATTTGGGTTTTAAATAAAAAAATAGTTAGTTTAAATAGAATTCACTTCGATTTTGATAAAAATTAATTAACTAGTTTATTTATGTTAATGTCAAATGTTAATGTAGAGATCTACTAATTATTCAATAGTTGTACATTTTCATTTTTCAGGGCTTTTTTCTCTGGGTGTAGAACTGCAATGTGTTTTTATACAAAATTCCTATACATACAAACATATTTCATCGAAATTGCTTTTTGTATCTGATGAAATGTATCTGCACATGACATGAAGCTCGTTCAAGGAGATATTTCTCAAAGCATATCATAATTGCTGTGAGGAATGTTTCCTGTTATTTCCGTAAAATAACATGCAAATATGGCAGGTATTTGAAGATAATTAGAATGCCTTTGAAATTGAGATTTGCATGATTTAGTCCTTTAATTTGTTCAATATTTGTTAAGTATTTAACTATGAATATTTCCAATATTAGATATAGATATGATGAATCTACACAGTGTTTGTCCACAAATTTGGGACAATGGCTAACAAACTAAGCCAGGACTCGGGCACTCGGCCACCGAAGGGACAGACCAACTATATGGCTATATTGAGATAGCTGTGGGGACTACTGTTAGGCCCGTTAGTCGGGGTATATGGCTATGGGACTCTGAAATGGTGCAGGAAAAAAGGCACCATAAAAAGTTTTGCAATTGTTTAAACGTGCCGTCCGGGCCGCGTCATAAACCAAGAGGCGAGCACTCTGCCCTCCATATTGCGGGTTGGGGACCCTAAAAGCTTTAAACTCAAATTGCATTTCCTACTTTTTTGGGGTTACGAGTGGGTGGCGTGGGCATGGGATGGGATGGCATGGGATGGCATGGGATGGGGTTTTTGTAGCATTAGCCACATTCGAGGCTGTTGTATTTTGCATCGCCTACTTTTCAGTGCGCCATTTTGAGCCTTAATAACTTACAGCTCGGAAAAAGTAGCAACATCAGAAAGAGCGGCAAAAGGAACGGCAACGGCAGGGCAGGGGCAGGGGCAGCCGTAGCGGTAGCGGTAGCGGGAACACGAGCAAAAAGTTTGCTGCATTGTTCAAGAATTGTTTCAATTTCCACATGCCACACTCGAGCTTCCTTGGAGCAACTCACAAGCGCACACTGAGGCGCTAGACACATGGTACACACACACACAGATACACACACACACAGATGCAGATACAGATACACTGGCAACTGCTTAGCTATGCCAGTCCTTTTGCAAGTATGCAAATAAGCCCAAACAGGCGAAACGACTGCTTGCCATAGAATTTCAAATGATCTAATGAAAGCAGAGCAGAGCAGCAGCAGCAGAGCAGCAGCAGCAGCAGCAGCAGCAACAACAACAGCAACAACAGGGAACAGCGAACAGGGAACACCACACGGAAATAAAAAATGACATACGTAAAAGGTTAGCATAGGGGGCGCATGGGGGAGGGGTGGGAGCAGAGTTGAAGGCGTCTTCCGTTTCCGACCTTTACGAGTGTACATATGTGAGCCAAGTCAGCTGGTGAGTGGCAGGACAATGAAGGGGGGGAAAGTCGCGGAAACTAGAGGCAGCGGAATGGGTTGGACGATCAGAGGGCAAAGAACAAGAAGAAAGTAGAACGGCAGCAGGAAAAGTATAAAGAAGAAGGCAGAAGATCTGCCGAGGAGTAAGAGAAACAAAGTAAAACTGTTGCAGGAAGAGTGCCCCATCCCATTTCTTCTTGGGAAAGCAGCAGAATTGATTTCCGCTGGAAGAGTCCAGCATCGATTATGGCACTCAGGACGCAACACCTAAAACTGTACTTTGTGTAAGTGCAGCTCTCATTGTTACGTAGATGTCTTCCGAGTACACATGCATCCAATTAGTTAAAATAGGTAAATCTGTGCAGAGCATATCTAATGGCAAACCCTTGTTAAATTTGTCTATCTGCACCCCAAGCCAGGAACGGAACCCTTTCGGTTATACATATAAATACACACATAGATACATACATATATACCGTTTGGTTTTTCTCTGGCTTTATCAATGCAGCGCCAGGCAGGCAACGCCAAAGGCGACGACCCAAAGCAGTTTGCGGTAGGGAGCTGCCTTGCGGCTGCCGGAGACCGCAGAAACCGCTTTAGCCGCAATGACTGCGCTTGCCAGGGCTCCCCTCCGGCCCTGTCACTGGCCTTGCCACATCCAGCAGATAGATAAAGTGAGTGAGAGACAGAGAGAGAGCCACACACTCAGACCCCCACTCAGACACATGCATTACCGAGTGAGTGCCTCCTCATTCGGAATGGCGCAAATGCAGTTTTGGTCGAGACAGCTTCTCTCCATCTCCGATTCCAGTCTATTCCGTGGCTCGGTGGGGGGCTGGGGGGGATAGAGGAACAATTTTCTCTAATTCTTTTACCCGCCGTCTAAAGTGTGCGAGTGTTTTTCACTTACACTTCCACTTCCACTATCCCTTGCCCTTCTCCGTTCTCATAGTTCTCGTGGTCCCTTCTCTGGCTTCTCCGACATGGCTTCGGATTCGGCTTCAGCTTCAGCTCCGGCTCCGGCTTCGGCTTTGATTGTTTTCCTTGAGGACCACTTAATTAACTCGTTGTGGTTTCTCTTTGCCTACTTTTCGGCGGTGCCATGTGAATTATATTTAATAAGCCTTCTCAACACTCGACACTCTCCTCACTCCCCTCTGTCCGTGACACTTTCCTCTTATCCCCCATTCCCCCCAGCCCACTTTTCACTCTCTTCATAGCCCCTCCATCCGCCGCTCTCTCTTCAGGGTCCCCTTTTCCGCTTTCTCCCACATAACTGGAGCAGAAATTAGTAGAGAAAAGCGCGCAACTAATTGACAAAAAAACAAGAGAGTGGTTAGGGGGGAGAAGTGACTGTGGAAGGAGGGTTGGTGGAGTGCGGTGCGGTGGGGTGCGGTGGGTTGTAAAATAAATACGACATTCATTTTCATGACCTCCTGGCCACATCCTCCCACATCCTCGCCCTCGACCTCAGACCGCCCCTTTCATTCCAGCAAAGAACGCGAAATTCACGAGCTTCCTGCAACGTGAAAACAGCCGGAAAATTATACCAGAAAAGTGTGGCAAGAGCGGGGACAAGTGAAAGGGGGTCGTCTGTTTCCGTCGGATGTCGGAGGCCAATTGCCACTGACCGAAAAATCGAGTAAAGCGATGCCAAAGACAAAGTGCAGCAAAGAAACAGAGACAGGGGGAGAAAGAGAAAGAGCAAGAGGGAGAGAAAGAGAAAGAGAGTGAGAGGGGTGACCTGATGCACAGGGGAAAGCAGAAATAATATTGGTTTAACTTCTCCAGTGACAAGGCGGTGGATCGCCTTGGGGGTGCTCCAGAATAGAAGGGTAGTGGTAGGGGTAGCGGTAGGGGTAGCGGTAGCGGTAGGGGAAGGGGTGGAGGGGGGAAACGATAGAGGAGTGCATACATTTTGGCCAGTGAACAGAGGAAATTGCAGCTAGGGCGATTTTCTTTCACTTCTCTTTGAACTCCCAAAATGTAGAGACATTTCGGGGGCAAGTTATAGCTTACCGATACCCAGGCAGGCATACTTTATCCCTTTATACTTTTTATATAGTTTAAAATTTAAGGAACTTCTTACTGTAGAGATCTAAGAACTTGTAGAGTGCCCCAATTCACATGTTCATCGCTTTCTTACCATATCTTTTCACCATTCTATACCGATTGAATTACGACAATATTTTTTCCAATATTAAGATGTCCTTTGGCGACCTTTATAGCTCCAATATTTAATATATGTATATGTGCCCTCTTACCCTTTATGATTTGTACAAAAGTTCGGATCAAAGTTAGAGACTCACCTGAAAAAAATACAGAAGAAAAAGAAAATATTATTTCAATTGGAACGAATGCATTTTACATGACATTCTCCTATATAAATGTCCATACAATGTTGGCGATGTGTTCAAAGGAAGTGGAAAAGGAGGTTGACATGCCAGGGGGCGAGGGTGAAGTGTAAAAGCGGGTTAAGAATGTTGGTGAGCGTACAAGGAGCTCAAATTAAAATTAAATTCAAACACAAAATTGAAAGCAACTAAATGGCTGGCATGTGAAATTCAAATTGCAAATTCTAAACAACTGTAAATTAATATGAAAACACGGCAATACATGCAAACATGCGATACACACACACACACACACACAGATAGACACCAATACCAACAACAGCACACACATACATATGTACGTATGTATGTATACTGTTGGAGTAACAAATTGTATTCGTATATGATTTGTTTATTTGGTTGGAAGCTATGCAAATGAAGCTCCCACTGAAGCACGCACAGCGAACTCAACTTTTGACTCAGCTCACACACACACACACACACACAAGCAGAGATAGACACGCACACGTGCATACACAAGTTTTGGTGAGAGACAGAATTTCTAATTATTTTGCATATGTCAGAGTAATGGAGGAAGCGGGGGCAGGGGGTCGGTCACGAGGGAAAAGGACTGAAAGCTGGGCAGACAGGAAATTAAAATTAAAATGCGAAACGAAAATAATAATCAACAAAGGGGCAAAATTAAGTCGCAGCCAAAAGTTGCTCGTTGGTCAGTTGTCAGGGCAATTTGCAACGAGCATAAAACCATAAATATATATGTGTGTGTGTATACATACAGGAATATATGTACATATGTATGCACACACATATTTTCGTACGATGTTCATTTGGTTTGGTTTAATGAAAACCCCTTTGAAAGGTTTCTTTTATTTTGTAAACTCTTTTTATTGCAAAAACTCTAAGAATGTCTTCATTTTGGAAGCGACTTACAATTCCCTGAAATTGCTGGGTTTTCTGTCGGCAGAAAATTGTGGCATCATACAGACAAACTCGCACGTAACCCTGTTAGGTTAGTGGTTCTACATTGTTGCCTGTCTAGAGACCTAACTTAATTCGAATGCCCGTACAAGGAAGCTCCTTTGAGAAAGTTTCCTCTGTAGATTCCACGTATAATTATCATCTGATTCTTTCTGTTGTCGTTGCTCCACCAGATGTTTGCCCACATAATTATAGCTTCTGGTCATGTGAGTCTAATGGAATCTGATGACCGAAAAGTATCCCAAAATGTTGCAAAGATGTTTGCACAAGTGATGGGGCCGCAAGAACAAAGCCAACTGCCACTGCCACTGCTACTGCGGAAGTGGGCAGAGAGAGAGAGCGAGAGAGAGAGAGAGAGAGAAATACGAGTACAGCAAGGACACTGGCTGATATGCGAAATAGAGATACATATGTACATGCACACACATACATATGTATGTGTACATATACTTAGGCCCCCCACCCGAGTTACTCCCCACCCCCAGTGCCGCTGTCGTTTGTGTGCGTTTTTCTATGCGTTATGATTATATCTTAATGAATGTTGGGAAACACATAAATCAAATTGCGAAAACGCCACAAGCAGTTGGACAAAAGGACAAGAACAGGCCGGACAAGAAGCCAACGCCATCGCTCGTTGGTTGGCGTTGGCGTTGGCAAATACACAGCGAATGTGGGACAGAGAGGGCGATAATTGGATAGAAAGAGGGAGACAGGGATATCTAAATAGAAAGAGACAGGAGACAGGCAGTGAATGACTGGTCTAATGTTCGTGTTGACGAATGCAAAATCATAGAAATGCTCCAGCCACAGCCACAGCCAGAGTCAGAGTTCCTGTCAGGATGGAAGAGAATAGGATGGGACCCCCACTACACTCCACTCAGCTCTGGTCTTAATGCACTTAGCAACACGACAACTCGGCAAATGTTTGGGCTATTCTTTGGATTTTTCACATGGAAAGACGGAAAACTTACGTTCGCTTTTGATGCCCTTATAGAGATGTTACAGATCAGGTTATCCGATGTTCGTGTCTATGACAAATATTGAGTTACAGTGAAGGAAAGACCAGGCCAACAAGCATGTCGTAATTGCGTGAATCTCAATCACAAAAGGTACGAGATGGCAGACAACGCCAACAAATACATCGAGCATTTACATCCACTTCGTCTTGCATTCGAGTACGAGCCAAATATGAAATATATATACATATGAATCCGCTCATCCGAAAGTGCTGAATGAATGCTTTGAGCAAAGAATGTGCACATTGTCATGCGCTTAAGTTTCAACACGAGTCAGTTGGCATGAGTTGCGCATCGGGAAAAGTGTAACTACCTGAAATTGAAACCGTTGAAACCATTGAGTCCATTCGTACATTATACATATGTAGCCATGTTTCCAGATGCATCGCTCGGAGCAACAGAAATGGAGTCCGTTTTGCTTTAAATGGTTATGCATTAAAGAGAGCGGAATGCCTTTCAAGATTCAACGATCTCGGTATCGTTTTTTAGGGATGGCTGTTCAATGGACGATCCTCGAGAGTGCTTAGCTCGAAGCATTCAGCGAACTCTCCTTTTCAGAAATGATGATGATAATAATTATTACCAAAATCTTGCGAGTTTTCAGTTGCAGCGGTATTCCACTTAACCTGGATAAATCTCTTTTATTGCTCTATCCCTCATCGCACTGCTGTATGGTTAAGTGGAAGCCATTGAGTGTTCCCCTCTGTTTGCTGCATTGGGGCTCGTTCGCTCCGCTTAATGGAAGCCATACTTTTGGCTCCACAGCTCTGGCTCTGGCTCTGGCTTTGGGTTTTTGTTCCTTTCTGATTTCAATGCAAAACTTTACACCAAAACTCCTGCTTCAGGGAGGGCAGCGTGGCAGAGTGACTCTAGGGGCTGGTGGGGGGGAATGGGAATCCTCTGGACAACTTCAAACTGAATTATGCACAGCTGTGAGTTATTTAAGCGTAAACTACACACACACAGCAGGAGGCAATGGCAATGTGGCGTATACGCAATGTCCCAGTGCTGTTCCTGTGCTGTCTCTGTGTGTGCTGCTGTCTCCCGTGTACTGCTCCTCACTCTCTTTGTGCAGCTCTATTGCAGCAGCAAATGGAAATAAATGTCATTGTCTGCATTTATATATGTATATGTATCTGTATCTGTGGCTGTGGATGTGGCTGTGGCTGTGTGAGTGTGCTCTCAATAGATAAAGCCCTGACGCTGTCACCGTTGTTGTTCGTGTTGGAATAAATGCCAACAAGTGCAAAGAAACTACGAGCATCGTACACGATGGGCGGCAAAAAGCGAGTACACACAACACAAAACACAGAACTGAACAGAACACAGCACACAGCACACAACACACAGCAGCACACAAAAAACGTACAGCAAACAACAAAACAACAAAAAACAGAAGAGTGAATCAAATAAATGAAATGAAATAAAATGGAAAACAGAAAGCAAAACGCAAAACGCAAAAGGCAAAAGGGAAAACCCAACGCTAGGAGCGGCGACAGCAGACGAAGCCTCTGATACCCCTGCAGATTGATCGGTAAACCTCGTTTCAACCAAAGCTTCCGAGACAAATATTATGAAATCAAATTTCAGAGGATTATACGACGTAAAACTATTGAAGTTTTGATCATCAAAGGATACGTTGTTCCACGACACCAAGAAGACTGGAATACCTATGTCTGAAATGGTGATATACATTTCACAAGAGATCCTTAAAGGAGAAACCGAAAGGAACACAAGGTGTTTATCGATTGGGCGGATACAAAATATTTGCAGATAATCGGATAAGAATTCTTTGTTGATCTTTGCTCGAAATGATAATACCCCCCGTACAGGGTATCAAATGAGAATTTCTGCTTCAGCATCAGGGGATGGAACGGAGAAAGGATCGGGGGCAGGCACGGCGGGGCCAGAAAGGAGCCATTCGACGGGGAGGGGGAAGCACCGCGCGTGCAGTGTGGCAAAAAAATGGCAACAACTTTTAAAACTCATTAAAATTAATGAAAGCCACGCACTTGAAGCCCACGACGAAGCACTGGCTGAGGCTGAGGGGCCCAGACCCGGACCCGGACCCGCACCCGGACCCGGACTTTGGCCAGGAGGATGCCATTGCCATGCCGCCTCCCTGCGTGGAACAAGAGAAGGTGGATTCCGAGGGGTACTGTCGGAGGCGGACCCGGAGCCGAAGCTGGAGCCGGAGCTGGAGGTGCACATGCAATGGCGCCTGTAATTATACAAGTGAGCGAGCATATTGCAACTGAATCCAGGAGACTCTGCCTCTCCGCCTCTCCGCCCCCTTGCTTCTTTGCCCCTTGCCCCCTTGCCAGTACTTTGCCGACGGGTCTCCGCCGGAATGGAATACGAAGCATGAAAGTTCATTAAAACAAATTAAAAAGCAAAAGAGCAGAAGGCAGAAATGGGAAAATTGTCCGGGCAAACGTGCCGGAAACTAGGCAATGGGCACGGGGGTGGGCGGGGTGAGTGAAGGAGGTGGTGTCCAGAGGTGGGCGTAGCCGGGAACGTGTCAAATGATAACAGTAAAACAAATAACCGTTGTCAGGGTGGCAGCGAGGTAGCTTGGGGGCCTCCAGAAACAGCGAGAACATCTTTGAAGGCCAATGTGTCAGGAGGTTACCAGAAAGAGTTTATCAATGACCCCCTCCACCCACTCCAACGGTAATTAAGAGCCAGAAGAAAGGCAATAAGTAGTCGAATGTCCGACAACACGATATCCGCCAGGTGCTCAGCTTTATTTTTGTGCACTAAGTGGAAAATGATCTAATTGGTGCAACCAGTTCCAAACCCAACCCAAACCCAAAACCCAACCAACCACCCCGGCACAACAAGAGGAAATGCGAAGGTCATTCGAATAATTGGGAAATTCCCGTGGCTTGGCATACCACGTGTGTACTTCGAATATTGTGTTCTCTATTCCTTATTCGTTTTTCTAGCTGTATTCAATTTCCATTTCCGCTTTGAAATACAATCCACAAATTTATTGCCACTTCCCATATTTGGAGAGCAGTCTGTTTATGAGTTGTGGTTGGTATCCATTAAAGCGAAGAAACGAGTCTTTGCCTAAAAGGATCTAGAACTAAAGAGAGAGAGAGAAAGAGAGAGAGAGAGAGAGGCTCCATGTAGTCAAACTTTGCCGGAAGGAATCGCAAAAGTCTAAGTACCAAATCTGTTCACCAGATTTACATAACTATTCCCAAACGAGTATTACGTATACGCGTACACTCGATTATTACGTATACGCAGTGGGAAGGGGTAACTAAAACACTACCACACACACACACACACACACACCACCCACACATTATATTTGGCGTTGTCTTGCACGTGGCAATAGGAAACAGCAGCAGCAGCAGCAGCAACAAGAACAAGAACAACCAAAAATCAATCGTATAAAACTAACCATGAGGCAGAGCGAGCGAGAGAGAGTTGCAGAGGGAGGAACGGCCCCAACAAGGTCACAGGCACACGCACACCACTACAAACACGCACATGCATACATAATACAAATCCGCATACACATACATACAATTAAAGGGGACCCGCACACACAGATACACACACATTCGCCCACTTTCCATGCATAATCGAGCAACGTCAAACAAAATTTCACTTGCCAGACAAACAGAGACGTTGTCCAAAACTGACTGACAACCAAAATGGGGGGTGGGGTGGGGTGGGGTATGGGCACAGGGGGCACAAACAGAAACAGAAATGAGGGAAGGGTGGTGGGGTTTAAGCCTACAACATTTTGACAGCAATCTCGCAAACACGCACCCGGTCTCTGAAAGGAAAAGGCACTGAAGAAAGCAGCAGCAGTAGGATATGGAGGAGGAGGAGGAGGAGGAGGTAGAGGGGGAAGAGCCGAAGAAATTCCCCGCTCAAAGCTGGCCACAATTACAGGCCCTTTTGGATGGAGAATGGGGGTTGAATGGTTGAATGGGGTGCAGGGGCAGAGCCTAGTGGCAGCTATAGTGTGTACACTGCTTACCTCATGCCCTACCCAACCCCAACCCCATCACACTCCACCCGCCATTGCCAACCGTCTGCTGCTGCTGCCCCCTCCCCTATTCTAGAGGCAAAGTCAACAAAGCGCGTAATTTACATTTAAGAACTGCTGCAACAAAGAACAGGAAACAACAACAGCAACAGCAACAAAAGTGGCAGGCAACAACAACTTGCAACATACACGAACAATGCATTTGACTGCTGTTGTTGCTGTTAATGTGGCTGCCACTCGGGGGAACAGTGCAAAGTGCAACAAATGGGAGGCGAACACTTGAAACTAAATTGTTTAATTATGATAATCAAGAGCGAAAGAGTTGCAATGGAGAAGGATGAAAGGGATAGACATGGGATGGAGGGGGATTGGTGGAATGTAAATGGAACAGCCAAATGAGAATAGAGAAGGAAGAAGGCCAAATTAAATGGCCCAGCATGGAGAAAGCTGTGAACAAAGACAACGCGGCAGAGAGATCAAAATAAAAGTGAAAGAAAATACCAAGAGAAAAGTTACCAAAAGAATGAGTGCTAAAGTGGCTAACAAAAAGGGGTCAAAGTAGTGCAAACCCTGGCAGAGCCTACGCCAAGGAATGCCCCATGTGCTGCATGTGCCACATGGCCATGTGGCGCCATCCAGCAATACAAATACTTTGATGCAGCACTTTAACGACATGATCTGTTGAAGAATAATGTCCGCACAATCGCACGATGAGCCCAGCCAAGGCTGTACAATGATTCGTGCCACTTGTCTGGCGATAGGCGGTGCTTAGGGGGAGGGTTAGTGGCTGGGGGAAAGGAATGACAAAACGCGAAATGCAATTTTATAGCATACTTTCGTGGGCAACATGCATGAGCCAGCAGCACTCACGCACACAGGCTCGAATACCACTAGGGGCATGCAACTACTAATTCAGATACCCTCATCAAGGGTATAGCCAACTGCTATAGTAGTTCTGAATCTGTATTTACATGTCTCACAGCTCAATCTCACAGCCTGCCGTAGTGTAGTGCCTTCCCTTACTCACAGCTCTTCTAGCCATAGCCATATCATATTGCTCTGAAGCCTATCTTCTGAAGGTATTCTATTGCTTGGTAAGGGTATTCCTGGTATTCCCCTTTTATGGGGGGTTTTTTGTATTTTGTTGCTGCTGCTGCTACGGCTGCTGTCGTTGCTGATGTTGCTGCTGCTTTACGTCGTTGTTGGCGCTTTGTGGTGCGGCAGACAAGCGTGGATTTTAGCATAGTAATTAAAGTCTAATGGTTAACTGAAGCCGCCGCAGGGCCACACACATGAGCAAATGAGCAGGGAGCACAGAGCTCCTCTGTGCTCGGAGCATAGAGCCCGGGCTCTGCTCTGGGTTAGTTGGAGAAGACTGTTGCAAGTTGCTGTCGCATGCAACACTGGGCTTTAATTAATGTCAATGCTTGTTGACAACTCTGTATGCGCTGATGTGTAGGCGAGTGTTTTGTGCTTTGAGGCAAGCCACACGCCAGAGACAGATAGACAGATGGACAGAGAGAGAGAGAGAGAGAGAGATAGAGACAAACGGTTGGATAGACTGAAACTTTTCGAAAAATGCATCTAAAACAAGCAAAAAGATCAGGGCCATAGAAAACACACACACACACACGAGGCAATGAAAGCATAATTCTAAACCAAACCAAAAAACATCATAAAAAGAACTAAATAATGAGTAGGAACCAATTAAATTTAGATATGGAAAACTCTTTTTATACAAATAAATTTTCTTTTATTATTTTTGTTTTATATTTTGTAATTTATGAGTATGTTTTATGAATCCGAGAATCAGCACAGCACAGCAGTGATTCTCTCTCTCTCTCTCTCTGTCTGAAATAAAAACCTCATGCTCACATTCAAATTAAAAGCACACTTAATCACAGGATTAATTTCAACCTAACCGAAATGAATCGCTGTTAATGGCTGGCGGAACACTGACTGGTGATATACAATAAGACCATCAACAGATCGGAGCATGTGTGCACTGACATCGAGATGGGTTATCCCATCAATTATTAAGCCATCCAGCCATCCAGCCAGCCAGCCAGCCAGCCAGCCATTCCTTGATTGCCCTTCTCATGTGCACTTAATAGCCCATCCGTAAGTCAGTTGAGCCGAGCCGTCATCCCGCCAATCTACCTTGATTTCAATCAATCAAAATGCATTCCAATCCGTATTCCGTATTCAGGCCGTATTGCAAGACAGCTTCCTATGTCGCCTACACACACACCCACTCGTATAGCGGCTGCTAAAGTCACAGTTGTACCCTGTACTCTTTGAGCGTTTGGCTATATTTGTGACAGATACAGACAGGCAGATATGGTATGACAGCCAGAACATCCACATGGAAATGGATGTCCTGAACTTTCTCTGTTCATGTTTGGTTCTCGTAAGCTTTTCGATGCTGAATAATGGGTATCCTACAGTCGCAATATGAAGATTACCTGTCACACTTGTGTTTGCCATCAAGTCAGTCAGTCAGTCAGTCAATGAGACACTTGGGCCGTTAGGCATTCATTAAGCATGCCAGCGGTTGCCTATTTATGCAGCCCTGCGCCGGCTGACTGCAGTGGATTACTGCATCAGGTTACCGTTACTGCAACTGCCACTGCCACTGTTTCTGCTTCTGCTTCTGCTGCTGTTGCTGCTGCTCTGATTTATGCGCGAACACGTCAGCAGCTGGAGATGGAGATGAAGATGGGGCCATGAGGTGCAGTCTAGGGACTGTGAAGAGAAGCTCATGTAATCAGAGATGCCCCGAGAAAAAAGGGTGAAAGAGAGGCAACAAGATTCAGAGAAGGAAAACGAGAAAGACGACGACTCGTCTGAGCTTGTTGTCGTGTTGTAGACTTTGGCTAAGCAACCGAGAGCGAGACAGAGCTTAGCTAATTGTGAGGACAAAGAAGAAGAAATCAAAGCCGGGCAGGGCTCAAAGTACGAGTGAGGCTGAGGCTGAGGCAAAGGCAAAAGTTGGCCAGCAACAAAAACTCATTAATGAGCCGGCAGCTGGCAGAGAAATGGGTCACAGACACACCCAAAGATGATGCTTAGGATCCTTAGGAAAGGAGAATCAGGAGCAGGAGCTGAAAACTGAAAACGGCAAGCAGACGGGAGAGAGAAGGGGCAGCCGCTAGTTGGATGCGAAAGCAAAGAGTTGCACCCGTTTGGAGGCTGCCAGGAGCTGGATAACAGGAGCTGGTCGGTCAGAGGCAAGGAACAGGATATAGCCGAGGCCCTGAAGAGGCCGACAAACAGTTGCATTCTAATGAAGACATTCGCACAAGGCTCTGCCCCATCGCCACACCCACATACACACAACGAATCAGAGGAGCTAATTAAGCCAGTATCTGGCTGGAGCTAGAGATGGAGATAGCCTTCTCCTCCCAGCCACTCCCTCTCGCAGGTATGGCCGCTGTCCCTGTCCCTGTCCCTGGCCTGTCCTGCCGCCGTCCATCTGCAGGGCCCCCACCTAATTTGGCATAAGTATTTTTTTTCTCTGTTTTTTGTTTTTTGTTCCAAGGCTCTCTTTCGTTAAAATGAATTTAAATGCCTCGCAAAATTATGCTATGCAGAAAGTTTCAAGTGAACTCGAGCGCCAGAAGAGTGAAATGCCCTTCAAGCGAAAATGGCAGGATGGAGCGAAGAGCTGGAGGAGACGCAAAAGCTCCTTCAACCGGACAGCCGCTTCATGAGGCTCACAGACTCATAGACGATGAAGCCCTTTACCAGAGGGCAGAGGATGCAAAACGCATATGGCATATGGCTACTGTGGCTACGATACCCAGACTTGTATTGGATTGGGTAGCATTATTTTCTTGGAAAGTGATCTCATCGATGCATATTTCTAATGGCCTTAAGCTACCCCCACATCGACTATTCCCACACTCCTTGGGGGAATTATGCTGCAGGACTTTGTCGCGTTTGCTGGCTCTTCCTGCAGGGTATAATGAATTTAAATGTCGCATAAAAGTATGCTACACCTAAATGGCATTACGTATACGCCCGATCTGCCCACCCTTGCCACACAGCCCCATATCGCCGCATGCCCACATTCCGTTCGGGGCCGACGGGCAAAGTTTACAGTTACCAGCTCTCACTCCCACCCTACTCCTACACCACCCCTGCCCCCTCCCTTGTGTGATAGCTCACTCATCCCCTCAGCCACTGCACTGGAGGGTTCTGCTCTGTCGTCTCTGGTTTTTCGCCTGTTCCCGGCTCTGCCCCGCCTTCACCTTCACCTTCGCCTTCGCGGGGTCTCTCTCTGCCTTTTGGCTGGTGGAACAGGAGGAGGCGGTAGGGGTGGCGGAGGGATATACATTCAAATTCATGGCGACGGCCGCCAGGTGGCGTTGCATGTGTCAAACGGGCGCGCGGCTCATTTTGTGTGGCGAAATTGTGTGGGTGTGGCTATAGGGAATCCGGGGAGATTGGGGGGAGTGCGCATACAAACAACTTGCAACAACTTTGTGCAAAAGTTTTTCCTTTCGTCCTTCATCGTCGTCGTCGTCGTCGTCACAATTTGCGTTTTTTGCTTGCGCACTTTTTGGCATTACTTCAGTGCCACAGCGGCCAGGACACACTCTGGGTCGGTACCCACTACCACCACCAGCACCACCCCCCACCACCAATCCCAGAGCCGCCTCCGAGACCCACTTCCAAGCACAGCGCGTGGGCCATGCAAATAAATTCAAATATGCGCTCTGCGCCCGCAGGTTAAATAAATTTGCGTTGTCCTTTCTGGCCAACTCCACTGCGTCCGCATCCGCATCTACAGTCACATCTACAACCACATCAGCGGCGGCATCATCATCATCATCATCCTCAACAACAACAGCAGAAGCAGCAGCAGCAGCAGCAGAAAAAACATCAACTAGATGGAATCCCAAGTAGAGGCGAGCGGAGAAGAGAGCCTGGGCATACGCTGCACGGGTCAGGTCCCAGCAGTTCCGCGGCTCAGGATTCTCAGGTTCGCGCTGGTGTTGCTTTTTTTTTGCTCTATTCGGGATTGAAATTTATATGAAATGAAATTAAATTTACACTTCTCAGGCGCCCTGCTTCGCTTCCTGTCCTCCGCTATGATATTCCCTCTTCGCAGCAGACGCTTGACACAAATGAAGCTATTTAAACTGGAAGCGCATTATGCGGAACGAAGGATGGCCCCGGAGAGGCAGTCAGCGACCGAGCGACCGAGTGGAGTGGACTGGACTGGACTGGACGGAGCTGAGAGCATGAATTAACTTTGACGGTGAACAAAGTAGAGTCAATCCCCCAAGTGCTAGTTTCCAGAGAATGTGCGCGTTTTCCATTAGATGGTCAATATCACTTCAATGGGCATCAGAATTTGTTTTTCAGGCCTCCCACTAACCTCCCTCCTGGCTCTAATCCATAAGAGCTTTCTTGTTGAGGCATTTCTTTAGGACAGCCCATCAGTATTTTTATTTGATCAATCTGGATGATGAACGATTCTTCTGGGTATAGGCTATAGCTTTTGCTCCCAAAAGCTTTTCAAATTCATTTATGAATAGTGTCTGCACACCCAAACTCCAAACGTGGACGCCTACTAATAATTGATAACTGTTCGACGGAAAAGATAACTTATTCAAATTAATGTTGACCCCGACCCCGACCTCCAGCCTCCGGCAACTGCGATGCTCACATTCCACTCCACTCTCACCTGTTTGATCCAAAATTTACATATAAACTGGCTGGAAAGGTTCCCATTTCCATTCCCATCCCCATCTCCATTCCCATCCCCAGTCCATCCCCATCGCATTCAGCCGCAGAGAACAATATACATAATAAACATCTCATCAACTTCTGAGGGAGAGCTGGCAAAAAAGTGAATACACTTCAGGCCAGACGACGACTTCAGCCTGGAGAGCCTGGAGTTGGCAGTGGCGCTGGCGCTGGCGCTGGCGTTGGCGTTGGATTGGGGTGGAATTGGGGCAGGATTGGGGTGGGGGCTCGTGAGTGGATTGCTGGGTTTCTGAATGCGTGTGCTGAGTGGTAAAATTAGGCAAACGTTGAGAGTTCGAAAACCAGGCAAACATTTCACAAAATTAAGCACAGCACACTCTCACAGATACACACACACACACAAACGCACACACACACACACACAAACAGCGAGTACAAATGCTTTCAGCGAGAAATGGCGAGCGATGCTCGGTGGATTGTCTGCTTACCGAACCAAAATCCAAACACAATCCATCTCGTATACGCCTGGTGGGCCGCGCATCAAGTATACGCATTCATTTTGGGGCTTGATGCGCTGCACGCTGAGCGGGAAATGATTTGTACGGCCTGAATGCTGGGTGTTTGCTTGGGGAGTCTCCCTAAACACATATCGGAATCAGGTCGAATTGTACGATTTTACATTCATTCATTTCACCATTTTCCACGTTTCCGAATATGCCGAAATTTCCCCCTCAATTTCCATAGTGAAATATGAAAAACTGAAAATATGGACCGTAGCCGCAAAACTATTGGGGGATTGGTCGGTCTCTGCCTCCGGTCTGTCCCCGATCTCCGCTTCCCGGTCACTCCTCCTTTCCACTGACCTAAATGGCGCGTCCGCAGAGGGACCAGGGACCAGGGACCGGCTGGGCGGCTGGGCGGAGCTGGATCGGGATCTGGGGCGTTGTGAAAATTCTGTTTGCATTTTGCGCATTTGACGAGCGAGTATGTCCCACGGCCATATCGGTTTCTCGGACTGCAATATTATTTCCAATTTTCCATTTTATACCCTGTTTTTCGTCGACAACCAGGGCATATTGTGTTCTTAAAGATTGTAAGACACGGGGCGGTATACCAGGTGGGAGTCATACCCTGTGGAGTCATGAGGTGTGGAAATTGAAGAGGAATGCGGCTGTGATGACTGCAGGATCAATTGGCAGGTATCAGTTATTCGGATTAATCGAAGTGGCCATTCTCTGGTTTCTTTTTTGGTCACGGGCAAATGCATCATTCAGTTGCCCAGTGCCCGGGCCGGCCACTTGAGCAATTAGGCACACATCGAAGGGCACTGTGCACTGGGAGCGGACTCAATCGAATTTGCCACCTTTCGATATTTGTCCTGTTCACTTGCAGCTGTCACAAATTGCCCCAAAAAATACGAGTACGAGTACGAGCATGCCAGCAATGTTGCCCTGACAAAGCAATTAAATTTCAACCCCGTGCAGCTGCCCCTCCCTCTCCCCTGACACAGTTACAGATACAGATACAGATTCGAGAGCAGTATTCAGTATTCGAATCTGCTTCTATACGAGTTTAAGCGTATCAATCATGTAATGGCACTCCATGTGGGAATGCAATCCACTGAATGATTTATTGCCGAGCCACCAACACCAACCTGCAACCTGCAACATGCAACCAAACAGATTCTGTTTCAGCCATGCAGTTCAGACTTTTGATTTCTGTTTCTGATTTTTCATTTTCGATTTTTGATTCGAGATGCCATTTGATTGCCGGCGCTTGAATTTTTGCGGAATTTGCAAAACTTTCCAAGCGGTTAAGCCTTTTGGCAGCAGTTCTACTTTCAGATTTTGTGGTTCAGCCTGGCAGCTGGAAGCTTGTTACAAAAAGAGGCCCTCAAAGAAGAGCACAATGCTTGAAAATATTCCACTTGCAACACTTGCAACAGGAAGTGCTTGAGTGTCTCGGGGAACTATCGGGAGGAGTCCAGATTGCACTCAAATAACTCCCCCACAAGTATCTTTTTTTCACGTACAGCTTGAGCACAGGTGTAATAGTATTAATCAAGTAGTACGTATAGTACGTATACGAGGTGCAAGTCATCAAAGTGGAGGTCGAGTGGAAAGAGCAAAATAGTTTTGGAGTAACTTTGCAGGGGTGCGTTGCGTTGTTTATTAGCGTGGCTCCATCCCTAGTTACGCACCACTCTGATCACTTCCCGTAGGGTGGCTTCCCTTAGTACATCCTACATCCTAGAACATCCGTCACCATCTCCTCCTGGTTGTGTGGCTGTGGCTGTGGCTGTGGTCTGGGCCAGGAGCCGTCCTCCGGCTAAGCCAAGAGTGAAACCGCTCCAGCTTTTCACTGCCTGACGTTGCCAGGGTTATTAAGCCGCTCGGCACGTTGCGGTTGCCCCATCAAGCTGGATATGGCGCTGACGAGGACTACGACTACTACGACAAGGATGACGACTAAGCCAAATAAGCAATTTAAAAGCCACAAAGTCAGAGCCAAGACACAGGCTGTGGCCGTGTGGCTGTTTCTCTGGATGTGGCTGCAAAGGAACGCTGGAAGAGTACCATTTGCAGCTAAATGGAGCAGAGGACATGTCTGTGGCGAGTATGAAGTTGCCATACAGGTGGTGCCTACTTCTAAAGACTTAAGATCCACCTTAAAGATCCATACATATGTATTTAATAAGCTTTTTGGAAATTTTTCTGCCTCTGGATAAAATAGTTCAATTTCCTGCACAAAAAAAAAAGGATAACTTTCCACTCTGGTATTTTGAACAATCTGCGAAATATCTTTGAATCTCTTTAGCCAAAACTCACTCCTCAAGAATGAGGGATAGGCCCAACCTCTTGCTCTATACTCTGGAACCCCATTCCCCCCATATCCACACCGCTTTGCACCTCTTTTCACTGCCCCCAAAGTTATCCCGAAAGAAAAATCGATAATCGAAAATTGCTGAAAATAAAAAAAGAAGTCGCATAAATATCACAAAAGTTGGGAGATGGGAGAGCGGAGCGGAGCGGTCTCTTCCCTCTCTGTCGCTCGCTCTCTCGCTCGCTCTTCTTCTCCCTTTCATAACTGAAAAGACAGGGTGTTGTGTGCGGGGGAGGCAACTTTGCCTTTTGTTTTTGATGCTTTTTGCCGTAATTCGCTTTTTATGGCCAGCTTGCAGCGCAGTCGGTACTGGCAGCGACGCGTCGATGGTGTTCCAATGAAGATAATGCCAGGAGACAGGACACCCAGGGCACCCAGGAAAGAGACAGAACAGAACAGAAGAGTACCGGAGGACAAAAGGTGGCGTCAAAGGATGCGGCTCGGGATGAGCAACGGCAGGACACAAAGAGCTCAAAGTTTTGCTTTATTGTTTCCAAAATGTGCCAAAGTAGAATAAACAAAAGAGCCGCCAAAGACAGATGTTGAATGGCTGTCGGGGAGAGGGTTTCCTGCCAGGGGGGATGCCAGGCCAGGCTGGCCAAAAGGATTCCGCCTTGGCTCCTGCCGGATTCAGCATGTGTTCCATCCACCCATAAAAAGTTGGCCCACCCACACCAATGCTGTTGCACAGGCAACGAAATGAAAACATCAGCGGACCCAAAAGTCAACCCAAAACTCACCTCTGCCCCCGCTCGCCCGCCCCAGCCAAACCCAAACACAACCAACTTTAAGCAGTTCTCCCATTCTTTATGTGGAAACCCTTGCCGCGAGTGTCCTTTAGCGGCAATTCCCCTGCAGAGGATAAACACACCAATTCCGTTCAGAGCCCCACCGATCTTGTAACCGATTACAAGTAGGTACTGCTATGATTATTACCTCGGGACAGGCATACCCTGCTCCGACTGCAGATTCTTTAGACTGGTTTATGTATCTGGGTTGTCTAGGAGAAGACTCTCCTTAGCTCTCCTTACTCCTGATATGTTTGCTCAAACTTTACTTGATATTTGAGAAAAATATGAACGTGGAAGATTCCGGAGATTCGTGATCCCAAACTTATTTAATGACCAGAGCGATGACGATCCACGCATTTATCTTCAGATTCAGACCGAGGTCCACATTGAACATCACACTGAATCAATCAAATCGATCTTCAACCTCCACCATATGGCCAAGTCTAGCGGTCTAGTCTAATCTAAGTCTAGTCTAAACTCCACTAAGGATCTGTTCGATATCTTTCGCGAAAAACTAGGACCATTCTCTCGACTTAAGGCCCCTAAGTTAAGCTTTAAAGCCAATGCGATCGTTTGTGAAACCGATAAGTTGTTAACACCTTGAAATATATGAAACATATGAGTTCAATGTGAAGGAATACCAATAGAACGCCAGTGTGTTGGCTGTCGGATGCTCTGTGTTCGCTTATAAGATATTGTAACGTCCGGATACTCAGACTCGGATATGGACTCCTGGGCTGCCATTTTTGTCAAAGTCGAGCTATGCTTGCTTACCTTCACTTTTCTGTTCATACTATGAAATAAATTAGATATGTTTCAGTTTCAAATCAGTACAAACAATTCCTCCAAGCAATCGGATTACTTCAACCTGCTTTGAGAGGAGAGAGCAGAAAGCAGCAAGAAAGCAGAAAGTTACTCAGCTCAACGGTACCTACTATACGAGTGTTTACGTGTTGTACCTTGTGATTGTGATTTCGTTATTGTTTTGTCTCCTTTGTTTTTTTTTTTATTTTCTGGCCAGTTTTTCTTCTTCCTTCTGTGGTTGTGTGTGTTTGGGTTTGTGTGTGTGTGTGTGTGTTTTTTTTTGGGGGGCATTCTAATGAAAACATTGCGTGAAAGTGAGAACTAAACATTAAGAAAACAAAAAGCCAACACTCGCCGACCCACACTGGGCCCTGTGTTGCACAATAAACAAAAACAAGAAATAAAGGGCAAGGGGAAGGGGAAGGGGAAGGGAAAGAAACAGAAAAAAGGGTTCAACTCCTCGGGAGCAAACAAAGACCCGGCCACAAAGGGGGCGACAGCGGCGGGGAGTCCAAGCGAAATGTGTTTGTCATATGCAAAACAAAGCCAGGCCCTGTGGAAACGGGAAAAGCGAATCGGGGGGTGAAGCAAACGAAAACAAAGCCACAGGGAATGGGCCGTTGGGCGAGGGGAGAAAAGCTCGCCCAGGACCTGGAAAACCTGGAGGCGAAAGAAACGCCTTTAAGCCAAGAAAATGTGGCCGAAATTTGCCCCAAGAACTCCAAGACTCAAATTAGATATCAAGTGGGAAAAGTACACAAGGAATCCAATTGAATGACCTCAGAGAAATTCATGAGGATAACCAATAAATTCAAGCCCTTTCCCTGATTCCTCCTGGGCAACGTCAACACGTCAGCCTTTAAGCAAAATCGATCGAAATGTTGCCAAAAATTGGCAAATAAAAGCATTAAGAAAATTCCAAAAATGTATACGAGAAAATTCTGGTGTGCTCGTGAGAGCTAACATAAATAACAAAGTGTGAAAATCAATTCCCGAAAGAAAACACTCCCTAAAATCTGACATCAAGATGCAACACGATACTCACAAGTGCAACCCCGAACCCAAACGCTGACAAATGCATATCTATAATAACAAATCAAGGAATGTGTAAACTTTGCTGAGCAGACACCCAATACCCAATCCCCAATCCCCAATCCTGCTCCAAACTTTAGGCTCTGTCAGTGAGTGAAGAACCCTTCGGAAACTCAAGCCACGAATGCATCTTCTCCACTTCCGGACGGATTGTCATAGTGATAGTTTAGTCATAGTTGGTTACTTGTCAGTGCATGTCCATGTCCATGTCCTGGTCCTGGTTCTGGTTCTGGTCCTGGCGCAGACCCAACGGTCACCCGGGCACATCCTGTCAGGTGGCGGCAGGCGATGGCAGGTGGTGGTGGTAGGTGCCACAGTGTTGACGAGAAATTCGGTTTCATTTTCAAGTTGTGTGAGTCACACCGCAAGGACTCGGACTTGGACTCGGACTCCCCGACCAGATTCGGGCAAAGACCACTTGAGTCTCCCCAGTGCCTTCTCCACCACCACCACCACCACCGAAAGTAGCTCAGCCTCTGTCCTTCGTGTCCTGTGGGCTGTGGGCTGTCATGTGTGACGCGTGGTTAAAAATTTGATATCCTTGAGCGCATAGGTAAGAACAAAGCCCATGCCATGTCTGTATGTACATAGTACATTCGGTTATGGTATGGAGAGTAGGCAGGGGAATATGGTATATGGTATATTGTAAAAAAAAGAAGTAATTTGAACATGAACAGAAGGATGAAATGAAAGCAGAAGCAGAAGCAGAACGAGGCGCACTGACACGAAGGACAAATACAAATTGGTTCGAAGACCAAGTCAATTGCGAGCCAAAAACAAAAAAAAAACAAAAAAAGAGAAGAAAAAATCAATGACTCGCATGGGCCACAGATTGATGCATAAAATATGGATACTCGCACGAGTGTAATATACACGCACGCATGACTGCCATGGACGATGGACACAAGCTATACTGTAGGTCGTGTTATCTAATTTTAGTTCATAACTCGGAAAGAGAGAGACGGAGGGAGGGCCCGAACTGATTGAGCTGATTGAAAGCGTAGGAGGATAATGTCTTATCCAAAGGGTAACCATTTTCCATTACTCTACTGTACTACAAATGAAGCGTACAAAGCGAATACTACCCGTAGAAATTCAATGACGAATAAACAAAATGTGGAATCTACAGAAGAAATTGATTCGTTTCGGTTGCCTGTTTATCCGGGGCTGTTTTGTATCTATGCAGATCCCTTGCAGTACGCTGAAAGTCTTCTGGAAGTGCACAGCCTAGGAGAAGGATGAAACGTGGAGCGATGTGGCCCTGCTGGATAAGGTTGCCTCGCAGATCGCTAAGGTTCCAAAGAAGAATCATGCCTCGCAGTCTGATTTGGATTCTCCTTGCACCTTATTTGGTTTATGGTCTCTTGATGGTAATTTTGGAATTTCCAATCAATTCCAATGGTAGTTGTAATATTCACTTGCAAGACTCACATTAACAAACCATTTCTGACTACTTTTCGAGCTCTTTGTAGAGCGATAGTACGTATATTTGTATGATAAAGGGATATGATGACCCTTAGAGCATACAATGGTATGGCAAATCATCGGTTAAAGACCTGCAAGGGATGGCAATTTATGAGCCCACAATTGTTGCAATGCAACCAACATTCGCCCCCACATTTCCGATTCTCAGCATGTGCAAATGATGTATGTGGCATGGTCAGGGCATGGCCCCCATTAAAGGATTTCTTCTTTGGACGGAGGGACGGAGGGATGGAGGTACGGAGGGACGGAGGATACGAGCAGTTTGCAATTTCAATCTAATTTCACGAGTTGCAAAGTCGCATAGACTTTTATTCCCATTTCGGTTGCCTCTGCCATTGTGTGGCAAATGGTTGAGGATGGGGATGGGGGTGCAATGCCATGGTCCCTGTACCCCTGAACGATTTATATGCGTTGCACGCAGCGAGCGAGACAGACAGAGAAAGGGGGGCAAACGAAATGGCAATCCAAATGGCCAAAGTGCAGTTGAAACGAGGATAAAGAGAGGGTAAAGTGAGCCGCACAAAGGGTGGATGGGAAAAGTGGAGAGGGGGGAGGGAGGAATACGTTTGCCGGCCACACACCCCAACACCCCTCACAGGTAGGCCAGAGGTAGAAGGCAGGACTCGACCGGCAGCAAATAAATAATATTTCTGCCCTGCTTTCGGGGCTGTGAAAGTTTTCGTTTCATTTCTGTGCGACCGGTTGGGGCGACATTGCTGCCAGGATGTTTCAGGATGTTGCCGCCAGCCTTGGGGCAGGGCCGGACCGGGCCGGGCAGGGCAGGGCTGTGCTGTGCTGTGCTCTTCTGCTGCTGGCCCTCTTGTTGTGGGACACGTTTTTATAGGCAAATGCAGTGGCATGTTTCGCATAGCGTGTGCAACATAAATTCACTTACCTGTCGCACACTCACACATACACACACGGAGCAGACACCCAGGACAGAACATACAGGACTCTCACAGACACAGATACATTCTCTGCATGTGCAGGACTCCCCCCGCCCTCTCTCTCTCTCTCTGTCTCTGCCACATGTGTGTGCCTCGAAACAGTTGCTGGTTTATGGAAATTAAGCAAGTTTTATATCCACGCAACCTGGTTGAATACCTAAACGATCAGAAATGCCTCTATGTTTGTACGTCCGAGGATATATGTGTGGGCTATATCTGGGCAGGATCCGGCATCCGTGTGTGGCCGTGTTGTAAGATTGGGGTTAACATAAGACAAATCTCTGGGATAAGTTGATTTATGCTTCCAAATCCCGTAATTCCCAATCAGTCGGGGGTAAAGCACGAGTGAAAGGAATGGTCCGGATATGGCAAGGACATAAAGAAGATAATTTTGCATATAACGAAGAAGAAGAGCGAGCAGATAATCAAGCATGAAACATGCAGAAATGAAACGAGAACTCGGCAACGACTTTGATACTTTCTACAAAAGAAATAGAAGGATGGATCGAAAGATGAATAAGAATGATATTTGTACCTCTTTATGGACTGAAGTCATCCAAAAAAACACAGATGCAGATTCAGATTCAAATTCAAGGTAGGAAAAGTGACGTATCATAAGATTCCAAAGAGAAGTTTGTAAGTTGCAAGTTTCCGAAATTTAAATAAATTAATTGTTAACTAAAAACTGTAATTTGTGAGCCAAGTTTTCATTCATTCGTGAGTGCAAAAAAAAGCCTTCAATGTACGTTCTAGCTATCATATTCTGATCGAATATATATGTATATATAATCCACATTTAAAGCTTTAAACGCCAAAACCTATCCATTACCAGTTGACCCTTCCTCTATGCTTTTCCTCCTGCCAGGGTATGATACACTTCGATGCCGCCGTTTTCACCCTGTCCGGACTCCGGAGTACCACATTGTCCCTTGCCGTTGTATACGTAGACCCTTTTCCCTTTTCTCCACTCACTTCACTTCACACAATGCCAGGCCCCATATTTGGCCACAGCAAACATTTATTGCTTCAGCCCCCGTTCAAGACAAAACAAAACCCATGAGGAGCCACGAGGAGCCACGAGGAGCTACGAGGAGCCAGCGCACAGCAGCAGTACGGTAAAAGCAAAATGGAAAAAAAAAAGGAAAAAACAGAACCGGGAGTGAAAATCACCATACAAATGTAAGGAACAATGAGTGAGTAACAACGCCGGCAAAAACGGGGGAAAACAACAACAGGCGACAATTGCAACGTGTCAGAGCGACGTACGTTGCATATTAGTTAAGCACACACACAGAGAGGGAGAGAGAGAGAGAAAGAGAAAGAAAGCAAGCAAAGAAGAGAGAGCGAAAGAGTGCCACATAAATGCATCTTACTGAGCCTCAGCGTCAGCGTCAGCATCAGCATCAGCATCGTGTCTGTGTGTTGGCACACGGGGCGTATGCCCAACGCTTTTCATTTTTTCACTCACAACTGCGTCGAGGAGCCATATGCCAACATCCGGTTTTCGCACGCGCGCACTCACACACACACACACACAATGAACAACAAAAATGGGGGGGTTGGTGGCAGAGACAAACGGGGCAGGTATAGAGCCGTAGAGCTGAAGTTGTTTCAAGCCCCAATGACAACAAATGGACCATTTTCCGACCTACCTCCTGCCCCCCTACTCGTAGATTACTTACAGGAGGAACTGGCATGTTTTAGCATATGCAAGGAGCAGCAGAAAGTCCTTGCAATCCCATAAAAAATGGATATATTCTTGACTAGCAAAATGTCTTTCTATCTATTTGACAATGTGGCAACATCATGAGCACTGAGAGGGGAATCTAATCTATTGATGTAATTTAATTGAAAACTAATTTAAGAGTGTATATATAAAAGATCTCCCCAATGATCGACTGAATGCACAAGAAATAAATCCAAGTAGCCGGATTTGGCATTCTAATTGGCAGAACATTCCATAGTGGCTGAGCAAGTACCAGAGGCAAGAGAAAGAGCCGAAACAGGAGCCGGAGATAAAGAAGAAGTGCACCAATTACTAGAGGAGTGGACGCCGGACTCAAGCTCGGTTTTCGGGTCTGCGGAGTGCTGCCTGCAGTCGCCAACTGTTGCGGTCAATTGCGACGATAGAGCCAGGCCAGGACAGGCCAGGCGGATACCGAATCGAATCGAAGCGAAGCGATTCAGATTGGCGAAGGCAATCACTACCGCAAAACGGTTTGTTACCACAACACCGGAGATTATGCAAAAACTCCATTTCCGAAGTGCCCTGATTACGGTTCAAGAGCCAACAGATTAGCCTCTCTCTCTCTCTGTTCGCTCTCCATCCGAGTTCTGGCGAAGCAGCTCTTGGAATCAATTATGGTCGAATGAGACACAAATAAAGAATGGTTTTGGATTGAATTATGGCTACAACGGTAATGATTGAAGGCAAACAATAAAACAATATCTCACCCACACACACACACACACACAAGAAAATCCAGCAGGATACCTGCAGGTAGCAGTGTGGGTAATTGTAGCCGCACTCTAATTAGTGCCTTCTCCTCTGAATGGGAATAGATTTCGCTGCATTTGTTGATCCACACAATTGCCCTTAGAACATTGAAAATCGATTATTTCACGAGAGTAGAGGAGTACGAGTACGAGTACGAGCCATACAAATTTTCCTGCTATTAAATGACTCGCCCCCGAGCTGGTTTGTAACCCCATTAAGTCATTAACTATCAAGTCAAAGCCATGACTGACAGCAGTTTTAGTTTTAGTACGAGTATTTTTTTTTGTTTTTTTTTTCCTGTATGTTTTTGTCCAGGGAGCTGGGAACTGGGAAGGATTGAAAACTAATTAGTGACAAGCCAGTGCAGCCATGAAGTTAATGCAATCAGAATGGGGATGCAGATGATAGAGAGCGTTAGAGAGAGCGGGGGTGGCAGGGATGATTGCTAGACAGGGGAGGAGGAGGTTCAAAGGGGGGCTGGTGTAAATACACTTCGATTAACGCTAAATTAGCTCTCGCTGAACTGAACAGAACGGAACAGAAGAGAACCGAACGGAACGGAACAAAACGGAACTGAAGCTCCGGATCGGGCAATGGCAATGTGCATCGAACAAAAGCCAAAACTGTCAGTGGCGGCTGATGACGATGCTGATGACGATGCCGATGCTGATGCCGATGCTGATGAGAGGGCGATGACGACAGCGACAAGGGTCTGTGGATGGGCCTGGTACTGGGTACTGGTTACTGGTTACTGGGTTGGGGGGGTGGGGCACTTATCTTGCTGCCATTCTGTTATGCTCTGTTCATATCCTTGTGCATTGTCAGCCCCATTGGCCATGGCGTGGCGTCCAATGCATTTGGCTATGATTCACAATACAAAAGATGCAGCAGCAGCAGCAGCAACAGCAACAGCAAGGAAGAGGCCAGAGGAGGGCGGGCACTATAAAAGTTCTGGGTAGCGGATAAATAGATGTATAAGCGGGTTCTATCTATACAAGAATCCCAGCCTCAAGCCCAATCTTTGGTCGGGGGAGGGGAGGGTCTGTGTGTCTGGCAATTTGCTAGGCAAAAGCTGACAAAACAAGTCCCTGACCCCAAAATGAAGGCAACAAAAAGCGTTGTCTGCTTTGTCAGCTTTCATCCCACCCACAGTCCTCCCGGTCCCCCCTCCCCTTATCCCTTATCCTTTATCCCCCGCCCTAGTCGACCCCTTGGGCTCTATGCTAATAACCAATATTTTAGAGCCAAACCGCCGTCTGCCGTTGAAATTGTCGCCAGCAACAAAAGCAACACACCGAAGGATAGAAGGAAAAAATAAGCAAGAAGGAAAGGATTTGCTCAACGATAGGTGAAACTTTGAATACCCTTGCGGCATCCTTTTGATATGCTAATTGGGGCACGCTATATTTATCGCTAAGATTGATCGAATGAATGATGGTTTCCCTCCTTGTCTTTTGTTTTCTGTATTGCAAACACATCTGGTTCAAAATCGGAGTACCCTCTATAAGGGTATACGAGCAAAGTTTTCCCAGATAGCTGAATCATGCCGCCGACAAAGGAGCCGTGGCTAGGTGATGGCGGGGTCTGGGCGGGTGATGCTGTAAGGAAGTCGGGAATGGGAGGTTCACTACAAGGCATTAATTTAACAGGATAATTGAAAATGAATAGTTGCATGTGACTCGGAGTCAGAGCGGAGTCGGAGCGACAGGGGGGCGGCAACATCCTTATATGCGACAAATCAATGCGGAACCCGGAAGGGACCGAAGATAATAATTTAAAGGGAATTTCCTTAAGCCAAAAGGGGGATTGAGTGATTATGGGAGGGGTGGGGGTGGATATAAAATGGTGGCAAGTCTTTGATATTTATTAATGGACTATTTGAAATTCATTCTTATGTCATTCGTGATAGCTCTGAACTTAATTTAAAGATAATGAAATCGATCGATCAAAGTTTATTGGGATGTATTCATTTTAGGATCCTTCCTTCTCGGGATACAAATTGATAGAGATATGTTGGCTTAGATGTACATATTATGAGGAGCTTACCTTTAGCCACTAGCTCATATGCTTTGTGGTCAATGAGGGCTTTGCCTGGGTTTGCTGCGATTGTGATTGTAATTATTTGGTTTTGATTTCGATATTTGGTTTGGTTTCGTTTGGTTTTGGTTTGTGTGATTCGTGTTTGGTTGATTTTGATTTAAAGAGAATTTTACATGAAGAATTTGTGATTAGAAACACTTTATATTGAAGTCTTAGATTTAAGGCTTAGATTGATGTCTGGTTTTTTGGTTTTTTTTGTTTTTTTGTGGATACTGTTTGTTAGGTTGTGGTTCGGGTTCTTCGGCTTCTTAGTTTGCCTCTATGCAACATTGGTTCTTGGTTCCAAGTTGATAATAGTAGTATCGTACAACAAAATTGAACTTGGCAAACAGAACGAACGAACGAACGAACGAAGGAACGAACGGATTAAACGAACGGGGGAACTACGAGTACGAGTACGGAAACGGAAACGAAATGGAAATTAATCAATTTTACTGTAGACTACCATGAAAAGTTTTTGTGTAATATTGATGGTTAAATTTGGGCGATGATCGCTAGGCGATCGATCAATATTGATAAGTCCCATTAATGTCAGTCTTGTGTATGTGTATGCGTGTGTGTGGGTGTGTGTGTGGCGTGTGGCATTCATAAAACGAACAATCGAAAACCAGAAGACAATGAGGGATGTTCTCTTCGGTTGGTTTCAAGCATGCAGAGAGAGAATGAGAGTCTTGATGGCATTTGATTTCGTTAAAAAGCAAGCAAAATGTAAGGACTTCTTTACAGGATTTACAGTTTGGTGTTGAATGTGTTTGATTTTGATGGGGGTCTGAAGTTCAAGCCAATCATTGGGGAACCGAGAAACGATGGGAACCGTTTTCTCTCTTTTTTGTATTTTTTTTTTATTTTCAATTTCGAAAAACAAATCGAGTTGCGAAAAGTTCGTTTGTTTTGGGGAGAATAAAGTGAATAAAAGTTCAAGACATGTTTGGAACTAGGCAGAACAAGATAGACAGAGATAGATAAATAGAGAGTGAGAGAGAGCGAGAGAGAATGACAGAGAGTTGGTTAAATGTATATATGTATATAATATATGTATCTATCTAGGTATATTTATATGTATTCTCGTATATATATGTAGAACAGAACAGCGAACAGCAAAAGAATGAAATGTTATTTGGTTTTTTTTCGAAGAAGAAGAAGAAGAGTCTAGTATCTAGATCTAAAGTGGAAAGGAGAGATGGGTAGACATGTATTTTAGAGATATTATAGATGCCGCTAGCTGGCCAAAGGTCGAGTTGATAGTAGGGGTAGTGTAGAGTGGGATGGATAGAGGTAACGCTAGTGGGAAGGCTAGGGCTATGGCTATGGCTATGGCTATGGCTAGGGCTATGGCTAGGGCTAGGGATGCTATCATACGAGTATCATATGGTTTATGGTATGGTATAGTACTTAAATAGTCGAACGAACACACAATAAACATTTCAATTGTATTCTGATGGAGCTCACATTTTGCAAATGACGACATTTTCGGATCTTTCGGAATCTTTAGCTTTATCTTTATCTTTATCTGTATCTTTGTCTTTGTCTTTGTCTTTATTTGGCCTTTACTGTCTTTGTTTTTGGCTTGTACGAACTGGTGCAGTTCGTGGCTTGTTTTTGGCTATATTTGTTGGTGGTGGTATTGGTTGTGGTACTAGTACTAGTTGTAGTTGTAGTAGTGGTAGTGGTGGTAGTGGTGGTGGTAGTGGTGGCTGTGGTGGTAGTGGTGGAGCGGTGGCATTAGCGGTGAACGAGCGAGCTGTGAGGCATTGAGGCGGTGAGACGGTGAGGCGGTGGTGGTTGGTGCAACGTTGTATATCGTTTCTTTTTCGCCCGCGTTCTCAGTTCCGTTATTGTCCTTTTTTAATCAGTTTATTGAACACATATTTTACTAGGTATTAATTATTTCGATTGGCATAGTTTTTTGTTGTGGTTTTTTGATTTTCCAAGCTTTTCAGCTCTAAACTTTTTTACAGTTTTTTTTTAAGAATCCAAAATAACAGTAAACATGTATAGGGCAATAACGCCAGTGCGTGGTGCTGAGAGAGGGGGAGGGGCGGTATTGTTCGGTTCGTTTCGTTTCGTTTTGGTTTGTTGTATGGCTGCTATGATGACGTCGACGACGGGACGGGACGAGACGAGGCGGGACGAGACGAGGCGGCAAGTGGTTTAAGTTAAGGGCAACGAAGTGGCGCAAAAGGAAAACGAAAACGAAAAAAAACAACCAGCCCAGCCCTGGCAGTGGTGGGAAGAGGTGAGGCGAGGCGAGCGGCAGAGAGGGCAATAAGGAGTAAGCAGTAGGACAGCAGCGGAGTGCGGACAGTGGAGTGCGGAGTGCGGAGAGAGGCAGCAAAAACCAACCCTCCCGCTGCTGACTCAGATGGAACAGCAGCTGGGGGCAGGAGCAGAGACAGGGACAGCGACAGGGGTCGATGGCAAAGGAAGCGCTAGACGGTTCCAGCGCTTGCAGAAACGAAACGAAAAACTACACAAGAAATTAACCAAAGAAGACACCAACGGGGCTGCAGCCCTGTTTCGCGTTCTGCCGAATCTCTATTTCGAATCTCATTTCCACCAGAAAACTGTCAACACAATCAAGGAGAGAGTGCCTTGATTTCCCCTTAACTTAGGGATTCGCCTTGAATTTAATAGGATCTTTAGGGCCTTACTCTCATATCTCACAAAAAGTAGAACAGCAGTTGGGGGGTGACCTTTACAAGAGAATTTTATGTTTTGGGCACGAATTTTTGGGCGAAACTGGAAACCAGAACCGAGCTGATAATCAACACAAAACGGTAAACGGTAAATGGTGAACACTCAACGGTGAAAGAGAACACACACACACACACACACGAAAAAGAAAAGAAAGAAAGCAATAAGAGAACCGAACAAAACAGATAACAGAAAAGGGATGGAAAGGGATGCGATACCCTTTCATTGATTTACTTTTCCATTGACATTAACATTAACTTTCGGAAAGGAAAGTGATCGATCTATAGCAAGGCAAGGCAAGGGCTTAGCAACAACAATGTTTATCCTCGACTGATCTGCGTTCACCTGGGGATTCCCATTAATATGAATATTCACTTGAATCCAAATGCGATTCAATTTGTTTGTTTGTTTTTCTTTATATGGTTTTTTTTTTGTTTTTTGGTAACAGACATACAACAACATGGCATACATGGGTGTGTGTTTGTGTGTGTTTTTGTTATTGTTCTTGTATTCTCGCACACCAATAGCACACACAGATACGCACACACACACACACGCGCGCACTCACGCACGGCGCACACACTGACACGGAACACTGGAAAAAAAAATTGGTAGAGTGCATGGATGGATTGCGTACGCTGGGGAGTTTATTCGAAGTCGATGACTCGTCCGCAGCGCCGTTCGAAGAAGGACTAAATATTTGTTGTTTGTCGAGAATATCACGTTTCTGGATTTCGAACAAAATTACTGTTGTTTCCTTTTCCGCGGCCAAGACATGTTTCATTCATGTTCGGGGGCGGCAAGGCCGATTCATTCAAATACGCCCGCCTTCAAATGTTGCTCGGTGCCCGAAAACGTTGTTCGGCAACAAAAGTTTGTTGCCAAGCAGAAAAAGGTATGGGCAACAGGCAAATCGGACCAGAAAATACCAGCCATGCAATGTAAAATCCACCCCAACACAAAATATACCGGTTTAAAATGTTGCACGGCAACAAAGTGGCTGAAAGTCCGGGGACAGAGAGAGAGAGAGACAGAGAGAGAGAGAGGACTTTGTCCTCTCTCGCGTCCTGCGAGAGAATCGTAAGCAGCTCTGTTATCGTAACAGTCGCCTGTTTTTGAGCTGATTTGAAATACTTAGGGATCTTTAAGCTATATCATATTTTTCCCACAGAAACATCAAATTCGAAAATCTTCTGCGTGGGAGTTCAATCTTTCATAATAGATTTGAATGTAAAGCCAAGATACCATACCGCCCATACACTGACAGAAATCAAAGTTAAAGGTCTAACAGAAAGCAGAGCTAGAGCACTGAGAGAACGTACTGTTGGAGTACAGTAAAAGAGAGAGAGAGAGAAAAGTGGAGAGAGTGACTGATGGAAGAGCGACAAGTGGCGGTCAATTTGAAAAGGTTGGCACTTGCACCTTGTTATATCCCTTAACTAAGGGTTAATTGATGCAAGTAAATGTGAAACGAGAATTAAAAATGAATTATTAAACATTTCCGCTGATATTAAAATAAATTTATATATATTCATTTTCATAAGCTCTATCGCATGGCTCTCCCAGAAAAAAAAAACAACATGTGAGTAAGAAACTTTGAGATTTAAGCCTGGCAATGCCCCCAACTAGGAATGGAACAGACTTTTGTCTGCAATATTTTGACATTTCGAAGGGCAAAAGAGCGCCATTGATGGGCGCGAGGGGCTCTAGCGGGAGAGCGGAATTTAGTCAAAATAATAAAAATTTATAAAATGTGAGTTCGCTCTCGCAACTGCTGCCCCTTCCGCTCCCCCTTCAACGTTGCGTTATGCGCTGTGCGCTGTGCGTGTGCAAGTGCTTAGAAAAAAGGCGATTGTCAGAAGACATGTTGCTACAATCGACGTATGGTATGGTATGGTATGGTATGGTATGGTATGGTATGGTGTGGTATGGCCCAAGTGAATGTGTGCGTTTGCGTGTGTTAGAGACTGTGTACGTGTGCGTTTACTTATAAGTCTCTATGTTCGTGTCCCTGTGTGTGTGTGTGCCGCACTGAAGCATACTTATGTGCGAGAGCATTTATTTAATTAACAAATTGAATGCTTTCTACCCCATCAAAGGAAATCCGGAATGGAAATCATGGCAAGGCAACTGTGAATTCCCAATAAGGTCTAACTAGCACTTTATATAATAAGTACTCTCACAGGCCCACAAAGACCATCTCACACACTCGAACAAGCACCCATACACATTCATACACACACACACAAACACACACACCCAACACACAAACACACACACACACACATACACATATAGGGAAACACGCGCGCGTTTATAGGCCGAACACGTTGGGGGGGAAATTCAATTTCTGTCTCCAATTATCGAATAAAAAAATGTTTACAATTGTTGTTAAAAAAATGCCCAAGAATCGTTGATTTTCCAGCACTCGCGATATTCTGACACTTTTTTCCGTAAATTTTGTCAAAATATTATTGCTTGATTACGTTAAAATATATATTTATTTATGGTGGACTTTTGGCGTATTCGAACCCGTACCGTGCTGAGATTCGTCTACGCTGCGGAGTGCTCTAATGGCGGAGAACGAATTTGAAACTGAAACTGAATTTGAATCTGAATCTGAAGTCATGCCTCTGACATTTGCAACGTGTTAACCTCCTTCACGCGAGAAAGAGCATAGAATGGCAGAGAGAAATAGTTAACAGCAGGAGAGAGAGGCAAGGCAACCCCTACGCATGCGTCAAAGACACCCCTGTTAGCAGTACCTGGCCTGGGCTGGCAACACTCGGAAGAGTGAATATGGGATTGAATAGAGTGGCGCCAGTTTGGGGCCTAAAAAGCTCTTTAAGGTTGTTGGATTTCTAAAGCAACATTTGAGCTTTGAGCTTTGCTGAAAGTTTGGAATATCAGCTGATTTCATCCTTCGCCAAAAGCTTTGCTCTTAGCTTTAAGCCTAGCTTTGATTTAAGCCCTCCTTGATGAGATTTTCTTCAAAATGGATCAAGACTCGAACTTAATGTGGCATTCCACAAAGAAAGCCAACCCAAAGGAGTTTTTTTTAATGACTTGCTAGATGTTAATTGAGAAAGCTAACCGAATTTGATCAAACTTTATTGCTTCACAACCTACATGTTTCCAATCTAAGTATCAAAAGCAATACTGAAGTTTTTTTTGCCTAAAATGCTATTTGGTAACAAATTATTTGGTTATTTGATTGGTTTCTTAGTATACGATAAGCGTTGGCCTCCGAAGCATGCTTATTCCAGCTTCCCAGCTGTTGCCCCAATTCAAATATTTTAATGTAATTTTGATTTTTGAAATCCGCATATTTCAAGTAACTCAAAGCAGCGAGTGTGGAAGCGACGAGTCGACATCAGCGAGTACAGGACCCAGGCTATCTCAACAATGAGGTGACGCAACGCGCAGGTCTCCGAATTGCCAATATTCTCCCAAAACAGCGTGCACAAGAGATGGGGTTTTCATCAAGTTCAATACAGTTTGACGTCACAAAACGCAATGTTTTTATTTTTTAAATTGCAATTATGAGCTGTGGCATTTCTGTAGAATATTTATTTTATGTAAATAAGCAGAAGACCCTGTAAATACAATTTAATAAAGAAAATACGAATACCTGAATCGAAAAATGTTCAAAATAGTGTTAAAATTTAAAATCTTACGAAGAATCGAGATTGATATCGACGGCGCGATAAAACGGAATGTAGCATATCCGATAACTAGTACTCAAAAACATGACACATGATGCATGCAACATAAGGCATGGATGCATTTTACTTGTGAAGACACGACGCGCCCTTTGATTTAATCAAGGCAATATTTTGTTTTTAGAAAATATCTCCACATTTGAGAGCTTTTCGGCAGTCCTATCAACACCTTCCACTGCATCCTTGCTGTCTCGTGACGTCACACGCGACTGAAACAGACGCGCTCTGTTGCTCTCTCACACACACACATACCCGCAGCAGCAGCAGCAGGAGTTGCAGCTGGAGAGCACATCTCTCTCGCAGAGACACAAGGAATTTCGGACATTTTCATCCCCAAAAGCGAGTGGGAGAACAGCAACAAAAGCCGCTGCATACGTCCAGGCGCTGCTCGCGTGGGCGGAGAAGGGAGGTCCGCCAGAAACCAGAGAGCAGGCGCACAACAATGAGAGAGAGAGAGAGATTGACGTGCCAGAGTGACGCAGGCGCCCCACCGCCCACACAGCCACAGAGCACCGAAGCCAACAGTGGAAGTGACAGCAGCAGCGACGTGGGCAGAACCACCACCACCACCCACACAGCCACCCTCTCTCACATTGGCTCTCTCGCTCTCTCATCACTTCGACCCACCGCAGTGGAGGGTGGGGGGAGCTGGGGTGAGGTATCGAAAGCACAACAAACCGTAAACCATCGGCGCTGCCTCTCAGCTCCTCTCTTTTGCTCTCCCTCTCTCTCTCTCTCTGCCGCTGTGCTGTCCACGTCCACGTTCGCGACTGTTGGAATGACAGGATGTTGGTTCCAGACGCCGCTGGACTGGGCAAGGCGCGTGAGGTGGTGGCGACGGCAGCGGGGGGGGGGGGGGGGGGGGCTTCGCAGCAGCCTTACCACCACATAAACAAAAATTCGATTTATGACCACTGTGCGGGTGATGGAGGGGAAGCGGGGGGTGTGGGCGGTGTCGCTGGATTTTTGGGGGTGGCGCCACAGCCACCGCCACTGCCACTGCTTCTGTGCCGCCTCTGACTGTGACAGCAACGGCGACGTCAACGGCGGCCGTTCTGGCAATAACGATAACACTCACACAGACCCCCCTTCCCCAAGGGGGAAGGTGGAGACATAGAGGGTGTGCCTGTATATGTGTGTATCGGTGAGGGGAGGACGGAAAAGTCGGATAGAGACAGGAGGGTGGAGGCTATTCTAGAATTGCTAGGGAGATTGCTATGGAGAAGGAGATGGAGACCCGAGGCTGAGAACGGAACTTGGCGCAGATGACGATGTGTGTGGCACTGTGGCAACAACAGAACACATACACTGCGAACAAAAAATTGGGAATGGAATGCAAATCGAATCTTTTAAAACAGGATCCATGTGGATTTATTTGGACTATTCACATTCACAGTGACGACCGATCAGTCTGACCGATCAATGGGACTATATGATCAGCTATGCATTGTTGATGCATCATACAATTTAATCTTCAAAATAATTTATAATTCCATCTTAAGATCGAACAAGCTGAATCTTAATCAAAGAGTATTTCTCTATCCATCGGTGGGCGGCTTACATATTGATATTCATTCGATTCGAGTTCGTTCAGTTATTTCTCGCTGTGCAAGGACTAGAGTCCTGTGTAAGTACGAGTAGTTCTCCGATACCAGTAGAATCCGTGTGGTTCTTGGTGTAGTTTTTTGCTGCTTCTGCCGCTGCCAGCGTCGTCGTCATCTCAATTCGCGAAAGCACACGCACGCACACACACACACACACACACATACACATACACGGAGAGGGCCAGAGGGAAAATCGCGTTTTTGGCCGTTTTTGGGGGTCTCTCTCCGCATCAAAAACAGCGACAGGAACCGACGACGACAACGACAACGACGACGACAACGACAACGATGCCGCGACTTGGGCCGAGAGAGCAGCGAGTGGTGTCGTGCCGAGTCGCTACTCTCTGTAGTCTAACGGTGCTTATGCGAAAAAGTGCGCCCCCACACACACAGACACACATACACATGAACACAGAGATGTGCGGAGAGCACTGTGGAGGCGGCCGCTCAGCTGGCGTCGTCGTCGTCGTTGCCGCCGCCGCCGTCAGCGACAGCGCTGAGGATGACTGCGGCGAGGACATACACATAAATAAAAAGTCCTTCATTCCGTCGCGACCAGCGAGTACGGCTCATGAGCGCTCGCAGAGAAAACGCTAAACATAACGGCGGATAAAAAATTGGCAGAAGAGAAGCCAAGAGAAGGCCTCCGCCCTCGCACCCGCACCCGCAGGAAGCAGCAGCACAAAGAAAAACCCAATACAATAAGAAAAAAAGAAACAGTTAAATAATTAACAGTGAATCCTTTATTTGTTAACATTTTTTTGGCACATTCTTTTCAAGTGCGCGAAACAGTGGCCGCAAATAGTGTGTGGTGCTAGAAGCTGGCAGCAGTGGCAGCAGCAGCAGAAGAACGCAACGTAAGAGGCAGAAAAAAGTGCAGTGGCGGCGAAGGCGAGGCGTCTAGCAGCCCCCTCCCGCACACACATAGAAGAACACGCGCACACACACACACACAAACACACGTACACAAACTCAAAAGCCAACCCCGCCATCACGCGCGGGCTCTGTCTCGCGCCCTGTCTCTCCATCCCCCTCCCCCACCCCCCCAAAAACAGAGAGCCAGCGGGGGCAGAGACACCCTCTATGTGAGAAAAAAAACACACACACACACACTGAAATTAACGAAATTGCAAAGCAGAAAGAGCAACAACAACAAAAATAACAAAGCAGAAAGGAGAAGAAAAGCAGAAAAAATAGAAAGAAAAAAGATAAGTCGCCAAAAAAAAAAAACGGAAAGAAAGGAGAAAAGAGGACGGGAAACGAAAGGTAAAGAACGAAAGGACCAGAACAAAAACAACAAAGTTACAATGAAAATGAAGGAAAAAATAAAGAAAAGTCGCAAGAGGGGTACGAAAATAGGCAATAACGAAGATAGGAAGCGAGAATGAAAGAAGAGGGACAAAGCTGAGCACAAAAATGGGAAGGATAAAGTGAAGAGTAGAAAGAAAGGATCCAGAAGCACACAACGAAATAGCGAAACGGTGAAGAAAGAAACTCTTTTTTTTTAGTTGTTTTTTATCTAGTGATTTTCAATGATGCCAGAAAGTCCTTGGAGATTTGACAATTCCAAAATTCTGTAACAAATTGTCAGAAAAAAAAATAAGAAAGCAAGCAAACTTAAATATAAAATAGTGACGAGCTCTCGCAAAAATTGAGCATAGGTTTCCCTGTGGTCCTCTTGTCCTGTGGACCTGCCCATACCTCTTCCAAAGGGCGTGTGCGTGTGTTCGTGTTGGGCGGGAGGGTGGCCCTCAACGTATGGCAACAAAAAGCTAGCCACAAAAATTCAGGAGATAAACAACAACGTGTCGAAACAAAAACTGAACGAAAAGTAAAAGTCATCAGAGAAAGGGAAAGTCCATAAAACATAATTGAGTTTTAAACTATTAAAGAAGTTCCACACTCGTGCAAACATAAACAAAAACAAAAGTTGAACAACAAAAAATACAAATAATACAAAAAAAAATACAATAAAAGAAAAAAAAAAAGGAACCGCTCGCGACGGCGTTGCCACCTCGTTTCGGCAAAGCGACCACACGACAGCGAGTGTGTGGGGCCCCTGTGTGCGTGTGTTTTTTTTTGTTTTTTTTCGCTCGTTTTGGTGTCGCGTTGCTTCGATATTTGCCTTGTCGTTGTCGCGGTGATATTGTTCCAGAGATATTCAGTTTATATTTTCTTCTTGTCTCTTTTGGTGACACGCAACAGTAGTAATAACGTCGCAAAAAGGATACGAAGAAAGCAATGCAACAACAGCAACAGCAGCAACAATTGAAGAAGCAGCAACAGCAACTACAGCAACGACAACAACTTGCAACGCAACAACAACAACAACATCAGCAGCAGAAACAACAACAACAACAAGTGTAGTGTGTCGCACGCGCGACTGTGTGTGTGTGAATAATGAAGAAGAAGCAGAAACAACAGCAGCAGCAGAGGCAGAGGCAGCAGCAGCAGGTGCAGCAGCAACAGCAGCAGCAGAGGCAGCAGCAGCAGAGCAAGGCGCCGTCTGAGGCAGAGTCGGAGACAGAGCGTTGCAACAACTCGCGTCGCAGTAGCGCCGCCAGCAACAACAACAAATAGCAAAAACTGAGCAGCGTTCGGCAAAGCGCAACAACAATTACAATTGCAACTACAAAATCGGCAACAAAATCAACAACAAACATCAATACAAATACAACAACAGTGGCATCAACTAAGCGTCGGAGAGCGGCAGGTAGCAACAACAAGAGGAACATCAGAAGGAGTCGCAGTAGGAGTGCGAGTAGGAGCAGGAACAGAAGCAGGAGCAGGAGTCGCAGTCGCAGTCACAGTCCCAGTCGTAGTCATAGTCGTAGTAGCAGTCGCAGTCACAGTCACAGTCACAGTAGGAATAACAGCATTCAGAGTCCCGCTCGCAGCATTCGGAGTCCACCTCGCAGCATTCGGAGTCCCAGCCCCAGTCCCAGTCCCAACAGGAGTCGCACCAGCAGCACTTGTAGCAGCCGCACTTGCAGCAGCGAAAGCGAAGTCAGCAGCATGTCCAAAGCAAGCAGCACGACACCCACTGCAGCAGCTGTTGTGGCAAGTGCAACAAATGCTTCGAATGCGAATCCCAATGCCGACTTCAGTGCATTCGATTTCAATGATAGTTCGGACAATTCCGATACGCCTCTAGTGCCACGCCCACCGTTTCTGAGTCGTGCTGCCACAGCAGCAGCAGCGGCAGCCGCAGCAGCGGCGGCCCTGAGCAGCAGCAGCAACAACTCCAACTCCCAAACATCAGGCGGTGGCGGCGTGCAGCAACAACAACAGCAGAACATGCAGCAACAGCACCTCAATAGCAACAACAACAACAACTTGCAACATAGCAACAACAATAACAATTGCCGTAGTAGCAGTCGTAGCAGCAGCACCTCCCAAAGCAGCCTGGACGAGGAGGAGGAGGATGAAGAGGAGCAGCAACACCAGCAGCAGCAACAACAGCAGAGGGCTGCTGCAGCTGCTGCCGTTGTTGCAGCAGCAGTCAGCGCGTTGCACAACGGAAAACAGCAGTTCAACAACAACAACAGCAGCATCAACAACAACAGCAAGGTGCGAGAGCCACGAGAGCTGCACGATCCCCAGCAGCAGCAGCAGCAACAGCAACAGCAACATCATCCAGAAGACGAGGAAGAAGACGACTACGACGAGGATGATGACGAAGATGATGAAGAGGAGCCACACCAACAGCAACAGCAACAGCAGCAGCATGGCAATGGACTCGGCCATGACCTCACACCCACAGATCTGCGTCACATCCTGCCATCCAGCACCACCCACCACGATCATCTCCACCAGCAGCAGCAGCAACAGCAGCCGCAATTGCAGACGCAGATGCAGTCACAGATGCAGCACCACCCCCAAGAACAGCCCGACTACGACGACGAGGGCGAGGACGAGGACGATGAGGACGAGGAGGAGGATGAGGGAGCCAGCAGTCACCTGGACAGCCGTGCCACTCTCACATCGGCCCACCTGAGCAGCGCGGCGGCAGCCGAGAGCAGCGGTCTGCACATGAGTGCCGTGGCCGCGGCTGCCGCAGCAGCAGCAGCAGCGGCTGCGGCCGCAGTCAAGCTGAACGCACAGCTGGAGCAGCAGAACGCCACGGCCCTTGACATGGCCAGCGTGGGTCCAGGTGGTGGCGCCACAGTCCCTCAAATGTCAATGGTGCCCGCTCCAAGCAGCCTCATTGGCGGCAACAGCAACACCAGCTTCTCCACCAACAACAACAGTAACCATGCCCTCAGCTCGACGCACGGCAGCACGGGTGGCGGGGCGGGTGGTGTAAACTGTAGCAACGATCTGGCGGCCAGCTCTCGCGGTGGAGCGGGCAGTGTGGGCCCCACCTCCCAGCAGCAGCAGCAGCAGCAACAGCCGCACCAACAGCTGCAGCAGCTGCAACAGCAGCAGGCGGGCAGCGGGAGCAGCAGCGCCGCCAGCGAGCGGAGAAAGTACCGCCACCAGAACTACAGCAAGAACATCTACATAGGCACAAAGAACGCCGAAAAGTGGGAGCACATGCGCACCCGACTCCAATTCAAAAACGACGTGGAGTTTGTCGCCTACCTGCTCAATCTGGCCGACAACGATACGGATCGACTGAACAAGTGAGTAGAACTCTACAATGCAACGTTGGCCCCCCCGTAATAAGGGCTTAGAGGGGAAAGACAGAACGAATGGTTTACCCCTAGAACTAACCCAAAACAATTCAGAATTAAAATAGGCTTGTTAAAGCGATAAAGAAAGCATCAATAGTCAATTTTATTGACTATCTTAGGAACTGTCGATCTGCTAGGATAGTTATGATTTTCAACGAGAAGCTACCCCATCGCTTCTTGTATTTATTATTTTACCGAGAAGCGAAAGTCCAAATAGATCATAAAATCGTATCCAAACCACAGTTTGTGCAAACAGACCTCAGTCGAATTTATATTTATCTTATTATCTTATTATGCTCATAATAAGAATCTTCTCTTCGAGAAACAGCAATGCTTTGTCGTCTTCTCGTTGGTTCTCTTCTTGTTGAAACGTGTCATCACTTGGTGATCCTCTCGTTGAGAAAACTTTTGGAGTTTCAAGAACAGTTCATCTTTGATTTTATTGCATTATCTCTTACCCTTTCGATTTTCATACTAAAGTTAACGATTATTTTTATCTTCTTTGGTGATATTTTCCTAAAATTCGCTTGGTAAACAAAGCGTAGAAAAAACTAGCGGGAAAGTTGGGAGTCGCGGCATAGACCCCGGTTCTACTAGTGCATCTCTATTTCTGTCTCTTTCTTTCTCCTTTGGTACCGCTTTTTGTGAAAGTACCGAATTGATATCTTGATTAATGCGGCGACGGTTATCTCTCCGCGATCTCTCTCAATTTTTCATGATGGATGGATATACGAGAGAAAGAGATGAACCACGATCCCTAATGTGAATTCTTGCACTTCTCCTTTTGTTATTTTGGCTAGAATAATTATCCGACTTGACCCAGATTCGGCGATCAGATAGATATGATCATTCTGAATGATTAAAAAGACAAACAGATGGCTGTTGATGCTGATCAAGAATATAAGTATGTTCTTAATGGGGTCATAAAGGCTACCTTCTGGGTGTTGCACACATCCATTTCCACCACAAAACCAATACACCCCGTCTATACTCTTCGAGTACCGGGTACAAAAACAGAAACCGAAACCGAAGGAAGCACAAAAGAAAAAAGTACAGGCCGCCAGAGATAGAGATATGGCAACGTTGCGTTGGCCCTGATTGTTGATAGTAGTGCAGTCTCCAAGGCATCGCGCCGCCAAATGCAATCACATGTATGTTGAAAGCTTTTTGGTCACCTCACACACACACGCACATAGAAAGAGAAAGAGTGATTGAGAGTGAGAATTCATTTTGGTGGAATGGGTGGTTGGGTAGTATGGGGTAGGGGTTGGCGGCTCAAGTCCTGGAGGAGCGGTAGAAGAAAGTTGCACAGGAATACGAGAGGGAAAGGGAGACAAATGGCACGGCACAAAAGCGAACCATGTAAAAGCGATTCATGCCCGAATGCATCTTTCTCTCTCTCTCTCTCTCTTTCTCTGCTCGGTTCCCCTTGTTTCCCCCATAGTAATCGCTACTACAGTTGGACCATGTGGTACAAAGGCACAAATGCGGTACTGCTGCGGTTGCATGCAACGGCGCTTTCATGTTGCCTCTGCTGGAGCCATAGCCCGCTGTGTCCCCCTTTTCCTCGTCGTCGTCCTCGTAGTCGTCCTCGTAGCCGTCGTCTCCGTAGTCGTTGTCGCTGCCGCCTTGTCAGCGGAAGCGGAAAAAGCAACACGCTCACATACACACACACAGCATAGATGCACAAGCATACACACAGTGGAACACACTCACAAAGCGCACTCACACACACATACACACACACACACACACACATGAAGGAGATAGAGCACACTCAAACAACATCGTAGAGGATGTTGTTGCATGCATTTGCATGCCATGTTGCCAATCGCCCACTCACACACGCAAACTAACAGAGAGAGAAAGAGAGAGAGGGAGAGGAAAAGGTACAGATAGAGAGAGAGAGTAAGAAGAGGAGGAGTGGGGTGGGTAGAGGGGCCACAGGAGTGTGTACTCATACATATACTCGTACCCGTATTATTGCTCTTGCTCTGGCTTTGGGGTTGGGGTCCTTCAGTCTAAACCCCCCCAAGCCCCACCCTCTACCGCTCCAACATGGCTCCAACATGAATGCGTCGCGAATTTTCCTCCTTTGCCCCACATTGCACACTCCGCTCACTGGCCCAGCCGCCACAGCAACAAACCCCCGAATACCGACCGTCCGCCGCCCAACGCCCGCCGCCTACCAGCTGCCACGCCTTGTTGCACTGCAGTTCGAGCGCGCCATTTGGCGCTTTGTACTTGCATACATGTACATATATGTACGTATGTACATACATACATATGCGTATGTTCCCAGGCAGCCACCCACAACCACCCAGCTTTCCTCTGTGTGTGTGTGCGTTTGTGTGCTTGCTGCGTGGCAAATACGAAATGCCAATGCTGAAATGTGGATTCTCATTCGGTTCGCTCCTGCCATTTGGTTGCCTCTCTGTTGGACCACGAATAACGGCAGCAGCTACAAGGAGCAAGAAGGAGAATGCCACAAGGAGTCACAAGAATGGGCGGACAGGCGAACAAAGGCCCAGAGGAGAGGCCTCAAGATGATCATTAAAGAAGATGAACTCAAACAATGTATGCTGATGGCTATTCACGAATTACGAGTGTATTCAGTGTGTAGCAAAGAGGTCAACGATTCATTCATGGTATTGCGAATGACGATCATTCATCTTTAGGATCAAAGGAACTTTTAGCTATTTCAGTATGAAAACAAACTATGCCAAAAAGATTCGTTTGTTGTCACCCTCATGCAGGACTATCATACCTTATGACCCCTGAGATTGATCAATCTGCTACGGGGAAAACTATTGTCCCGCCTTGAAGCCTTTGAATATTCTGTTTTTGCTGTAGATTTTCGCTCAACTTCCATCCCAGCTGAATTCAAATGTAGGCCCTGCTGCCCCAATTTGTTGCAATTGTTATGTGAGGACGTAAACAGAACCACCAATTGAATTTGTCAACCACTCGAAAACAATCTATATTTAGCATTTGCATCACCATTTCATCCCACGTAGGCTCATAGCAGGGTGCCAGAAGGACGCATTTGAATGCCATACGACGCGAATGACGTTAATTCGCTTGACAAACTTTACACCAACGAACCTGCAGCGGACAGCATACGTCATTCGATATGAGTGATGGCGGGGTTCCTGCCATCTTCTTCCTGTTCCACCCACAAGGACACATGCGAATAACGTTGATTCTGTTTAACAAATATCATCTTCGACATGAATAGCACACAACTAACAGCCGCATTCACCAGTCACGTTGCCATACCATGTGCGATCACTAAGAGCAGCTGACAGACACTATTCACCAGTCACGTGGCCATCACTAACAGCAGCTGATAGACGCGATTATAATAAACCTTCTGGTCGGTCCGAATTTTATTTATTGGCATAACACCATATACAATGTACATACTCATGAGTAGTTGCTCATGAGGGAGTGCGCAAAACAGAGGTGTTCACTTCAGTGAGTGAACTGAACAGGTTCACTACTTTTCTGTTCAGTTGCTCACTTGTTCAATCACTAATTCAATGGTTCACTCAGTTCTTTCCTGTTCAATGCCTCATTTCTCCAATGGACCAATGGAAAACCGCCGGTTAAAATCTGTACAAATATTTTCCAAGTTATAGTTTTAACTGGGCAGCTAACTGCGAAACCAAGCTTGGAAGCTTGGAAAACTATTCGCCGAATTTGTGGATTTCTTCGAATTTTCGCCAAAAAGCACAAAATTGATGTGCGATTGTCTTTGTGTGAGTACGTGTACATGTACGTGTTCAAGTGTACGTGTGAGTGCGTGTCTCGTTTTTCCAACTGTCTATGTGTGTTGTGTGCCTCTGTGCTCAATGCGGCAACGAGCAAAGCAAACGTCCACGAAACAGAATCCCAATCCAACCCAACAGCAATAGCAACAGCAACCCCCCCATATCCCCAACTCCAAGCCGAAAAACTGAAACCGAACCAGGCCCAAAAACCCAACTCAAGCTAACCCCCCCGCTAGGCCCTCAAGCAGCACATTAACGGCAGAGACACTGGCCAGAGAGACACAGCGAAAGAGAGGCAGTTGAAGGGGTGGGGAAGGGGATAGGGAGGGAGATGCGGAATGAGAGCAATGGGCAGAAGTAGCAGCAGCCCAGAGCCAGCCTGCTGCCATTGCTCGTTCATTCGCTCGCTCATTCGATTCACTCGTTTGTTTCACTCGCTATTGCCTGGGTACGAGAGTGCTGGTGCTGGTGGGGGATGAGATGGGACCCAAATGGTTGGGTGTGGAGGGGAGGGCGGTCGGTGGTGGGAAGGGAAGGCTGAGGCAAAGTGGGACAGGGTAAGTGGTTAGATGGGGGTATGCAATGCCTCGGATGGGTTGGCTTTGGCTGCCTGGATGGATGGATGGATGGATGGATGGTATCGCTTGCTGTTGCCGCTGTTCTCGATATTGCTGTTAAGTTTCTGAGGTGGAGGATTTAATGAACGATAACACAAGCAACACACATACAGAAGAGCAGGGTGGAAACATTAAGAAGGAGAAATCGAGTGGCCGTAGGAATTGGAGGGAATGCATGCTGCATGGACAACATTGTCCATGCATTACTCCTACACTCCCACTAGCCCCCCAAGCGCCCACCCGTCAAATTGCCCCCCTCATATCACCACACGAAATACAAGGGAACTCAATCTCAATTGCCACCAGAGGCGAACAGGACGCAATCCAATTGCATTTCATGGATGCAATGCAGGTGGGTGTACAAAGTGAGAATCAACTTTGACCATTCAAAGCTTCATCTTGATTTCGAGGCTCGTGGTTGGAGTTTGTAGTTTAGGCGGAAGGCATATCCTTGACGACTGACCACCAACAACAACTAGTTGCTGAAAGAGATGCATTTGAAGAGATATCGCATTGTATGTGGCGGGCGGGAGAGAAAACATCTCAAAGAGATGCACAAAACGATTAAGGCTGTTGTGGCAACGGTGGACCGGACTGGCAAAATATTATTGAAGCATTTACTGTTGCTCTTATTTTACGCAAATATAATTTATATATTATATACAGCCAGCTTCTATAGGGGTCTTCTCCAACGTTAATTACGCAGCAAATTAACAAGAAATTTCTAAAGATAACTATGGCATAGAGGTTTTTATTGCAAATAAATTGTCCAAGGTTTCAGATATTACTTCCAAGAATTTTTAAAATAGAATCTCATTGTTTGCGCCCTTTGCAATATGGCATATCATCACCATATTGACGGCCAGCTGGGCACTGCCACTGGCACCGGGGTGGTGGTGCCTCTAAAGCCACCTCGTGCCCATGTCCCCCCTGCCCCATCATCAAGCGTCACACGGATAGCGTGGGAAGCGCAAGCGAAATTAATTAAACGCAAAGGCGACGACTTCACGGAAGGACAGAGGAAGCAGCGAATCCGAATGCTGTGGGGGGGAAGGGACATTTAATGTGGGGAAGAAGCCAAGGTACAGCTTGTGGTCGTGCCACTGGGCGTGGACCAGAGAAGGTGGCATATGACTTGCTACATGCCCAAAACGGATTTCACAGAAATACGAGAATATTTACGAGTAGAAGTATTCGTATGCTGGTAACTTTATGGAATCCACCATCTGTGGATGTTGTATCGAATTTACGAGGAAACTAGTGACGCAAAATGTCTGCTGCAGTGGGCGTAAGGTCGCCAAGGGCTCCCTTTTGAGGGACCCTTTATGAAGTTGCATCAATTCCAAAGAATACACAAGGCTCAAATTTTGTCTCAAATAATGCAGTATCTTATAATAATATTGTTGAAATGCCATCACTCTGGGGTTTGGACTTTAATTTTATGGATTTAAGATTTTCAATTCGTTTAGAACTCCTTCTGATCTCTAATCTATCCCTTTTTCGTAGCCTACCACCGCCCTCACCGGCCCCAACGCCCACCAAAGGCTTCGATGGGAACTTCAAGCTGGAGCCGAATCTCAGTGTCAAGGACTTTGCCCTGCCCCCAGAGTCCTCGTCGATGAACGGTACCGGAAACGGCAATGGCAATGGCGACTCAGCCTCGGCGACCTCCGTGGCAATGGTCACGCCCACACCGCCGCAACGGAAGCGTTACAAGAAGCGAGTGCAGTTCTCAACGGATTCGCTGAACGGATTCACGGGCGGCAAGGCGGCCAAAGGTGGCGCCGCAGCGGCTGGCGGAGGATCAGGATCTGGCTCAGGAGCAGGAGGCGGTACAGGGTATCACAGCGGCTATGCCAAATCCAAGAAGCAGGAGGCCAAGGCAGCGGCTGCTGCCCTCAAGGCTGGTGCAGCTGCAGCAGCGGCGGCGGCGGCAGCAGCAGCTGCGGCCAACTCCTCGGCCCTGCCCGAGGTCCTTGACTGTCGCATCGCCGAGAAGATCAAGAGCGAAATGGAGGCCAGCGCCAGTGCCGGCAGCAAGGAGTCTCTTCCCAGTGCTCTTTGCCTGAAGAAGGCCGCAGCGGCGGCAGCGGCAGCGGCCGCGGCAGCAGCAGCAGCAGCGGCAGCGGCGGGCAGCGAAGAGGAGGTCGAGGAGGAGCATCAGCATCAGCAGCAGCATCCACATCTGATCGGAGCCGGCATGGCCATACCCCTGGGTGTTTCCGGGGGTGTGGAAGTGACGGCCAAGAGCAATGCGGATGCTGTGGACGGCACCACGCCCAGTAACGGTCAGATGGGCAACTTCCATGTACGCTCCAAGAGCCATGGCGGTGGCAAGAAATCCCAATCCGCCAAGGCAGCGGCGGCGGCGGCAGCAGCAGCAGCAGCAGCGGCGGCCGCCGCCATGATGCCACCCAATTCCAGCTACGACGAGCCGGAGGACGAGTCGGCCACTGGAGGCACGGCCGTCAACGAGGAGGAGGAAGACGATGACGAGGAGTTGGACGAGGAAGCGCTGGCTCGCGAGATGAAGATGGAGCAGAACTTCGTGGAGGAGGAGGACGAGCACGACATTGCCTTCCGGTCGCAACAGTCCTGCCGCGAATGCTCCATCACGCACGACCACAAGTTGTGTCCGCTTCGCAACGCCTGCGGCAATGTCACGGACGCCGTGGACCTGGCCGAGTGGATCGAGCGCCGGAATCTGGAGGCACTGGCCAAGCTGAAGGCGGATGCCCACCGGCAGGCGAAGCGGGGCCGTGGGCCACGGCACGACGACGACGAGGATGACATGGAGGACATGGACATGGACGAGTCGTCGCAGCTGTCCGAGCTGGAGACCAAGCCGCTGATCACGTTCGCCGAGGCCTCCGTTCCGGCGGAGTTCGAGCTGCACAACGTCGAGCCGAATGTCACCGGCGTCTTTGCCCGCACCGAGGTCCGGGCCTACACCAAGCTGGGTCCGCTGATCGGCCAGCCGGTGCAGACGGGCGAGGTGCGTGAGGGCAGCGACATGAAGTGGATATTCGAGATGTGCGAGGCCGGAGCGGACAAGTCCTACCTGCTGTGCTGCGACAATCCGAATGCCTCCAACTGGCTGCGCTTCATTCGGCCCGCCCCCTGCTACGACGATCGCAACGTCAATCTCGTGTCCATCGATCAGCAGGCGTACTTTGTCAGCTGCCGCGATCTGCGCAACGGCATGGAGCTGCTCTACTGGAGCGACGACTGCAACACCATGTGGCGGAAGAAGCATACGGAAAAGATCAGTGAGTATACGTTAATCCATATTAAGTTAGGAATATGAAATCTGCTAATGGATGTACCGCCATTGAAAAGAGTTCAAATCACATTTCCCTTGCTCCCTTTTGTTTCTTGCTTGCTTGGCGGCACAGACTGCGGCGGTTGCAGTCTGAAGTTCGAGCATCCACTGTACTATCGCACCCATTGCTCCGTCTTTCACGATCCATCGATGAGCCTGACCATAAGGAAATACCATTGCAAGGTGTGCGGCGAGGCGGTGCTGGGCAAGGACAATATAATGAAGCATGCTGCCGAGAAGCACGACGGCAAGGGCGCCTACCAGTGCCAGTTCTGCAACAAATTCTTTCTGCGCCTCAATTACCTGGAGATGCATCGCACCTATGGCTGTGCCTCCAATCCGAATCGATCGCGACCCGTCTGCGACTTCTGTGGCCGCAAGTTCTGTCAGCCGCAAAAGCTGAAGGCCCACATCAAGCGCATGCACAGTGGTAAGTAGGCGTGGCCCTCCCCACCAACCCCATGCTGATGATCCAACACCAGCCAAGCCCAATGTGCCCAATAGATCGTAACTGTGACCGTAATGTAGACCATATACTCCGTATCCTAAGCGTAAAAGAATGCAATGCAATGCAATGCAAACCAACAAAAACAAAATACAATACAAATTATGTATGTCATGCACGGTTGCAGCCTGAATATCGAGTATCTTGGTGTCGAGGCACGTGTGCCGCCGACTGGTTCTATATGATTTCATATTTAAGTGCTCGAAATGGAAATTGAATGTTGTATTATGTTTATTATGAATGACCTCTATATATAGATAATATATATGTATGTTTTAGTTTTGGGATACAAATGTATCTTGATATCTCGAACAGGTGACAGCCGTGTTCGTAAGCTCGTATATCGTAACTATTGTATCTCGTATGTATGTACTACTTACTAGCGTAAGCTCGCATCGATTTCACCGTATAACTGCTTCTGCATACATATATCAGTCAGTCTATATACATACATACATATAATAGCATATCATATCATAACATATCGTATTGTATCGTATCCGTATCGTATCGTATCACACACAATAATATCGTATGTACTAATGCCGTAACCAGTCGCTTAGCTGTAAAACTAAACATACTAACTGCAAACTGTAAACTGTAACTATAACTGTACTCTGGTATAAGCAACACCTCGCCATTTACACACGCATACCATAGATACAGATACGAATAACACACACACATACATAAAAGCATCTGCGATCGCTCATCACTCTTCAGTTGCCTCATTTTGTATTATTTGTTTTTGGTTTTTTAGTTGTAAAATGCCTAAATTGGTCGAAATATGTAAATGTATCTTCATTTGGTTTTATTTTTGTCCTGTGTCCTGTGTTTTGTTTTTTTGCTATAGTTGATTCATCATCTATGTACCTGTACCGTATGCCAAAAGCACACTATCGAAATCCAACTGATGGAAGTGATGGAACTGAAGGTCCTAGAAAAACTCGTGAAGATTTGTAGAGACTTCCAGTGTCATCGAAAGAACACCCTTTCAAGATTACTCGTACAACTAAATGTTGTATCCATTTCTCTTCGTGTTTTGTATCGAAATGCTTTCGAGACAAAAACATATGGCTTCTTGTCATCAGAATTATTGCCAAAAAGTATATTTTCTAGATTTTCAATAGATCTCCAAAGAATCTTCATCTCTTGAACCGATCATGAACAGTCCTTAGTCCTTCAGTTGGAACATTTATCGACTACTAACCCAGAAAAGAATACTCGATTGTAAACTGCATTGTGTAATCCTTAACGCTTTTAGTGAATGATTTTGCCTTGATTGGGTTTGTGTTTGTTTTATTGGTCTTTCGTTTAGTTAAAATATTATTAGTTTATATGTATGTAAAAAAAAAGTTTTGCAATTGAGTCCCCCAGTATTATGATTGTTGGACACCACATACCCACATACCCACCCGATCCGTGTCCTATGTGTTTTAGCATTTTGATTTGTGTTTGTTCGTTGGTTCGTTCGTTGTTGGGTTCTGGTTTCTGGTTATGGATTTTTGTGTATAATTCACTAAGTTTCTTCTTCTTCTTTCAAAATCACCACAATCCGAAAATTTCATTTTCTTCATACAATTTCATTTTAGATATGGCTGAAGTTTTACGAGATTTTCAGTGTAAATTATGTTCAAAACTTCTAGGATCGCGTGCGGCACTGCAGCGCCACTCGAAGGAGGTGCATAGCCGCAACTCCACCGTTGTGAGCTGTCCACGCTGCCAGAAACTCTTCCAGAATCGCAGCAATCTCAAGATTCACATGCTGACCCATTCCGGGGTGCGTCCATTCAAGTGAGTAGCAGTAGCCCTAAAAAAACATCCATCATCCATGCCCATCGTACAACCATTGTACCTAACCTTTTTCTAGGTGTGCGGAGCCCGAGTGCAATGCGGCGTTCACCACCAAACAGTGCCTGCAGTTCCACTACAAGAAGGTGCACAACTACACCCAGGAGCAGATGCCGAAGATCGAGAGGAGTGTGGCCTACACGTTCGATGCCTATTCCGGCGGCATGAAAGTGGACTTTCTGGGTAAGCAGCCGCCGCCGGAGTCACAGCTGCCTAATGCAGCTGTCGTCTCCTCCTCATCCACAGAGCAAGCACCGCGCCGGCGGCGTAAGAGCCTCGAGGACCAGAACTCGATGCTCAGCAGCTCGATGCAGAGCGACACTGAGTTCAGCGACGACAACATCTTCGAGGCCATCAAGAAGAGCGGCAAGTCCATCAAGGATCTTTGCCGCAACGAGCCGAATCTATCGCTACTCAGCTCCAAGATCTCCAGCATCTTTGGCGAGAAGGTGCCGGTCCCGGTGCCGGTGGCTGCGACCTCGGCCACCGTATCGCTGCCTCCGGTCGGTGGTGGCCGCAAGCGGAAGCGGAAGAAGGAGCCGGCCAATTCGACGGCCGCCCAACAGCAGCAGCAGCAACAGGCGGCCCTCCAGCAGCAGCAGCAGGCGCAGCTGCAGCAACAGCAGCAACAGTTGCAGCAACAGCAGCAGCAGCACGTTCAGCAGCAACAACTCCACCACCAGCCGCTTCAGCAACAAGCGGCCCTGCAACACCAGCCGCTGCAGCAACACCAGCTGCAACAGCAGCAGCAGCAGGCGCAACTGCATCACGATCAGTCCTCCCACCAACAGCAGCAGCAACAGCAACAGCAGCCGCCGCCTCAGTACCACCCGCACCACCTGCACGCCCACGCCCTGCCCCATCAGCAGCAACAACAGCAACAGCTTCACGGAGCCGATCCGGACGATGAGGAGGAGGCGGAGCAGGTCCGCCTAGAACAGGTCCGACGCAAGCAGAACGCCCAGCTCAGTCTGGTCGAATCATTCCTGACCACCACCGCACAGCGGCTGAGTGCCCAACAGCAGGTGCAACAGGTGGTGGCCGCCGCGGCGGCCGTCTCGGCAATGGCCGGAGCCGGGGACGATCCCGCCAAGCTGGGGCACATGATGGTCGGCCACATGGGCGTCGGTGTCGGGGTGGGCATGGACGATGAAGATGACGATGACGAGGAGGAGGATGATGGCAGCTCGGCCACTCATCCGGCCGGCGGTAGCCATCCCCATCAGCAACATCATCCGCACGGCGCCCATCCGCACTCGCATTCGCAGTCACACTCCCATCCGCATCCGCACTCTCACCCCCACTCGCATGCCCATCCGCATCACGCCCATGCCCATGCCCACAGCCACGCCCACAGCCACCAGCACTCACAGCAGGGGCCTGGGGGACAGCAGCAGCAGCCCCACGGTGATCCCAGTGCCTCGTACCGCCATGCGGCTGCCATGAACGCCGTGGCCCTCGGCCAGAATCTGGTGGTCACCAAGGGTAGCAAAAAGTGGATCGGCGCCGATGATCGCCATCTGGGCGACGTGACCAGCGACGTGCCCAGCAACGAGTCCGGACCGGGTCAGCTCCCCGGCAACGCCGGTCCTGGCCAGGATCTAGGCTTTGCGGTGCCCCCCAGCACCGTGGACGAGCACAGCAAACTGCTCGGCCAGAACCGTGACTTCCTCGCCCGCCTCATGAGCACGGCCAGCGCCAGTCACGCCCACGCCCATGCCCATGCTCATGCCCATGCGCACGCCCACCAGCATCAGCACCAACACCAGCAGCAGCACAGCGCCCATAGCCGGGAGGAGGACGAGAACAGCTCCTTCCTGGATGTCGTCGAGTCGGCCAACAACAGTGCGGCCGCGGCAGCCGCTGCAGCGGCGGCCATGTCCCAGTACCATCACAACGCGGCGGCCAATGGTGGAGCGGGTGGACCCGGTGGGCCAGGCGGCGGCAGTGGTGGAACCAGTGGGGACCATACACCCACGGGACCGGCCACTGGCGGCGGATCGGTAACCTCCTCCGGCGACGGGCCCGGCCAAATGCAGATGAACCTCTGACGCATCCCCAGTCCTTCATGAGCTCCTTCTACAACAACGCGAACGCAAGACTGACCGGAGCCGGAGTGGTGTGGGCGGGCGGGGCTCCTCGTCCGCCAGCATGTTGGCAGAGGCTGCCCTCAACCTCCGTTGGCAATATGATTGACAGCGAGAGCAGCGACCTGAAGGTGATTTCTCAATATTATTAAAAACAACTTCAGGGCTTGATAATTTCGATTATAAACTATATCTTTTATCTTGTAATCTCTTTGCTATATAGGTACCCACCGATAACCACATCAACAGCGACAGTCCCATGAGCGCCCATGTGGACGCCGAGTCCCAGCGGTTTGGGGCTGGCAGCGCCGGCGGCGGAGTGGGCGGACCTGGCGGCGGTGGTGGAAGCAGTGGAGGGTCGTCGAGTGCTGCCAATGGGACGGGCATTGGCGGGGCCATGGATAACCTGGAGAACGAGCTAAAGATGATGAAGAACCTGGGCAGCTTTCCCATGCAAATACCGCCGCTGCCCATGTTCCAGGGCGCCTGCAACATCTCGCCCAGCGCCTCGACGCCGACCAATCCGCAAAGCAACCAGAACCAGAACGATGTGGACGTGGATGCGGGCAGCACACCGCGACCGCAGCATCCCGACTCGGATGGCTTCTCTTCAACGCACCACCGCACGCCACCCTCACCGCCGCCCATCTCTCCGGGCCGGGACTATGGTGGCATGTTCGGCTCAGGGAATGGTGCTGGTGGTCCAGGGTCCAATAGTACGCCAGCGGGCAGCTCTAGTGCCGGCGGAGGTGGCGGTGGTGGTGGCGGAGCCGGGGGTGGGGCGAACAGCATGTCGGCCTCGTCCCCGCTGCCCGCCCTGCAGCCACAACGGCGCAATGCGTCGAGCGTGGGCAGCACATATCCGGAGCACGAGCTCATCTCGCCGGCCTCCTCGCCTAGCATTCCGCGCTACAACTTCAACGGGGACATGATGCGCCACAAGCGAGCGGTGCAGGAGCAGGACCAGCACGAACAACGCCAGCGGCACAACCTCTCGCGTCACAATCAAATGTCCAGCGACGAGGAGAACAGCATCATGCCGCAGAACAGGTACAGAACATTTTTGCTGTCTTCAAATAACACTTTTCCATTGCATTGCTGTTTGTTCAATCTATTTATTTTGACCAAATTCCTCACTCGCTACTTTTATCAAAAATGGAACTTTAACTCTGTTTTGTATTTCCAGCAGCGCCGGCCAAGATATGCGCATGAAGTTCCCCCAGTCGCAGATCGACCTCATGTACTCCAAGTACGAGAGCATGGCCAGCAACCTGAAGTACAACAGCCAGGAGCTCGACTCGCCGGCGGAATATCGCCAGAGCAGCAACAGCAATGCGGCGAGTGCAGCAGCGGCAGCCGCCGCGGCGGCGAGTGCGGCCAACGATCTGTCCGATCTGCAGGGCCTGGACATGAGCTCGCGGTCGAATGCGTCAAGCAACTATCACCACAACTTCCAGCTGCCAAGCAGTCGCTATCATCACCACATCTATGACATTCTGTCGGACAGGGAGCAAAGCCAGCAGGCTCAGGCCCAAGCGCAGGCACAGCAGGCAACGGGAGCATCGGTGGTGCACCAGCAAGAGCACGGACACGGCAGCCAGCTGGCCATGCAGCAGCACCAGTCGGCGGCGGCCATGCACAACATGCTGAGCGAACAACTGGGCGAACAGGAGCACGACCAGACCACCTCCGTGGATCTGAGCCGTACGGCCAACTATGTGGTGTCGTCGCCGCCCCAGCTTCCGTACAACCATCCGCATCACGACATGTTGCGAATGGCCTCGCTGGACCTCACCCCGAACACGGCCAACATGGCCGTGGGCAACAATCGGTCATTCCTCTCCTCACAAATGCAGCACCAGAGCCGCGACAGCCTCGAGCATCACCGCCTGCTCTCCACGGTGGAGCAGCACCGAATACTGGCTGCCTCAAATGCCGCCGACCAGCACCGCCTCTTGGTCGACCCCACCGCCCATCTGCTGATGGAGCAGAACAATCGTCTGCTGGGTACAGCAGATCAGTCCCGCCTCCTGGGCGAGTCGGCGGCGGCAGTGGCCCAGAATCGGCACATGGCTCGCAGCTTTGGGGCGTACCACCAGGTGGCATCGAGCAACTACCATCCGGGCGTACGACCTCCGCCTGTGCTGCCGTCGGCCAATCATCATGCCTCGAATCCGTCTAACTATCACCCGTTCCCCGCCTACTACTAGTAAGGAGCGAGGGGGAGACTATGACAACATGCTGGAGCTCTACGACCAGTCGGCCGGGATAAGAATGCAATACCTAGAGGGGATCGAGAGCGAGAGCTCCATTTCACGTAATTCAATTTGAAGCGCAACCATAACTTTAGTTCCTTCATATATTCCATATTCTCCGCCAAAGTTTTCCATTTCCCATTCATCCCCATTCGAGCTCCAATTTCAAAGTGTGCCAATCTGTTTCAGTGTTTAGATCTGTTTAGAATTGTGTGTGTTCCCGCAAATTGTCTGGCTTTCCCCCATTCAACGGCTGCCGAACCAATCTGATTTGTATACACAGACAACCACACACAACCACACAGACACAAATATGTATAATTGTATAGGAAGCATAATATAAATATTAGAAATATATATTATATATATTATATATATAGTATGTATGGTAAATATAAAGCGAAAATGGTAAATGGAAAAACACAATGAAAAAAAATGCCTGCAGCGAGAATTTTTTTAAAAGCAAATTTCATGCTGAGTTTGTATAGGAACAAAAAGAAACGACGATAAAATGCTAAACATGCAAAATAATAATAGTATTAATAATTATAATCATAATGATAATATTTTTACACCATGAGAAAAAAGTAAAGTAAAGCGTATTAACGAGTACAAAGTGTTAGCAGAGTTTCTCCTCTCTAGATTCGGCATAACCCTCTTTATCCCCTGCAAACTCAGCGAATGAAAGGAGGAGATAATATATACATATATATATATATATATTGATAGTATATAGACACACCGATACATGACCGATCAGGAACCTAGCTCAAGCATCATCCCACACTCAATGGAATGTGCTCGTAGATCAAATTTGGCGTCTCGAGATCCTAACGAATGTGTGTGTCTCTAGTTTGTTTTTTTTTTGTTTTTTTGTACTATTATATTATAAATACATATTATGGATAATGGCGTTTCAGCGTTTCTAGTCAGACAATGGGGGCTACCTATACACATATATATATATATAAATTATAATAATAAATGTACTAAATGGTATGGTATATATATATATATATATATATAAAACTAGCAAGTAAATAAGTTATAATTTGATGTAAATTATTAAATTTATATAAGCCGCAGAATGCGATAAAACAAAAGAAGAGAAAAAATATATAAATCAACAAAATATTTAAAAACTGAAACAATATACAAAACACATACCAAAAAAAACAATAAAAAATAAGAACAAGGATAATAACATTAACGCGAGAATGGTATATCCACACATACACACGCACTGAAAACGCTGATCGAAATGATATATATATACACAGACATATATATATATATATATATATACATATGGCGTAATCAAATTATCGATTATTAATAAAAGCAAACAAAAACGTAACTTGAATATAATTCTTTCGGTAAAAATATTCTGATAGGACAGAGTCATTCCAGTCACTTTTTCGGCAACATTCAGATATAGTCGTGTAAATTCAATACAACACTTTTTGAGCTATTTTTAAAAATGAGTAACAATATCGAGTCGAGGACAACAGAAAAATGAAAGTTTGCGATCCCGAAGAACGAGACACGCACAACGAAAAAGTAACGAAGGTGTGACGAGTTTTGTGGCTGGACTACTGCGACTACTACTCGGCAGGTGGTATCATAGCAGACTCCCCCATATTTCGATTCGTAAATATTGCAGCCCCACATATGGGAGCAACACCAAATGCCCGTTCTAGAAAAAATTACTTCATTGAAATTATCAGATCAGCTTTAGAACTAGCCCGTTGCTTGAAAGAATCAGTTAAAAATATAGCAGGCGAGCAGACATAGGACTGACATAGGAACTAGCTAGAATTATAGAACAATTTGCTGAGACACAGCGACCAACAGTTACGCCTAGAACAACAATGTCAGCCAACAATGTCTGAAACACTGGAAGCACCAGAAACTAAATATGTATATGCACATATATATTCCTTGCCTGAATGTCAGCTGTTTTCTCATTCCAAAATCGTGGCGATAGAAAATAAGCATGTTGTGCTATAACCCTTCCTATTTTCTGGCAAAAATATATGCCGCCACCAACACATCGTTAGAGTTATTTTTTACCTTTTTCTAGTTTCAGTTGAATTTCCAAAATTGGCGCTGTTTACAAAACACAGCTGAAACACAGGTAATGAGAGTGACCAAGAACTTTTTTGGTTCTTGGTCACACTATTTTAGTTTCGTTCGAAATAATTAGCAGATTCCTGTCAGTAATTTTCTGCAGTGCTGGATACAGGCCTTTAAAAGACAAATTCCATGCTCCTATGAACCTTTCCTCGAATACTCGTACAGGGTAAAGGACAATTTTTTTAGCTTTGCTTGAAATGGAAATTGCAGAAATGTACGAAAATGTTTGCTTCGAATGGCTGAAAAGGCAAACATGGCTAATGCAGCGACAGGGCAAGCCCGAAAAGAGAAAAAAAATTTATTGATGCTCCGTCCTTATCGCGGCCATGTAAAGTAGTAAATTCCATAAATAGCAAACGAACGGAATGGCCTCCCCACGTGCTACGTGGCACGTGCCCCACGTGCCTTCTCTGCGTCTCACTCTCTCTCACTCTCTCTCACTCACTCTCTGCTATACCTACATATATACATAATCCTATACCTATGCCTAAAAAATCGGACAAAGTAGGAGTTGAATGGCTAGATATTTAAAACAATTTTCTGAGGCACAGCGACCAGTAGTTACGCCTGAAACATCTGGAAAAGCAGAAATAATAGCCACAACTGGAAAAGCTGTTAAAAGCACTGTTAAAATAGAGCTCAACTTTAACTTTAACATTAACGCATTCAATAACAGATAAAGAGAAGAAAAAACCGCCTAACAGACACTGCGCAGGCAAGAACAACAATGACGAATGCCAATAAATAGCAATAAAGATGGAAAAGAGCACCAGGCAACAGCAGAATAAGAGCAGTAACACGTCAGATACGCGACCCGAAGAGATTTCCGAACCGCAGAGAGAATCACCGCGAGAGCCAAAGCGTGACACCAAGAAAGATGAGCAGCAAGAGCAACCACCGTCAACGCCGACGCAGCCACGAGTCGGCTCCAGCCGAGTGGGAACCTCCGTACTGATAATGGCCCCCGACGAACTGCTCGAGGCGTACGAGAAGGCGGTGTTGGAGGCCGAGGCGGAGGAAGAGATCGAGCAGAGCGAGAGCGAGCGCCGCGATTCGCAGCGACGCGGCGGCATCCGGAAGTTCAGTCCACTCTCGACGCTCGAAGCCGTGCGTGACGGCCTCCTATTCATATTCGGCAAATTCCTAAGACTCGTACTGCGCCTAGACATGCATGGAGGCGGAACCGGGAACAACATCAACTTTGTGGAGGGGCTCATCGACTTCTTGGCGGGCTCTTTGGGTGCGTATAGACACGGTGCTGCCGACACAATGGGGCCATAACCAACTCCTCTTGATCTCTTAGGCGGGGCCGCACAGGTGTATGTCTCGCAGCCGCTGGACACTGTGAAGGTGAAACTGCAGACCTTCCCGGATGCATACAAAGGCATGTTCGACTGTTTCGTGAGCACGTATCGAAAGGATGGTGTATTCCGGGGCCTGTATGCGGGCTCCCTGCCCGCCGTGGTCGCAAATGTGGCCGAGAATTCGGTGCTCTTTGCCGCCTACGGAGGATGCCAGAAGTTTGTCGCTTTCATGGTCAACAAGGAGAACACCACCCAGCTGACGACCACCCAAAATGCCTGTGCCGGCTCCCTGGCCGCCTGCTTTTCCACGCTCACCCTCTGCCCCACGGAGCTGATCAAATGCAAACTCCAGGCCCTGCGCGAAATGAAGCACTATATCGAGCCCAGTCATCCCCAGGATATGCGTACCCCCTGGTCCCTCACGCGGTACATTTGGCGCACGGAAGGTGAGTTCTAGGGCCAGCCCCCACATATAGCCACACGTATTTTTGTTGTTATCCCGCGGCAACACTCGAGTTCCTCCGATTAGATTATCTTAGCGTGGCTTTGAAGCAATCTAGCAATTCTCCTCCATAATTCATAATTATCACATCGCAATGTGTTGTCCGATATGGACAACAAAACCGAAACAACACTGCCCTCCCCACATGGTTCTAAACGATCGCTGTGGCGTTGCCAGACAAACCTATTTGGCGGTTAGTTTCGGTATATTTAAAATTCCTGTCAACATAATGGTGGGACTTATCAGTAATTCCACTTTATATAAAAATATTATTTTTTTAGCATATACATACATACGTACAAAAAACAATTTCCAAATGGAGACAAAATAGTTCAAAAGCATATTTAAAATAGCTTTTCAGACGATTTTAAGAATTTTAAATACTCATCTTATAAAGTGTACAATATGAATGGACCATTATGGTCCAATGCTAAACTTCTAACCGATCTTAAGTCTATTAAACAGAAAGCGAAAGCTTATTATAAAATTCTTAGAATCTGATTAGAGTATATTGCAAGCGTGCGATAATGGTAGATTAAAGCTTTCATATCGCTTCAATCTAATCGACTGAATGAGTCGTCAGCCTTTTGTTTTTTATAATTTTTTCTCAAACAAAAAGAAAAGACGAAAGAATGAATAATATTTACTACACAGCTCTTGTATACAGCGAATTATGAATTACTTGATTTTCGATAAGAATATTCCCAGCCTCGGTGGCGGGGTCGAAGAAACATGCCACGCATAATGACGTAGCGCAAGAGCGAGTGAGAGGAAGATAGGGAACGTTTATGGATAATACAAATAGTTGAGAGCGCGCCCAGCCCCGCCCCGCCCCTATCAGTTTCCAAGTGGAAAGTTACTGAATCGTCCGTTCTCCGTTCCTGCTAACAGCTGCCAGATCAATGGAGAGACCATGGGGCGGGGGGACGCATGTAATGATTTGGTTTGACCGTTGATTGATGCTCCGTCCTTATCGCGGCTATTTAACATAGTAATTTCCATCAATAGCAAACGAATCAATGGCCTCCTCACGTGCCGATCTGTTTCCTTCTCTGCGTCTCACTCTCTCTTACTCGCTCTCCGTTGCCATTCTCCCATTGCACCAGTTATTTTCCACGCACAATCCATTAATTGGTTTTAATCTCTCATATACGCGCACACATAGGCTTGCGCGGCTTCTATCGCGGCTTGAGCTCGACATTCATGCGTGAGATGCCCGGTTATTTCTTCTTCTTCGGCAGCTACGAGGGCACCAGAGAATTTCTGCGCAAGTAAGAGACCTGGGAAACAATACCAGCTAACCATCCAATCATCCATATCCATCTAATCATATTACTGTTGTCATCTCTACAGGAACAATCAAACCAAAGATGAAATCGGACCATTGCGCACTATGGTGGCCGGGGCCATTGGTGGCGTCTGTCTATGGACCTCAACGTTTCCCGCCGATGTGATCAAGAGCCGCATCCAAGTGAAGAACCTTAATGCCAGCATGTACAGCGTCGGTCGTGAAATTGTACAACGCGAGGGCGTCCTGGCACTATACCGCGGACTGCTGCCTTCCGTTCTCCGGACCATACCGGCCACGGCCACACTTTTTGTCGTCTACGAGTACACCAAGCAAGCGCTACAGGGCACCCTCTAATGACACATGGGGCCGCGGGCGGTCATCGTCGTCATCGTTCAACAACTATGCCATAACGCTGTAACTCATTTTTTTTTGCTTCGTTTAGTTAGATAATTCTTAGATATAAGTGGCCTGTCTGTGTACATTTTACATTATTATCATCTGACTGACTATATATCCATGCTGTTGCAATCGATGTTGATTTTCTGCTGTATGGATTGCTAGTCTGCTCCTGGTCCTAAATTCTGGCTGCCTGGCGCAGGCGACGCTTGAGAAAGTCCTGACGGTCCATGGATGTTTCCAGTTCACGCCATTCGTGCCAATAGATCTACGGAAAGACAATGGGTATTATATAGTATGTGCAGTTTAAAGATTGATTGAAGGACATGTACATATGTATATAGAAAATATAACATAATTTCCATTGGACTAAAGATATATAGGTTAGGTTAGGTTATCCCGGACGGCCCTCTACGGGGCCTCTCATAGGCCAAAAAGGCCCTTAGTAATCCGGATCTTTGTATGGACCTTACGAGCGTGCTTCTGAGGTTCCGAAGTCCCCCAGAATCGAGGTGTTTTTCGCAAAGGCAAGCAGTTTCCCTGGCGACCTCTTGGAGGCATCCTCCAGTGATGCCAACATCGGTGCGCGCAGGTACATTCTCCTTGCCCTTAAGAGAGCCGGACACCGGCAGATGAGATGCTCCAGGGTTTCGACAGCCCCGGGCTCATTGCATTTCCTGCAGATGTCACTGTTAGTGATGTTCAGCCTGGTTGCATGCGACGCAGCCAGGCAGTGGCCTGTTAGTATGCCCACTAGCAGTCTGCAATCCTTCCGTGGAAGATGCAGCAGATAGTGGCTGAGATTATCATTGCGTTTCTTGCACATGATTTTCGAGATTCTGCAGGTGGTGGTGTTCTTCCACCTGCTATCTGTTTTCATTTTGGCCTGTTTCTCCAGGTCGCTTTGTAGCGTCCTTAGGGAGACCGGCACGCTTTCTGTCATATCGGTTGCCAGCCCGACGCCTTCCTTAGCCAGATCGTCCGCCTCTTCGTTTCCTTCGATGCCCTGGTGACTGGGACCCCAATAGATCTGCACTGACTTAGTCGTGCTTAGTGATTCTAGTGCCTCCCTGCTTGCCAGGACACTTCTAGAACTGACCGCGGACGACTGCATGGATTTTATCGCTGCTTGGCTGTCAACGAATATGTTAACCGTATTGTGTGGTCGCTCTGTGAGCTGAGCGACCTCTGCTGCCTTCTTGATGGCGAAGACTTCCGCCTGGAATATGCTGCATCGGTCGGGTAGCTTATACGACGCCCTTATTTCAGGGTTTGTACAGTATAGGCCTGCTCCTACTCCTTCCTTCATCTTGGAGCCGTCAGTGTATATGTTGAGGTGTTGAGTCTGGTCCCGTCCCGCTTTCCAGTCTTCGGGTCCCATGAGGAGGTTTGTTTTTACTTCAAGGCACGTTTGGGGGATCATGTAGTCGGTTGAACTGATCATGTCCATTCCAATTGAACTATGCCCGAATCTTTAAGGAGACATGTTCCCCGACGCAATCAAGCGCTGTGCTGCCTTGCTTGCAGTCAGCCTAGCGTAGATGTCGAGGGGGTCGATTCCAAGTATAGTTTCGAGTGCTTTGGTTGGCGTTGACCTCAGCGCTCCCGTTATACAGAGCAAAGCCTGCCGCTGGGTTCGTTCCATTAGCTTGTGATACGTCTTCTTTTCAGTAGCTTTCCACCACACTAGGACTCCATACAGCAGAGTTGGTCACACTACCGAGATGTAGATCCAATGCATCAGAGCGGGCGACAGGCCCCAGGTGCTACTAAGCATCTTCTTGGATGCATAAAGTGCAGTGGTCGCCTTTTTCACCCGCTCTACTACATTGGGTCTCCATGCCAGCTTGCTGTGCAGTACTGTGCCGAGGTATTTGACCTGTGCTTTAGGGGTTAGCCTTGTTTGGTTGACTTTCGGGGGGACCCATGTTGGTACCTTGTATCTCTTGGTGAAGAGGATGAGGTCCGTTTTATCCGCGTTGATACTGAGTCCTACTCCATCTGCCCACTCACATATCTCCCTGAGTGTTCGTTCCATTATGGAGCTGAGAGTCGATGGACATACACCCGTGATAAGTACGCTTATGTCGTCTGCATAAGCTGTTATTTTTGGGGCTTTCCATTCGAATCTCTTGATGAGGTTGTCGACCACCAGGTTCCACAGGAGGGGTGACAGGACTCCACCCTGGGGTGTGCCCCTGTGTGCACCTCTGACCATGGAGGCGGTGCCCCACTCTGATTGCACCCGTCTACAACTTAGAAGGTTCTTTATCCAGAGGTTGCCTGACGGGTGGGTGCTGGTAGCTTCTAGGCAGTCCATTATTTCTTCTGTAGCGACGTTATTAAATGCTCCGGATACGTCTACAAATACTCCGAGTGCATATTTCTTAGTGTTGAGAGCTTTCTCGACGGTAGCTACTAGCGAGTGCAGTGCTGTTTCCACCGATTTTCCCTTGGTGTAGGCGTGTTGGTTAGTTGACATCAGTCCGCTTACTTTGGTTCTGATATGTAGATCCAGCAGCTTTTCTAATGTTTTCAGTAGGAAAGAGGTTAGGCTTATCGGTCTGTAATCCTTGGAACTCACATGGCTGCACTTTCCTGCTTTTGGGAGAAAGTCAACTCTAGAGGTTCTCCTTTGGATCGGGATATAGCCTGTTCTTAGGCATGCTGCGTATATTGCGAAAAGCCATGGGGTGATCACCTCTTTGGTCACTTGCAGCATGGCTGGGAATATTCCGTCCAGTCCAGGTGCCTTTATGCCCGTGAAGGAATCTATAGCCCAATGGATTTTCTTTGGGGTTATCAGGTCTGTTGGGGGTGTTTGCTCCTCAGTTGCTAGGTCCTGATGCGTTTCAGCATCGGTGACCTCGGTGCATCCTGGGAAGTGGGCCTCCATTAGTGCCGTTAGGGCTTCTTTGCTGCCTTCCGAAGTGTCGCTTCTACTTATTATTCTTAATATCAAAGATTCATACATTCGTACTCTCTATGGATTTACGCATTTTCATAAACATCGGATAATAAAGACTCAATCTTTAGAATCCACATATCTAAAGCTGCTATTCCTATAATTTGAGGAAGTTAATTGGAATTTATGATAGAGCCACTTACCACCACCGGCTGGTGGCCCAATTGCTTGAGCTGTTTCAGCTTCATCGCCAGCTGTCCCGTATGCCGGTCCTTGTCCCGTATCACATTGTTCCAGCCGGCAATCACAACGATAACGGTGGCCAGATGCTCATCGTGTTCTCTGTCAGCGCCGAGCAGATGCCGCCTGGTGAGGATCACACCACTGTAGTCCTGCGGACATGCGTCCGCATCAATGGGGAGTGCACGCTGCTCCTGGCGGTCATAGCAGAGGACCAGATCACAGCGCTCGTACTGGGGCAGAATGTGCTTGAAGCTAAGGTGCCGGTAGAGGTCGGAAGCCGCGTCCCGGATGTCCACCAGAATGCGATCGGTTTTGTTTAGCTTAAAGCGTCCCTCCCGATCCGGTATGTACTGCGTGTAGAGCTTTCCCATTTGTTGGATCTGCTTTTCGGTTAGCAGAGAGCCCTTGTACACATCTTTGCCTAGCAGACGGGCACATCCATCCAGGTGGAAGTACTCCCGACCGGGCAGGGCTCCACGGTAGGCATGCTGAATGAAGCGTGGCTCCAAAGCCACTCCGAGCAACTCCACATCGTAGACACCCCGCATGGTGAGGAACTGGAGGCAGTTTGTGAAGCAGCGTGGATACCGCATGATCTCGTCCAGGCGTTGGCGCATGAGATCGGGCAGCCGCTCGGCCAAACGCTTCTCCACACCGGACACAGTCTCCAGGTTGAACAGGGCCATGACCAGACCTATGCGCTCCATGTCTTTGAGGCGGGCCTGATCCAGCTCTTGTTCGTAGCGCTGGAGGATGCGTTCGATGAGCCTGTCGTCGCAAGTCTGTAGCTCGCATCCAAGGAGAGCCATGTGCAGGCAGGCCAGCAGAGAGACCCGCTCCACCTGTGGCTCCAGGGCGCGAAGCAGCCGGATCAGCGGCTCAACCTGCGGCAGCTTGCTGCTGTAGCGCAGAACTTTCAACAGGGACACTAGCGTGATGTCCTCAACGGTATCCAGCTCTCTGGTTAGTCTGGCGAAGAGCTGGTCGAGCAGTTCGGGATTTCTAATCTGCGTCTGGGTCTTAAAGAAGCCCATGGCCATGACCCCCAGCTCCTGGAGCGTCATCTTATCAATACAGCGAGCCAGATTCATCTCAAAGTCAAACATCTCGAAGACGGGGCGCCGCAGTAGATTGCAGAGGAACATGGACTGGACCAGCTGCTCCGGCGGCAACTTTCGCAGCTTTCGGCCCAGTTTCTTGAGGGCCAGCCACACGTACTCCCCGATCCTGGCCAGGCCAAGCTGGTACCAGGCATCACTCACCAGCAGCAGCTGCCCGGTGGGCCAGCGTTCGATCCTCCGACAGCACTCGATGTCCAGTGTGTTCCACAGCTCCATGTAATTGCGTGTCTTGGTCGATTCTGGTGTCGGCAGCTGGCCAAGGGCCCGCAGTGTGCCCAGCAGCTGGTCGTCGGACAGATGGTGCATTTGCTCGCAGTATGTGCGGGCAAACGCATCGAATCGTGGGTCACTGATCTGCGTGTTCGTCTCCGCACAATTCTGGACCAGGGCCAGGAAGTTCGCATGCAGAGCGGCGGGACTGAGGTTCCTGTTCGGCTCCAGGTAGCCATCCGAGGTGGGCTCCTGTAACAGGCTGTCAGTGGGCCTTAGAATATGATAGGGCTTCAGGGACTCCGATAGAATGCTGTGAGCGAACTGATTCTCCTTGTCCACAAAGATTTTAGCCGGCAAAATTACGGAAGTGCGTATGTGACGGTACAGAAGACGTGGCGCCTGCCGCCCTACACTCCAACAGAGGCAATTGACGCGTGTCCACATGATCCTACCCAAATCAATTGCTTCTATTCATTTACCTTGAGTTTTTCCTCTTTTAAATAGCGTAATAAAAATAGGATAGGAAGAGGAGGAACAGAAATAAAACCGATGCAAAAACAGCTGATTTTGGTGAAGCTGCCACATCGCTGTAAAGATAATACATCGATACTCAATTAACAGATAGCTAAAAGTTATACATTGTAAAATAATAAATAATCAATCAATAATACATTTTCATAAGCTGCTTAGAATAATTTATATTTTAATTCAATCAACTAAACGCTCGATTTAGCTTTAAATGCTATCGCTTCGAATATCGAATAATTGTGGTAGAGCTGCCACATCTCTGGAAAAATAAAAATTGAGATTTTTGATTAAATCATCTCTACATTTGAATCTAAAAACTTTTTGTAGGATGTGAAGGAAAAATGTGGAGTGGGCGACCCTATGAGCCAATATTTCATTATTTTGTTGAAGTCTTTATTATCGCCTGGCAATTTCAAGTCGATATTTTTCAACACTTAAACGATTAAGTGCACGAAATAATCAAAATAAATCGGAAAGATTGCCAGACTGTTGATGGTAACAGCTGTTAAATATTGTGGTTGTGTGTAGAAAGAGACGCGTCGTTTTGACTCGAGGCTCGAGCGTAATTTTACAATTAAACGGTTGTTCAGTTAACGTTAAGTTTTATTTTTTTGTTTATTCGGGCTATCTTGTGGTTGCCAGAGAAGATATTCGCTTTCTCATGAATAAGGTAAGTGCCTATCCATAGTACGTACACGGTTATATGCAGGCCCAGCCCACTTGTCATTTGCAACCGATCCTACAAGACCATACTTGTTGGGCTTGTTTTCTCACATTTCTTTGATTAATAAAACTGGAAAGTGTTGAATTAAAAAAATTATAATTAGTTAGGTGTAAAGAATTTTGTTTCTTTTCTTTTTATTTAACAATTTGCAATAATAGTATACATATGTACTTTCACACATACACACATGGATACATGGATGTTAATCAGCTGTTTCTGATTTCCATGCGCTTTCGCAGCAGTGTTCAAAAACGTTCAAATTTTTTTGAAAAAATCCTAGTACTAAAAAATGGAAAAGGCTGTTTACACTGATGTTTCGTCATATGCCTTGACATAGAAAGAAAGAAAAAGAAAATGCTGAATTTAATTTAAACAAAAAATTTGCGCATTAACTCTTTTGTGTCTATTTTCCTGTCGTTTTCCATAATTTGTTGATTTTCAAAATTTGGGTCCTTTTTTTGTCATTAAACACACAAATCCGTTATTCTCATGACGTAAAGACCTCCGTCTGCCAGTGTAAGCGACTTTTCTGTGTAAGCATCTATGTATTCCGATTTCGATAGAAAACGTGCTGCGGAAGTGTAACAAAACCAAATAAGTTCATGCTCTAAACCTATACTTACATCCGGTTCCAATGGCCATATGACAATAGACTTTGCTGACTAACTGCAAAAACAGAGATAGACTTATTGGATAATCTTGCAGTTAGAGCGGAAGAAATACATATACATATGTGTCATAGCCCTATGACATTAGACTTTGAAGCTGGACTAGGTGCAAAAACAGAGACAGCCCAATGGGGAAAAGCACGCACTTAGAGGGAGAGAGAAATATGCGTTCTGTTGATTTTCCAGTTTAGCTGAGAACAGCGCTGAGGCAGAGTTTTTCGTACGTTGCAATGTTCAGATCCAATTTTGCTGGTTTGGTGGGTGTTGGAAATCATTTTTTTTGTCACAAGCACCTCAGTTCTTTGCGTTTAACTTTGCACTAACTTTGCGGTCAGTGGTCAATAAGCTCAGTGCAACGAATTTATAGGTGTTGCCCCAACGACAAGTAACAAGACGGGTTTTCTTCTACATCGGGGGTTTGTTGGTATCTTATGATAGTCTTTGGGCTACGTCTTAGTGCTTTTGCTTACGGCTATTCGGGGTTCCGTCAGCCGCGCGGCTACTTCCAGGCGTAGCAGCGTCGGTGCTTGTGCTCAGAGACCAATGATCTCGGCCATGGCTCTGATCCCCCACTCTAAATTCGCACTCAACGGTTCGCCCTTCTCTGTATTCCCTACTGACTGACTTCGAATCCCTTTTTCTTGGATGCAACTCACTCGGTGTTCCTGTAGCAGACTTGTGTCTCACTTTTGGGCTGGGCTTTTCCTTGGTTCACCTTTACTCCCGCTTCGATCCCGTTATACTTTTCGCTTCGACCCGGTGTTCGATCACTCCCGTTCACTCGCACGTGCGCAAAAGAGTCCTAACGGGACCTCCGCTGCCGGTGATTTTTCATCGGGCTCTCTGATCGCTCCCACCATCTTCTTAACGGGATCGGGCTGATGACCCGTCCGCATGTGCATATTTGGACCTGCGCCGGGCCGCTGACGGTCCGATCCCGCGATTCTCCGCTTCTCGCAAGAGGCGACCTCTTTCGCCGATAGTGCTTTCTCATCCGTGCGCTACTTATTCGCTACTCTTAGTGGCGAGAGTCCGCGGCGAATTGGCGGCCTCCGGATATCCGGCATCTGGCCCGTCAGCCTTATCCGGTCCGTCAGTTTTTATCGTTTATGTGAGGCACACAGTTCCTCACACAATTTACTGTGTCATACCCTTTTGGTTATTACTTTGAAAATATACACATACATACATCTATCCCAATAGGGGGAGTCCCCTGAACACTCACTTCGGTCTTGCGCCAACTCGCAACAACAAAATTTACCTTCTATTGACCGCAATTTATCTGAGAGCTGGTTAATTGTGGGCACTATGGCGCTGGAAATCCACAGATAAAGCACCGCAATATTGGATAAATCGGTTTTTGCTGAATAGAAATGCAATCAAATATTTTTTTATTCCCTATTTATCCCGTAAATTTCATAACAATTCCCTCTTCTCCACAGCCATTATTAATTTCATTATGTCGTCGTCGGGAAATTCTCCTTACTGCTTGTTTGGTTTTGGTTTTTGCACTGTGTTGTTATCGTACCCACACACTTTCACGCACACAACCTAACTTTTAAATCTATTTGATTTAAAAATCTAGTGACCGAGAAAAATACCACAAACACCATGAAATTCTTTTCCTGCATATATCGTCGTGTTTGTTTGTCGATCTGAGTACTGCTTTCGGAATGACCCTAGCCAAAATATTATGCAAAATGTTTTTAGAGGTTTCATACGAAGATCAACCCTGATTTTGTTTTCTATCTCTTTTTCGGATCTGAGTACTAGGCTTCATAAAAAAGAACAAACAATTTTTAACCGTTGAGCATGCACATCTATAAGATCATTTCTATCGATGGAAAAACAGAAAAAAAAAACATGCTATATAGTTGGGTTTTCTAGTCGAAGTGGTAGCAGCACAGCTGCAGGCCAGCGTCAGAATTGTACTTCGAAAGTACAATTTGTCTAGACTAGATGTGGGTTAACCTCCAATTTAGCAAAAATAGTGAAAAAGCTTTTGCACTGATAGCACTGTGGAGTCGACTACCAACAATATTTTACCATTATGGGACGGGATCCATCACTTGCAGTCTAGATCGGACTTGAAGTCAAAATTTTTTTCAAAGACATGGGATTTGCAGCAAAAAATTTGAAATCAACTATATTGTTGAAAGGCTTTTTTAATAATAAAATTAGTTTTAACAATTTTTTCTAACCATTAAAAAAGGTTTTGCCCCTTTTTACTCAGTTAAAAATTTTACGCGGTAACATTTAAATTTGAATCTGCTGTTATCTGTTTTGTTGTTATTAGTGGTGATAGTTCCGCTGATTAGGCAGAAAAGTGCGAAAATTGCTGTTATGCTCACAGAAATACCAAAACGCAGTTGCGTCGGAAAACGACCTATGTAAAAAAAACTGCGTTTCTGGGAAGACGCAAAGAATCAAGACACAGCCTCTGTGTAAACGGCACCGTAGGCGACTGAGCCGATTCTTTACTTCCAGGCGGTGCTGCCACACCGCTTGAATAAGTGGCATCTCGATTATCGATTACATATTTATACCGGTAAATTGCTCTCCTTTGCGTGTCACTAGCGAGCACCAGCTGCTGGTGATGGGCGATTGTTGTTACTCCGTAGATGGAAATTCGCTTAGATCCAAATTAATGAATTAATTACTGACCAACCATTTACTTCTTAGAAAGGGCATTCCGCTTTTGTTCAAAATGCTGGATCCAACTCCCGTGTCCGTCGGACTATGCCCGTGACGGCGGTTGCAAAGGCGCCATCGCAACGGACTCAAATTAACATTCAAGGGGATCTTTCGGCAAGCATCAGAACCAAGGAGTAATGAACCAGAAAATGGTTGTGATGCGGGATCCCACCAATTTGGGACAGGAAGAGGATGATGTGATAAGTATTGACGGTAAATTTACAGGGCACCATGAGTTAGCAAGCAGTTATTACAGCCACTATTCCTTCTCCAACAGATGTTGAATTTACCGATTTGACGGCGGATGATGAGTCTGTGATGAGTCTCGGCTCGAGTCCAGATAGTAGCTGCTTGGAAATTGACTCCACCACTATAGACGCCTCATCCAAAAACACTCGTGAAAATAGTAACCCCAAAGACTACAGAAAGCCACTGGAGAGATATCTGGAGGAGCGACGGCTGATCAAGGCGGTGCGCAAACGACGAGTGCTCTACGATAGCAAAAATCCACGCTTCCACGACAGGGACTTCAAGAACGATGTGTGGCGTTCCATTGCCAGACGCCTACCCATGGAGATGGAAGACTGCGTTGATATATGGACCACACTGCGCTACAAATTCCAGTGCCATAAGCGTGACATGAATAACTATAAGCGGAAAATCGCCCAGCATCGTCCGTCCGGTAGCCGCCCCTTTATGGTACACGAGGAGGAGATGATGTTCATGTATCCGCATGTGGCCAGCTATCCTTTGCAGCGGAAGAAGAGCGTAGAGTCTGTCAGCGCTCCAGAGACAGGGGACGCTGTGTTGCCGGTGGATGCGACACAGCCAGTGGCCATTATCGATGTGGATATCGAGGGAGACAATTTCCGGGTAACGCGCGATATACGTAAACTCATCCAGGCCGTACAGGCATACCCCCAACTGTACGATACGAACCATCCCAGCTACAACGATTACCGCCATCGCGGCCTCATCTGGGGCGCCATTTCAAACGAGCTGCGGGAAAAGTCCACCAAACTAATGAAATGCTGGCTCACCCTGCAGACGCGCTACGAGTGGGAGGTGAACCAGACCCCAGATGAGGCCTCAGAACTGATGCAATTGATGATTTTCTTAATACCGCACGTGCCCCAGATGAAAGACTCGGTGTATAAGACCAGTCAGTACCTGACAAGAGCCTGGCAAGATCCCATCGAGCAATTTCGCGGTGTGACGTCTCTAATTAATATGCTGAAGACCAATCCAGAGCTGGTCCAGATCACTGATGAGTATCTGCACATGAAGTCAAAACCGCCAATGTATCACGAGCACTGGCAGAAGGTCGCTAAACAGGTTATGAGCACACCCGAATGCTGCGAGGTCACCTGGCTGGTTTTGCGCTCTTTTCACAGCGAACTGGTGGAGATGCGACTGGCCGGCTATAAGCTGCAGGATAAATGGTTCTTCGAGAGCACCATCACCTCGATATACAGGATGATTGTGGAGCGCGCCGTAAATCGTGAGGGCCACAAGCGAAACATTGGCCGCGATCCGAACACGCGATCGCCCATGGCCACTGTGGCCCTGCTGGACAGTATGACGGATGATATGCAAAAAACACCAAAGACTGCACCACGTATGCCGCTGGCTATTGTCTATCCGTCCTCTGCTGTTAAAGCCGTGTTCCATACCACCGCCACACCCATTGGTTCCAGTAACAGCAGCAGCAGCAGCACTTCCGTCACTACAACCACCCCAATCTCAAGCAGCAGCACAGTCAGCAACAGCAGTAGCATTGCCACCACCATCACCACAATGGCCAATACCATAGCCACTATAGCCACAAGTACAGTGAGCACTTCCTGCTCAACAACGACAAGGACTGATGGCTTGAAGTGCACGAATGCCTTGAGTATGAGCATTCCGACAGGGCCCAAGACCTTGAAGATGAGCCCAAAGACTGTAACGGCTGTACAGGATACGAAACCAGGGACCAACACCTTGAAGATTAACACAAAGACTGTAACGGCTGTACAGGATGCGAAACCAGGGTCCAACACCTTGAAGATTAACGCAAAGACTGTAACGGCTGTACAGGATGCGAATCCAGGGCCCAAAGTCGTTGTGGTTCGTCGCACTCTGCCGATGTCGTTTAAAGCAACCGGATATGGGATGTCAACATCAATTTGGAAGCCTCCTCCACCCACCATTAACATGCCAATCAATCATGATGTTGCAGCTTCAACGAATAATGTAAAGGGTACTTCAATTCCGCCAGCTAAAGAAGCAATAGTCACGACAATTGCAGCTCCAAGTGGAGCCTTGAAAAGAAAGAGGCAGTTCAGTATCAGTATCAATGACGGCAAGAGTAGCGATAGTATTGATAGCCAATCGTCCCCCAGCGATGTCGATACGGAAACTGCATCGGAATCGAATGATACCCTATTGCCAGGAGTGGCAAACACCCGCCTGCAAATGGAGATCATTAGCAAAATTAAAGTGGAATTTGTTGAGAATTTTAAGGATGGACATTCGCTGCTCATTTACGGCGGTGCCCTGACAACCCGCTACACAATGAACATGATGCGTGTGAGTACGCTGATTCGTGAGGTGATGGCCATACCGATCCTACACAGCAGCCAGTCGAACTTGGCTAACATGAAATCCGAATTTTGGGGTAATGTGGCCAGGAAATTTCACATGCCAGGTAATCCTTTTTCACCAAAGGCAATCCATGTTGTTACCATACTTTTTATTTACCATTTTGTAGCTGATGCCTGTCGCGCTATTTGGAAATTCCTGAGCGAGAACATGAGCCTGTTTCCGGCGATCGCGCCCATACCGGAACTGATGGGTCCCTACAAAGGCTACAACAAAAATTGGGCGAAATCCGATCGCCTATTCAGCAAATTCGAAATGGTTGCCCAAAAGAATCAATGGATTAATGTCAAGGACCAGCTGCCCCTACTCATGATGCACTTTCGCATGTACGAGCATCTGTACAGCGACATGCGCAGGCCGCGTCCCGCCTCGATAACTCAACCGTCGCGTGTATACACCCAAGAGGAGCGCGATGATGTGTGGCGGGTGGCCAAAACAAGGTTCCCACATAGTAAGTTGGATATTCTGTTTCCCCCTATTTATGTATTCTATATGGAAAATAAAATATTTGTGTCCATCAGTCAATCATCAGGAAGTTTGGTCCACATTTAAGTATGCCTTTCGCACGTATATGGACGACCTGGAGATAGGCATTGAAAATCCATGGCCGCGCCGATGGTGGACGGTTTTTGATCAGCTCAGATTCCTAGTGAATGTACGCTACCATCCGCTGGAGCCATACTACTATATAATCCACAACAAGATCAGAGAGGAGGTGAAGCGTTGCAGTATTTTTGAACAGATGAAGACACCGCGCACTGCTGACAAGAACTCGCAGTCCAAAGTTTTGGGCAGTCAGGTGCGCATTGACTGGGAACCATTGCCCTGGGACACCGAAGAGGCCAAGCGTGTGCTAACAGGTAAACTGAGAGTAGACCCAGTCATGCCCATCAATCCTGCTCCTGCTGCTGCTGCTTCTGATCCAGCTGTGGCTCCTGCTATATCTGCGGCTCCTGCTCTATCTGCGGCACCTTTAGCACGGAGTCTTTTGCGCCCTCGTCCCCTTATTCTAGTTTCCAACGGATTCAACGACGGGACAATACCTGATGTTAAAATCGACGGGCTGCAGTCAGTTCAGTCGACGTCAGTCCATACTCGGCCACAATTGAAAGGTAATACGGAGCGACACCTGCCGCTGATATCATCCTTTGAGGTGACCAATATCCTGAGACGATATCCCAACACCTTCCGGCAAACGACCACCGCTGAAAAGCGCTCTGCCTGGATGCAAGCTTCTGCAGAACTGAATGCGACAGGTATGTAATTAATACCATACAAAATAACAAACTATACTATAACCGCCACCTACCCCTGCAGTGACTGATTGCCGCTTGAGCTTGCAGCATGCCCTACGTGAATCGCGAATCCTGAAAATAGCTGATCCAAAGAACCGATGCAAGATGGGGCAAAACTATTATCGTCACATGAATGAGATCTACAAGGAGGTTAATCCTGCGACAACAGCCGTCAGTGCCGGGCAGCTGTTGGTCCGAACGCCCCAGCAACTCAACCAGACACTGACCGAAGCAGCCGCCCTGAAAAAGCAGTTGTCGAAACGCTTCATGCCGGAGATCTCACTAAGCAGTTGCAGTCCCCGTCTGACACTCAAGAACTGGTCCTATGCCGTTGGCAGTTTCAGCCCAGAAAGCCAGAAAAAACTTGTACAAAAGCTCTCCGCCGCCTTTGCCAGACATGCGAAGGCATCCAAAGAGGCGAAAGTTAAAAACGAATCCGGCAAACAAAATATGCATCATGTTTAAGTTATTGAGAGAGAGAGAGAGAGAGAGCCACATTTTTAGTTTTGGCTATGACTTATTTATTTATTTGGCTATTTGGAAGAGGAAACAGGAATCCTGTAACTTTAGAAGACTTCCATTAGCTGTTGCACCATACATTCATACATATGTATGTACATACGTTTGTAAACATATTGAAAAACGATTTCATTACATCTGGGTCACGAATTTTCTTGCAAGGTTTTTAAAATGGAAAGGAAAACTGCCCACTAATCGATTTCATTTAAATTAAACATTTTTTGAATAATTATTAACAATAGTCAGTATTGCCGCTTAGCCTTTCAAAAAGAAAACAATAATATATCCTAAATGACAGCTTAAATGTACAAACATTCGAATACATATAGATACATTTATGTATAACAGTAGACTATAAAAAAATCCACTTAATTTCACACAAAAAAAATCGAAAGAATACTCATAAATATAGGAAAAAATGAAATAAAACAAAACAACGAACAAACAATTTTTGGGAATGGTTTTTGTATTAAACATTAATTGGATATTTTTTTTGACACCCTAAGACTGGTTATGGTAATAAAATAGTTCGAATTGTTGCTGTTCGTTTAATGATAGTTTGTTGAGTTTGCCGGCTGGGAATTGTATGTAGTTTCCCGCCGTCCTGCCGCATCCGCTCCAAATCCAAATGTCCTGTGGATGGTGTGCTGCTCAATCGCTGGGCACCGCCCACTTTTATGGGCATCTGCGAAGACATCAAAGTAAGCCCCTCACAAATTGGAGCTACTACAATGGCCATATGATGTGTGATTGAAGGGATGATTGTCCGTTGGTGTTGGCGCATAACGAAGGATCAAATGTAATTGGAACTTAATTGGATGCACAAATAGTTTTATGTTTTTATGTTTTCACCAACAGCAACTTCTTGTGTTGCTATTTTTTGGGTCCGGCGAAGCGGCCAAGCGGATAGCATTGTTAGCATTCCCCTGTGAGACCTCCTGCGGGATGGGGGACAAGCGAACGGTGTACATTTCAGAGAATTGCGCCTGGTAGATTTCGTGCATCTTCAGAGACAGAGTGGCAAAGATTTGGTCAACATTGACGCCGCTTCTGGCGGATGCCTCACAGAAGGCGAGTCCCCTGTCGTCGGCAAATTCTACTCCCTCCAATTGGCTGATCTTGCGGCCCCCTAGATCTTCGCACTTGTTACCCACGATGACAACGCTCACCTCCTTCTTGCTGAACATTTTGATCTCGTCCAGCCAGGACTGTAGGCTCTGGAAACTGGATGGATTTGTGGCGTCGTAGACCAGCAGAACGCCGTGCACTTCCCGGTAGTACGTGGGCAGCAGGGGACGGAAACGCTTCGCCCCGGACGCATCCCAGATGAGTAGCTCCACAGCCTCACCGGCCACTTCAATGTAGTGCATCCCCAACTCCACACCCACGGAGCAGTGGTGTCTGGCCGTGAAATTTCTGCCCATGAAGCGCTGAAGCAGACTCGTTTTGCCCACGCCGGAATCGCCTAACAAAAGTATCTTGAAGTTCATCTTGAAATCGTGTCGTATATTTAACAGGAGATCAGTCGAAAAGTTCAAACTAGACTGAAGTAAGTATCGAAGCTGGTGTGGTATGTACCTCAAACATGTCATGGGTACATGATTTTCCTATAATATAAAGTGGTTTCTGGATATTTCTATTGTAAGTGGCATGCAAATTAGACAATCGCGAACTATTTTGATTCGTTTTGCGTAACTTAATGGATGGTATGGCAGAAAAACAAGAACAAAAACTCTGCACGAGTGTTACAGATCCTTAGGTCTGTCTGTTCCATTCAACAATATGTATATAACAACTACTACTACCAAAACTGGACTCCAAAGAGTATTCCTTCGAAGAAGGAGAAGTCTTCAAATGACGGACTAGCAAAGGTAAACCCACTTATGGTTCTCCGTAACTTGTTAAAGGGGATTTAAGGCGTACTCCTAACGTAACACAGATATGTACTTATAGCCAACTGTTTCCTGTAACTGTCCATAAAAATTAACATTAAACTGTCAGTGGGGGCGGGAGCTGAGGAGAGGTCGAAAGTTCAAAGTGCTTCAGGACCCCGCGGACTGCCGTCATAATCATTCCCGCATCTGATGGCGTTGGCAATAATGTTTGCTCTGGGTGATTAACGCAATTAAACAGGTGCTCAAAATGATGTTTCCAGTGGATTAGCCCCCCCGCCCAGTCGGTCGATGTACGAGAGGAGGCTTATCGTCGGGAGCCGCGTACGAAGGACTGTTGGGGGATGCGATTGGTGGACGCAGGATGAGGGATGGGAATGTGTACGTCCGCTAATAAGGGACACATTAGCAACATGCGCTACACGTTCGCCTTATTTCTGGGCACAAGAATGGGTGGGTGGTTTCGGTTGCTTTCGGATGGTGAATGGATGGGGATGACGTTAAAATTCCATTAGCATCCCACTGGATGCTGTAGCTTGACCTGGAGCGACGGCCCACCTTGATGCTAGATAGATGGATGGATGGGCACCTTAATGATTGCTCAGGTGTTCGTGGGTATCTGTATCTGCTGGTGAGGTTCCATTGTTGACTGCTCTGTCCCTCGCACTTATGCAATTGCCTCCAACTGGTTCACATGACCCCTCCGCATCCCCTGGACATAATGAGGCACTTGCTCGGAACGATTTACTGGAATTAAATTCACAATTTCAGCCATTATAAGATGTTAAAGTAGGTGAACGGATAGATACCCTTGATACTGTAGAGCTCTTTTATATCGGAAATCATTGAAGTTCAAAGATCCACTAAGATTAACAGCATTTTTAGATGTATCTCTACTCAACCTCTGGAACTGAATGCCCTGGAAATGAATGTATTTCCTTGGTCTATAGTCGTGTACCAGGCACTAAAGAACCCATTTTGATAGATTTAAATATGGGTAAACTTATCAACTTATCAACTATTCATTTAACATTTTTCTTTGTTTATGTTATTTTATTTTATTTATTATTTTTGTTTGAACCCAGATGCACTACCTGCTACCCTGTAACATAGTTACTGTGATGCCTGGAGGGAGGCTCATTCAGCGACCACAAAAACTGATAATTGAAGAGTTTTTGTTGTGGCCTGGCCGTGTTGTTGTTTTATTCGTTTCATTTGTTATTCCCATGTTTTATTGTTAAGAAATACAAAGCATAAAAACAAAACCAAAAACCCAACAAACAATAAAAAGCAAACTATTTAATGACAGTCGGTCTGTCGGTCGGTCGGTCGGTCGGTCGGATAGATGTACATACATATGGACGAAGGGTGAGGGGAACAACCCACACAAACGGCCCAGAATCGGATTCAGAGTGGGTCTCAGACTCTCAGCATAGTTCAATGGATTGCTACTGGGACACAGACCACAAATAAGTACGTATTAAAAGCGAATAATTGTCGAGGAATACGACCATAACATACCTAGTATGATGCAAAATATTGTCGGAAAATATTCCGATTGGCTTTGGCTTTGGCATTTGCGGTTGCAAAGTTTGAAAGTTAATTAGATAATTTCTAAATATGATAATATCATTAAATGAGAGAACTTTATCTCTAAGGTTGGTGAGAGCCATAGCTTTTTCTCCGATTTGGGTTGACAGCAAGAGAGAGTGTCAGGAGTTTTGAATTCTGGTGGATTTGATTCTTCTGAATCTTCTGAACTGAATGTGGCAGGGCATACCTTTCTACCACTACAGGGTATTCAGCGCAACAACAACAACAAAAGGGGAACACGCCCCGCTTTCGGGGACGAGTAAAAAGTAAACAGAAAAGCCATTAACGGTTACAGCAACAAAAGCTCTTATTGCTTCTGTTGGAATTTTTTTTGTACTGGAATTGTTGCTGGAATTGGAACTGTGCATGGAAAGAATAATTACAATTTCGCAAAAACAATGATAACTTGCGAATGAGATCGACGACACGATACAAAGGCAAGACAGTGTGCGAGAGTGAGAGAGAGAGGAAGAGAAGCACTGGAACGATCAGCTGGAAAAGCAAAGGAAGCTCAAGTTTCAGTCGCAAGGTGTTTACAGAGCGGGATTTGAATTCCCCACCTTATGTAAATAAACCTTGTGGAACAGAACAAAACAGAGGTATCGGATCCGCAAATCGGTTATCCTGAATCGGTAAAAGACTGTCGCCCAGCCATCGCCCTCTCTCGCTCGCTTCACCACTTGCTCTCTCCCAGTATTCCAACCTGCCTGGAATATCCCACAGCAGTACCAAATTTCAATAACGTCGTGTTTAAACCCTTACAAAACATTCTGTCGATCACTTTTGGTACATTTCATTTCAATCAAATCATCGATAACCTTCCGCATTCAAAGCCAATAAAAAGTATTATTGAGGTCAATGCCAGAAAGCCGAGCACGTTGCATCAACCGAAAAATATGTCAGTGCAAAGTGTCAACAGTAATCGGGGGTTCGGGCTGAAGTGCTGACCCCAAAATCGGTGGCAATTGGGCTTTGGGCTGAGGGCCTGACCCGACCCGACGCACTGACCCAGTAAACGTGCGTAATCCACAAAAAAAAACAAAAATAAAGAAAGAAAAAATCAGAAACCCACGAAATGCAAGAAAAGAGAGGAAAACCAAAACAAATCTGGTTTCCGACGTGACTTGTCTATTACGCCTAACGAACTTTCTATAGGAAGGGCCGCCACCACCACCACCACCGCCACTTGGCCCTGGGATAATCTTGGGTACTGAATGGTAGAGTAGAGCAGAGAGCATAGCATCCCAGTACTCAGAGTACAGACAAATAGATATTGATGAAAGCAGGAAACAGCTTCCACCGACCTCTTCTTCCTATGGAAACAACAATCAGATTTGGATCGAAATTGGTTCAATGGATTGGTTGGAGATCTACTGTCAACAAAAAAAGAATCCCTAGGTAGGCGCCCACTGTTTCTATGGGGTTGTCCACCGAAAGCTCGAAGTTTGAATAAAAATTCCTATATTGGTATATAGATTCGTAGATTTCATTGTTGTTTCATCAATTCTCTATTGCTTACATGCCATTCTAATAAAAATTATCTGGAAAACAGTTTTAAAAGCTGTGAGGTGTGGCACCACTATTTTCATGAACACAACTGTATAGTCGGGACAACGAAGATTTCCTTCGAGTATTATTCATCAACATTGAGATCTAGAAAAACTGATATCTTGTAGGGTATCTTCCCTGAATAATACCAATACTGAATAATACTTCATGTTGTGAAAAATACTTCATTTTCTCTGCATAGAAAAATCCCCTAACTGTAAATAGTTATGTATGTATGTAGATGTGCATAATTTTTCCTCAGAACATTTCACTTTCAACAGATTTTCACTTGTTGTAGCCTTATACATCATAACTTTGGAACCACAGTGCGCCAATCGGTTCGTTCTCATCCCGTAATGCTGCCTGATTTGATATCCTTCCAGAAGGTATTATGAATATTGGAAGATGTTTGCCATCCGCTGGGGAAGCATTTTCGATTTTATACGACAGATAAGCATAGAAAATGCTGGGAACTTTTAAGAGTCTCTTGGCCAGATTTCACAGCTGCCATCAGATCATAGATCGCATAGCCACTCGTATTGTCTTTGAAGGGTATCAAAAGCTTCGCCCTTTGAGGTTCGATTCGCTCACTTGTTGTTGCTGCTATTATCGCACACACAACACACACTGCCGCTGCTGCTGCTGCTGGCTGCCTCTGCTGCTGCTGCTGCTCTGTCTCGGTTCTTCGTTTTGTCTGCGCTTCGTTTCGTTACTTTTGCCTCGCCGTTTCGGGCTTCAGTTCGAGTTCGCACTCGGAGTCGCCGCGCCGCGCCACGCCGTGGCCCCGTCGTTTTTGTCGTTGTCGTCACCGACGCAGCCGCAGTCGCAGTCTCAGTCTTTGCCTATCTCAGTCGCTGCGCCGCCGCGACGCGCCGCGCCGTGCCGGCCGAAAGAAACCGAAACCGAAACGGTCATTATTAATTCGTACCGTACGTAGTCGCGGTCGTCGTTTTGCGGTTGCGGTCGTATGTAATATTCCGTCTCCATCCCATAAGAACCGTTGCACGCTGGCCGGCCGGAGTTTCGTATTTTGTCGCTGAAGACCAGAAGAAGATTCTCCCCCGCGCCCAGATCACAACGCATTCGTGTGTCGTCGTCGCGCTGAATTAAATACTCTTTTTTTTTTCCCCCCCATCCTGATTATTTTGTGTTGTGTTGTTCCGACAACCCAATTATATATAGCTTTAATTGTTTAATAGCAGCAGCAACAGCAGCAACAACAACACAAAGAGCAAAACGAAGTAAAGTTAAGTGCGAAAAGTAAAGTAAAGTGAAGTTTCAGTGAGTGAGTGAGTGAGTGCGCGAGTGGTGGTGGTGCCCCTGTGTGTGGGTAAACAATTGGAGCAGCCCCCGCCCCTAGACCACCCCACACCAGCCCGCAAGTGGGCATTGGACACACACAATACGATCGCCCAGAGGGCTACTGTCAGAGTGCCAGCTCCCCAGCTGCTCGATTCCTGTCTAGTACCTGGTGTCGCCTCTTGCGGCAAGTTCAAGTTCAAAGAGAGGACAGGAGAGGAGAGGAGAGTGGCCACAGCCAGTGGAGCTTCTTTACCGGTAAGCATACTCTCAAATTGACAGCGCCCACAACTTTACATGAGAGGAGTGGGCCGTCCACCGTCGGTCTCCTCTCTTTGTCTCTCTCCCTGCCGTCTTTGTCTCTCTCTGAGTGTGAGTGTGCGTGTGTGTGCGTCTCTCGCCATCTCTTTCACTTTTTGCGTGCATTGCACCTTTTTGGGCCGTATTCCTTTTTGTGTCGTCTTTCGCTTTCAATGCATTTTGACACTGGGAACATGGCTAATCGTTCTGGCATTTTGCATTCTCCGCGGCCGTCACCTCAACAACCTCAACCACCACTCCACCCTGTGCACATTCCTTCCATCGTTGTCATATCCTACTCTCCCCCACCCCCTCCCCCTGCACTCTACCGGCACTCTACCGCATCGCACCTGATGATAAAACACCAACATTGGTTTTATCGGGCTATTGCGACGAGAGGAGACCCTAGCAGGCACACAACAGCTGTGGAATGCAAAAACCAGTATACCCTTCAAATTCCACACAATACTGTAATGGGTATGCCGATAAAATTGCTGATCAGCTAATCAGCTAGTGCCATCTCGCTCACTTTTGGGAGTACACTCCACTACTGGACTCTTGCTTTTGTGGCTCTTCTTATCTCACCCCGAATCCGAATTTGGCCAATATTCGAAATCGAAGCCAATGGGAGAAACGTTTTGCGTTTTGCGTTTTGCGTTTGCGGAAGAGTCTCCACAGTACTCGAGGTATTCCTCTGTTCCCCAAATGCAACACAAATCCGATGACGACCCCGTCATACCACCATTACTTGTGTGCGATATAGAATTTCTCATGCAATTTTGTGCTGTCATAGTAATTCCTTCTTATTATCTGTAGTCTCTTATCAATGGGTTGCGTGGCGTTGCGTTCGTTTCGGCTGGTCAGTGTTCCCCTGCAGGTAGTAGCGGTATATTCTGGTTCTGGTTTCGATAGCGATCGTCGCTGGCAGCCTAGCTAATGATCCCTAAACATTTGCTTAAATGTTCAAATCCATTTAGATATCATACATGTACATGTGTATGTGTATGTGTATGTGTGTGTGTACAGATGTGCAATCTTTGTTGTTTCCTCTGTTTTATGGGATCGTTGACTTTTGATATTTTGTCATGTCTTTCAACAGAATTGATTGCTGCCAACTGTGCTTCAAGTTTCAGTCAATTATTATTACAACAAAACATAAAATTTTAGATTAACAAATAACTGGATAAGTTTTAGCATGTTAAACACCAATAGAAACAAATATTTCTATATATGTTACTAGTAAATCATTTGGACAATATAACAAATCAAATTTCAGTTTTCTAGAGGACGTTGATATGCCATGACTTCACCATCAAGTGGCCCAAGCGACACCAGCGGAAGGCTGTTAGAAGAACGCAGCCCTCCGACCGAAGGGCGCTGCCGCATAACGCGCGACTCGTTAACCGAAAGCATCCTTCCAAAGGAGGTTCAAGGGTTACGCATGTTGATGGGATCTGCAGAGTAATAGTCAATAGTTAATTGTTATACTTAAGATCATAATTGGCAAATAAATGATGAACAAACGGCAATCTGTTGGTCCACTTTTAAGTGAGTTTCTCACACGAAAATGTTGTTGTTACTGGATGATCTTATCCCTTAAATGTGGCGATATTTGGCAGCCCTAGAGCCATGATCTCAGCCCAATTCCATGACGGATTTTTGGCCATCGCCCACACACACATATCGATTCGCATATTCGAGTGCCTGCATTCGGGGCGCGATCTGATGTATCCACAATGCGGGGGCGCAGCGGCAGCAGCAGCGGCAGCAGTAGCCGCACTTTTGGTTTGGAACCAACTGTTCCAATAGAAAGCCACGCTCCGGTTCGAGGCCAGGGCCTGGGAAGACGATCAACAATCAACGATTCAGCGATCGATCCATCGATCGGGTCTTGTCTGGTCTTGGTCTTCGTCTTGGTCGTCAGCGTCTAAATATAGATTTCGACCATATTTGTTCGGCAAATATTGGCAATGAGTGTGTGGCAGCGGCAGCGGCAGCCCGAACCTGCCTCAACTCCCCGTCTCTCAGTCTCCAGTGTTTGTATCTGTGTATCTGTCTCTGTTGCTGCGGTGGCTGCTGCACGTGTTGTTGCTGCTGTGGTGGCGGCACCCCACGCGACATTCAACATGCGACATGCGACAATATTCCATCTCTTTTTTTGTGAGAGGCGGAAGAACTTTTCGCTGAAGTTTTAGTTTCAAAGATACTCTATCTATAGTCATGATACCAGGGTTTTCAGGATCCATAATATAGGGAACAGCAAACAATGCTCTTCCCAATCTTTTTTCCCATTTTTCGCGCCTGCTTGACGAATCTTTATCTGTGGCTTAACTGGTAATCTATTTGTCAATATTTTGCCTGTTTGCTGATCTTTAAACATTGTGCGTACAGTATCTGTGGTTGTATCTGTATCTGTATCTCTATCTGTAGCTCTATTTGTATCTATATCTATATTTGCTTCTTCTGGCCTTCTCGCAGCTCCCTGTCCGCTCCACCGGCTCTTCCTGGTTGTGTGTCTGCTGCTGTTGCTGCTGCATCCACATTTTAAACATTCAGACAATGCCCGCGTATTCATAAACAAGGCATCTGTCCATCTGTCCATCCAGCCAGCCGTGTGTGTGTGCGTGTGCTCCTGTGGCTGCCACAAGATATACGTACATACGTATATATTTTTTCAGCAAGTTGGTGCCACTTCTTGCTGCCGTTGCCAGGCGATCGCTTGCTTGCTGCAAACAAAAAAAATTCATTTTGGTTTTCTTTTTCTTTCTGTTTGTCTCTCCTTCGCTGAGCTCTCCTGCCTCTCTCTCTCTCTCTCTCTCTCTCACTATCTCTCTGCCTCTCTGTGGGCAGTAGATACTCTGTGGTTCCTGCTACTCGAAAGTAAAAGTCGGAGTAGCTATGAAATGTCCCTGAAAACGATCCTACAGCCACAAAATAGATATCTGATCTGAGATCCCAATTAATCCTTCAGCTGCAAATAAACGAAACTCAACAGACCTGACCTTTGGCAACACAATTTGCATTGACATCGGATACGGCTACGGCTACAGTTGCAGATACTACAGATACTGCAGATACACGCGTTCAGTGGATACAGGCAGTGAAGTGTGAGATACAGTATCTGATTGTCAACATTAATTGAAGGGGCCTCCAGTGACGCAAATGACGCCCCAAATGCAATTGCTGCTGCAGCACATGGATTGACGGACACTCAAGTGGCTCTCGATTCGATGGACGCCAATCGCCTTGATTGAGGAGGCGCCGTATCGGCAAAGGAAAGGGCAGCAAGCGTATCATATCAATTGATTTATGGTGTTGATGGAGAGAGCGAGAGCGAGAGCGAGGGAGATGGAATCAATTGGGTGGCTGGCCGGAATGCGAATCACCTTCAGCCTCAATTCCCCAATTGATTGCCGGACGGCGACGACAACGATCGTCACATATCATCATTCAGATGTGCGTGCTTATCATTCAATTTACAGGCAATTCTCTCGTTTCGCTGTGCCACCAGAAGAAACGGGGCATCATCTACTCTGCCCGAGTCAGCGATAAGTCGTCCAAGAAAAGATAACGCCCGACCCCGAAATCTTAAGCGAGGCACAGAACAAGAAGACTTCACAGAAAGATGCTGTTTGTATCTGTATCTGTATCTGTATCTGTGGTGCAGCTGCTCGGGGGACTGACTAAAACTCATTTCAATTTCACGCTGTTATTTAACCTTAACATAAATTCAATAAATAACCCACCAGAGAGAAGAGATGAAAACGAAGATCGGACGGAACATTCATTAGACCCGAAATTGATACAAGCCATCAGCCGTTCGTACGATGGGATCGCCCTCGAAATATTCATATTGATTATTGATTATTGATATACGACGTTGACTTTTCTGTTGTGTTGTTGTTGCGATGCCTCTCCATGTGTAAACACGCCAACAATTTATGGCCTGATCGAGTAGATCCACAAAAGATGATCTAAATTCAAAGTTGTTCAAAAATACGAATCCATTCGGCGATGATAAGTGCATGAATCATCAAAGTTTCAAAACTTGAATGCAATAGAAATTCCTGGCTCTCCACTCGTTATAGATCGATCAACAGATGTATCTATGTATCTAAGTATTCACCAACGGAAACAGCTATAGGAAATGTGATGAGCTCGGGGAACATCTTATCTGAAGCTGCTCGGAGAAGATGCCTCCAAGAGGACGCCAAAGGAACTGCCGGGCTTCGCCAAAAACACCTCGATTCTGGGGGACTCACTAGGAACCTCACTAGGACCTTCGTAACGGTCCATAACCATCCTGATAACCAAGGACCATGCTGGCCTAACCTAACTTATCCTTTTGGATCAGAGCAGATTCTTAAAGGAGTTGCTTTTTGACTAAAGCAAAGTTGGATGTGTGTTTCGTTGGTGGTTTCGATGGGAATTCTACTTTTATTTGTACTCCAGAGATAAGAGATACATATGTATGTAGCCCATAGAGAGCCAGGCAGGCTCTGGTTCGGATCGGGGGATGGCACGGACCTTAGATCTTGGCCCCAATTTGCTGCGTTTGAATTTATTTATCTAATCGTTGTTCTAAGGCGACAGCGGCAGCGAGTGATTCATCGTTTGGAAGATCGCTGGCTTATCTCGTCGTAAAATTGCACAAATGATCAAAGCTACGACTGAAATAATATACATATAAACATGTATATTCATACATATATATTCAAAGGCACCAAAAGAGGCTGCTTCAAAGGTTTAATGTTCAGGATCTTTCATGTGATAAAGAACCCAATCGAATCGCCTAATTTTGTTCATTAAAGTTCCTTATCATTTTTTGATCATGAATAAATCAAATGAGTCATCAAAAGCCCATCCCATATCCACCCAATCGCACAATAGATTCAATACATACACACATAGTGCAGTATAGAATCCCCATTGAAAGCCATCTTCCCCATTTGATCGACAATTTATTCAAGCCAAATAATCAAATGCGAAACTTCAGCTTCAGCTCATTTTGTATGCAACTAAAGCTTTTGTAATGAGCTGCTGCCACTGCCGCTGCCCCTGCCGCCGCTGCTGCGTGCAGCGACTGCGTGACATTTTTTTTTTTCACGCTTCTCGTTTGATGGCCACCGATTTTTCGGTTATTTCGAATGCATTTCAACCTTAAAGCCGTATCTTGTATCTGGTATCTGAACTGTTCACAATTTCATTTGCAATTCAACTTCCGTCAACCAGCCAAACCGTCAACCATCCAACCATAGACACAGTGTGGAATTTCGAGGCAAAAAACGAGACAGGAGGAGGGCACCGAAACCATTGGATACCCTATGATGAACATTAAAGATATGCAAGATGGAAGCGACTTTGCAATGAGGACTGGCACTGACTGTACTTACACTCTGAGAAAAAGGGCATGTTTACAGGAAACCCATCCATCCATTTATCATTGCCTTTCAACATTTCCACTCTCCACTTCCAGTTTACCTGGCTGTATCCGTTCGCTTAGGGGCTACATCCAAAGTAAACATAGTCAAGAAATGATCATACCCCTTCCGAGAGGTAAGCAAAGTATCTCTATCTATACCAAGCTTCATAAAGGTATCCGTAAGATACGACCGATACGAATGAAACGAAATGAAATGAAATGGTTATGTAAATGCAGAAATTGAAATGAAAATGTAATTAATGAGCATAAAATGCGGAAAATTGTGTGTGGAAAATATACGTGAAACGAGTTTTCCATTTGTCAACATCTACATCATCATCGTGTGCGTAGAGGGGGTTAGTGGGGGGGGACTGCCCCGTCTGCGAGGCCTCGGACATTGTCAAATAAAGTTGGGGCCCAACAAAATGTTTGGACGGAGCCAAGCAATTGCTCTGCACGGGGTTTTAATTAAAAAAAAAAAACGACTTGTGTATCTGCAAGATACATTCAACATTCACTTTTTTCGGGTTTCTTGTCGGTTTCTCTTCCATTTTCACCATTTTATTATTCCATTTGTCTGCACCCCCACCCCTCACGGCTTCTTCGAGATCCTCAAAACTGAAACCCCTTAAATGGAGTGCCCTCCCCCTGACCCCCAGTTAGAACTTCCCACATCAAAATGCATTTGGTTCTCATAGATACATTCGCTTGATATTATTCAGAGATCCGGTCGAAATTTAAAAAATATATTTGCCTATAAATATGCCTATAAAAAGCAGCCAGAATGTTCGCAGTACATTTTTAATTTGTTGACGTCTGGCCGCCCTAAGCCGCTCGACTTCTTCGTATTCCTCGTATCGAATTTCATACATTCGTTCTTCAGCATAATATTCATCCCAATTCTGATAAATATCTGGTTCCATTTTAGAGATATCTCGACTATTACGCCCAAGGAATGAAAGTGTTACAGGGAATGAAAGTTAGTTGGTTGTTTTCAGGGGTTTATGGGGAGTCGCTTACCAGTCGGGGGAGTTTCCCTTTTATACATACATATATCTTGTAGGTATTTGATGTTTCAATCTTGGATCTATATTACTTATATTTGTTGTTTTACTCTTGGATTGCTTTGATTTACTCGGTCTACGAGATTTGATGTCAAATCTCTTTTGTTCAACCTCAATAGTGATCTCATTATTTTCATACATCTTTAATCTGCACTTTTTTGTATACCTTCCTCATATTAATAAATATTTTTGATATTTTGCTGCCCACTTTGGTTGTCATTTGCCTCGCCAAAAACCTATAACTCTTTCACAATTTGCTTTCAACCCACAGAGAGCTCGAGGGAGCACGTACCACGTACTACCACAATCCACAATCCACAATCCTCATCCTCGGATCTGGCGGAACCACCACCTGTCGCATGAGCAAATCGTGAACGTTAATTAAATGTCAACAGATCCAGCGACAAAGGAGCCAGGCGGTGAGGAGCGGGAGGGGGAAGCTGGTGAATTGGTATTGAAATTGAAATTGCAATTGAGAATCTGTCGGCGAGGAGAATCTGTCTCCCAACAACATTGCGAAACTGTGGGCAAAATATTTGCATGATTGTCAAATAAATCAAAAGATTCAAGAAAGCGAAGCAGCGAGAGGAGAAGCGAAGTCACAACAAGAAGAAGAAACGCAGAAGCACCGAGAGAAGAAGATAAATCACAAAGAGCAGCTAGCGAAGAACAAGTCAGCGAGCCAATCGAATAAGCAGCGAGAGAACGGAAACGAGAACTCCATCAAGGAGAAGACAACCAGCGAGTGACGAATAAACCACTAACGAGAGGCAGAGATAAACAACGAAAGAGGTGAAGAAGCAGCTGGAAAATGGTTAACGCTGTGATGGACGCCATTGCGGTAAGTAAAAGTAGGACAACAACAAAACTAGAGCGAGATGGAAAGATAAAGAGGAAGGAAGACGAAGGCGGTCGCGTCGCTTATTAAATTTAATTTTGAAATAAAACAAAATTTAATTTTATTGTGTTTTATGAGTTATAAATTGAAATTGTCTGGAAGTGCTGCCTCTCCTTCCCCTTCCTCATTTGCTAATAATCCCATTTCCTCTCTATTTCAATCCCTTTCTTCTCTGTCCCTTTCTCTCTCTCTCTCTCTCTATCTCTCTCGACCCCGTATAATCCCCACTCGGGTATATTGCCAATAGAAGTTTTGTTTGCACTTCAAACACAAGAAACTCTGCGGTTGAGTTTCCATTTTATTTTCAATTTTTCTGCCCCTCGGTTTTGGCATACCCTCACCTTCATCGAGGACCACATAACTCACCCATTCATCGAGGACTTGTCCTCTATGGTGAACTAGGGATGGGTATCGTCCAGAATACATTGATAGATCGAAGGTCGAATATCGATATTTAGATATGTACTTCTGGTTAGCGCTTAAAACATACTTTCTTAGGCATTACTTAAGCACGAGGTCAAAAGTCAGCCAAGCCTCAAGTAGATCAAACATAGAAGATAATGGAATTTCTCTCAAAGAAACGTAAATAACAGATGATATATCGTATATCGATCACATTCCTGTATCGATAAACATAGATGGCCAGCCGCGCACATGGAAGATCGAATCATCGAATCAAACTTTGGCAGCTGCGAAAGTTCTCCCCAAATTGTACACAAAAATTCGCCTGCTTTGAAGGGCATTCGATTCTTCGGCCATTCATGTTGGTTTTTGCATTTTTTTCTGCTTTTTTTTTTGCTTTTTTTTTTGGTTTGGTTTTGGTTTTGGTTTTGTTTGCTTTGCCCACATTTTCAATTTGAATCTGTTTGCTGTGGCAATTGCTCAATTGGCTGGCGGCTCGTCTATGGCTCTGTCTCTGTCTCCCTTGTCTGACCGTCTGTCTGTCTGTCTGTCTGTCTGTCTCCCTGTCTGCCTGTCTTTCTGTGTCTATCTGTGCCTCCAGTTGTGTGTGTGACTGCTGCTTGCATGGGAATGTGGCAGTGGCATTATAACATGCTAATCCATATGTTTAAGTTGTTTCTTCTTTGCCTCTATTTCTGTCTCGTTTTGCCATTGTGGCGTATACGTGATGCCGCTTCGATTAGAAGAGGCTGAGGATGGCTAAACTCCAATATTTACCCACCAAATTTCCCATAAGTGAATGGGACACACATAAACAGCGACCCCCCATATGCCTTGAATGCTCTGCTTTGATTGCTTTTATTGCCTGTACTCCGCACCTCCCTCCAGGCAGCTGCCTCCAGTGGCCAGTCTTTCCAGATTCCCATATTCCCATTGGTTTTCCACTTCACTTTTCGGCCTGCATTTGCATACAGTTTGCCAAAACAAAAAGCGAAAGAAAAACAACTCTAGAAATATTTATAAATATCCACAAGACAACACAACACAAAACACAAAACACAAGAAAGAAAAGGAACTGAAAACGAAGTGGAGATCAAATTAGCACAGAGCGTGGGAGCCGGTTTGCTGCGGCTCCGACTTTTTGGCACTTGGTTTGGGGAACATGGGTTAACCATGTTGCATATGAGGCAGGGAGTCAAGAGGTGGCCACAAGCCACAAACCCGTTATTATTGCATTAGCCCAAAGCAAGACAGTGGCGCGCGTAATTATTGGAGATCGCCACAGCCACAGAGAGGCACAGCCACAGAGAGGCACAGCCAAGGCCTGCCACCGGCTCGCCGGAAGTTAAGACCAGTTGTGTCAGGTACAGGTACCCCACCCAACACCCAAACTCCAATCCGTTGCATGGCCCACCACCACCACCACCGCTAGCCGAATGTTTCTGTAACGGAAATTCCTCCGCCAAGACACCAAGACACGACACGACACAACACCGAAGGCTAAGTCCAAGTGGCCTCTCTCTAGGCCATGATTTTGCATAAAAAAAACAAAATCAAAATCCACATCAAACGATTCCCATGGGCTGTCGCCACTTGAGACATCCGTTCATTAACCCAGAATCGAGCTGGAGATTTGCATGCCGCTGCAGACAGACAGAGAGAGAGAGGGAGAGAGAGAGACAGACAGACAGACTCCTAGAACATAATCACCAATCAATCGCATTGATTGGTCTGATTTTCAATCCAATCTCTGGTCATTTTCAGTGCATTTCAAGTTTTGCAGTTTGATTGGACAGTAAATAAAGAAATGATGGGAATTGCTAGGAATACGACGGGGAGTGGGAATGTTAGGACGCCTAAGAAGCAGACAAGCAGCGAGCCAAGAAGTAGCGAGAGATAAAGCGCGAGTAAAAGAGAACTTCAGCAAAGAATAAGGAAAACCCTGTAGTACAGAATGCAGAAAGAGTACCAGAAACGAGAGGAGAAACTCAGAAAACTAGAGACATAAAAGAAGCAGCCAGAGATGAAGAGAAACCAGCGAGAGACGAAGAGTAAAACAATGAAAGTCAGCGAGAAAAAGGATTGAATATTATGAGATAGTTTTGCTCTCCTTTTTTGCTTCTCGCCCTATCTTTCACATCTTTTGCACTTTTTTTCCGTGATTTTATGCTGTTTTTCACTCGTTGCTTCTACGTTTGTCTCGCTAATGTTTTGTTTTTCTGGTAGCCCCTCGCTAGTTCTTTAACGTCCTTGTTATTGTTATATGTTATTCCAGCTGCTCAGCTCTTTGGCCAGCGATCTGGATGTAATGCTGAACGATCTTCGATCAGCGCCGAGTCATGCAACAGCGAATCAGCAGCAGCAACAGCTGCAACAACCACAGCTGCAACAGCAACACCATCAGCAGCACCAGCCAAGGCAACAACTGCTGCAACCGCTGCATCATTGGCAAAGCATTAGCAATAATAATCTGCCACACCCACTGAAGACAATCCGACAATCCACAACAATATCATCCACACAAAATAGCCCCCAGAATAATCGTCGTCGTGTGGCACCCAAACCCCTGCCCCGGCCACCGCGACGGTCGCGTCCAGCCATCGCCAATGCGGCCACGGAGGCCACGGCTGATGATGCCGCGGAGGATACGGATGCCAGCGATTTGGCCAATATGACGTCACCGTTGAGCGCCAGTGCGGCGGCCACACGGATAATGGGCCTCTCGCCAGAGGTGAAGAAGGTGCAACGCCTGCCGCTGTGGTGCCATCCACATACGCCTCCGTCAGTGCAGCCGCGTCCCCAGCGACGTCCTAGTCAACGTCATCATCATTATCATCATCATGGGTAAGTCGTCATCTCGTTCCATTCCATTGTTCTTCTTCTACAGGTGGCAATCGTCTGTAAACAGTTCATGCTCCGCTGAGCGCTTCATGGGAATGGGCGGGGCCAGTGCAAATGGCATGCATGGGTGACAGCCAAACGCACTAAAGTCATGGCCAGAAGATGAACTGTGGAGAGCAATGCCCAATGCATTGGCCAACGGGGTCACCATTTCACCATTCAGGTTGCTATTCCAGCAGATAAAAATCCTCTACCAGTGGATATACTGATGGGGGATCCTGATGTGATCAGTATAAATAATGGAAGCAAGTGGAATATCCAAGTGCTCAGAAGTGTTTTATAGATCGGGGTCACCAGCTACGTACTTGACTGAGGGTAACCGATAGGTAACCATTAAAAATTGAATGTTAAAACACTTGAAGATAACCTTTGACAAGGGTCGGTCCTCTCGAGACACGCTGTTCGATCAGGCTTAGCCTTTTCATTAGCCCACACCCAAAATCAGACGCAGAAATAGCCACTCCCAGCAGATTACGGCCAGTTAGAGTGACAGTTAAGTTGTGGCAACCAGCAGAAAATCGTTGACAACCAGACAAGAGATACAACTGAAATGCGTAACTGGGTATGTATTTAGATATTTGTGTAATTCCATAAAAGCGCAATATGTTTAGCATATAAATTATGATGCCGACACCGACACCGACACCAACTCCATCGCCAGTATCTCGCCCCTCATTGTGGGTCGTGTAAGTGTGTGTGTAGGCGTCAAGACATTCTAGATATTGGCCAGCAAAAGAGAAAAACTAAAAGGAAAATCCATCCCCAACCACCAACCTCCCTCCCAATCCCCTCACCACCCCACCCCACACCACCCAAAATGAAGTGTTATATTTTATGTGGCAACAGCCGACAAATGTCCGGAGATGACAGAAACCAAAGACAAATACAATGCTCCATAAACTTGAGTAAATATGAATATGTCTGCCCAGAGAGAAGTGAAGGGATGGGGGTGGGGGTGGTTGGTGGACAAATATCCTTCCCCTGGTCTTTGACTCTGAGAGAGGGTTGGAAGGGTTTCTTGCTGACAGCCGGAACCATCCCAATCCCCGCCCCCAACCAAACAGAATGGGACTACGAATGCTTACTGGTTACTGGTACAAAGGGTTGTGTGTGTGTGTTTAGCTATTTATTAAATTTGTTTACCACCCAAACACACACGCGCACACACACGCACACACATACACACAAGTAACGAATCCAAAATGGTATGGGTTTTGGGCTTTGGGTTTGGTCTAAGGATGAGGTTACACGAGGATGAGGCCACGAACATGAGCTGCGTAACTAATTTGCTTAGAGTGCACGATGCCTCCTCATCAACATCAGTTACAAGGACTACAACAACGACTACGGCACAGTGACATGACAAACAGTGATAATACCAGAGGAAAGTTCAAAGAAATTACCAAGTTTTGCTGATGGTGACAGTACTTATCGTGGTGGCTGTGGTGGCTCCTCGTGGAGCCTGCATCTTCCACCATATTCATAAGAACACAGCTATACCTATGCGTTCGAGCATTTCGAATTCTGCCTTCAGATTCAGATTCGAATCACTCCGAATCACTACAACTCCGAAGCATCCGAGCATTGCGGAGTAATATCAGAAAGCTTCTGAAATTTGTGCATTGCTTTCTCGTTCTTGAGTGGAGCCGAAATGTTCGGATCTTACACAGTAAGTATGAGCGAGACCTGATTCGTTCAGTCCGAAGTTATGCACCGAATCATTGATTCTTTCGAACCGAACGAAGAGAATACCGAATCCCACCGAATCGATTCGGAGCAGGATTCAAATGAATGTACTGGACATATGTGTGGACATATTCGAGTGCCATATATATGATATATGTATATGGTATATTTTCATGAAATTTTCAGAATTTTACATTCTATTTTCAAACATCTTTCGTAGCACTGTGCCGCTTGGCTTGGCTGGCACCACAAAAAGTTTTCTCTTGCTGCCAAAGTGTTTTTGCGGCGGCGGGCCCCAGTCTTGCCCTCCCGACTTTGAAAATTGATGATGTCTAGGACGAGGCCATATCTCTCCCACCCCCCGCCACCCATAACCATCCCCATCCCCATCATCATCATCATCATCATGATGGGCTTGATGATTGTCAAAAAGTTTATGCAATTTGAGAGCGTTTTAAGTTTTTGACGTAGTCAACGATGCGATGCCAAAATGGAGGAGACTAAATGGATGGCTCTGGCTCTGGCTCTGGCGTCCTGCGACAGGTGTGTGTTTTATTAACTGTAGACATACATACCTCCCATCCCTCACCCCCTATTAAAAGAAACACTTCTAATGCCGCTGACATGTAAACAGATTAACATAATTAATTTATTTGGCTCCTGTAGCGCTAATGTCATCGTCTTCAATCCAGAAGTGTGTGTTCTCCTCAAACCTATCACAGGGGCTGGGGGGTGGTGGGAACTCGCCAATTCCTTCTATAAGGAGAAACGAAGGCCGAAACGAACACCTCGAAGCGTGGCCGCCAGAAGGGCATCCAGGACCAAGCAACACCTCGATCTTCGACTTATCCCCCCACGGTAGAATGCACATTCCCATGGTATCCCATGGATTGTGATTGTGATTGAGATCATGAATGGCCCCTCATTAATATGTTTGTGGGGGCTTTGTCATCTCTTGCTCTCGCCTCGAATCGATTGCAATGGCGATGGCGATGGCGAGATGGAATGATTGATCTTTTTTTCCCCCTCTCTTGCTGTTGCTCTTTGAACAAGACGCAGTGATAGACAGAGCAACGCGAGAGATCTCTTTTGTGTGTATATCAATCATATTTAGCATACAACTGTCTGTCTATCCATCTGTCCGTCTGTCAGAGGCGGCAGTGAGTGAGCGAATGTTGTGCCCAAAGGCCATGAAATGAAACGAAATTCGCGGCATCCAACAAGACACATTTCAATGCCACAACGAGTTGTGCCGCTGTACGGGGCACGGACGTCAATTGAGATCTCAAATTTCGCCATTATGCAACGAACTCGTACTCGTATTCAGTATTCGTAATCGTGCTCGTGCTCGTACTCGTACTCGTACTCTATTCCAGTTTCCAGTGGCCAGTTTCCAGTGTCCAGTGTCCACCCACTCATTAGCCAAGTTCTCACTTATTCATCGCACATTTGCCAGCAGACTCTGAGGGCTTACGGGCGAGGCTCTAAATTTCCCCAGACAATACAATGACCAAAGACATAAAAAAAAAACGAAGCCCAGAAGAGAACCCAAAGAAAGTCGAAAAAAGAGAAAGCACTAAAGAAAAGTGTAAAACATTAGGGGAACAATGTGGGGGCGGGGGAAACCAACAATGGCCCCCAAGCTTCTTTTTTTTAGACCCGAAGCTTTGGATACCCTTTCGCCAATGGGAATCGGAAGTTCTATATAGAACAGAGACCATTCTTCGGGTATTCTGATTCAGATAAACACTAAAAGTTACCGTAAAATCGTATATTTTGAAGAACATTTGCCCCATGGAACTTTTAGAATTAGAGAGAGAGAATGCAGAATGGAAGAATGGCCTCCTCCACTCAATTCAGCGATAGACAGCAGTAGATCCACAAAATAGATTCTAAATCTCAATAAATTATAGTATGTTCTTTGATGATGGTCAAAAGATACTGTTTTTGGTTCGGCATTCAAGTGGATATACCCTTTGGTAGGGCATTAAAACTCAGAAGGAGATGGAGCAGCTAGAGAGATGTAGCAGGTGGGGGGGTGGGGTATGTTGGTGAATGGTGGAAGCAACTTTTCAGTGACGTAAATTGCATATTAAATTTTACATTTTTCATATTTATGCAGCCGCCAAGGCAGTCATAAAGTGAAAGTGACTCGGTCGGAGTCCAGGAGGACCTCGCAGGAGTGTAAGGACAACAAACAACATTTCAATTTACGAAAATATTCATTATGCTCAAGTGGAACACACACACACAGAGAGAGCGGGAGAGAGAGCGGGAGAGAGGAGTCACGCTAAACGGAAGCGGAAACGTGCCACAGCAGGCAAAAGGTGACCCCGCACACACAGGACCCCGCTCCCTTGCCCAGAGCCCAGCCACTCATTTGGCCATTGTCAGGCGGCGTCTTCTTCATTGTCGCTGTCGCCGTGCCTTGTGCATTGTGAAAACTTTCCATAAAGTTATGAAAAGTCATTCAAGTGCAAAAGGGATGGAGGACTGTCTACCACCCCACAGCACCAGTGGCAGACCCCTCAGCACCATAGCACCACAGCACCAGTGTCCTGCCCCAGAGCCGGGAGCCCAACGACTTGGCGACTTTTGGAGCACTTTGTGCCCCTCCCCCAAAAAACTAGAAGGCGGTCCACAACGTCCACAAGGGGGTTTGAGTAAACTCCAAGCTAAACAATAAAGCCGTCAAAAACGTGCATTGACGACAAGGATAGTGTTGTTGGTGTTTTTTTATATTTTTTGGGGAGATTGGGGCTCCATCCAGGGGGACCCCGGGATGCTCCTGTACTTCGGTGCTCCTGTATGCCCGTGCTCCTTTGCTCCTGTCACCTCCATCAACATTGTCATCTAAGCTGCAATGACAAGTTGTTTCAAGTGGCTTCCCTCACTCAAATGAGAACTGACGGGTAGCCGGGGCATACTCAATCGATTGGTCACCCATAACTAAAACTCTGTGACTTTACAGCTACGAATATTCGATGTAATGCAGCGATTTTTCACTGCCAGCTTTCACTTGAAGAACCAATTCTGGTGATTGCTGCTGTAAACAGAAAATACGGATTGCTGTAATGCCAAATTTCGAATAATCGTCAAGTACTGCCGTTACTCTTCCTACTGAACCTTAATTCTGGTACCTGTAGTATACCCAGAAATTGAAATATTTACGCTAAGATTTTTACAAATCTATGCCAATAGATTTGATCCGCGATTCAAAATTGTACACCTTAGAAATTTTAATAAACATAAGAGCATTTCTCAGATGTCCGGGAGGCAAGTGCTTGAGATGTCAAAATAAGACGGATTTTCAAGAAAAAATTTCCTTATAAAGCAGCTCTTGATTAGCCCTGAAATTTGATGCTAGGGACGAAAAAAAGCCAAGGAATTCCCACGGGAAAAATATGGAAGTAACTTTCGCGGCGATCAATTCAGACTTCGATTTCAGCCAAAGTTGAAGCGATATGGTTATCCCTTGAAAATGATTATAGTTTTACCAAAAAAATCCTTGGCTTTATAAAGGGTAAACAAATACCATTGTCCGATATCGAGTGAATTTTCTAGGATATCTAAAGATAGTTCCAATATGTTGGAGAGACTTTGAGGAAAAGATTTCTTTATCACCAAGGAGCCTTGAAGGAGGTGACATGCAGCACTGCTATTTCCATGAACGCAGCTGTATATCTGCCAAATTGTGGTCGAACGTCAATTGAGAGGTGTGTCATGCACACGCCATTTAACTTGGTTTTCTGTGCCATTCTTGTACATTCGCCTGGGCGATGAGCGTCAAGTGGCGGTGCTCTTAAAGGACATCAAAGATTCGTCTTGAGTGAAATTTGGTCTGTCGCTTTCTCCCCATCTTGCTTCCTTTCTCTCTCTCTCTCCCTCTCGTTCTCGCTCTCTCATTATTTCGCTCTCAGACTTCGCCCACATTTTGTGTCCTTGTGTCTCCTTGGGTTTTGGAAGCTTAAGTGGAGCTTTCGCCATTACGTTCGACTCCTTGGCAGCTGCGTTTCCTTTAAGCTCATTAACTTGCCGTGCAACACCGTCATGTTGCATGCCCCAGGCCAACACCTGCCACACGGACTGGCCCGCCGCTTTAATGTCATTGCCAGGACAGCACAGACACACAGAGTCGTCTGGCATCCCCCCCCCGCCCCTTCGCTGTTCAGTGCGTTCATGCGTGCCACGCTCTTCGCCATTTGGCGCTCATTCCATGGCCATGCAGTAAATAATTGTTGGCCAAAAGGTTGTTGAAACATTTAATAAAACCAATATAAATCATAACAAACACTTAGCCTGACAACAACAACCACAACACCAACAAACGGAGGAGGCGGCAAACGGCAAACGGCAGACGGCAGTCGACAGTCGACAGTCGAGGACATGTGGCATGAGGACATGGGGCAACGGCCACGGCAACGGCAGCGGCAACAAAGCGGAACTAAAATTCCAAAACGTTGCCCATTTCTGGCCGCAAAAACTTTAACCAATGCGAGCAGGAAAATTCCGCACCGACCTACGGACACCGAGAGGTACTCTCCGTCCGTCCAATGACAAGCGTATGAATCAGGAGCCAGGAGGCAGGGAAATGGTGTGGGCTTGGAATGGGCCAACAAGGAGAGGAGATCTCTCTGCATTGCTACGCGTGAACGCACCTTTAGCCGAGACTCTATCTCTCTCTCCCTCTCTCTCTCTCTCTCTTCCTCTCTCTCTCTCTCTCTCTCTCTCTCCCTCTGTGTGTGTGGGTCTGCATGCCCAGACACCGCACTGTGGTCGAATGTTCTATGAAAACAACACAAAATAACATCTAAGTTCAAGGAAACGAAGATGCAAGTACCTTTTCGAGAACTCTACAAAACAAAGGGACTGCATCCAAAATCGTAAAGCTGCAATATTTATAGTGAATGGAATTTTCGAGAATTTTCTAGAGAATCTGGAATTTTTCCTCTCCTGGGTTGCTACTTTCTCTCATCATTTCATCATACAAGTCCCTGTTGGTCTCTGTTTGTGCCATTCGCTTATGGGACATTTTCTCAAGATAAAAGTGGAATAAAATGTTCTCCACTCCGGAAACTTTGAGATTATCTTTATTAATTGTTCTATTATGATACCCTGTGCAAGGGCATACTCGAATGAGAATGATGAAACAGCGCCGGGTGTCGGTGGCAGTGTGCCTGGGGCAAGCTTTGTCGCCTTTCACATAGTTTCATGTCCGTGTCCGTGTCCGTGTCGGTGTCGTCAGCAGCAGTTTCCATGGCAACATCTAGCAGCAGAAGCAGCAGAAGCAACAGCAGCAGCAGCAGCACCAACAAAAATGCGCAAAAAATTAATTGCTCCGCATAAATCAAAAGACTTTGCTACCCGGACAACGTCCCCACTTTTCCTCCACACACACACACACACACAAGCCCCAACCCCAACGCCAACGCCAACCCCAACCCCACTGTTTCTGCCACAATCCCCAGATCCCGTCCCAGTCGCATGCACCTCCTTTGCGGCCTCTCTGTGGCACTTGTTACTATTTCTGATTTCCATCAGCACTATCCTAAGGCAGCGGATCTTAAGATGCAATTTGAGGCTTCATTGTTTTTGCAGCATCAAGGCCACATTTGCCTGGGGAGGGAGGGAGGTTGATGGTCCAATCACCCCCACCAGAACAACAGCTGTTCTCCCATACCCCTACCCATTCGCATGCCATCGATGGCCGGAAGTTTTTGGCATCGAAACACGCAAAAGAGGAGAGACAGAGGAGAGGGAGACAGGGAGCCGAGCCATAAACAAGATGCTACCCCATATGTACATATGTACACCCACCCGATTTCGAATCGACAGCCACATCCACATCCACATCATCATCATTAACGGCCATCGTTGTTAAAGAGATGCCTGATGAATGTGTTTTTTATGACTGTCGAGAGCGGCTCTAGAGCGCAATTAACGGATGCGCAACGCCGATGCGCTGTTGCCGCACTTCAATCGAAAGTGTTTTTGGGCGAAATTGAGTTATTAATCAAAGTTTGATATTACAAAGGTCTGTATGAACATAAGTTCTATTTCAAGTGATACATTTCCTTCCCTTGTACCAGAATCCAGGGGTAAGTACATATGTACATATGTATATGTGCATCTAGTAGTCACGCTCCAGTGTTGCCAGATCTCAATGCAAGACTTTCGCTCATTCAATTAAAGATGTTTTTGTGCACCTGTAGACCTTTCACCTGCCACAAATATATGTACATGGCCCAACAAATTGTCAATCTATTTGTGGGCTCCTCATAAACTACAGCGTTTTTATGCTGATCATAATTTTCCAGCAGCTTTTTCTCCCAAGCACTTGGGCCAAGGCCGTTAACAGTTGGCTTCTCTGATTGCTGTGTGTGTTTCGCTTTGTGCTTTGCCCTGCTTGATTCGCCCTGGACACTAAATAATAGTCCAAACAAAAGTCAGAGTCGGAGACGGAGTCTGAGAGCATATCACGCATACGTCAGAGGGTGCCGCCGCCGTGTCGTGTCGCTCATAAAAAGTAACCATGCATAAAATACGTATAAAAAAGCGACTCTCAGACCACAGAGCACAGAGCAGAGGCCAGAGTGACACGAGGAGTTCATAAATAATGCTCTAGCGATTTATCAGCCAGAGACAGTTGCAGTTGCAGTTGGAGCTGCAGTTGCAGTTGGAGTGGCAGTCATCGTCATCGTCATCAGAGAGACTCTGAAGCGAAACACCCAAACACCGTGCCAACTCCCAAAAGCCGCGACTATTCAAATGCAATTTGGCAATAGTTGTAAAGCCGGGTCGAAAAAAACCAAGGGGGACAAATTCCAGACCGAAACTGGTCTGAGTTTTTGTTACGGTCTGTATCTGTGCCTGTGCCTGTGCCTCTGCCTGTGACTGTATTGGTGTGTCTGGGTCTGACCCGGCCCACGATCTGTCTGTTTGTTTAGCCCCGTTAAGCCTCACACTAATTACACTTGCGCTTTTTACAAATCCACACACACATGGGCCCCCAGCCCCCCACCAGCCATCCACAGCATTTTTCTTAGTCTGGCCACAACAAAAAAAACAAACCCCAAAAAATATATTTTCATTTTCATGGTCAAAGTGTCAGGTCGAATGGTCGAATGAGAATGAATGACCAGAACAGAATGTTACCCTAAATGAGAGTTAGGACTTTCGGAGGTTACCAAATATGCAAATGGGCCTTGCCCTTGCCCCCCCTGTCTATCCGTGGCATGCAAATCTTGATTTAATTTCCGGCTTCCAGACCATCACAAATAGTTGTGGCACACACACAACACTGCCCCATTAGGCAGCACAATCTGATGGATACCTGGATGGCTACTTCATCTTCAGTTTTCCAGGTGGCATTGTTGACTATTAAAGTTGACTATGAATTCAGCCTCATTACGTGAAATGGTGGGACAAACTAGGTGGCAACGCCGAGCGAAATAAGTAAATGAATTGGGCAAAGTGACGACAAAACAAGAAGAATCAAAAAGATCCTTTTGGACTGATGCGGAGGTGACTGAACTTCTTGCGCTGTTGAAGGAGGAGAATGTAGATGAATTTGACTTGAAAATTGTTTCCAATTTACACGTCTGGCAACTCCTCCTATACGATTGCATGAACAGGGGCTACGAATTCTAGAATTCATGAAATTCATAGCATAAACAGTTATAGTAAGTATATGTTTCTGTTTTTCGTTTTTTTTTATTGTTAATTTTTATTTGATTTTGATAGCTAGGAACAATTTAATTTTAACTTGAAACAATCGAGTTTAGAAAGAAGCCGCTATAACAAGGGATCACGCAACGTGTAAGGGCGCGTCCCTTGTTATAGACGACCTGAAGGCCATTCCGTCTGGAGGTGCTGTCGGTAGGCCGCTCTGTGCTTTGTGGTTACAAAACTAAAACATTGTTTGCTGTTGCAATTGACATGGGCTCTCTGTGTGTGTTTGTGTGTGTGTGTGTGTATGTGTGTGTGTGTGGGGGAGTTGCTGGGCGGGTGCTGTGGTGGGTGGGCTGCGGTCAGGGTAGGCGACTGTGTGTCTGTGTGGGCTTTAGTCCCGTGTGAGCTCCCTCAGGCGTTTACCGACAGCCATTTCCAGCTTCTGGGCAGACCCTATATCTAGTTCCTGGAGCATATACAATGCCGCCGAAAGAATGTTATTTGGTCCATGTCCACGACGCCGGCTTACGCTTCCCGATGGATGGTTTATCAACGGTCGTGGCGACTCCTCGTTATCAGAATTCTCGTAGCCGTATTGCCAGCTGGACAAAGAGAGAGAGAGAGAGGAAAAGTGATCCTTCACACACTTCTTCGATCAAAAGGGGAGCGGTCAATCACACTTACTAATCGCGTTCGCGTTCGCGTTCACGTTCGCGTTCGCGTGTATGCCACTGTGGCGATGGCCCTGGAGCATTCCTACGTTTGGGTCCCGGATAGCGACGATGCGAGTGTTGTGGCATCGGCTGCTGGTGGCTGCTGCCGTACGAATGATTGTTCATCTGCATCTGGCGGTGCATCTGTTGAAACAACTGATTTTGCATCTGTTGGGGCGTCAGACGCTGCTGCCGCACCGGCTGCACCTGGTTTTGGTCGTCGTTCCAATCGTTGCGATCTCTGAAGTTCTGGCCATAGTCCGACGACTGGTAGTTGGCAGCAACGGACGCGATGGGCGCTATACATGTCAGGCGCATTTCACCGTTGGAGACGGAAGAGCCAATCGAAGAGCACCTACGATTCGAGGGATTCCCTGCTGGTTGTAGCTCGTGGTCCTGGTGTCCTCCTGTGAATGGCATGCAAGGGAGCGGCGACACCTCTACCATTTGTTCCTTCATCTGAGGACTCAAGCTGCGCCTCTCTTGTTCATCATGCTGACGGGCGTCCGAGGGGTTCAAGGGCTTTTCAGGTTCCCGGACATTTCGCAATGCATTTGTGACCTCCTCCTCGGTTACGTCAGTGCTATCTATTTTGTGCAGCATGGGGAGCATGCGCAGCAGTAGGGTGCGGTACCTACGAAGAGAAGCCACTCATTAAGGGAGAGCACTCGTTGAGGAAGCGCACTCGTTAAGGGAGAGCACTCGTTAAGGGAGAGCACTCGTTAAGGGAGAGCACTCGTTAAGGGAGAGCACTCGTTAAAGAAGAACACTCGTTAAGGAGGAGCACTCGTTAAGGGAGAGCACTCGTTAAAGAGGTCACTCGCTGCCTGGCGTACAGTACTCACTCTGGACCAATGGTCTTCACACATGGATTAGCCTCCAAGGACAAGATCTTGAGACCCGTCAGGCTCTTCAGATGCTCCACCTCACTGAAGTCCACAATACGATTTGATCGCAGATACAGTTGCTGCAACTTGGGACAGGCGGCAAACACCTCCAACGACTGGATGCCATTCACCGACAGTGCAGCTATCTCCAGGTTAGGCATACGCTTGACTATGGAAACGTCCGTCAAGTCGCAGTTAACGAAGTTTATATTAACCACTCTTTCGAGACCAGATTCTCGGGTCTTGCTCAGAATCATTTCTTCCAAAAGCACCCTCATTTTACAATTGTTTGTTTTTTTCTAATTTTTTTTTCAAGAAAATTCCAAATAAATTTTTGTTGATTTCCGAAATATATTCTCGTCCGAGAGAGGACGAAAGTAATATGATTTTTCTGAATGCACAAATTGTATGTCTACGATGTCTGTGCACACTAGACCTATAAAAATATATCTGCTAAAACACACAACAAAACATTCATCATAAAATGCCATGACCTGAATGCCATGGAGCTTTAAAGTGAGTTGCTTTGAGAGACTCTACGTTAATTTGCTGCACAAATTTCCCCTAGGCAAACGGCATGCACAAGCGCCACGAGTGAACGGCATGCATGCCCTATGGATAGTGTCTGTAATTTCAGCACTATACGAGTGAAGTTTTTGCCCAAAAGAAAACATTACGTTTTCATGGACCGAAAAGCCCAGCAGCCATCTATCCGAGACTTTATGACTCGCTCTCTCTCCCTCTCTCCCTCTGTCCCTCTGTCTCTCTGTCTTTCTTTCAATGGAATGCAGAGGACACAGAGGGGGACTGCCTGCCACCTTTGGTCCACTCTATTATTTATTTATAGAGAAAGTTGGCAGGGCGTGAGGCCGTGCGAGGTCCCTTTGCTGCTTGGCCGCCCCTTCATTGTGTGACAAATGAATTTGGGTCAAAAGTTGTGCAAATTAAAAAAACACCAAAAAGAGTAGAGAAACAAACCAGCGAACAAAGAAAGTATCCATGGAGGAGGCTCCTTCATGTGGGGATATGTCAAAGTTCCTTCAAACACCTTCAGACCGAAAGATTCGTCTCGCCTTTGACCCCCGCCCGAATGACATTCAACTGGTCGAACAAATTGCAGTTTTATTTCCATTCACGTAGTTCCCCGACTCCACCACACACACATACGGAATGTGTGGGTGGAGGGCGAGAGGGCAGCCCGAAAAATGTTACAAAAGATTTACGCCTCCGCCATCCCCCATTCCCATTCCCATTCTTGGGCAATACCATTATTTTTTCAGTTTCTGGTTTGAGTAATGGATTAGATTTTTACTCACTTGTTTTTTGGGGCTGCTCTTCTTGGGACCACAGATAGTGCTGGGGTTTTTACAGCGCACCCACCATCCACCCCCCCCCCCCAAGGAAAAGGGTATCGCTGGACGGGAATAAAGTTTAAAAGAACTTTATAACCTGTAAGAGAGTGAAAGCATCTTTAAAGGTATTCAGGATGTGAAAGGACCTTAGAGCTTTGGTCGGAGAAATGTTTAGGAAAAGCAAACCATTCTGGAAGACATCCTGAAAGTTGAACAATTTTTGAAGAAAATTGTAAATATTTCGCTCATTCGGAAGTGCTGATTGGTGGCTATGGACAAAGAAATGAATGCTTTCCAATTAGGCTCTTATTTTGGTCGTTGTTTCTCTCTTTAGGAGAGGATCTTCTGAGATTTTCACGGACATGCATATATCTTCTGACTGATAGAAGTTAAGCACCATGAAATCGGCGTAATCGGTGGATTTTTTACCCTTGATTTACGAATGTCATCTCTTGGCCTACTTTTATGTGGGGGTTTCTCCAACAAAAACCTAGCCCTACAAAATTTCTGTGTTTTTTCTGGATCATAGTAGTCAGGCACTAGTTGTATTGGAATTTGTGGGGCTTGTTTGCCATTCGACTCGTAGCCGGTAGGGAGAACAGTTCTGAAGTTTTTGTTTACTTTGTGTTCGAATTTTAATTTTAAAAAAAACGTAAAAAGAAGAAAAGCCATTGCCTATCGGTATGCGTTAAAAAAAATAAAATTTCCCATCTATCGGGGACTTTTCTTTCGTGGACTCTTCTGTGTGTTTCTCTCGTTATCTTGCAACTAAATATCTTTACAGTGTATCGTTGTTCGTTCGTTGCATAGTTCTGACGTTGATTCGTTGGTTTCAGTTCCGTTCTTTTTTGGCTCAATAGGTACGAATACTCGGTGCTGTTCTTTTTTTTTCCTAAATTAATTCTCGACTTTGATTCTTTTTTACTTAGTTTGTTGTTGGTTTTTGAAACGATGATCGCAAATGTGATGAAGCGTGCCGCCGCCGTCTCAATGACCGTCTACCTCTCCGACTACCTCGGGGTCTGGGGCAAGGCGGACGACTCCGAACGCCTGCTCAAGTCCTTGGGTGTGCCGGAGGGCAGCATCGTCAAGTGGATCCTCCCATCGGATGAGCCCGACTGGCAGGCCGAGGATGTCTACAACAAAGGCGTAAAGAAGAGTTTTGCATTCATTCGTCACATTCCCGAGCACGTATCGAATACATTCGATTACGCCACACTGGCCTGCAAGTTTGTGGGCGAAGTCAAGCTAGTCAAACGAGTGATGGATCAGAAAGTGTGGAAACTTTTGAGTCCCAATCCTTCCCAGGACCCAATCATGGAAGCTGAAGAGCAGCAAGCGAGTGGGGCAGTCGAGGCGGTCGAGCTTGTGCCCGAAGGCGAGGCCGCGGAGCAGAAACCAACCTTCATGGAGCTGTCCTACCGGACCATGTGGCACTTCTGGAAGGATCACAATTCGTTCATGAATTCCACGCTGTGGACACAAGCCTGACACGAAAAGAATCCCGGCTCTACCAAAATCCCTCCTGTACGAATGCCACGGCTGGGCCCATTCAATGACTGATCAAAATTCCCCGATTGAACAAATTCCCTGACTGAACAAATTCCCCGATTGAACAAATTCCCTGACTGAACAAATTCCCTGATTGAACAAATTCCCTGACTGAACAAATTACCTGATTGAACAAATTCCCTGACTGAACAAATTCCCTGATTGAACAAATTCCCTGACTGAACAAAATCCCTGACTGATCAAATTCCCTGACTGAACAAAATCCCTGATTGAACTTCCCTGATTGAACAAAATCCCTAACCGAACAAATTTCCTGCTGCACAAAATGCTGTACCAAGTGCCTGCTGTTGTAAAATACCTGATTAAAAAGAAAATGCCTGTTCTAGAAATGTCCCCCCAATCTACATTTTTTGCGAAAATTCAAAATTAATCTTATGCTCAAAATTCGCAATGAAATGTTAAATTTCGATGTATATAGTAGTAAAATCTTTGGAGTCGATCGAAACTCTTAACGTGTTGTGGCCGCCTTCCTGTCGTTCCCTCCACTCTCGCCCAGACACACGGCAAACAGTGTCGTCAACAGTCAACAGTCTATTAAAATGCCAGTCGAGCCGCCAGTCGCCGCATCTACAGTCAAAGACAAGCCGTGCGAAAAGGATGTCTCATCGCCATCCCCTAGCCCATCCCTCCCTCAACCAAACCGAAGCGAATCCAATCCCATTCTAGTAGAGAATTCTCGTGCTGTGCTGCGTGTGTGTGGGGGGTGGCGGGTCGAACATGCGTTTTAATGTGACCCTTGCGGGGTCATAAACATTTTCGGGGGTTTCCTACCTTTTACCTTACCCACTTGTAGGCCATTTCTTTATATTACAGGGTAGTCGTTGAAGCAAAGGGGTATACTCGTCATGTTCCACAGATGACAACAAAACGTTAGCCCAATTTATGTTATATATATCGCATTTTAATGGCATTTATTTTCCTAAAAAGTGGTGGATAAACTGGTAGGGACTTTTGGTCTGGATTCCCATAGAACTTTATTTATTCAGCAGCTAACGATTCAAATAGTTAAGAATGTCACGGGGTGCTTTGTTGAAGCCTCAACCAACCTGAAACCAACCTGAAGGTCTTGTTACTGTTATAAGCAGTAAAACACTGCAGTACAGGGTATCTGTAAGTCTCAATCACCATCTTGTATCACTTTGTTGTTTCTATTTCGTTCTCTTGGGATTTTTCTTGCTATTGTTCCTTCGTTCTGGACTACGTTTAGACGGGTGATTCGTGGTTTTTCCTTTGGTTTTTGTCGATTGATTGTGATCCGCTTTTATTGTCGAATGATAGACATCGCAGTCGAAGGCACTTTACAGGGCAGGGGCAGAGACGACTGGGGGGAGGTGGGTCATAAAAACGTTCGTCTACAGGTGCGTGAACGAGTCCGTGAGATGGATGAAATGCATCAAGTGGAGAGTGGAGTATTTTGCATGGAATTACCTTTATGAATGCCTTTATGATCCTTGCCATCAGTAATTGTTTAACTTTTATGCCACATCCACTTGATGTTAATTAATAAACTTTGTTCCTTAAATGTACTTCTGCCTCAGGGTAGTTCGATTATCCACAGATACTTTATACATTGATACCTTATTTGGGAGGTTATGGTTCATGTAGCTTCTACAATACAGCCATACATTTCAAGCTTCGAACTTGTCATGGGAGTGTCAGTGGAGAACCCACGACCACTAGTTATTTTCTAATCTTAAGTCTGGCACTTCGTCTATTCTCCTTTCCACCTAATGACTGTCTGTCTCCTGCGCTCTCTCTCTCTCTCACCAGCTGTCATTCGCCAGAGTGCACACACTGCACGAGGAAGAGTGTGCGAGAGTGAGAGATGGAATGAGTGAGCGCGTGATAGAGGGTAGCGCGTAGTCATTGCAATTTCATTTGTTCCTTCTGGCTATAGTAATGATCCGATCGGACGCAGATTGGACAATCTGATGGATATGGGAATTTTCTATGATTCTGCGTTTTTGGTTTTCCCGTATCATGAAGACTGTGTAGCCCACACATCTTCGTTCTATATGGGGGGAAACGTTTCCTTCTATATCTATACCCCTTCTATACGCTTTGAGTATCGGTTAAAACGAGCATCGGCTCTTCGTTTACCGGGTACAAAAATGGGTTTGATGCCAGGGTTGCCATTTTTCATTAATTTCTCGACCCAAATTCCCTTTCAATACTTTTGTGGGATTTCTTTATTCAATTCCCTTTCTATTCTTTCGAAATGCCTTTCCATTCCATCCAGAAGACTTTTCACTTTTGTGTGTAATCCGCGTTGTATCTATTTACATATTTATCTGCATCTTTGCTGTACGTTGCTGTATTTCTGGGTGTGACTCCTGATAAGGGGGACAGGGGGATGGGACTACTACGTGCCGCATCTTCTGGCTGACTCTTTAACCGCTTATGCCCTTAGATTTATAGTCAAGGATTTTATTTATGTCACCTCCTACTTTCTTGCACCATTTTTCATGCGGTTTAGCATACAAAGTGTCTGGGAGGGTGGGGCGGACCCTGTGCGGACCCGGACTCGAGCTCTTTTAAACGTTGCATAAAATCAATTTCCCAGCAAAACTTCAAGACGTTTGGTTTGATGATGAGGTAAAAGTGTTGCAAGTTTATGTTGAATGGCCATGGAAATGGCAGTCACAGCTGGCGCCCGGCACCGCCCTCACCCCAAAGGATGGGGGGGAGCTCCAGCATAGCCTCCTGTGAAGAGGGTGGCGTCCGTGGCGGTGGCGGTGGCACATTTGGCGCCCAGTCGAGCCATGTCTTGCATATTTAAGTTTGGCCAAAAGCAGTCGCCCCGCACAGCCCTAACCCCCCCTTTCCCATTGTCTTGTGGCTCCAACTCCAGCCATGTCCATGATGTTTCCGTTTTAGTTGTTTTCCTTGTTACCTGAACACTGGGTTCTGGGTATCCTGCCATCTGAGTATCCTGCCTTCATTAGCAGTCGCCCCTCTCCACTCTCTCTCCCTCTCCCTCTCTCTGTCCTTTGAATCTATATTTTCCTACTGCATTCATTTCCGTTCACTTTCAATTCACTTCCTGTCTGTCTTCCTGTCTTTCTGTCTGTCTGAATCCGTTTATTAATGAACAGCCACTTGAGGCCCGGATCTCCACTTCATTCCGGATCCAACGCTCTCCTGAAGGAGCAGCCAATTAGGACAAGTGTCTATGTGTTGGTGTATCTATGTGTTGCTGGGTGTGTATCCGAATATTTTGTGCTAATTTCCGTTTAATTGTTTAATATGTTGTTTGCATTTTCTATTAGCACATCTTTCCGGCATGCTCATTGTTCTGGCAATTATTACCATTCTCTCAGCTCTCTCTCTCTCTCTAACTCCTTGTCCTTTTTAGACGGGATTCCGGCACGGAAGCGGAGGATACTAATCGAGTTAATAGTCGAAAATTAACTGCCAACTCTTGATGAGGGTCCTCGGTGCCCCGCAGTCCCCCACCTCCGCCCACTACCCACAATATTTGAAGTGTTAAGGAGTCTCCGTTTTTATTGGTGGGTGGTGGATCCGTTTAGATTCCATATACAACAAGTTTCCCTAAGCGAACGGCACCGTTACTCTAGACACTATAAGAGCTCGAATGTAAGGATTTCCATCTTGCGATGAAAAAAATTAAAGTTAAATATGAAAACCAAAAAAAAACAACTTGATCTTGATGGCATCTTACAACTTTTGAATATGTTAAATCCCAGAGGGACAGACCGCCCCTTTTTGGCAGCTGTTGTTGGCTAAAACAGCTTCTCCTCATTTACAGACAACTCTCCCTCCCTGTCTCCCTGCGTCTCTCTCTCTTCTGCACTAATTTAAATCATTTTAATGGCCACCCAGCATCCAGCGCCCAACTAATTCTCGCACAACTCCTAAGCCACGGCAAATCCCGAATGCCATAAATGTGGCGCTGGCTTAGCAATGGAACACTGAGAGGGGAAACAGAAACCCGAGCCGAACCGACACCGACCCAGCCCGCACTTAACCAAACCAAACCACGAAACCATCTTTGGGAGGATGGTTTGCTCCTTGCCTTGCCTTGCCTTTGCTTGCCTTTCCTTGGAAATTGGCAAACAGACAATGGCAACCGCAGGCTCCATGCCGCAGCTTCATTCTGTTGCAAGGAATTCAACTTTCAATTGTTCGCTTTCGCCTGTTCCTGTTCCTCTTTCGGTTACTTGTTTCAGTTTCTCTCTCTCTCTCCATTTCCGTTTTTCTTTTGAAAGTCGTAATAGAATAAAGTTTGCACCATGGGAATTTCAACTGTTGTTTTTCCAGCTCTCCCACCTGGGTGGCGGCTGGTGGCGTGAGAGCGCCCCAATCCCCTGACCCACCCACATTTAGACAGACAAAAGTACATAGATCTTATTTTTGTTGCTTCTTGGGAGCGTCCTTAGCTTGTTTTCAGCTTGTAATCCACTCGGGCCCTGACAGACACTCCCCCGCCCCATAGGCCTCCTTGTTCTCTCTGTGGGGGCGGTGGTTAAGGTGGGGGGGTGGTGGTTAAGGTAATCCCAGGCAGGATTCAAAAGGCGCTCTGGAAGACAGTTTTAAGAAGGGATTTTAGAGAGGGCTAAGAGTTTGAGAGATCATTAGATGTTTTTGCAAATAATGGTAGATAGATCTCATTTCTAGATGTAAAGAATGTTCGAAAGATACAACATGTGTGTAGATTGATTTCACATGAAAATATAATGATATAAATATTTACCGATACCGTTGCCTACCATTTCTTAGAGCATCCCTTAGACGATTCCTGCCCCTTGTGGTCTCTCTCTCTCGTTTATGGTTTAAAATTCAAGACTAAACCAGAGAAATGACTGGGAGATATGTATGTACATCGTTTTGGGAGGGAGGGAGTACGAGTATCTGCTCACCTACTTACGATGCCGGGTGTCGTCTGTGTCGCCTGTTCTGTTGTCTGGGGTGTCTGCTTATTGCTTTTATTTATTCACTAGACATAACTCCGATCCAATCCCAACCCCCCAACCCTCCTCCACCCCCCGGCAGAGTAGTCATGTTTTTGATTTGTTGTGCCCCGACGGCGTTTTAGCAGTCGCAGGTGTTGCGTCTCCTCGCCTTTCTCTCGGTGGGTGTTTGGTGTTTATGAGCAAAAGTTTTGAGTTTTATGCCAGCGCCGGGAAGTATGCAAAAATATGCTCCCGACTGCCGTCTGTGGGGCATAAAAACGTCGCCCGAAAGTAGGCAACACAACATTTTTATTTGCCCATAATGTTTTTTGATACCCACCGTTGTAGTACGGGGTATCAAGCGTGTCAAGTGGGGTATTCTGTGCCATTGGAAGATGGAAGATGCGAATTGAATATCTGATTAAAAGGAGACCATTTGGGATATGTATTTATTAGATAATCCCCTTGAAATATCCCTTTCAACAATTACATGGCCTTTGGTTACTCTTTTTTTTTCCTTCTCTGTGTTTCCAATCAATTATAATAATTGTTGATAAATAAATAGTTTAGAATTAGAGATTCTACGGGTAAACATCACAAAGAACGAACAGTATGATCCTTCCAGATCTCAGATAAAAACTCACGATTTTATCACTATTTCAAATTCTAAAATCCGCCCTAAATCTGTAAAATGTTGCAGAAATTATAACTTTTTGCAAACCAATTTAAGACAAATTCGTTGTAAGCAAATATGTAATTATTGATTAATTTGATAATAATTATAAAGAAATAACTATTTATTCTTGAATTTTAGAATACATTTTCCCAGAAGTAAGAAGAGGTATCTTCTGGTCGCATCACCTAGTAGACGACATTTTTCTTACATGTTTTTATATGTCATCTGCCAAGGGGGAGAGAGAACGGCAGTAAAACAGAAGCAGAGAATCGAATGGCAATGGCAATGGAAATGCCCATAAAGGAGGGGGAAACGGATAGGGCAAAAGGCAGGGAGGAATGAAGGTGGAAGGTGGAATGATGGTTTGGGTGGAGGATTGTCAATCAATGTATGGCGACCGGTCATTTGATGGGATTTTGATTTGCTTGTCAGGCGGCGATGTCCTTGCCATCCTCCTGGCAAAAGCCAGTGATTAGGATGCCGCCGCCGTGCGGTGTACCACCGCCGTTGGCCATAAAACTAATCAAGTTTAAATGCGATGTTGCCCCATAAATGCTAAGCTGCTTAAATGGACCTTGCCCCATGCTACACACAAACACACACACACACACAGACACACATGAAGGCCCACCCACAGGAGAACTAATTAAGTAATTACTTTTCGCTCATTAAACGCAAACGGAAAAGAAATTCAACTTCAATTTGACTTGATGCTGTCTCCTTGGTCCCGGCCCTCTGTCCATCAGCCTGGCACTTCAGCCTTTTTCCCCCTCGCCCACCGCCAGAACTTTTTTTGGGAGCCGGAAGAACTTTGTTGCTCAAGATATCGATTGAATCAGCGACGATGCTTAAATATTAATGATGGAACGCATCGAACGTACCACCAAGTACCACTACGAGCAGTAGTTCGGAGCCACCCGGTGCCGCCCGTTTCGGAGGACATTTCAAAGGCCAGTTTTGTGCAGGACTCACAGGAGAATGAGTTCAAAGGCGACTGCGGTTCGAGCTGCACTCACCACTCCGGGGACCTCCTTTACGTCCAAGCCACACTGGGAGAGAGAGAGAGTCTAAAAATGACTCATTCAATATGATCTTCTCAGAACTTCTGAATAAAATACCATACTCTTGGAAGGTTTTACATCTGGTGTTGTCTGCATTTTGGTCTTCCTTGCTCCCTTGATCGAGAACCCTTGAACCTCACTGAAAGCTCTCCTTTTGCTCTCTTTGTGAAAACCAGTTTAGACCCCAATGTCTATCCCTGGGGTACATGCGACAAAAGGTCACCCCACCCCGTGCCACGAGTGAAGCTCAAAAAACCAACAAAAGGGGGAGATGAGTGTAAGAAAAATATCAGACACCATAATTAACTTGCTCATAATGCGGCGGCAACAAAGGACGACATCGAAAAGGATATAACTGAGAGAACATGCAGACGCCAGATGCTGCCCCGCCGTTGTGCCGCAGCGTTGCGTGCCACTAACATTGGATAATTTGAAGTCCTTGATAATATCAAGGATCGGTATATTGTGTTCGTGATGTGTTTAGTACAAAAAAGTCATGCACACCACATGTATTTTGTTATTGCATTCACTGGTTCTGTAGCACACGCCATGTATTTTGTTTTGGGACATTCGGAGACATTCTCTTTGGCATTTGCAATTGTGCCTCTGCTTGGCTGACATTTAACAACTTACAATTACATTAAATACAATACCCCTAATGTTATTTTACGAGGCAAATATATCCCATCTGAGAATCGGGTATCCTTTAGTCGGAACCGCACCATTCCCTTATTTGATTCCTGTATTTTGGCGGCAGACGCTGCTGAAAAAGCCGTGCAGTGAAGTGCTTTAAAAAGATAAAAGCCATTTATCACGCATGCACACTCCACAAGGGGATGGGAAAATGGGGGGAAAATGGGAAAATGTGGCAAGGGCCTGCCCCACAGACAGGTGCACGAAGAGAGAAGAGAGACGGCAGACGGCAGACATTCTCATTGAACAGAGTAATCCTCTCAAGGAACGCGTCAAATCCAATGGAATTCCACTCAAACCACACAATGAATGCCCTTACTCTCGGCAGTTTTGGGAAATTAATTAATACTAATATGCGAAAATCCTAACCTACACAATTTCCTCAATGATAATTCAGTTTTGAGATGGCAGATGAGAGAGAATTCTTTTGGCAATTGGTATGGCATTTCAGGAAAGTATTTTACTTTAAGAATTTTACTCATCCAGTGATTCTATCTATACAGAATAAGTATACAGAATAATAAGTACATATGCATCCGAGTGAGTGTATGCGTTCATGTACCCCGAATTGGAGAGTAGCCAAAGAATTATTAAGTCAAGACATCGTTGTTTTTTTGTTGGCAGAAAAAGGCCGCCGGAACCGCACTCCAACGAGGGCACCACCGCGTGGGTGTTAAGCCGATCAACAGCCATTAGGTCTTGTCTTTGCCCGACCACAAGCACACACACACACACACACATACACACAGAGAAATGTGTTGACTAATACTAAAATGTTTGGTATTTTTTTTTGCAAAATTTTCATTAAAAAAATCAGTCTTCAATTTCAAGTCTCGTAATTGCTATAGAGATTTGAGAAATTTCCTTTCTAAATATTATTAAATGCCAAAATTGTAGGCAACTTTCACCCCTATCTGAAAGAAAAAGGAAGGGGTGAAGGAAGGAAGAAAGAAGGAAGGACGGAAATGAAGGATATAACACTTTTTTACTTTTTTTTTTAGAAATATTTGCCTGAAATTTAGTCAAAAGTTTTCCCAGTGTATACACTCTACACTCTATCTCTCTCTCTCTCTCTCTACTCATTCTCCTCTGGTTCTTTCTCTCTCTCTACCCATACTCCTCTGGTTTTCCCTCTCTCTCTGCCCATTCTCTACGTCTCTGTCTCTTTCTCGCATAACTAACGGTCATATCATGCATATAATTTCCGGCCTAAAAGCATGCAACAGTGTTTCCCACACTCTGGCCCTTTTTGGCAGTTTTCTCTGGCCAGTTTTCCCGGGCACTTTTCAGCTTTTGGGTTTTTCAATGCACGTAGCAAAAGTTAGCCAAAGGCCATAAAGCAGTTTCCTCTTTTTTTATACTTCTTGTGGCTGGCCCTCTTTTTTGCTGCCAATTCAATTTGTGGGAATTTTTTTCCTGAATGGATGCTTGAATCGTTGGTTGTGTATCGTAGATAAGCAAAAGGAAAAGGAAAAAGGACCAGTGTGGGTAGCCATTACAACTAAAATATACCCGTTCTACTGAGACTACGATCGAAATACTCTGAATCCTGTGAATTCCAGCTCGAGATATGCTTTTGTGCCGTTACTTTCAATCAATGTGATATTTGGAGTAGGAAATCATTTGAAAATGCAAGATTTAAAAGGTAGTCATATAATAATAGCCATACTGTTTCCAGATGCTTCACAGCCTTTTGCAGGCTTCAAACATTTCCTTTCATTTGAAGAATTACTAATCGTGGAAGAAATTGTTGCCTTACACTAGATTTTCGAGTGCTTTATACGGATGGATTGCTGCGACGCGACGTTCGTTTTTATCGCATTCGCGTGTCTGACATGCATGCCTCACTGAGGCGGCATTCACCACGCCCCTGTCCCACTATAACTATCCCCGCCCCACACACACACACACACACACACACACACACACACAGCAACAGCAACAGCACGCAACAACAAACAAGGCTGAAAATTGCTACTTTGTCTGGGGGTACAAATGTGGAGTACTGGGTTAATATGTCTATCACTTTTATATGGCCAGTTGACGATGCTAATATGAACGCCCTCCCTCCCATCCAATACACGAGTATCAGCAGCAGAAGCAGCAGCAGCCGAGGCACCAACCATTGTTGCAACAACTGTCGCAGTCGTTTTTACCCCAAGGCGATATACAAATCTTGCCCAAAAAACAACAATTTAATAGAAACTTATTTCGAATAATATATGAAACATATTTCTAAATAACCCAAGCTCCGGTTATTGCAAATCGCAAAAGTGCTTGCTCTGGTTTTCGCAAATCGTAGAATTTCTAATAAAAACAATGCACCGAAACAATAAATTGATGTCAATCCATCGGCAGCGCACTTTCTTATGCACATTAGAGTAGGGGCTTGCTGTATATCTCGAGAACCATACGTTAGATTCTCGTCATATTTAGTTTAACTGAATCTACGACTATATACTTCATTATAGGTAGATATTTTTAACGTAACGTAAAGCCAGGTTGGAAATCCGCCATATAAAAGTCTTGGACTGTGCCAACCTGTTCTTAGCTCTGGCAAGGCTTAAGAGTGTGACCGTTTTAGCGTAAGTAAATTCCAAATGGTAACACTAACATTGGTTAAAGCTTTTCCTATTTGAGTCAATAGTCCCAGGCACGTGTGAACGTTTAATGGGAAAACGCATTGAAATGGGCTGGCCCTGTCTGTCAGTCATTCATGAATTAGCGCCTGTCATGCAATTATGTGGAGGGAGGGGAGGGACACACACACACACACACACATACACAAGAAACAGGGCTATTGGCGGGAGCTTTTATTGGTAATAGGTTCTGTCGCTCACTCTCTCCCTCTACCTCTTGCAAAGAGCCTGCCATTTCTTTCACTCCATTGTAGTAGGTTTCACCTCACCGCATTCCCTGCTACCATTTCTCGCCGACATTTCTTTGGTTACACTTGTTGTGGCCGCCCTCCCCCCGTGCTGCACATCCTCCTGCTCCTCTCTTTTCTTCTCTTATTGGATTATGCGCTTTCTCTTTCACACATTTCCGCATTTTCCGCAAGTGGAAAAGGCCAATGGACAGCAGCAAAAGCGGAAAAACCAGACGCGGCATAAATGCGAATCAAGAGAGAAAATCGCTGGAGAGATGCGAATGGAAAAACTAAACAAGAAACAAGAAAAAAAAGCCGGTCAAGCGGGCTCCGGTCTCTGCGGCTTTGAAATAGTTAAGTCCCCAATTGGATTTCCATTAGACAGCCACAACATCGTTGTTGTTTTTTTTAATTAATTTGCATTTGCATTTGTTGTTGCTGGACGCTGATCGATTTAATTGGCAGTCCCTCCTAATTGAAGTTGATTGAACCGTCGTCCCTGTGGCGATGGTTCATGCTGCTTCATGGAAATAATAGTTCGAGTGAGTGAGTGAGTGAGTGAGAGAAAGAGAGAGAGAGAGAGATTCTTCCTTCTTGTCCTTACCTTACCTTACCTCATCTCAGCTCTCAGTTGTCGTTCAGCTTTAACGATAACATTTTAGTATATATTGAAGAAACCCAGAAAGATACCGAAGAAACGTTACTTCTCCGATGTTTTTCTGGATGAAAATGTTCTCGAAATTTTCCAAGGGACGAGTAAAAGCTGTGGCTGCACCTTTCACAGATACACCCTGATTGCAGCATCTTCCTTTCGTACGCATGCGTCTAATGCTTAACGCTGACTCTCTGCTCTCCCAAACAGCCCAAACACTTCCTATCGCTCTCGCTCTCTCTTTCTCTCTGTATGTTACTCTGTGTCTCCTTGGCGCTCTCTTGTGTGCGCCAACAAAACTCTGGAAGTACACGGCGCCGGCGGCAGTGGCAGAGGCAGCCTGGAAGCGCACAGTGGTGCAACTTTTCTGTAATCCAAACTGGAATTTTTATACAATATTTCAATAAATAAAACTAACAGACCTAAAATGTAACCAAATCCCAAGACAGGTGTTCACAGATCTAAACTTTTTTATTTTTCATGATCATTTTCTTAAGGTTTTTCTGTTACGTTAATCCATGTGATGGATATCTGCACTTTATACCTAAAACATGTGACAATTCTAGGCTTTCTGGCTACAATAATTATAATAATAATACATAATAAAAGTTTTAAAATATTATAATAAATTCCCTCTGAATGAATGAATGACTCCCATTCGCATAAGCACTCTGACACCACTGTAAGCCTCTGGTAGCGACAGCGGCCTCGCCATGTGCCGGCCCCCTCTTTGGGGGCCTCGACGTCGTTGTCGGCATCGTCGCTGCGCCAGTCCTCAGCTAACTTTCGATGCGAACGCGCGCCCCATCTTCAACGGTCGCCGTCTTCGCCGTCGTCGTCGTCGCAGTCGTCGTCGGTCTTCGTGGAGGTACAAAACGCCTCCTCTCGTCTCGTTTCTTCTCGTCTCGCCTTGCAGTGTGACGTGTAGTGTGTGTGACTGTTGCCCCTCCGATAAACGCGATCCATTAAATGGTGTGACCATTGCCCTGCGATTCGTCCCCGCTTTCCAGGGGAGTCGTCGAGTGATTCATTCGCAATTCGCCAAAAATCGAAATTGTGGGATTTTGGTCTTCTTCCACCCCATAACTTTTTTCATTTCCTTTCTCTGGTTGATCTTCTGGTTGTTCTGCTTCCATGATCTTCTTGTTGTGCCTCGCTCTCGCTCTCTCTCTATCTGTCTGCCTTGTCTCTATGGATTCGTAACGCTCTTGTGATTGTGCTGTAACCCTGGAAAACGACTAACGGTAAACTGAGCAAGACGAAAGATCCTTTGCCGAAGCGTCTGATACCCTTATAAGCAGATCTTTATAGAGGATATACATACGATATTCATACGATTTTGATAGGTTTTATCACATAAATATATATATCGCTTTACGTACGATAGATCTTAGGATCGGCGACAGATCTTCAGGAATTTATTAAGACTTATATTGACAAAGTTTTTTCCTACACTTTTCTCCTTTTCGATGGCTAATTCTTTATTTCTGCCTATAAAATTTCTTAAGTTTTCAGTGAAACAATAATTTTGATATCCTTTAAACGATCCATGCCATACAGAAATTATCAGTGTCTATGGAAACATCAGGACAGATCAAGAAAAGGTTGAACGTTCTTCTCAATCGTAATACCTCTTTCAGGGTATGATGTGACCATGATGAGTCTGACAATAAAAAAGCACTTTTGTTTTTGACAAACGACGCAACAAATCGTTAAAGCAGAAAGCACAAAGCAGCAAGCGACAAACAAATGAAAAGCAAATGAAATTGCAATTTATGTAATTTTTTGTAGCTGTTTTCTTTTTGTTTTGTAGTTTTATCGTAGGGTCATTGGCATTCAATTGAGCAAACCATTAAAAAACAAGAAACAAAAAACACAAAAAAACAGAAGCAGAAGCAAAACAAAAAGCAGAAACAAATTAAAAAGAAAAAGAGTCTAAGAATGGAATGGCAGTTGCTCCAATTGATGATCTGAAAGATCTGAGGTCGGTCTCCGGAGTTAAAGAGTTCTGCGAAAGCCATTCCGGCGGGGGAGATGGGGGATCGGATCCATTAATCATGCAAAATGATCTTGGCAGAGTTTCAGCAGAAGCGCGTAGAATGACAGATTGCCCCCGGTAGCTTCTGGTGTTTTTTCTATGCTGAGATATTTCGGAATATACATGCATATGTACTTGATTGATTGGTGGATTATTTCTCCATGAAATTATCATGTAAATTAATAATATGTATCTTAAATTGCTTTAAATTTTTTCAATGAAAATAAGACTGGAAAATTTCATCTGAACTCCACCCTTTGATAATATCATTTGTCCTTTGTATACCATAATTTTTGGCTTAGTTTTTTCCACTATTTTTTGTTTTGCTTCCACAATCCATCTTCTAACCCGTCTCTGGTTTCTGATTCTGGTTGATCATCTTTTTGTTGTTTTTTCTGGTCCATTAGTCATGATTATTATTCCCATTTCCAGTTTACGGTCTCGTGGATGCTCTTTTCCTTTCTGCCTGCAGAACCTCTTCGTCTGTGCCTCAAGATCGTCTTATTCTCTGTCTAAACATCATCGTTTTCTCCTCTTCTTTCACTCTGAAGAATATGCATCTTCATTACGATGCGATGTCTTCCTAGTCAGCCAAGCTCTAGTAAAGAATCAATGTGCGTTGTCATTTACGCGATATGTATGTTGTTTTTTTTTTCAAATTCTCGAGAACTGTCTTTAGCAGCATTTCGCTTGTGAATCAATCTGTTGCGAGAGCCCACCTATCGGATTCCCTTGTCCATCTTCTCTTTGGGCTTTCCTTCTTCCTTCTCTTCTCTGTGATCCCCATTCCTATTGGCAGACCAGACAGAGGCCGCCACAGATAAGACTCAAATTAGTCACATTATATACACTACAGATTGTGTATATGTACATTATATATCGGCTGACGAATCAAGCAGAGCAAGCCACACGCGTCGCGTATCGAGAAATTGTTTAGCAATTTTGTTTTTGCATTTTGTTTCCAGTGTCTGTGCATTATTAGTGAAAATTCGGTTTCCACAACTGCAGCAAAGCGGGAAAGCGGAAAAACGGAAAAGTGCGAGAAATATACCCACAAGAAAAAATACCCACAAAATAAAATAAATAATCAAAAGAGCCAAACAAGTTCTTGAATCGACTGCCCGGCGTCTCCCCATGTGTGTGGGCGTCGTCTGCTCCCGGGGTCTATCTTCCGTGCATATACATATACACGCATACATATGTGCACATATATGTCTATATATGGCGTATATATCTTCTGATTAGTTTAATTAAAGCGTATTTCAATTGCCGCAGTGCTGCGCAGTTGTTGCACAACATTTCCTGCCGCCGCACTTGGCAAAAGGAGGAGGAACGATCCGATCCCAAGATGACAACCACCAGCCTTGGAAGACAAATACTGGAAAAGTTCTTTCCATTTCGGTGAGTGAGTGTTGGCGACAGAAAGGAGAGGGAGGTCCTCTTGGCTGTCGGCAGAAATGCCAAAATGCCAAAAATAAATATGGGTCAGGCAGGCGTCGACAATACTCTTTTACTCCCTCTCCAATCGGGCAGCAAATATTTTTGCGCCAAGTGCCTGGCTGGCTATTTTCGGCTATTTCTGTTGGGGGCCATAAAAACAAAGATGAAGTCGCAAAAAGACACTAACATAGAAGAGTCTCAAAGTGCAACGGAGCCACAAAAATACCCTTTAAGTATCAGCCAACTGCCCCGCATGGAAACCTCTCTAAGGCCCACGTATCTGTCGCATGCACCATCGCCATCCAGATATACTCTCAGTGAAAGAGGAGTTTCAGTGGGTGAGAGCAATCTCCGTTCTTTGTGTCACTTTGTATGCGAATGGACAGGAAATGTAGACAGCGCTCAACTAGAGCAACGATCGATCGTGATCGCAGAAAGACAGAGGGCGAGTGGGAGGAGCGAGTGAGAGGAGCGAGTGAGAGGAGCGAAGGAAGCGCCTCACAACTCGAATAATTGACAAAGATGAATGGCGGTCGATCCATCGATTCTTATGACTAAGATGGATTATAACCATGAATTTACTTGGGAGATGAATCCTCTCTGTGGTTAACGATTGTTCCATTTCATTTTAAGAACGTTTTTACAGATCTACTTTGAGGAATGTTGGGTTCTATAGGCAATAGATACCCCAATGTATCAAATAATGATCTTTGAGTAGACCCAACCTTCTTTTAACTACGAAACTATCTTTAAAAGATCTCCTTATGGAGAGGTACAGTACCGAGAAAAGCTCTTTTAAAATAAATACTCACGACATTTAGATCTTCTTTGGAGGAGAGGACTGTGACTGTGTGTGTTGTGTCTCTGGTGATCGAACATTCTCCTTTTTCTCCCAGCCCCTCGTTCCACTATTCTTGCACTCTCCTCTCCTCTCGCCTCTCCTTTATTGGTTTCTTTGTCTGCTGTTTACTTTCGCTTGCAGCTGTTTTTGGGGGCCGACACTACAAAAAATAAACACTTTGGCGGCGACCAAACGGTCGCAGCTGTTACTTCTCTCTGTCTCTCCCTCTCTCTCTCTCTCTCTCTCTTTCTGTTGAAAGTTTCTCTGATTTTGCGCCCTTCTAATCTCCAATTCTCCGCTGAATCGCAAGAATCTTGGGCCCTCTGACTGGCGGCAATCCTTTGGCCCTAATAAACATATTTTCTCATTTGCAAAACTCTCGTTTCCCTTCCCTACCCTTCCCCCCAAAAGCGCTTTTATCGCATGGCTATAATTGTCTTCATAACAATAACACTTTTGACATTAACAACAATAAGGAAAGCAGCGAGCAAACGAGTAGCGGGTAAGTGGGTAAGCGAGGGGGGAGGAAAGCTGGAAGGGAAAATGGCCCAAAGCATTATGACAACAACAATGTCATAATTTTCCACAATAAAAAGTGTTTTTGTTGATTAAATGGCACAGAAGAGTGGAAAAGCGGAAAAGCGAAATGGTAGGGAGGTTTGCAGTGGCCTGGGTGGGATGGGAGGTTGGGGCCTCCGTCTGCTAATTTGCCATTTTTTGGAGTATGAATAAAAAAAGGGGGAAACTTTTGCTGCCCTCGCAAAGAGTTTTTGGTCGTTTCTTTGCTTTTCTGGTGTGAAAAGCCAAAAATGGAATTGCCCATAATTTTATTGCATTCGTTTAATGTTTTGTTGGCGTTGCCAGATGGAGCGGATAGAGGTGGACTACGTGACGTGACCTGACAGTTGTGATGGGTTTTGTGACACGTAAAAGACGATGCAGCGCAATCGACCCCGTTCCGATGCTACTGTCCGACACGACTAGAGGACTAGCCTACACGATACAACACGTTGCAACACGAGTCAGGCAACACGAGTCAGGGACTCAACAGGATAGGAATAATATCCATTACTAGTCCCCGGATTTCTGCAGATTTGACTTGGAATTATTAGCATCACAGTTTCTCAGGAACGTCCCGCGATTACGTGTGACTGGCAATATGACAATGGGTTTTCCTACCATCCACTGATTGTATCCCTCTGGATATTTGAATATTTTCGGATCTATCTATAGTCTCAAGCGCGCTCTATCAGTCTCTACGAGTACTCGATACGGAATATCACTCTCGTGTATCTGTCTATCAACTGTCCAATGCAAATCGTGTTGCCGAAGGTCAGTATCTTGAGAGTTCTGAGCTTATTTTCGAGATTGAACAGCTTTTAGATGCAGTACACAAAAGATCTACTCATTAGAGCCACAAAAGTCATCTCATCTTACGCAACATCGATATCTTTTTGCATTACTACCATCGTTAATCATTTCGAAACGCTCGTGGCGAATAGTCTTTGGCTCGTTCTTTTCAAAGGGAATGTATCCGTTTGCTTAGGGGAAATTGTGTAGTATCCATCAGATTTTACTTCGAGGGATTACCCCATGAGGCATCCACCGATTGTGGGACGGTTCCCTTTCCCGCTTGCCGGTCGACTCCATTCCTGGCGGCCAATTCTTTGAAATGCCAGAAAGAAAGTTTCGCGCATTTTGTGGGCCATTTTTGTTGTTGTTTTCAGTCTGTGAAAATGCACCTCCCATAAAACGTAAGTATCTATGCAACATGTGAGTGTGTCTGTCGTCTCTAAGATACAATGTTGCATGCAACTTTCAGGCAACTGATGAACATTCTGTTTGATCATCATGCCATTGATTCATCATGCCGTTCATCATTATATCAGAGTGGGATTTCCTCAAACGATTTCATCATCATCATTTTCTTTGGTCAACGGTTGAATGGTCTCTGGGAAAAACTGTCGGGGCGTAGGGGAGGGGTTAAGCTCTATTGCCCGACGATTATTTGTTTATTTTCTTTGTCTCACATATCTTCCTCTATCTCCCTCTATCTTTCTACTTCCTTCTGTCTCTCCATTTTCCTCGCTTTACCACACTCTCTTTTCCCTTCAGCAATTTGCTCGCCCATGGCTCTTGGTCTCTTTTTGGTTCCTGTGGCAACTTTCGCCGGGAAATTTATTAATTTATCCTGGGGGAGCAATAGTTCGATGCCCCCAACCCCTCTGTCGGGCATCCCCCAGCCCCCAGGTCAGCACTTGCTCCTCCTGTCCACCGCAGGACCTTCAGATGCTTCTTTTTTGCGGGAAGGGCGGTCTCTTGTCTCTTGTTTCCTGTTTCTGTTTCAACTTCAAATGCTGTTAAGATACTTTTTTGGTTGTTGTTTGTTTCTGTTTTCCCTACTTCTGAAGTGGGGATGGCCGGTGAGTAGGGGTGGTGTCCAAAAGGACAGTAGCATTATTTAATTACAGGACTACAGTTGTCCTGGACATTGTTTTTTTTTCGGGCCAAGTCGTAAAAATATTTTCAAGCTGTTTTCCTCCCTCAGGGAAGGCAACGCCTCCTGTTTGGGGGAAAGGTGCTGGTGGATGTTCTGCCAATTCCTTGACCCCATCAATGGCCTCTGGGAGCCTCAAAACAATTTTCGAAAATTTTTAAGAAAAACTTTTTAATTATTTTTAGCAAGTGTTTTTGTTGTTGTTGTTTTTGTACACACATAATTCCATTAATGTCAATTTTCTTGTTCTTTTCCTTCTCTTTGCAGGTGAGTTTTTCTATCGGTCTATCGTTCTATCGGTGGATAATGTGGATCGAAAGGGAAAAGACTTTCTACGAAAATTGAAATGTGTATCGAATAACAGTAATATCGATAAATTTAAAACTCTTGGTGCGTTTATCGAACGATAATTGATTGCGTTTTAGCTAGTCGAAGTCATGAATCAAATTCCGATTGTACGTAAGTGTTCGATAACAATTTTGTATCTATTAAGTTATCGCGTAATGATTAAGGAAATTTGATTGAAGCAAAACAGACATATTATCTTAGTGAAAAGCTATTTTTATGTTATCAAGTGATGATGCTATTAAATAAGGTAATCTATCGATATGTTATCGATCACAAAAATGACCGCAATAAGAAATCGGCCTATGTGTTATCCACTGTTTTATCTTTTCACTCGCCCGCAACTGCTTAACAATTTGTGAGACACACTGTTTGTTCATGTGTGTCCATGTTGCATGCATCATCTTGTATGACAAGTGCAGTCGGATTTTTGGGATTTTCCTCAAGATTTGCCTCAAGATATATACATATACATATGTATGTACATATGTACACACAGACATTTTCCTTATTTCTTTTGTTGCTTTCCAAACATTTCTCGTTTCTCGGTTCTCCGATTTGACAGTTTGTTTACAATACGAGAGAATATGCTTCCAGCGGTGGAGTGTGGGCTGGGAGTCTCCACTGCGTCTGGCAGCTCATCCATGAGGCATGCGGGCGTGGTGGGTGGTGGGCTCTTGTCATCGCCGGACAGGGACAGGGGCAGGGAAGAGGGGAGTGGGGGGAGCGGCGGGAAGCTGCCTGCCCAATTATGTCAGAAAAAGGCAAACTCAAGTGCAGATGTGAACTTTGGTCTGGAATCTCGACAAGACGCAAGAGAATGGAGGAGGGTTACAATTCCTCCACTACTTTATCTCTCATTCAAACGATTTAATTTTCTATTTGATTTAATTGAATGAAAAACCGTTTGGGCTTGTATACCTCTTTATTTTCCGAGGAGTAATTCATTAGGATTCATTCATTTATGTGATTTAATGATTTAGCTATTCATTATGTACCAATACTTCTCAAAAAGATGACAGATATAACCTTTAGATTTGTGGATTCGATTTAAATGAGAAGTCCAAGGTGAAATTAACAGAAAAAATCAGAATTAATACATCGAGTTACCAGAAAAAGTAGCAAAAAACTATCTGAATATACCAGAAAAAATATGGAAAAATAAGTGAAATTATCAGAATTACATAAATAGCACAAACTACCAGAATATTAGGAAAAAATAAAATAAAATACCTACATAAATACAAATTACCCCAAACCATACCATAAACTACATAAAACATATGTATTATTAAACACCCAAAAAAATACTAGAAAATAACTTAAACTAAATTGAAATTTATTTAAAAAATCCAACACAAAAAATTCCTTGAATATGGTACAAAATGGATAGATTTATGAATGGGTAACACAGCTTTCCATCTTGTAAATTTTCATTAAATTCCATTGAACAATTTTCCATCTAGTATCTATAAGTAAAGATCATTCTATCCAAGTCAAAGCTTGTTTTTCAAAACCGAGACCGAGAGGAGCTGCTATATGACTACCCTCCTTGAAAGCGTTTAATGAGCATAATATCATTCCAAAAACCACAACAATGCCCTCATGGGGAAATGGGAAATCCTCCTTCGCCTCCTTCGCCTCCTTCGCCTCCACCTACGGCATTCAGTGTGACCATTTTATGGCCATTTAAATATCTTTGTGGCGGGCGGCATTTGCTTCTGCAATTGTTCCTCCTGAATTGTCTCTCGCTCGCATTTGGTGTGGCTGTTGTTGCTGCTGTTAATAATTAATCATTTGGCCTTAAAAACCAAAAACCAGAAACGCAAAACCCCAGAAATATGCACATTATGTGGTCCAAAAGCCAAAGTCAAAGCCGTAGGAAGAAAGGGCATACTAGAATGGGATGAAAAGAAGAGGGGAGAGAGAGAGTGAGATGGAATGCTTGTCCCATGGAAAACCCCTGCCCGGAAAACGCAGAACAGAAACCGATATAAATTGCATTATGGGCAAATTAATTGTTTTTACCGGCCATACTGGAGGCAGGGAGGGTATGGGGCATGGGGGATGCCCAAGCATTAATAGCCAACCCCTGGAACCGAAATCAAACCCCCTTCCTGTGCATACAGAGACAGAGCCAGAGAGAGAGGGAGAGGGAGAGAGACGGCCCAAGGACATTAATAAGGCGCAAAGGATGTGGTGACATTAATTGCACAACGAAGGCCGGGGGACACTGGCCGTGGAATAAGGGGTAGTGGGTAGTGGATAGCGAGGGTGGGGGCTAACAGCCATTACATTTCCATATAAATATTTATCGCCTGGTGATAATGCCTCCAGGGGAAAGGCTGGTCAAAGGAGAGTGAGGAGATTGTGTCTGTGCGAGAGAGTGAGAGAGGGACACTGCCAATAGTTTTTCAATTTATGTTGGGGTCGCATAACGGCATAAACTGTTATTAGAGTGTGTCTGAAATTGCATCCTTCCCCCATCCTCCTTCATTCGGCCATTGCGTTTTATCATGCAACGTTGACACGTGACTGGCAAACCCGAAAAGCAGAAAGCAGATTGTTGACATTCCACTCCGAACTCTCTGTCTCCTTTCATCTATATCTCTCTCTCTTCTCTATCTTTTGCACTTGTTACCCCTCTCATCTGTACCTCCGTTCACCATCTCAAATTATAATTTAAGCAAAGCCTCTTACCCCCCACCCTCTGCCAAAAACATCTGTCTAAGCAAAAAGCTGTGCTCAAAAGCTCATTCATTATATGTATTAATTAATAATTGTGCGAGCATTAATTTTGATTTATTTGTCGCAAAATCTTCCTCGGAATGCGGTAGCACAATTTGTCAAATGGGGAAAAGGATGGGGAGATGGTAAAAGGAGCACAGCACAACATTCCATTCGGATAAAACTTCTCTCTGCCCCCCAAACCCCTCTCCACACTGCTTCAGCCGGTTTCTGCTGTCAGAAAAAAAGAAAACATAACAAAAGCAAAAGCAACAGCTGGTCGATCCACAGCTGGGGTATCTCTTCTTTCTATAACTGCGCTCTCTCTCTCTCTTTTCCAAATTCTTCGTCCCCTCAACCCAGTGTACACTAAACAAGGTAGGCTGATTGGTTCGCTCGATCTCTACATAACTACATAAATTTCAGTCTGCCTGCAGCAGTTGTGAGCGAAGCATCTTCGCGGACAATTTTTTCTTGTTCCCTCAGACTTTTTGCGTATTTACAATGTCGCCGCCGTATTGCTTTTTATGCAAGATCAATATATATACATATTATTGTCATTACATATTATTATATATACATACATATGCATGCACGTACAAATTACTCCTTTGAAACCATTATAAAATCATTAATAAAAAAACTGCATGGTGCTGGCTACTATGTCGCGGCAATTGTTTTGCAGCACAAAACTCACATTCATATATACATACATTTGCATGTATGTATGTATATACGTACAAATTTCTTTGTTTTGACACAAGCGAGCAAACGCATTACTCCTTTGAGACTCTTTCTCGCAACGCATTTCTGAGTCTCTCTCTCTCTCTCTGCTTTCATTTTGAATAACTACATATTCTCTCTCTATAAGCCTACCTTGTTTAGTGTACACTGCCTCAACCTGCTTGATCGGTCGAGGCCATTCCGCAATGTAAAAGAATACCGCAACAACAGAACGAACAAGAAGAACAGTGGGCCAGCATCGACGAGGCGAAAAACAAAGGCGGTACAACAATAAAAACAAAACGATCAAAAGACACGAAAGGCATGCGTAAGGTGGTCGAAGCTTTTGATACCCTTGCGAAAAACTACACATTTAGACTGGTATGAGAATTCCACAAGGTCTCTAAATCATAATACCCACTCTGTAAGTGCATTAAGAAAAACAGAAACAAACTTATGTGTAGCTTTGCGCGGGGGTGGGTGCTGGGGAATGCGTAGGGCTCCCTCTCCCACGTTCAAGTTGCCATGACAATGCCCACACACACACACACACACACAAACAGAAATACGTTCCACTTCCTTGGCAAACGAGCGATCGGATCGGCTTGTGTTGTGTTGTGTTGTGTTGCTCTCTTTGTTTCGTCGCTCTCTCATTCTCTTGTCTTCTCTCTTGCCCCTCGCGCACGCTTCGTTGAGCTTTTTGGCCAACGGCAGCGACGTCGTCTCATTCGTTACACTTAACAACATGCGAGTAAACATTTTATGAGCGAAATAAATCAAGAAAATAAACTAAATACTGATTGGATGGTGTAAAAAGTTGTTCTATAGGAAATTTAAATGCAGTACACAGAAAAAAAGTTGAAAAAAAGCTACCGTTTGTTGATCAGTGTGCGCATAAAAATGCATGGGATCCAAGCAAGTCGTCGTCAAGTAATGTAAAAGGGGGTCGAGGCAGAAAGGTGAAGTACCGCACCGATCGCGCGGCCTCGCCTTTTTTGTGGCCTGCCTGTCCCTCTTTTTCTTCTTCTTTTGACACACACACACACACCCTTTCTTTCCCAGACTTCTTCATTTTCTTGCACACACACACCCCACACCCCCTCATTCGTAATAGTCATCAATGTTGGCGTCGCCGTCGTCCGTCTGCTGCGCTCTGCCTCTGCCTCTGTCTCTGTTTTTGGGTGCGTTTGCAGTGAGTCTTTTAATAGTTGCGTATGGTTGCCGCGTTTAATGTGGCTGCTGTGAAGAATGATGGGTGGGGGTGGGGCTGGCACTGGGGGCGAGCTATGAAACTCGAGGTCTGCAATGCAGTTGACCAAAAACAATGCAACAGCTTTGTTGCAGTTGCTGCTGCTGTGTTTTTTGTTTTGTTTTTGTTTTTGTTTGTGATTCTGATCAAACCGCAATGCGATCTCTCTCTCTCTCACACACATACACACAATCCACATGTTTATTTCCCCTGTGAATCCCCCCTTCATTTGCGCAATTTACTTGCATGCAGTCCGCGGAGTCCACCAGCTTTATGCTGTAACTGTATATGTGGGCAGCATCCACTGCCAACGCAGCGCCAACAAACTCGTTCCACATCGACAGCAGCATCAACAGAGGCGCACCACATGTTTTGGTGCCATGCCGCTGCACGACACGCACAGTGGGGTCCGTGGCCATTCGAAAATTTCTAGATTAACAATTTCTGAACGAAATAAACTGCATTTGAGAGAAAAGTCTTTTGAAAATGTAGTCTGCACGAGATCACGGGACTAGGAAGTCTAGAAGCTTTACTGTACATTGTCAAAATTCAACTTTGTTGCCATAATTGGCGATGTAAAATTGCATATGCATGTTACTTATTTAGATTTTAGATTCTATCTTATATCTGCGGCAGCGCCTTAATAGTCTGATCACCAAGCCATTTTTTCGTTGAACAATTTTAACAATAAATAAAACAATCCTACATGACGTGCTTACTTTTTATTCGGCCTGCATAAAACGCCTCTCCAAAGGTTTGGGACTATCTGTCAGATGGGTACATTCAAAATATTGAAACTGCTTACTCAGAAAATAACTTTTGCCACCTACATTCGGCTGAGGTCCCACTGTGCGATGGCCTACACAACACACATAGCGCAAGAGAGACAGAGATAGCGATAGCCAGAGAGCGGTCAACTCAGAGAGAGAGAGCGCAAAGCATACTAGAGTGCAGGGTATCTTAATGCGAAGGTAAGGTCTTTACTGCTCTGCTAGTTGTATCTTTTGGCACACCTCTCTCAATGTATGGCACAAATGCGACTACTAAAATTCTAAGTATATCTTTTGGAATGATTCTCTATAAGCACTGTGTGCTAAAGGGAGAAATAAATGGTATGGCATTAGGCATTAGGAGTTCTCCGCTTGCTCTTGATTTTTGTGCTAAAAACTCCACAAAGTTTACAATTGAAGAATATAGAAGAATATAATTACACAAGCGCATTAACATTTATGGTATGCGAATGTCGCCTCAGTGAGCGCTCTTGCACTGCCTTACCTTCTAATAAATGTAGCCTGCGCTTGGGCGAGCTTCAGCTTCAACCGCCAGCCAACCGGCTGTGCTTACTCTCTCACGCCTGGGCTCTCCCACCTTTGGGGCTGCTGCTACTTTGGGACTGGCTTTGCCATGTCGCTGCTGCCGCTGCCGCTGCTGCTGTTGCCGCCGACTGTCTCTCATAAAAAAAAAAACACTCGGACCGTTAACAACAGCGCGCATTTTCATCGGAAAATACGTGGAACACGCGTATTCGTAAAACAACGTCGATTCGTTCGGTTTCTACGCTTAATTTTCGATGCGATTTCGCGAATTTTGTGTTGTAAGTCTCGTGCGCGGCATTTTTTTGCTATTCTTTTTGTTATTGTTATTTGTTAACATGTGTTTGTGTCTTTTAATGCGGCTGTGTGTGTGTGTGTGGCGATTATGAAAAGTTTGAGTGTGAAACGCAAACGATAAGGGAACCAAGCCAAAAACCAACAACAAATTAAACGCCAAACAAAAAACTCAATTTTTAATTATTTTATGATTAGAAAAAGCTTTTCATTCCTGTATGCCTGTGTGTGTGTGTGGCATTTATTTTATTCGAAACAAAAAAATAGAAAAACAAACATAATATCAAAGAAAAACAAAAGAAGTGGAGGAGGAAAATAACAACAAAAATGGGCAAAACGCGGCTGCTGCTGCCGCTGCCGCTGCCTCTGTTTTGTTTGTGTTTTCGGCGCTGCTCGAAGCGGTTTTTGTATTTCACGATACCCTGTACATTTGTTGCATTTCAGGGTATATCAGTGTGGGTTGCTCTGCATGGCTGAGACTTTCTGAAGGGGACCACCCCGGGGACAGAGGGTATCCCTTGGGTCGCTAAGTCAACACTTTTTCTCGTTTTGTTTGTTTTGGTTTCAGTTTCCATTTTGCAGCACACGAATTTTCGCAATAAATGCAAATGAAGCTAAAAAAAAAAGCACAGAGTGAACAAAAATCGTCGTTTAGGATTTCTTTTTGGTTAATTTTTCATTTTTTGGCCCGCGGCGGAATGTGGCACACAGGGGGGCACACAGGGGGCGGGGGGGACGTTGACTCACCTCCGATCTGTCCTCTCTACACTCCGCTGTGACTCAGTCAAAGATTCTTCAGAATTATCGCAACTATCAAAAAAGACAAACACAATTGCAGCCAGAAAAGATCTCCCCATATATGGTCACACTTTTGTACTCCTTCGTTTGGCAAAGAAACATCCACATTGCCCATGGGAAGTTCTTTGTTTCATATCATAATACCCAATGTAATAATAGCCCGAAAAGATTCCAAAGAAATGCCATGTAGTATATTGGGTAATGTTTGCTTCTATTGAAGTTTTTCCCCCCAATTGAAGACTTTGTGTACCCAAAAAGATTGTTTGAAAAATGTCAGAGATTTAGACTTTATTTTGTGGGAAATTATCAACCAAATAGGAAGAAATCTATCGCAGATTTGCATTTCCAACGATTCTAATCTACAAATCTACAAAAAAGCTCTACTCTTTCTTTGAAATTAAATGGAATTTTCTTTTTGGAGAAATGAAAAGCAAGCAATTCAGAGGAAGACAACAACATTGCTTCATATTCATAATATACAGACCAAAAATAGACATGATGGGAACATAATATCCTCTTGGGGCACTCTTTGGACTTGGTTGCACCTCCCCCTCCCCCTCTGCGTTCTCCCTACCCGGGGATCATTAGCAAATCAATTTTCAACAACAAATGTGACAACACTTTGGGGTCTGTAAAGGAGGGTAAAGGGTGTGAAAAGCAAAGCGGAAAGTGCCAACTGGTCCTCCCCCCCCCCCCCCCCCCACACACTTTTCCAACCCTTTCTCCACACTTCTTTTCGCCTTCTCTCTCTTGCCAACAGTTTAATGGAGCAAAACGAGGGGAGAAACAGGGAGAGAGAGAGAGATGTTGCTGTCGGGGGAAACGATGCACCACTTGCGGCAAATTTTTATTAACTGTAAATAAGGAAAACAGCAACACACAAAATGCAGTTAGTAGATGCAGTAAATAACGTTTCTTCTGCTGCTGTTTAGAGACGACAAAAGTCGCTAGTGCGATTAGTGCTAGAATTTGGGGCTGCAAAAGTCGCTAAGGCTATTTGCGATTGCTACAGCTTTGAAGACAAATCGCTTTAGCGAAAAACAAGCTGAAGCGATGTTCCATCTTGCAAAAGTCTCCACAAATGCATTCAGTCTGCAAAAACCGCTCAGTAATCGCAGGAGACTAGCCTTTGAGGCTGCAAAAACCGCCAAGTAATCGCAGCAGCCTAGCCTTTAAGGCTGCAAAAACCGCTAAGTAATCGCAGCAGCCTAGCCTTTAAGGCTGCAAAAACCGCTAATCGCAGAAGCCTAGCCTTTGAGGCTGCAAAAATCGCCAAGTAATCGCAGCAGCCTAGCCTTTGAGGCTGCAAAAGTCGCTTCCAAATTGCACTGACTACAAAGAAACGGTTTAACTTAATCTTAAAAATCTTAACAATCCTTTCAAATGCACTCTGAAATAATAGCGTGCCACGCGGTTCTCGAACAGCGACTCCTACGCGGTTTTTAACGCTGTAAAAACGCGCTTAAAACGCAAAGGCAACTCTTGCAGGCAGTGCAGAAGGGGGAAGCGGCGGCTGCGGCAGCAGTTGTCATGACAACAACAATTTTGATTGAATCGAGTGGTGATTGAGGTCGCGTTGAATGAATGATTGAGTGTGCCTTCTGCTTTTAAATATTTCCTATAAATTTAATGCAAAATTTTGCTTTTATTTTCATTTAAATGAAAACTCAACAAATAAAAAGTGCAAACTATGAAAATGCCAGTGAAAATGTGCTTAATCATGCACAAGGTTGCATTTTGAACAATTTACGAAACATTTTCGCTGTCCAAAAGTACGAGAAAGCAGGAAAGAGAGTAAGCGAGAGAGAGAGAGAGAGAGAGAGAGAGAAGGAACCAGCACACAAGAAAAAAGACAAAAACTTTTGCTCAAGTAAGTAAAAAAAATGCAAAGAAAATTATTATGCTATCAACTCAAAGGAGGGAAAAATGCACTCAATAAAGAAGGAAGCGTTGCAAAGCGTTGCCACACTTTGGGGAATTGAAAGATGTTGAAGAAGCGTTGCCATACAAGAAAGAGGATGCTGTAGAAGCGTTGCCAGTCTTCTGGGAGGATCAAATAAGAAAGGGGATGCTGTAAGAGAGTTGCCACTCTTCTGCGTAGATCAAACAAGAAAGAGCAAGCTGTAGAAGCGTTGCCAGTCTTCTGGGAGGTTCATGCCAGAAGGAGGATGCTGTAGAAGCAAGGCCACTCTTCTGAGGGAAGAATTAACGAAAGAGGATGCTGTAGAAGGGTTGCCACTCTTCTGGGAGGATCAAACAAGAAAGAGGCTGCTGTAAGAGCGTTGCCAGTCTTCTGGGAGGTCCATGCCAGAAGGAGGATGCTGTAGAAGCAAGGCCGCTCTTCTGGGGGAAGAATTAACGAAAGTGGATGCTGTAGAAGGGTTGCCACTCTTCTGGGGGAAGAATTAACGAAAGAGGATGCTGTAAGAGCGTTGCCACTCTTCTGGTAAGATCAAACAAGTAAGAGGCTGCTGTAAGAGCGTTGCCACTCTTCTGGGTGGAGCACACAATGAAAGAAGCGATGCCAGAAGACACCCCACAGGTGTTTCTGCGTATCCACGGGGTATCAATAGAGTGCTCTGACCTCTGGCCTGTCGCGACCTGAAAAGCCGATAAGAAGTAAATAATTTTCTAGGGAAACTTATGTGGCAGGCGCCTCGGACCGGGGGGTGGGGGGCAATCGATGAAGCAACGACGCTGACAATTTGTTTGTAATTTGTTTGTCTGTCGCCCCATGCCACCCATGCCACCCATGCGGCATGCCCCTCACTCCTTATCTATCTATGGAATGAAACTGATTTTCCGAAAGTAAATCGTGGGGCAGCCGCAGGGCAAAACTCTCTGGAAAAGTCAACAAAAGTCCATAATATTGCAGTTCCTTATCGGGGGCGGCAGTCTTGGGGCAGTTTTTGACTTTCGTTTTCGTCGACACACACACACACACACACACACACACACCTGCTGTCTGTCTGTCTGTCTGTCTGTCTTATCGCCCACCCAACTTTCGAGTCGCCACCAATCAAAGATTACGAAAGGGCAGGGTGGAGTGGAGTGGAGGGGGGAAATTCTCGTTTATCGTTTTTATTCCATGGAATCGTTTAGGCAATCGTAATTGTCGTTCATTTCATTGTTTATCAACAACTTTTCTTCTTTTTTTGGGGTGGAAAATACAACATTTTCCATTTGAGGCATCAATTTTGAAATTGTGCGCCATTCAAAGAGTGTGCGATAATCATTTTCGATGACTGTTAATTGGAAGCAAATTGGTAATCAAATCTGAAGCGAGTCATTAAAATTACTAATGTATACTACATATGTATGTATGTATATAATGCTTTTCATTTTGGGTTCTTTCATTCATAAAATGATCCTCAGAATTGTGTAATTTCATCCACAGATCGATGAATGTGGCTTCCTCTCTCTTCCTCCTCCTTCCAGCCTCCCCATTTGGCATCAAATGAGAGATAAACTCATTGTTTTTTCTTCCAATGTATTTAATAAGCTGTTTTTCTGTGTATGGAATAAGCTGTATGCTGTATGTAGGTGTACGGAATAAGCTGTATGCTGTATGTAGGTGTACGGAATAAGCTGTATGCTGTTTGTCTGTATGTAGGTGTACGGAATAAGCTGTGCATTGCATATGTGTATGTAATTAGCTGTTTGTCTGCACTGCAATAAGCTGTGTATGTATGTAGGTGTATGTATGTAATAGGCTGTGTTTGTTGTACGTTAATTGGTGTATGTAATAAGCTTTGTGTGTGTGTGTTACGTATACATAGATGCATATGTAGATATGTGTATACATATGTAGATATGTGCATGTAATTAGCTGTGTGTATGTAATAAACTTAATATGTGGCCATAATTCGAATAGTGTATCCAAAATCAATGAAAAATAACTTCATTTTCGGGCAGTACGAACTTCCGATCTGCGAGAGAGTGAGGGAGAAGGAAAGATCTCTTGTTCGGTGGAGCATCTCTGATGACACAAGAGGAAGTTCAAAATGAAGAGGCTATCAACAAGAGAGCAGTGTGGAGACAGAGAGAGAGAGAGAGAGGGAGAGACAGAGAGAGCAGTGTAGACAGAGAGAAAGAGAGAGGGAGGGAGAGACAGAGAGAGAGAGAGCGAGAGGAGAGTAAGAGGAATACGGCTAGAATACAGCTCAATTCTTTCTTTTTTTTTTTGGCTTTTGGCTCCCACTTCCGTTCGTTTTTGGGAGATTTTTGCGTGTTTTTTACTTTACCTCCTTCTTGATGACGCGCCACAAATTGGCAGAGAAGAGAGAGAAGGGGGTGTGAGGGGGGTGGGGGGGGATGATGATTTGCAACGTCGCCGTTGTCGTTGGCAACATTTAATCAAAAAGCAGAAAGAAGCAACCAGACGAAGCCAAGTGGAAGCCCAAAGACAAAGCAAACTTCTTGTTCTTGTTCTTGCGGGATGCTAATGATAGTTCTCCTCCCCCACCCCCTCCCATTGTAGCGAGGGGCAGGCAGATACATAGATACATATGGAAATCTATCTTTTATCTATATGAATGTGGAAATCCATTTCAATATCTATCAATGGCTGCGATGTCTGGGCGCAAAGAATGGAACAGAAAAACAATGCTGTAAATGACTGCAAAACTTTGAAGTGTTGTGTAATTGTCAAATAGTTCATAAAGGTTAAAGGGCGCTCTCTCTATCTCTCTCTCTCTCTATCTCTCTGTTAGCCCATTGGTCCACTCTTCGTTCCGTTCCGCACAAAAACACTTGCCACAAATTCTGAACAAATCTTTGCAAAGATTGTGGAAATTCTTCATGAAATTTTCCTGAAGTTTTCGGTGAGTTTTTGCGACTGAAACGCAGAGGAAAATAATAGTGCTGTAAAGTGCGGCTAGGTCTAGACTCTAGACTCTAGAACTCTCCTCCTCCGCACCCCCCTATCCACCAACCGATATTTCCTTATTCCTTCCATTTCAGCCTTTGAAGGATTTTCCTTTCCGCCTGCCATTTGCCAGCAGAAAATGTTAATTTTCCTTGGACTAAATGAAGCGCTTAATAAACTCCCCATTTGAAGTGTGGAAGCTGAAATCTGCTCCTCCTCCTCCTCCTCCTCCTCCTCCTCCTCTCTTGGGGCTACATAAAAATATGTATATAAAAATTGATTATTATCTGTCTCTCCTGCTCTCACTCTCTCCATCTCTCCTCCACTCTGGCGTGCCCCATGGAAAGGCCAGCAATGAAATTGAAAGTTAAACTTTTGGTGTTGGTGTTGGTCTTGGGGTTGGGGTTGGGGGCGAGAGCGTTGGACCGGGAAAAATGGTTGTGAAAATGTGAAAATCTCAGAGAATAGAAATGTCAACGAGCGTGAAAATTGAATTGGGAGAGCCGCAGGACGGTGCGGGGTGCGGGGTGCGGGCTGTGGCAGCAATCAAAGTTGAAAATTAGGCAATAAAATTAAACGAACGGCAACGGATGAAAAACACACACACACACACACACACACACAGCAAAGTCGTGGGGTAGGACAACCCCCAACCACCCGTTGCCCTTTAAGTCGTAGATCTGGCAGATCCTTTGTGGCCGTTCGTTTAGGGGAAATTTTTGGTGCAAGGGAAATTGCCCCGAAAAATGATTGAAATATTGATATGCCCTCCCTCTGTGCCTCCCCTCCCCCTCCCCCTCCTTCTCCCCCTCCCTCTCCGCCTACTGCCTTGCCCCATTTGCTTGTTGAAGTTTCGAGCGACGTTGCCGCATTTCTATTATGCTGCTGCCCCTTGAATTATGCCGCCAACTGCCAATTGATTTGCTGTTAAGTGGCGCACACAAAGGGAGGGGCGGGTAAGTGTACGGGGGGGGAGTGGCACGAGGGGGCACCAGTTACCTGGCAACAGTTGGTTGTGGCCCCAATGTTTTTTTTCACATAATTTCATGTGTTTTCATAGACTTCCACTTCCCTGCGAATGGCTCTGCCAGACCCAACGTAAACGTGTGAATGGTTTTCCAATACAAGTTTTATATTACCTATTAATCTATTATTATTATCTAGTTATAGATATTGCAAATATGCGAAATGGATCTGTTTTTGGATATATTTTACTTAGTACAAAGTTCTTAGATCCCCTGGGGGCTTGGCAGCGAGTGTCGCCATTTGCTTATGGGAAATTTGTGCTGCCAATCGGAAGAGTATTCAATGCTGCGACCTAGCATTCATTTGGCGCTTCCATTTATTATTATTTTGTTTTCTTTTTAGACGCTTTTGATGTGAAAGTGGCATGTCGTGGGGTTAAGCTTGAGAAATGAGGCAACTGCAGTCGTTCATGCAGCACATTTGGCTGCCACTTGGAGCTTGAAGCTTGGAGCTTGAAGCCTGGCCTAGTAACAGACTTTTGCCAGCAGAGCAGCGCAGAGCAGAGCTTTTGCCTGGCAAAGCGAAGAAATGCAATGATAAAGAGTGCAAGCAGTTCCCCTAATGCCTAATTGGAGTATTTTTTGTGTGGCCAGAGGGCTGATAAGTTCATTTTGTGGCATTGCTCAACACTGGCATGGCACTCTGACGCATGAGAAACTGTTGTTCGAAAGAGGGAGACAAAAATTGCCTCAAACTCCTGGAACTCAATATTTGACTTTATTTTTACGGAGCTAAACCATCCAGAAGTGTAAAACAGTGCTGTACAGTGCCGTTCAGTGCCTTTAATAAATAACAGTAAACTGTTTCTTGTTTTATTTCGTTGTTTTATTCACTTTTGGAAAGGTAAGCCTCTCTATCTATCTATGTTTTGGTTGTCCATTACTGCCATTATTGCTGGAAAGTGCTGGATAGTGTTGGAGAGTGCTGGATAGTGCTGGAAAGTGCTGGAAAGTGCTGGATAGTGTTGGAGAGTGCTGGATAGTGCTGGAGAGTGCTGGAGAGTGCTGGATAGTGCTGGATAGTGCTGGAAAGTGCTGGATAGTGTTGGAGAGTGCTGGATAGTGCTGGAAAGTGCTGGATAGTGCTGGAAAGAGCTGAATAGTGCTGGATAGTGCTGGATAGTGCTGGAAAGTGCTGGAAAGTGCTGGATAGTGTTGGAGAGTGCTGGAAAGTGCTGGATAGTGTTGGAGAGTACTGGAAAGTGCTGGATAGTGTTGGAGAGTGCTGGATAGTGCTCGTAAGTGCATTAAAAGTTGTGTTTAGCACTGAAATTGAAGCACCATTGAAGCTCCATTGCTCCCAGCAGCAACCGAGGAGCCCGACAGCCGAGGAACCGCTTTAAAGTATCTTGTTTCCATCCTCCTGCCTCCTGCCACACATTGCCTGCCACAGCCCCAAACCGGCAACTCAATTGCACATATTCGACTCTCGGGGCATGTCCTAGCGCACGCCTCAGATGGATGCAGTGCCGCTCCGCTGCTCTGCTGCAGAAATGACCACAAAATGATGGCCGGGCAGTGGCTGTGGCAGTGGGTGTGGCTGTGGCAGTGGCTGTGGCAGTGGCTGTGGCTCCAGCCACCATCGGTTATGCTCCAATTTGGCTTCGAGGCATCAAAACTTTGAGCTCATAATCATCTAAACGCATCATTACAAAGGCGAACAGCTAGTTCTCTGCGGCTCTGGCTCTGCCTCTGCCACTGCCTGCTTCGTTGTGGCATGCAGCAGCAGCATCATTGTGAGGGCGTTGCTCATTAAATTTCCGCTCTCTTTGGAAAATGAAGTGGCTTTTCCACTGCATCCGCCTGCCGTCTGCCGCCTGCCGCCTGCTGCTCCTGCCTTTGCTTTTGCCTTTGCCTTGGGCTCTGGTTCTGCTCTGCAAAACTCATAAAATAACTGTAATTGTTTGCAGCAGCAGCAGCGTTGCCACATTTCATGGCGGCAGTGTTACTTGTTGCCACAGAGTCACGTTCTGTAGGAGTATCTCTGAGCCATGGTGCCGGCGCACCTGCCACCTTGCCGCATCAGCACAAACATTTTCTGGTTCATTGTGCAGGCATTCAAACTGTAATCAGATACTCATCCCCCCCCCAGCCCTGCATCAGGGGCATGGATGGGACAGGGGCAGAGCAGGTTGCTCCCTCTTCTCTCTGTAGCTTTTAAATATCTCAAAATATCTTTAGATCATTGGAAAACATTATGTAGGACTTTGGCAGGTGTCAGTTCTTACGGAATGTATCTTTGAGATATACTTGTGGCAAGTAGTGGCTACTATGCCACGAATGACGTTTATTTGGTGGCCATAAATTAACCCTAAGCGAATGGACACATATTCCTGAAGTATCTACGATTGCCTACCGTTTGGCCGTGTTCTCCCTTTTGGCCATAGACATCCCATATCCTATATACATATACATATGTACATATGTACTTGTGTATGTGTATGTCAGTGGGGGGGATTGGGGTGGCTGTCCAGCTTCCTGCTGCTGTCAAAACAATTGAGAATTTGACCCAACGACACCCTTTTTTTCTTCAATTTGCGCCAAGCTGCAGCTCGTGGCAATAAACAGAAAGAAAGAGAGAGAGAGAGAGAGAGAGAGGGCGAGTGGCCGAGAGAGAGAGAGAGGGCGAGTGGCCGAGAGAGAGAGAGAGGGCGAGTGGCCGAGAGAGGTAGAGAGTTGAAGAAGAGATCGTGTCCGCTGCCTCTCTCTCTCTCTCTCTCTCTCTCTCTGTGGCACATTCCACACTCTTTGTGGCGCTCAACATCGCGCCTCTCATTTTGTCAGCTATTTATGTTGTTGTTGTTGTTGCTGTTGTTGTTGGGTGGTGGTGGGTGGCAAGGGGGGAAGCATGGGTGTCGATTGGAAGGTTGGCATGGGGGGGGGCATGGGACATGGGAAAACAAAGTTTCAGTTTGAGATAATTATTGCAACATCGCGACGACGGCGACGACGTACAATTCAATTGTAGATTGTATTTGTGTTTCTGTTTGTGGATTGTATCTGTATATCTGAGTTTGTTTTGTCCCCCTTTTTCGGGGATTGCATCGGTTTATGGATTTAGTCTGCAACTGTTTGCGGTTTTCATATATTCATATGTTTGTGGATTGTATCTGTTTGGAGTGGATTGTGGATTGTATCTGTATGGATTGGATTGTGGATTGTATCTGTATGGATTGGCTTGTGGATTGTATCTGTATGGATTGGATTGTGGATTGTATATGTATGGATTGGATTGTGGATTGTATATGTATGGATTGGATTGTGGATTGTATATGTATGTATTGGATTGTGGATTGTATCTTTATGGATTGGAATGGAATTTGTTGAATCCACATGTGGATTGTATCTGTATGGATTGGATTGTGGATTATATCCGTATGGATTGGATTGTGGATTGTATATGTATGGATTGGATTGTGGATTGTATCTGTATGTATTGGCTTGTGGATTGTATCTGTATGGATTGGATTGTGGATTGTATCAGTAGGGATTGGATTGTGGATTGTATCTGTATGGATTGGATTGTGGATTGTATCTGTATGGATTAGATTGTGGATTGCATCTCTATGGTTTGGATTGTGGAATGTATCTGTATGGATTGGAATGGAATGTATTGAATACACATGTGGATTGTATCTCTATAGATTGGCTTGTGGATTGTATCTGTATGGATTGGATTGTGGATTGTATATGTATGGATTGGCTTGTGGATTGTATATGTATGGATTGGATTGTGGATTGTATCTATGGATTGGATTGTGGATTGTATCTGCCTGTGGAACATATTTGCATATCTGAGTAATGCTTATATCCGAAATTGTACATTTTTATGGATAATATCTGGATCTGTATCTGTTTTTGATATCGTATCTTTGTTTCTTTAAGTGGATTGTATCTGCATTAGAGTGTGGATCGTATGTGTAACCGTTTGAAGAGAGTATCTTTTTCCTGCGGGATTGTATTTGTACTTTTTATCACTTTGTGGATTGTATCTGTATTTGTATCTACGTATCTGTCGCCCTCTGATCATATTTCTTCTTTTTAAATTCGCTTTTAATGCTCTGTAAGAACAACAAACAAAGAAAACAATAAAGCATAATAAAAACTAAATGAATATCTGCATTAATTCCATGTAAAACACTTTTCCCAAACACACACACACACACACACACACACACACACACGCATAAAAGACACTAAAAATCTTGTAATAAAAACATATTTTTAGAGAGGAAAAAACAGAGAGAGAAAGACATAAACATAAACGAAAGATATAGATAGAAAGATATAGAAAAGACGGAATTAAATTTTTGTAGCGATTTAATTGCCAGATACATAGATACATCCCATTCCATTCCATTCTAACGGTGCGGCCCAACGACTTGACCCAGAGACATGCGAGAGACACCCCAGATACTAAGAGATCCCCGAGGGCCCCCGAGACCCCCAGACCCCCCGAGACCCCAAAAGATCCCCAAAAGATCAATGTATTCCCGCAGCGACATTTATGCTAATTTCTTTCCGCATTTAATTTGGGGATTCATTCAGTCATTCACTCATTCACTCACTCATTTATTCATTCATTTGTTTGTTTTCTATGCAAATCGCACAAAGAATTAAACGCGAAAGTGTCGAATAGATACATAGATACAATATCTTTGCATATGGCAGGCCATGCGTGGGAAACAGAAACAACTCTGAGCCGCAAGTTCCGCATTTCATTTCAAAGAACTGAACGATGTGGCGTGGTGTGGGATGGCAGATTGAAGTGGGAACGATTGAAAGATTGAAACCAAGCAGATATCTAAGATGTGAAAGATATTAGTGGTAAAAATACTCCAAAAAGCAAAGATATTCGTTTGTATATGTAGATGATGGTTCTTCTACGTCTTCTACATCAGTCTAAATCTTCCATGTAGATAGAAGAATGAATTGCAACTCTTCTTTAGGCATTTTAAAGGATTTAACTTGTATCTTTCACCACATAGATACACATAGCTACGCATAGCTACATAGATACATCGTTAGCGTATCTTTTGCTGCTGGAAAGGCTTGCCTCCTCTTTAATTATAGGACTGCTCCCTCTTCCAGTGTCTCTCTCTCTCTCTTTTAGCTCTGTCTGTCTTTCCAATTAGAACTTCAGTGACGTCAGGCTCCCCCCTTCCCCCCACCCGTTCATTCTTCTCTCATTCTCCACCTCCTCCTCTTTCTCTATCTCTATCTCATTATTCGGTTACTTCTTGTGATCTTTTGTGCTGCCTTTCGTCGTTTCGTTTCGTTTCGTTTGGAGCACAAAGAAGACGGTCGATCGGTCGACCTCTTTCTTCGCTTTGCTCTCTTTCTACATGTTAATTTCCCCCCGCCCCGCCCCACCCCACCCCACCCCGCCACAGCCCCTCCAATGGTAATACCCTGTAATGCTGTGCATATCTGTTATAGCTTTGAGATCGATTCCCAAATTTGTGTGCCTTTTGCTTGTGCGAAAACTAATCGGAGTATCTAGAGGGGGGAGGGGAATGCAGTGGAAGAGAGAGAGATAGAGAGAGAGGTACCGTTGCCCGCCCAATGGCATCCACTTGCGTTCCACCAGGGGCGCAGCGTAAAAGTTGCTGAACAGGTTTTTGTATCTTTCGTTCAGCTGCTGCCTGCTGCCTGCTGCCTGTTGCTGCTGTTGCACTTTCATATTTTCATTGTATCCTACGGTCAGCTTTTGCAACGGCAACAGCCACGGGCAGGGGGAGGGGGAGGGGCAGGCGGCGGCAAACGAATTTAGTTGCGCTGCATTTTTCCTCGTTGGCCACTCGCCTGGCCAGACGGGGGGGACGGAGGGACGGGGGGAGACCGCGCGTATCATAAATATCTCAACGCCTCTGTTTAGCGGCTGTGGGGCGCCTTTCACCTACACGTCTCTGCGAGTATCTGCCAGATACAGATACAGATACAAATTGTGTAAGCGTGGAATTTCATTTGGTTTCCTTTTTGTCGGCTGCGTGAGTCCCATTCATTAGTACACAAAACTATCTCACAGATACATATAACTAGCCCGAATGTAGCTCGAAACTCCAGAGAGTTTGTGGATTGCCAAATGTATCTGAAAGCTACGTTCTTTTTAGCAACATGTACTTTAAAGATACATTCAAGGCCAGATATTCATGTTAAATGTATCTGTATCTGATGGATATCATTCCCAAGGTATCTTTTGGTAATATTTCGCCAATATTTGTATCTATAAATACATTTTGGCATCCATTAGATGTTTCTCGGATTCCCAGATGGATATGGCAGTCCAAAGTATCTGAAAGATACTCGTACTATTCAATACCCATTCAAATCCACATCTCACGGTTGGCCAAACTGTCTTGAAGGGTTCTTCGCCAAATGTATCTCATGAAAATGTATCTCTGGGCTGGAATGGCAAAATATGTATCTGACAGATACCAGATTACCAGATCACCCACATTCACATCCACATCCACGCCACATCCACGCGACACTCCACACACACACTTGTTTGTATCTCTTGGTTGCCCACACTAATTTGTATCTTGGAGATACGTTGCAAAGCCGATTTGATAAATATCTCATTGCCGTCGCATTTGTATCTTACGGATGCGCCGCCAACTCTTTCTCGCCTCGCGGCCAAAAGTGTGAAATTTTCATTCAACCAAAAATCGAAATCCCAGGCAACAAATTAAAAATTCATAAAAAAAACACCCCCCCCACCCCCGCAAAAAGCGAAAGATCGGACAAAATAAAAACCGAAATTTACATTTACATAATTTATAAACTTCCCTCGCTCTTAGATAAAAAACATTGCGAGTGTGTGTGTGTGTGTTTGATTCTTGAGCTGCCACAACGTCTGGTCACCCGCTACACACACTTTTTGGGGGACATGTCGTGGGCGGAATGCGTGTAGGCGGGCGGATGGGGGGGGGGGGCTGGGGCCGGGGCCTTGAGCGGAAAGCGAGCAGCAGAGCAGCAGCCAGCCAGCCTCCAATCTCCCAGCGGTGTCGAAATCAATTTGGCTAATGTTGTCACCACAAAAGCAGTCCGACAGAGACAGAGAGAGAGGGAGAGAGAGAGGGAGAGAGAGAGAGAGAGAGAGAGAGAGAGAGAGGGGGAGAGAGCAGGAGAGCGGAGAGGAACAATCAAAAAGCAGCAGCAAATTCTCAGAGCCAGGCACGCCGCAAACGCATTCATTGCAATGCGAAATCAATTACACCCAAAGCCATTGCGAATGGCATGGAATGATATGGGAATGGAACGAACACCACCCACCCCACCCTTGGTGGCTGGCTGACTGCCTGGTTGGTTGGTTGGTTGGGGGAACACGTCGCGCACGTGCCGAGCGTACCGCCGATAATTTGTAGTAACAAGGCAGACAAAAAGCAACCACCAAAGTGGAGGCAGCCCACCCCCACCCCCCATAGAGATTAGAGGGTGAGAGGGGAGAGGGCAGAGGGCAGAGGGCAAGGGGGAGAGCACAACCCACCCATGAATTGAAAAATTACTCAACAAACAACAAAAAGTAAACCCCATGCATGGAGGGAAAATAAATATTAAAAATATGAAATAAAAAGTTTAATAGTTTTACTTTAGACTTTTATTTAAAAAAGTTTTATTTATTTATTGGAAAAATTATATTTAATTATTATTACTGATTTATTCAATAAAAATTGAAAAAATATCTCCTATTTCTTATTTCTTAAATTTTTAAATAAAAATGGGAAAATAATTAATAGTTAATAATAATAAAGAGTCAAGTGAAGACCCCAATTTAGTCGAAAAATATTGATGCTTGCATGCAGTCAGTTGGCCACTTGCAGTACCGATGCACCCGTTCCTCTAGCGTGGGTCTATGTGTTGGAAAAACAGCAATAATGCTCCCCCTGATCGACCAAAGGGGGGACGTCGGAGTCGGTAGCAGCCCAGTGTTGGGCATTGATAGATTGATGGAGTCTATGTGTATGTGTGTGTCTTATCTCTTATCTCTGTACTAGAAAAAGTCAATGTCATGGGTGTTTCTTTCAAAAGTGGAACTGAAATTGATCTTTCAGCAGTGCAATAATTGGAGACATTAGATCTTTTGCCTTCTGCCGTTGGGTCCTACTTAGCCACTCGCCGAATAACGGCCGCAGCAGCAGCAGCAGCAGCGTCTGTGGTGCGGGGTGGGGCTCAAAGTTTATTGCATTCCACTCAAGTCGATGGCGTGTGTGGGAGAGCAGTGGAAGGGGCAGGGGTAGGGGTAGGGGTAGGGGTAGATGAATGATTGCAGGGCATTCAACATTAGAAAAGTTATGAGTGTGTGTGTGTAAGCGATAAGCACTCATTCCGTCCATTCGCTTGCCCCCAAATGAATCACACACTCATACGTGGGGAGTGGAGTGGAGTATCCCAAGGGAATGCCTTAATGGCCACAGAGATGAAAGATGCACTTACTAGTTGTACTAGATACACTTACATACATATATATTCATCTAACACACACTACATACTGCTACATTGTCGAAGGTCTGAGAAGTGGTGAAAAATTATGATCAAGATATGTGGGGATTATGTTGGGGGAAACACATGGAAAAATCTATTCAAAAATGAATCATGGACGGGCATCTTTTGAATCATCTTTTTATGATGAATGAATTGTTTATTTCCATGAATGTGGATATGAATATCTCAACCAATGTGAACACAAATCGAAAGTTCAAGTAAGTTTTTTGAAATATGTTTCTTTGAAATGAATAAAATTTGAATACTGGTACGAACTTTGATGCTCCGTAGTTACGGGCCACTCCGTAGTCCTGCTCGAGACGCTCAAGCGAATGTTGCATCTGAGCATGCCCAAGAATAGTGCCAAAACCATATACATGACGTGTGCATGATGCCTTACATTGAGCATCGACTCGAGCCTCCTCAAGTGGTTTGGTGCCCCTCTTAAGCGGTCTTTTTGTTGTCTTGTTTTGGCCTTGAAATCGATCAACATACCACCCACACACGCCAGACATCAGGCAAGGCAGGCAGCTGTCTGTCTGTCTGTCTGGCTAAAACTATCCCTCTCTCTCTCTCTCTCTCAGTCGTCAAGCTTCAGCTGGCAGCAAGCCCAAAATCTCAATGAATATCTCGCGCCCCTTGTCACGAATCCATTCGTACGAGTACGTGTACGTGTACACTGTACACTGTACATATTATATCTATGGTGCATAAACTGCCTCAACTACGACTACATATATGTATGTAAATATAGGCACCGATCGATTTCCATATTTGGTTGACAATTTGTTGACAATTGCTATTCACACTTTGCATAATAATCAGATGAGACGAGACAGGAGAGGAGACGAGATGAGACGAGAGGAGAGGAGACGAGAGGAGACGAGAGGAGAGGAGACGAGAGGAGAGGAGACGAGAGGAGATGAGACGAGAGGAGACGAGAGGAGACGAGAGGAGACGAGAGGAGACGAGAGGAGAGGAGAGGAGACGAGAGGAGACGAGAGGAGACGAGAGGAGACGAGAGGAGACGAGAGGAGAGGAGAGGAGAGGAGAGGAGATGAGAGGAGAGGAGAGGAGACGATACGGAACCAAAGAGTACGAACTACCTACCTACTCTCTCTCTGCAGGGCAGCAAAAGAGCAGCAGACAACAAGGAAATCCAGGGAAATATCCAGGGCACGGAGTGTACCAGTGAAGAGTCCCAGGAATACCAATCATGGGTCTATCTTTCTACACCACAACCGAACCCCTGGGAGAAGTTCCTCCCATTTGGATACCAGACAACCCAACAACACGGAAATTTGCTTGTGATTTAATCACAATCTGAATATGTATTCCCAAGAACTTTATTGGCTATGAATGTTGGCATTTGAATCAGAGCAGAATCCGCATCATGGAGTAACTTTTGAAATCGTTTCAAATGAAAACTAATCGTTTGTCTGTAATCGAAACGCTTCAGCTGCGAATAAATGCATGTCTAGCACGAACATATTGCCTCAATTTGATTGCAATTGTAATTGTAATTGTCGTCGTTGCCTGTCAAGTGATTCAGGTAATTGCAAAACAAAAAAAATATATATGTAAAGAGAGGCGGCATATCAAACCCCACAGCTGCTCCCATAATAACCACAGCGCATCGCGAATTCGTGAAAGTATCAATTATAATCCGGACTCTGAAGGGGGCGGGGAGGAGGGTGGGAGCGGCATGGATATGCACTTAACAGAGGAATATGGCGAATATGCCATTCGTTTATGCGACATTTGTACAGCGAAACCCTTCAAGTAAACATTTCAAAGTCTCATTTGAAGTGTCTTAATTATGGAATGAACTATGGAATGGAATGAACTATGGAATGGATTGAACTATGGAATGGAATGAACTATGGAATGGAAGGAACTATGGAATGGAATGGAATGAACTATGGAATGGAATGAACTATGGAATGGAATGAACTATGGAATGGAATGAACTATGGAATGGAATGAACTATGGAATGGAATGAACTATGGAATGGAATGAACTATGGAATGGAATGGAATGAACTATGGAATGGAATGGAATGGAATCCAGTGGGTGGGGGTATTTATTTTGCCTTCTGTCTGGCATTGAAGAAAACTCTTGACGCTAAGCGGAAACTTGACAACAAATCTCCAAGAATTGGACAGCCGAATGATGAAACACGCATACATTGGGCGGCAGAGAGAGAGAGAGAGAGACACTCGACTCACTCGACCACAAACGACGCAAAACGGACCGAATACAGCATGCCCCATGCCCCTTGCCCCTTGCCCCAATGGATCGTCCGATATTCGCTTTGATGCTGCGTACTTAGGGCTTTCGGTGGATGTCAACAGGAAAGAACCAGGGTTGTAATTGTTGCTTATCGAACTGAATGATCATACTTTCGTTCTACTTAGTCTAGAATTGTAATATTCTAGAATCCGGATAACTAAGGGCCTAACCCAACCTAATATTATGGAAAACTGCTCAAATTTATCAGCTAAAAGTCGTCTATGGCTGTTGCTGTGTGTTTCGAATGCGTTCGAATGGCACTGAGAGAATGATTCGTTTTGCTCGAAACAACAGGCTTGTAACAGGCATGAGGTAGATGTAGATGTAGATGTAGCTGTAGCTGTCTCTTGTCTTTGGGCTTCCGCTGTCCCTGTCCCCGTCCCTGTCTCTCTGGTCGTCACTTTTGTGTGGGGAAATGCATAATAATTTTGTTCCACAAAATGAAATGCGATACTTCCACACAAAATGTCAGAACAGACGACACCAAGCACTCAGGGAATATTATTATTGAAAATTCATAATAAACAAGAAAAAAAACATGAGAAAATGCTTGCTTGCAGTGGAATATTGTATACCCTGTATACCCTATAAGTATTCGTCGGGAGTATTCGTCTCTCTGTCTCTCTCGTGCAAGTGTCTAGATGTTGAGGCACGTTTTCCCAGACTGTCAGACCGAAAAGCTTTCTTCTGTTGCCAAATGCAACGCTGCAATGGACGGACCGACCCTTAACGCAGCACGAAGGGTATGTGGGGTTGGTGGTTGGGGTTGCCAGACGGATGGCAGGTGCTGGCTGCCACCCCGCTGTGGACAGTGTTTTGGCTTGTCATTTTATTGGTAATAACATTTTAAGGGGCCCTGCACCGAGTGTGGTTCATCGGATATGCGAGGGTATTAAATGTCGGAATCAATAAAAGAGATTGACAGATGTGTGTGGGTGGCACAGTGTGTGTGGGCAGTGGCAGGTTCATTCATGAGTTGCACAAGTTGATAGCATCATAATTTTCCATTCCATTCCATTCCATGCCGTGACTCTCTTTCTCTAATCCAAAGCGACTTTACAGAACGAGAATGTCGCACGAGACGGCCACAATCGTAGGAGGAGGAGGAGGAGGAGCTTCATCGGTGGTGGATGCCTCCAGCGATGCCTCCGCAAAGGTGGAGGTGATTGTCTACACAAAGTCGGACAAGACTCTCAAACAGAATATGAACGGCAAGGATGAGACGCTCAGGAAGCGCACTTCCCTGATCATTGTGCCCCAGCAGGTGGATGGCGACGATGATGATCCCAATCAGAATCAGATCCAGTTGCAGATGCAGACCCATGCGAATGCCACATCCAAACAGGAGGAGCTGCTGCTGGAGAATGGCAATCGCAATTCGATTGCCAGCATGGACAGCAATCAGTCGTCGGCCTCCAGTTCCAGGACCAGCAGCAGCAGCAGCAGCAGTAGCACCACTTCGGAGGATGCCCATGCCGCCTATGAGGATCTACAGAATGGCAACGCTGGCGCTCCCGCCACCACGCCACGCTCCATCTCCAGCTCATCCTCCTCCGAGTCCACCTCCTGCTCCAGTTCTGTGGACTACTCCCTGCGGGAGCAGCTCAAGAACTTTGCCAATCGCAGCGAGGACATCGACGCCATCGATCGCCAGTCGCTGCCCACCACTGCGGGCCTCCAGCTGCTCAAGGGCATCCCGCCGAGTGCCCTGCACTGCGACGCTTTGCTCAGTCCCCAGGAGGCGCCCTTGGGAAGGCGGTACGCCGAGGTGTCCCAATTCAAGGCACACGGCAAGGCGAGGTGAGTCCCCCCCATAAGACCAGGAGGGAATGGGGAATTCCTCTCCCATTACACTCATACATGTTCCTAGCCACTGTTCCACAGTAAGATGGAGTCAGAAGCGTCCCTCCCAAAGAGTTTTTGAAATTTTGTTTCATTCCATCGTTCCACCTAATATGAACGGCAAGGATGAGACGCTCCCATAAATCCAGGAGGGAATGGGAAATTCCTCTCCCATTACACTCATACATGTTCCTAAACGCTGTTCCACTCTAAGATGGAGTCGTCATAAACACATTTCTGAATTTTTGTTTCATTCCATCGTTCCACAATTGGAAATTATCGTTGATCTCTTGGAGAGTTTAGTGTCAAAGATCAACATCTATCTTTAAACATATACTCGTACACACATATGTATTTGGTGTTCCTTTCCACCCTTCCACCAAGTTTTAAATATAAACTGATAAAGTTCTCTAAAGAAATTGATTTAAAAAACTCCTTGGAATTCCATTCATGCATACATGTACGCATTTTCAGTTCCATTCCACCATTCCTCTTCCTTTGAGAACATATGTATCTTCAATGTAGCATAACTTTAGAAAGAAAGCTTTGGAAATTCCCCTCAAACTTAGGTTTTCCCTGTTCCATTCCACTATTCCATGAAGACTGACAGGGAAATGCCTCCCCCGAATAACTTAACCACGAAAATAGCTCTTCTAAAAAGATCTATTAATTTCTTTTATGTTGTTTTTTCTTCGTCGAAAGCTTTTTGTTCTCTTCCGTTTTGCTGAAACAAAAAGGTGACCTACTCTCCTATGGCTCTGCCGCACATCGATGACAGCCACTTCAGGTGGTGGATGTGCAACCACAAAGCACTTGGCTGCCACTCCCCCGCACACTCGCACTCGTCGTGATTCCACTCGCAGTCTATTCATTGTTCGGCGGCAAACGATGTCAACTGCTTACTCGAGTCGAGTGCAGACACCCCGAGGCACACACTCACAGTCACACACACATATGCACACACAGATTCATTCTTCATCCTTGGGGGGAGTCATGCTGCACATGCATAATACACAACTTAATTAGTATTACTACTTTATGGCACCCTCGAGAGAGAGAGAGAGAGAGAGAGAGCCCAGGACTCGTCGTCGTCGTCTACTGAGTAAAAATCTAATAATGCCACATTCCACACACGCATTTCCACAGTGCCGCATTACCATATCAAAAACGGTTTGAGCTTTGCCTCATGCCCGTGGGGCACAGACAAGGCCGCCCTTCCTCTGCCACTTTATCAGGAATGCAAGCTCTATCGCACTCCCTCACTCTCCTATGAACTTTGAACGGTTTGAACTCTTGTGCACTCCTCTCCTCCTCCTGCCTGTCCGATGTGTCAGCTGTCGAAACGAGGAAAACGGAAGCACTCTTTTGGCAGCCATCGACAACTACAATGTGAAACTTTTTGAAAGCTGTCACAACTAATTTGCATACACACAGAGAGAGAGAGAGAGAGAGAGAGAGACCATCCTGACCAACACTGGTATTCGTATTCGTATTCGTACTCCCCCCTCCATTACTGCAATCCAACCGCATCCGCATCCTAGAAGGCGAGACCCGCATACGAGTCCCATGTTTTGTTTTGGTTTCTACTTTGATTTAGAACCAAGAATTTTCATCTCTTATTTTGGGAGAAAGAGAGAAAGAGCAAATATTCATGGAAAACTTTTCGGAGACGACTGTGGAGATTGCCTTGTCAGGGTTGGGGGGGGGGGGGGGGGGGAGGAAACCGAATGGATGGATGGGTGATTGCAGTGTGAAGCGAAACTTCCTGTGTGTCCAGGACCCCGACTTCCCCAATGGACTTGAACTTTTCATTTGTTTCGTGACTAGTAATTGACTTTTCTCTCGTAGCCCCAAGATTGGGCTAGAAGAGAGATAAAGATACAAAAAGAACTACATATATATATGTATGTATGGAAATTAAGATAAAAAAATCATAATCTAATCATATCTCAGATATTATCCAAATAATAAGATTGCAATAAGGTATACTTATGTTTTTTGTTTTTATAGAGATATTACTTCTTAGACTGGGCGCCCCATTCATTGTATGCCGAATCTGTAGAGACGAGGAGAAGGAGGAGGCGGTGGAACACCTGTTCAGCTCCTGAGCATCCTGATGTGATAACTGCTGACTTTTTCAGGTCTCACGAGATGGAAGAGGGGAAGATCTTATGCGGTACCACAATGGGCCTTGGCAGCCGCCTTAACCTAACCTAAACTACTTCTCTTGATTGTTCAAATAGTTATTCGCCCGAAAGGTGTCCAAGCCGAAAGATCTATTCCAAAATCATATAATCTTTCAGGCGAGTGATGTTCGTTCCATTGGAATGTTACAAGCACGCGTTCACCTGTGACTGGCAGCTGCTGTTTTCGACTTTCAGATCTATCTGCGACCGAAGCATCTTCAATTAAGTTTTCTATTAGCCTCAGATACAGTATCTCTTACTCACAAGTGTATCTATATCTGTGTATCCATGGTACGTCAGTATATAGCGATTTACCGAGTGAAACAGAAGCTGATCTTTCGGGGGTAATAGCTGAAAAGAATGTCCTCCAAATAGAGTTGTCTTTAAAAGGCAATCAATCAAAGTACAGTTGCCTCTAAGACTGATTCCAAAAGTGAACTAGTTCCCCCAGTTCCCTAGTTTATTCTCTAGTTCCACAAACGAAAGCTAGATGGTTCTTCGATTAAGTTTTCTATTAGCCTCAGATACTGTATCTCTCACTGTATCTGTATCTGTGTATCCGTGGTACAGAGTGAAAAAGAAGCTGATCTTTCGGGGGTAACAGCTGAACAGTATGTCATTCAAAGTACAGTTGCCTCTAAGACTGATTCTAGAAGTGAACTAGTTCCCTAGTTCATTCCCTAGTTCCACAAACGAAAGCTAGATGGTTCTTCGACGAATCTTGACCTTCAATCAGCAGCAGGCAAACACTTGAAGCCCTCCCACTCCCCCCCCAATGGCAGTCGCCACTTAATATTAATTGCCATGAGAGTGGGTGTGGGTGGGGGTGTGGGTGATGGTGGGGGTGTTTACACTAATTTCCATATTCCGCAGCGCCCCCAAAAGTAGGCCGCACTTAATTGTATTTTTCTGTTTTCCAAACAGAGAAATGCACGGACTTTTGATGGGTCCTTGATGGGCCTGCCTCAAGTTTTTACGGGCTGTGCCTAGTTCCTTGTGAAGTGTTTTTGGTATCCCCATTGCATGTGGCTGATCCGATGTCCTGTTTGTTCTGTTCCGTGTTAATTTGACAGGATTATGTCAGAATCCGCCTTCATGTTTATGGACGGTTTCCCATCTTTGGAGGAGGGCAGGGCAGGGCGCTGATCCATCAACAGACAACAGACAGGGTGGTCGGTCGTCCTTCATCTTTTCGTCGTAGTGGAGTGGAGTGGAGCGGTGGGGGAGGCAGTGTCCTTGAGGCGCACATGGAGTTTCCTTTCTTGTTTTTTTTCGTTGTTGTCGTTTCCTTTTCTGTTGCTGTTTCTTGTGCGGGGAAAATTCATTAATAACATTTTGTGTGGGTCGTAGAAATATTGTTAAAATGGCGTAAAATTGCCCGCTTTTGAGGCGTCACTCTATGACGATGCGAGTCCTGTGCTTCCTGCTTCCTGCTGAGGAAAAAAAATGTGTCGCAAATTAACCTTTTGACAGCTGATTTCTCACTGACAAATGGGCGTCTCCAAGGCGAAACGGAAAAGTCTTTTAAGGCACTTGGAGCCAGCAATCGATGGCCGCCTGGCCAAAGGACCGCTTGAGCTTCAAGCAAAAGGGAAAGTGAAACGAGGGTTGACGCAAAAGATGACAAAGAACGGGGGAATATTTAAAGGGATTTGAAGATATTAGATCTTCATACATACTTTACTTTCCCAGCAGTTTGACTGTGGAGTTCTGGATAGACCAAAAACCATATAAACACTAAGATGTGTCACTCCATACAACATTTTCAGTTCGATTTTTTCTGCCTGGAATTCCATGCAATTCCTCACTGAAAAAAAGAGAGAGACAGATAGACAGAGAGCGCTCTAGTGGCAAACGCTCTGCACGTGAGGCTGAGTTTTAACTGTATGTGTGCACATATTGTAGGTCTGCTTGTTTGTATTGGTTGTTTCCACCCACTACCTTGGCATTGATTGGAGATTATGATTTTATGTTACCTTTTTCATTTTCCTAATATATAATTATTTTTTGTTGATATTTTTACAGCTACGAAACGCACTGTACTGCTTTCCCTTGGGGTTACATTATTAGATTTATTTTCTAAGTGTTTCCATTTTCACATTTATTTCTTGCAGAACAAGTGAACCGCTGTCATCGGTGGCCATTGGGGTGGGGCTCACAGCCACACCGCCACAGACCAGCGCGGAGTCGGTGATCGGCGGGGACTCTGGCCACACTGCCAGCACCAACAACAACAACAGCAACAACAACAACAATATCAATAGTAGCAATAACAATCACAATAGCCAACAGTCACAAAGTCCCAACAGCAGCAGCAGCAGCAGCAGCAGCAGTCTAACCTTCAGAACGGAGTAACCGGTGGCTCCATGACCACATCCTCCGCCACAGGCCAGAACGGGGACAGCCAGCGGCACAGCAGCAGCTTGGAGCCGACAACGGACATCGAAGATGCCGTGGACATGGCCCATGGCGGCGGCGTCTTCGAAGATGACACAGAGGCCCTGCTGCCCAAGTGCTCGCGCCGATCCCGAGATGAGCTCAGTCAGGTGAGTGATCCTAAGCCTAGGAGTAAAATACGCCCCCATTTTCTAGACTAGCAACAGGTGTGGAAACCTGAACCCATTATTGTACTTAAAGAACAAGAGTCTAAGCACAAAACCTATCTATTCTAAGTAAAAAACATAGATAAAGTATAGAGCTTACGACTGCTGGGGTGCGAGCGGAGAAATGATCTGTCAACTAATCAGCACACACGTCATCCCAGTCAGCTGGCCACTCGCAGTACCGATTCACCCGTTCGTCTAGCGTAGGTCTAGCGATAAGAATAGAATACAAAATTGTAAAATTAGATATAAGGCCGGACGTTTCTGAAATAAAGTAAGTATTAATTCAACTCTGCTTAACAAAGGCTTCAGATCTTTTTGAAACTCTAAGATATCTATCTTATGAATCTCTATGAATCAGTTGTAGTTTTAGAATTCCACAACCCGAACTCTCCTGAAACCTCACGACCAAGTGGAATCGCTGCAAAGGTAATCACATCCATGGCTTTTTCTGTTCTAGTCTGCCGTTCAGAGGTCTTCCTGGTTTCGAATGTGGTGAAGCCTCTCTTTGCTAACCCTATTCTGTGGTCTATGGCAAACGCAACGAGTGTCGCTCTACTCTATATTTATAGAATCAGTATTTAATGGGACACAAGAGGACACATATGACATGACCATAGCCATAGGCAGAGCCAGACTGGGGCTCATCTTTCCGTAATCTTGGATAATGGGAGATAATTTTCGCCAGTTTGGGGATAGCGTGATGCGGCGGAGACCCGCTTGCCACATGTGGCAGTGGCAGTGTCACACTCTAAGTGCCAATTACGCAGCCTGCCCATGGGCCCAGCTCTGGGGTGGTTCTCCCCACTCATTCATTCACATTCACACTCACACTCATTCATTCATAATTTGCTACGTGTTGCCCTGCTGGGCCTGGGCCTCGGGGTAGCGAGACGAAGAGGGGCGGGTAACTCCGTCTCTCTCTCTCTCGCATAAAGATAATGATTTTGTTGGAATAGTACCTGCAAATATTCCACTCGGCTATACTATATGTATATCTCCAGTCTTCTTCTCGATCTGGAATCTATATGGTAACCTCTCTTCTTGCTGGTTCACCCCAACCCCGCCTTCAACCCCCAAACCCCATCACCCAATACATTATAGCCCATCCCCTTTCTCCCAGTGCTTCGTACTTCATTATTATTGAAGGTTGCTCGTGCGTGGTTCCCAGGCTTTTCTTCTTCATTAATAACTGTGAATCCTTTTCATTGTGGGTGTGTTTCACCCCTCTGTCTCTCTGTCTCTCTGGCAAATGGTTTGTAATTTCCTTGAAGGCTAAAGAGTTTTTGACAAGTCAATTTGTTAGTTAATTTGATATGCGTTGCTATGCATACAGCAACAGCAGCAGCAGCAGCAGCCATTCAGGCTCCATTTGAAGCTGAGAGTGGAATGCAGTCATGCGTTCTAATTGCTTCATAATTTCCATGCCACTTGTGCCACTCCAATCCTGGGCTGTGCTTTGGCAGCGTTGCCAAACTTCAGAATGAGAAGGGCGCCAATCTGCTCAAATATGTAGGCAATAAAATCTTTATATGGCGAGACAACACACACCCAAACAAGTTCAAAGTCGAATAACTTGTCTATGTGTGTGTGTGTGTGTGAAGTGACCAAAGGAGATTTCCTAGTCCAGCTCCTCATCAGTGGAGACATGTGTTGCACTTCCTGTTGCACACACGTACATACACACATATTGGGTGGCATAAAATATTGATTCCACTTCCACTTTAGACAGAGCCAGAAGCCTCCTCCATTCTGGCTCTCGTTTTTTTGGGGGGGCGGGGCGGCCATTTATGAATATTCAATAAAAACAGCAAGAGGATTGTACGGACCCAAGTGAAGGTGGCGATAAAAATGTCTGCTCTGGACCACAGACAGGCAGACAGACAGACACACGACACACGTGCAACATATGAAAGGAGACAGGCGGCCCTGCCAGGGCACGACAGTCGACAGTCGACAGGAATCTCTGCCCCGTCTGGCATACAAAAGTTTTTATCGCCAGTCGCTGATCAGCAGCCAGGAACCAATGCTCCTGCTCCTGCTGGCTCCTGCTCCTGCTGGCTCCTGCCGCTGTCCTGGAACTTTATTACTTTCATTATGCTTTATCCCTGCTGGCAATGCTGTCGGACGCCGCCTTTGGACCATAAACAACTTTGGGCTCTAATCTCCCCCTGGCTTCAGGCCATGTCGAGTGGACAGTCCAGTCTCCTCCTCCCCCGCCCCCAACACACTCTTCACCCCACTGTTTGTACAGGTGCACACACGTTTTTGCTAATTGCAGCGGTATTAGTGAGGCTTTGTCAGCGGCTTACAGAGCATTGCCAATCCTCCTTTTCTTTTTGTTTTGACGTGACTGTACTTTGAGCTGCGTGTTTTATACCCTGTAGTTGGAAAAGTTTCCAATGGGAACTCAGAAAATAAAACTGTTTAAAATGAATACTAGGTGACACGTCAAACCATTTTCCGGCTGCTGTAAGTATTGTCAAATATGGATCCCAGGAGCAGGTTCGACGTACCACCAGACACCAGAAATCAGCATCAATCAGCACTTTCGGATGAGCGGAATTGTCAGTATTTGTGGCTCGTGGCTCACAGACACAAGTTCGTTGTCTTTGGAAGGAATCGAAGCACAATTGTCACAAATTTAAATAAAATATAAATTTATTTTAATAAATTTCAAACTTCAGGGCTTTTTTCTGAGTGTGGCCGTTCGCTTATGGGAAATAACAGTAACAGCAGTCACAGACAAGAAAATAATTGTAACTCAATTTTGATATTCAGAATGGGAGTTCAATTCTTAAGGAATTATTTTCATGAAGTTACAATTTTGAAGATGCCGAAACTCGATGTTCAATTTGTGTAATGTCTATCCATTTGTGATTCTGTTTTGTCTGTCGGAATGTCGGAATGTCGGAATGTGTTAACCGAACAATACATCCAGAGTGCTGCTAACCATGAGGCAACACAATGCCAGCAGGACGCCAGTGGCAATGGGCCTGTACAGGAACAGGGAACTCTCCAGTCGCTGGCCTTCGTCCGCATTGTATTGCTCCATCTGGTCGTCTGTCATCTCCGGAAAACCGTCTCTCCGGTGGCCAAATGCTTCAAATCGGCATCGCTCAACAGAGTCAACGGATGTCTCTGCTTATACTCTTTGATCCACATTTGTATCTTGGTCTTTTTGTTCGTTGGCATTCTCCTATTGATCCATTTCTTGACCGAATTCTCTTCCTCGGTTAGGTTCAGGTTCCTCTTTCGCTCTTCGATCATCTTTTGTAGGAGATGTTGTGCCCGGTCGGGAGTTGTTCCTCGGGTCTGAGCGACCAATTGTCGTAGGAAATATGGGGCGTAACGCAGATTCAAGTTCTTTTCATTGATCAAGTCCAGAACAGCGATCCTCCCTTTACGAATCAACATGTATTTTACAAGCTTTTCCTTCTCGCTATTCGCCTTGTCCTTCTCCTGCTCCTCCTGCTCTCCATCTGCGTCTGTTAGTTCCTGATGGGTGGCTGCCTGGTGCTCCAGCTCCTTTACACGTATTTCCATGCCATTTTCTTGATCCTTTTTCATGTCTTTTTCACACATTTCCATGACATTTTCTTCATCATCTTTATCCTTATCCTTGTCTGCATTTGCCTGTGGGATTTCCATGTCTTCCCCGTAAATATCTTTGGTCAATTCATTATTGGGCACTTCCTTTTCCTCATCCTTAATCGAATCATTCCCATGCGTTTCCAGGTCATCTTCAACTATTGGGTTATCGTTATGGGATTCTGCTTCAAGGGACATCCTCTCCATATCCAGCTTCGACTCTCCCATCCTCTCCATATCCATCTTCGACTCTCCCATCCTCTCCATATCCAGCTTCGACTCTCCCATCCCATAAGCGTTGATAATTTCGCCGTGGGATTGTGCCTTAAAATGGACACTGTAGAAATCCTTTCTTTTCTTCATCTATGTACCAATATTATTAGCGATACAAACTAATAGATATAGAAGATGCCACAAACCTGTTTGTACTTTCTTCAGAATGGTTCAGGATAGTTTTGGATGTTTCTTTTCGGATATTTTCTGATACATCTGATCACATACCTCCCTAGCATGAGTTTTGAATTGAACGACAAAACATCATAGACAGAAAAACACTAAACTCATGGAACACTTTTGGGAATTTTTCAAATATTATTTAAAATGTATCCCAGCTCGAAAACAACACCATTTGGGCGGGCGCAGGGTGTGCCCATTGTTTGTTTCGCCTCCTTTATATGCTTTTGTTTCGTTGTTGCTTGTCAGGTAAAATGTTTGCCGATATTGTCCACCCAGGGTCATGTCCTGTCCCTGTCCTGTCCCTGTCCTCAAGCGACCCAAAAACCGCAGCAATCAGGCTTGAAAGGATATACATATATTTGCCTGTCAGAGGCAATGAGGCGTCTGGATGAGAGCAACGTCCAAAACATGATTGTCCATGTCCTGCGGTGGAGACAACCTGCCTTTTTTATGAGCCCGGCTACCGGCAACCGGCTACCGTGTCCGGTCTCTCTTCTCCCTTCTCCCTGCTCTCGAGTTGTTGCACACACTAATGAAGTGTGTCCTGGAATTTCGTTGTTCATTTGCGTTAGTTTCGTGTGAAAAGTGGCACCGGAACGGCACCCTGCGACAACCGTGACTCCCATCTCCGTTGGTCAGTGCCTTTCCATCTCCGGTTTCAATTTTCTCCCTTTCTGATGGAACCGCCGGACGCATCTCTGGGTGTCTGTGTGTGAGTGCGCCTAATGGCTTTGACTTTTTGACAGCATCAGGCTGTGCGTCCTGTGTGTCCTGTGTGCCCAGTCTCCCACTGGACGCCTGTCCGTCTTCGTGCTCGTCTTGGGCCCTCGTTTTGGTCTCTGGACTGCTGGCTGGCCATCGGGCATTTAATGGCATATTTTATGTGCTGGCTTATTACTTGAGCTGAATGTTTATTGCATTTGCCATTTGGCCGTTTAAGGACTTTGCAATTGCACTGTTGCCCATTTTCACTTGTTAATTATGCACTAACCCGCCGCACTGAGCGAAACAAGTGCCCAGAATTCAGTCATCAAATGGATTTTAGCATAACAACAATCATAAAATCATGAATCATGAATCTAAAACTTCCCCACATTTCCTTTTCAAAGAATGTGTTAACTGTTCACCTTCCATTCCATTGTTCTTCTTCTATTCTCAGCATTCCGTACATTTCTCTGTTCTTTTTCCATTCGTTCCCACGTCATCTTTGTGATTTCCGTTCCATGTTTCTTGACGCACCCATATTTTCTCTCACTGCATCCCATTTTGGTTGCATTTCGGGTGCATCGTTGCCGAATTTCCCTTTCGCCTTGGGGCGGAGGAGGGAATAGCTTCGGCTTTCCGCTTTCCGTTAATTATGCATTCATAGTGCGGCGGCTGCACTGTGGCAGTGGCAGTGGCAGTGGGCATCAAATCGACAACATGGCGCTTCAATTAGGCCATTCGTCTCGCTCTCATAACGGACAACACCGTCGTCGACCGTTAGAATCAGCATGTGCTGACAGCTGTAACTGTTTTCTGCACACACTACTCGACTCACGCCACTCGCTACTCGCCCCCCGTCATTCGCCATTCGCCACTCGCCTCTCGCAAATGTTGGAATAGGACTGTCACACAGTCGGAACAGACGGAGGACTCTCTCATCCTCCTGTCTATCCTTCTGTCTGCCTGTGAGACCCAGGACACTCTCTGTCGTCGTCCCCCCTCCTCCTCTTTCTCTCTTACTTACTGTTGTTGCCATTGCGGTTGGGTCCCACATTTGTTGCACTGTCCGCTGTGCTCCTACTGCTGCTGTTGCTGCCATTAAATGTAATTCTCTGTGGTTTTTATGGTTTTTTAAAACATTCAACAACATTTTACGTGGCTGCTATTTATCTTTTATTTCCACGGATGTTGCACAGGGACTCCATTCCTCTGCCTGGCCCCTGCCCTGCCCCTGCCCTGCCCTGCCCCCAGTCGCAGACCCATCCCGTCGCGCTGCTGCACGTTTTGTTTTGCTGCTTTTCGGTGATGCCGACGATGCGCGGCTCTGCGTCAGGCAATAACTCAGTCTCGAGTGCAATTTGCCCGCATGCACACATCGGTACAGAGATGAATAGATATAGATATAGAGATATAGAACGTGAGCAAGACACGTGCAGGTCTTCGCTTATCGCGCTCACCTTTTGTCGAACTATAACAGGAAGGCCAGGCGCAGTGCAGTGGCTTGTGTTTAGAGATGTACATATTTTACATGCCTGCAATTTTGTATTCTATTCTTTTCGCTAGACCCACGCTAGACGAACGGGTGCATCGGTACTGCGAGTGGCCAGCTGATTGCATGCAAGCATCAGTATTTTTGGACTAAATTGGGGTCTTAATTGCTTACTGCTGCTTGAGCGCAGCTTTGGACTAATCTTTAATATACTTTAATATAAAATACCCTCCAGGGAACAATCATGTGGGGTATTTATGATACACTTGACACTTTTAAAGTAAAAAATTATACTTTTTAGAACACACTTGCATCGCATCGCCTGTGGACCCGTAAAGTGTCGTTTTATCTGATTTCTATAGAAGTTAATTGTCACTGCAACATTTCGATGGTCGGAAAATGTCATTGAAATTCCCAATTTATGTATTCAATTTATTTCGTGCACTCTCGTACAAAATGTGCCATTATGCACAGTGTAATTTGTTGCACAGTGTAAGCGGAAACTGTGTGTGTGTGGGGTGTGGGGTGAGGGCGTGGCGTCTGCCTGTGCCTCGTTTATGAAATTTTTATGAAATTAATTTCCCGCTTGGACCCTGGATGTCATCGATAAGAGATGCTTTATGCAGGAGGCGATTTTGATCCCTCATCCTGTTCGCACCCCCGTCACACACGCCGGTGGGGGGAGGGGGAGGGGCAGGATGGCTGCTGCTCATATGACCCGTTATCTGGTGGATCAGACGGAAACAGGAAACGTGGCTTTTTTTTTGGGGTGGAGGGAGGGAAATAAATCCCTTTCACAATTGATGCCCTTGAAAGCTCTGGTTCTCTCTCTCTCTCTCGCTCTCTCTCTCTCTCTCTTGTTCGAAAGAAAGGCTGTTGAGAAAGCCTATAAATACAGCCCAAAAATTGAAAATTATCGGGGAATTGGGAGAGAGATAAATGAGCGAAAGCCAAAGACTAGAGCTGGCACAACCTAAGGAATTACCTGGGCCAAAGGCAGGCCAGGAAATGTCTCATACCGGAAAAGAATATCTCGATGCGACTTCCCAGTGGCGATAGAGTAGAAGACATCGGAACACACATCCTGTGCGAATGTGAATGCCATGCACTCTCTAGGAGGAGATCAGCAAAGCGCTGAACCTCAGATAATCTGAACATCAGTAGCAGCAGTAGCAGCAGTAACAACATTAGCAGCAGTAACTGAAGTAGCAGCAGTAACAGCAGTAACAACAGTAGCAGCAGTAACAGCAGCAGTAACAACAGTACCAGCAGTAGCAGCAGAAGCAGCAGTAACAGCAGTAGCAGCAGTAACAGCAGTACCAGCAGTAACAACAGTAGCAGCAGTAACAGCAGTAACAACAGTAGCAGCAGTAACAGCAGAAGCAGCAGTAACAGCAGTAACAGCAGTAACAGAAGTAACAACAGTAGCAGCAGTAACAACAGTAGCAGCAGTAACAGCAGTAACAGCAGTAACAGCAGAAGCAGCAGTAACAGCAGTACCAGCAGTAGCAGCAGTAACAGCAGTAGCAGCAGTAACAGCAGACAAGTAGATCAACAGCAGTAACAGAAGTAACAGCAGAACAACAGGAGATAAGCAGCAACGGCAGAAGGAGAACGGACAGCAGTGAAGAGGAGAGTAAAACTGCAGACAGGCGTAGTACAGCATCAGCCGTAATCTTACTATTACCTGTCTTATGCATTTTAATAATATTAATAAACAATACTTAATACTTGGCGTCGGCCCTGCGTACATGCGGCTTCGATTTTCTGCTCGGATATCGCAGCGGCAGAGCAAATGAATCGTGTGGCTTCGGCCCCATGCTCAAGAGGCTTCATTATTCCGCTTGGCAGCGCCGCGGCAGAGAAAATTAATCATGTTGCTTCGTGTCTGTTGTCTGCATTAAGAACATGTCTGAACGTGTCTGCGTGCCGACTGGATTTGGATTTGGAAGAGAGCAGAATGATATTTCTTTTGAATATGCGAATATAATAGCACCAATGGTCTTCCACTTATACTACAGAAACTTGTTGTGTCTGCTATTTGGTGGATAGAGAGATAGAGAAGTTGAAGTGACAGAAAAATATACAGACATGCAAGTACAAGTAGCTTTGTTTCAATTCGAATTAGATTAACATTGAAGCAATTAATTCTTATTTGAGGAATCTCCAAAATGTACCCCACGCAGCATCTTTCTTAGCTTTCTTCTTAGTTTAGTAGTAGTAGTAGTTGTAAGTAGTTGTATTGTGTTGTTGTTTTTTCTCCTTCATTTGTCGCATTTGACAAATTGTCATTGCCTGCTTTTGGGCGGCAGCGAATAAATAGTTGCTCTCTGCCCCAACTCGTTCTCTCTCTCTCTCTCTGACTCGCTCGCCCCGTTTTCCTTGCCATTTTTCCTGGTTTGTTGTGTAATTTATTAAATGCCAGTAGCTGGTGCTCCGTTCCAGGATGCAATGTGTGAACAGGCGACAGGCGGAGGAGAGAGAGAGCAGGCATTTTGTCAATGGCTGGGAATTTTTATATTGCCATTGAATTTTGGCCAAAAGTATTTGCACCAATATTGGCAGGGAGTCAAAGGACACCCCAGACATAGCCACAGCCAGGGCCAGAGCCAGAGCCAGAGCCAGAGCCAGACAATTGTTTGCCAATATTTTTAGCGGAAAGGTGGAAAGGTCTGAAGACTGGGACTGGGGACTGGAACTGGGGACTGGAACTGAGAATGATTTTCATTTTCAACAGCTGCCAGAACGGAAGCCGAAAATACTTTCTTCGTCTGTCTACTGTCTGGTGGCTGCTTCCGTTGCCTCTGCCCATGACCCATGACCCATGACCGTGAAAGTGTTGGCCCTGGATCTTGGTATTGGTCCCAGTCTGGGCCAGGGATCTATCCCATGCTGTGGCCGTCCATTGTTGCAGTTTGCCTCATTGTTAGCGTAAGTAAACAGGAGGGCTAAACGCGGCAAATTTAAAGTCGCAAAAGCCAAAATCCAACAAGAGAATCCCCCCCCACACACCGCACACATGAGAAAACCAGAGAGAAGAGAGAGAGAGAGAGAGAGGCAGGCTCTGTGGCAGGCACAACCCTCATCGAGTGGCACTCAAAAATGCAGCCAGGCTACTCAGAAGTTCACGTTTTTTTCTCTCTCTTTGGGGGTTGCTCCTGCAGGGAGTCTTCTATGGAACATAAAGCTATTAGATATCCAGATTAGATGTCCCTGTCCTTGCCGGGGTGTGTGCTGTGCCCTTTTATGTTTCGGTAAATCTGTAAACAAATGAGTGAGTGGAAAACTAATCCTAACTTAATAAGTATTAAGTATTAGAGCAGGAAATAAAGATACTAAAGAACAGAAATACCTAATGTATCTTTGAATTTTGAAAGTATCTTTGATGGAAATTTGCTATTGCAATGCAGCAGCGCCCCTCGGTTGATTCTCAAAGTGTTGCCAAATTTCATAGGGCAGCCGAAGCGTTGCCAATTTTCACATGAGATGGAAAATTAGGATAATATATTTCTCGCATGGAATTAACTCGAGGATAAACATCAAATTAATGATTTTTGAACTGCTGCCAAACGGGGAAAGAGCACTGAACACTGCCAACACATTTCTGTCTGTCGCTGTCTCTGGGCTTAAAGAGTGGACCAGCAAATGAGTTGGGAAATTGGTTGCCCAGAAAAACCAGACCCGTGACGCATCTCCACTCGAGTCGAGTCGACTCTTGCGAATAGTTTTAGGAGGCGGTTGGGGGGGGCTACCCAAAAAGGGACCGCACTGATGTAATAAGCAATACTTAGGACCTAATGCAGGGTATAAAATATGCGCAGCATTTACCTCACACAGCGTGCCCCGTGGTCTGGTCCCAGGACGCACACAAGGGTTGCGCCCGGGCTGGCCTCTTGCCTCCTGCAGTGCGCGTTTTCTTTTGCCGCTGCTGTGATTTTTGATTTAAGCATAATTTCGCAACATTTCCCCGGACCCGAGATGCCGAGAACCCAAACCCAAACCCCGCTGTGAGCTTTGAAAAATTTCAAACATTTCTTCAAGGGATTTGCGCAATTTTCCCTTTTTTTTTGCCTGCTCTATGTCTCCATCATCTGCCATACCGTCTGGTGGGTTCTTTTCGTTTGCATCCTTTTGGGGTCTTCTCTCGCATTTAAATGGTTGGCAAATAAACAGGCGAACATTTTGCATTTCCATTTCATTGCGTTTTGTCTTGAGGACGACTCCTGTCTTCTGTCTGCTGTCTTCTGTCTGGGATTCAGCTACTGCTTCTGTCTTTGTCTTTGTCTGTGTCTGTGTCTGTGTGGCAGCAGCTTCTTGGTTTCATTTCCTGTCGTTGTGTCAACTCTGCGTATGATTAATGTGCCAGCAAGGGGACGTCAGCCAGCGAATGTAACCGAAACCCGTGCAACTTGATCTTTCCACTTCACTCTGCAGTCCCTTCGCTTTTTGCTTAATAAATGACATCAAAAATTAAATATCGCTGCCGGCACCGTAAATCAAATTTACACACAGGCCAGGGCCAGGTCCACCCCCTTTTCCCCCCCACAAAAATAAAATATCTACAGTACGTGGACGAGTATTCCATCCATTCCAGATATGTATCATCGCAAAAAGGTGAGTCAGGCAACCCAATTTGACACTCGGCCAGAAATAACTCAATTAGTGACCCTTTTTTTACTTTCCTCCTTATTTTTGTATGTTTTTTATTTATTTATTTCTTTCTTGAGTGAACCGGGGATCCATGTCGCTGTTGTTGTTGGTAACGAGCGAGCCACTTGACTTTTTCCACACAGCCCCTTGACACAGACACTTGAGTCCCTGCCCCTGCCCCAACCATGCTGTGCCACCATGAGGCCACAGAAATGGTAGTATTTAATGTGGTATCTACATCTACATCTACATAGTACATACACACACATTTGTGACATAGGATAGGATATGCCGCTTGAAGATGGAGATCGCCTCTTGAGATTCTGCTGCCTGTCTTCTATGCTGTGTTCGCTGTGTATAAATGTCTCATAAGCGAAAGGAGTGCCACAAACTAAGATCATTCGCTGCGAGAAATTTGCGGTATCTGATAGATACAGGCTCTTGAAGCGTGTCTCTTTCACTCCCTCACTCGCTTAATATCTTTCTCTCTCATTCTCTCTCTTTCGCTCTTGTGTCTCTTACTGTCTCTCTCTCTCCCGCTCTTGTTTCTTTTATTTATTTTCGAATAACTTCCATTTGCATAAGCATTTGCCTTGGCATCAATTTTGGGCATCTCTTACGCTCTGCAAACATCATCAGCGTATCAGCGTTGTTGGCAGGACAGAGGGTGCCACAACACACTGCCACACTGCCACCCTCTCACCATCTCACACCCCCCCACTCCCACACTCCACTCATACTCCCCACTCATAGTCTCCCCCCTGGAGCTGCACTTTTGATGCGGCACAAAAGTATGCTACGATATGACTGCTGTGCCACACACTCCTCCACTCCCACCAACCAACGCGACACAGAGAGAAAGAGATAGTAGGAGCGAGAGAGAGTGAGAGATAACTTCAAAGCCAGCCCACGGCAATTTTCAATTAAAAACGCCTATGCCACTGCTGCCGCTGCTGCCACTGCTGCCGCTGCTGCCACTGCTGCTGCTCCTGCCACTGCTGCCGCTGCTGTTGCTGCTTTGTGGATGCTTCTTCTAGAGAATCTACAGAATTTGTTTGTGCCCTGCCACACACCACACCGTGTACTCTTTTTCGTGGGGGGCGAGGGGTGGCATTGAAGATGGGTTTAGATGAGCTCTAGCAGTCTTTGGGACATTCATTCATTACATTTCATTCCAACAGTTTAATCTCAGTAAGGGGTATCCAAATAGTCGCTTCGTCTCTGATTTCGCTTTGTTTGGTGTCGTCCCAGCCTGCGGCTACTACTGATGCTGCTGCTGCCGCTGCTGCTGCTTCTCTTGCCACAAGTTTCGGTAGGCGGCAGGACCTGGCCCTGGGCCGCTTTTAAAGTTGCCTGCCATAACAGTTTTTGATGTTCTGACATGGAATTGCACTCAAAATGTGTGTCTCTGTGTGTGTGTGTCTGCATGATGGATGGGTGTTGCAAAATACGTACAGACATGTGTATATGGCCGATGGCAATGTGTCAAGTGTTGGAAAAGTTTTTTGTCAGCTGTTTGAAGGAACTTCAGTTCCCTTAGCCCCAGTTATCAAAAGTAATTTCAAGAAAGACTTGAAAACATTTAGTATTCGGATAACCCACTCATTCAGCATGGCACTCATGATGAAGGGAGGTCCTCTCTATGTAAGAGTTCATGGGTAACACTGGGCACCAGTCGATCCATTGAATGGCCGACTCTGGCCGACAACTGCCATTGTTTACTTAATAAATATTTCATAAGAGTCGAAACTCCTCGCCATCAAATATCATTAATCTATTTCCATTTCCATCTATCGCTTGCAGTCACGCACATCTCTGGTGTCCAGCTCCGAGGGCGGCATCCTGGCCGAGGGCGAGACCTCCAGCGAGGATGAGCGCGACGAGGAGACCAGTCGCGATTCCAGCGACAATTCGCCGCCCTGCGATCTGGGTCTGGTCGAGCGGCTGCTGCTCACCCATCCCATGTGGTTCCTGCCGGGCATCCAGCGTTCGGGGGCCGTTCATCTGCTGCAGGGCAAGGAGGAAGGGGTGAGTGACCGAACACACACACGCGCGGTCAATGCGATAATTATTAATTTATTGATTTAGCTTAATGAGACAATTTGCGGACAAACGCAATTTCTGATGGTTACGGGGGGGTCTGGGGGTGACCACACATGGAAATTTGCACAACAATGAAACCAAAACCAAAAAAAAAACAGAGCCAAACAGATTCATTCATTCAGTCGCTGGTTGGAATTTACATAAACAAATTGCAATCAATTAACGAGTCCTGCCTGATGCGTCCTGCTACAAATGGCGCCCAGCGGATAGATAAGGGAGAGAGGGAAGATTCATTAATATTGCGACAGCGACAACAATGCGAAGCCCTTTTAATTGTAAATGTATAAAGATAAACAAAGAAATGTAGCCAGAACCAGGAGCCAGTAACCAGTGGCCAGTGGCCAGTAGCCAGTAGCTGGATGGGCGCTGGAAAGGGGGCGGACTGGAATCACGACTCTGCTTCGCTTGCAAAATTCATTGAAATTTATCTGAGTCGAGCAGCAAATGGCAGACAATAGAGCCAGCCGGGGAGGACGGACCCGGAGAGATGGAGTAACGCTGCCACAAAAGGCGACAAGAGACAAAAGCCAAGCCAAGCCAAGCATTGGTCAGCCAGCAGACAGGAGACTAGAGGTGGGTCTACGTCCACGTCCACGTCCATGGGCTGACCATTTTGCGATTCAAAGCTCTTTTGCATAGACAATTGAAATTACAAAATGCGAGTGAGTGTCTGTGGGGGATGGCTGGATGGCTGAAGCAGGTAATGGCTGATCGGAGGGAGAGAGTGAAAACAGGGGACAGTGGACAGTGCAGACTGTGGCTGGAATGTCCAACAAATTGTACAGATTCAATAAGGTGGACACCGCCAGAGCCTTAGAGACTGAGCCAGCAATTATCACGTGTCCAAGCAGGGGGGAAAAACTCATTAAGGTACCAGCATTCTCCATTCTCAACAGCCTTTCAGTCCCTCAGCCCTTTGCCTCAAATTCTTGGATTTCCCCCACCTATCACTGTTTATAAATTACCAACTTTACGTGGACTTTGTGGAGGGAACGGAATTGAAGCAGAGACAGAGGTATATGCCATACCGTCCATTGATCATAGAAGTTATGCATTATAATAAAAAAATCAGCGATAGAGAAAACGATAAAAAAAGAACAGAAACAATGAAAAGATCAATGGGGGAATGGTGGAAAAGATGGAAAGAAAACTTTCCATTCCAAGTAAACGATAAAAGTATTATAATTAGAAGAAAATAAATGCACAAAATCATTGATAAAAGCGTGCGAGTCAATCATATTTGAGACGGAACAATGGAATGAAACAAGTATGAAGTCGTGAAACCGAATGAAACAAATATAATCTAAAGAAATTACCGAAAGATGACCCTTTATGATGGCATCGTTGCATCCAGTGGAATGGATGGAATAAAACAAGAGAGAAGTGAAAGCGAATGAAACAAATAGAATCTATAGAAATCAATGAAAGATGACCCTTTATGATGACATCGTTGCATCCAGTGGAATGGATGGAATGAAACAAGAGAGAAGTGAAACCGAACGAAACAAATAGAATCTATAGCAATTACCGAAAGATGACCCTTTATCATGGCATCGTTGCATCCAGTGGAATGCATGGAATGAAACAAGAGAGAAGTGAAAGCGAACGAAACAAATAGAATCTATAGAAATGAATGAAAGATGAGCCTTTATGATGGCATCGTTGCATCCAGTGGAATGGATGGAATGAAACAAGAGAGAAGTGAAAGTGAACGAAACAAATAGAATCTATAGAAATGAATGAAAGATGAGCCTTTATGATGGCATCGTTGCATCCAGTGGAATGCATGGAATGAAACAAGAGAGAAGTGAAAGCGAATGAAACAAATAGAATCTATAGAAATTAATGAAAGATGACCCTTGATGATGTGCTGGCATGCCTTCGCATTCGTCTTCGTCCTGCCAGGGTACATCATCCTCATCAATGTGAAGAGGCAGAAACCGGCGAGGCAGACAGAAGACAGGACTCGGGACTGCAGGAAATAGAACAACGAAAAATGAAAGGAAATGGCAAATGGCACGCGCCGCTCCACTCCGCTCTGCTCCGCTCGTTTGAATGGAAATCTGTTCTGCTGTTCCCGCTTACCGGTTTCTGAAATTTTCAATTGTTGAACGCGTCGTAACAATGGCTCATTGATTGCAATGCAACTTCCTCGCTACTCATCCCCCCCGCGTCTGCATACCCTTGATTCTGTTTGAGTGTGTGTTTGGTGGGGGAGACACAAAGTTTTTCGCCAACTTTTGCATTTTGCTGCCTGCTCTTTCGGTGCGTTTTCCCTCCCCCCCCCCTTGACAAATGTCTGTTGTGCCTTCATCTATCTCGAACCTCGTTCTGCCTCTTGCATTGTTGCTAATTGCATGCGTCAACGTCGCCGTCGACGTTGGCAATTATACGGCGAACGCGTCCGAAAGCTCCTTTAAATCCCCATTAAGGATGCTGGACACACAGCATGCCAGGCGGCCCAGTGCCGCCTCCTCGCCCGCCTATTTGCATTTGTTTATGCGTTTAATAAAAAACCATTTAATTGAAATTGAAGTAGACCCCGTCGACAGCAGGGACGGCGGAGGGGGACCCCCATCAGCATCCAGGAATGGAACGATTGAATCTCTCCCCCCCACCCCACCACACCACTGGCTCAAACGATTCCAAACGGTTTCTCTTTTTGTGTGTGTAAATGTTTGTAATTAAAAATCAATCAATATGCTTCGAACTACGACTGAATGGAACGCTGGAACTCAACTGAACTGAACCTCTGTTGATACACTGCGAGAAAAAGAAAGGCTCTTGGGATCGTGGATTGCTAAACGATTACCAGATAGAATAAAAGAAGATTTATCTTTGAATTTGAAACAAGAAGAAAGGAACAAAGTAACAAAATCTAAAAGGAAGCCTGGAAAAGGAACAGAAGAATAAAATTGGTATACGGAATGGATTCGAAAATGGATCTATGGATCGTTGATTGCTAGAAGATTACAAGCAGAATGAAACGGAGTCACAAAAACGGAACACTTGGAAACTGAGCAAAGAAAGAAGAGTCCTGCAATTGGAACGGTTGGAATGGAATACTAATACTAAACGGATACTGGGATCCCAGAATAATGCCATCCATTCCTGCAATATAAGTTAGTTTTCTATGGTTTCAAAGAATATTCGGAATTTCTTGTAGTGTGGCCAACGCTTTGCGGCGTCACATGTGTGCCTGCTGCTGCATGCAACAACAACAACAGCAACAACAGACAGAGCGCAGCGCGTAACCTGAACCTGAACCTCAACCATTTGCCTGCCTGGTATTTTAATTACTTGTTGTGTCCAGCCTTCCGCCATCCGATATCCGCCATCCCCCACCATTCCCCCTCCCATCGGAATCGAACCTGAAAGCTGAACAGATTTTCCCCTGCTTTGTTTGTGCATCGGTTTTTTTTCTCCCCCCCCCCCCTCCCCGCCTACCCCCCTGATTTTTCCAATAGACTCTCCCATCAATCATAAATGCTGGGGGGAGAGCAGGAGCCGCAGCCGTGGCAGGAGGCATGGTCACATGTGCGTATGCTTCACATTTCCATCTCCATTTACCGGCCGGGGCATGCCCCACGTAGTATATTCTTGTTTTTTTCTTTTCCATCTGGCAGCGGGATTTGTTATGCCGACCACAGAATGTAATTAGCAGCAAATGTCGAACGACCGAGCCCTGAGCTCCCGCTCCCGCTCCCGCACCCGCTCTTGCTCTTGCTCTGATGGACCCAATCGATGTCCGGCAGGAGAGATGTGCAAATGGAGTGTATGGGGGCGGGGGGCGGCTGGGTCAACAGCTGGGGCAATCATTAGATGTCTATGGCGATTACGGCCAAGTCCGTGTAATGGGGCGTGTGGTGGGGGGACATCATTAGCGGTCGCCACCTGTACAGTAAACGATGGAGCACCACTACAATTTGCGCTAAAGAAATGTTAACCCGAAGTCCGAACCCGAGTGCCTGCCGGATATCCTTAAATCATTCTCTGGTTTTTTCGGTGTTCAATGCATTTCAAATTCCACATGATTTATCGACTTCAAAAAGGATATACAGGACATATACCCCAATATCTCTCTCTCTCTCTCTATCTATGGCCATCTGCAATATGCATAATCCGTCAGCAACTTTTTTGGAACTCTCCATTCATTGCATTCATATATTCATTCGAAATGAGTGTTTGACCAGAACATCCTTTAATCCTGCATCCTGCACTGCATCGGAATCGGATTCGGTCTTTGTTTTTTATGAATTTTTTGTAGTGTTTCATTTTGAACTATTTTTTGGATCGCTGCATTTGATTTATGCCTCCAGTATCGAGGCCCAAATGAAGTTGTTAAGCTGCAGTTGGGGCACCGCATTGACATGCTTAAATGGCCAATAGACATGGCCAAAAACCAGAGAGAGAGAGAGAGAAGACGGAACCAGAGTTAAATTGAATTTTTTTTGCGGCTGCGGCTTTCGGAATTTCCTCTGTTTGGCATGTGTTTCAATGTCACCCCAAAAGGGTCTCAGCTTACATGGCAAAAAGTCAGACATTGTTGGAAAAAAATGAGAGCCCACTCGAAGTGGAGTGAAGTGGAGAAATGGAACGCTCCTGGGGGAGACAGACAGTAGCCACATAGGCGCAGACAGTTTTTATTTATCACCCAAGCGCACATCAGGAATGGAAAAAGGAGAACATTTCTATATAATCGCACAGTGGGAGGCGGAGCCAGGTGGCAATGGAGCAGCAGCAGCAGCAGTGGCAGTGGCAGCAGCAGTGGCAGTGGCAGTGGCAGTTGTCGAAGCAATGGCTGGGGCTGGTTCGGGGGCTGGGGCTGGGGCAAATGGCCCATCAACAACAGGCACAACAGTCAGTCAGTTAGCCAGCTGATGAGACGATAAGGGAAGCAGACAGCCAAAGGATGAGGCTGCATGCCGCATCCTCGATGTGGCCAAAATGATATTGGCAACCGCCACCCCCACCCTATACATTGGAAGGGAGTGGGGATGGTGCACCCCCAGTGCGTATTTGTACAGTGCGTTCTAGAGCTTAAAGACCTACTTAAATGTCAATCAGCTATGAATAAATATGGCCACGAACTGAAGTTTCAATTGTTTTTTCAACTGTTTTTTGGGATCAAAATAGGAACGAATGTTTGGCAAATGATTTGCTGATAATTCGATGATAATTCCTTGCTTTTGATATCGGAAAGTCATCAAGAAAGTCATCAAGAAGGTCATCAAGAAGGTCATCAAGAAGGTCATCAAGAAGGTCATCAATGTACTCTGATGAAGGGTGTTGGAATGGAATTCTATATATTATGTGGATTCATCTTTCATTTATTGAGTGTACAAATATCAACATTTGAAAACACTTTCTCCCCCTCTCTCCCTTTTCAAACATGAGGCTGCTGTCATGTGTGACACACGGCGGATACGCAATGCAGGGAAAGCAGCAGGGGACATGCAATATGTGTGCATCTGTGTGTTTGTCTGCTGTGTGGCAACGATGGCAACACATTGTGCTAATGAATTATTAACAAAAATGTATAATTGAAAGCCGTTTGGCAAATGAGTTTAATGCACTTTCCCCGTTTGCCTCTGCGTTTCAGGGAGTTTCTGGGAGTTTCAGGGAGTTTCAGGGAGTTTCTGGGAGTTTCAGGGAGTTTCTGGGAGTTTCTGGGAAGAGGGAGGAGAAAGGAGGCAGGAGGCAGGACCTCTGATGCGACAGGCAGGGAAATCCATCTATGGAGGAGGATAATGAAAAGTTGAACGGAAATGCGTTGGGGAAATCGGCTTATGGTGGCCGTCGCCGTCGACCCTTGAACTGTGAAACGAAAAGCCGCTTAGTAGAGAAGAGTGGCAAGGGGCAAGAGGCAAGGCGCAAGGGGCAAGGGGCATGTGATGAGGTCCCTCAAAATGGCCAAATGAGTGGCGGATGAAAGGTGGATTCCTACCGGCATTGTTGGACACTTTTCCGCAAACCAAATTGTTCCAAATTTCCATCCAAAGCGAAGACAAAAGAAAAATATGCAAAAAAAAATACAAAAAAAAAGACATCAAGAAAAAAATGAATGTCAATGAAAAGGAAGAAAACTTCATCTCCCCTTCCCTTCCCCTCCCTCTCTCTCTTCCTCTCTCTCTCTCTCTCTCTCTTCCTCTCTCTTTTTCTTTGTTTCTGCTTCCCGCGGTGCTGCGATGGTTTCACTTTGCATTCTCCCATTTCCCGCTTACATTCTCGAGGGGGACACGCTCCTCGCATTACCAATTTGAATAAAATATGAGATTTTTATTATATGGCAATGAACCCACCTCCTGCCCCTGCTCTTGCTCCTCCTCCTGCTCCTCTCCCTTTTCCTTCTCCAGTTCCCTCTTCTAATGACCAGCCAATGGCTAGATAATGGCAGGGTCCAGTTTGCTGTTGCTGTACTGTGTGTGTGTGTGTGTGTGTGGCCATGCCAAAGCATAATTTCGTTATTTTATGCAAGTTTCTATTGCAATACCCTGGACAGTAGCAGGGCATGCCCCGCCACTGGTTTTACATGTAACATTTCGTATTTTTCAGAATTACAATAGAAATTTGCCAGTGACTATGCCCAAAAGGATTCTCGGAATATTTCTATCTAAACTTGTAAGATCCCAGCACCACTCGATGGCAATTGTCTCTGCCGCAAGGCCAGCCAGGTCTTCGATTTGATACCTAGTATAATGATAAACCAATCTATAAATAAATAAATATAAATTATTTTCTCGAGATTTTTCTTTCGATTTTTTGCATAGATGGTTTAGCTCTTGAAATGCTTCGATTGATTGATTGATCTCATTCACAAGGCTGTGACTATGCATTTTCAAACAAAAATACCGCTCAAGTAGCAGGCTAACAGGGTATCAAAACAGTCGTCGCCTTGGCCTGGCGGCCATCCCCTATTGTTCCTCTTCTGTTTGTCCGAACCACACAAAAACCGCCGACACTCATTAGGCGGCCATCGCCGTTCCCCCTGGGGCTCTCCCTAAGGGCGAGAGAGAGGGCGAGAAATGGGGAGAGGGAAAGGTCTCATTATAACGCTGCGTGTTGGGTTTCAGTTCAGCTTTTCTTGGCTGCGTTTTTAAATGTTCATGTGACCCCAGGAACTAGACAATGTTGTTGCCTTTAAATACAAGAAACGTAATGGCAAAGTGAATTTAATTGCCTGATGGCATTAGATGGGCATTAGAAAACTTACAAATGAAAACAGTGCAGTTCAGATGCGAATACTTCCAGTGATATTTCCACACCATTAGAAGAAATTGAGATACTTTTCGGTCTCCCACACTCAGTCCTCATCTGGAACAGCTGCATCTGCATTCAGACAGGGATATCACACATGCCAAGGCTTAGGCCTTCTCCATTCAACTCCTCCACTGGCTACACCCTCTCAAGCCCTCTCTGGCTAATCCCGTCGAATGCACTGCATTCTCAAATAGGGGGAGGAGGGGTGGGTTCGGCAAGCATCAGAGACCATTGCCCACCACAGGCACTTTAGGCATTGAAATCCCAAAAGACTCCACAGACACACACACTGACGCAGCCCTTGCCACAGCAGCAAAGACCGAAGTCATTTCACTCGATTCCACACGACTGCAGTTGGCTTCCGTTTCGTCCCGTTCCGTTCCGTCCCGTTCCGTTCTGTATCGTCCATGACCACCATTAGGCTGTCAAGATTTGTTGTCAAGCATTTTGATGGCCCTCTGATTGATAGACAGCATTGCACTGTCCTGTGTACATATACTCGTACATATATATGTATATGTATGTATATACGAATAGTAGCAGAGAAGTAACAGTTTGAAGCATGATTTGATGATTATAGACTAGACTTGGCGCTTGAGCGACCCTAGGCAGTCAGCCAGCAAGCCCGCAATGAGTCTATTTGCGGGCCAAAACTTGATTACAAACGATTCCCGGCCCAGACAACCAGCTGGTTGCCAGCCACGGCGGCTGCACTTTCGACCACAAAACTCCAGCGAGAAATGGGAGGCAGAGGCGGAGACACAGACACAGACAGTCAGCAGCTGCGACACGTTGCGCATTGCGTGTGTGTGTGTGTGTGTGTGAGGCTGAAAGGGGTGTTTCTGGCCAAGAAGATGGTCCTTGCTGCTCGTCCTCGGGTAGACAGGGCACTGCGGACATTTCTGGGGTAAATGCAGGCCCGGCGGCCCCAAGGCACGCGACGAGAAATGGAAACCGGAAATGTTGTTACCTTCACAGCTCCTCCTCCCGCTCCCCCTCGCACCACAAGTGACAATTGCTGTGGGGTGGGGTGGGGTGAGGGGAGGGGAATGGGTAGGTCCAACATCCCGGAAATGGGTGCAAATGCGACGAATCGTTTTTATTTTGGATATTTTTCTGTCTGTGTGTCTGTCGTCCGTCTCCGTGTGCTGTGTCGTTGTTGTGTCTGATTTGCAACGCCGCAGGGAATCCTCGCGTAGGTTTCGCCTCAGATGGATATCCGCCAAGTGTATGTGTGAGGGGGTGGGGGGAGGAGGTTGACCAAGGGGTTGAGTGAGGTGCGAACATTACGCGGCATGTGCTGGCCATTGCACAATAATTTACATGCAATTAAATGCAAACAGATAAATGATTATACGGCAAAAGAGACAGAGAGAGAGAGAGAGAGGAAGAGAGAGAGGGAGCAGGGTAAGGAGAAGGAGAGGGAGAGGGAGAGAGTGAAAGTGGGAGAAAGCCGATAAAAAAATAAAAATGCGTAAAGGAAATTTCTAAAAAAAAAAACGGGAATAAATTATTAATTGAAACAAAAATTGTATGAAAATCTATTTACCGAAAATGCATTAAAAAAAAAATTGGTCCTGCTCCAGGATATCTGTAAATTTTGTATGCAGTTTTTGAGTATGATTTTTTTGGTTTTTTTAACTTGAACATTTGGTTTTGGATCCCTGATATTTATCAAAGACATATACGAGTATTAAAACGGAACACTGTTTCGAAATCTCTTGGAGACCTTTAAAATCCCATTTAAAATAGGATTTATAAGAGGATTTCAAGAGTTTTACGGCTTTAAAAGTTGAATTTTAAGTGAATTGTCCTTAAAAAGCAAAGCAAGTTATATGTGTAGACATATAATCCGTTTTCGATCAATTTTTCGCTGCTTTCACAGGTCAAACATGCTCGATTGATGGCTTACAACAAGCTCGAAGCGAATATACCTCTTGCAATCGAACATGTTGTATGATCCTGAAACTGAAACTGAAACTGATCCTGAAATCCTATGCATGCATTCTTAAAGCAGAGAGAGACTGTCGCTATTGGGACTACAGAAATGGGGCAATATTTCATTGGATTCTCCCCAGTTTTTTGGCAATTAAATTGGAGGAGCTTGAGGTCTACGGGTATTTAAGGGATTTGTTGCCTCACTTCTGCCTCAATTCCCCAACGAATGCCTTGGACATGGAAATTGAAATGCAAACCGGAAATTAAACCAAACATCAACAGTGTGTGTGTGTGTGTGTGCGTGTGTGTGCGTGTGTGTGTTTTGCGGTCAGGCGGAATAAGCTAGAAGCCCGCAAAACCGCATTCATTCGAGGTGACAGGGAAAAGTGCAAGTGTAGTGAATGTATTCCAGGACCTGGAAGTGGAAATGGAACTGGAACTGAAACTGGAACTAGAGCTTGCGGCCTGGCCGACTGCCTGCCTGTCTGCCTGTCTGCCTGGATGGAGGAGTCAGTGAACTGCAGAGTGCAAAAATGCATTTGTAGGCCTTCCTTCTTATGCGCCAGACGATGCCTAAAAGCATGCAAATGGCAAATGGCAAATGGTGAAGAAAAGAGCCATTGTACCCAGAGTCCTCTCTACAAAATGGAATGCACATAAAAGTAAACGCTTAAATACATATGTACACCTGACTTGAGGGCTTGAGGACCTGGGGAAATGGCTTTGAAAACAACTAAAACCAATAGAAATACTTGAGCACGTATATATGTATGTATAATATACGAATACGGATGCATATGTATACGTATCTTTATAAATGATTTATATTCTGTGTCGATGTGCAGTAACGCCTTTTTATTGTTCGGTCACCAAATGAAATTTGTCAATTCGAGCCAATAAAATGCAGGCACTCAGCCGCATTCATGAATGCCGAACACTCCACTCGCATACTCGCACATCCTACAGTGCGTGGCGATAACTATAAGACACTGTTGGGTGTCTGACAAATGGAAGACAAGAAAAAGGAATACGTAATGCAATAAATAGATCGCCTTTGGAAAGTGATTCGAGAGATCCATGCTAGCGATGATGGGCTTCTTGCCTCGTCATGCACACGAAATGTGTTTTGTTTTTTCTATTCTTGGGCATTCTCTTGTGCAGTTGCAGTTGGGAGCACGTACATACATACATTCAGCCTTAACCTCACTGGAACGCACTGTATCTGTCTCTCTGTCTCTCTCCCTGTCTCTGTCTGTGCTAGAATCCAAGCATCCTTGGGCAACCTTTGTGCATTATCCTTTGGCTGCCAACGTTTTACTTTCCTTGAAGCCGCTTTCTCCTACTCTCCATTGGCTTTTCCTTTTTATTTTTTTTGGCTACCATCTTGTTAGAGAATTTTTACGGTCATTTTTGTGCCTCCTTCTCTGTCTCTCAATTGTCTGTCTCTGTCTGTCTCTGTCTCTGTCTATCTGTCTGCCTGTATCGTGATTTCTATAAATTGCATTTTCCTGATGGTCAAACTCTCGATGGACGACACGCCTTCCTCTGTTTGATGGTGCCTTTGTGACCGCATTATTAAATCAGTATAAAATGCTCGGAGATGCGCGCAGAGGACAATCCCGTCCTCTTTGCCTTCTCTTGGCCTGGCTGTAATGGAATCACAAAAAAGCCACCCGGAAAAGTATGCTTTAAAAACGTTGCAGCTAAATCAAATCAACAATCCAACCCCAAAATGTTTAGAGAGCCCCATGAACCCCACTCGATTCATTTGGTGTGGCAGGGGGGTACAGGAATCCAAGAGAATCATCTTCTTTCAACTGCTTATTGAAAAATTGTGCACCACTCGCACAGAAATCATAAACAACGCCGCAGGGTGTACAGCAGCACCCCTTGAATCCCTGTGTGCCCTGGCATTTATTGAAATCTGAAGAAGAGAAAAAAAGAAATTATATACATACATAAGAATATATGTATATGTATATTCATACTTTCCATATACATATACAGAAGAATAATACGAATACTCGTATATCTGTATGTATGTATACTGCCAGAGGGGGGTGGGGAGGAGGGAGGCGGGATATACTTACACGTATAATTGCATGCTTTTGGGGTTGCTGCGTTGCTGCGAAATTGAAAAGCAAACACAACAATGCAGTGAGTGCCAGCCGACAGACAAAGGAGAAAGAGAGACAGAACCGAACAGATGCAGAGGAGGGGGGCGGAAAAGTACTTGAGAAGCTCTCGCCCCGAAATCATTTTCGTCTTAATTCCTCTTCAATGGAAATGGGTTCGGGTTAAAGCCGAAAGCCAAAAGCAGCCGAAGGATGCGTGCCAGCCGATCATAGAGCCAACATTATGTTTGATACAACATGTTCGATCACACACCTGGTACGTGAACCAAAATGTTCGAGGGATTCGTTGCGAACATGCTCTAAGCGATCGTGCGATCATCACAAGGCTAACGGAGGGTTTTGATACGTTAAAAGATAGGAGTAATCACAGCCCATTGGAAACTTGAGTATCTATTCTTAAAAACATTCTTAATGGCGTTCCATCGAAGAGATTTGTTATTTCACAAATCTATACTCAAAATATCACAGAAAGGATGCGAAAAATCCCTCCCAAGACGTTGTACAGCTGGCAAATTATCCTGGCTGATTCCTGGCTAACTTTTAATGAAATGTTGCTATTTTATATTCAAAAACTTTTGGCTGTGTACCACTTAATATTTTGATGAAACTTTATTCACTATATATATAGTTGTCCGGGAAAACTCGTTATGGGGTTAGCATTTTGAAGCTTGATTCCAATTTGTTCTCTCAATCGGTTTACCTCGAATTCCAGGGTGAATATGCATTCGGGAATGAGCATTCTCCGGTCGTTGTGCCTGACTGTAAGTACAATTCTCATTATGAAAAGTTTTCACAGACGATTAGCAGCAGGGCAGGGCTGGGCGGAGCAGGGCGTGGCAGGGCTGTTCCGGCCACACTTGACCAGGTCTCTCGATGCTAAAGATGCAATCCCTTGGCCAGCATCCTAGCACATCCCTTGCCACACGCCAACGCCAACTTCGCGATTTGTCGCAGCGTCTGCAAAGTTTTTCCTAGCCAACAACAAAAAACATGAAGTGAAGTGAAAGGAAACTCAGAGGAAGAGCAGACGAAGACAAAGTCATTGTTGCATGCAATGGGATGCCAAGGGGGGAGGGGGTACAGGGAGGGTAGATTTATCATCCATAAGTGGGAATTTATGGGCGAATTGTGAACGCAACATTTAACGCGCAACCAAAAGCAAAAGACTCACTTAGGACTCCCTCCCTCCCCCTGAATAATTCTCTGAATATTACTCACTTTCTTCTGTTTTCCATTTCCATTTCCATGTTTTGCAGACCTTCATTGTGCGCGGCTCCAGTCAGCCCAACACGATGGCCGTGTCGGTGCGCCTGCCCCAGGACACGGGCCCCTACATCGAGCACTATCTGATCCAGTCGCACGACAATGTCCTCAGCCTGGAGAGCTCGCGGTTCACGTTCGGCTCGATACCCTCACTGATCGCCCACTATGCCCAGTGCTGTGACGAGCTGCCCGTCCAGCTGATGCTGCCGCGGGTGCTGCGGGAGGCCAACAACCGCAAGAAGCTCTCCTCGCTCGCCCTGCTCGGCCAGGAGTTCTGGAGCTATGCCAGCAGTCCCGCCGTCCTCGGTCCGCCCACGCCAATGGGTCCCTCGAGGGGCGTTGCGCCCCAGGACAGCCTGGGACAGCAGCAGCAACTGCTGCTACTGGATGCCAAGTCGCCGCTCTCCCTCACCGAGACGAGCGGCCTGGGCACGGCCACCTTCTTCAGCGATGCTGGCCCCAAGCCCCCGGCCACGGCTCCCCCAGCAACCGGTGGGAGTGGCAACGTCAACGGCAACGGCAACGGCAGCGGCAGCCTCTTCAGTCCAACGGGCAGCGGCCAGCTGATGGGCTTCTTCAGCCAGGCGGGCACACCGTCGGACACGACAAACTCCAGCATGAGCTCGTTCACCACCAGCGGGGGCCAGCACATGCAGCTCCTGAGCCCCAACTCCGTGGACTCGGTCATTCTGACCATGTCGCCCGTGGAGGGCCAAGCGCCAGCCGGGTATCTGCCGCCAGGAGTGCCGCCGCCGCCGGTCTCCTGCCCCTTGGGTGGACCGGCAGCAGCAGCAGCAGCTGCCATCGGCCAACAGCAGATGAGCACCTTCAAGGTGCTGCCCATCGAGACGGGAGGAGCAGGTGCAGTCGATCAGGTGCGTCCGCAGCGTCCGAAGCCGCCAAACACATTGAATCTCAAGCCGCCGGCGCCACCGCTGCGCTGGTCCAAGCCCCACTCGCCGGATCAGCTGAGTAATGGGAATGGGAATGGGAATAGTAACTTCACGGTGACTACGACCGTCACCTTTTCGATGGACAGCGGCAATGGGAGCAGCGGAGGAGCGGGAGTCGGCCTTGGAGGCGGCAATACCGGAGGCAAGTTTGTGGAGGTGACGACACCCGCCTCCAGCAATCCGTTCAACGCTTTGCTCAATGGCCAGGCCAGCACCTTCCAGACGTTTGCCAAGCGCCTGTCGCCCGAGGGTGAGTGCAAGGACACGCTGTCCTCGCAGGGCTCCTCCTCCACCAACGACAGCCGCTGGCAGCTGCACTCCGGTCGCGACTCCAGCCACAGGAAGATCCTCTCGCCGCAGACACCCAACAGCAGCAGCAGCGGTGGCGGCGGCGGCAAGTCGCGCAAATCCCGTGCCGGCAAGGAGTCGCAGCACTACAAGGAGTCTGACATACTCGAGAGCCCCCCTCTGCAGTACTGCGCCAGCGCCCTCAGCGACAAGATCAGCGACTACGAGGATGTGTGGTCGCACGATCCCAGCGACAGGGCCAGTCTCCTGACCAGCTTCAAGCCAACGCCCCAGGACGGGGTGATAAACCGTCGACCCGATCTGCTGGCCGAGACACGTAAGTGACGCCCCCAAAGCTTTCTCTCTCTGCTCTCTCTAACTCTCTCTCTAACTCTCTCTCTCTCTCCCTCTGTTTCTTTGGATCCGTAGCCAGCACACCCACAGCCCAAACACTGCCGCATCTGATGCCCTGCGAGGAGGAGACCATCGCAGCTGCCGCCAAGGACAGCAGCCAGCAGCTGTTGCAGTTCTCGGGCGATGCACTGCCACGGTCGCGGGCCGGTCTGCTTTTGGCAAATTTGAGTCTAGCCGGCAGCCAGGCAGCACCGCCGCCAGCCATGACGCAGTCCCTGACCGAGCCGGTTGACGATGGCGGAGACACCACACCGACAGCGGCACAGACACCAGGATCGCGCAGCAAGCAGGGCAGCCCCTTCTACGCCGAGCCGGCGGATGCACTACGACAGGCGGGCCTGACCAGTGCGGCCACGGCCATATTGCGGCGCCAGCATCGCAGCCAGGTGATGCACGCCAATCAGCGACACTCGGAGCCGCTCAAGGGAGGACTGGGTGGCACTACGGCCGCCATGCTGCTGCCCAGCGACCTGGAGAAGCTGGCCGGCAGCCTGGACGAGCTGAAGCAGAAGCCACAGCAGCAACAGCAGCAGCAGCAACAGCAACCAACGACAAAGAGGCCACGCAATCGCATCGATCACTGGCAGCTGGACAGCAGCTGGGAGTTTATGGCCAAGCAGGACACAACCGGAGAGGCATACGACGCCTCTGTGCAGGACTGGCAGGAAAAGGAGAACTCGCTGGGACGCGAAAAGGATGGGGGCCAGGGCAAGAAGAGACCGCCACTGACAGTCCACCAGATCATTGCCAAGCGATTGCCCGACCTCAATCTGCCGGAGCTGGTGCGCTGTTCGACGCCACCGCAGACGATGGCCACTAACGCTACCGCTCCACTACAGCCGCTGGTTCAGGGCCAGGAGAAGGAGGGCAGCGGCAGCCAGAAGTCATTCCAGAGCCAGAACGGTGGATGTCGCCTCTCCTCGTACGACAATGTCTTCTGCCAGAACTCGATGTTCGGCGGCATCGATTCGGCCCAGTCCGACGATGGCACCATATTCTCAGAACCCTGGGACTCGTCCCAGTGGGATTCGTTCCTTCCCCATGATGGTGAGTGGATCCGCAGACACATTCAATACCCATCTAATCTGCTTTTGCCTCCACCCTCCGCCACAGACACCACCCTCAATTCGGACACCATTCATCTGTCCAAGTGCAGGCCCGCCCTGTCCGAGGACGATACCATTGTCGAGGAACTCAGCAGCACCAAAGACGGCAGCAACAGCAGCTGCAACCAGGACACGCTCAAGGCCAACAGGAATGGTGCTGGTCACCAAAACCACAACAATTGCAGCGGCAAGGCCAACAGTCGACCCAAAGTGGCCACCATTCTGAGGAATCCAAGCATGCGGGATCGTGAAGTGTTATGTGAGTATTGGCCAAGGGTTTCTAGAGCAATGGGAAGCGCGGGGAGGGTTGGCTATCGCTAGATCTTCTGAATAGGTTATGGTTCTAGCAGTTACATTAGGAGGATAATTTCAAAGCAAATGTGTGTCAATTCCGATTGAAATACTCCTCAATTCAGCTCTTGTCGGACCGCAGCATCCACGCACCTTCGTCTCGCAATCATCGGACCGATACGGACCGATTCGGACCGGTCGTCTCGTGTCCGTATTGTACATAGTATAGATACGCGTATACATATAGTATACAGATGATGACTACACTCTACGCTGACAATAGTACGATCACGCTTAATTGCAATCAGTTGTTATTGTTGCATCATACGCTCCATTCCAGAACAGAGCAGAGCAGAACATAGAACGTCCATCCATGGCCACCATGGACAATTTGAGAAGTTGACTAAACAAAAGCACGAGCCCACTGATTATAGCCGCTGGCTGCAAGCGTCATCGTCATCGATTGACTTGACTTGACGGAGGATCGATTCAGTGCACGGGAAACACTCGCGGAACAGCGGAAAACAACTAAAGGCAAACAACAATATGAATGCGTGCTCTTTGACGCACACCAATGTTTCGAATACCCTTGACTAGACTTTTCACTAGAGGAATATCAGCTAAAGATTGTCGATATTTTATCGATAACTTTCAAATTTGTTGTTTCATCTGTGGAAGTCATAAATGGGATCGTTCCTTAGGCCAATTTATGCTTGTAAATGCAGTTGCAATTGAGTATCTTCATGTCGCGGCACGTGAGCCTTGACCGCTTTTGGGGTGTGGAACCATGGAACAGTACAGTGCCGTGTGGATCTACATCGAAGCCCAAACCAGATGCAAGTCGGCAACTCTTTTTTTTTGTTTTCTGCCCTCCCTCTCGCTGCTGGATGCTGGATCTCCGTCCATCGCCTGCCACCGTCGCCAGTTCCAGTTCCAACTGGAACCCAGCGACAACGACTGCGCCGTCGCTGCCTATCACAATGCAGCAGCAGATGCAGCAGCCATATGTAGCAGCAGACTACAAAGCCTTGCCGAAACTTATCTGCCGCGCAACGACTTTGAGGCCGAACCCAATTCCGATCCCGATGCCGATGCAGGCCGCTGCCGCCTGGCTATTTCTGCGTCGCAGAAAGCCAAACAAAATTTGATAAGTTTTTGTATGCCGTTTGCCCATAGACGCGACGAGAGAGAGAGAAAGAGAGTAAGAGTAATGAGAGAGAGGAAGAGTGCGCGCTGCTGCTGCTTCTGCTGCAGTTCTGCCTGCGTCTCGCACTTTGGAATGTAAACCGATGCCGCCTTCGTTCGTTTTTATCAGCATGCGCGATTTTTACCGCGCCGAACATTGAGTGAAGTTCTGTCTGAATGGGATGCGTAATTGATATAGTAATGCATATATGATGATGTGTGCACACATGTGTAATTTGTTGGTTGGAAGTTGGATCTATTTTTGGGTCATTGTATAGCAAACATCAACAAACTATCGTCCAGACAACAAAGGCAACCAAACTGATGAAATCGAAAACGGACAGCTGCGCGAAATCTATTTCTGGTTATGGTTCTGGTTCGAGTTCTGGTTAGCATCTTTAAAACGCACTCAACGCGGTCCACTCCAATTCTCACGTGCTAAAAAGGGCAACAGAGTCGCAGTCGCAGTCGCAGCTGCAGTCGAAGTCGCTGTCGCTGCTGCCGTTCTGCTGCTAATTTTCTAGTGCCATTTGTTTGCTTTTGGGCATTGTAAAAGCTTATAGCCGAGAATTGGGCTGGCAAAGGTGAAACATCTACGATAAGATTTGTAAATCTTTAAGAAAATCTCCTAAAACTAATGGTGGATAGGGGGTTCACTGATCCCACCAAGGTCTCTCTCTCCCTCTGCCTATCTCTCTCGCACTCTCTCTCTATGTGTACGCGCTCCTCCAGCAGGAAGACCATGGGAATGCATTCCATCTGGGGCTGTACCCTCAACCCTAACCTATAAACCTCCATTTCAAATGTAAAGGTCTTTCCGAATTGCGCATCAGACACAAGTCCTAAACCGCTGATGCAATTCAAGCGTTCCATTACAATAGAATCGAACATAATCGATTCTAGCTAGCGGGCTAGCGGGCTAGCCAGCGTGTCTATGTAAAGTAGGGAGGGGCTGATAAGGCGGCACAGGCAGAATGGCAGACAGGCAAACAGGCAAAAGCTAGGTGTGGATTAGGGGGATACCAACCTGTTTAGATCTGCCAGATACCCTAAAATGGTTCAATCATTGACTGGAATGGACTGTAATAGAGTCTACCTATGGAAATTGCACCAATGAATCGTGGAAAGTCACACTGCACACAGGTACCCGGAATATGCAAAAATATCACCGACTACCTGCAGTCCCTCGCCGAACACCGAACACGTGTCTGAATGATTGTTTTCGATTGGATTGGATTGGTTTGGTGTGGGTTTTCGGGCGACTACCTTCTAAGCCATCGAATGGTGGGATTGGGTTCGGGATTCACCGCCGTTTGTCGCCGATGTCTCATCCAATGCCAGACGGTGCAGTACTGTGGGGGGCCCCCAGTGCCCCCGATTCCCACTTGAGTCATCGCATCCTCGCTGACGACTCAACGTCGCGGCGATAATCATATTACTTGCGCAACTGTACCAGAAAACGGGGCTAGAAACCAACCGGAAATTCCCTGGAAAGGATCAAATCTTGCATAATTTCTACCTGATAAGGAGATTAAACAAATAGTTTACGAGTATCTAGAATGGATATGATCTGAGCGGACCGGCGGGCGGGCGACTGCAAGGGGCTGGCCTGGCTGAGTTGCCGTGCTGCCTTTCGCTATCTTTTGTTCAGTAGACCCGCGGGCAGCGCTGTCGCAGTCGCAGTCGCTGCCATTGCCGCTGCCGCTGCTGCCGACGTCGTTGCGGTCTTATAAACTAATGCAAATGAAGTTCAAATTAGTTTTGCATTGGCCGCGTTTAGAGCAGCAGCAACAGCAGAGAACGGAGAACGGAAAAGTGAGAACTGAGAACATAAAGAGTGACAATTGACAAGCCCCGAATCCGCGAAAGACACGCGAACCCGGCCAGGAGGCAAGAGAGAGCACGCACCGTACGCCGTTATCGATACAGAGAGAGAGTCAAGTTGGAACGCGAACGCGATCGCAATCGCCTATCGATCCGCATCTGCATCTGCATTCGCGTGTGCCGATGAGAAACCTGCGTTTCCGCCAATTCGTATTAGCTGGCAAAAATCGCTTGAGAATCCACCATGAGCTGGTTCAGAAGATCGTCGCGTGCACAGACCGCGAGCCAATCGGAATCGGATCGGGATCAGGATCAGGATAAGGACAAGGATACGGATAAGGACACAGATAAAGATGGCAATGAGAATGGCAGCAGTAAACCAGACATGTCGAAATCGCTAAGCAGCTTGGATGAGCAGCGCATCGAGCGACTGGAACCGGAGGAGTTCTTTCACGATCCGGACCATGTGCGACACTACAAGGAGGAGGCCATGTTCCTCAGCATCATGGCCGAGTGGGAGATCATCGAGCATCCGCAGCAGGGAAATTACTTTTCCGCAGACTTTGAGGAGGAGTTGCTACTGCAGAGAACTCAGCCACAGACACCGTCACAGTCGCCACCAGATCGGCCTGGCTCTGGTTTGGACTTCATAGACATAAAGGAAAAGCCAGCCAAGCGCAGACGCAAGCGCAAGTTCCTGGAACTGCTCTTTGTCGACAACATTCAGACGGGAATTGCTCTGCCCACCCAGGGCATGGGACGGGAGCAGCCGTCGCCGAGTTCCGTGCTCTGTAAAAAGTCAAAATATGCCAGCAGCAGCCTCTCCCTCAGCAGCGTCGGCTCCCTAACGCCTCGTGCCGCCACCGCCACCGCCACCGCCACAACAACCACCACCACGACGGCCACCTGTCCGCAACAGGTGCTCAAAGACTGCCGCATCAATCGCACACAACTGAAGACTGAGGCACTCGCTGGCTCCATAATGGGTGCCATCGGCAAATGCCCCAATCCCACGACGGAGGCAACAACCACAACCAGAACCAAAGAGATCCACGGCGCCATGAGCCCGAACTCTAACACGGACAGCTGTCATCCGGGAGAGCTGAACACCTGCGATCACTATGACATCAAGCAGTTCTTCCACTTGGACGAACGGGGCAACATTCTGCTCAACATGACGCACATTGTGGAGTTCCAGGCCTGGGGCTTGGCCCTCCAGGGCCAGAGCCGTCGTCTCTATCAGCGCTATCGCCGGGGCTGCGAGTGCGCCGACGAGGACTATTGCCAGAAACGTGGCTGCTGCTATCTCCTGCGCCGCCTGCTCCGGCTACTGTGTGAGCTAACCGTTGGTAAGGCAGGGATTCCAGTTGAGAATTTGGTGGAGGGAGGATTAAGATTGGGTTCGCGAACGATGGGTTCGATGGGCGATGGGACCCATTGCTAAATCTTAAATGCTAATCATCCTATTTGTTGTTTTCTTTCAGGTCACCCCCGCAACAAGATGAACATTCAGAGCAGCGGCCCTGGTGACTCCCTGCGCGCGTACACGCTCCAGCTTGCCCAGGACACCAGCTCCACCTTTGCCCGCAACATCGAGAACTTCATCAGCTGCACCAAGGAGTCCCGCGCGGCGGCGCCCCAGGTGGTGATGCGCAACATGCGACAGTTCATGAGCGGCATGAAGAACTATCTTGTGAAGCACGGCGAGGGCAAATTCCATGCCGAACTGGAGTCGGCCCGCGGCCGACTGAAGGCTGACGAGTTCCTCAACCTGGACGCCATGCTGGAGACGGTGATGCACCAGCTGGTGGTGCTGCCGCTGCGCGAGCATCTCTACGGGATCTTCGTGGACTACTATACGCGCAGTGAGGACATTCAGCTGCTGGCCCAGAACGTGCGCTATGCCTGCGAGCGGGAGGCGGCCGACTTTGGCATTCGGCCCACGGTCACCCCGCCCTCGCAGACGGCCCTGCGACTGATTGCGAACCTGCTGTGGCGGCTGCAGGAGGCTGAGCTGCCGCTGGACAAGCTGGAGCTCTTCCTGTGTGTTATATCAACGGTGTTCGATGCCACGGGCTGTCCCCGGGGCCAGCAGCTGGGTGCCGATGACTTCCTGCCCGTGCTCGTCTATGTGGTGGCCAAGTGCGGCTTTGTTGGGGCCGAGATTGAGGCCGAGTTCATGTGGGGCCTGCTCCAGCCGACGCTGCTCAATGGAGAGCCGGGCTACTACCTCACTGCCCTCTGCAGCGCCGTTCAGGTGCTTAAGACGTTCATGGCCTCCGAGGGGGAGAGCGGCAGTGGATCCATTGACGTGAGTACACACCTTTCTTCATTTTGAGTGACTTGACGCTAATCTATTCTTTGTTATCTCTCCTCCCACACAGTGGCGATCCAGCTGCCTGCCCGCCTGCTCCAGCGTGCTGCGGGTGATCATTCCGGATGAATGCAACGGCTCACTGCAGACACGGACACTTCCCGTGCGACCGCACACGACCACGCGCGAGGTGTGCCGGATCATTGCTCATAAGGCACGGATCACCAATCCGCAGGACTATGCCCTGTTCAAGCTGGTCGACGGCGAGGAGACGCTCCTCAGCGACGCCGAGTGCCCGCAGGATGCCCGCCTGGCGGCCAAGGGCAAGCACTGTATGCTCGCCTACAAGCGGATCGATGCCAAGATCGCCTGGCCCACCACACAGCCGGCAGGACATTGAATCTGAATCTGAATCAGCATCCCTTCCTGCCCAGCCCTGCCCTGCCCTGCCCTGCCCTGCCCCATCTTGCTCACTAACCAAGCATATTTGATTAATAATTTATTATTATTACATTAAAATATACTTAGTAGCCTGTAAGTAAAGCTAATTAACGCTAATTAATTAGAAAACATCTAATGTGTACTAAACAACAGTATTGAGTTAAGCGTCGTTTTTTATCATCATCATCCTCATCCCGGAAACAGGAACCCGGGATCCGAGATCCGAGCTCAGGGACCCGGGAACCCATCCCTTTCCTCCAACCCGTTTCTTTTTTTGCTAATAAATATATGTCTATAAACTTAAACATAATAAAACATATACCATACATGAATATATAAATATATACTATATACGAGAAAATATACGATATATAAACACTTAGCAAGTAGAGATCCAAATTGCACAAAACAAAAAAGACCGAACGGGATAAAAGTCATCTGAAATATGATACGATTAATGGAAAATAATCACGCACCCCCTCCACGTTTATGGAGGTGCATCCTGGAGACCAAAAGACCACAGTTCAATTACAATTACAATCACAGCAACAATCAATCCAATCCAATTCAATCAATCTTTGCATACAGATCGGCCCATCGGACTATAAACGAACGGCATTTACTGGGTTTCTGGATATTTTTTTCATGTAAGGAAGAACCTAAAAATAAAAATACGAGTAAAACACATATATCGACATATTAATCAATACATTTTAATAGTTATGTACAACTAAAAACAGCTATGCTATCAATCCCCACTATATAATGGACTATTTTTTTTTGTATACTTTGTAAAATATGTGACATGTAATCCAAAAATAGCGAACAAACAACAAAAATCAATAAAAATAACCAAAAATTATTTCGCATTTCGATATTTTTTATATCAGGAATAAAAACCAAAGCATACTTCTGGGCTAGCGCAAAAGTCCACAAGTAGGCAGCGCGTCTGGAAAACGGACGCGAACAAAATTTTGTAGCATGCTTTTAGACAGGCACATGTAACATGTTAATAGATCTTGCACCAAATTAAATTATGAATTAAATGAATTAAAAATAGGTAACATCACGTAGAAATGCCATTTTGGGGCATGTCCGACCCCCCTTCCTGACCTTGATCGACAGTCTGGATCCTCACGATCCTGGGAAAGCTAATCCTCCCGCGATCTCGCCCTCTTTGGCCGAGATTTAAACGACTGTGCAGTGGTTCCTCGCATAAGCGAAAAATTACTAATTTCTTTTCGTATCTGTGATATATCATTGAGATATATCTCCTTAAAAAAAAACTAATTACGAAATCATTAATAAATTACAGAACCAAATTCAATCTTCATAAATGCATATGTGTGTATGTATTATTGTTATTCAGATAAACTTTTTCTGAATAATAGTAATCAGTGGGAGCAAATGAGGCATATTTTTAGCCTCTCCAAGACCCTGTGAGACTCTCGTGCCTTATCTCTGACAAAATGTCAGATACATTAAATATTGAATACAGTTTTTCTGTAAAATATGACATGAAAAGTGTTTCAAAATCCTTAATACATATGCAATCTATTAATTACTGTACTTTCACTTTTTGTTGCTAACGATCATTTTGCCAAAAAGTACCGATATGATGGTTTTACTGGTTCTTTGGCAACTTTTGTATTGTTAACACACTTGTCTCATCATTAAAGCATTAAAGTCGATCTGCCATTTCAATGAAAATTACTTTGAGATCTGCATCCGGTTCGTTCCGTACATATGCTTACGATCTATTACGGCTATAAACGATATGGAAATGGCCTAATTGCCCAATATAGTACTCGTAGTAACCGAAGTACCACTTGTTTAGATCGATAATGTTGCTTAGATGTACTCGCCGCGAGTCTGCGTGGACGACTCTATAATTAACTTGGCTAGACTTATCACAATCTGAAAAGGCTCTGTCTAAATATGGGTTTGAGGATCAAAACAGATTTGACTTTGTTTTTGTGGGGGACTTTGGGGATCAGAAGGGCAAAGGCTATCGCTGCTAATGGCTATCAAAGGCCCACCAGTTGGTACCTAAGTGAGACGCTAGCCAGCACCATCTGTGGACTTGAGTGGCCCCAGCCCCAGCGCCACACACAAGTCAAAATAACAGTCGACACGAAATCGAACAGACGGCGCGACAGATAATGATAATTGATGATGATAGATTAGCATTAATTATTACAAATAGATTGTTCTTACTGCCTAGGGGTCGTGCATAAACCCCGTGTACACGGATTTATTGTAGCCAATATTTAAATGGTCAGCTCTCTTTTACTCTCCTTTTCTGTCTGTGTTCGTTCATTGTATATGTATACTCGTATTGTATATACACCTCTCCCAGAAATCACAAAATACATATGTAGCTTAAATCAAATGTCGTCAGTTAATCTTGGGCAGAGCACAGCTATAGCTACAGCTAGTATCAGTATCAGCGCTTTGTTTTGATGCCAACGCGAATTCGGGGCGATAAGGACCACACACACTGATCGACTGACAGACAGAGAGACTGGACACAAAGTATTTCGCAACGTGTGCAAAAAAACCCACCCGAAACCGGAGCAGCATCCAACGTTTTGGGTGCAGACCCAAAGTTCAAAACGCAAAGTTCGTACTCGTACTCTCGTACTACTCGTACTCTCCCCAAAAGCAGCCGATTTCATTGTTTCGTTATCGTTCTGGCAGTTGTAAATGGTTTCAAATTGAAGTTTGAGCCATCCATAAATTAGTTATTGGTTTAATTATAAACAGATAGGTGCGAGTAGGTATACCAGAACGTAGTCTGGAGACTGCGTATACTGCCCGAGTCGTGATCGCTGTGGCTCTCTTTCCTTCTCTCTCACTCTCTCTGCTTTTGATAATCAAGTGCTCTGGCTTCTTATCAGCTCAGCTCGTCCCAGCACAGAGACGGCTGTAGAAATGTTCCAGTGATGCGATAATAAAGAATTATTTGCACGCCGTACGGCCTCAGCTGCCCGGGCCCCTGGCGACGGACTTGCGGATAGGGGGATCCGGCCAAAGGGGCGCCACAAGTACATACAAGTGGCCCGAACTAGAGACCGGGCAGGGAGGGAAGTAGCAAGAGTTGATAGGTAGGCACAGGGCGGGGCATGTGTGGCGATGTTTTGATTAAACGATCCTAAGTACAGCACGTCAGGCGGAGAGCGAACGAGCGAACGAACGACCAAAAGGCAAACAGTAAACAGCGAAAACAAACTATTGTCGAGTCGAGAGTAAATATATACCTATTGATATATTGATTATTGCACGGATCAAGTGGGCTGTTTAATAACTTTCCTCACTCCCCACCCCACGCCCACCCCGAAAAGAAACCTACACCCAATCGGGTGGCAGGTGGTCGGGCATCAATATGTCATAAAACGGCGTTCCGGCGCCTGCCATCGAATCGGCATAATGATGCAAGACTTGAGGCAGGCGTTGATGAAGTTTGCAAAATCGAGTATTTATGCTCTACTATATATCTACATATGTATATAGGGGATGCCATTCTTCAAGGAATCCCCTCTTATACTAGGAATTCTTTCTTTGATTGGTTTCCCCACTAGAGGCCCGAGAAGGCTGCACTTCCAATGAACGCGACTGACAGATTGTCGATTCTGAGAACTGTTTACTCGTTACGTTTTCTGCATTCGAACAAAGAACTCAGCTCCAATTGACAACAATAATTACGGATCGAATCGATCCGATAAGGCCACCATAGATTGGCAGGGCCCAAAACTGTTTAATCCACCCTCGCGACCCTCGTACCTAGCGATCTTGCCTTTGCCTTTGCCCCTGCCCAGGCGCTGCGATGGACTGGAGATGGGGGCTATTACGCATACGCCTCGTGCGCACCCAGACAAGAACCGAAGACAGCGAGGTAGCTGGCTAAAAGTGCCAGAGAGGAAACGAGCCAGAGAAATAGAGCGAACGCGGCAAGAAAGAGGGAGAGAGAGAGAGATCGGCACAAGCTGATTGGGGCCGACTGAATTTCGGATAGTCGGCTCCAAGATCAGCTCCAAACGACGGCTGTTGGCATTTCATTTGGGTTGGGGCGAGCGAGCGAGCGTCACGTTAGCTCAGGGCATACGGCATAATTACAAGTTCACACGTCGCGACGCTGTCGCTATTCTTGATTGTTTTTCTTCTTATTTGTTTTGTGTGTGTGCTACTCTCTGTCTCTGTTGGAACAGATCACCATCATCATCGTCATCAGCATCAGCATCAACATCAACCGTTGATCTGCGCCGTAGATCAGTTCCCTTCGAGATCCGTAAACAAAAAGCAACGCGATCGCGCCAACAAGCCGCACTCGACTATTTCCAAGTGATCCGCACAGAACGAGGCCCAAGCCCAGCCCAGCCATGGAGGTGTACACGTCGGATAGCTCGGACACGGACTCGCGCGACCAAAAAACCATCGATTTTGGCCGGATGAGTCTCGACCTGGCCACTCTCGAGGATCACCTGACATCGCCGCACAAGGCCCTGCTAAAGTCCAGCGGCGACATCGAGACCATGCTGCTCAACCACAATCGACTGGTGGGCCTGCCCCGGGTACTCCAGCAGTTCGCCAACCTCAAGGTGCTAGATCTGAGCTCCAATGCGATCACCCAGCTGCCGGACGCCGTCTGCCAGCTGCCGCTGGTCACCCTGATCGCCAAGAACAATCTGCTGACCAACTGCTCGCTGCCCAAGTCGCTGCTGGCCAAGCAGCTTGGCGGTGGACACGGTCACAGCACTCTCAAGGAGCTCAACCTGAGCGGTAACCAGCTGACCCACTTTCCCGAGCAGGTCACCGAGCTGCGCCACCTTAAGTATCTGTATGTGGGCGGCAACAAGATCACGGGCATCTCGAAGGACATTTGGAAGATGCAAAGGTAAATGCTCAATGTTAATCGTAGACCACGGCCGATCTGAAGCCTACCCGAGTGAGACACCGCTGTTGCTAGGCGTCTGGTCTGATCTGTCCATCAGTCCGTTCGTTCGTATAGGAGAGAGAGAGAAAGAGAGACATGAGGGAAAAAGTCCAAACAACTAGTATAATTCCCGTCCGTATATTTCGTATGAGAACTGATAACAAATACCCCGAGAGCCCCAAAGCACTTGTGAGTGGAGTGGAATGGAGTGGAGGGTGGAGTAGTCGGGTGGTTGGTGGCATCGTAAAAGCCAAATCTATCGAAAACACGTACTAGACTCGGACTCAAACGATTTGGTCGAACCATAAAGATACGGTACCCCGTATATTAATACAATAATAATAAACAAAAGCAAGCAAAAGTTAAAAAAATTCCAATTATCAATGGAAAACAAATTAAAAAATCGAAATTGGAATTAGTTATCAGATTAACCGGACTTTATGGCGGAATTCGCAATGTCGGGTGGTTACGGTAGGGGCTGGGCTGAGGGATTCGGACAAAGACACGGACCCACTCAAAGAACGTGAAGAGGAGCGTGACGCAAGAGGGCAGCAAATGTCGAGGGAGTCATAGTATAGCTATATGTATGTAAATCTATGGTAGAACCATACAAGAAATAGTCCAAAGATCTTTCTACCATACCATACCAAAGGGTAGCCTCACCTTTTATAAATACACTTTGGAATTGCTTGGTCTCTCCTAGTCAGTCTTTCTCCCTCTGTTTCTCTCTCTCTGTCTCTGACTCGCTTTGTTTTGAATGTTGCAATCCATACATGGAACAGATAGATGGATTTTTGTTCACACTGACAAAAACAGAAGGTGTCAAGGCACTTACATACATATGTATTGGGTTTTCCTTTGTTCATCGAAGCAGATCAGATCCGATCAATCTCGTTTTCTGCATTGCGAAATGAAAGCTTTGGAAGATGATGCCGATTTCTAGATTAGGCAGAATAGGGATAGCTCTGAATACCATCTGAATACCCAATTTTCATGAACCAATTTTCATATTTCCACCGCTTTTCTCTCCAGTCTGCATGTGCTGTCGTTGGGTGGCAATCTCATCAGCGAAGTCCCCGATGCTGTTGGGTCCCTCAGCCAGCTACAGGCCCTAGTCCTGTGCGACAATCTCATCGAGAATCTGCCGATGAGCATCGCCCGGCTAAAGAACCTTAAGTCTCTGCTGCTGCACAAGAACCGACTGCGCCACTTGCCCAAGGACATTGTGGCCCTGAAGAACCTAACGGAGGTAAGTTTCCCCCGTATTCCCCGGAAAATCTATCTTTCACTGATCTGACCTAACCATTGTTCTCTTTTGTTTCTTTCCACCCTACAAACAGTTGAGCTTGCGCGACAATCCCCTGGTGGTGCGCTTCGTCCAGGACATGGCATTAAAGCCACCAACTTTGCTGGAACTGGCTGGCCGCATTGTGAAAGCTAGTGGCCAGCGGCCCGGACCGTACGACATTCCCCGGACCCTGGCCGAGTATCTGAGCAGCGCCAACTGCTGCGTGAACCCCAACTGCAAGGGCGTGTTCTTCGACAATCGCGTGGAGCACATCAAGTTCGTGGACTTTTGCGGCAAGTACCGCGTCCCGCTGTTGCAGTACCTCTGCTCCTCGAAGTGCATCGAGCATGAGGAGCCGGCGCGCGGCTCTAGTGCGAGCACCAGTGCAGCGAGCAGCGCCAATAGCGGGTTCATGATGCGCAAGGTGCTGCTGGGCTAGGCCGGGCGTCCGGCCTGGCTGGCAGCAGGAGTGCCATCGGAGCGTCGTCGTCGGTGGCTGGCATCGACCGGAGATCGATATCGGAGCAGGAGATCCATTCGTTGTAAGGCCGCGGCCTCGTGCCACCAGCTCCGGCACGGCACCGGCTGTGGAATTTGGCGTCCGCCGGGCCCGGCCCGTCCCACTGGCATCATCCATTGCCCTTATCACGTTATCAAGTCAAATTTGATCTAATTTGCTAAATGATTATCGAGTCGTTCCGTTCGCTTTGTTGTTGTTCTTTGCTTGCACGTTTGTTTGTTGTTAGCTTGTTGTTATACACCCCCCTCCCCCATCCCACCAGTTACCGATACCCCCCTCCCCCTCCTCCTCCCACAGCCTACTATTAACAATCCAATACCAAAGAATTGAATGAATGCCTTTCATTTCCCCTATCAGAACCGAATAGCAGCGAGAGTTTCCAGAATGCAAAGCCTATATCTATCTTATTTGGGGCCAAATTAACTCGTTCATCAACGAGTTTCCCATAGCCACTACTAAGAAATCAACGATGGAAGGATCATCTCTTGGAAGAAATCTCATCCTAACATAATCATCAACCTATAATCTAAAGTATCCCCGGTATGAGTGGCGAACCAGATGCCAAAGAAAATCCGGCAGTGGCTGCATTGCAAAGAACACAGGCTCTTATATTTAAGAAGAAACTACTAATAATAATGGGATATCACTGCAGAACAGAAGATAGTTTACATAGTTTCCAGAGCATAATCCATAGGCGAGAATCGGTGATGAAAGATGCTTTCCTGCTATAAATTTAGTGCGTCCTGCAGCAGTGCCTCTCTGCTGGGCTGTCTTCTGCCCGGGATACGTCCATTGCGCTACTCGCAATAAAAGAAAAGACTGCCAGAGAAAACAGTTTCGATATATTCTGTATAGATAGTTTATTTCGTGTTCAAACCGCTCGCACACAATTTCCACGGCTCGTGCCATGCAATGCCCCTAAAACCTCTGGATTACCAGAGTCTAAGAGACGAAGGAAAACTTTCAGCGCTGGGACACGGGACACAGGGCACAGGGGGAACACTGGCCACAGGACACACTCATATGGGGGAAAGGTTTGAGAGAAAGGGTTTGGGATGGTATTCTTCGGGATATCGGATATCTACGCATATCGCGGAGTATTGGTCTAAGAAGTATACATTAAAAGTACATATAAATACGACGACGACAGATTCTGTGAGCCGGAAGTCAATAGTTCTGATACACATGGGAGGAGAGAAGATACACGACGAGTCGATAGTTGGGTTGGGATGGAATGATCATCGGCGTCTAGTTCTGTTTTGAGCATACTATTGTGGCTCTCACTTTGCACATACGACTCAATGGAGGATAGAGACATACTATTTGAGCGACTGAGGAGTGGCAGAGTGTTTTTGTAGATGTAGACGTACGAGTAGATGTAGGACCTAGATGTGGTTTGTGGTTGTGGGTTAGGTGCTGTCTTATAATGCTAGTTATGTATATGGATTAGTACGATTGTATGTAGTTATTAGTTTCTTGGAATTGGCATGGTTTACTGGTCCATCACCTCCTGGCTGGTGTCGTCCACCTCCATAGCGGCCATATCATCCTTGGCGGCTGCCTCTTCGGTTACCATTTCGCCGCCAGCTGATGCTGCCTCCTCGGACATCACCACCTCCTCCCCGTCGGCCGCAGCGGCTGCGGCTGTCTCCTCATCAACCGGAGTGTCCTCCATCGGCTGATCGTTCAACGCGAGTGCTGGTGGTGTGGCAGCTGTGGCTGCCTCCTTGGTGACTTCTGGCGGTGTTGGTGCGGGCTCATCGTCAGCTATGGCTGGCGAGAGAGATTTCGGTGCGGCCTTATCGTCATCGGCATCGCCCTCAGCTGGAACAGTTGGCTCAACGGGCTCTTTGTCAGCTTCAGAAGCTTTCTCGGCAGGCTTGTCGGCCTTTTTTTTATTATCGATGTCCTCGGATGCTGGTTCGGCAGTGGCCGGTGCCAGTGCCGCGGCCGGCTGCGGCTGTTTCTTGCCAGCGGCCGATTCGGTCTCAGTCTTTTCAGTATTCCGCTCCTTGGCGTCGGCGGTGGCCTCGGCGTCAGTGGCTTTGCCGGCCTTACCGGCCGGGGATGCCTTCTTTGCCGATGATTGTTTGGGGTCCGGTGTGGAGGCCTTTTTTGGCTGTCCTTCTTTCTTGTCCTTTTTAGGGGTAGTAGATGAGGATGTCGACTCTTTGTCTGCATCTGTATCGTTATCCTTTTCGGCCTTGGCCTTGGCTTCACCATTTTTCCCATCACCGTGGCCATCGCCTTCACCGGCAGCGGGCTTGGTCTTTGGCTCGACTTTCTTACCCGTCTTCTCGGCCTTTTCGATCTCCTGCTTCTCAATGATCTTCTCCGGCTGTGCATCGGCAGCATCATCGGCATCGGCATCCTCCTCCTTCTCATCGACAGTTTCTTTGACGACTGCCTCAGGAGATAGGCCGGCCTCATCCTCATCATCATCGTCTGGACCACCAGTGGGATCACTCTCGGGGGAGGCTTCCTCATCGTCGTCCAGCTCCTGCTCCTGCTTTTGCTTGCTGCTGCCGTTTAGAGCCAGCTTGGCAGTCTTCACATCTTCCTCATCATCCTCGTCGGGCTCTTCGATCTCGGCTGCCTCCTGGGGTGCATCGGCATCAGTCTCGTCGTCGTCGTTCTTCTCATCATCCTCGTCAGGATCATCCTCAGCGTCCTCGGACTTGGCTTTGGTGGCCTGCTCGGACTCGGCGGCCTCGTCCTCATCTTCAGCGGCTGCATCGGCATCATCTCCCTCGTAGTCCAGCTTGGCCTTCTTCGCCTTGGGCTGGACGGAACCACCGTCCGAGCGCGGGCAACTGGCCTTGGTGGCACCACCCCCTCCGCCGCCACTGGATCCCTCACCAGCGGCCTTGCCGTTGTTGAAGTGAGCCGCCGCCGCCTCGTTCTCCATTTCAATGTCGATGTTGACTTCCAGGGAGAGATCACCATTCACCACAGAGTCCAGAGAGTCGCCGTTCTCGCTTTCCGTGCGTTTACGACCCGGATCAATGGTGCTAACCACTGCAAGATCAAGGTGGAGGAGTAAGAGGGGGACGGAAGCTCTCAGCCTGATCGCGGCATCACACTTACCCAGTATGTTTTTCTCCAGGGCCCGCATGAACTTGTCGATGCGTGAGTATTGCTTCCGAGGATCGATGAGCAGCTCGCAGAGTCGCTGCACGGTAAAGGGAGCCGCATTGAACAGATCGAGCCGCTCCAGCAGTGACGATTTCATGGTCTCGTAATTGAAGGGGTCCACATTCGGATAGTTTGGTATTTCTATATGTGCAGGGGTGGGGTAACAATAACACACGGGACACAGGTTAGGTTATGGGTTCTGCGAAACTGGCCACTGGCTATGGGATTTCATTACCTTCAAGCCGTGGTGAATCCTCATTGAAGTGCTTGATCACGCTGAGCAGCTTCTCGCGGAATAGATACTTGAGACTGGACCACTTGAAGATGGTGTCCCCAGTCTTGGCCACATACTGAAGATAGTCCTCCAGCTCCTTCGGTATCTCCTTCTGCTTGAGGCGGGTGAAACGCTCTAGGATTTGTAGAATCTCCTCGCTGTTCTCCATAGTGGCCATCAAATTATTGAAGGGGGAACTGCAATAATCCGAGAATTCGACAAAACTGCGGATGAAAAACCGGCCGGCTGGAAAATTTTCCTCGCATTGAGGTAGACACACAAAAATCCGACACCGAAAGCCGATTCGACTGGAGTCGCTGTCGAGTCGGGTCGAATGGAGTGGAGTCGGGGTTTTTGCGAGTCGGATGCTGGTGTGTAGGTATGCGCCGAATCAGCGGCTGCCATAATGGTGGCGGCGCCGGTTGTCGACCGACCGGTGGCAAAAGAGACCCGACTGACTCTCCGCTCAGAGCATATGCATCTCATTCGGCAGCATTGAGAGCAAATTCTTGGTGGAGGATTCTTCGTATACAAACAAGTTATGCTGCTGCACTCACACACACCGCACACACACACACACACACACAAGTAAACACATGCAGATACATGCACATATATGCAGCAGAAAAAAAATCAGCAAACCCTGTCGTCTGAATACGAACGAGTGTGCATTAAATTGGAAACTGTCTTCGCTTTTGTTTGCTCATTTGCCGCTTGTTTCAGTTATTGGTTTTGGCATTGTCTGCCCTTCTGGTCTGCCGGCAAGGCCTCCAATTACCCGTTGCAGCGCTAGAATATTTGTTTCACTCCCCCCCTCGAAATTCACAAAGTGCATTCGTTATTCTCACCTGCACTAGCTTGGCTGCTGCTGCTTTCTTTCTATCACAATCTTGGTCGCTCACAACTGAATCCCCCAATCCCAAATGAAAAAGTTAGGTTGGGATGTAGAGCTCCGGCACCCATCTCTAGTACTATCGATTGATTTTCGCAATATTTTTGCAGAAAGTGTAACCGTATGCTGAACAGAAAATAGGTGAAAGTAATGGCCTTTTTACATTAAAGTTGAGTTATTGAGTTATTGAATTTCGGGAAAAACTCCAGTTTCTTTTACATGGTAGGTCTTTCACAGGAGTCCTAGGGGTGGCAAAAAGTTGGGTTTTGGTTGCGTTTGTCCCATATTTCGAATATTTCAACCCTGATATGCCTATCGTGGAAATTTCACCACTAATTAAACCAAAAATGACCAGCTTAAATTTGAAATTCCGGCGCGTACAACTTATGGCTGAGGAAAAAGGTGCATATATACATATAATCGTTAAAAGCAATACTTTAAACTAATTTTATCATTAAATTAACCATATTGACAAGTGGATTAACCAAATTTATGTACACAAGCACGTGTCAGCAGCCAAAACTTAATAACTCCAACTTTTGTATAGTGTAGACGCTAGTTCAGAGTTATTGAGTTAACTCAACTATCGTTAGATAGATAGTTAACTGTAGTGTAAATAGGCTATAAATTTATAATATTACATCATCACTTGCTAACGGCTGGCCCGATTTGTCCAACATTTTTTCAATTGTTCGTATTTGCCAGGAAGTTTTTACGAAAGTAAAAATGTCGAAAATAGTTTTGAGCGTTGGAATGAGAAAGATCAGACACAGATTCTCACTCACCGAACGAATAGAAACACCGAATCCAACTTAATCGATACGGCTACCAGTTTAAAAGCACCGTTTTACATTTTGTTACTTACATTACTTAAATCTGGATTTGTAGAAATTTTTCTCTGGGTCATGTCCCAAGCAAAAAGTAATGAGATTTCAACAATCTTTACTAACAGACAAAACTGTTTTTTCGAAATTCCTCCAGCTGTATGATCGAAACGTCCATGTTCACTTATACAAAAGATCCCTAAGCTCTTTTTATAAAATTTAACAGTATAGCGAAGCGTGCCAGTCTGATATTAGCTCTTACTTTTACTTTTTTCGCTGTGTTCAATTTGTTTTTGAACTATTAATTTATTTGGGGATAAGGTAAAGTTTTCCCTTGATATGAATGCAAATGGAGTATTTTTGTTTCTTCTTGGTGTTCTGAGTCTTCTTCACACCGCTCTTGCGGATCTTACGAACAGCGTTGTTTTTCACTTGCAGTTTAGGAAAGATGTATGAAACGGATCAATAGTTACAACCTGGAAATAGTATACAAATAAGTACCTTTTAGTAAATATGTTTGTACGTCTATGCAAGTCTCAATAAAAGGCTGAACTATTTGTATATGTATGTATTTGTATTAAGATTAGCTTCAGAGGCACCTTTGTTTCAGATATTAATTTCTCAGATATGAAATGCATAGTAAAACAATGTTCGATATGGTTCTCTTTGTGAACTGTTGAGTTTTTGCTGCGTGTTTCCAACCGAATTTTAGAAATCATCCACATTGTTAATATGGTTGATTTAATGATAAAATTAGTTTAAGGGGACACTAATAAAGCCACATAATATTATTCTTAAAGTAATAGAAATAAAATGAGTTCATAAAAGAACACAAACATGAATGTAAACTATCCTCAATTGTTCATTAAAGCAACCTATTATATTTTTTCATCAAACAACAAATCTGTTAAATTATGCGATTATCCATTCAAAACAATTAAAAGCTCTCAAAGGCTGATCCAATTGATAACGAATGTACATATGTAGGAATCCAGTTGATGAACTTGATAGTTTTTGTGCGTCCTTAAAGAAAGATCGTCCACTTCTTATGGACTTCTTATATGGACACTTCTATGGACACTTCTTATATGGACATTGCATTCGCACTTGCTCGCTCTGCTGCAGAAGGGAGAGTGGTTTAAAGCACAGCCAAAATATCAGCCATTGAAAGAAAACGATCTCCTGCATAGACTTTCAAAGTAGACTCCTACCAGCACATAGGCAGAGAACAGAAATCAATTCCGTACACGGATCTGTTCCCGAGATTTTGTTCGGGATTTACTTACCCGACATTATTAGTAATAAAAGCCTTTTTTTTTTGTAGGGACGAAAACTCCCTGGCCTGCACAATTCCGAGGACAAAGAAAATAAAATTTCTTATAGGCTGTTGATATTGCTACCTTGTGTAGTGTATTTAGTGTACTAACTAGAGGCTAAAATAGAAGCTAGGCTTGGACATTAGGCGTGCGGCTTGAGCTGCGGATTGTGCGATCGGGCCATTTTGGCGGTGAGCCACTCCTGAGCATGCCGCTGCTTGATGTGCACGTACATGTTGGACCGGGAGCGACACTCCTTGGGGCAGTGCGGACAATTGTACAGCTGAAGGCCAGTGTGAGTAGCAAGATGCTCGTCCAGGTTGCGCTGCTGCTTGAAGGTCTTCTCGCAGTACGTGCACTGGAAGCTGGTCGTCAGCTTGTGGGCATACTTGATGTGGGCGCGCAGCGCTGTTCTCGAGTTGCACGTCTTCGAGCAGTGGGGACAGGCCGTGTTGGTGCTGTCGTGGGTGAAGCGGTGCAGCCGCAGACTGTGCTCGTTCTTTAGCCAGACACCGCAGATGGGGCACTGCATGGCAGGTGCCACCACGCCTTGATGCTCGCGAAGATGTCGCTCGAATGAAGGCTTGAACTTGAACTTCTTGCCGCAGATGTCACACACATGTCGGTGCAGGTCCTCGTGTATGGACTGGATGTGCCGGCGCAGACGATGGACATTGGCAAAGCTGTGCGGCACCAAAGCGAAAGAGAAAGACATAACGAGTGTTAGAACGGGTGCTCTCAAACTCTGTCTGTGTGGGGCATACTTTTTATGGCATATGTGGCAGATGTGCTCCAGCGTCGCCGTGTCGTGCTTCGCGAGATGGTTGGCCAGACGTCGCTCACTGCTGAAGGTGCGCTCGCACTTGGAGCAAGGGAACTGCAGCACCTTGTCGAGTTTCTCCACCTTGTTGTGCACCGTCTCGATGTGGGTGGCCAGATAGTCCTGCGAATTGAGCGTCTTCTGGCAGATGGAGCATCTGTTGTGCAGCACCCAAAAATGGATATGGGATGAGGGCACATACATGGTCAGTTACAGCCTACGCTCCGCCGGCTTTACTTACGTGAAGAGCTTGGGATTGACATGCTTGCGTATGTGGTCCATCAGCTTGGAGGCGCGTGTGAAGACCTTGTTGCAGCATTTGATGTAGAACTCCCGCTGGTGCGCCTCCAAGAAGTGCACCTTCAGCTCGGACAGATACTTGGCGCTAAAATCGCACAGGTCGCAGTCGGCGTTCATGTAGCTGGCAATGACTTCCTCGTACCGCTTGGCCAGCTGGGCTCGCGAGCAGCCCTTTGGCTTGCGCTCGAGCGCTGCCTGCAGCTCGCTCTCCTGCACCTCCGTAGGTATACGCTGGCCAGTCGCCTTTCTGCGACGCCCTTTGCTGCATTCGCCACCACCACCACCATCGCCGTCACCATCGCCCCGCCCAAGGCGATAATTCAGTTCCTGAGCTCCGAGTGAGCAGTTGTTGCCTCGTGTCTTTGTGGTGCGGGGCTGAGACTTGCGCTTGGGCTTCAGCTTGTCCTGCAGCTTGACCAGTGGCTCATCTGTAAAGGGTGAACTCGTCAATTACTATGGACAATCAGTATCGTATCGGACTAACCATCCGAGGTGTCTTCTTCGGGGACTGGCTCACACTCGAAGTCACTGTCCGTCGCCTCGAGATGGGATGGATGCTCATCTTCCTCGGAGAGGTAATCAGTTGGCTGAATTTTGACATCCGCAAGAGGCGCCTGTGGGACCTCCACACTGTCCACATTCACATCCAGAACACTGCCCAGCAGACTGAGGTTGTGCATATCGAGGGGCTTCTCGTCCATTTCGACTGCCACCAGCGGCTCGTCAATATTGACGTCCACATCTACCTCGCCAGTCCACTTCATCGCCACACAATCCACGTCGACGGTGAGGAACTCCTTTTTGAGGGTGCCCTGCTTCTGTTCCACCAGCTGCCAGAAGGTGTTGAAGTCCTCCAGATGTTCACAGCACTCGGTACAGACGCTCGTCGAGATGCTGTCGTCCGGCGTGATCTGAAATAGGGGCAGAAGTCAGTAAATGGATGGATTCGCTTGTCATTAATACTTGCCTCCAACTGCAGGAATTTGGCAATCATCTTGACCAGAGTCGTCTCAGCCAATGTATCGTTCGTTTCGAACAGGAATACCGCATTGCTGGGATTTATGCTGCGCAGGCATAACCTGCAAATCATTTTGCTGGGAAAATAACACAACTTAAATGCACTTTTCAGCTGCGCCTGCTGCTGTAAACAACATAATTAGCGATGTAATTTGAATTAGAGATGGCAGACGTTTCACTATAATTGTGGGTGGGCAGCCCCGTAATAGTGGTACGGCAACGCTATTTTGGTATATTTTTTTAAAATATCATTGTGCATTTAAAAATTAAATGCATTCCCAAGAAAATGAATTAATGAGGCAAAATGATGTATTAAATGTTTAATACTAAAAGCAATTCAAGTAGCTAGAGAAAATATTTCGCATCGTCCAGATCGATAGCGATGACTAGAATACGCAGTCGATAGCTTATGCAGGCAGTCATTTATGGTATGGCAACGCCCGCCGTAAAATGGCAAAAAAATAATACATACGATTTAAAACTAATGGACAATTACGTATTACGTGAAAAGAACGCAACTTAAATAATCAAAGTTTAATTGAAAAGCAGCCTAGTGCAATCAGGCGCCAATTAATAGAGCGTGCGTGCGTGTGTGCTGAAACATAAAGAAATAAGCATAAGAAAAGTGATTCAAACGAGTATCCCATTTTCCCCATCCATACACTTGCAAAAAAGCGACAGCGACCCATTGCCGAACAGAAGGGGGAGCAAAAGAGCGAAAGAGAGAGTGAGTGCGCTGACAAAGCCAGTCCACAGCCAGCGCAACACAGCGAACGTGCGACGAAAAGGGACATAGCGAAACGAAGCCGAGAAGAAACAGAAATTTGACTAAACCAAATCCAAATAGAATCGAACATTTTATCAACGCGAGCCGCCTGGCGCGTTTTGTGCATTAAACAAAGGCGTTCAGCGAAACGTGTTTGCACTGCAAAGCATTTCGTTTCGTTGAGCATTTTGTTTTCATTTTTTTGTGCAACCAACACGGCAGGGACTGAGTAAGCGCCAGAAAGAGTGCAAAAAAAGGAGCCAAGGAGCAACGAACTGTGCTTGCGGTGTGTGCGCTGCGTGTAAAAGGGTAAGCTCTATGTGCCAACTGCCTCGTTCTCACATACTCGCGTACGCGTATGCGTTTTATTGCTGCCGTCAATTTTCGCACGGGCTGAGAACCCTGAAAATATGGTTGTCAGCTCGTCGGCGAAATTCGTTGAGGTCCATCCTCCGCTCATGTTTTAGGCCAAACCAATTGTGGCCAATACGAATTTAATGTGTGGGAAAAACAAATGTGTGCAGACGTTTTATTGAATATACTTTGCGACAGGGCAGCGATATTCTCTTGTTATCTCGCTCTCTCCCACAGGGTGGTCCGCCGTTGCAGTTGTCGGCGGTGCCGCAGGTTTACGCCGTATTGATTGTCTTGAACATGATGTGTTTGACACTTGAGTAATTTGTGAGCAATTTGCAAACTTAACTCAGGTGCGTCAGAAGCGTTGCTATCAAATAATTTATTAATTTGCCAGGTGTAGAGTTGCACGCCACTCACATTATATTGGGCTGTCAATCTGGTTCGATTTTTCTGAAACGATGTGGCAACGCTGCTCACACGCACGCAATACATGCGAAATGTGTAGCAGTGTGAACTGAAGACGAAGAAGCACACGGAGAAGAAGAAGCAGCGGCAAACTTCATGTTGGATGGTGGAAAGCAAACTGAAACATTTTAAACAAAAGTAAAATAGGGAGTTTGATAAATACGTAATAAAGATTGGTCAAATTGTGTTATAAAGTGAACGAATAAGTGAAAACAAACATATTTGCTTCATTTTTTCTCCTTTCCATCCCTACCTCTTTCGGTCTAACGAACTAAACGAGTGCTGTGTGCGTACGTCTGTGTAAGTGCCGTATTTATACGGTACTTTTTAAATTAGTTTTACCACTATTTTGCTTATTTTCCTAACTTTTTGACTACGAAAGTGTAATTAAAATACCTAAGCGAATAAAAAAACAAACAAAAACCGCATACGGCGATTAAATAATAACTAACAAAGCATCCTCAGCGTCGTACTCGTCTCACTATATTGCGTTTTGTGTACGTGTGTATAAACGCCTGTGTTAGTTGTGTGTTTGTGCGCGCGTGTATTAGTGTGTCCTCTTATGAATGGTTGTTGTTATTACAAAAAGAAAAAAAGAATTGTTGCCAAGCATTTTATTGTTTCGTATGCACATATGTATGTACATCCCCAGTCCCCGATGGGGACGCACAAAAGAAACCAAACTAAAAATTGCTTACATTTCAAATGTTTGCCACTTTTTCTATTTGCCTATTGTTGCCTTTGGGGAGAACTTGTATTGCTGTTGTTGTAGTTGTAGTTGTTGTCAGCCATTGTTCGTTCGTTCTCCACCCTCCCCTTCTCCTGCCAACAATTATTACAAGACGCCACCGCAAATACTTCTTTCCAATGCGTTGCCGCTTCGGCTCGGTTGTGCTGCTGTTCTGTGTTCTGGCTGTCTGGTGTATGTGTTGCTTGTTTGTGTGTGTGTGTGTGTGTGTGGGCAGCAATCAAAGAGAGCACTGCATACAGCCATCCCGCTCTGCCTGCCGCAATGCAGTAGGCAGACTCGTTTGCGTGTGCTTTTAATGGGACTGGCGCTAGCCTGCTCACACCAAACATTGGTTGTGTTGAAGAGGTGCGAGAGGGTGGCATCTCGGCATCAGTGAGTGCAATGCATTGCCTGAGCGTTGGGGGTGGGTGGGTGTGAAGAGAATGGTTTGTCCACCAAAACAAAAGCAACAATGGAAAAATTGCAGTAAACAAATTGTGGCCTAACACTCTCCCTTTTGGTTATCTCTATCTCTGTCACTCTCTCTATATCTCTATCTCTCTCGTCTCTTGCAGCTCACCAGAAAGACTGAAGCAAGAAGATTGCCCAATCAACGATCCCCAAAGGTAAGACAGAAAGGGAGATATACATATATATTGAGAGAGTGAACGCGAGTGCGAGCACAAGCAGCAGCAACAACAACGACAAAGGAGAGCGATAAATCCACATCCACATTGAGATCCAGATCCAGCGCATTGAGAGAGCGAGGAACGCGGCGGCGGCGTCAAGGAAGCTAACGCTAATGAGGATCTATTGGCAGCATGAGTACACTGGGGGGAAGTAGGGGAGAGCGAAATGCCAAGCCCAAATTCACAGCGTTGGATATAAATCGCATGTACAAGAATAGTCGTGTAAGTACATATCATATACATATATTCATAGATATCCCTCTATAGTCCCCATATACATACTGTTTGCTGATTCCATGACTCCCTCTCCCTCCCTCCCTACCTCCTCCGTGCGCAGGGTGAATCAAGTGAACCATCAGCACAGAAGAATCAAGTGCCTCGTAAACATGGTATGCAAATCTTGGGCAAAGTGCCGTCCGCTAGGCGACCACCAGCCAATCTGCCATCCCTGAAGGCCGAGACCAATACCAGCAGCAACAACAATTTCCTAGTATCAGTCGAAGGTGAGTGCAGCAGCAGCAGCAGCAGCAGCAGCAGCAGTAGCAGCAGCAGCTGAAGATTACTCTCTATATCTCCTATATGTATATTATTCCCTCTTTAATAACAGCAGGATCAGGCTCAGCAGGAGGATCTAATAATAGCAGCCACAACAACACCACTGCCCACAGCGGAGGAGGAGCAGGAGCAGGCGCTGCCGGTAACGGCGGTGGAGGAGCAGCTGGAGGCGGTGGAGCTTCATCATCACCTGGCGTAGGTTCACAGCAACAGCAGCAGCATCACCACCACCACAACAACAACGTCTCAACGAGCAACGCCGGCAACAAATTCGGCAACAGCAATAGTAGCACTAGCAACAGCAACAACAACGCCACCTCCGGGGGCGGCAGCAACAGTGCCTCCTCTGGACATAGCCACACCCACAGCGGCGGCGGCGCCAATAGCAACAAAAACTACAAGCTCATTAATAACTCGGCAGTCGGACCGGGCGGCAGCGGAGGAGGAGGATCATCAGCCGGCGGTGGCCATTCGCTCAACTCACCCAAGTCATGGTCTGCCATAACCACAGGGCACGAGAGGGGACAGCACTTTGGTCGCCAGCCCCAGCATCATTCGCAGCAACAGCAGCAAGTGGTGCCCCACTACCAGAGTCCGCAATTCCAATACGAGTTCCCCACACTGGACGGCACAGTTGGCAGCGGCGGAAGCGGTGGCGGCGGATCGAGCGGTGCCGGTTCCGGCTTGGGGGGTGCGCAGTCGGGCAAGGGACACTACCAGAACCAGGCGCACCACTCGGGCTCAATCCAGCAGAACCATCATCACTCGCACCACTCGCACCATCATCAGCAGCAGCAACACCAGCACCAGCAGCAGCATCATCAGCAACAGTCGTCTCACCATCGGGACTACCACCAGGGCCAGGGACAGGGACGTCAGTATGGCAGCGGATCGCACCACTCGCATCGCGACTACAGAGATGGCAACGACGACGGCGGCGGTGGCGCCGGTGGCATGGATCTGGGCGAGATGAGCCTGCGGCCACAGAACGATACCGCCACCTGGCTACAGCAGCAGGAGAAGGCAGCCAAGGGTGCTGCGGCAGCGGCTGCGGCGGCGGCGGCCAATTCGGACCTGGCGTTGAGCCAACAGGGCCAGGGCCACCACCAGATCGCTGGCAACGGCGGCGGTGGCGGTACACCTGGCGGTGGCAGCGGATCAGGGAATGGAGGAGCCGTTCCACTGCCCATACTTTCGCTAATGCCCTCGTTTATGCGCAGCGGTGCACCAATGCCTACATCGGCGGTGGTTGCCGGCGGCCTGGGCATGGGTGTCGGTGGATCGATGACTACCACGGTGGCCTCCATTCTCGCGGGCGGCTCCGAATCGGGTCTGCCCACCCACTACCAGAACGGCATCCTTGGGGGACGGGCCGCCTCCCCAGCCGTTGGCGGTTTTCGTGCGGCCAGCGCTATACCGAAGCGTCCGGCGGCCTCTGCCTCGCCCCCACAGGGCATGGGCACAGCGACGCCACCTCAACAGCAGCAGCAGCAGGCGCAGCAGCAGGCAAACGGTGGTGGACGTAAGGAGAAGGACTATGTGGTGGAGCCGGAAGTGGCCCAAATGCAGCGACCCATTATCCGCGAGGAGGATCTGGAGCGCTTGAATGCGATAGCGAAGGACGACAGCTGGACAAAGCAGGATGATATTGATTATACCAAGAAATTGACATTCTCGGACGACGAATCCCCCCCCGAGGATCATCTCCATAGTGGTGGCACTGGCAAACAGCAGCACCAGCACCAACAGCAGGGCCATTCCCAATCCCAAGCCCCCACAGCTGCCTCCTCAGTATTGGCTGGCAAGGTGACCTCCTCCTCCGTCTCCGGCTGGCAGCGTGGCAAGGACAGCAGCGAGCGCGACTCCCTCCCAGACGGGGGTTTGGACCAGCAGCATCAGCAGCAATCGCAGAACCAGCAGCAGCAGCAGCAGCAGGACATGCGCCAACAAAACGGACATCGTGGAAGTTCTGGCAATGTTGGGGCACCCGTGGCCGGTGGCATTGCTCTGGACGCCAGTGTCTATGAGCGAGTAAAGCAGCGCAAGGAAGAGGAGGAGCGTCGCGAAATGGAGCGAAAACAGGCGGCGGCCAAGAAGCTGCAGGAGCTCGAAATGAAAATGAACAGCAAGAAGGCAGCGGCGGCGGCTCAGGCCGGCGAGGGTCCCGCCTCGTCCTCGGGCTCTGTCTCCTCGAATGAGGCGCAATCCCTTTCCGCACCGCTGGGCAATGTCAGTGAGGATGAGGGTGGAGGCCAGCATCGTCGTCCACGCGGCAGCATCTCCAGCCTGGGCAGCGGCGTCAGTCCCGTGACAACCGGCGGAGGCGGCGGCGTGTCAGGTTCTGGTTCGCCGGCTGGCGGTGAATACGGCCAAAAGGGCGTGTTCCTTACCCACTTTCAATCGAATTTACCACCACGTTTCCAGCGCCAGCAGCAACAACAGCAGGCCCAGCAGCAGCAGCAGCAACCACGCCTGGAGAAGAGCGCCTCGGCCAGCAGTGCTTTCGACAGCAATTCGCGTTACCTCCAGAAGGGCGGCGTGGGTTCTGGTAGCGTTGGAGGAGCTGTAGCTGGTACCGGGGCAAGCGGTGGCGGCGGACGTGGTGGCTATGCGCAACGCGGTGCTCCCGGTGGAGGTGGAGGAGGAGCCGCTGGTGGCGGCTACGGGCGCAATCGTCACGACAGCTCCAGTGCCCGAGAAGAGCTGGAGACACTGACCATCGAGCAGCAACAGCAACGGTTCACCCGGGGTCAGCAGGAGTACAGGAGCCAGGTGCAGTCATTGCCGCGCAGCATTTCGGAGAATTCGCATCGCAAGACCAGCGTCTCGTCGTCGACCGGTGGCGAGGAGTGCGCCATCCTGAGCCTAGGCTCGTGCTCCTCCTGGGCCGAGCAGACCGATGCCGAGCAGAAGGTGCACCACAGGCATCGCGACGAGAGCTTCTCCTCCACCCACAGCCACGACTCGTCCGTGCAGATTAAGATCCTGCAGCGTCCGGCCCGTCAGCCCAGCCTCAGCGAAGAGACCATGGCCCCTGGTGCCGTTGGCGGCCAGCAGCAGAAGCAACTGCTGCCTGCTTCCCCATCGCTGCACAAGCCCGCTTCTGTAGAGATTATGCCCACGCAAATCTTGCGCCGCAGCGTGGAACCGCTGGAGAAGTCTGATGACAAATCAGAGGAGAAGCCTGATGGCGATGCCGACAAGGCCAAGCATCAGCAGCAGCAGCAAGCGGCGTCTGGCAGCAAGCAGCAGCAGCAAGATGAGGACAAGACACATCCTAACGCCGCCGCCGGCAAGCGGCCTAGTCCCAGAGGAGGAGGAGGCAGCGGCGCTGTTGGAGGACGTGGCGGCGGCACACGCAGCTATGCGTCCAGCGCTGGAGGAGGCGGAGCACAAGCCGCGACTGTCGGAAGTGGCAGCTATCGCGGCGGACAGAGGAGCGGCAGCGACTGGGGCAGCAGCAGCCGCAGCAGCGGTGCAGCTGGCAGACGCTACTATGGCAGCGGCGGCGAGCAATCGGAGCACTCTGAGGATGTGGATGAAGACTGCTACAGCAGTGGCGGTGGCGGAGGTGCTGGCGCAGCACGACGCCGTCCGGACGATCCAGCGGGACAGCCGTCGGCCAATAAGGCCGGCTTCTCGCCGCGAGGAGAGCCCTCGCGACGCGGACGCGGTGGACTTAGTAGCGGAGGTGGAGCCGTTTCAGCGCCTGGGTATCGCCGTCCTGGAGCTGCGGGATCCGGGACAGGATCAGCTGGTAATGCTGGGCGCGCATATGGACGGCTCGGCTACGAGGAGTACGGCAAGCGCAGCTCAGAGTCGGAGGCGGATCTGGTGGACAAGAGCAAGCACATGGCAAAGGACGAGAAGGAGGCCTGCGGAGGCGTAGGCGAGGAGAAGGACTGCAAGACTGCCATTTCAGCCCCCAGCCACAGTCACAGCCACAGCCAGCACACTGCCCTGGTCAAGGAGGAAGCGCAAAAGGATTCGCCAGCGCGCATGCCTCCTGGACTGGCTGCTACCGCGGCAGGAGGAGCGCCTACGGCCCTGACCAGCGGCGTCGCAACAGGCGGCGCCCCCTCATCATTGGGTTGCTCAGCCGATCTCCTCGAAAAGAAAAAGGCCGGCGGCGACCCCTCATCCGTCTCGGTCATCGGTGGTCCATGCGGCAGTAGCGAAAAGGTCATCAAGCTGGCGGCCATCGGCGAGAAATCGCCACTGGTGGCCGTCAGCCTGGGAGTGGGTGCCGGTTCTGGTCCGGGCTCAGTGCCCGGTGGCCAGGGCGCCACTCTCCTGATCGACGGTGCCCCCGTCAACACTATCATCTTTGAGAACTCAACGTACAAGCAGCAGCAGGTGCAGCAACAGCAGCAGGCGGTTGCAGCGGCTGTGGTCATTAAGCCCAACAGTCAGCTCTCGGGCGACTCCACGGTGGACAGTCTCTCCAGTGCCTTGTCCCAGATGAGCTTCGGCGGCAAGTCGGCAACGGGAGCCGGCGAGGAGGCGCAGGACATGAAGCTAGGCTTTACTTTCGGGGATGATCCCTCGCCCCTTAAGGTGGACACTATGGACAAGGCCGCCGCCAGCCAGCAGCATCAGCACCACCAGCAGCAGCAGCAGGCGGCACAACAGCAGCAGCAACAGCAGCAGCAGCAAAATAATTCAACGGCCGATCTCAATATGAAGATAGCCAGTGTGAAAAAGGTGTGGGAGTCGGCTACACCGATGTCGGACGGGCCATCGCCCTCGCAGGTGCAGGTGCAGCAGCAACAACAACAGCAGGCCCTGCCCTTGGGCCAACAGCAGCAGCAGGCCATGGCTCAGCAGCAGCAACAGCAGCAGCAGCAGTCGCTCGTGCAGCAACAGCCGCTGCAGGTACAACAGCAGGTGCAGCAGCAGCAACAGGTCCAGCAGCAGGTGCAGCAGCAGCAGCAACAGCAGCAGGCGGTGCAGCAGCAACAATCTGTGCTGCAGCCCCAGGGAGGCGACGACGGTAGCAGCCATATTGCCGCGTCGTTTGTTGCCGCGGCGGTGGCTGCCTCTCAGCACCAGCAGCAGATGCCTCACTATGCGGTCTCAGCAGTGCATATGCAGAGCCACCACCACCAGCAGCAGCAAGCCCAGCATCATCAGCATCATGCACTGTCTTCGCCGGGGCCCGTGCCGGGTGTGCATGGCTATGGAGGCCATGGATCGCCCTTTGATGGCGGATCCCTGGACCAGCAGTTCCAGCAGGAGGACTATCCGAGTCCCCAGCAACAACAGCAGCAGCAGCAGCACCAGAAGGCCAAGCAGCAGAAGTACCTGGGCATGTCTCCGCCCCCCAGCCAACAGCAGCAGCAGCAGCACTCCCAACAGCAACACTCACAGCATCAGCAGCACCAGCAGCAGCAGCAGCAACAACCGTTCTACCAGGCGTCGCCGCAGTTCGGTGTCGGCGGCATTCCAACGATTCCCAGCCCGCCGGCCGTGGTGTTCAATTCGTCGCAGATGCCACCGCCGCCGCCACCGTCGCAGGGCGGCAATCTGTATGCTCCATTCCATTCGCTCGATCATTCGAGCCGCTCGCCCGCCTATTCGGCGGCAGCGGCCGCACACAGCTTCCCGGGCCACTATGCGGCCGCAGCGGCGGCGGCGGCGGCAGCCGGTGGCCCCTTCAACGTCAATGCGTACGCCATGCAGACGGCCCATGGCGGCAACATGGCCCAGACTGCGCCCACACCCGACATGTACTCCAATCTGTCATCGCAGTTCCGTCTGGGCGGCGGACCCGGCGGCCCAACGGTCGGCCCCTTCGGTCAGCCCAACTCGCAGCAGCTGAGCAATCCGAACGCCGCGGTGGCCATCATCTCTTCGAACAGCAACTCCATGATGTCCTCGGGGGCGGCTAAGCCGCCTCAATCCAGCCAGCAGCCCATCGGGGCCATAGGCTCCAAGTCGGCGGGCAGCGGCGGAGGGCCCGGTCCCTATGCCACCACCCAGCAGTATATGAATCTTTATCCTGGCCCGCCGCCCCAGCATCCGGGCCAGGGCGGCCCGCCGCCGGGTGCCCATCAGCTCCAGTCCAACAGCTTCTACTCGAATTCGGCGCCTGGCGGTCCCAGTGGCCCCCAGTTCTATGGTGGACCCCCGCCCCAGGGCAACGGCGGTGCGCAGAGCTACGGCCTGGCCACAGCCGCCGGCATGTACGGTGGCCATCAGGGCGGACCGCCCGGCTCCAATGGACCGCCAGGCGGCCCCCAGTCGCAGCACACGATGGGCAATTTCAACACGCAGTTCATGAATTCCCCTTTGCTGACGGCGGCCAATATCAATCAGTACCGCGGGGGACCCACGCCCGGAGCGGCCTACCTGAAGACCAACCAAGGACAGGGCCATATGCAGGACTCGGTAAGGACTACAAATGGAGAAATCCAGTCAGATATTCAGTCAGTACATAGAGAACCATCTAAATATTTATACTATCACTGTCCATCAGATGCAATCTGACCAGATCAGTTCAGATAAAATATTCGACGAATCAAGAAAATCAAGAATATAGAATTAATAAAAATTCCTTACAAAATCGGATAATTGCGATGGAAACCGTATTTGGCTGTTCCTTTGGCTTTGTATTGGCTTTACACAGATGTTTGCAAGATCTATTCTATCGGAATCGATGAAGCACGACGCTAGTCATTTGTGTTTCCTCTGTAAGGTATTCCCTCGGTTTTTAGGCGCGTATCTCGTATCAATCATGTCTCAAATTATGTCAGAGATATAAAGATCCTCAGATCTTTGTCTTTGAATTTGTGAATCCCTTGGCATTCCGGTAGATCTCTGACATGTCACGCTCTCCTCCTAGCTATAGTCTTTAATCGCTAGTCAATCGGTCTCCTAATCCACTCCCAAAACTGTGTGTCTGTCTACCCCTGCAGATGGGCCGACAGCTAAAGAGTCCACTCAGCGCTGACATGAGTCTTGGCCTGGCCAAACAGGTCCAGTCGCAGCCCAGTCCTCCGCACCACAAGAACTACGGCGCTGTAAGTGTTGCTTGAGCTCCTAACCAGAATGATGCTTACTCTCTCTCCTCCTCTCGTCTTGTCTCTTCTTATAGTGGGATCTGCAAAACCAGGTGCTACAGCAGCAGCAACAGCAGCAGCAGCAGCAGCAACAACAGCAACAACAGCAGCAACAACAACAACAACAACAACAGCAGCAACAATCTCAGCAGCAACAGCAGCGCCAGCAGCAGGGAGGTAATGGCGGCAATGGACCCAATATGAACGCCCTGGGTGGACGTGGCAGTGGCGCCGTAGGAAGTGGCAGCGGGAACGGTGGCGGCGGCTCTCAGGTGGTTGGCGGCAATGGCGGTGGAGGTGGTAATGGTGGCGGAAACGGTGTTGGCAGCGTGGGACAGAGCGGCGGCAACCAGGGCCGATACCCCACGCCCATTCAGCGACCCAACAACTATCCGCAACAGCATCCCCAACAACAGCAGCAGCAGCGGGATCAGGCAGCAGCGGCGCAGCGCGCCCAAAACATGCGGCAGGTGACCGGCGGAAATGGAGGAGTGGGTGGCCAAGGCGGTGGCGGTGGCAGTGGTGCCGGCAGTGCCGGTGGCAATGGCAATGCCCCAGTTGGACCGCCGGGCGGTAACGGCGGTGGCGGTGGCAATGGGGGACCAGGAGGAGCGGTGGGCGGCGGATCAACCGGCTCCGCGGTCGGCTCGGCGGCTGCGCAGCTGAGCAAACCTTATTATGCCAACAATGCGGCCGGCTCCGGCGGTGGGGCTAATCGCGGGGAGTGGCACGCCAACTGAGTGGGGCAGAATCCTTCGCCCACGCCCACGACCATGCCCACGACCACTCTCAATCCCACTCCAGCAGATCCCAGCCACAGCCGCAGCCACAGTCCCCCACCTACAATAGAAGAAAATACACACACACAAACGTGCATACAAGCATAGAGGAAACGAGGAATGGTGGACGAGAATGCGCATCGAAGGAGAAGAAAATAAAATCAAGCAAAGGAAAGGAAAGGCAAGGCAAGGAATGGCAAATAACGAATGTAGGAACTGTGTTGGAAGCGAAAGCGAAAGCAGAGACGAGAAATATTTACTTATCCATAAAACTAAATGTTAAGCAAAGAGTAAAAGAAGTAAAAGTAAAAATTGAAGAAGGAAGCAGAAAGGTAACGAAATCGAAAGTTAATAACACAAACTACAAGAGATACTAGCGAAAGCGTAAGAGAAAAAGAGAGAGTATAAAAAGGAGTCGCGGGTGCGGAAGCCACGAAGAGAGAGAGAGAGACGAGAGATGAGTAGAGAACTAAAAAAGCTAACAAGAGAAACAGAGCTGCCAAGAATATGACGGTCAAAGTTAACCGCTAGAGAATAAAGAAATCGATAGAAAAGAAAAAACGGTACGGTAACGGTAAAAACCTCAGAATATGAGAGATGAGAGAATTGCAACCGCAAGGTGAGAGTAAAGCGTTCAAAGAGAATTTTAGCAACAGCGAAGAGACACACGAAACACAGACCTTTAAGAAAATATAGCATGAATAAATGCCGTTAGCGAGGAGACGCAAAATCGGCAGGAGGATCTGCAGCAAATTGTTTGCAGGTCCTTAGGAAAGAGAGGTCGAACAAAGACGAAAAATGCAGATCAGAGATAGTAAGAGATAGGTACGCCACCCCCATAAAAACGGTCCTGCCCCTATCCGCCACCACCGCAACAGATAAAGTAAACGGAAGCAGCAGCAACAAGAGAACAGGAACCCGAAGGAGCAATAGAAAATGGAGAAATCGCAAGAGAATTACTTATTAAACAAAACAAAACACACACACACGCATACACACAAAAAGCACACATTACACACACACATGAACACGAACTCATATAAATACATACTTACATGAATAGCGGAGTGTATTTTTTGTCAAACAAATTTACATAATATTACTTTTACGTTTATATACTTATTATTTTTTTATAGTAGAGTCTCTCTCATGCAACTCCCTCTCCCCGCCCCGCCCCTCAACGCTCTCCCCAATTAAATCCACAAGGAAAACAAACAAAAAACCAACAAAAAACTGAACATTTGGCACTGCGTATGCTTTAATTTCTTTATACATAAATACATAATACATATACATAAATATTGTTTAATTTTTTTGCAACACAAAAAATCCACTAATAATTCTAATTTATGTTTATGCTACAATATAAAACATTATATATATATATACATATTTACAAAACGTATCCTGGGGCTCTATCTAATCTATCAAAATCACATCTGAATGAAAGAACGGAAAGTACGAAGAAAGTGATGAGAAAGCGAGCACAAGATGATACCTACATACATATATATATAGAGAATATATAGAGAAACGAAGAGAGAGAGAGAGAGACAAATGAAGAGCAGGCAAGCTTTTAAGTTTGATTAAGCGCAAACATAATTTTAAACAAGTAAAATCAAACAAAATACATTATAGAAATCATGTATGAACAAAAACAAAACAGCAATAACAGGCTCTATGTAGCATTATACAGACATATGAGTAAATCCTGATCCCGATCATGATCGTTATACAAGTCCCCCCCTCAAGTCAATATGGCAGCACTGCTAAACGAATAACGGTATCCGTATCCCCCGGTATCCCAGGCTTTAAATTGAAAGTGTTCAGCGCAAATCGCACATGGGTGGCAACGCCGCCACCACCCCCTATCGCAGCCAGACCTGCCAGACATCGCCAGTTAGTAATCGGATAGAACTGTAATCGAAATGAAGAACGAAATGAACGTTTTATGCTCAAGGGCGCAGTCACGTAAATGAGAGAATTAAAAGTAATGAATGCTGTACCGAGAATGAAATTTAAAAAATTTATATAAATGTGTAATTCATTATGTAACTGTAACTTAACAAGGATATGATATGATATGATCTATGTATGGGCATTAACGATACACACACACACAAAACACACATACGCATGCATATACAAGAATACGAGTATATACATATATATATATATTATATATAGAGGCAACAACGGTAAAACTTTTAACGACAAAACGATCCCCCCCACACACACACTCACGCATACTCGTGCTCGTACAACAATAATTATAATGATTATAATCGCACACATCCCTGGGAGACGACGATGACGGTGGGATAGCCGAGCCGCAGAGATTTCTTGCTCGCACACCCAAAACCCCCACCCCACACGCGCTCTCAGCGAATACCTGGGAGGGTGGATTGGAGGGAGATCCCTGCGGCCCGTCCGCCCCCACAGCACCCAATCTCTATGCGAATATGTAGTAGAAATATAGACAAAAAACAAAAATGAAGCAGAATAACTGCAACTGCGCTGCGCACTTTGCTACGCTGCTTCTGTGCTGCGCTGCTGCTGTAAAGCGCAAAAGAGAAAACGCAATTGAAAAAAGCAATGGAATATAGCGGTAAATTAGCGGTATATTAAATAGTCCACCCAAAAAGACAACACACACACAATCAGAATCATACACTCACACGAACCCCCTCACTACCTTACTCACTCACAACACACATACATAAGACCCGCCCCCAAAGTGGGGATTTTGCAAAGCCAGGCAAATAGTTTAGTTATTAAAATAACATGGAAAACGAAAAGAAACAGAAACAGAAACAGAAACATGAAGAGAACAAAAGAAAGGCAAAGGAAAGCGAAACAGTTAGTGGATAACAGGAAAATAGAAATATATAGAAAGAAACCCGAAATCGAAGCAAACGCTTGCTATTATACAATACATGTAAAACGGTAATTACATAGCATATACAATTGATAAATGATATAAACACTAATTTATACCTACAACATATATTTTAAATGCATCAAGAAACCCGTTAGGGCTGATTAACATACAGCAAAACGGTCGACGGATCGTCAGGTCAAGCGAGGAATAGGGTCGGCCCGGCCCGGCCAGAAGGCAGGCAGATAGGAAAGAAAAGAAGAGTTCAGTACATGAAATATTTATACGAAATATATGTAAACCATTTTTACATTCAATTCATTCAAATTAATTTGTAGCAATACTTAAATTTCGATAAAAAACTAACCGGGGCGCTCCCCAGATCCCCCTTACCCCTGACCGACCTCTTCAACCATGAGAGGTGTCTTTCAATTTCGATTCAAATCTGGGGCCCGCACCAGGTCGACATCCCTTACCCCTAGCCTCAACCGATGAATGAGGAAAATTTAAAGCAAGTTTGAAATGAAATAAAACTTTAAATAAAATATTTAAAAACAAAACGAAAAACCCACAACAAACAACGAACAAAATTTGTTGAACAAGACGTTTTTAAACCACACTGTACGCACCAATACATTTCATTTCTTTAGGAACGAACTCTTCCAAAGTATAAAAAAATAAAAAAGACAGAGCTTGGAGCATGCGCATGAGTCAAGACTGCAACAGGATTCCCACGATTCTCGACGGCCGGTAAGGATAATGGGTACACAAGCAAGTACTTGTTATATGTACAATAGTTTTGGATCGCTTAATTATGGAAAAGAGCATGAGCGCTAACTATGAAGAATTATCCGTGCAATTCACGGCGTACGTATCTATTCAGAGAAGACTGGGTGCTCCGACTAGGTCTTCGATCTCCAGACAATTGGAGTAGATTATGGATGCTATTCACGATGTACGCAGAGGATGATATTGATAGCGATAGATCCGACTAGCTGCCAGAAGAGTATAAATTACACTCAAAAGAAAAAATACTTTTTGTACTTTTTATCTAAATTAAAAATCGATCACAACAGATGGTTTTGGAGCATACGAAATTTCTTCATAATTTCACATTAAATATATGCTCTTTAGCGGAAGTCACTGTAAATGCGTCTGGCAATACAATCCTCAAAAGTTAGTTGTTGTTCTGAAGGGAGAGCAATAAATGATTTCTATCCTGTTCAGTCTATGTATACAGAAAGGAGTAGATGACCTGAATTAGAGCGAGATGACAGATGGAACAGAATTCCTTGGAGCCTTGAATTCCTTGTAGCCGGCTGCCATCAAGGAACCATCGGCCTTTTTCTGTCGCGATAGATAATTATATAAGCAATTTGGTTCAGTGTGTTACATTTTCAACTTATTTATTCCTTTAAGGTCTTGCACTACACATAAAATTTCGTGATCTCGATCCAGCGGCGGCCGTTCTGTGGTGTTCCGATCACAGCAGTCGGTCCCTGGGTCCGACTGGGGCTGCAGACTCCCTTGGTACGAGAAGAAAACAAAGGAGGCAACGGCAACTCTCTACTTCTTCTTGGGCTTCAGCACCTGGTAGGCAATCACCAGTCCCATCACAGCATAGGTAGCCTTGGCCACCTGCAAGAACCATTGATGAAGAGGGTGTCATAACACTTGGACGACATAGAACTGCATATGTATGCTAAAAGTACTCACATTGGCACGGCCGCTCATGGTAGAGCCATTGAATATTTTCGACATGCCGGTCAGTTTCTCGCCTTCACCAGCCATTTCTGCGGGTGTGCAAAAAAAGTAATTGTGTTATCTTTCTATATCCTTCATTTCATCGTTTACCCACTTTCAGGTTATTTTTCACGTTCGGAATTTAGGTGTCTGAGGTTATACAATTGTAGGGCTGTATTTATTAAACTTTGACTTATCGATACAATATTAGAGCTGGAGAAACATCGATGTTAGCATCGATATAATCGATGTTAGGGTCCTCACTGCAGACATCGATAGTTCTTTCAAACATCGATTTTTTTTGCCAGACACCCCTAAATTTTAAATTTTTTCAAATTTGATATTCCGTTTAATATTACTAGCTTACTAGGACCCTCAGGCCTGAACACATAAATTTATACAATAGATAAAACAATTTCCACAAGACTAGCTAATTTTCAGGCTCCGTTTGGTTGGATTGTTTATAAAATAACGTTTATAAAACTTAAGTGAGCATGACATGCGACGTAAGAAAGCATAATATTGCAGTTCATGGCCGCAAATAATAGATTTAACCATTTTACTATGGCTGGGGGCAACACTCTGTAACGCTCGTGTCGAAGTAAGTTGATTTGGGGCTATTGTTTTATTTGTTCACTATAATTTGGGCTATGAAGTGTTGGGGCTACTCCTTGGAAGGAAACCCATAAATTATAGTAAAAAGATAACATAATCGAGTAACTGATCTCCCATGAATCAGTATACTTTGATTTCAGCATCCATTATCCATCATTATATATTATTTTAGTAACTCCCTTGTTCATTTCAAATCCGCGCGCTGTAAAAAATCCTCGCCGTCCTGGGAAGCTTATAATATTTTTCCCTGGGAAATTGCTGAGGCTCTTCGGAAAAAATCGGGTATGGACAACACGCAAAACGGCCCAGAAAATGCAAGGCCTGCAAGGTAAAATCCACCCAGCTGACTGATAGGCTTTGAGAGGCGCATGCGCCTCTCCAAAAATATAACATATTCTTCGGTTTTGATATTCGTTTTAATATTATAAGCTAAATGGGAACCTTGTCACTAAATATAAAATTTTATCGGATTGATGAATCATATTTTTTACAAAATTGACTAATTTTAAGAACTCCTTTTACTGGGTTGCTTTTAAAATTAGGTTCAAGCTAAGAAGGCCAACAAAAATGTCTCTTCTGTTACATGACAACTACGCGGTAACTACAGATTTGCTACATATCAAAAACATATTTACGGAGTCTGGACATTTATGGAAATAGGGTAATTTCTGAATTAATGGGCAGGCTCCGGTTTTCACTAACTTTTGCGATTGACTTTTAACTAAAACGTTTCGTTTTCATTTTAAGATACTCCCCTTATACAAATTCTATTCAAAGATATGTATGTTTAACTTTTTCATCGTTTCTGATAAACAAAAACAGCTGACTGTGCTGTTTCGTAAAAATACATCGTGCTATTTTCTCAATTATTTGTTTTGGAGAAAAACCATGGAGGAAAGTGCGCGATTTCTTTCTATCTAGCAGAAATCTTTCCACAAAAGATAGGCAAATGGAAGTTTATTAGTGGTGTAATGTAAATATCTTGTGGTAGGGTTGCCCACTCCCCAAATGAGCGCGCAGTTCAAAACTGTAACTTAAATGGAAAAATTCTGTAAATTAAGTTCTATACTTTTATAAATTCTATTTAATTTATCAATGGCATCCTTGTCCTTTGCGCTTAGATAATCAAGGGACAGGGAAATTGCGAAAAATGCAAGCTGCATTCCATGCAATTTAAAACTCAAACTAAAACGCATTATGTCTATGAGCATGTCCTCAACAAATGCAGTTCAAAGCTCATATAAAATTACTAGAAGATGTTCAATTTACATGGCTGCTTGCAAATTAAAGGGGACCTATCACATGTCAACGGCAGCCTGGGAAAATCTCAACTAATTACTAGGCGGGAGCCGAAAAAATAGTGCTGTTTTCTCCATTCATTTCCCCCCTAAACTTTATTCGGCTGGGCATTTGTAATATAAGCTTAAAACTCATTAAAATTAGAATGCACTTTCTGAGAACCGAAAGCTGGCGTTACAGATTGTCAAGAAAAAAAGGCAACCAAAGAAAACCGAATGCATTTACAGAGAGTGAAAGAGAAGGGTACGAGACATAAAGGAACGAAAAGCGTTGAGGATCGAATCTATAGGTGTATACCCTATCCCCTTTCAGATGAATTGTTCCTGGAACATCAAAGTGGTGGTTTTCGATTTGCTTCAAATGTTGAGTTTGGTTTTATTATCCGTAGAAAAAATATCTAAGTTGATATTGAAATGAAGAATCGGACAGACTATATACACTGCGATGAATAATACATACATAAATATACATATGTATGTACATATGTAAATGCCTCAAAAGTTTGGACATGCTTTTTTTTCAGCGCCGCAAAGAACAGGTCAGAACCATATTACCCGATTTTTCAAGAAAAAAAGGGACAACAATCCGAACAAGAAAATGTGTAATTAGAGCCATAAATGAAAGGCATTTGGGCGCTGTGACTGCACACATGTCCTCCCTCCACATCGCCCACAAACACACACACACACATACACTTTTCAAAGATGCATATTAAATACAAGCAGTTGCAAATCCTTAACCCACGCCGCTGCCGCTTCTATCAAAAACAAGAGCAAGAGCAACAAAAAAATTCAAAAAAATATAAAGGAAAATTACAGATTCCGCCCTGACATGCCACCAGCAGCGGGCCAACGGGCACGCCCATCTGTATGACCTGGGACAGGTCTAGGCTGTCGCTTTGAGTCTGGTGGCTCTAGAATGGGGTATATAAGCCGATTGTATGCCAGGAGTCAGATTATAATCCTCAAGATGGCCAAGACAGACACGACCTTCGAACTCCTTCGCGTGCAGATACTCGTCTATCGCATGGTGGGCATCGATCTGTGGAGCCCCACGTCAGCCAACGATCGTCACCTGCTGACATTCGTGACATTGAGTCCATTGTTCGCCTTTATGCTGCCCATGTTCCTGTCCGCCAGGGAGAACATAACCGAGCTGAGCCGGCTCTCTGACACGCTGGGCTCCACCTTCGCCAGCATGCTAACCCTGGTCAAGTACCTGCTGTTCGTTTACTACCGCAAGGAGTTCGTGGGGATGATCTACCGCATCAAGGGCATCCTGGAAAATGGTGAGTCAAGTCGGAAAGGTCTGAAAGTACATGGGAAACAAGTATCCTGCTTGCTCAAGGTGAAGCAATTGCTTCATTAGCTATCCTGAAAATACGAGTACCTGTAAGATGTCAAATAAAGTTTTTCGATCTGCTTCAGAGATCAACGTGTGGCCGGAGGCCAGGGAGATTGTCGAAGCGGAGAATCGCAGCGACCAGATGCTGAGCCTGGCCTATACGCGCTGTTTCTGTCTGGCGGGTATCTTTGCGGCCATCAAGCCGTTCGTGACCATGTCCCTGGCCCTGCTGCGAGACGGGGGAGACGGCAGCAAGCTGTATCTGGAGCTGCCCCACATGGGGGTCTATCCGTACGACTACCAGGTGATATGGTTCTTCGTGCCCACCTACCTATGGAACGTGATGGCCAGCTACACTGCGGTGACTGCGGCTCTGTGCGTAGACACCCTCCTGTGCTTTTTTACGTACAACGTGTGCGCCATCTTCAAGATAGCCAGGCACCGGCTCGTCCATCTGCCGGCTATGGGAGAGTCGGATCCTAGGGGGGAGCTGGAGGGGGTGGTCCAGGTGCTGCTGCTTCACCAGAAGGGTTTGGGGATAGCCGATTTCATTGCCGAACACTACCGGCCGCTGATCTTTCTGCAGTTCTTCCTGTCGGCCCTGCAGATCTGCTTCATCGGCTACCAGGTGGCCGATCTGTTTCCCAAGCCACAGAGCCTCTACTTTATCGCCTTCGTGGGCTCCCTGCTCATCGCCCTCTTCATATACTCCCGCTGTGGCGAGAACATCAAGAAGGCCAGCATGGATTTTGGCGACGGCATCTACGAATGCAACTGGACGGAATTTGCGCCGTCCACCAAGCGGGTCCTGCTCATTGCGGCCATGCGCGCCCAGCGTCCCTGCCAGATGCAGGGGTACTTCTTTGAGGCCAGCATGGCCACCTTTTCAGCGGTGCGTACAATCTATCCTTGCACTCGTATCCTGACGGGATTATTCTTTCGCATAATTTATTCCTTGTAGATCGTCCGCTCGGCCATGTCGTACATCATGATGTTGCGATCCTTTAATGCAGAAATGTAAGAAGATAAAGGCATTCAATTTGTGTGAGGAGGCACAAAAAATGACAGGAATAAAAGGATCATACTTTAAGGAAAGTAAACTTTACAAAATTAAACTTAAAACTCTTTAAATGGGAAATCGAATAAGCTGAACAGACGCAGTCCTTTACTTTCGCCCAGCATTTTTTAACGAAAAGAATTTCGTTTCGGAGTGAGTGACAATGTTGAAAGTCGATTTAAACTATCCAAATTCAATAAATGATACAATATGATTGAAATTAAATATACATATGTATATGCATATATGTATGTACATAATCCACGTGCATCGCCAGCCACTTTTGTCCGGAGAGGCCCTCCTCATCGGCAGCCTCTGTTAAGAGAAAAGGAGTAGATTCTGAGTGATTGTCGAACAGAAATATAAGTAGAAACAGAAATAAAAAACTGTAATGAAAGTCTATGGTCAAATATATAGATACATACATATATGTACATATGTATGTAGTACTTTTTGAATTATAGAACAAAAGATCCTAATACCCCAATGTATAGAGAGACAGTAGGAGACTGACGAAATGGCCAACATCTTGGAGGATGACAATGCAGGGGTTGTCGTCCAAGATGAAGAGACTGCAGTTCAGCCAGTAGTGATTGCAGTCCAAAATCACCGAAGGGTCAATCATATATCCCTAAAAGACAGAAATTGGGGGGCTAAATCTAGACATTGGTAGATTCTGAGCCTTTTAACTCATAAAAGATCTCTAGATCTGCGGTTCTTTTGCGATTCCACAAGCAATGGCAGACAGAATTTACCATCGGGCACAATGCGACCATAGACCAGTCCGGAGAGATGGGTCTGCACCGTGGACAGATGACGGCAGTAGGCCAGTCAGTCGTAGAAGGCCCGTGAGATGAGCAGTGCGGAGCTCAATGCTGGCCGTCAGGCTTGCTTGGATCCAGGTCGAATCAGATCGCTGCTGCTCTGGATATGGGAACTGGAACTGGACTCTTAAAGGGCATTTGCCGCACACTCTAAGCCGAAAGCCTAACCCTGAGGGAACAATACCATACAGACAAGTTTTAAACGTATTATGTCTGGTATGTCCATCCAATATAATCGCTTAATATCACAGAAATCTGTCACAATTTATTTGAGTTAATAGCCACAGGTGAAACTATTGGACAGCGGTACAACGGAGATCATAATTCTGTCAAAATGAATTGTAGACTGCTGTACAATGCGCTATGCTGAGAGGAAGGATATAGGCAGGCCAGGAAGAAAGCCGTTACTGTTTTCTTTTCTCCATTTTAGTCTGGTCTGGTCTGATGTTTCCTGCCCTGTTTGTGCTGCGCCGCGTCTTCCCATTTAGCATTCCCTCTGGTATGCCCATCAATTTGTGCGTTGTGGCTCATTAAATCCCAGCAAGGAGAGAAGCACAAGTAGAAGCGGAACCCGACCGAAATTTACAAAACTTTGTGCCAATCCACCGCCCTCTGACCTTTGGCATGCCCTCCTCTGACTGCCTGTCGATTGTTGGAACAATAGAATATGTACGAGTATGTGCATAGGTCATTTTTGCCATTCATCATTATTTATTCTGGTTTCGGACATGTTATATTCCCAGTCATGGTCTCTATTTCTTTTTCCGCCTCTTTAATCGCTCAAGTGCCAACTCTTCCACTCGTATGCTCTCTAGTTGTTACAGTTTTTCCTGCTGTTGTTTCTGTGCTCTCCTGAAACAGTTTTCCGCTCCCACTTCAGCTGGAAAATTGGCGAATTTTCGTTTTAGCTGCAGTCCCAGGTCCCAGACACTGATTCAGACACGCCATCAGTTGAATTCACTTTCGATTCGGCCAGTCGGAGCCAACAGCACGGCCCCTACCCCCCAACATCCCCCCCCAAACAAAAGCATTTTCCCATAGCTCTGAGATTGCGGCAGCCTTGGCCCCAAACTTCTCGCTAACTTTCCGCTAACCTGTCCAAAAACTTCCTCTTTTTAATCAAGCCAAAAGCCACCTTCCACAAGCCGCCCTCCTCGCCTCTAGCCTCTCGCCTCTCGCCCCTCATTCCTCTGCCATTAAACCACTGGACAGGCACTCCTCTCACTATTCGAAGTCGAATCTCGACTGTCGTGTTGCATTTGCTGTATCAATTTATCAGTTGTACCTTTATCCGTGTGCAACTCAGAAAAGAAAGAGTTACGGACTGTGTCGATGGTACGTACGGCTAGGATCGGATTTCTTTATCATTTTCTCAGCAGTCGATCTGAAGGAGTATCGAAAGCTTTGATCCCTGCAGTGTTTTTAAAAACAAGGTAAGGTTTTATAAAATAATGAAGAGAGAACGAAGTTTGGGAAATAGGGAAAGGTAAGTAAGTGGAGGAAAAAGAAGTTCTAGTTTAAAGTTATATTAATTCATACATATATAAGGACAAGTACACCAGGAGCTACACCTACATCCACCTCACAGCCACACTCTGGTCATGATGGAATGGAATTCTGCAATCTTTTTGGGGTTTTTTTTATGAATTGCAAGCGATATTGGCGCATAGTTTCATAAAAGCAAGAATGCACCCCAGCCTCCCTTTTGACCCTGTCAATAACAGGTGCTGTTAAGCTGCTGCTGTGCTGTTAGGGATTTGCACCCCGCCCCCAGGAGTCAGCATATCCTTATTGAGGATTTAGTTTCCATTAAAATTAGTAAATGAGAGAGGGGGCTCTCTGCTGCACATGGGTATCGCCTTGCTATGATTGGCCAGTAAATACATAATATATGTATCTGACGTAGGGGCACTACAGCAGGACCTTCACAGGAGAAAGTCATTCTATGAAATCGCCACTATCTTTTATCTCGTTCATGCTTTCACTTTTGGACTCCCTCAAGCGTTGAAAGTGGGCAACGGCTATACTCGTGTCCAGTATACTGAATGCTAATGAATGCCAAGGGCAGTCTGATCGGTTCGTGATGTAAGCCTGTCGATTCTGTGATTGGGCAGTCAGTGGTACACTCCCAGCAGGAAGTTGCAAGAGCGATTCCTACACGCATCTCCCTCTGAAACAATGTTTTCCCATCAATGCCATGCAACAGGCTCTATTTATCTCTCTCATGCATGCGCTCCCCTCTGGCACCTCTAAAGCAATAAAAGTGCGAAAATATTCACATAACGACCTGCACATACACATGTACATAAACTCCGTGTAAAAATAACGCAGTGCAATTGTCTGGCTTTGAGCCACGTTAATGGGGAGTGGAGCCTGGAATTAAACAAGCTTGTTGTGTCATAAGCCCTGAGTTCCTCTGATTGGACATTAAGTACATAACGGAAGCAGGAAATGTACAGAAAGCTGTTACTGCAATGCAAAACATGCAGCTCTCCCTCTCTCTCGCTTTCTCTCTCTGAAACTATACATTGGCACCTACTGTACACGGTGCACCTATTATTTATCTCTTTCCTGCATTCATGCATGGCTCGTGGCATCTCTATCGCAATCGAAGTGCAATGCTAAATCCAGTGCACTGTGGGCCAATACCCCTGTATAAAGTGCACTAAAATACACCAATGCTTACATGCAATAGATTGAGGAAGTGTGTCATTAAGTATAATATTTTTCGCAATTTTTTTACTTTAAATTTCCGATGCGATTTGCATAGTTTTTGGTCTTCAAATTTGATTTTAAATTTGGGTGCGTTGGCTATGGCCACTTTCTGTGGGCTCTCGAACCATAGTCCATTGTTGAGGACTATATTTTATGTACAATACCCGTAGAACATTCGAGAGCAGCTGCTACATATGACTGCACATGTTGTCGAACATATACAGTCATTTAGTACATGCAAATTGCAATTATACATACACATGTACATATGTACACATGTGCACATGTATATACAGAAATACTATTCCATGGCATTGCAATGCCAATGTGCCAATGCATTGGTACATAATGATTAAGGGCTGAAAATGATTATTTATTCACATGCACATACCCGTATGTTGCACAATACAGGCACAATACAGGCACAATACAGGCACAATGCAGGCATGCATTTTGGAGCTTTGGAGCTTTGCATTTGAATGCATACCATTTTTGGACATGCCGTCAGGTGCCACAAACACAAATATAATATAAACACAAATAGTGTCTACATGGTATTGGTAAATGCTGGTTAAGGGCTGAAAGTTGGTATTTCATGTAAATGCAGCGTTACTATCGAGGCATATACATATGTACATACATATATATATATTATCGAGGCATACATAGGAGATATATTGTTTTAGAGATATTTAGTCAAAGATTTACAAAAAGCCTTATAAAAGAACATAACCATAAATAGATTATTTTTCCTCATGCATGCAATAAAAACAAAGTCTTCGATAATACCCAAATAATCATTACAGGATTTTATTCAGAAGATTTTATTCAGCGCTCGAAAGCAACCCGTTCTGATTAGGGTTTTGGGCTTCTGGCTCAAACCACGACATGTCCGACATGTCACTCGTAGTGCTCGACATCTGGGTCTTGGCCTTGGTCTTGGTCTGCGTCTGTGTCTGGGTCGTCTGACTATTCTGTGATGCGATTTGCGTAGAGCTGCCAAAGCCAAGCTTCGATGACTTAACGGAGCAGCAGCGATGTGACCCCATCTTGATGTAGTGCTTGGCCATCGACAAGTGTTCCTTCAGGCGGTTGAACAGGGTGCGGGGCGAATCGAATTCGTTGGGCACCATGCCCTCGGTGGTGCTCTCGAAGTAGCTGAACAGGGGGAACCAGATGCGCGTCCGGCCAGCGTCGCTTTGCATGAGAGACCTGTTGTTCGCCAGCGTGTGGTAGTAGAGGAACAGACGGGAGGTGATGTAGAAGCCCACAAAGACATCGATGGAGTAGTGCTCGTGGGCGGCCAATATGAAGAAGACCCCGAACATGTTCAGCAACCAGGTGAACGTGTGCAGGTGGTACAGGGTCCGTGGCGTGTATTCCGTGATGAAAAAGTTGAGCATGGTGAGGGCGACGGTGTGGCCGCTGAACATATAGTCGCCGCACGTCCGCACGCCCTGTATTGACATGCCCAGTCCGCTCCAGATGCGATAGGCCCGGCCCAGGCGCAGGACCATGGCGTTCGTCGCATCCACGCCGTCCTTGGCGATGGCAAAGTCCTTGTGGCTGCACTTCAGATGAGTGCCCGGCACACTCAGCGACGTGAGCAGCATAGTCACGCAGCGCAGCAGAAAGACGGTGCCGCCCAGCGCACAGAAGCGCCGCAGCATCACCATTCTGTGCTTGTGGAAGATCAGGACCAACACCCACACGGTGAACAGCACCGAGCCGGTGATCTCGCACACGTTGAAGGCCCACGGAATGTGCGGCAGATTGTCGAGAAAGATGTCCGGCAGTGGCGGGTAGCGCTCCATATCCGGCACGTGCTCGTGCACAATCACCATCACGAACGACGTTATCCAGGTCACCACAAACGAGTAGCCCAGGCTCAAGGCCGCCTTGGAGTACTCCGGCGGTATGTGGGTTCTGGACACATAGCCGGGGCAGTGTCCGTCCTGCAGCGGGCAGGAACACGGGCCCGACCCTCCGACCTGCGCCAGCTGCTTGGATTTGCTGTTCTTCACCAGATGCTGGACCTTGCAGACAGCCAGCCAGAACTTTTTGAGCTCGCCAAATGCGAGCTTGTAGTCCAGCTTGTAGCGCAATTCCCTGATATCCGATTCGGTCAGGGAGAGTAGCACCGATCCGTCAATGGACTCCGCCCGCAGGCAGTCGACAAGAACTCTGGAGAAGTGCTCGTCCATAGCCCACTTCACCACTTCTTCCAGTCCCCATTGAGTCACCTTAGAAGGATCCACATCCACGACGCCGCTGTATTCCGTTGACTTAATCTGGATGGGGGTGTCGCCCCGGTCCTGCGGTGTTTTCTCTTCTCCGTCGCCGTTAATACGTTGCGACGAGGCCTGATCGTGTGCCGAGGCCTGCCCTCCTGCCTGTCCTCCTGACTGTCCTCCTGACTGTCCTCCTGCCTGTCCTCCAGCCTGCTTCTGTGCTGAAAGGACTGACTTAAAAATTTCAGCGTCGCCCATTGCTGAACCTTTGACTTTTCCGTTCTGGATGGTTCCCATGGATTTATTGTTCGCGTCTTGCAATTGCAGAGTGGATGTTAATCGACAAGTCTGTAAATCACATTCAGAGTATGTGAGTGTCACAAAAATTGACTTACGACTAACTATTTCGTGAACGTGGCACAAAAGGCACACAAAATGTGCCGCCTACTGCCTTTGGGTTTTGGGTTTCATTCGAAGAAACTCTTACTGTGTTTATTACTGTGTTTATGCCAGGCCCATTTCAAGAAGTCATTTCATGAAATATGGAAAAAAGTTTCATGAATTCGGTAACACACGAAAGTTGAATTTTGCTAAAATTTTGACCCACGCCCAGGCCAGGACTCACGGCCAGTTCCAGAGAGTTCCAGGGGAGGAATGCAGCTGCAATATGCCGGCGGAGGAGCTGGACATTGGAGACATGGGGTGCCATGCAGAACTCAATGCCGATGGTAGACTGGATCAGGCTGGGGCAAGGGGCAGGGACCGTAGGCCAGCCCTGCATCGCGAAGGCAGCAGGTGACTTCTGTTAGGTCCTCCAAAGGTTTTGTTTGATTGAACTAAAACTTTTAAACAGTTACGGTTGTTTTAACATGAGTCCTTACACATTAACGGAGACAAACACAAAACCAATCTATTCTAAGTAAAAAACGTAGATAAAGTATAGAATCTGTCAACTAATTAACACACACGACATCCCAAAGTCAATTGCAGAAAGCAATTAGGCATCTAATTTTGTCCAAAAATACTGATTGCATGCCATCAGTTGGACACTCGCAGTACCGATGCACCCGTACCGTGGGTCTAGCGATAAGAATGGAATACAAAATTGTCCCTACTCTTCAGAAAAATGTCGAGTCCCTTCTCCTTCTGAAAAGGCCAATTTCCGGAAGAAGGCGTTTATCCAGCTCCCTGTGAATGGATCAGAAAATGCATCTGCATGCAAAGAAGAAGCCCAGAGTCGTTGCATAGGAAAGGTTCGTGCATATCTTTTTTGTTTTTGTGTTGTTTAACAATAGTAACAATAAAATTGTTCTGTTACATTTTGTTAGATGCGCCTCTTGAGGCCCTTGAGGCTAAGTTGAGTAGTGGGGATTTGCTGATTCGTTTTCGCTCTCGATGTCCAGCTGGCTTTCTGCCAGATCTGGACCGCCCGTTTGACCACTTAGGGGACTCGGTAATTGGGGTGCTGCATCAGGATGCGCCTCCGTCCTTGTCAGTTCAACCACATCGTAGTATAACGCATGATTGTTGGCTTCACAAAATTTTGTTACGAAATATATTAGTTGTAATTATAAGCAGAATATTAATTTTACTGAACTTTCGGCAACTTTCGGTGGGAGCGTAACTAACTACTCCCGCTCAAGCTAGTGGCCGCCCAAGCTCCGGGTGGCTTTCCTGAGTGCCGTGTGCACGAGCGCGCGAGAGCGAGTCGGGCGCGGAGAGCCCTCCACAGTGGCTTCCCTCAACAATATTGTTACAACTTTAAATCAGAAATCCAACTAGTTTAAAAACAAAATTAAATTTTTTACTGTGCAGTTGTTTTTTCCTTGTGAAGTTTTCAATGTACTGGAAAAATAAATAAAATTAAATTCAAAGGAATCGGGCAAACATAGAAACAGCCTTCTCTGGCATAAAAAACTGATCTAAGAGTATGTATAGTATTCAAAAATATACATGTTAATATCTTTTATCATAACACGGTAACACACGAAAGTTGACTATGAAATCAGCCACATTTCGTGAAATGGTGAGACAAATTAGGTGGCAACGCCGGGCGAAATAAGTAAATGGATTCGACAAAGTGACGGCGAAACAAGAAGAATTCCAAAGATCCTTTCGGACTGATGCGGAGGTGACTGACTGAGCTTCTTGCGCTGGTGAAGGAGGATAATGTAGATGGATTTTACTCCAAAATTGTATCCAGTTTACAGGTCTGGCAACTCCTCTGATATGATTGCATGAATTCGTCTCCATCGGATAAACAGGTGCTCTTTTAATTTCACGATTTCTAGAATACATGACAATTCATAGCATAAACTTAGTGTAATAGTATCTATTACATTCTGTGAAGAGGTGTGTGTACATTTGTATCGCTCAAGATCGTTCTCCGTTTTTCCCTAATTCACTGGCATTTTTCTGGCGAAACGTTGGTGGTATTTTGGACTATTGCCTGCTCCCGTTTTACAACAAAAAAGAACTTGTTGTGTATTGCCCAAATGGAGTTTATTTATCCACATCTTACTCCATCTCCAAATCTCTCTCTCTCTCTTCATTCGGTACACAGAGAGAGAGAGAGTCTCTGTGAAAGGCAGCGAAATAAGCGGAATTGAAATGTCCTTGCTGCTGGTACTGGTCCGGGTCCGGGTGCGAGTACGAGTCCGGGCCGTGCTCCTGTTCATGATTTATTGCATCGCAACGCGAACAAGCAAAGCAACAAAGCCACAAAGCAAGGAGCTCTTGCCCGAGTATCCTCGCTCGCTACACAATCACAAAAAAATAAAATATTAGTTGACAGATGTACAAACGTATCTCCCCCCCCCCGCTCTCTCCCCCCCGCTCCGCACCGCCCGCTCACTATTCCGGTTCTTTATGCCACTCTCTCTCCCTGGGATTTGGAATAAATAAACTGCTCGAGTGGCATAAACAAGAGCAACAGATGGAAAAACAACCAAAACAACAACAAAAACAGGGCGTTATACGATACTCGTACCGACTCTGGGATACCCATTAAAAATTTACCAATTGAAAGTATCAATAATTTTGATTATTCCAAGGAAAACCACCATTAAAGTTGGACTTTTAAATGTTTGAGCATCATTTTATAGCCTGAATTTCTGCTGTCTTCAAGTTGAACATATCCTTTGGCACTAAGTACTGGAAAGGGAAACAGTTCACGGGCTTTTTGGATCAGTGCGAGCAGGCAAAAAAATAAAAAACTGTCATTGTATCGGACTGTGTGTGGAAGAAGGGAGAGAGAGTGTGCTGCGGCAGGATGGTGAGGCATGGTGGCAGAACTTTTCAAATGTCTTTGACTCAATTAGAGAGCTATAAATAACCAGCCTCGAAGGATAACCCTCTCTGTAGCTCCAGCCTCCCCTACATTGACGCACCACACACACACACACAACCCACACACTAGCCCCTATTCCATTCTCCATTCTCCATTCTCCACTCTGCACTCCATTCTCTCTGCTCCCTTTTTCTCCATTTGCCGCAGCTTTGACCAATTAATGCATGCGGCAACAACTGTAAATATGCCAATGCCACTGCTGCTGCTGCTTCTGCTGCTGCTGCTGTTGTTGCTACTGGTTTTGAATTGAACGGCAAATCACCAAAGAGAGAGAGACCAAGAGTAAAACAACAGCAGCGACAAATTGAAAGGAAAGCCATCACGTATACGTACAAGTGCAGGCAGGGCGGGGCAGGGCAGGGCAGGGCTGGGTGGCAGGCTGGCACCAGGGCAGGGACAGATACACATAATGGAATTTGAGATGAAATTGCGTCAGGCCTTGTTGACTCTGGGGCTCGATCTCCCACGCCACCTTTTCAACTCCCACACTCCCACACACCCACAGTACCACTACCGCCTACCGCCTACCGCCTACCGCTCGCCTCTTCTTCGTTCATGCAACAGAAAAATATTGACGACAATGCACCTCAACGAAGCAACACAAATCCATTTATGTATATTAATCACATGCTATTCCATTCGATTCCAGATGTCCCAGAAGCTCCAGATGCTTCTTTGATATCTGAAGCTGTGATTTTCGTACAGACTTATGGAAAATTGCTCTGCTCTTCTCTGCTCTGCTCTGCTCTGATAATATTTCAATCAAACAGTATTTTCATTTTGTCTTTCCCTTGGCCATTGATTAGCATTAATTCCGAGATAAGTCTGAAGAATGCAGAATGCAGAATGGGAATTGGGAACCAATCCCTACTGAGCTAATATTTTGATTCATATTATTATTCAGCTCAACCTTGGCTTCCACCTTCCACTAACTTTATTAATATTAATTTTTCATTTGAATTAAAACATAAGCGGGCTAAAGAGAAAACGTCGTGCATCGGTTGCTTTAATTACGTTCAAGAAGCCCTGGGCTGCTCTGCTGCTGCAGCTGCTGCTAGAATGTGGGAAAATCGCAAAAATTATTTGAAAAACATAACTGGAAAAACAGAAAAACAAGCTGTGGGGGGTTGGCGCACATAGCAACGTGGTTGCGGGTGGGTGGAGGGAGAGGAGAGGAGAGGAGAGGACAGAGCTACTTATGCAAAAGCATGAACGATGGACGACGGCAAAAGCATCGCAAGGAGATCCGATCTACGGCTGGTCTCATAGGTAAGCCAAAGCAATTCCCATGATAGCATTCGGTAATAGAGAGAAAACTGCAATACAGAGAGAGAGAGAGATAGTGGGAGAGAGATAAAGAGTGAGTACTGCAATTAAAAATGATGTAGAAGCAAAAAATACTGAATTTACGCATTGGCTATTGCTCAACTAAATGGTTGGACACTGTACACTGGACAGCAAGTAGCTTGGCAGCACAAACACGGTACAGTAAGTACTTGAACGTGTGGCATGTTTGTTTCTTTTCATCAGCCAGCACTTTGTTGCCATGTGTGTTATCATGACGGTCCTAATTCCAGCCACCGCCATCCGCAATCCCTTCAGCATTTAGAGGCGAATGCATGGACACTTTCATGTATACATATGTAGGTATGAGGCTAAGATGAGTTCAAATGAGTGTGAAGGCGTGTGGAAAGGAGTTGAGGCGAGGAGCTACATAAAATCGTGACAAAGAAAGGAAACAAAGTAACGTAAGATCTTAACGACTACGACCATAACGCAGCAGCTGCAGCAGCGACAAGGACAAGGACACGGGCATGGGCACGGACACGGACACGGACACAAATACGGACACGGTTGGTGGCTCCATTTTAGGTAGGAGTCAGCGCTTTGTAAGCCAGCAAACAAGATACGCTTAGGGTCCGGGTGCTTTGCATACGAAAAGAAAACAACCGAAACTGTGGAATTCGGAAACGCCGTTTCTTTTCGGAGATGCAAATGTCTGCCCAAACTGGAAAGACCTTCTGTGAGGGTATAAATCGAGTAAGTATAATGGAAGGCATCAAAGTTTATGTGTGTTTTACTTTTAACGCCGTACGGCCGGAGTTCCACAAGGTGGACGTGGACGAGTAGCCATAGCCATAGCTGAGGATGGAGACGAAGGCGTAGCAGAGGCCGTTGTCAATTGTGATGATTTATTGCCAGCCAAAATATTTATGGCTCTAGAGCTCGCAACTCTGCAGGCGGAATTATCAAGCATACGCAGCGTTGGTCGCCATGGCAGCCAGATCCCGGGCAAAGCCAAACCAATCTCCAGCTGCACTCAAATGCTTGCTCAAATGCTTGCACCCCTCGGCGACTGCTGCTCCTTTTGTGATTCTTTTGTATTGCACTTGGTTAGAAATGCAGTCCCAGGTCAGATCCAATTGAAATGGCTTCCTTGGCAACGGCCAGGGCTGTGCCCGGACCGGAGCGGGACTGGTGCATGCAAAATATCGTTTGTTTGTCCCGTCCCCCTGGGCTTTACCTTATTCTGGTACGTATTTCAGGTGATTCCACAGAGTGTCCTCGGGCGCCATTTTAAAGCCTTCGCTTTGACAGATTCTTCAAGGCTTTCCAGCTAAAGCCCTGGCCTCTGCACAGGTGACAGGCGCTGCGGTAGCAGAAGCGGAACGGAACGGTGTAAAAAGTATAGGGACTGGACTGGCCACGGACTGGACTGGAGGGGCCGCGGGCTGTAGGCTGTGTAATTACTTTCCCCGTCTGGCATGCAACTGTTTGCCCCTTATTGTCCCTTTTTTTGTTGGTCCGGCTGCTGCTGCCGGCGCCGCTCCTTTTGTCCTTGAGAGCCTCACTTGTTGGTCATGTGATGCTTCAGAGGAGACCGACAGGGTTCCAGCAGGAAGTCGTTGACGGAGTGCGGGGTGAGGGCTGACGAATCAACGAAACAACGAAACAAGTGTGTCGTCCAGTGTGTCAAGTTCAAGGTTGGATTCAACGGGATTGGCTTCATTCCCCCTTTTTGGGAACTGCGAAATCACTTCTCAGATGAAAAAGGTAGACAAGTGAAGGCCAAGGAACCTAAATATGTACATATATATGTAGATATCAATCCAAAATCCAAATCGTGGCTATCCCACAAAAGTTCCACTCTTCAACTCAGTTTTATTCATTTAAAAACGTGAAAACATACAGAAAAATTCCCGTGGAACATAAATTTCTAGAAATGCAATGCCGTTACAGAAGGGCACGAGATTTTCTTGGAACTCTTCAAATTATGCAAATAAGTGAAGGCAAGAAGAGGCAGTTTATTAAAGGTCGATTCGAACAGCCATAAAATATACAAAGGTAAACATAATTTCTCCTGGAATCTCCATGAGACCTTTAGGAATACTCTTTTAGGAATAACATTTAAAAAAAAACAAAAAATATGTGTGCAACAGATGGTAGTTTTTTTCCATGGAAATGTAATTATTTTTCACCGAATAAATGTTGGCCAAGCAATAATTGCTTGAATAAATATGAATATACACACCACTGCCAATTTATAAAGTTTTTGTGAGTGCATTTTTACCCAGCGAATACATATGTATATATTGTTATGCATATACGCTAGATTGCAGCAAAAATGTCTGCTCTTTGGGCAATTATTTTCCGTATTTATTTGGAATAACATACGAATACGAATGCGAATGCGAGTGCAGCACACAAAAGGCGTTGTTGTGAGATTTAGGGATTAGGTGCAAGCGCCCATCATTCCCATTTCTAAGCACAAGCACATTGGGGAGGGTTGGGGTTGGGGTTGGGGATGAGGTGGATGTTGATTCCATTCCCATTCCCATGAAACGCAAGGTGTCGTCTCCATCAGAGTCCCCCAACAGAGTGGCTAACAGAGTCGCTAACAGAGTTCTGTAGATGCTCTTAGCAGAGCTTTCTCCGAAAAGCTCTCGGAGCGACGACAGCAGTGCGCCAACAGGCAACAGCCAACAGGAAGGGAGCCAACAACATTCGGAGAGGCGATTCGATTCAACAGCTGGCAGCGAAGCGGGGAAGCAACAGTCGTCACACAGAGCCGTGGCTGATTTAAAATAACGTGTCCTCTGGCCCAGAGACTTCAGTTCCTGTTCAGCACTTGTCGGTTACGTTAGCAGTAAACCGAACAGCACCCAACACAGCGGAGGAAACAACAATCAACCAACAAGAAGCAACCAACCAGCAGCAACCACCAGAGTTCCAAGTTTAGATTCTGAGTCCCAGTGAAGGCAGCCGCCAAAAACCAAACGCCAACGCCAAAGCCAACACCAACGACAACGACAACAACAACAACAACAACAACAACAACAACGTCTTTTAACAACTAAAACACCGTCGATAACGGACCGAGTCCAAACAACGGAGAAATCGTGACGACCGAAGATCGCAGATCGAAGTATATTGACAAGTGCCCAAAAACATATTCACCGACTAAGAGGTTTGGAATCATGTTCTATACACTCTACCCTTTTTTTTTTGCATATTTTTTTGTTGTTTTTTGAAAGTGCGTGCGTGCTGAGAAAACTTTATGGTTTTTGACAGAGAAAAAGAAACACACAAAAATAAAAACAAAAACGAACAAGAAGAAGAACACAAAAATAACAATGAAACTTTGAGAATGTGGAATGTGAGGCACAGGAGCAGAGGTCTAGCCAGAGGTCAGGTATCTCCTAGAGGCTTGACGGCGGCTCCACCAGTCCAGTCCAGTTCAGTCCCGTCCCGTCCGTCCAGTCCGTCCAGTCCGACGCCTTCTTTATATCTATTATAAAGCCATCTCTCTTTTTTTGTGCTTTCAAAGCGATTCGCGCTTATGCTGACCTAAGCAGAAAATTTCATTACATTTCGGTTTGGGTTCGGTTTGGGGTTCGGTTTGGAGTTCGGTTCGCTTTTCTTGGTTTTCCTTATTCTGCTCTGCTCTCCTCTCCTCTCATTTCTTTTTTCTGGTTTTCTCATTTTTTTTCGGGTTAATTTTCGTTGCCTTTTCATATTTGATGAGCATGTGTGGGGGGTAGTTTAAGGACAGGGTTTAAGGTGCTGGGGGACGGCGGGGGCAGAGAGGGGTGCTGTGGTTATAGCGACAATGTTTTCTAGTAGCATTCCCACGGTGTGCTGCTCCTCCTTTCTGGTGTCTGATTCCCCAGCATCCTTTCCAGCACAGCACCTTTTTTGGCACCCCAGAACGATGGTGGAGTGGGGGGTGGATGGACTCTGTTCATCCTTTATTTATTATGGGGAAACCATGCCATCCCGCGCAGACCTTTGTTATGCATGGCCCGTGTGAATCATTCATATGCAAATGCTGTGAAAATTTTCATTTATATTTTGTGGACCACCACCCCAAACCCCCTGTCCCCCCCGCCATGGTACATCCATATATCTCTGTCAGTGTCTGTGGTCAGGGGACTGTGAGGACAGCCAGAAACAGATCTGTTCCGCAGCCAAATGTGGAACATTGCATCCATCAAGTGTTGCCTATTTATCGGCTGGCTCGCTGGCTGGCTGGCTGGCTGGCATTGTTTGGGCAATTATGGCCAAAAGTAGTTCATTTGCGACCATGACGAACAGCTTTTCACACTCTAATCTAATCGCTGCCACTCTCAGCTATTACCCATTAGCCATCAGCCATCAGCCATCAGTCCGCTGTTAGTTCGCTAGCAGCCAGGAACGTGAATGATTTGCGGCTTCAAGCACGTCGGCCTGGCCATTAAAATTATATTATTTTTTAATTACTTGCATTTGGAGGTGACGCATGGGCTGTGGCAATGGCAATGGCAATGGCAGTGGCAGTGGCCGCGGCGGCGTTAATCTCTTGCAATTGATCAATTGTCGGCCCTGTTCTGTTCTGGTCATGATGATGTGGGCTTTAATCCTTGTCCTTGTCATTGTCCGCCCTCGACCATGGCTGGGCCAAAAGGTGAAATATTCAGGAATGGTTAAGCTCTTTAACAACCGTTATTCAGTTAGTGCGAGTGAAACTTTTATAATGCATTTTATTGGCAGGGAAAAACTGATTTGATTCGACAAATCCTATGAGTACTTTTTGTTCATACAAATAAATAAAATACCGTTGCAGCTCAATTCAATTTGAATGGAAAACCATTTTCTGGTAATCATTTTTTTCATAGGCATTTCGCCAGGCATTCTTTTAGTTTCAATTGAATCTGACTTTCATGCGAATTTGGTTCGGATTCCATAAACCATCAATGTGTGTCTCTGTTGCTGGTATCCCTGGGGACACCTTTCTGATTTCACACCCAATTAGAGATTAATTCCAATGAGCATACGCAAACAGATGGAGAGTTGGGGCCATGGTATCTACATACATAAATACAGACTTCGATGATTCACTTGTTGAAGCACCAACACCTCAGTGACCTCAGTGGGGGAGATACATATGTATGTACATATGTACATGGCCAGGAGTTTTTTTCGCCCCACATAATTCCACATAATTTTCGATAGTCGAGATGTATCGCTTGTGACTTGAAAAGTTATCGAAGCCTCCTACCTCCTAGCTACGATGGCCTCCCAAATATTGCGGGTAATTTAGCGTAAAAGCAATAAAAGAAGAAGAAACCCCAAACTGAGACTGGGCCTAAAGACTAAGCCGCTTTCCACCAGCCGCATGGCAATTAATTTACATTAAATTTTCCCTGTTTTTGTTTTCGTTTTCCGTTGTCGTTTTCTGCCGTTTCTGTTTCTGTTTTTCCGCTTGGGCTTGCTCTGTGTCCTTGGCGGGAGCCAAGCCTCGTATTTTCGGTTCACAACAAGGCACAAAAGACTCTATAACATCTAAAAACAAACTTTGGGAATTGTTCGACTGTTCTCATCTCATGCCATCTCTTCTGTCATCTATCCTGTCGTGTTATGTCCTGCTACGTCCTCGCCAGGCAGGAAACTCACTCACCCGCAAAGCGAACTGCAAACTGCGAATTGCCTAGGAACTCGAAATCTCAGACAAGAAGAAGCCACGTATTAGGATTGTGTAGAAGGATGTCGGACAAGTATCAGGACAAGAAGATCGAAACTTCTGCGGCCGTGACCATCCACGGGGATGCCCAGGGGGCCAGCTGCAGCTTCAGAGCCGATGACGGGGCCGCTGGAGCCGCCGGAGGCGCAGGAATCGACGCCGGGGCCGACGAAGCTGCAGGAGCCTACGGCGGTGCCGCATCAGCCGACGGAGGAGACGCCGGCGGTGACAGTGGAGCTGCAGGTGCCGACGGAGGAGCCGCAGGAGCCCACGGAGGAGCCGCAAGGGCTGACGGAGGAGCCACGGGAACCGAGGTAGGAGTGGCTGTTGCAGCTCCATCCTTGGTGGTGGTGCACCGGGATCTGGAGCTAGGTGGGGATGTGGATCACGACAGGGAATCATCGTACGGCGACAGGTGAGTCAGTCGATCCATGTGGGTATCAACAACGTTACAGCACTCCCCCGCCCCCCACATCCCGCTAAGTGTACCCGTGTCCCCGTGTCCCCGTGTCCCCTTGTCCCCTATGTCCTGTATGACCCGTATGTACCGTTCCGTACCGTATGTCCCTGTCAATATCCATTAGCTAATTGGGCATGCGATGTCAAAGAACAAGAGTCAAGAGTCAAGAGAGCCCTTGCCGAAGGTGGGCCAAGATGGCAGCGAACCAGCGAACCTGCAAACGGGCCCGGCCTAGTCTGACCCGACCTGGTTAGGCCCGAAATTAAATCAGCCTAATTACCATAGCATGCGTATATGTATGTACCTTTCAGTGTTTGGAGCATAACCCATCCATCCAGCCTTCAGTTTCCGTTTCCGTTCCCCGAGCCGAACCGAGCCACCAGGCATCCATGGTGCCATGTAGCCCGTCACGGAGCTCCGCCATGGGTTCTTGGTGAAACTCATCTGCGAGATACTGTACCCGTCCCATATATGCATACCCCCCAACCCCCCCCTCCAACCCTCTTCAGTATTTACATAAATGTGCTCCTTTGCTTTCCATTTTGGTGGAACGCATCTTTAATACTCTATGATAAAATGTATTGATTTGCTATGGAACTGCTCGTACACGTATTTTCCCAGCTCTCATTTCCCTATACGTGTAGTGTGTGTACTTACTACTCTGTGTATCTGTGTAGTCTCTCTACAATCTACAATCTACAATCTACCATCTACCCTCTACAATCTACTCGTACTTGTACTTTAACTACTGATCCTCTGATAGCTTGTACCCCAAACTAAACTTAAACCTCGTATCGGTGTTGTGATTATATACGATAAGATATCGAAACTATATGCATAAATAACACATCAAATATATATATATACCTATATCTATAACCTTACATATATATACATTTTTTTATTATAACTTTAATCCATTATTATAATAACTGTATAACATAATAATATCTACGCAAACTGCCCTCCTTCCCATCTGAACAATGATGTCTGTGCGATTTCATAAGGTATCAATTTTATGTTTTCATTCATTGATTTACCATACGATATTTAACATTGAATTTAATCATCAATAACATATTTTGAAATTGGGATAACATCTTAAGATTATATGCCAAAAAAATACATTCGATCACATCTCTGAACGGGGGGATCTTTAGTTACGAATGTGAGAGTATATAAAACTGTCGTATCACCACGTCTTTTCTGTTTCCTCTTTATTTTTTCTTCCTGTCGCTTTTGATGCCACACAAAGGGATCGGGCGTCGGTCTACACATTTGTAATGTGGCCGTATAATTAGTATTCTTTGGTATTATCTCATGTACTAGTGTTGCCGTATTGGCTGAATCAATATCTGATGATCTACTGCTACTATCTCTAATATTCATAATATCTAGTGGGTACATAATTATCTCATTATCTGAAACCACTCTTAAGATGTTAATGTTACCTGCCCCAAAAACATTTCACATCTAAAGTGTCTGTGGCGCAAATATTTTGTGTTCTTGTCGTTGCCGATGGAGGAGAGGAGGCCCTCCTATATACTTATAGATGCGATTAGCAAATATATACATATTTTCACCCAACGACAGAAGATACTGACAGCCGGCACTTGGCACTTGGCACTTGGCATTTGGATCTAAGCCCAGTAAATTATGCTCCCCAGCAATTAAGCAGAAGTGAAGGCATTAAAGATTCAGACGAAAGGCTTTGCGGTATCCACTTTACTCTCTCTCACTCATACACTCATACACTTATAGACACAAAGATAGATACTGGGGTAGTCCGTACTCAGGAAAATTCGCGATAAGTCGGGTTGACTATCTTTTGAAGCCGCATCCTTCGAGTAACCGGCAACATTGTTGACAGCGAAACTCTTCCCCACTTTGTAGCTAATTATGACCCAATTAGTCAACCAACACCATCCAAGCAACCAGGCAACCTTCTCCTCCTCCACCACAGTTCAGTTCAGTTCCGTCGCAATCTTTTCATTGTGGCTTAAATAAGTGGCTTAGCTGTGGGTTACAGCCAGACTGTGGCTGGGGGTGTTCAAGGGGTAAACTTCGGGGCATCTTCCAGTTCTTAGGAGATTTAATCTTTATGAGTACTTTTGTAGTGCGCAATTATTGACATCGCTTATGAGATAATTGTCTTTTTTCATTTTCAATCGCAATTGGTTTGCACTCCAACAAGTGACCGCATTCATTGCTCTGAAAAATCAAGAGGTACAAGAAGTACTCTATAAGGCATCGCAATCCTCGCATCTACTCTTTGGAATCACTGCTGTCGAGCAGCCCCATCCCTGATTCATCTTGGCGAACTTTAAGTCGAACTTTAAATCAACTTTCCTGCTTGAAACTTGTGTACTTCGCATAGCACTTCGCATAGCACTTCGCATTTGTGGCCATGATCTTGACCCATGCAGTGATTCATGGTCGTCAGCAACGCCTCAACGATTGAGTCCTGCAATTGACATTTTGTGGTCGGAATGTTTTGGCTTCGACTAAATGGCTGCTCCAATTAGCACAAAATAAGCTTGCGGCCTCAAGTGGCACGCCACAAAGTGCAAAGCTGAAGTGAGAGTGGGAGACGGACTCCCAGTCCGACTCGTACTCGGACTCGTGCTGAAGTTTTCCTTAAGTTTGTCAGTGATGCATGGGATGATGTACATATACATATGTACATATGTATGTATGTACCAGCTGCTGCTCCAAGATTGCAGCTGCCTCCCCCATGAATTGTGCTAACAAATGGTTGAGCAATGACAAGTTGTCCCAAAGGGTTACCCAGGGACCAGTATTCAGTAGTCAGTAGCCAGTAGCCAGGGACCGTCGGTGGAGACAGGGACATGGAGGTGGACAAGGACTAGGACAGGAACAGGGACAGAGACAGAGCAGCTGCTTTGGGTATCGCTTGGTAACCGGGGCAAGTGTCAGTGTCTAGCCTTTGTTGACTTTATGAGTACCAATTTTTCAAGGAACAACGGCAGGGATATGGAATAAGGCCACGTCCATATCCTGGGCCAGGGCCAGGGCCAGGGATTTGGATATGAAGAGGATAGAGGAAAAGGACGGTATTCAACAGCATATCCTGACTTTCTAAGAGATTTGACAGCATAATTAACATCCCATTCTCATACCATTCCATTCCATTCCCTTCTCTATTGCCGAGAGTTTTGTTGTTGCAAAAATCCAAGGAATTGGTCTTGCCTCAGCATTAACAATATCATTAACTGGGCTTCGGCTTCGGCATTGGCCTCGCCGTCGGCTTCGGCTCAGTTCGGTTTGGATTGACTGGATTGGGTTGGGTGTCCTTTCGTTGCCTTTTCTTTTTCTTCTTATTTTTCATTCGCCATTGCCGCCAGAATGGACAATGAACCATCAGGAGGCAGAAGAGGCACCCTGGCTGGCGTACGGCACGTGATCTGGCTGCCAGATGAGTGCCCCTACCAGATGAGATACCACAGCCTGCCATCTCCTGTTACTCCACTCCATTCTCATTACCTGTTCCTGGGCTTCTGGCCAAATGGTTAAGGGAAATTATTAGCTTTAAGCTATAAGCTATTTTGCATATTTTGATTCATTTTGTCACAGAACTCTACAGTTAACCGAAGGCCTCAAGGATGAGGACTATTATGGGGAATTAACCAATTGAAATGAACAAATGGAGGGCTGGCGGATTGGGAAATGAAAATATGATTGAGACTTGAGTTCGGCTGCAAGCAGGACTTCACTTTCAAAAGCGTTCAAAAATGCACAGCAGATTACTGGGGGGTTTTTTAGCTGGCGATAAAACCTGGCGATGTCTTGTACTATTTTATTTAAAAATGAATCAAGACACCAACAGATAAGAAGGGCTCCTGGCTCGTGCTTCTTCTGCTGTGACAGACACTGAATATTCAAGTTTAATCCGTTGAATCAGTGATAAAATTTGTATGAAGTGAATGGCAGTCGACTTCCGGTGCCGTCAACATCTCAACCCGTTCAATGTCTTGATTTGATGTCGCCTGCCTCTCGAAAGTTGTTGAATGCCGCACACAACCGTATACACACACACACAAACCCCGCCGAACAGACGAGAACATCCACAAGTAGAGCACCACCACATTCCCCGCCTGTCTGTTTTCCCAGGCTGCTTTCCAGTGCTTTCCCTGTCTTGAGCTGCCTTTCCCCTGCCTTTCCCCTGCCTTTCCCCCGCCTTTCTCTGGCTTCTTAGTTATGCAAATCTCATATTTTGGCAAAGTTTGGCGCGTTGCCTTCGCGTTGCTTCTTGTACTTAGTGTCTTAGTATCTGTTTCCCAGTATCTCAGCACTCACTCGTATCTTTCGGATGCCTGCGTGTGGGTGTCTAGTGTGTGTCTTTCTTTTGGGTGTTTCTTGCGAATTGTTAAGTTGCCTTTTTGCACAGATTTTTTGTTGTTTCGCTGTATACTTGTTCTTTGCTTCATCCAAAGCATATGACCGCAAAAGTCGCGTTAAAGTCGAACAGAATCATGCGGTCCGACACTCCATTAAAATCAGAAATCGTGAGAAATTGAGAGGTGTACACGACGCATCGTGGGATCAAAATCGAAATCGAAATCGCAAGCGACATCTGTCCACACAATCGAATCCGATTCAATTGACCCAACGGGTAGCTAATGCGAATGCGAATGCGATTTCTAATCAACTGTGAGGCTCGGGCTTTAGTTTGGTCTCCGTGTGCGCGTGGGGCAGAGCATGAGAGGGCTTCTTGAGTTGGAGGATGTGTTTGTAACATCTCTACAGAAATCTGAGCAGAGTCCTCCTCTCTTGAAAAGTATATCCAAGTAGGGGGTGGGTGGGTGGTCGGTCCCATAGTCGGAGTGCCCGACTGTAGTGTGTACGCGGGCCTGTGTACTCGGACGGCGACTCCGGTTCAGTGATTTACTGTCGCTAATTCCAGCCAGCTCGGAGCTCAGAGCCCGCATCCCGCATCCCGCATCCCGCAGCTCGTGGCGGCCAGTGGACTCGGGACACATTGGCATTCAGTGGATTCAGTGGGCAATGCAAAAATCCAAAGCTTGGCTAGGCCAATGCCAATGCCAATGCGTCCTTGACTACGTGGTCGGGCCGCACAAGCACAACCACAAGCACAACCTCATCCACAGAACACAGAAACAAGCACAAACACATCCAAACACATGGCCAGAGGTAACCAATGGGGAACCCAAACCAGTTTCAATAAAATTAACTGAAGCTGGAGCTCTAGACGGAACTGGAACTGGAGCTGTGGCAGTATCGTAGGAGAGGAGAATCACTGTTTCCAATGGAAGCCACACACAGAACGGCACAGCGCGTAGGGCGTAGGGCGTAGGGCAGAGTGCACAGGGCACAGGGCAAGGCGGTAGCTCATGGAGGCGGAAGGAGCAATTGGCCGAAATGGTATTTGAAGTAAAACCCAGAAACGTGATGGGATTGCCAAACGGAGCCACACGCATGCCACACAGCATACCGCACAGGACACACGCCACCAATCCATGTGTATACTCGTATGCACACACACACACGCACACACATATACTTATACTATACATATACTCGTTCCTGCGGTTGGCTCTGGCTTAAGGACATTGGCAAAAGGCGACAAAAAGCCGCGTTAAGGCCAAGGTGAGCAACACAAAGTGGCAGAGAGAAAAAACCCCAAATGAAAATGAAAATGAAAATTAAATCACCGTTTTTGTCATGGAGTTTAAGTCCTGAGCCCTGTACGCAGAACACTGTATCCTGTACACAGCTTTCTGTCGTCCTGCCTTTCCTTTAGCGATGGAAATGAAATGATAGCATTTCAAATTTGTATATGTAACAAACGATGTACAGTCAGGGCTCTGTGGAGAGATTGAATTTTTCTTAGATCTTTAATCTCTAGACACAACATGGATAGAGATAGAGAGATCGGTACGATATTTGTATGGAACTATCTCTATTTCGTGTCCCAATTGAAAACCCTCTCTTTTATTAGCCCGCTTAGCGCTTGTGTAAGCCAAATTCTCGGCATGCCCATAGTTTTCAGGCTAAACAAAATATGTGCTGCATACATTTGTGAGATTTGAGCAAATATTTCCATGCAGGAATGCCAGGCCCCCTGACAGTGTGTGTGTGTGTGCCATTCCGCACTAAAAATGCGTGAATGGGGCGTGGATGTGGATGTGGGTGTGGGTGTGGTGGTTCGCCCATCATGACAGTCATTGTTGGCGGCCACGCCCATTGGAAACGGTGCCATTTTGTCCATCTTCTGCTGTCAGTGTCGTCGGGGAAGGCCTCGTTTTTTACATTCGCTGTCCGCCTCCGCTCAGGGATCAGCTGGTAACCGGAGATGGATGCTCCAACATCCAACAGGATGGCACTGTCAACGGGAACATCATCATTAGACCGGCCCATGGGGATTTTGAATTCAATTTCGATTCGTACGCCTAATTTTCATTTGTTCTTCCAGGAAACCGTATCCATATCGAGACGAACAAAAAAAACACACACACAAAGGGCAAACCCTTCAGAAAGCAAGGGGTTTGGCCCTGGTTGCAAGACAATACATACATATGAGTCCGTCTATCCGTCCATCCCTGTAACCCTCCATCCAGGCATCCATCTATCTATCACATACTTGTTGGGCCATTCTGTTTTAGGCCTTTATTTTGGGCGTCTCATCATCGATTTTTGCCGCTTCACACGCACACACACACGCACACACACACGCATAACACACACGTAGATATGGTAACGGTAATAAATCGCCATTGAAATTTTTGTCGCTGAGTTTTCGCTTTCGCTTTCCCTTTCGATACCCGGTATTCGCTTACGGCTCTAGGGATATCCGATATGCACTCGTATACCTACGTTTCAATAGGTTGTACCTAGGATTGTTCTACAGGATATAATAATTTCACTTGCATTCCACTCTCTGCCTCCCAGAGACGTCAGACTTTCAAGAGATTGTACAGAAAAGGGTATCCATCCAGTCGATAGTCGCCATCTACTTATCCTCTCGCCTGTGTTGTTCTCCATTCACATTGATTGCTGTGATAGAGCCCAGTTGTTGTTCTGTTGTGTTGTTGTGGACAGGTGGCAGCACCCCAAAGCAGCAGATATGATTTGTCCAAGTGGCAGGGGGCTTTCCAACTTTTGGGGGGCGGGTCTAGTCAAGCAACGCAACTATTTTCGCCGCCGGAATCGAGTCGAGTCGATTTGGATTTACTTTTAATGTGATTTGTGGATGATTGAGGTGATGGCGGAGTGCAGGGATAAATGGCGAGTGGATTGAATGACTGTTTGATCGACTTCGAGGTGGATCCGTTCCATCACCTTTACTCAGGGGATTTTCTCAGTATTTTCGAGGTAAAGTTTCCCCTTTGAAGTGCGCAAAAGTTATTTCTTTTTTCGGTGTCACACAACATTTATTGATTGCTATCGATTAGGCGTCACCACTGCGAAGGGAGTGCGTGAAGCGTGTCTATGCCGCTAGATGCGTGAGCGAGGCAGGCAGAGAGGTGGACGGACAAGAGGCAGTGGAGTGGCAAGTGGCAAGTAGCAAGTGGCGTGGACTGTGAACGCAGTTCAGGGTCTGGCGATTGGCATTTCAAAAGCACACGCGCCTCAACGTACCCCCCTCCCAACTCAAACCTCCCCTCCACTGGCAATGGGGGACCCCAAGCACCCCAAGGAGCAGAAGGAGCCCAAGGAGCCTAGAGAGCAAAGCGCAACAAATGTTTTCCTTCCTGTCGTCCGCATCCAAGAATTTTCCGCCACTGATCCCCCAGCGTCACCAGCAGCCGCTATTTTCCACTCATCTCGGCAACTGTACTGTTGTTTTCCTTTCATTTATGACCTCGACGGCAAATTAATATTTTTCCTAGATGCTTCTACCACTGCTTCTACCATTGCCCCTGCTACTGCCCCTGCCACTGCCACTACGTGCCCCACTAGTTTCTCTGGCTCTCCGCAGAAAGCGCAGGGATTGTGGACCCATTTGGGTCCACAAATTGAAAAATGTATGGCTGGAACCACATCCGGAACATCGGAACATAAAATTGACAAATTTGATCAGCATCAGAGAATGAAATACCTATATATAGATCCTACCTACCGGAAATGGTCTGGCTGTGGCTGTGGGTCACGGGAACGCGCAAATGGGACGGAAATGAATGGAAAGGAAAGCTAGAGGAAAAAAGAACCCTCGGGCATACCATGAGGGCAGAGAGCACCATAAATCTATTAATAATAATGAAAATTATGATTAATTAAAATGAGAAGGGTATTTGAAGTTTCGTTTCGCCGCAGAAGGCGTGGCACCCGCCTTGGTGCTTGTTTTTGCTGACTTTGTTCTGAGTGCTTTCACGATTTCCGTTTCCGCTTCCGTTCTCTCAGTTACATCCACTTGTTGTTGACGCTGCGCTGCGCGTCTCCTTTGTGTGTTTAGCGTGTGTCTGTGTGTGGGTGAATGTGAATGTGGATGATGTAGATGCAGCCAGTTCCCAGTGCTAACTGCTTAGTGGTCAGTGACAGTGGTTCTCGTTGCCTGTTGCTTGTTGATTGTTGCCTCCGCCTGACAGCTGCTTTGACCAATCTCTCTGCCCACCTGCAACCTGCAACCAGCAACCTTCGACCTGCCTTCGACCTGCCTTCCACCTGCCTTCCACCTGCCTTCCACCTGCCTTCCACCTGCCTGCCACCTGTCACCTCCCCCATCATCATTCCTTCTCTGGCAGGGGCGGCTGGTGTGGACAGGCTGCAGCAATTTCAATAAATCTCGCCGTGTCTACGTTTGGTTGGTCTTACTTGTCCGAGTAGGTTGTCTTCAAGGAAGATGGTCTGGCAAGTGCACTTGGCACTTGACAGTCGACTTACATGTACCAGTGCACCCCTTTCGGTGCCATCTCCGAAGGGAACCACACCCATAACTCTGTTGTGGGATAGCCTCCGAGGAGACAGAGCTCCTCTTTAACTGAGCGATGAATGGCACATGATGCTTCTATTCCTTTCCCTTTGGTTCCTCGCAAATAAGGAACTGGCTCCATCAATCCCAGTCACTGCTGGAGGACCATTCGCTCTGTCCATTCCCCAGTTGTCAGCTGCATACTCATACGCGTGGGAACGGCAGAGACTTGGTCCCTCTGTTCAATGATCAATGATGCGCTGAAAGTTGATTAATTTGTTATCCTGCCACTCGAGGCAGGGTACGCCTTGGACTGCCATCCGCCACCAGCCACCAGCCACCAGCTACCAGCTACCAGCCAATGCCGCAGAAATTAATTACCGGATTATTAGACAATTTCATTGGCTAAACGGATGCTGCCTCGCACAAGGGCGTCGCTGCAGAGCGACTCCCACACTCCAAGGACCCGAGAGGATCCCAAGAGACGTGGCCTCGAACTCCATTTTTTGCTCAATTTTCACATCTCTGACATTTCTGAACCTTTGCTTGGGTTTCCTACTGTCCGGGATTAACATTTAATGGCCAAAGGTCACGCACACACTGTGATGGGCGATGGTCGATGGTCGATGGGCGGGAAGGTGTGGTCAAACCTCTGACATCCCAACGAAGGAAACAATATCGAGAGTGCCAGTCCAGAGACGGAGACAGAGACAGAGATAGCCATAGAGAGAGAGACAGCGGCCGTGGCAGCGACATGCCAGCGGCATCTCTCTGCTAAATTAAGTGCCCAACTTAAATAACTCGAATTAAACATTAATAGCATACTTAAAAGTTTCCCTTGGTTTTCGTTTTCGTTTGCCTTCTAGTTTTTCCCCAGTTCTAGATTTCGTTTTTGGATTTCCCGTTTTGTTATCCCCCTGTTTTGTTGTTGTTGTTTGTTTCCTCCCGCAGTTCTCTTTTATTAACAGATTGCTTAAATTTCTATGGTCTAAGTTTTCCTTGGGGGGGGAGGGGGGAAAAGGTTAAAGGTTTAGTACTGGAAACCGGATTTTCCTAAGTAATCGAATTGATTTCGAGGCCGAATCCCTTCTGGAGGCCGAATTCTGGCTACTAAAGAAATCATTTAAAACTTAATTGTTTTCTCGAGTTTTCCCATTGATTACGCAATCAATTTTACACAAAGAGAAATATTAGGGGAGGCGGAGGGGGGCAGGGGCTTTGCTGTGCTATGCTGCAGATGATTGGCTCCTGACAAGTGCTGGACTTTACGACCGAAATGGCAGCACAATTTCCATGGCATCCATGGCAGGAATTATGAGACAGCTCTCCTTTCAGCACACAGCTTATCTTTCAGCTGCAGCTGCAGTTGCAGCTGTGGTTGCAGCTCCAGCTGCAGCGTCCATTTCAGCACAGGTCTCATGTCAGATCTAATACCTGCACCGCTCTGCAGCTCATCCTTCGTCGGGGTATCACTTGATTATCGATTTTGGATTTCTTTGGGCAGACAGCATAGAGCTGTCGGGCTTCCCCCACCTCATCATAACGTCCATTCTAATTAAGTAAAGTCTCTATCCCACTCTTCGAGTACAGTCTGCAGCAGCAGAGTCCTTGGCATGGCAGTTAGGTTTTCACTTCTTCCCACATCTTCCGTTTCGTTCCGTTCCGTTCCGTTCCATCACAAGTTCTGGATTAGTGTCTGCGCTCAAAATGTAATTGTGAGACCTGACGGGGCAGCCAGAGAGTAATTCAATGAGAAAAATGTTGCACGTCAGAGCTGAAGGCTCAAGAAGAAAACGCGATTGCAATGCGCTTGAATCAATTTGAGCATATCCACCAGCAGTACCCGGCTCTATGCACTACGTTTCCTCATTGAGTATTTGTCTCTGGCAGTCTCCGTGTGCCATCCTTCCAGACTTCCAGCCAGTCACTCTTCATGTTTCATCTGCTCAAGATGTTGTCAGCTTAAGTGCCGCATTTGAGGCGCCATGAAATATGCAACAGCCTGCTCAAGTGCGCTTCAAGTGAGGCAGAATGAACATGCAATGTATACCCGCCCTAAGAGGCTCTCGCTATCTCTCTCTCTCTCTCACACACGCACTCTCTCTGTCTACAGGAGATATGAATGCAAGCAGAAGGCTGTGGCCAAAAGATGGAAGGGGGACACACGGGTTACATATTCATCCATCCTCAAGCCAATAGCCAATAGCCAATAGGCCTTTGTTTTTGGACACCGATTGATATGTTTAGACCACTTTCGGCCCTCTGCATTTTCCACTCTCTTGTTCTGATGCGAAGACGTTGCACTTTGAATACCTTAATGGACAAGTGTCATAATACACGTTTGTAAGTTTGTAAAGCCCAAAAAGAGAAGGTGAATTTTGTTGTTGCTTATGCTGGGAGCAGTGGGAAAACGTAAAGAAGCGTAAGATTTCGTGTGCACGAAATTTCATTTCGGTTTCTAGCTATAAAAATGACGGACAGGCACAGCCACGACAAGAAGCTCTGCACATACACTCAAATCCCAGCCGCTGGAGATCAGCAAGGCCGTGAAACTAGCAGCCCAGACGCCACTTGTCTTGACTCGCCTGGTGACCTCGCCTGGTGACCCCGCCCTTTGGCAGAACACACTCGTCCACTCGTCCGCATTGCAGCGTATTGAAGGGGAATGGTGGTGATGATATGAAGGAACTCATTTGTAGCTCTGATCACATTTAAATATAAATTAAAAAGTTACGCATACGACATGTTCGCCCGGGAAGAATAAGGGGCTGCGTGGCTCTGTTGATGTTGCTGTTGCCGTGGGGGAAGCGGAATACGAATAATTTGGAGAAACAGAGTCATGAAAGTCAAGCCCAAACCCCTTCCTGCTTGTGAAGCAGGATACTTGGATGCCAAGGGAAGAGGAGGCACACATACATACATATGTTAGGAAGGTTGGACTGGGGGTGGGTGTGTGGGTGGGGGCTGCAATTTAGCGTGACAACAATGGCGCCCAAGTGGCGCCATCATTTCTTTCCCTTGCTCTGCCTTAATTTTCTCTCACAATCGTTTTCTTTATTTTCGTTGTTTTGTTTTTTTTGGGGTAGGCACACAAATGTCTGAATGTGTGTGTGGGTGTGTTTTTTGTGTCTCTTTGTGTGACAGCGTGTGTGTGTGTGTGTGTGTGTGTGTGTGTGCTCTATGTTGGTGTGTTGTTGTTCTATTGTATGTCGCGTAGTGTAATTAAAAACTAAAAGAAAACAGAAACAGAATAGAGACTGAGCCTGGGAAGTGGACCAAAGTCTAGACTATTTCCGAAATTGTAGAACCATCAAATAATTAATACCTAATATTTTAATAAAGAATAAAAGATTAAGCGAAAGATTATTGTCGATAAATCTTAAGGAGAATCTTAAATTCTGAAATACAGAATCCTGACGGGAAATTTGAAGGAGGCATTTTTAAAAATTACTGAAATAAAATATTGATTTTTGCATTAAAATCGGTCGAGCCAACAACCACTGTGACACGTGATTTTCGGTCTGTTGCATGGCTATATTTTAATTGAATATATCGTATATGGGCATACACATACATACATATGTACATATGAACGTATCTCTTACTGTCATGCACCAATGGGTACCACCCATTTATATCTGTAGTAAAAGCGAAAAATACGAAACTGTGACAAAAAAATTCTCTGTGTTCTTTGTGAATGCCTCCTCCACTAGTTGATGGATCCCATGATTGATTCAATCAACCATTAACCGTGGCGTGGACCCACAATAGACCAAAAATATCAAAAGAAATAAAGCGAAAATGTCCAAGTCAAAGCCGCGGAAGAGAATTAACATAAAATCAAAAATACAAAATGCATTTACAAATTTTGCATATCAAAAAAAGAAGATGCATTATGTATTTTATGTAAATATGTGTTTTGAATTTGGTAAAAGTGCATTCATTATGTAGCCAATTGGCTTGAAAATATGCCCATAAATATTCAATTAAACCAAAATTTTTGCTTTTTTTTGTTTGTGAGAAAATTACATGCCATCGAATATTCGTAGTCATTCATTCCATTCGCTTAATCAAATACTAGAGGATATGAAAATAAATACTTAAACACTCAGTCACGACCAGGCTGTTGATAATTCCACTTTACTGTCGCTGGGAGCCGCAGAGACGTCCCAGGGGCAGGGGCAGGGGCACACAGCATACCCCGAGATAGAGATAGACCACAAAAGCAATCTCATCATCGACACTTTTTGCTATTTATTTTCATTATCTTTCCACGAACTAATCAAATGACTGAGAAAAACAAACAGAAAACGGAACAGCCAGAACAGAACAGAACAGAACAGAACAGCAGCGACAATTAGATGGGGAAGCTGCGGAACATAATCAAGAGCCGCAAAGTTGAAATTGAAATCAAATTGCCAAGGATAGGGCTGGGCAGGCGACTGGCCATGGATAGATAGATGGATAGGGTGGGGCTCTGCCTCTGCCTCTCTCTCTTTCGCAGTAAGGAGAGTAATCACGAGGGAGCCAGGCAGTAACCATAGCACCAGCAATGGCCACCATAAAGAAAAATGACAGTTTGCATGCCGAGTCTTAAGATACCCTTGCAGATCCATTCCATTCATTATTGTCCATTCCCTCACAGAAGATATACTCGCATTAGAATCTTTGAGGATTTATGCAGCTTTGAGCTCGAGGTATAGTGTTCCTTCCGATATAGAAATCTGAGGCTATATGGCTATATTTATATTCATTAAATATTTGTATAATTCTAAGGGTCGGAAAGGCTCTTGCGAATTGTATCCAAGTATCCTCTGGATATAAAAAAACGGCAACAACAACAACAGGATCGGCATCATTAAAAGGCGATGCATCAACGCTCGATGCCTGAGTGTGTCTGTGTGTTTCTGTGTGCGTGTCTACGTGTGGGTGGGTGGGTGGTTGCGTCGTCGTTGTCATCCCACTGTGTGAGTGTATCTGTGCGTGTCTGTTATTGTTATTTGCCATCATTTCCCCGGGGCTCTGACACGGTACTCATAATTAAACGCATTTTGTATTTAATTATGAGACGACGAAAAGAGCCAGAGCCAGAGCCAGAACAGCGGAAAAGCCTTGCCCTTTTAGCTTGAGTTTCATCCTTCATCGGGGCTGGACATCTTCAGCTTCAGCTCCTGCTCCTGCAGCATCCCCACTTCCTTGGCCGCCTTCTCGGATGCGAAGGCCGCTCGCATTTTTGCATAATCATTTTCGGATTTTCGGATTCGAGCAAAGCCCTCAAAGCGATCAGTGGGACAGAAAAACACTGCAGATTTTCCGCACGGAGTGGGGTCCGTGGCCCCTCAGTAGGAGCTCAGGAAGAGCTATGAATTGGTCCTTGTCCAACAATTAAAGACGCTGTTAAGAGAATGCCATGAAAAAGTTATGTCAGTACACTCCCTCTGTTCCTCCCTTTCCTCCCTTTTCCTTCCCCTCTGTCGCTGTCTCTATACGTATTCATCGGCTTAGCCTTTGCGTTGAATCTGTACACGAATACATATTACATATTTCGTTTGGTACACCCACACACACGCAACGCACCGGCTAAGAGCCATGTGTGTGTGTGTGTAGGCGTATGTGGGCCAGCATTTATGGCCCACTTTTCTGTGGCTTTCTCCACTGTTTTTCTGCCTTTGAGTAATTTGGGAATTTGTATCACACGTCCTTGCCAAACTTAGCGTATACCCTTGCCCCGTCTGAGGTATGAGTGCAACATTAACGAGTGGACTGGGGCATGTGGCATGTCAAAATGGAAGTCGATCGGAATCGAATATCATTAACCATATCATACGTTTGCAATAGAATGTCAGGATCTGTCAGGGTACACATTTATTCGGTGCGAAAGGCTCGGAAAGGCTTTTCCGCTTTCCGCTTCTATGCACAGGCTCGTGCTTAGTCCTCTTTTCTGGTTATTGTTTCTGCATGCAGGACTTGGTGTGGTTAATTTTATTACCGCCATAGTTCTATTGTTAATGGTCGCTCTCGCTTTCGTACTCGCTCTCGCCCTCGCACTCGCTCTCGCACTCGCTCTCGCCCACGCTCACGCACTCACTCTCGTTTTCTTTTTTTGGTTTTTCCACTCACATGGATGCCAATTTCATGCATTTTCGTGGGTGAGAGAAGGTGCACATTCCAAATTCTCTACAATTTCTACCTCCCTCCCGTACACAGTGTGTTTATGCGTTTGTCTTTGTGTTTGTGTAGATCTTATATCAAACGTTTCCTGCGAATGAAAAAATAAAACGTTAATTACACTCATTACAATCATGATGGAAACTAAATACTCGGTATCCGGCGGTGTCCGGTGGTGTCCGATGGTGTCCGGTGGTGGTCTATGCACTATCCGTGTGTGTGTGTGTGTGTGTGTGTGTGCAGCTTATTATGTTATTCAGAGCGAACCATTTTCACTTAATTGGACGGGTACTCGCTGCTCTACGCATTCGCTATCCATTAGCCCCGGCAGAACGAAAAGTTGTTGGCTGTCAAAAGTATTTTGCCCGAATTGCGTGAGTCCTGCAGAGTAATCTGCACAGAAGCTGCTGTAATCCTCTTCAGAAAAAGCTTCCGAATAACATTGCCTCAAAGGTACGAGTGGGAGTAGTTCGTAGTTGTTGTTTTGGTACTTTTTAAAGTCTTAATTCTGGGATATACTGATGGACAGAGCCAACAATACATTTACATGCATGTACAATACTTCTGTAATTTGATTTTTCGCAGTAATAATGTTATTTTTCTGCAGCCTTTAATTATCTTCGCGCGTGGAAACTTAATTGCTTTAAATGGGTGCATATCCGGTATCATTGTCAACAGTTCGCTCTTCTCAAAATCTGGGCATACAGCATTCAGCATACGCTCCGTGGGCAGTGCCAAGCAAAACGAACAATGCAGAGCATACATACATACAGTGGCTCAAAGCCAAAACAATGCAGTGTCAAATAAACTGCTTAACTGTGGTACAGATTTTAAGCTAGAGGAATAACAAAAAATGTTTAAACGCCAAACCGGAAATAAAGTCGGATTCCTAGTTTCTAGAAGCTTTGGTGCATTTAAACATAATGTTTTTCCCCTAGTTTAAAATCTGTACCACAGTTAAACAGTTTATTTGACACTGCATTGTTTTGGCTTTGAGCCACTGTACATACATACATACATGCATATGTGCGTCGAGCGTTAATTGGAATTTAAATCAAAAGATAAACTAATTTGGCATTCAACATGCCTCCTATCCTCCTCGCCTCGCCTCGCCTCGCCTCTTTCTGTCTCTGTCTCTGTTTGTGACTCTGTTTCTGTCTCTGTTTCTGTCCCCGCTCCCCTCCTTCAATTGTCGCTGAAATTGAGTCACAATTTAAGGCGCGTTAATTATGCATGCCACAAGAAGGGGCACAAACTAGTGAAGGTGCCGACGGTAAAGGTGCCGCTAGCGCTAGCGCTGGCGCTGGCGCTGGAGTTTTAGTCGAAGGTTTGGATGTGGAAGTGGAAGTACCTAGAGGTGGAAGGAGCTGGGGCCAAAGCTGGATCTGAAGCACACAAGGGCATTTCATGTGTGTGGAATTTGGGTCATAGAAACAAAATCAATAGCGCGGACTGCTTGAAGGCGACGGGCATGGGCATGGGGATGGGGATGGGGGATGGAGGGTGGGGACAAGAACAACAACTAGAGCCGGTCTAAGCCGAGGCACAGGTAAATTGCTTTGGCCACTCAGGTGAACTCTAGCAGGAATGGGATTTTCATTTATAAACAGCACAGCTTAAGCTATTTTTCAAATCAATTTTCAATTTCTATGCAAGGGAAATGAGACAAGAGACTGAAGCCCAATGGAATTGCTTCTTCTCCCGCTGTCTGTCTGTCTGTCTGACTGTCTGAGATGCCAAGTGGGAATTGTACGATTGTCCGAGTGCACTTTAAAGTTGAAGCTCGATTCCAGCCAAGCGTTAAGTGCTGCCCGCATTTAAGCGATCTGCTGGCCCTACCTCTGATTCTACATCCATCCAAGTCCAATCCCTGGTCTCCATCCCCGACTGTGCCTTAGGCGTAAGTTAATTCGTTTGGCAGGACCCTCGGACTGACCCTGATCGCCTGATGGCCGAGAACACCAGAGGCCAAACCAGAAGTAGCCAAGGAATGAAAGAAATACAAACACGAAATGAAATCAACATGGCTCAAAGAGAGAGCTCGTTTTGGCCTTTTTATTACACTCTACTGAAGCGGCATAAACTAAGAAACGAGCCAAATGTCACACACACACACACACACATACAGAGGGTAAAATACTCTCTGGATCAGAAGACCAGTACAGTATAGGGTATACAGCATTGACTACAACATCCACCGTGTTGCTTGCTGCTGCTTTTAACCGTTTTTGGTTTAACGCAAACAAAACAAAACGCAAAGCAAACACAATACCCTCCACTCCCCCCTCCTTCACTTCACTTCACTTCAGTTGGTGGCACGAGTATGTGGCAAGGCAAAGACGAGGCAACGCCAGGGGGCCACGGGCAGTCGGGTAGGCACACGCATTTGTATGTAAATATAAAAAAGTTCAAAGCACATACACTTAACGTGCTCAAACACGCACTAGTACACACACACGCACACACACACACACACAGAAAGAGCGTGAGAGAGTGAGAGATGGTAGATGGATTGGCTCACATGGCGGCTACTTGATGTTGCTTCTGGTGCCACAGATTTTGTTACGCTTCCCCTACACTTGGCCAACTTGGGCTAAGCGTTTGCTAAGCGCTCTTGCCGCTGGGGCTGCGGCTGGTGTAGGGGATGGCGCAGACTGTGTGGCGTGGCATGTGGCATGTGGCACGTGCCGCTGCATTCGAAGCGTGACCATCTGAAGTGCAAATTGGGTTTCCATCGATGATGTTTTTTGGCGAATCATTTCATGTCTGTTTGTCTGGTTTGTGGCATGCGAGTACTTGCTTTTTTACGGCCATCTCTATTGTGGCAACAACTAATAACAACTACCAAACGAGGAGGAGGAGAGATAGAAAAGGAGAGATGGTGCCTCGTTAGCAATCGACTTTGATTGTGCATAATTTCTGTTCTTGCACCCACTTATGCACACCTCTTAAAGAGTCTCGCAAACTTGTTGCCACTAATAGTGTTGTCAGTACGTATGTACATTTCTCTGTGTGTGGTTACTTAGGGTATTTTTGTGGTACTTAGTGGGTATTTCCGGTATTGGCAGCCAGTCGAGTACGTCTAATTGCAAACCACAACACAGGATAGTCAGACAACATTGTCGTTGCCTCAAAGCTGTTGCTAAGTTGTTGCCACAGTCACTTCACCTTACACTCCCACTGGCACTGGGACGGTCAAAACACAACACAACGAACTCCACTCCGCCCCCCCAACCCCTTTGACAACAGGCCACAGGACCAACTTCCAAGTGAAATGCCTTAAGTCAGCCAAACAGAGACAGACTGCCACTGCCACAGCTACTGCGACATCCTCCTTGGACTTGGACTGGGAGACACAGAGACGGAGATGGAGAGGAAGAGACTAAGACCGAGGACGGAGACACTGAGACGCACACATTCCGAGGACCTGTGTACACAGCTGCGGCTCATTTGATCGCTGGGCTTGGCCAATTGGCGGTGGAGAGGACTTTGTGGCCAAATATTTGCCAAAATGTTTGCTAATTTGACTCAAGCTCCCCCTTGCACCCCCGTGCCCTGCCTGTCACACGCCACGCATGTTTTTGTGGTGTCTGTGTGTGTGTGTGTGTGGGTGTGTGTGGGTGTGTGTGGGTGTTCCTGGCGAAAAGTTGCCAAGACGTGAAGCAAAGTGGCACAAAGAAGCCCCAAGCCTTGGTCTTCTCTTGGATCGACATAATTAAAACCGGAAGGGAAGCCGGCGATGGCGAAGGAGGTCGAGGGCGAGGACTAGCTTGAGTTGGGCACGAAACTGTTGCCTACTTATGCGGGCCCCACAAAGGGCACCCCCCACCCACCCACGCCAAATGGCCAACTTTCAATGCCAACTACTGCCAATGCTGCTAGGCAAATTTTACTCCTGAAGGACCTGCCTGCAATTCGAAAGGTGAAAAATATTTGTTTGCTTTTGACAGCTAAGAAATTGCATTCTTAATTGTTTCAAACGAATCCAAAATTTGTATCCCACTGGGCTCACTGCAGTGTGGACAAATATGTTCACACATACATTTTTGTGTTGATTTTCTGAAGGCAGAATACAATACCAAGAAATATTCATTTTATTGAGAAATAATTGAGTGCCAAAGGTTGGAGAGGTTCATCGCAAAAGTTAATTGAAAAATTCTCTTTGGGCAGCAAAAATATTCGTATCAATTATGGATTGCTGGACTGTTGCAATTTGTTCTTCGATTTTAATTGAATGGCATTCATCTGGCTCAACAAGAGTCCATGAAGGAGCCGTCCTCTGGAACCCAAAAATGCCCAAAGTGCTGGTTCTGGTTCAAACTTTCGGCCAGGCTCTCTCTTCGAGAGGGAATGGAATGGAATGGAATGGCTGAGACTGAATCGTCGGAATCGTCTGAATCAATAAGCCACATAAAGTGCTGGGACCTGGAGTTGGGTTCGTGTTCGGGTTCGGGTTTGGGTTCGGGTTCAAGTTCAAGTGTGAAAAAGTTTCGGTTTTATTTGGCAGCCTTCAGTCTTCAGCCAGGCAGCTCTTCAGGCTCATTTCGGCCATAAACAGGCAACTGCCTTTAAATATATATGTTTGTATGTAGAAGTGTATTTGGCTCCAACGCATAAATTGCTATTTAATGAGGGTGTCTGTGTTTCACGGGCATCCCATGTGTGTGTTGGTGTGTGTGTGTGTGTGTGCTGCACATATACATATTCAAGTTGGGCTCCATTACTGGGAGAATTGCGCTTGTCAGCCCCGAAGACTTTGAGCCTTTGAGGCTAACAAGTTTGTTCCATTTTCCAAGGCGGCTGACATTTTGAGTTATTAATAAACAAAGTGTCCCACGCAAAGAAATGCAACAAGACGCACGCACACAGACACACAAACACACACACACACACAGACATGCTTAATATATGGAACACACATGTCCCTCAAATCAATATTTACTTTGGTAATTGATAACTTATTGATTTGCATGGCCAGAGAAATGGAATATCCTTTCTCGCGTAGCCCACTCTCTTCCTGGGGCCGCTTTCCACTCTCTCCCCCTCTCCATTGGTCTTTTCTCCATTATTTTATGGCCCTCTTTCGCACCATTTTCGCACGTTAATTTGAATTAGGCAACACGCAAGCCGCTTATCAAAATTTATTGCTTCTGCGCGGGAAGATGAACATAACTACAATCACTATCCAATGGAATCGTTTCTGGGCTCCTAGAATATTCATATGCCTGCCTGGTGGCACTTACGACTCTAGGCTTAGACAAGATGGGGATTTGCATAGCTGAAGAGACAGAAAGATTTGCGAGAAGGTCTGTGGCTGTTTCAGAGGCTGTGGCCGATGATACTGATGGCTGGCAGTTGCCATACGTACACGAACATAGGTGCGCGTAAATCCTCCAAAAGCCGCACCACTCTCCGTTCATCTGTGGCTGGACGGCACAAAACTCATTAAATTTCAGTAAAAGGAATATGCCAAGAACACACAACAGCGCACAGCGGAGTCCACACCGGAAATGTGCATAAGAGTGAGAGCGGAAAGAATGAGAGTGAGAGCGAGAGAGAGAGCCCCAAGAGCCAGAAGATGAAGACACGTAAATAAATGAAAAATTTAAATCTTAATAGCCAGGAAAAGGCCGCGGGGTCGGAATGGACGTACTATCCTGAAAACGTGGGCAAATATTTAATTGTTTGTATCTTTGCCTGATATGAATATGAATAAATTCATTAAGTAAGAGGAAGAGAATCAAATCTGCAAGGGATCTGCAAAGGTATCAAGAACTTTGGCCTCCAACGACCGCCCACCTGTCCCTAACATTTCGTTGCCTCATTTTTACCTTAGCTATTTGTGTAGCTGGGAGATGGAGTCCATGGACTTCACCGACTCCAACTCTAATTCAATTACTACTATGCAATTGCAAAAATATTTCATTGTCATCTCATGCAAAATATTCAATCAAAACGACTTTTCTTTTGGCATTCCAATTGAAAATATACACATGTACATGCATGCAATTCTACTCGCATTGCATTGCATTGCATTGGAGGGGAGGGAGGGGAGGAATTTGATGGGGGATTCAATCTGATATGGAATATGGGAGCAACTCAATTTATTAGCCAAATTGATTCTCAAAGCAGAAAAAAACTACTGCAACTTTTATTCCAAATTGATCTAAAAACAAAAAATGTAAAAATGTAAAAAAATGCGGAAGGCCTGGCAAAAATATTGTGTATCATTGTAGTCGAGAAAATGAATTTTCATTTGGAAATTATTTTACAAATATGCGCATGACTTTCGTGGATTTTCTCAGCAGCAAGAGATTGCTGGGAAATTGGGAAAGCATTGCCATGACACTTGAGTTTTACACAGTAAATTTATTCATCACAATGTATATGATAATATAAAATATACCTCGAAACGCACTGTATATTTGTATGATATGTAAAAACAGCATTTAGAGAATTGTATGCTAGCATTTGCTGGCAGGCAAAATAGCCAGCCCGTGACTAGATCCTCTATCCTGATGAAATCTCAAATGTCCCCATCCTATCGCATCCAACCCCCGACCCCCGACCCCCACAACTACCAATGCCAATGCCAATGCCAATGCCAACCCTTGGCCCTCTCCGCCACAGCTGCATGCCACATAAAGAGGAAGAATTAACACGAAACACACAAGAAAGTCCTGCCTGCCAGTCTGCCTTCCTGGCTTCCTGGCTTTCGGTCCAACTGTGTCAATATCCGTGTGTGTAAAAAGAAACAAAATCATCATTTAACATTTGCGTACACAGCGACACGACACGATAGCACACAAAAGCTGAGCTGAGCTGAGCTGAAAAAACTTTCATTTTACGAGCCATTAAAAAAGGAACATCAAAATTACATAAAAAACACAGAAAGCCCAGCCCCAGGGAGCAGGGGCTGTGGTTTGGCTGCGCGGAAAACTGCATCAAAACAACAACCACAAACAAAAAATAAGCATAAAAATATACAATGAAGGCAATAAAAACTCGCCCCCAGGCCAAAATCTAAAATCAAATAAAACGCATCGAAATGTGCCCCAAACAAAGGGGTGCAAGAGAAAAGCCATGAACAGCGGCACGGCACTCATAAACAGCTGAAACATACCCACATACCGATTGCAATTTCGATTAATTCATATATTCATCGATTCATCGAAAACAAAAACACCATAATTACCCAGAAATTAAATCGCTTTCGATTGGTTTCTCGTTCTGATTTGAGCATTCAACAAAATATTGAAATTACAATCATTAGATATTTCCGATTCCATAGTTGAGGTATTCCTGTTGGAATCTGTTCGGTGAAATAGTAGAAAACAAACTTGTGTGCACTTCTCAGTTATAGGGTACGAGCATAGTTCGTATTTTTTACAAGTTCTTCCAAGGTATCACTGCAGTTGAAAAACTGTTGCTAAATCTGTTGAAATGTTGACCATTTGGGAGCTGCCAACTTTTTGACCAATTCTATGACATTAGTCCAGTGCTCGGGGCACGGCCTCATCTAAGGTGGATAGCAAAAGTCTCTGCAATGCGACTTCGGCTCTTGCTATCTCGCTTTTTCCAGTGTAAGGCAATAAGCCGATTTCTCCCGCAGGCATGTTCGGATTTTTGCTACACACACCAGCAAACTTGAGTGTATGCGTGCCGAGCACTGCATTAGTCGATTGTGTCGTATAATTTCCTCTGCAAGTACATATATAATATTGAGTTTAAGAAATAAGAAGAAACAGATTAAAAAATTAAATGAAATGTGTAAGTATCATAAAAATGTGGCGAAATGTATATCAGAAAACTCCGGTGTACTCCGGAGCCCATTGCTAATCGTAAAATTACATTTATTATTATAAAAACTATTCCTTCCTCCATTGAAAATCTGAATGCTTAGTTGTTAACAAATTGGTGGACCAAAATTAGTACAAAAAAACGTCTCTGGTGAACTCTGGAGGCCATTGGCTAAATCGAAAATATGCATTATCTTTGAGCCTGCTAACTTGAATGTTTTGTTCCTTAGGCTGTTGCCAATCTAAATGTTAATTGTATTAAATGTGCTATATAATTCGGACAAAAAAAGATGAGCTCTGGTGAACTCTGGAGGCCATTTGCATTGGTTTTTTGTATAGAAATCTTTAGTTCCTTAGGCTAATGACTAAACTAAATGTTGAAATGTAAAAGTGCCAAATTCCAAATTGCAAATATTCCTATTTGTTTACAAGAATGTTTCGAATGTTTCGAATGTTTTTTATTGTTAATTGCGTTTCATGTGTACCACACTTTGGAGATATGTATGTAGAACTATTATTGGGTAACGAGCTTATTGTTTTTCCGCAATTACCCCGCCACTATGTTTACTTCTCTGTGGCTCCTGCTTCTGCTGCGCCCGTTGACGGTGTTTCATTGCCCCGGACAATGCGACATTCCCCCCACATCGACATCGACATCGACGGCGGCGGCACAAATGACGCATGAACAGGAGGAGTACGAGGAGCACCGATTGTAACAAAACTAGATTGCGCCGTCTCACCGACTGCATCGAGCTATTGCCCATCGGCCCTCGTCTGAGCTGTATAAATCCCGTTTGCAAGCCATCAGCAGCCCCGATAGCAGCCGGAGCAGCAGGAGCAGGAGGAGGTGGAGGTGGAGGTGGATATGGACGATACCAAGAAGGAGATAGCTGCTCGACAACATCAAGCTCGGCAACAGCAGCAGGACAACGGCAGCTTGAACCATTAATGCTCGGTGCCCCACGGTGGACCATAGCACAGATAGAGGGGGCAGCGACCTTACAGAGTCTCTATCGCTCAAGGAGCTTTCAAAGTGAGGAATGTCTGCTGGACATGGAGACCGGGGAGGAGTTGGATATAGAAACGCACCAGCAGCAGCAGGAGGAGGAGTCGCAGAGGGCAAGGGAACTGGGCCAGGAGCACAGGTAGTTGGTCCATTAAATACGACTAAACAAAGAATCACACACAAAGAGAAACAATAAGAGATACAACACCAAACAAACACACGAACATCAAGAGGCACATCTGCCTCGTAGAGATACAGAAACAGAAACAGAAAGAGAAACAGCGACAGCGACAGCTGCAGATGTTGTTTGGGTCCTCTACGGCAGGCCACTCGGGCGTATACTTAATGTTCTGTTAAACAGCGAGGATGAACAGCAGCCACAGCAATAATCGTAACAACATGAAGGAACAGCATACAAAACACACACACACAGACACACACATACAAACAATAAAAACAGCGAGGATACGAGACGCGAAAGAAGAGATAGTTTTTAAGGTCGAAGGGGTCGAAGATTGCATACCCCCTACAATATAGTATATACTCCGATCTGCAATTCCTTTGTAGTATTGGCTATCTTCAAAGCAGCTCCCTTTCTCTCACTCTGCTCTGAAGAAAGCCACGAAACAGGGGAATATCTTAGAGAAGTGTCATCAACCAGATGTATCATAAGTTGAGGGATCAGATAAAGATAAGATAAAGGATGCTGCTGCTGGTGCTGATGCTGATCAAGAATATACCTGCGCACACATACTCGTCTGTATACGTACACATATGTATATAGGTACATATAAGTATATGTAGTCTATTTAATGGCATCATACTCGTAACACTCTCTGCAAGATACACTCCCAGTCGTTTAGTTAACGAAGTATGCTATTTAGAATGATTAAGTTTGTGCAATGTCCAGCTCTATTAAATCCATTGACTTAAATCTTCACCTCCTCTATCTACATCTGTACGGACGAGAGTATATTGTCCAGGGTCTGAAGGGTCTCTCAACTTTCTTTTGCCTGCTCAAGGGTTCCCACAGACTTAATTCAAGCTAAACTCGAAATCCACTCGAGAAATCTGCTCACATAAATCAAGGCCCACAGAGTCCGTGAGGGTGTGGGTGTGGGTTTGGCTGTGGTCTCATTAGCTTGCCACTTGTTGCATGCGAGAGTGAAACAACAATGCGCACTTAATATCAATAAGACAATGTGTCAAGCAGAAAGTCAAAGTTCACATGGCAGCTGGTGGATGGTGGATGGGAGTGGGCATGAGAGTGGATCTACTTGAGGGAACAACTTGAGCACGCGATTTACCTTCCGAGGGTGCTGCAGCATCATCAGCGTTTGGCGGAAACGCTGGGCCAGCGAAGCAGAACGCTAGATTGGAGGGAGTCTCGAGTGAGCGATAGGTGGATTAGGTAACCGCAAGCAGTGCTTAGCCCCAGCCGACAACCCGGCTCTGGGGTGGGTCCTGGGCCGAGTTGAAACTCAATTTGTAGGGAAATTGAGCAATTAGAGCAGAGCGTTTTCCTCTAATTGACTGCGCGTGAGAAAGTATTGTCCTGTGCCTGTCTTGTCCGATTGATACGACAATTATACGTCCAGAGAATAGCTAATGGTAGAACAGTAGAGCGTATGTTCTCAAGGATACAAAATGAACAGTTAATTGATTCGCTTGCCATTTTCTAGAATTTTAAATACGAGCTGTGTTCCCCCCTTCACTGCATTCGCTGTGGCAACATGGCATGTGCCATTCCCCTGACGGACGTTAAGACAGGTTTATTAGTAGTTCATTAAAATCTAAACGTTCCCAGAGCCTCATGGACAGGCAAAGTACTTGGGGGGAGGGAGTGGGACAGAGGAGGAAGAGGAGAACTAAAATTGGACTGCCTCTCGGACTTATCTACGGCTTATACAGAGCCGTACTCTGTACTCGTAATGTACTGAATGTCAACTTGTCAGACGGCTTGAAATGCTGGCCTGCTTGCTGGCTAAGTGGCAGGACAAGTTGGATCCATTTAATCCAATTCCTCATCCGCCTGCTCGCCTCTCCCCCCCCTTCATAGCTTTAAACGATCAAGAAGCAACTGCTTTTAAAGCGAGCATCTAACACGTTAGCAGCTGTTGGCCAGTCGCTGGATTGGTCTATTGAGTGCTTGACAGGAGGCATTGCATTGCGTTGAAGGACTAAAGGAAATATGGCAGTTCTCATAATGACTGAATCTCGTACGTTCTATTCAGCAATTGGCAATCGGCAATCGGCAATCGGCAATACTGTCACAACTATTTGCTTGACGCCCATTAATCAATGGGTAATGCAAGCGAAATTAATTAATTGAGACAGAGGAGTAGAGGAAGAACCTAGAGGAGCGTGGCTGGAGGGGTTACAGCTGGGTGATTAGTGTGGGGTGTATGTATATATTAAAAGCACGCCAGTTGCCATCCCATCTAGTTGATTGACAAGCAAATCAATCAAATTAGCCCAGAGAATTTCAGTCGGACTCTCGCATCTCGCATCCAGATGGACAGGACTCATTTCATGCGCTCCATTCAATCCAGTGCAATGCAATTAAATCGTAGTGCGGTCAGATACACAGTCAACACTTGGCCCTCCTCCGGCAACAGGCAACAGACAACAGGCAGGAGGCAGGCGGCAGGAGGTAAAAGCCAGGAGCCAGCAGGAGAGAACCGCACTTGGCCTTGGCTTTTGTTGACATTGTTTTCATTTGATTTACTTTGTCCCCATCACGATTGCCACATTGATTTCCGCATTATCCTTGATGCACAACCTCTGGCCAAGGCCGTGAGCTGTTAATTGGCTTACAATCACACCATGAAGACACAGCAGGGGGCAAGGGACAAAGCGACCACAGGTGGACCACAGGTGACTACCGGGCTAAAAGGTTTTCCACGTTTGGCATTTGCATCGATCAACCTCGGCCTTCTGTCTGGGTTAATCGATTGAAGCGACCTTGATCGTCGAGCATCTGACACGGGAACGGACTTGACCCGGATGCATTGATGTCATTTCATTGCACTGACATCCTCTTCGCTCCCTCTTAGTATAGGCATACGGATAGGGGTCTCTGTCGGATAGGTAAACAAGTCGGCCAGCTTAATTAACAAGAATTAACAAGTAGAGCCACTCTTCATCCTCCGTTGTCCTGTGGCTACCTGGCGGCAAATTAGATTGGCATTTAAATCAGTTATAAAAATACAAGTACAAGTACAAAGGCGTGGCAGTATGATTTGCGAGAGTTGTGAGAGTAATTAGTCGATTGCCTTCTGCTTGGCAGAACTTTAAGAAGTTTTTCTATGACTTGCCTAAGAAGTAGTCGAAAGTGTCCCTTAGTTGCAGTCCTTTAGTTGCAGTCCTTTATTTGCTTGCGTTTCTCTTCTCTTCAGCACAAAGTATGCGGAAATGCAAAAAAAAACACATTTTAGTGTAATTAAAAATTATCTCTGGCAGTCTCTTCCAGTCGTACTTGCATTTTTTCATCGGCGCTGGTCCATCTAATATGCCATGGAGTTGCGTCAACAGCAAAAAACTCAGGAACTCACCTTCAGCATATCAAATTGCAATTTTTACCTCCCAACCCCCCACCCAGCCAGGCAGCCAGGTAGCCAGGTACCACGACTCCCTTCAATGAACTTATCCATGATTTGAGTCCTGAACCGTGGCTATTTGTAAATGAGAAAAAATGAGAATCCTGCGCCCTCCAGTCGAGAGAAAAGCCACAGCCGTAAACCAAGCTATCAGCAACCATCAACCAGCAACCATCTTCCAGCTACCAGCTCTCAGCGTGGTCCAAACAGAACCAAACCGAGCTCGGAAATTACATTTTAATTATGCGCTTAGCAGCCATTCCGAGCAACCCCAAACCCAAACGCTCCTGGGGCCACGGATCTCTGCCCTTTCAATACATATCTTATGTAGCTGCTGCTGCTGCTGCTGCTGTGGCTGAGTCTCCTTCAAAGTACAACGTTTTCCTTGCCAATCGATAAGCAGAAGCATTTTCCTGTAATAATTCCAATATAATTGCAATCACAGTCGCACATAAATTGAAAATCGCCTGGCAGAAGTTTGATAAATATTAAATATATAAGATAGAGCAGGTCGGCCAGCCAATTAATAATTTGCAATTGACAATTTTGTGGCAACAGCGAAACAAATGGCCAACAAGGAGGGTGGGGTGGGTGCAGAACTTTTCTATAAATCTACCATTCGGTGGTTTGGCGGTGTGGCAGCATCTGTGCGGATTGTGTACAAAGTTTCTGCCCGGATCTACATATAGCATCATTTCTCAACGCAAGTGTCTCCGGCACCCTTGCACGACGAAAAGATTTATCAAAGGAAATGTGTGTGTGTGTGTGTGTGTGTGGGGCACGGCACAATCTGCACAGCACAGCACACAACTGAGGGAAACAATTTTCCATTTTCTGTTTTCCCTTTTAAATTTTTCCCATTTAAAAATTGTTATTAAAATGAAAATATTGCTCTCAAAGACCGGATGGGTATAAGCAGGGACTATACAATTCCAAGATATTGCATGAGCGGGACGAGGGTTAGGCCGGGGAGGGGGCTTCAACTATGCTTCGCATCTGACCCTGCGGCCCGCGGCCCCTCTACCTCTGTTTAGTCATGCCTTGGGCTACCAGAATCCAGCAACAAACAGTCTTTGGCGACACGGCATCCAGCTTCCGGCTTCCGGCTATCGGCTTCCGGCCAGCATCAGTTTGCTGTGGCAACACTTATTGTTTTGTGATTTCTGTTCCTGATGCAATATCTGGGCATTTAATAGTCTTTGATGGGAGCCAATGAGAGCACAGCAGACCTGACCTTTAAGCTGGAATATTCCCATAACGAAGCGCTACCAAATAATATTAATAGTAATAACTAATAATTTTAAGGGATTATTGTCTAGAGAAAAACACTTATTCAATCGTATCGTGGAGCACAGATTCACCTAATTATTTAGCTTAGTTCAACTTAGTGCACGATTCCCCCTGCCCATCTGCAGCATCTGTGAAAGCACAACCCCCCCACTACATATAGAGAAAGTCCCAAATAAGTTATCTATCGTTAACAATTGCATTTACCTACTTAATGTACTCTGTTCTAAGAAATACCGAGCATATTAGTGTATTTGAAACTAGTTTTTCTCAATACTCTTTATAACTTTATTCGATAATCTATAGATATAAACTTAGACAACATTTTGAAACCGTTTCGAATGCATTTCATCCACATTAAGTAGTAAGAAATTTCATTTGAAATACCCAACGTTTTTTGAATGTTTGCAGTTTGTTTGTATTCGAATAACTAGATTTTAGTCAATTTTTTTATGGTTGCAATTCGAGAATTTACTTTGGCATAAAATATAAACTAATTCCGAAGGGGAACATCTTTTGGCGCTCAGTGTGCGTCCCTTCGGAGCAGACTTTCAAACTCCCATTTGAACTAAGTTGAAATTAAATTTGCATCCATTTGATGGCAAATCATCAAAATGAAACTAATTAGAATACTTAGGCCAAAGAGCTGGAAACTAATTGGAATGGGACGGACGCCCCGCCCCGCCCCGCCCCCCCCACTTCCCACTGCCAGCCGCTTCCTTCCACCCCGTCAGGTGATGTCGATGGCTTGGACAGGCATTTTAATTGAATCGGCCTGGCATTTCTGGAATTCCCATTTGGTTGCAAGGTCCGTTTCATAAGTAATAAACGGGGACGCACAGACATGAGTCCAGCTGTCGCTGTGGCTGCAGCTGCTTCTGCTTCTGCTTCTGCGGCTGTGGTTATTGCATTGAATGTGCAACATCTGCTAATTGCCCAACTTTGTGCGTCATCTGACTGCCTACTGGGTAGGGGTAGGGGGTAGGGGGTAGGGGTAGGGTGAGGGGTTGTACGAGGGTAGGGTTGTAGTTAATTATCTGTTTCATGCCATTGAGTTGTGAGTTCCTTTTTTAGTAACAGTATATTTTAAATGGCCACAGTTCTTTGTGCTTTTTTTGAAAGCCGGAAAGGAGCGAATGAATGTGCCCAGTGGAACCAGAATACAGTTTTTTCCTCAAGCTTATTGATTGAGTGATTGAGCAGGACAGCGAGTGTGTGACAGTGTGTGGCAGTGTAAGCCCGCAGCAGGACCAAGGACCTGCTTACAATTTCAAACGGCGTCGCTGACAATTTCCAACTCATTGTCGGGCTGGGAGCCCAATCTTTCTTTTCCCTGTCTCCCGCCTGGCTCACCGAATGCCTGAATGCCTGCCTGTCCCTGACAGAAATCAATGAATACCCGGACCACAATGCGAGTGGTGCGGACATATGTACATACATATGTACATACATACATATGTGCAAAACCGCACCAAGGCGAACAACGCCATGTCACACCGCACCACACCACACCACACCACAGAATTCGAAGCCATCCACTGGAAACGGCCATAATTTGACAAATTGACTGCATTTTAATTTTTGCTGTAGGATGTTGGATGTAGGATGTAGGCCCCGCCCCCCTATTTGTGCTGCCCCCATATTCTGCTTCTCAGAAGTCATGTCGAATGCGGGCATGAGAGAAATTCTTGTTCCGGACATGTGCCGCAAACGACTGAACCGCAAGCGACTGAGCGACAGAGCGACAGAGCGACTGAGCCGCTAACCACCTGCGAATGGCGCTGACTTTTAATTGCACACATAGACAATGTACATGTCAATAATTGACGAGGCGGCCTGAATTGCACAAATTCTCAAATTAAGGGTTAAGCGGCTTACTTGGCGGTTAACTGGCTATAAGAACTCCACCAGCTAAGCCATATTTGGTTCGAGTATTCCTTGGGGAAGTGCAGAACAAATACGAGTACTTTTGCAAGGCGATAATATTTGTATTTATTTCCGCAGATCGGACACCATGACAAACAGCATCCTAGAAGAGAGCAGCGAATGTGTCAGATCTCTGATTTGTAGCCTGAAATATAGTCTTAGAAAACTTAGAACTAGGAGAAGATACCGTTTAGATACCGCTTTCGTTCTGTAACACCATCTAATGTGTGTCTTCTTTGGCATTCCGCACAGGTCTGCTGCCAGGGACGAGTTCGGAACGCAGCGCGTCTACAAGAAGACCTCGCCCAATTGCGTCCTGACTTTGTATCTGCCGACGCGCGAGATGACGCTCACCGGGGACAAGGCAGCGGTGCTACGTGGGATACTCTTCGTGGACCCGAAGGCCATCCAGGGATATCGTGTGTATGCCCAGCTAACGCTGACCTTTCGGTAAGGCTAAGGCCATGGGCCCTGGCACCGCTCGTATATACATTCAACACAGCAACAGCCACGGCGACAGCCACGGCAGCAACATCAACACAGCAGCACAACAGCAAAACAGCATAAGCAACATCAGCAGAATCAGAATCAGAAGCAGCGCCAGCAACAGCAACAAACGGCAAACGGAAGAGTAACGGCGGGATGAACATTTATTTTGAAATTGAAATTGTAAGCGTCATTTGCTCTCCCTTTGCCCGTGAGACAGACAGCCAGAGACAGTCTACTCTTCACTACCTCTGACTGAATACTGTTCCTGTCTGTCAGTTCTTCTGGGATAGTAATCCGTTTTCGCTGTTGCTGTAGCTGTTGCTGGTTCTTGTGCTGCTGCTGCTGCTGCTGCTGCTGTTTGCTGCTGCTGCTAATGGTGCGCTTGCCGTGGGTGTCCGACTGAGTGTCCTTCTATCTTCGTGGTTCCTGCAGCTATGGCCGCGAGGATGAGGAGGTTATGGGCCTGCGTTTCTGCAACGAGGCCATCATGTCGCTGCATCAGATTTGGCCACGCCTCCAGGAGCCAGCCCCGGAATCGCTTAGCCCCTTGCAGGTAATCATCGTAATTGAAACAATGCATCTCTCTGCCCATACCGCCTCCTCCTCTAGCCACAGCTACTGCCCGGTGCACTCTCCTCCTGGACAACGGCGTCTGGCGACGACAACAGCCTTTACAAGTCCTTGGCCAGCTGTAGAGTGCAGTGCGGCAGATTAACGGGAAAGTTTGCCTGCCAACTTTGGCAGCGGGATTCAAAAATTGATGACGAGAATGCTGGATGTTGGCATGGCATGGAGGATGCCATCGAGGATATGCCCCAAGGTCCCGCCACTCTGTTCGACTGCCCTTCATCAATCCACTCTCACAAGACGCCTCGCTGCACAGGCCCATCAATAATTGGGCAATTCTCAGAGCCTTGCAACGCCATCACTTGGCACCTTGGCATTCGTCCGGCCACTGCAGATGTACTCTCTCTCGCTCCCAGAGGGAGTTGAGTTGAGGGAAAGGGAAATGTGAAATGTGAAAATATTGATGCCGGGAAGTTCAATCTTACTTACTTGCCAGCTACAATGTGCCAGGAGGCAGGACAGGAGTAGGGCCAAGGCCAGAACAGAACAGAACAGAACTGAGCAGAACAGAATAATAGAAGATCCTTGGGATGTCTGTCAGATCCAGAGCCGAATGTCTTTACTTTGAATTCACCTGTTTACCAGTAGCAGTATTTCTTGCAAACTAGTTCAAGGACTTATCCCTCCTGACAAGAAGACAAAACCTCAATTCAAGAATAGTTCGCAGAGACGTCAGATGGTTCAAGCAGGGCAGCCAAACTTACTTGCCTTCACTTTGGCACTTAGAGTATACCATTGTCGACTTCCATTCGACTGGCCATTCAGGGCTCACATTGCTACTAGGATACTCGTATCCTGCTGGATGTTGTACATTTTTATGGCCAAAACGTTGGATTCATTCTATCCCAGTCTATCCCAGCAGCAGCCTCTCTGCCGATGCATCGCCACTCGCCATCGACTATGTACATAGGTGCGGATCTATTTGCTCTCCCTTAGATGGAGAGTACCGTACCGTTCCGTTCGACGGCGGCACTTAAACCGATTGAAAATCAATTCGATTTAACTAAAAGCCAAACAAATGTTTGCGCTTGCCTCTCCGCATATTCTTTCTACATTGTTTTCGGACAAAAAACAAAAAACTTTCAATTTCAGCTTTCGATTTTTCTTTGTTTTTTATTAAATTTGACATTCATTCACATTTCGGAAAGGCCAGGCCGGGGCAGGCCGGGGCAGGCCAGGCCGAAAGCCGAACCAATTCGGTTAGCCAAATGGTTTTACCCGACAGCTTCTGCATAATGGACTCCACATTTAGGGTCCGGGACTCGAGACTGGAGACGGTACAGACCGCACACACACACAGATACACATATACACACACAAGAGAGCGCATAATTAAATAAATTTGATTTTAATAACGTACCGAATGGCAAGACGACGCGACGGCGGTCCATCCAAAAATAGGCCTCAGCAAACAGGAATGATGACAGGGAGCTAAACTTGTTGAGGGATCAGGCAGTGCCAGGGGCAGTGGCAGGGGCAGGGGCATTGATAGATTGAGTGGGGCGCCAGCAAAAAGAGATTCTCAAATGATAGATTATAATTTGATGGCAGATGATGTTGCCCCGGAAACCAGCTGACCCAAGGAGGCGGTCAAGGAGAGCCCAAAGAAGAGCAGCGAAAGGTGTAAAAGCGGATCTGTTCCGGCTGTTCCAGGCACTGGCACTCCGGCACTCCGGCACTCTGCCACTGGCACTGGCACTGCCAAGGCTATCAAGTTTGATAGTTCATGAACTTGATTTGATTTCCTGCCTTGGAACAACTTTTGCAGCAAATATTGCGAGTCTGAGTTTGAGTCTGAGTATAAATGCCTATCTGGATGGGGTGGCGTGGCGTGTCTTTGTGGTTGCCTCTGCCGTTGCCCGGGGCAACCTGGGATATACGTGCACGCGCCAGCGATTAGTCGTGGAAGTACACGTTCGAGTATATGCCCAGAGGCGTATTCACTGGAATGAAAGAAGTTCCGCAATTGGAAATGTACAACAAAATACTATTGCCATTCCAAAAGTTCGTACTAGCTTTTCATTTCGTTCAGTGTACGCACAGACATATTTCTAAGTAAAATATAATCAAATGCAAATGATATACTCGAATGCTGGGTCAAGACATAATACAGAAACAAACAAAGACTTAGACAAAGCCGCAGATACAGACACAGGACATGGACACGGACACGGACAAGGACACGGACAGAGGAGTCGTACAAAAAGACAGAGCCGAGCCGAACTGACAAGGTTATCGCTTTCATTTTTGTTCATTTGGCCTTCGAGACAACGAGACTTTTCTGGAAATGCATAATTAAAATGAGAATTAAACGAATATCTATATCCATAGCCTTTGACTTAACTTTGTCTCAAGCACAGCCTCCTCCGCACAGCTCTCCACAAACATATACGTGTACGTGTACGTGTATATCCGGCATCAATGCACGCCTACTCATGGTACTATATATACTATGTGTATCGTATCGTATCGAAGTAACTGGCGCAATTATGCGGTCTTCGGTATCGGGTTTCGCCTTGCACCATTGGAAACCAATCAAGATGCTAAATCTCCATGCTACTACTGAGAATCTCTCCCCTCTTAACTTTACTCATCTCTCTCTCCCCAGGAGGCCCTTATGAAGCGTCTCGGAGGTGGCGCCCACGCCTTCACTTTAGTGCTTAACGCTCACTCACCACCGAGCGTTCAGTTGGTTCCGGCCAAGCGCTATTATGGGGCTCCAATCGGCACCAGCTACGATGTGCGTTGCTTCATTGGTAAGTGATTCGCGGGCGCTGCGGGAACCACGGGTCCAGCACGGGGCGCAAAGGCAGGTGCAGCGACAACGACAACGACAACGACAGCGATGGGGACAGACTCTGAACATTTGAGGGGGTTGCCGGGGGTTTGATTTAGATATTTTGAATTCGTAGACAGCCATTGGGGGGTGAGGAGATCGAAAAACACAATCACGAAATCAGAAAAATGTCCAATTAAGCATTGAATAAATAATGCAACTATTTATATTTTGAATCAGGGAATCGGGATTAAATTGAATCTGTAAAATTAATTTTTGAATTGAAAATTAAATTTGTATTAATTGAATAATATAAAATGTGGGGGAGATAATTGGATGTGTGTGTCGAGCCATAAATAATTTATGCACACTGGCAACGAAAGGGGTAATGGGGTGAATATGGGAGTTTTCCAATGAAAAATTACACCAGAGTAGAGCGGATAAGGCACAGCAGTGGATCGTTTCTAGAGCTAGCAAGCACAGCAAATAGTTGGACTTGGACTTGTACTTGGACTGTAGATTGGATTGATTCAGGTTTCTTGGGAATGGAGTACGATTAGGTGCGGACTGGCTGCAAGACGAGGACAGGGGCGTTGTAAACATCGGCAGTGGACTGGCTACGCTTTCAGCACCTATTTGCACTGTTCGGAAACCCTGTTGTACTCACCTCAATACACCTCAATACCTCACTCATGTGCCATCCAAGATCGAGAAATGCAGCGGGAGAAGGTCCACATCACTTCGTGAATGCGATGCCGCCAACTTGAACACTCGCCCGCATAATATGTATAAATTCACATATGTACATATATATATTCATATATTCCTATATGTATATGTACATATGTATATATTGTGTACTTTTACTGGTATTCCGCCCGATATCCGATTCGGGGATGAGTGCGTTAAATGTTTGTGATTGATTTTCGTGTCGTTCTATTCTACTTGTTTGTTTATTTATTTATTTTTTCTGTTGTTTTGTGTCGTTGCTTTTGGTCTGTGTTTTTGGGTGGGGCCTATGGGAAGCAGGCAGCCGAAATTAATACAAAAACAAAACAAAGAAAAAATAAAAATAAAATCAATATTAAATGCTTCCCCAAGGAGAGACCGCATTCAGCTCCAGCTTCAGCTCCAGCTCCAGCTTCAGCTCCAGCTCCGGCCTCAACTCGTGCTCAGCTCCTCTCCTCTCCGCTTCGTTTCGTTTCGCTTCAATTCAAATTCATATTGAGATTCCGTTGATATTTTATTTTTGTCGCTCCGTGGCCTGAGGCTGACCCTGAGCTCGAGGCCTAGTGGGGCAGGACACGTTGCCGAAATGTATACTTTTCCCCATTCGTTTCCGAGGATATGCAATATCCTGTTCGACAATCGCCAAATGGTCACCAGGCCCAAGACGACAGGTCCATCTGTGGACGCATCTGGATGGTGCTGTGGATGAAAGCCGCTTACCCAGATGCTTACCCCCAGTCTGCCTGCTCCTGCTGCCGCTCCCGGGCTCACCACTGATTCAATTGTGTCAACCTGCTGAGCAGCTGAACAGCCAGGAACACAGTCCTTTCATTGGGGGTTGCCAAGGGCAACTCACACACACATCCGAATGTCTCCATATCCGCACATCAGAGAGTAAGCCCAATCCAGCCAGGAGGCCTTCTGGCTGGCTGTCATTCCGGGAGGCTGGCAGGCTGGCAGGCTGGCATATGGTTACCTAGATTTTGTTGCAGACTCCTTCGCCGCACTCCCGCACTATCTGATCAGGTGTCTGGGTGGCCAACATTCGCATTCGCTGACGCATTTGCATTTGCATTACATTTCCCAGTTGCCGTAGGCGTGGAGCTCGGAGCTCGGAGCTGAGCACGGAGGCGGAGGCGTCCGATGGAGATGTCCGATGCGATGCGGCGGCGGCCAATCCTGTCCAGGCAGGACGCTTGGCCATTGGTTTGTACAGTGCGTTTCAAGACTTTAAGGCAGTAGCTTCAGCTAACATGATTCGGAGATAAACACTTTTAATATTGCCTTCTTCCACACACACATAATGTTCAGCTATCGAATTTCAGAAAACTTTCAGGCTACCTATTATATCAGCACCTACCTATTTTATACCAAATGGTAGACGTAATCGGATAGTGCCAATCCCATGATTGTCGAATCAATCAAAAGAGCATTATCACATTTCAAAATGATTCAATTCTGGCAATCAATGTCGTAACTTTACTTAATATCGAATATCGATAGCATGAGCTATCGCCGAATCATTTGGTCGCAGTCACCACGCACCACGCACCACGCAGTCTTCAGCCGTCGGCCGTCAGCCTTCTGCATTGTATCTGTTTTGCTTTTTGAAACGCACTGTACTGTATTATTTTCTTTTTGGTTTTTCCGAATTTGAACCAGCTCTTGATCGTTCCCCCTCTCCATCCAACCCGTATCCGCAACCCATAGATGTCTTTGTCTACGAAGAAATGTTGAGATTGGAGGCCGTCCCTGAGAAAAAAGGCAGAGTCGTCGTCGTCGGTTGTCTCGCCTTTGCGAATGCTGTTTTGCTTGTATGTGCACAGCATCCGACGAAGGTAATTAGATCGTCGGGGCGGATGTGGGAGCTCTCGGCTCTCCGATCGGTGTCGTGTTCGTGATTATTCCGTTTCCGTTCCGTTTCCGTTTTCATTTCGTTTTGGTTCTATGCAGTTTGGTGTTGTTGTTGCTTTGCCTTGCTCCCACTCTGTCTCTCTCTCTCCCTCTTCCTCTGTCTCTCTCTCTCTCTCTCTCTGTCTCTATTTTATTTCTATCTCTGTTTTGTTGTTGTATCTTTTCGCATCTGTGTGCATCTACGCCTCCACGCCTCATCCTTATCTTTTCTCTTGATCTACATCTTTGCATCTTATCTTTCCCTAGTATCTCTACCATTTCTGTGTGTGCCATTTCCATTTGTTCCATGTTACATGTTCCATGTGAATTTTTTTTTCGGTGTCCGTTCTAGTGGCCGCTCGCCAGCATCCAACAAGATACCAAACCCAAAAATACAAAAATATTACGTTATTATTTCTGAATTCGCACAATCGACTGACAGTGAACGGACGCCCCTCCCCCTGCCCCCGGACACGACTGCAATGAAAATTTTTATCACAAAAACAGAAACAGAAACAGAAAAACATAAAACGACAATAATTTGGCAAACATTTTTTTTGTTCCTCAAAATTTGAGCATCGGCGGCGGCAACGTTAGGCGGCAGCAGTGTCCAGCAAACCCCCCCACGATGCCAACCAACTAAAGTCTCTTTTTCTCTTTCCCTGTCTCTGTCTCTCTCTCTCTCTCTCTCTCTCTGTATCTTTCTGTCTCTCTCGCTCTCTTGCTCTTGGTAACCCTGAAGCTGACAAGACCGACGAGAAGTTCCATCGACGGGCCTCGGTCAAGATGGGGGTTCGGGTCATCTACCGCACGGACGTCTTTCAGCACTCGACCACCGAGCACTTTGCCACCTGCTCTGGCTGCCATCATCAGTCCGGGGCCAAGTCGTCGCCACCGGCCGCACCATCCAGCGCCACTCTCCCGGTCAACAGGGAGACCAGCGAGCAGCAGACCCAAACTCCGACCCATTCGCTGGGATCCGGAACCGGCACCGGAACCGGATCCGGATCGAAGTCGAAGGGCAAGTCCGAGAGGGGTGACTCTTTTCCAAAGTTGCGCCTGTCGCCGAAGGCGTTCCGGTTCAGCGGCCGCTTTGGTCGCAGCAAGAGCGAGATCGAGAAGTGTCCACCGGATTCGTTCCACAACTACAGCAAGTCCTTCCAGGAGGTGAGTGTCTCAGATTGGCCCCCACAATATTCACATCAGTAATTTGTACCCATCTGTATCTGTATCTGTATCTGAACAGCATCACTGCGACTGCATGTTGGCGCCTTTCAGCGGTGCCGGGGTATCTGGGGGCGTTGGCAGCATCACGCTCGGACCCGACGGCGGGCCGCAGGGCTCAGTGGACAAGCCGTTCCTGCTGCACGATGGCCGGGTCGGATTGAAGGCCAGCCTGGACAAGGGCTGGTACACCCACGGCGAGGACGTCAACGTGACCATTGAGATACGCAACGACAGCCGCAAGACGGTGCGCAAAGTGAGGGTGAGTACTCGTATTGACTTTTGCCTTTTCTGCCTTTAGCTCTGCTCCACTTCCCCACACATGTCCTTGTCCTTGTCCAGTGTCCCATTTCCCATTGCCACACTCTACTCCCATGCCACTTGACCATTTCTTTACACCCTTTGCAACAACACTGTTGCATTCATGACTATCAATGCGTATAAAGTATACGCAGTGTTGTGCGGCCACAGATCCGACTGTTGCTTTTTGGTCACGGCATTAAAAAAAAGCAAAGAGAAATGGAAATGGTGGCTGAGAACGAACACATATGCACCTAATGGCTGGTTCAGGTGGCGCTTCCTCCTCATTTTCCCCGTCAATCAATTGCATTATGTGCATTCTCGTCGTGGCATTGGCACTGTGATTAGGACGCACACACACCTATAGAACAGGCATAAAAGCGGCATTGGCATGCATACAGGCATATAACAAGGCAGCGATCCAGAAGGGAGAGATTGTGGGTACAAAAGAAATTGAAGGAGAAAAGGAGCAACAGGAGCAGAATGGACTGAATGGTGGGTGGCCAGTGGCTAGGTTTGTGTATGTGTATGGGCACCTGCATCGGGAACCAGGGCCATGTTATGACAGTAAATCAAGCAGTTGCCTTGTGGCTCAATGCCAATCCCAGTGTCAGTGCCAGTGCCAGTGCCAAGACCAGAGCCCAGAGCCCAGAGCCCAGCTGCAGTTACAGCAGGGTCGTGTCTACCAAATAATAGCTATCAATGCAAAGCCGATAACGATGGGGCTGGCTGGCATCTACACCTACCTATCATCGTCATCATCATCATCTACATCTACTGTTTGCACACCCAGGCCATTGTTACCGTGGCACTGGCCAGCAGTCAATTACCAAGATAATTTCCAGATTATTGCACGTAAAACAAAACAATGGTTGGGGCTGGCCAAGACACGTAGCATTGCATTTGCTTTGTTTGGCCAAACACCACAGCTTTGCAAAGCTGCAGTTGAGTTTCTGGACAAAGGATTACTCGTGCTCGTTCTAGTCCTCGTCCTTCGGAAATTTATATCTCTGATTGCATTTATTTGAGAATATTGAATGAATTGTGCGAAATATTAATTAATGCCACTTTAGGCCGGCAGATTCAATTATGGGCATTAATTAAGGTTCGACTTTAAGCCATGAAATTGATTCAACAAAGAATGAGATTCCAGATACGCATGTCCTTCGTCAGAAGGAGCTTACATAAAGCAGCAAATGCAGGTGCGTTTCCAAGGATTATTCATTGTACTCACAGATGTACATACATATGTACATATGTACATACATACATACATACATACATACAGATATCGAGTAACGATGCCATTCGGCTGCTTATTAGCCGGCATTATGTATGGGCCAGGCAAAAAAGACAGCCATGTCAGACACTGAGATGATCAGATTGCAGTTGCATTTTCTCGGCTGGAGAAGAAAGGCTGGCAAAAATATTTTTCAGCTAACAATGAATCAATCCCCCAATTAGGAGGCTTTCCGAGCCTTGCAGGAACAGCCAGTATCAAATGAAACTTTCAATATTCGACAAAGCAATGTTCCGTGCTCGAAGGACAACGACGGGAACAGGAATACGACGCACAGGCTTGTGGCCTGAGGCAGGCAGATGCCTCACCATCACTGCCATTTATTCAAGTAAAAGAAGTGTAACCGAATGAAAACAAAAAGATGGCTAAGCCAAGGGTCCTTCAGTTACGTAATTAGAAGCAATCTCTGCATTTAATGCCACGTATCAGACGGCACGAGTATTATGCAACAAGTTTGAATACCATTGGGTATTTTTATGTAAATATACACATGAAAGGATTTCTCATACGCACTGGGGCACAGACAAATATGTCCAAGTCCTTCAAGCATGGGGTCTCGCACAAATGAAAGCCATTTAGTCGTTTGAAATGGCAGGGCGGTTGAATCTCCAAATGAAATCTCCAGAGTTTACCCCCCAGAGTGGGGCACAGTGCCGGCCAGGGCAGGAGGCAGGGCAGGAGGCAGGGCAGGGCAGGGCTGGGCTGGCAAAAGCCAAGGAAAAGAAAATTGTATTCATACACTTGATGGGACTTTTTCCACACCAACAGAAAACATTCAGTTGCCTTTGCTCTGCCTCTTCTCTATGTATTGAGCCCTGAAGGGCGTTGGGCGTGCTATGTGGTGTGGCACTTACCTTTTGGCAGCACTTGCCGCACCACTTCCATGCACGCGGAAGCTAACCATCCTGGAGAATTGCCTTGACTAGACTCTCTCGCTCTTTCTCTCTCTCTCGGAGAACGTTGGGCGCTCAATAGATGTGGGGATTGGCATTTCCCTGCTGTTCGATTACAGTTATGCATCCATCTTCCGGCATCGGGCATCCGGTATCCGGCAGTATCTTGCTTTGGGTGTAGGTGGGGGTTTGGTACAGTAGTAGGGCTTATGTAGCACTGCCTAGATAGTATCGGAGTACAGTTGCCTCCGATTGAACATTTCTATGGGTCCCTTTTGGTCTAGGTTTCTGGGCGCACAGTCTTAGGGACAGACTGTCCTCAAATTGGTTGGCAAGAAGTCAAAAATCAGCTTGCCCAACTGCCATACCGAGCCGTGCCGTACTTAGGTTTGCCTTTTAATTACGCACCGGATATTACGAATTCAAAGAGTGAGAAGACACTGCAGTGCACTGGGTGCAGGCACACACAGACTCCTACAAAGAAAAGACACAAAGCAACGGCCACAATTGAATGACAAACTGTTGGAAAATGGAACTGGAGGCTAATGCAAAATGCATAATGCAACAACACGACTCCGGTCTGAATAAAGAAACGGCGGCAGGAAACCAGAGGCATAAGGCACAAGGCTGGAGGCACGAGGCAGAATTCAAGGCAGGAGAGCCCCAGGCAGACTGGAGTAGAAGGAGGGGGAGGAGTATCCTGAGGGCAGGACTTGAGTGCGCATTGGAAAATGTTCCATGGTGCCGGCTGTCAAATGTTATTGTTTATTTTTATTGTAACCGCAGTATTTTCACATCGCATTGTTCATTGATGATGAAATTGATGAATGGGACACATGTACATGCATACATAGACAGCCACACACACATGTGGAGCATACTAGACGACACAGACAGAGGACAGAGACAGATATCGACATCGATAAAGTCGGAGACAGGGCACAAGTTATGACATCTGCACATATGAAATTGACTTGCCAGCCAGCGTAAATAATCCACAAACTATCAATCGTAAAAGGTTTCGAAAAAGTGCAAAGGAAAGGCAGGGAAGCCACACAGGACTGGAGCTGCTCCACGACTGCTCAGGGTCATTTAAAATAGACGCCATTTGTTGTTAGTTCGAAAGAAAATATGGACTGGGGGTAACTGGAATGCATGAAAAAATATATAATCTATTGGGGCCAGGTTAATGATCGGGAGTCCACAAATGTCCACTGCAGTCATTCGCTGTAGCCTTAAATAAAACTAAGGGGGGGAATAAACCCAAAATGACACACAAATGTCTCAACACGGAAGGGCAGAATATGGAGCCCATATGGCATACATATGTGTCTACTCTTATTAGAGCGTGTTTAATTGAGGTTAAAAAGGGTCTCTCCATTTAACCGGGAAAAGGGCACAACTCGCCAGGACTAATCTTCAATGAGAAGTTCACTGATCTACAGCTTATGGATTCCATCTCAAATCTATCCATATTCCGTATTCCATATTCAACACAGAATTAGAACTGACACCATCTCGTACAAAGATAAATGGTATTTCCATTTGAAGTTTGTCCATAGCGTTTGTCCTCTCTGGCCCTGTCATGTCCACTCGCAGCACCCAGCTGCGACCACTACCAGACCAGATCTCCTATGCAGTCGCATTGATTCGATTTGATTGTGTCCTCCGTCCTTTACCAAGCAGCACGAAAGTATGCTACAGTTTTTTTCGGGTAGCGCTCGTTTCTCTTCCTCGTGCACTTTGCGCTTTGAGTAAATATGTATATTTATGGCTGGATGGCTGGCTGTGTGTGTGGCTGTGTGTGTGTGTGTGTGCTTGTCTGCGGGGGAGCTCTGAATGCTGAAATTGCTTTGTACTTGTTCACCATTAAATGTGAAAAGTTGGCCAAGACGTGGGGACAGTGCAGAGAGAAGAAAGGAAGAATGAAAGTCCGATGGAAGGTGGGGTCTTTAGCTAGCTCGGACATTTGTTATTCAATTTCGAAATACGAGCAGAGGCAGGGGCAGAGACAGGGGCAGAGGCAGAGTGGAGTAAAGTGGAGGAGTGGAAGCGGAATGGCTGAGCAGCCAGCCACAGCAACAAGTCCTCGGGCAGCCAAAAAGTCAATCGAATACAAAATGCTTTTGGACCAGAGCCAATTGGAAGTCCCGCAAGTGTCGCATAAAAGAAATATCCGTGCTCGTGCCCGCTGAACCCCTGCCCCGTGCCCCATCTCCGTGCCTCGTAAGGGGCAAGGAAGAACATTTAAATGTTGCATGGAAATGGGAATTGTGAATTGAAATAGTCGCTGAAAGATTGTGACTGCTCGATTCGATTAAAGAACGCTGTGGAAACACCAGAGAAATGGCCAATGGCCCAATGAAGGAGTTTGTCGAGCCATTCGGGCCCAGATTAGATCTGAGACCCGCATCCAAGCCTTAGAAACTGGTCCAAACAATGCTTCCTTATGCTGTACTGTACTGTACTGTACTGTAAATCAAATCAAGTCGAATGGAACCCAACCGAACCGAATCAAATCGAATTGAATACTCATACAGCACATTCGCCTTTGAAGCATTTTGCAAAAAGTGGCACTTGAACTGTCATCGAGCGCTGGCTATTCCAAATTTTCCAGTCAGCTCTTTAAGGAGCTCTTGAATATGGACCATATCCATATCCCCATCCATATTGTTCTTGGTAAAAATCGATGAAGGAATGTGAACAAATGAGGGCATTTGTTTGGCACAGATTGCCCGAACAGGTCCGAACAAAAACCCACATTGATAGGCCGTCGTCAATAAGTGTAACCATTTGGGGAGTTTAATTTATTTTTCTGCCATGTACTCCATTTCTGTTCCTGTTCCTCTGCCTGTTTGTTGTACTGTTTTTCCTGCATGGACACTCGTATTATTACATGACCACTTGAATGGACGGTAATTGAGTGCATTATCGTTGATTGGGCGGGGGATTGCGAGATTAAGCCAGAGACATTTTGGCCGAGCCAATAAAATAATGTTAGACATTGCTGGGGCTTATACAAACAGCACACAGGACACCGCACAGGTCATCCTTCGGAGGTGACTTCGGAATGCTCTTTATAATGACTGCAAAGTAGAGGAGAAGCAACTGACTTGGCGTGTGCTCGGTCTCGCCAGAAGGACTCCACGAAAGTTAGAGCATTCTTCAGCGTTTTCTCCCATTTTATGTCCCTGGCCTCACTGGCCTCCCTGGTGGCTTATGTGGATCTGCAATGACTCCTGTCACTGTCCCTGTCACTGTCACCCATCCAGCAACAGCAATGACCTTCTCACACATCTTCCACCCATCTCCCACTCCCACTCTCATCTCTGACGCTCTCTGTTCTCTCTGTTTTATTCTCATTTTGGGGGGAGGGACAGGTCTGCGCCATCCAGCATGTGGACGTCTGTATGTTCAACAATGGGAAGTTTAAGAATGTCGTTGCTGACTCGGAGCAAATCTCGCCGCCGGTGGACCGTACCGTAAGTCCGGGTGCCACGGTCAATTCGGTGGTGGTGTTGCGGCCCCAGCGCGGTCAGACCAAGAACTGGATCGCGCTGGAGGACTCTCTGCAGCGAAGTACCGAACCGGACGAGATCACTGGGGAGATAGCCGCCTCGGCCATACGTCCTCCCCACTATGTGGTGCCGAACATCCAACAGGCCGGGCAGGCACTGCCCAGTCCGGCCATGGCCATGCCAAGTGCCGATATGCCGCCACAGCAGGGAAACGCCACCACCACGTCGACGGAGGATCGGAACATCTTCGCCATCTATGTATCCTATTACGTCAAGGTGAAGCTCACCTTGAGCAGCATGGGTGGCGAACTGTCGTTAAAGCTCCCCTTCGTACTAGTGCACGTGGATGAGACCAGGCGCCCGGGCTTCGCATCGGCCACCCTCGGCGAGCTACGCATCGAGATGGAAAAGCTGGCGCTCCACGACGCCCCCGCCGGGCGACGTGCCAGCCGCCGCGATCCCCCATTGGGGGCTGAGAACGGGGATGGGCCCACCACCAGTGCCGCTGCTACAGCTGCTGGCCCATCCAACACGTCTGGCGGTCACCTCGACCGCATCGAGTCAGCGGACGATGAGCTCCATATACACATTCCAGCATCTTCCGGGCAGAAGAACGCCTCACACAAGCGCCGGTTGCAGCGCAGCGAGACCCTGGCCAGGGATCTCGAGGAGAGCGATGAGCACTTGGCCGAATCGCAGGCGGAGGAGCGCGAGGAGCACGTTGTCCAGATACACCTGTCGCAGGAGCCCACGCGGGTGGAGAGATCACAGCAGACCGATGACGAGCAGGAGCTGGCTCAGGCACCCGGCGTCGAGACTGGGGCCGTGCCCAAGTCCACAGATGTCTGATTCTGATTGTTGTCCCAGATGTTTGCCAAGCGCAAGAGAAAGCCGTAGGGTGGCTTTGGGGTGGGGATTGGCAGAACGGGAGTGGACGAGCGTACGAAGGGAGAAGGTGGAGAGGGGGAGCAGCAGCATGAGAAGGAGATGATTAAGGGTAAAGGTCGAACCTGCAAGGCAGGGGGAGAAGGAAATAAGATGAGAATCAAAGAAGGCAAACCGAAAGATAAAAACTAAAAACTAACAAGACAGTAGACAGCAGACAGATTCTTATCTGTTTCTACAGAGGATGATGAACAGTAGACAGGACCAGAGGTCGAGCAGAGTGGTCGAGGAGCAGAAGCAGAAGCAGAAGAAGAAGAAAGGCTGAGAACGCAGAAAGCCCGCAGGGTAGATACTCGTACAGGTGCGAGGTGAGGGATGCAAATCTAAGTAGTATTAGTACTTGACTAAAATTTCGAATAAACAGCAAAAAAAAAGGAGAAAAAAATTAAGTTTCAGTTTCGGTTTCAGCAGCCCAGGAATCGCAAGAGTCCCAGGCTAACGCTCAGCTCAAAGGTTGAGATATCAAATAAAATTAAGGAGACACACGTACGGTTTCCACGATTGAGAGACGCGATCGAAAGACTAAACGGCGTAGAATTAGGAGCAGAAACCACACCACAGAGAAACACCACAATGTAGGCTGCCAGGCTACCAGGCTGCTCGTACTCGTACTCTAAGATTCGAGGATTATAGTTGGAAGAAAGGTATTACCAGTGTGTGGGCTACCAGTGTAGTTATTTAGTTATGGAGGTATGGAGTTATGGAGTTATGGAGGAAATCCGACAATTTTAGACAATGAAAACTAGGTGAAATTTTTTTGATTCAAACTAGGATTTCAGTCGCAACTGGCATAAAGGCATCAAGCATCAAGGATGAAGGTGGAAAGCAAAGTCGAACTTGGCGTTCAAATACCATGGACCGGTCTGTGGATTGAACGTAGAAAAAACCAAACACGTAGTCCTAAGATAGTCATAGGAGCGCATCATTTGATGTCTGATATTAATCCCAAAATGCAATGCAATGAATTTATGATATTGCTGATAAGATTTACATAATTGCGAATTGCAATTGAATTGAAATTTGAAATCGCTTGACTCTAATTAAAAGATAGAATGGACTTACATATAATCATAATCCCCCAGCGCATGGCATACCTATACTATCTGTATTGAATGGAAATGGAATAGAATTGGTGGCCAACTAAAATAATCAACCAGCAAAACTAACTAACTAACTAACTAACTAACACCCATGGGTGTTTTGTGTGTTTTCTTAGACTCGTAAGTGAATGTATAGTTCAATATGTACTCGTACTTATATACAATACCTACAATATATCATATACAACTCTGATTGATGTTCAACAAAAAGTACTACTTACCATACTATATAATATATACAACAATATACAAGTCCCAGATACCGATAAATACATACATACATACTTACAAGAAGTAATTATTCTATATAAATCTATGTCTACAATACATATACACATACAAATACACATACATACTTATATACATATATAGTATATATTGTATTTATTGTATCCCATATTACAACTATTTGATGTGTATTTACAAAACCACAAAACGACAGAACAAAGCAACGTAAACTAATCACGAAATATTCAACAACCAAATACAACCGAAAACAAATACATAGCATAGTATAAGATGTACGAAATACGAAATACGAATACCTACAAATCTAAATCTAAATGTGAATGTGAACACACTGTTGCGGTTTCAAGCAGAAGAAAGTATTTACAAAAAACCAAACATACATACACACATCCAAAAGAAACCGTCGCATATCGGTGCGACCCCCAGAGACCCAGAGCTCTCGGGTCTCGGGCCAATTCAGCCAGTATTGAATCTATGAATCTATCAATTAATCAATTACATTAAGAATTGCAAATCAAGCCAAGCCAAAGCAAAGCAAATACTACCAAATACATACCAAAAATTGAAAGCCCGTGGAGGTCGATGAGGCACAGACAGAAGCCGCCCACACAATTATTCTTGAATGAGATTTACTATAGTGCAGATGCATATGCATCCACAGATGTATCTATGTGTCTGTAGTGTACTCCAGTACAGGTACAGGGTCGAATTTTCGGAGAAGCTCCATCTCGGTGTACTTGCGACAAAAACACAAAAAACAAACGTCTGCAATAGCTATAGTTTTTGAAAGTTTATTGACGCTTCGCGATCCTATGCGATGCGATGCGATGCTTCGATGCAGGCCATTTGCAAATTTGCCCAATTGAGTCCCTATAATCCTGCCTCGCGGCCTGATGGTTATCCTCACTGGAATGACAATCCCTCGATTGAGATTGAGTGTCTGTCTGGTCCCTTTTGGATGTCTCCCGCCCTTTCGCGGGGCGGGGGATATGGAAAGTCCCACATTTTTGATGAAACCAAACACCGGCCCCGAGGTAGTTATAGTCTGGTATATGGCCTGGTCAGAACCATCATCAATGGAGGAGGAGCACATAACTAAATAACGATAAATAACGATTTTAAAAAGCATACTCATATTCATGTGAATTTATCCAAAATGCAACTATAAGTGTCTATAGAGTTATTGGGCAACAAAAAACAAAAAACAAAAAACAAAAAACACATTGAAAAATGCAAATAGCAAATACATTGAATAAGCGGGAATTTATGAAGAATTTAGCCAGGTTTGGGCGCCTGTTACAAATTCGGCAATAGAACCAACCGACATACGACATACACACATACCCATATATACATATATACTACTACATATACATATGTAATACTAATACTCGTACATACATTAGAGGCAAATACTCGAACAATAAAGCTACATACATATGCATTAATATACATTGCATTACATTACATAAATATTAATAATAATACAATAACCAATAACCAATAACCAAATAGTATAACCGTTGAACGTTATCGATGTGCATTTTAATGTGTGTATGTGTGTGTTTGCAGACTAGACTTTCGATTTCGAAAGAAAATACAACTAAAATTATAAATCTATATACAAATAAACCTTTGTGATGCATTTCTATGAGTACACCGAGAATGGAGATCCTACTTCGCATACACTTGAGCATACTCTATATACAAACAAAAATATATATGTATACACAGACAAGCAGACAAGCAACAAGAAAAACTATATTATTATATATATGTATATGTATACTGTATACCTACCATACATACATAACCACTAGAACTAAGTCTTGATAAAATATAGCATACATACTTACATGCATACTCGTACATGCCATACATAAATACATATGTAGCTACATAAATACATACATACATACATCCTCTATGATGTACGAGTTGGACTCTAAAGCGTAGCTTGCCGACACACGACACACGATTTCTTTGGTGCTGTTCTGGCGCTTGCTGTTTGATCTGTCACCCGGCTCTGGGGCCCAATAGGAGCGTGGGCCTCTTGATTGATGGTGCCACACAACAAGAGGCGTCACAGGGCTGGTTTTGTGGGGCATCAAGGGGCTCTGGGGACAGACAGACCGCACTAGGACATCCGAAAACATAATACAATAAATGTTTAGCATACAATCTAGCCCGAAATCCTGCTTGTTTTCATTCTCTCTCTTTGAAATTGCGACTCAGCGGATGATTGCCGAGAATTGCTGTGGATTGGGGCGTTGCGAGGCTCTTGGGCGGGTGCGAGTACGCGCCTACCCCCCAGCGGGAGTTCCAAAAGTATTTGGCTGCCCATCATCTGGCTGTGCCTGTGTGTCCTCTGTGTCTGTGTGTTGACCATTAAGCGAACTAGCGGGCTAACACGGCTTGGCTTTCTGGCAATCAGCATGGAGCTACAGCTGGAACCCTCCCAGCGCCAACCGCCAACCACGAACCACCAGGCAAAGGGGAACGGGTAACGGGTAACGGGAAACCCAATGCTGTCGTCAGTGTCTGTTGGCTAACAGAGCTACAGACTCCGAAGAAAGCTATCGCCGTGTCCGAAAACAGAGCTTAAGCGGTAAAGCTTGAGCTTTCCAACAAGCTTCTTCATGAATCCAGAGCTTTTGTAAGTTCACGTAGGTTCTGGCACTGAATTTGAAAACAGAACGAACGCCCTTCTGTGCCAGCCATGGCCAAAAGCCTTGGCTTGCTTGCAATCCATTAAGTATTGAACCATTAAAACAGCTTTTTTTATTTGTGCAAAAAGCTGCAGTACTGAAAGGAGTAAAATTGTAATGAGTGTCATAAGTTTTTACACATTAGATACACTCCCAAGACCCTACACACTTGAGACACTCTAAATGAAACCGTTCAAAGGTCACAATTCTAAGGTAAGTTGGAGTCAAAAACATATCCTATCCTCAGTTAGTTGTCAAATAATGAACGAAGAGTTACTCTGAAAGGAACAAGCCGGTTCGTGGGTCAAAACTCAAAGGTAAGTTCGAGGTTAAGGCCTCTTCCTGTAACAGCATTCATCTGGAACCCATCCCAACCGCAGTTACCTCACAATGAATAAAGAATGAACAGACGAACTTTAAAAAAAAAGTCATTTGTGCAGCAGTGCGGCGCAGCATCGATGTATTCCCAACGACACCGGCTAAATGCATCCTAACGGAAGCGGGGCTAACAAATATCAAGTCAGAGTCGCACAAACTTCATTTGGGCCTATGACCAAGCTAATGACATCAAGCAATGTAATCCTTACCAAGGGTTTCCGGACGGCTTTTAAACATCGAAAAAATGACAAAGTCATGTCCACAATCCGGAGATGCATACAGTATACCAAACGTTATAGTAAAAACAAAGTACATGCCGTGTGCGTGACGCTCATCCTGAAGCTCCAAAGAATCTGTAAGCTTTGTGTGAGCTTGTGACACGTTGCACAGCTTACAGCAGAGTCCTTCCTGAATGCACAAGAAAAGTATTTCAACTAAATTTTAATTATTTGACCCATACCCATTATACATACGCAGAAAACACGTTTAGCTTTGTTTACATAAAGTTTTTATTAATTTTTATTTGATTTTTAATAATAAATATATTTATTTGTTTATCCCATTTCGTCGTTTTCTCGTCTCCCTCCTCTCTCTCTCTCAATCTTTATTTCTATCTCTTACCATCCCTCGTTATCGCATGGCCATTGCCATTTGTAGTATTTTGTATACCTTCTTTTATTAATATTTTTAGATATATATGTATATCTATATATATATGTATATATATATATAGCTGCGGCTCCTTTAGCTTTAACAGATTATGGGAAATGGGTTTTTGCTAATTGGCCGAAATCCGAAATCAGAGAGGGTCTAAACAGAGGCTTAAATGAGAGAGAAGTACGATGTTTGTTTCGCTGTTTCTTCTGTTATTTTGTTGTTGGTTTATTTGTAATGCAATTAATTGACTTGTTTTCCACAAGCTTTTCTCAACCCCTCTGTACCCTCCTCCTGCTCCGTCACTCACTCACTCTCTCTCTCTCGCTCTATCTATCTCCGTTTTGTTGCATATAAAATGTATACTATGTATGTATGTATATATATATATATTTATGATCTGTATATATATAAACCATTTTTTGTTAGTTTACATTTTTGTTATTGGTTTTTGTTGTTGTTTGTGGGAGGCAAAAAAGGCACTACAATCTAATAAGTTACGACGATGAAAAAATTAGTTTTATCCTTCGTTTCTCCTCTTTATATATACATATATATATATATTAAATATACATATATACATATATATATATCCCTTCGATCTGCTCTATATATCAGCTACTTCTTCAATTTTTATATAAATAAAAGATGCACAAAAAATTGGTGTTTCAAGTACTTCGAAGTAATGCTTTTCAATGCTTTCAAAATTCGTTTTCATTTGTTCTCATTTTTTTTTTCTTTTTTAGTTTTTTTTCTTTCAACTTTTGTTTGTTTTTGTTTTTTTTTGTTGTGTGGAAAGCTAAGGTTAAAGTTAAAGTTAGGTTGGATTTTCGCTAGGTATTGAATGGATTGCATGGGGGAAAACAAGCCTCGAGTCGAGTGTCCTTAAATGCCCATTAACCGGTTAGCAGTTAACAGTTTTCGCGTCACTTAAACCTAATACAACGCAAAAAATACACACATATGTATACATATATTTATAATATTGAATTATCTCTGTTTAAGGTTTAGTTGCTCTTCCTTCATTTATAAGTATAGTTTAGGCAATAAATTAATTAAACAATGACAAACAAATATGTATATATAAAAAAAATAAACAATAGAAGAACATCATCTATTCGTATTCCTAAGTAAATAATAAATAAAATACACACACACACGCACGCACGCAACAGACGCACACAGCAGGGTGCAACTCTTTTTTTGAAGCTTAAGTGGTAGATAATCCTTCCTTTTATTTTCATAGTTTGTAGTATTTTTGTTGTTGTTGTTTGTATCTTTTTTTGTTTTTTTTTTTTTGTTTTGTTAGACAAAGTTGTAATGCACACCTATGTAGAACAGATAACAGAAAAGTTGGGTGGTGGTGGGAATGGGAGGGGGGATCTAGCTTTTTGGTTGGTGGAGTGGGGAGTGGATAGCATTTAACATACAATCTTGCTGTAGTTTCGCTTTCGCTTTCGATTTTGGATTCGTTTCTTTTGTAGTTAAGTGTATGTATATATATAGAAGTATACCGTATATATATGTAGTTTACATTAATATGCCTATATATAAATTCATTGCTTAACATCGCTGTACTTTTTAGTTTTTAGATAGTTATCTGAATTTTCGGGATTTTCTTTTTATCGTGGGGATGCGGGTGTGTGGGTGTGGGTGTGGGTGTGGGGTGACTGTAACAATTTCCATTCAACAGAGAATTTCGAAATGCAGGAATCAACTTAACTTTTGTATCTTCTCACACACATGAAAATACATACATATATAGCGATAGATATAGATACAATACAGTACAAATACAGTACATAACATATACGTTTATCCATATGCACATTAGAGAGATGTTAACAATATTTTCTGTGTCCTCTTACGACTCTCCCCCTCGCTCTCACACTCACTGTGAATCCAGCCATTTTCGATCTTGAATATAGTGTATATATTATATGTATAAAAGTGTGTGTTTCTTTCTTTTGTTTTGTTTTGTTTTTGTTTTGTTTTTTTGTTGAACCTTTAAGGAAATGGAAGCGGATGGATATATTATTTCTTCTTATTGGTCGCCAGCATTGGGGCGCTTCGCTGCGGTGTAGTGGGTCGCGACGAGTTCATTCCACTGTACAGATACTTTGCCTTCTTCTCGGATGGTTTCAATATCTGAAACAAACAGAGATTAGTGATGCTGACATTGGTGCTCGCGTGTGCTTACCTGGAATGAGCACATGAGCGTATCGTCCACGGTCATCATGCCGCCAGCATTATCGAATTCGCCGCAGTAGTTGGGCGCCGAGAATAGTGTGACCAGCTGGCGACGTGCAAAGAACTCGTACCCATCCTCCACAACCTGGAACACACACAGAGATAGATCATTTATCACTTGACAGCAGACAGCAGACAGGTTTCCCCCTTTTAGAGCACTCACCTGATGTGCACGACAAATCAAGTCGAGCTCGTGACGATTCAAGAACTTGGAGACCACATCCACACCGAATGTAAAGCTCACGCCACGATCGTTCTCGCCCCAGCCCTGGACATCCTTGTCGGGATCGCTCCACAGTAGATCGCACAGCAGTCCGGTGTCGGGCACATCTGTGGGCCGCATCAGGCGGCGGATCTGCTCCATGCCCTGCAGATCGGGACTGAGACCGCCGTGGCAGCAGAATATCTTCTCATCGATGATGGCGGCCACCGGCAGACAGTTGAAGCAGTCTGTGAAGGTCTTCCATAGCTTTACGTTGTACCGGCGCTTGCACTCATCGTAGAAGCCTGCGCGGGCGGGGTGGCATTAGGAATTGAACAAAAAATTTCAAATTCCCCGCGGACTTACCATAAATTCTGTTAATACTGGCACACTCATGATTGCCGCGCAACAAGAAGAAATTCTCCGGATATTTGATCTTGTAGGCCAACAGCAGACAGATGGTCTCCAGCGATTGCTTGCCCCGATCCACATAATCGCCGAGGAACAGATAATTGGCGGCCGGCGGGAAGCCGCCGTACTCGAACAGCCTCAACAGGTCTGTGTACTGGCCGTGGATGTCGCCGCAGATGATCAGCGGCGCCTCCAGTTCCAGCAGTATGGGCTGTTGCAAGAATATCTCGCGCGACTTCAGGCACAGGCCGCGCACCTCTGCCTCGGTCATCTGCACCTGTTTTCCGGTACGACAGCTGCGCACTGCAAAATGGTTTTCAGTGGTGGAAAATTCAGTTAGTTACTTGGATTCGATTCAAGATCGGACTAGCATATACACAGAGAGAGAGAGAGAGAGAGAGATATGTGTGTGGTGTGTGTCTAGCTTAGCCTAAGAATTGACTTAGGCAATAATACACAGGCGAGTACGGGTAACGAGTACGAGAACGGGTAACGAGTACGCGGACGGGGGACAAACGAGCACGAAGCGTAACGAAACGAAACGAAACGAAACGATTCGACGAGAGGACAATGAGAGGACAAACAGTTGGACAAATGACGGAGAAGGTGGATGTGGGGGATGTGTGGGATGTGTGGGATGGGTGATGGGCATGAGATATGTATGTACACATGTACATGTGTATGACAATGCCACAAACAATGCTTGTGCATTGCCTACTTTGCGGCGCATTATGAATGGGAATGTGCGCGGCAGGCGACGACGACCGACCTTCAATAAAGTCTTTCTCTGCCATGCGGCGGCAAAAAAAACAGAGAGATTGTGCAACTGCTGCATGTGGCCCATTCCTTTGTTCTGTCCTCTGGATAATTGCAAGTTGTCTCTGTTTCTGCATGAAGACGATTACGGGTATCAGATCCCTCCCTGACACTTTCCTGCAATTAATTTTGTGCAGCTCCAGTCCGCCCCCCTCTCCAACAAACAACTAGGTCGGTCGCATCTGTGTGCGTGTGCAGAGAAAAATTTAATTAAATTTGCATATCCTCCGAAAAATGCTGCCCAAGCGAACAGAGACCCGCCCAGTGACGAAGGACCAGACCTGGGGGCAGCGGCAGCGGCAGCAGCGTCCCCCTCGAAAGTTGTGTGCCAAATCTCGATTTGGGTCGAAAGCCCCAGCTGGACCACAAGGACCTGCTGCCGGATGTGACCCAAGCGAAAACTGTGTGCATGTGCATGTGGCTAAGGATTTGCGTGGCAAGGATAAGCCAACTCCCAAAGCGTTTGGCAGTGCAGTTTGCAACAGCTGTGATTCCCCATCCTGGCCAAATGGTTAATTGAATTTATCGCTTGCCTCTCGAGATGTGCTTAGAGTTCTTTGCACTTCACTCCAATGGCATTGATTGTGTGTGTGTGTGTTGAAATTGAAAATAAAAATTGCAGAACGAACAACTCTAGAAATGCACTGGAAACGGGAAGACTGGAGGACAGTGCTGCGAGCGAGAACTTTGTGAGCCGCGGCCCTTGCCGCAACACTCAGCCTCAGTATGTGCGCACACTGCACGAGGAAGTAACGAGTAACGAATAACGAGTGCTACAAGTGCAGGAAAGTAGGAGGTTATATGTTGTTTCTGTTTCTGGGCAATACGTGCATATACATTGTGCTTGGAAATTGGTTTCTGGTGAGCATAAAAGCCATGTGGTTGCAATGTTAGCCTATGCTTTTCATGGCTGATGGATGCAGTGTTTATTCGAGCAATCATTTTTCATTTGCACTGATCACAGGACTCCCCCCACTAAGTAATGATAAATTATATGTATCATCCATTTTGTGCCGTGTCCAGAGGTGCTGCCGTCATTCATCATTCTGCAAAATCAGGGCAAAAACCACAGCAGGAGATGGCAGATGGCAGACGGACGAGGGAGGGGAGGCGGAGGCAGTTAATCAAATGCGAAAATGCGGTGCAAAAGTTCATTTTTTCTTGCGCTGCAAGCGGGGGCATCAGCATCATCATCAGACAGCATGTGCTTGGCATTTGCATTAGCATTAGCATATAGTCCCCATCCCATCCTGCGGGATGTCCTTTACAGGGCAAAGGAGTTTGTCGTAAATTATGCAAGCCAAAGCGGGGTTCATGCACTCCATCTTCCTGGAAAAAAGTGGATTCCATTTATGTTATGCGGAAGCCACGACAGGCCTCAAAAAAAAATCTGTTGCATGCTCTCACTCCATCTCTCTCCCTCTCTTTCTGTCTTCTGTCTGTCTGTCTGTCTTCTCGGAGGAGTAGGAGGAGGAAGCGTAGGTGAAAAGCCAAAGTTATCCTAAAAATTTACTTCCGCTTGCGCATAAATTTCCGCGAGCAACATCTGCTTCTGTCTCAAGATTTTGCACTCTTTGGGGGGTGTTTTGGGGGCGGGGGATCATAATAGGGAAGTATTTCTTTTGGGAACTTTCGGCTTACTGGCTCCGGTGGAGTCCAGAGTTGGTACACCATGTATCCAGGTGTCATCTATCATATTTTGAAGACTGGTGATACAAGCCTAACTATCGCCGCGTCTTAAATGATTCGGAACCTATCGGTATTGGCTTCGATAGGCTTCGTACTAGTCGCATTTCGGATGGTTTTCCATCTTCAGAGAGTCGAACGAATGCACTTCCGTGCCTTTGCGTGAGTTGCAATCACAGTTGCCACATCTTCTTGTCTATCGCTAGAATATTGGTGGCATGACACACATGTGGCACAAAAGCACAGAGCGAAGCAGCGACAGAGACAGAGACAGAGAAAGAGACGGGGAAAGATACATTTGCTTTCTTTATTTTTCATTTTTATGCAAATTTTCGCAATGTTCCACTCCGCAATCATTCCGGCCTCCTGTCTGCCTCCGCCTCCGCCTCCGCCTGCCCGCCTGCCTCCTTCCCCCTTTTGGTCTGTCAGGCATTTGTCAGCATAAAGAAGACATCACCAAAGGGGGTGGAACGGTGGGGGTTGGAGATGGGGCGGTAGGGCGGTTGGAGCTGGGCGGCTGTTTTGGGTGGTGCCATAACATTATGCGTAAGCAAAAAAGACGCGCATGTTTGTTTTTCATGCATTTTACATGAGGAAACGCTGGCGCAGAGCATCACGTAACATTTAGCATGTGACTTCTCCTCCCCCCTCGTGCCACTGCCACAGGATGTGGGGCATTGTGCAGTATCCAACTTCCGGCCCGGCCCGGCCCGGCCCCATCTGTTCCTGTCACATCTCTAACTGGTTCATCACGATTAACAATTCTTCGCCATTTCCCCCCCCATCGTCATCTCTTCACTCTGAAGCCTATCATCACCCCTTCCGTTTCCCCACCTTCCCCTACTTCCATTCATCCATGGAGTACCAGGAAGTCAGCGAAACTTTCGAGTATGATCCATCATGAAATCAAAGAACAAAACGGGAGCCAAGAGGAGTCTCTTCAACAGGGGAAGTCCCTGATTTCATTTAAAGGATTCACAGCCAGATCTGAGAGGCTATTCTCGGTGGCTGATCCTTGCAGCGGCTTTCGTTCATTAATTTTCGAATGAAATTCGTCATTTTCCCCCTTGGCTTTGGTCTTCGCTGCAGACCTTTGAAGAAGCGAGGGAAACTTTGCACCTGCCATTTTATGACCCGATTAACTCTCTGGGGCCCAGAGCCGGGAAAACTGGAGCAGCCGCTGCCAGAAGTTAAACATTTGCCCTGCCCCATGCCCCAGTGCCACTGCGTTGCAGAGGTAGCAAACTTTGGAGCTCAGCTTCCGCTCAGCAAAACTGAATCTAGAGATGAATCTGGGGAGCAGCAGAGGCTGCAGAGGCAGCGAAGGATGGAACTGAATGAAAATGTTAAGCCATTTAGATAGGAAAACTGCCGAGAGAGATGAAACTTTGCGGACACACAGAGGAGGGAGGAGGGAGGAGGGAGGAGTAGAGGGAGGGAGACACTCCACACGGGGCAAAGAGAAAGAGGGACAGAAAGACAGAGGGACAGGGAGACAGAGAGAAAGAGGGACAGAGGGAGACAGAGGGACAGAGGGAGACAGAGAGAAAGAGGGACAGAAAGACAGAGGGACAGAGGGACAGGGAGACAGAGAGAAAGAGGGACAGAGGAAGGAGCAAGAGAAACAGAAAGACAGTCGGGAAAAGTTTTGCAAGAGTAAATTAAGTGCAGAGAATACTCCACCCCCGCCCCTACCTACCCCTTCCGCCACCAATAGGGTATTCCCATAGAGATTTCCGGGTTAAACCAAAGTCGGTGCCGGGGCAAAGGGTTTTCGGTGGATTATCAGCACCGCCCCCTGCCCCCGCACCCCCTACCAAGAGACCCCCTATCAAGAGACCCAATTGAATAGCAGTGATTACATCAAATATGTATCTCTGAAACGGTTACAAGAACCAACCGGTACGGCTACAGCCACAGCAGAAGCTTCAAGCGGTTATAATGCCATCACAAAAATTTGTTCAAATTTAGAAAATAGAAAGGTTTGCATGTATGAATCGGTTATGAAACGGTTATGAAACGGTTATGAAACGGTTATGAAACGGTTCTGAAACGGTTATGAAACGGTTATGAAACGGTTATGAAAAGGTTATGAAACGCTTATGAAACGGTTATGAAACGGTTATCCTCCCAATAAACAAATTGAACATCGTTTGGTTCCATAATCAAGTCTCGTTGAATTTTCGAAATCTTTTTTAAGCATGAAATGGTTATGAAACGGTTCTGAAACGGTTCTGAAACGGTTCTGAAACGAATTATGAAACGGTTATGAAACGGTTATCCTCCCAATAAAAAAAATTTTACATCGTTTGGTTGCATAATCAAGTCTTGTTGAATTTTTGAAAACCCTTTAAAACATGAAACGGTTCTGAAACGGTTAAGCTTTGAAACACTTGAATTCCCGAGGGTTCGTTCCGTAATCAAGGCACATTTTCAGTTTTAGAATATTTTTAAGACACGAAACGGTTCTGAAACGGTTAAGAATCGGTTATCCTGCCAATAACGGAAATGTAAACATTGTTTGGTTCCATATTTAAGTCTCGTTAAAAGTTTGAAAACTTTTTAACACATGAAACGGTTCTGTAACTCAATATTACTCAGTATTTGCCAAATCAAGTGTGAAATGCAGCCCTGAAAATGAACATGAAAGGAACCCACGGAAATCCGATGTAACAGCTTTAGCTTTACAGTGGCAATTCGGAATCGTTTCGCATTTCGTTTCAATAATCAAACCTTAAATTGGACAAGAGAGTAGCACTCCACATGCATCCATCCCATCCCATCCCATCGCATCGCATCCATCCATCCATCGAAGCTTTCATGCTTTCAGGCCAGAGCGACCGCAAATGGGATCCCGTTTTCATTTAACACTTTCATCGAATATGTGCGAAGGTAAGCTTAAAATGTAATTAACAGGTTGGTCGGCCATGGACCAGGATCAACTTGAACTCTGGGCTCGGGCCTCTGATTCCTCCTCCTCCTCCGCCATGACCGTTGGCTTTAATGCTTTGACAAGCACAAAATTTCCATTCACTTTGCACTGTCGTTGTCGTTGTTGTTCTTTTCTGTTTTATCCATTAAGTGCCACGCCCACAGCGTCCTTTCTGCGTGCTCGTTGAAATTCGAGCAAATGAAGCAAAAGATAGCTACAAGCCAACAGTGAACGCCTTTGGGCCAGGCCAGGACGGCCAGGACGGGCCAGGGTTGCCTGTCCGTTGATTAAGGACAAGTGCAAGAAAATCTCATTTGAAATTTGGAATTTACCATTTTCCATTTTGTATTTTCACTGTCTGTGTGTGTGTGTTGCCCTTTGCCCTCTAGCATTCGCCATTTGCCGAATCAGAAATCAGACACAAATTTCATATGCGAATCGGTTCCGTAAATGTTTCCGCTTTCCATTGACCCACTTGGTGGTGGGGGGCAGGGGCAGGGCGGTGTGCCAAAAATGTTGCCTCAAGTGCTCTGCCACGAAATGAAAAACATTAAGTAGTGGAAACAATTTCAGTTCTATTCAAAATCGAAATCAAAATTCGCTAATATTTTTCGACATTAATTGCTTCTTGAAGTGATTTTGTCCGTGATTTATTCTGAAACAAAAGCTCCGAAAAGAACTCCGAACAGAATTCCATATGCAAAATATTGAACCGGTTAAAAAATGTACCGTTTCATCGGGTAAGTCCCAGGTGTTGTAATCCTGTTCGAATTCGAATGAGCAAAACTGCATTGAAAATTGGAGAAACATCCAAACTCGAAACTCGAACCGTTTCAAACCGGGTAAAAAGTTGACTTTCGGCTAATGGGAGAGGGCGAGAGAATCCCGAAGGGAGGGACACTAGTTCTACATATAAATTTACGCCCTAACTAGAGAAGATTACCAAAATGTCCATCAGCCAAACGAAACGGAAATGGTTTGATCGAAATCAGAGAGAGAGAGAGAGAGAGAGAGAGCGAGAGAGAGCGAGAGAGAGGCAGATTTAAGGGTGAAAGTAATGGCACTCCTTCTAAGCACACACACACACACACACGCACACAGAACTTGTAATCCAAAATGCAAATTGTGCCCACACCTTCGTGAAAAGGTGATTCCGTGATTTCAAGTGATTTACCCAAGAGAAGAACAGAAAAACAGAAAAAAAGAAAACAAAGAACCTCAAAAAGAAAAGCGGTCGAAATCAACTTTCGTAAATACTTCCGTTTAACATTGACCCAGAAATAGATGGGGCACTGGCTGCGTGTTGGGGGTGGGGGTCGAAGGGTCCCAAACTAATTGGCTGACCAGAAAAAGCGGTAAAGCGCTAAGAGCAAAAAAAAAGTCCACACCGAATGTGATGATGGCTTGGGGCGGGCAACATTCATTAGGTAACCATGGCACCTCCACCTCCCACCCTCCCCTCCCCCAATTACCACCACCCTTCAGCCCTTCCCTTCCATTTAAGCACATTAGCGCTGATTATAACGGCATTTACATCACAGCTAAACATTTTTGAGGGTTGCACACAACAAACCGCACACCGCACATCGCACATCGCACACATGGCGTATGCGTAATCCCCAGCAAAATAACAGAAACAAAACACACACACGCACACAATCTCGGAATCTCGGATCAGCAATTGGCATTTCATTTAATTCAATTTTTATTTCTTGTGGGGAAAATGTTGTAATTGAAATTGACCAGAAAACTCTTGAAAATTGAAAACCAAACAGAGTGGAAATTCACTTTGCCAGAAACAATGATCATTTACCAGGTTTATGGCATGAATTTCACGACTTCTAAATTCAATCCCAAGGAGACGAATGGAAACAACTTTGAAGTAAAATCCAGCTAAATTCTCCTCTCACCTCCGCATCACTCCAAAGGGATCGTTTTGATTCCTCTTGTTTCGCCGTTACTTTGCCCAAAGTGACGAGTATTTCGCTCGGCGTTGCCACCTAATTTGTCTCACCATCTCACGATCTGAGGCTGAACTCATAGTCAACTTTCGTGCGTTACCGAATCAATGAAATGCTGTTTATACACACACTTTTCTCGCCATTTCATGAAATGATTGCATAAACACGCTAATTGATACAAAATGCATGGATGATGGGGTAATCCTTTAATCGGGCAATTGGAACGGGGAGATTCTTCTAAAAATAGGCACGAAAGTATACAGATTATTTGTTGCCTCAAATGAGTTCACATACCAATTTAGAGATGGGGAGAAAGAACGATATATACGATATTGATTAAGGGGAATTTGAAATGCATCAAACGGTAACTTTTACTGCGATTAATTGCCATTTTCTATTTGATTAAATCGATTTATCAATACCGAATATTTCAAAATGAAAATCAATTGATAACTATCGATAATCATCGCAACCGATCATTTATGAATTCCATACATTTATCGGTATTGTTGGCGATTTATCGATTGCTCAACAGGAATTTTAAATGCACCGATCTGTAATTTTTACTGCGATGAATAATTTATTATTTATTATATTATCGATAATTATGGCAATCGATCTTTTACGAATTCGATAAGTGTATCGATAATATAGACAATTTAACGGATGATTAAAAGGAACTTTAAATGCATCAATCTGTAATGTTAACTGCGATTATTTGAAATTATCGATTTTTTTATCGATACCAAATATTAACAAATTCAAATAAATTGATATATTATCGATAATTATAGCAATCGATCATTTATGTATTCGATAAATGTATCTATAATTTTGGCAATTTATCGATTATACTTAATTAGTCTTAATCGAATATTTACGAATTCGATAAAACCGAAAGTAGCGATTATTAGGTTGAAACATAATGTAAATCGAAGAAAATGAATCGATTATAGATCCTATATCATTTTCAATTGAATAAAAAATGATTTAAATGGAAAACATAAACTGGAACCAGCAGAACCCATGACATGACATGACATGACATGACCCATGTTAATGACAATGTGCCAATACCAGAATTACCACCATTACCAATTCAGTTACTATCGAAATCTGTGAAAATGATAGACTGTAATTTTCTCGAGGGGCTGAGCCACGCCCACCTAACCAGCATACTGAATGACTAGAATTATGGTTTGGATAGGAAACCGTTGCACATATGATGGCTACTACAGTTCGATAAAAGTTGAATCTTCAGCTTAATGGGGGTAATTATACTTAAAAATGGGTTTTTAATTGCGGGCTTTAAATATTAAAAAGCATCTATTATTTGCCTGAAGGAGCGTACCCTAATAATTGGCCAATTACCCACCAACTACCAAGTGGGCCAGCAGGATGGCTGCTCTCTAAAAGATAAGCCACAAATCCATTTGCAAGTTTAATGGAAAATGGCAGAAAAACACCACGTGCCTGTGCCCCTTCGCGTTTCCCTTGGACTTTGCTTGGACTTGGAGAAAATTGAAATCCAATAATAAGCATTAAATATTAAACTAGAACGCATTGCGTTCCAGCGGCAAGTGGAGAAAGTAATGGGAAAATCTCAAAGCGAGCCTCAATCGAATCAGCAGCAGAAGCAGCAGCAGCAGCAGCAGCACTTTCCAACTCATTTCGAATTGAAATCGAATGAAATTCGTGCAACTTTTGGCAGACACTGTATGCCATACGAGGCATTGCACATGGACTGAGGGAGGGACTGGCTGTACATGTGCTTTCTACACTTCAGTGCGTACCGCGTACCACGTTGCGTATGCGCGCTATTTATAAAAATCAATTTTGTGACTTGGCAGCAAAATCAGAGAAACAGAAGCGGCAAAAGCGGCAAAAGCAAACAAACACAAGCAATGAAATAAATAAATAATACTGTTTAAAGCATGGCCAAGCGGAAAACAGCGACACAGAGAGAGAGAGAGACGGGGAGAGAGAGGGCTCTCAGCCATATGGTAAAAACAAGTTAAAACGTTCGTTTTTCCTGTCGACACATCCTCGACATCGACATCGAAATAGCGCAAATCTCACTGGAAAAGTGCTGGCATGTGCGGGGGCGACTGTCGAGGTCTTCTATTGATTTACTTCCTTTATTAATTGAATTATATAACAATAATCGAATAATCTATGGAAATACTGGTAAAAATTACAGTATTACGGCTCACCCTGTAGAAAGGAAGACCCTAGAGGAAATCGTTTCATTTCGGCATGCATGGATGGCATCCCTTTGGATGGCATCCCCTTGGATGGCATCCCCTTGGATGGCGTCCCTCTGGATGGCATCCCTTTGGATGGCGTCCCTCTGGATGGCATCCTTGGATGGCATCCCTTTGGATGGCGTCCCTCTGGATGGTTGATAGACAGACCCAAAAAGTTGCTGAATTCAAATGTCATCCAAATGCAAATATTATGATATAATCCATTCATTTATGTAGGAAACTTTTCAATCGTTTTCTTGGCTTTTCGCTTTCCCTTTGTCCCTTTTTTTCTTTCCTTCGGTCTGCCTGCCACACGCACTAGAAGCGGGCCAAACAATGGGGCATCAGCGCTTGCAACAAAATCGAAGCGAAGCAGCAGCAAAGCAGCGAAACGCCGAGGGAGAGGCACAGCAGAAAAGTGGGGAGTGGGTCGGCGTTGGGGGGAGGGGGGAGGGGGGAGGGGAAAACTAAAAATCTTATAAAATAAACATTTATTTTTAGCATACAGCAGCATTCGGTTCGTGTTGTTCTTTTTGCTGCTGTTTTTGTTACCTTTGTTTCACATTTTGTGTCCGTCTGTGTGTGTGGTGTGTGTGTGTGTGTGTGTGTGTGTGTGTGTGTGTGTGTTCTGGCAAATTGGAAAATGGAAAACTCAAAAGAAAAGCAAAAGGCAAGACGAGACGCGACGCGACGAGGGCATGGGATGGCGCTCGGCCAGTCGGACCGATGGCATTTCTCTTCCTCTCTCTCGCTCACTCTGTTTATCTCTGTCTCTCTCTCTCTCTTGCTCTCTCTCTCTCTCTTGCTCTCTCTCTCTCTCTTGCTCTCTCTCTCTTTTGCTCTCTCTCTCTCTGTCTCCCTTGCTTGCGTGTGCGATCGATTTTGTAAGTAGTGCTACCCCTCCTTAAGCCCCGCTCTTGTCATCTCATCTCCCATCTCTCCTTCCCCCCCCCCCCCCCCTTTTTCCACGCTTCCTTTCCTCCTTCTGCCTTTTGCCTTCTTCCTTTTGCCGTTTTTTGTCCAACATCTGCACTCATTTGGCTCTGGCTCGGACGCTGTCGCCGTTGGCCATTTATCGAGCGGTGCAACAAGCCAAGGAATGCCTAATGATCCCCCCAAACCCCCCCCCCCCAAAACGGCAGCAGGCTGATCGACCCAAAGGATTACGTGGAAAGAACTTAATCGGAAGCCAAAGAGAATCTCCCAAAAGTCCTTGAAGATGGGGCATCAGAAAGCCTTGAAGATGGAGTTCTGGACACCTTTTGGGGACACCCTCCCCTAACCATAATCCTATGTCCATGTACGCATTTGTTTTTGTAATAGTTCTAATGATTTCTGCTGCCCATGAGGAAAACTTTCAGGGGATTTTCTTTGTATGCCGCCCCGCACATAGCGTAGTGTAGGGGTAGGGGGTAGGGGGAGGGCTATGGCTGTGTGCCTTCTCCATCTGCGAGTACAAATTCCATTTTATTTACTTGAAGCTTTTGCTTAATTAGCGACTCGTTATGATTGTTGTCATGGACGCCAGGCGGAAGCTTTTGCCAATTGTTGGCCAACCCGAACACCCACCCGACAACCTTACCCCCGCCCCCACCCCATGGTCTCTCCGTCTCTCTCTCTCTCTCTATCTGTCGCTGTCTCTATTCCATTTTGACCGTTGTAAGCGCTTTTCCAACTTATCTTATCGCCAATAATTGGAAGACAGCCACACACACAAACGCAGAACGACCTTAAAAATAGTCACTCGTTCGCCATATAATGAAAACAACAACAGAACTCTGAAAACATCGAAGGGGAAAGACCGCGACAGCGAATACCCTCCTCCTCCTCCTCCTCCTCCCCACAGATCGATCAAACTCTTTTGAATCTTCTGGTTTGTAATAATGTTATATCTATCTGGCGACTTCTACAAGTTCGAAACTCAAACATTTGTGAATTATAAGGAGAAATGTAAGGCCTTTCATTTGATGAGTCAATTTAGGGTCCACCATAACTGGCTATAACTGGCTATAACTGGCTATAACTTAAGATTAAGATACACAAACATATGCCCCACATGCCCATATCTAACGTATCTTTCACTCTTCATCGATCTTTATTCCCAGAGAAGAATCGATATACCCTCGTGGACACTCGGTAGGGTATGCTTCGATCACTCACAAATAGGGCTGGCAGGTAGCTCCTTTTCTTCCTTTCCCTCCTCCATGACAGGTCGAAACATATGATCGAAAGTGTTCTACTCTCTCTATCTCTCCCTCTCTCTCTCATCTCTCCCTCTCTCTATCTCTATCTCTCTCTTAAAGCAATGCCAACGAGGAAGCAGTAAGACAGCAACAACATCCATCGTCTACTTTTGGCCTAGTAATACATGGCGTATGAGTAATGGAGTGTTTCCACGTATTTTCTTGGTTTCGTTCTTTCAATTCGATTCAATTCCATTCAACTGGAGGTCATCGATTAACCCAATTTGCGTGGAACCGTGCAACCTTGGACTTCCGTGGCAGATCTTTTCCATATTGAGTACAATTTATGGAATTTATGGAATTCGAATTCCATTCGAAATATGGGGCAAGCTTGTGGCGTTGCATATTCATTTGGTTTTCTGCTTCATGTACATGAGTATTCGACCATTCGCCACCTACTCGTAGGTGGGTTCCTCTCCGCCACTCCTCTCCGTCGTTCCTCTCCGCCACTCCTCTCCGTCGTTCCTCTCCGTCGTTCCTCTCCGTCGTTCCTCTCTCTTTCATTCCCTGCCGTCTCTCTCGCTGCTGTTTAAACAATTGGACACGGAATCTCGTTCTTGCTTGGCCCACAATTGTGCCAATATTTGTTTGGACTGTTTGACTATTTGCTAATTAAGAATCATAACACTAACAAAACAATAACCACGCGCCCAGCGCCACCCGCCACCCGCCATCTGCCATCCCTGAGACGGGCGAGTCCTTGGGTGTCCTTGAAAATCAATGCCACAAAATGCAACATAATTACACAATAATTTATCAATTTATTGCAATTATAGTTGAAGGTCGTAAGATATTCCACTCGATCTAATTCGTTTCCAATTGTTCCATTCTGTTCCAAAGAGGGTCACCATTTCGTTGCCATTTGTTTCCCACTCCATCTCATCGCATTCCAAATAATTTCACTTGATGTATTTCCTGTTATTTCCTGCATTTTCGCTTCCATTCTGTTCCAAATAGTGTCACCATTTCGTTGTTTTTGTTTCGTTGCCATTTGTTCCCCACTCCATCTCATCGCATTCCAAATAAGTTCACTTGATGTATTTCCTGTTATTTCTCTTCCAAATAGTTGCCCGATTTCACTCGTTTCGTTTCCCATTGTTCCATTAATTTGTTGCATCCGATATGTATGTTTGTAAGGGTGTATTCTCTCACACTTCCCTAAGTTAACCTTCCGTTTTCTTCTTGTCTGTTGTTTTCCCCATTGCATTTTCACATTTTGTCGCTGTTTAATTTTTCAACATCACATTCAGGCGACAGCTCAGGGTGAGAGTGTGAAAGCCGTGTGATGGGGGGCGGGGTTTGTCCCTGTATCCAGGCATATTCCCGCGGCTCTCACACCCCCACTACCCCACTACCCAGCCCTTACCTGGTGTCTGGTTGCAACCTTAGCCTGTCTTTCAGTCAGGGTCAAAAACGATTGAAATTTCATGAAATATTTCTTTTCATTCAACTTTTTCTCTCCGTGGCATTTCAAGAATTTCTCTAGATGAAAATATATGTATGTGTGTACATATGTACGTGTGATTGTCTCATTCTTCGAAAAGATTTCAGCTAAAATTTAAGGCTTACAGAAATAGGATCTATGATGTCCTTTACAACCAGCCATAGCCATGCCCATAGTCATCCTCATTCTTCGCACATTTGATAATGGGGCCAAGCCACACACCATTCCACCCCACCCCCCAAACCTGCCCCGGAATCCGCTCATTTGTTTGCCATTACCAGGCCACGCCCACTTTCCTGTGATGGCGCTAAAGGCGCTAAAGGTCAAGGTACACGGCTTTTCTTTCTTGACCGAAAACTTTTTTCTTTCTTTCTTTCTTTTTTTTTGGTATAAAAATAAGTCCAGAAATGCCTAAAAAAAAAAGAAAAGAACAACAACAAATATTCATTGCAGACACGTGCTGTGGAGTGCCCCACCCACTCCCAGTCGCCGGGGCAGGAGTCGCTTTGGGGCACAAAAGTTGAGCAATGGCTCAGCGGTAAACTGGTGCAAGGTCATCCCAAAGAAAGTAAACAAGAGAAAGTGCCAAGAAAATGTGTGATTGGAAATTTCTATTCGAATTCTACACTTGGATGTACCGATGGAGTGAAAGAAGATGACAAGAAAATGACGGTACAATGGACTGTAATTTGAGGCATGTTTCAGTTCCACTGCGTTTCACAGTCAAGATAACTCCTAAGCGAAGGGATTTATACGTTTTATTTTAGCTGAGTTTCAGTTTCACTGTTCCAATTAATAGCCCTAAAGCTGCCACCAAATGGGGAACTGGGGAAATGCAACCAATTAATAGGGGTATTCCCCACAACAATTCTGTTTGTTTTTCATTTGAATGGAAACGAAAAAACCAACAAGAAGTGAGGGTCTTAAAATTTAATTGAATATTTTCCACAACTTTTCCAATATCTCTCTCTTTTGCGAACCCCCAGGTGGGGGCGTTTGGGGGCGGTGGGGGGCCTGGTGCTGGTCCCTTGTGCCACTGGGCAATTAGGGGCATTGGGTGTGTGCCGTTGAGACTCCCATAATCGGCTTAAAGTCGAAGAACGTGCTCCAGCACCGATGTAGAAAGGGCGATCCCCTCCAGCTCCGCCCCCAGGACATTTTTACATATTTTATGCAGTGCGACTGCTGCGACATTTGCCTCCGATTGGCCCCCCACCCTCCCTGCCCTCTCGATGGGCAGAAACTTTGTTGATTTATATTTTCAGAGGGTCGTCTGCGACTCATGAATGTTGCAATAGCCAGGGGAACATTAAAATTGCATGCACACAGACACACACACATAGAGAATGGAGAAAGGACCAAGGAACTTAAAGAGATGACGGAAGAGTGTGTACTGTGTACTGTGTGGCAGGCAGCAATTAGAAATACTGAGAACGCCAGAGGTGGCAACGCCTGGCTGAACAGAACAGAACAGAACGGAACAGAACGGAACGGAACACAGAGTTGCCTTTGCCCTAAGTGAAATTAGACGTCATGCCAATTGCAATCCAACATAGCGTCTACGTCAGCGTCTGTGCCTGTGTGTGGGCACCATAAATCATGGGCAACCGCACACATTGCCACCACCCCAACCAACTACCACCATTACACAAAAGTTTTGGCAAAGATGTGGGGCAAAAGGGTGTCCCCTTATGACGTCAAAGACTCAAGAGGCGTTAACTGCGTTTTGCGTTTTTGCACAGGTACGAAAGCTAAAAATTCAACACACGGCACACCTACAGACCTGCAAACAAATATAGAACCCTAATTGCACTGAAACACCCACTGTCATGCGGCTGTGTGGGTGTGTGTGACCTTTGGGACTACACCATACACACGGGAGAGCACAGGAGGGAGGAGAGAGAGGAACGGCCGAGAACACGGAGAGCACAGGAGGGATAGGGGAACTGCTGAGAACACGGAGAGCAGAGGAGGGATATATGTATGTATGTAGGAACTGCTGAGAGACGTCAGTTTATCCTTTCTTTTTTTGGAGATGTACCGCTCGTAATGCCCATGATGAAGCGTTGCCAGACGGGAGTAGCAAATGAGAACTGCTCTAAAAAGAATTCCTTAAAGGAAATTCCACTTTTGCCTGCAATTTGGACTACAATTGAAAACTGTCTCCGTTCGCTTATGGGAAACTCGCCTTTCGAGACCAACGAAGAAGAATAAGACAAAAAAGGGGGAGAGAGCATCAAATAGAACAAGCAAAAAGAGATAGAAGGAGAGAGAGAGAGAGAGCGAAAGAGGGGGATAGATGGGTGGATAGATGGGCAAAGACGAGAAAACTAAGCCAAAAGGTCAAATGTATTATTATAGAGAGGGCCATTGCCGGCGCAGGCACAAAATAAGCGAGAAATTACAGTTATATTCTCATTTTTTTTGGGGTAAATGGTCGGGGGTTGGCATTACTTACTCCCACCCCAACTGCACTCCACACTCCACCCAATGGTTGACCTTCAAAGTACACCCACACCCACACCCACAGATGTCATTAGCTACAAACATTTTTACGCCTCTGGCAATTCTTATGCTTCCCCCCCGTTTACCCCTCTCCTTCTGCCACACTTTGCATTCCAGCACCTCTTCTCTCCCGCTCACTATGTGTTGTTTTCTTTTTGCTCTCTTTTGTCGCTCATTTTTATTCGCCAAGTGCACGCAATGTGAAAAAAAAGTGTAGGAAGAGGGCAGAGGGGGGCGAGTCCAGGCAGGGTGTGCTACAGGGCAGGGTGCCACAAGGTGTGCAAACAAACAGGGTGCGATCTGAGGCCAAACCAGCCCAAGAAATGGCATCAGTAGAAGAAGGGGAGATCCCAGATTGCAGAGAGAGAGAGAGAGAGAGGGAGACGGCAACGGCATTTACCCTACTTCTGGTCCTGTATACCCTGTATTTCTGAGGAGAGGCCAACGGGTATACAGGGTATGCCTCCCTTTAAGAAGAAGCCCATTTTCATCCTCCCAATTTAGTAGGCCACGGGGCTACAAAGTCAGTTCAAAGGGCATGACAGGGCAGGGCATGACAGGGCAGGGCAGGGCAGGGCATGTATGTATGTATGTACATACATACATATGTAAATGTATGGTGTGTAGTCACAGGTGCCAGTTACTTATGGACACTGGGTGAGAATTATAGTGCCATATCGTATAACCAGCGCGTTGTAACTCTCTTCAAAATGGAGGAAACCAAAAACGTTATGGCAAAGCAGAGCAGAGCAGAGAAAAGAGAAGAGAAGAGAAAAGAAATCGTAATTAAAAACATTTACACTTGTGGTTGTTGTTGTTGTTGTTGTTGTAACTGTAACTGTAGCTGCTGCGATTACTGCCGTAACAATTACGGCTACACTCAGAGAAAAATTAACTAAAATCTCTGAAAATCTCTGAAAATCTCTCAAAATAAACATTCAATTCAAATTTCCACTTTAACCAAAGAAAATTGCATGGAAATCCAAGGAAATTACTTTCAAAATTTCTGCACTAATTTAGACAATTTTTACTTAATAATTTATTAAAAAGTTTGCAACTAAATAACAAACAAAATTCTCAAAGTACAGAGAATAATCTTTGAGATTTCTTATTTTTCCAAGTGTGCAAGTATGTAGTTCCCGGGGGGAGAGGGGTGTTGGGGTGTTGGGGGGTGGGGGTGTTTTGGGGCTTTTGGGTTCACTGTGCTCAAGCATGCATGAAGCGTGAGTTGTGTTGCTCTTTCTATATTTAATGAACAAACATTTTTCCCCCTGTTCCCCCCGTTTGCGCTACAACCGTTCCATTCCGTTCATTTCGTTGCTTTTGATCTAAGATTGTGAATGCAACGATAGAAGGATAGAGCGAGAGAGAGGAGGCGAATTATCAGCAGATGATCTGCAAACAGAGAGAGAAAGACTTACGAGAGAGAGAGATAGCGATTTTCATTCATGAATGAAAGAGTTGAGTGACTGGGAAAACGGGACGATGATTCGCTCAGCGGCTGGAAACGTGAAACCGCCTCGAAGCGATCAGCTGGGATCAAGTCATTGAGAGAGAGAGAGAGAGAGAGAGAGAGCTAAACGAGGCTGTACTTAAGGGATCGCATGTGAGAGAAAGCAGGAGACAACACGACTGAGACTCTCAGGGATTGTGCGTGCAACTGTAGTGGCACACACACACATGCCCGACCGAAAGTCAATGGCAAAAGCTAATCAAAAAGCACTTAAATGTAAATAGAGGCGCATTAGTAGGAAACCAGAAAGAGAGAGAGAGAGAGGGAGAGGGAGAGCGAGCAGAATCCTCCTTAGACACGCAATGTTTGGCTACCATTCCTGATCCCATTATTGCCATTGCCATTGCCATTTTCCATTTGCCATTCCCCCATTTCCCCCATTTTGCCTACTGCTTCCACTTGTGGTTATTATTATTACGAGTATTACGAGTATATTTACCCTGTACGCTGATTGACTCGAGTGAAGGTTATGACATTCAAATTCTATTTTCAATCAGTGGCGCCCCGCCGCACCCCCCACAGCAAACAGACTTGAAGACGTTGAAGGAGATGCCTTCATCCCAATCGACGACAAAGAAGAAGAGAGAGAGAGAGCGAGTGAAAAAATATATAATAAATCAACAAAAGCACGACAACGACAACGATGACAATACCGAGTGGCGGTGGAACGATGGAATGGAATGGATGGGAATGGAATGGAATTGAATTCTAGGCGACATCGTCGAGGAAGACCCAACTACTCAATTATACAAATATTATACAAACATTAGAAATGCATCAGAAATAACGAAGGATATTTGGCGGATACGAGGGCTGCTATGTAAGTTTCCAATCAACAGAGTCCTCAAGGGGTCCAATGCCTTTCAGACAGATCCTCACTTCGTTTAGCATCCTTTTGTTACCCAAAAGAGGTTTCAACCTTAATTCAACGCCGAAAGATACTTTAAAGGTTTCTTCTGGGAGAATAAACAAACAGTTGCCACAACAGTTATGCCAGAAACTTAAAAAGCTGCCCACGGCGGGGATGGCGGGTTAACGGGGGGTAGCGGGGGCCTTGGCACACTACACTTCAAGGCACAAAGAGTGTGACACAGAAAGGGGATAGGCTCCAAAGCGCCTCTAACCCACTGCAAGGCAATCAATAACACTGTGCAGCAAAAAACCAAAAAAAAAAAACATGGCGTCCATTTACCTAATACAAACGCAAATGCAATTTTACTACCTATAATTTGTACGTGTAATTATTGTATTAATTATTGAAAACTTGTCATCGATTTTGAACTGTTTCAAAGTATTTTTTTGTTGGACAGTGTTGTCGCATTTGCGATTGTGTCGAAAGAATGGCCAGAGCAGAGAGGGATTACCAGTGGTTGGGGTAACCTTCGTTGAGTGCTCTGCTCTGCTCTCTCTCCGTCTTCGCTTTATTCTTTGGCAGCACTGCAGCTGATTAGCTGTGTAAATGCCGACGACGAAAACAACAACAACAACAACAAGAGAGTCGTCACGTGAATGAACTTGTTTGCACAGGCAGGCAGAGCGAGAGACAGACAGACAGACAGAGAGAGGGAAGAGAGTGTCCCCAAGTCCCGCTATTTGTTGCCGCTCTGCTCCGCCTGCTCTGCTAGTCATTGCTGAATATTTCTTTCTTTCTTTCTTTCGCTTGATTATTCTCATTGTGGCTGGCTCTTTGATACACTCCTTTCTGGTTTCAGTAAAATCGAAAGATCTTCTCGTGGCTTGCTCTCTCTCTCTCTCTCTCTCTTTTACTGCCAAAAACTGAACGACATTTGAATCCATATTTCTATGAAATGTTTTGATTCGATCAAACCCATTTAGTTGGAGTATCTCGTGAGTGTATCCAAACAACAAATCCAACAAATTTATTTGCACCGCCACTCCAACGCCAATCAATTTTTGTATAGTTTATGATGATTGTTTATCAGCGAAAGAGCTGCTTGTGCCCCCCCCCCCAACCAGCCAACGTGTGTCGCGTGTCGCATTCAACGAGATTCCTTCTTTTGTTTTTGTTTCCCCTCCCTCACCTCACCTCACCTCACCTCACCTCTGCTCGTACATAGAATTTGATTTATATAATATGCCTGCACATTACCATTTGATGACTGTGGATTTGGCTTCGTGTGAAAACAATTAGATGAAAGCAATTTGGAATTTCTGTGCGCCTGGCTTGGGGGGTGGAATAGAATATAGTGGTAGTTGCATTGCATAACATCCCCCCGTGTGGGGGAATGGGGGAATGGGGGGTGTGGGGTGGGGAATATGGAATTGTGGTCAAGCACTTGCCATTGAAATTGCCGTTGCAATTGCCGTTGTCTGGCACGTGTACGTGTAAAAAGCATTCTCTATGGATTCTATGGATTCTATGGATTCTATGAATTCCATGATTCAATGGCTGGGATTTTCACAATTTCTTAAGATTTCACAAAGAACAACAATCGAAAGCGATATACGATAGATATACGATAGATATACGATAGATATACGACAGATATATGTACGAGTATGTATGTATAAATGATGTGATGTGGGGGGGGGCTTTGAAGTACAAGCGTTGCCCCAAAGAGATTGGATGTGTGGTGCGGGGGTGTGTTGGGGGTGGACGGAGGGGTTTATTGATTTTGCGCTTGCATTTGCAACACACGATGATTGACAAATTGTGACGATTGATTGGATCATCAGAGAGGTGTGCGTAATCAAAGGGGTTTTCAGGTAATACCAAATTCGGCGACGAAAAAGTCGCGCAATTTCAATCGAGATTTCTTGGGCTCCTCGCGCGGATGATGCACCGTTATTTGATCGCCATCGGCCGATATCATCGTTTCGCTGGGCGGCGATATCGAATACTGTTGCAGCAGGCGTCGCTGCTGTTCGGTCAGATCATCCAGCGGATCGTGATTGGTGGCGGCAGACGACGACGACGACGCCGATAGGCCAGCGCCTGAACCCGAACCACTGCTGCTGGCAGCGGCAGCGGCAGCGGATGCGCTGGTGGATGACGATGACGTTGCAGTAGCGGTGGTGACGGCAGCGGCAGCAGCAGCAGCAGTGGCAGTTGCGGCAGCAACGGCAACCGCCGCCCCACCAGCAGCGGCCAATTGTTGAGCGATGAGCAGCTTCTGGGCATGCTCTTCGGCCTCTTTTTGTTTTTTGAAATCTTTTTTGCATAGGCACACGTATTGTTTGTACATATTGTATACATATAGATAGGTATATATATATATATATATTATATAGATAAATATATATAAAGAAACCAAAGAGGGAGAGAGGTGGGGGTGGGGGTGGGGATTGAGAGGTTGGAGTGGGTGAGAACTTAACATAACAAAAACCACACACAAACAGAAATGAGCGAACATTTGCCATCGATCTTCCATTTGAGGATTGACCACCGCCTGCTCCCGTAACGATGTCAGAGAATGGCTAACGATAGGCTAACGATAACGATAACGATGATGGGGATAACGGCCCTAAAAATTCAATTTCAATTTGCAATTTGACAAATGAAATTCTTACCCCATGCCTCTGCTGCCTGGCCTAGCCTGGGCCTGGGCCTGGGCCTGGATGACGCCACATACTATGTGTGGTGCGAGTTGATCAAAATTAATGACATTTTTTTGCGCAGTCAAGGATGGATGGAGGATGGACGGAGGATGGAGGCGGCTGGCTGGCTGGGCTGTCATGACCTAGCCCACTTGATGACCTTGATGGTGTGGGTCTCTTTTGCCCTTCCTTTGCCTCCTCGCGTGGCCTCTGTTTTGGGTGAGGAACAAAACTCATTGCGGAAATGGACAAGAAACCCGAAGAAGCGCAATGTTGAAATGCAATTTCCCTGTCAGCCAGAACTAAAGCTGGATCCCGTCCCTCTTCTCTTGGCCACATTCCTTGCTGCCACATCTCCCACCGCTGGCCAAACGAGCAAAGGGAAAGACACTAAGCCGCTTAGGCGGCAACCCTAGGAGGTGTTGGGATGTAGTCGGCCAGAGGCGGGGGTTGTGAAAAGAGGCGGGTGGCAAAAGTTGATGAAAAGGGGAGGATATACTTTGGGAAGGTTGCATGGTTGCATGATGAACGCTGAATGTCAGATCTCTAATGAAATTAACAATCGGTTGCTAGTCTCCCATCTCTAACGAAAGCCAGCTAAAGGTACAAAATTCGACATTCTCCTTCATCTGGTTTTCCCTTTATGGCATTGATGGTGGCACAATCCTGACCAGTGGTCTCTCATCTCTTTCATCTCTAACGAAATCTACATGTCTAACGGTAGTAGAAGTTCAGATCTCCCTCTCTCTGCTTAGCCTCTGCGAGGGACATTCTCTTCTAAACGACTTTCCTTATCGCACTCATGTGACTCGCATTCGCTTTGTCGTTTCGGTTTTGTTTTGTTCTGTTCTGTTCTGTTGGGTGCTCTTTTGCTTTTGAATCATTCGCATTATCAGTTTTTCCGTTTCATTAGGCAGGCGGGCAGGCGGCAATGACGTCATCAAAATCCGACTCATCAGAGAGTGCCAGTGCCAGTGCGAGTGCGAATGGGCGGGGAAGAGAGCAACATACATACATAGCTCTGTTAAGTGATCGTAACAGAGAGATGGATGCTGTTGCCGCTCCCGCTCTCTGTTAGGGTTATGTAAAAACTAATGAGACCCAGAACGAACCCCCTTCGGTGGAAATGGAACTTCTGAATGCCGCCTGCTGCTGAACACTGGGGCACTGCTATTGTTGCTTGCATTTTTTCATTTTGTTTTTTCTTTTCAGAGAAGCAATGAAAATCAATTAAAATTAATTGATTCAAAAGTCAAATTCAAATGGTCAAAGCAGAGGGAGAGACCTTTATAACAGTTTGTTGTTGTTGTGGGGCTGTCGCTGCAATTTAAGCGAACAAAGTGCAATAATTAGAAAATGCAATCATTTATTATACGGCCCTCTCACGTTGCCACACAAACACACGCACACACAATAAGAAAACTAAAAAAAAATAGGATCAGGAATAGGGACATGGGGCATGGGATATGGGGATTGGAGATAGTAGGGATAGACCAGGGAACGGTACTTACTTTCCAGCAGCCTCTGGATGAGACTATCCACATTTAGATCGAAGTCGCCCATTTTGATAGATAGCGGCTGGCTATTACAATTTTCGTTCTTCTTTGGCCGCCGCCTCTCAGATGTTTCGGTTTTTGTCGAAAAACGTTATTAGACCCCGTTGGGATGGTCTTTTCGGCTGAAATGTTCTTGACCGCCTATTTTTTGGGGGCGGACAGCTGTTCTTCTTAGCAGGAGGTATTCCAATTGGAACGTTTTCTTTTTTTTGGTTGTTGGTTTTTGGGTTGGAACGCAACAACATACGCACACAACCGCACCTACACACGCACACACACACGCACAGGTGCTGTGTTAACAACAATCTTTACTTGCTTCAGTTTGTCTGTGTGCTTGTACTTAATTCTTCTCTTTTTTTTTGGTTTTTTGTTGCTTTCCGCAAAAGGCAATTTCACTTTTTGTTTTGTTGTTGCGGCCGCTTCGTGCTGTTTCTGTTGCTGGTGCGTTGCGCGGGGATTCGTCAATAGTTGTGTCTAGGGCGCGAGGGGTTTCACTGATGTTCACAGACAAACAGAAAAAAATTGTACACTCGTACGCGAAAGAGGTCCATTCACATTAATATAGTGGCCCGATCCTAAAACACAAAATTACGATGCACATTCTTCACTCGGTTCGATTACTAACTTAACCCGCTTGAGCCCCATTTATTCAAACAAGCGAACACATTGAGTTAAAGCACAGAAAAAAGGAATGTAGGTAAATTCTTATTGAAAATCCATCCTTCCTCTTTGCTAAAATTAAAATTACAATATTTTAAGCTAGAAGTGCGCTGAAATTCTTCTAGTTTCATAATATTAATTCATGGAAATATTTAAACAACCCACTGGTCGACAATGGAATAATCGTTAGTTGTCGTTTCTGGAAATCATATTCCTCGATTTTTGTATTCGGTTTGATATTACTTGCTAACTAGGACCCTCAGGCCTGAGCACATAATTTCATACGATTGATGAATCAATTTTTTACAAGATTGGTTAAGTTTAGTGACTCTTTTTTATTAGATTGTTTATAAAATAACGTTTATAAAACTTAAGTGAGCATGACATCCGTAAGAAAACGTAAGTGAGCATGAAATGTCACGTCATTTGGAAACTTAACCGGTGGTATGGACATATATATACCCTTTTTCATTTGATTAGTGCTAAAATTCTCTTTTTCCAGCTGCTGTAAAATGTATTTAATATTGTATTTTGCACATATTTACAATTTTTGACCCAATAATGCATTTGATGAATTTATTATTACTAACAAATCGATCCCGATACCCATTTTCAGTCTTTATAAGAAAGCCAAAAACCGTAAAATTATCTGAGATAGAGACTGACTAGTTTCTGCAATAATTGGTGCCTAGTAAAACAAACTTTTTTTAGATTCTATAACATCCTTTCGTAGAGGGTATGAACATTTTTTGTCTACGGCGAATTACGTAAGTGAGAGTGAAATATGACGTAAGGCAACGTAAGTGAGAGTGAAATGTGAGGCGAATATGTTGCGACGAATTCGCCCTCAGCCAATTCGCTCGCTCGCCGTGAAACGAATATACCGAAAAGAACGGTCTCATTTAAAAAAAATACCAACGAAAACCATATTCCTCTAATTTGATATTCTGTTTAATATAATATTGCAGTTTATGGCCGCAAATAATAGATTTAACAATTTTACAATGGCTGGTGGGCAGCGCTCTGTAACGCTCGTATCGAAGTTAGTTGTTTTGGGGCTATTGTTTTATTTGTTCACTATAATTTGAGCTATAAAGTGTTGGGGCTACTCCTTGGAAGGAAACCCATAAATTATAGTAAAAAGATAATCTCCCATGAAACAGTTTACTTTGATTTCAGCAATTTATCCATTTTTTTAGTAACTCCCTTGCTCATTTCAAATCCGCCCGCTGTAAAAACTCCTCGCCGCCCTGGAAAGTATATACTATTTTTCCCTGGGAAATTGCTAAGGATCTTCGAAAAAAATCGGGTATAAACAACAGGCAAAACGGCCCAGAAAATGCAAGGCCTGCAAGGTAAAATCCACCCCACCTGATTTACATGACGTATGGACGCTAGCGCCCACACGTTCTATCGGGGAAAAATTCGTGTAAGGTGAAAATCGTGCGAGTCCTGAAATTTCCGTTGTCTGAATTTACCCGTCATCCATACCTTTTTTTGCTCAACCCAAAAAGTAGTAGTAGACGCGCTCTTTTACTCCCTTTTACTCATTTTCGGGTTAAAAGTATGAGCGTGGCGGTAAATACCAGTATATACCATGAGAAAAATACCAACGAAACTCAAATTTTGATATTCTGTTTAATATAACTAGCTAACTAGGACCCTCAGGCCTGGACACATAATTTTATACGATTGATGAATCAATTGTCTACAAGATTGACCAATTACAAAAAAACAGCTTATTGGATTCGGTCTAAAATAAGGTTTAAACAGGGAAGGTCAATTCATTAAACGTAAGTGAGCATGGAATGTAATACACTTTTTGCATTAGGGCGCATCATTGGATTTTTCCGTTACATGGAACATGCCACAATGATGCCCATAAGAGCTCTGTGGATAGAGGAAGACAATGATGCGGTATTTTTGCAAAATTCTGAAATTATTCGGGGTATCGACGCGGAATCGGGGTAATTTTGTCGAATCAAACAATAAATTCAATTTAAAGTTGGGCGGCCAAACCATTCCTGAACATTTCAATTCAAATTCAAATAACACAAAGATTTGCAAGGTCTTTTGGAACGCACTGATTCCGACTTTAAAAGTGCCACTGAAAAATTAACTCAGCAGCACGTAATGTTTGTTCGGTGGAGCCAACAATAGCTGCCAAAACGTTGCGGAAATGATGAGGCTTAAGTGTAAACGCCTCGCATCATTTTTCCCCACCTTTGACAATGATGCGGTAGTGTAAAAAGGCTATAAAAAGGCATTAGCTCAAAAAAGCATTTTGTCACATACCATCTCTGTCTATATTGTGGGAAAGGTAGCTGACTAGTGTCATATGACCATAATCACAATTGCAGTTGCGGTGGCAGGCTGTGTTAGCACAACGAGGTAGCCTCTAAATAGTTTCAACTTTTGTTATTTTGGTGTGCAGCCCTGGCTACCGCGCAAACTGACTGTCTTTTGTTTTGATTACGTTTTTAATTCATAAGAAAAGCCAGATGAACTATTTTCCAAACTACTACTCAATCGAGGATATATTTGTGACCCAGGAGAAAGTCGAATGCAAGGTCAACACGAAGCTTCAGCGCATGGGTGCGTAAAACGTAAAACGAGATCGTACGATCGTATCATTGGAATGTTTTCTTGTGGATTCTTTTGTAGGCTTCTTGGATGCCGGCGCAGAGGGAGACGACCTGGAACCGGGGCGCACCATCAATCTGCCGCTCTGGTATATCAAGGAACTGAAGGTGAACAATGCGTACTTCACCGTCTCCGTACCGGACATCTACAAGAATGTGCACAAGGCCGTCTGTGAGGCGGAGACCACGCACATTGAACTGGGTCGGCTGCATCCGTACTTTTACGAGTTTGGCCGCTATCTGACGCCCTATGACCGCAACCATGTCATCGGGCGCATCATCTTTGAGACGATGCGGCAGCGTGTGCGTCATCTGCTGGACATATCGAAGAACGACGGACAAATGACCAAGTCCGAGCTGCGTCTGGACAATATCGAATCGAAGCTGCATGAGGCGGGGGTGCGCACCAATACACAGGTACTTGAATGATCTCTTTCCGAAGCCATTCATTCACCGAACCATACCCGTTTCAGTACCTCAACTGGCTGCAGATGACGGGCAATAAAATTCTCATCTCGGAGCTGGTGGAGGAGCATCAGAAGAAGCGAAAACGTGATCGCAGTGATGACGAGAGTGACAGTCTGCCCCACAGTAAACGTGCCACCCTGTGACGGGCCACCCTGTGAATCCCCGAATAATTAAGTGGTTTTTGTTGTTGTTGTTTGTTTAAACGTTTTAGCAATTTTATTCTGTAACTCGCTGCTCTGCTCGCTGCCCAGATCATATCAGATCCTATGCATACCTTGTAAATACACACACACGCATCATACGCGCACACACTCACACATATACACGTACACAACAGAACACAACAGACGTTTCATTGTGCCACAAAAATACAATACATTCGTTCTACATATACATATGTAGATAGTGGTTTCAAAATACATACAGATCTATATATATATGAGAATACATATCTATGTGTGTATATTTATTGCATGCCTGTATAGCGACAGCAGGGTTAAGTTGTTGTTGTTGTTTTTTTTTTGTAAATACATATACATAGCTAAGCATTTCTGACAGGACAGAAGCACAATGCACACACGGTTAGGTACCATCTATAAACTGCAACTACATCTGCTGCTCAACTCTCTCTATCTAACTCTCTCTCTCTCTTGCTGCTGCTCTTGCGTTGGCAATAAGTCGGAAGAACCATCGTCTTCAAACCATATACATATGTATGTACATACATTGTATATAAATTGGTAGCTACACATACACATAAAATTACTAGACTTTTGTAAGCTCAATTAAAACAATTTTCGATTTCGATACACATTTCAAAAATAAAATTAATATTCAGCGATCGATAGGATAGGTCCTTCCTCTGCATTCTCAACAGTTATAGATATACATATGTAGGTATATATAGTTATATGTATGTGGTTTGTGCATACCCTCAACAATCCAACATCATCCATCAATCAATCAACAATTTTCCTGCCTATCGATGCTTTAAAGAATGAGAAATAAAAGCATTCAACGTGTACCGCGTGTAAATACCATTCCCCCCTATAAAACGAATGGGAATACTGCAATATAGTATATATATACATATATATCTTACTAATCACTTTGGCTTTTGCAAACATACATATACACATACATACATGCACATAGTAGGTAGGCATATATTCATAGAGAGAGGGAGAGATATCGAATCTCTTTCTTCTTGTAACAGTTTTTTAGAACATATATATAAGCTCGCCTTTTGGGAGGGGGCTGGGTTGGTGGTTTTGCGCTTAACAATACATACACATACATATTTATTTTCTGGGATTATACATTAGCGATAGCAATAATAGAAAGCAACATTTTTGTTTAATCGTTTTATCGGTTTATCGCCTTGGGGGTTTTTGGGAATTTTAGGAATTTTTGGGGCAAGCTCAACAACACATAAGTTTATTCTTTTCTCTTAATCACTTCACTTTAGTTTTGGGTTCTTTTTGTTAGGTTTTTAGTTGGATTTTGTAACATTTAATTTAGCTTTGATCTTTGTGTTCCTCCATTGGTTTTTTTTTAGTACAATAATGTCTTTTGTTTAAAAACTAAATATGTCCGACTGCACGCCCACGCCCACGGTTCGGTTCCTCCTTACTCCATTTTAGTCCTGTTCCCTTTGTCCTTTTCCTGTTTTTCTTCGGTATATCCGTGTCCGTATTTAATTCGTTGGTTATTCGGTTATAGTAAGATTATACGGGGTTGTTGGGTGTTCGGGGGGCTGGGGGTAGTTGTATAAACAATAAGTAACAGCAGGGGAGCTGTGCCTCAAAATAAATACATAGCTAGAGCTTTCCATCCGCTTAGCTTAACAAAAACAATATTATTTTCGATTTGCACTAGTTTTTGCCATTTATTATGGCGGTGGGAGTGGGCTTAGGAGTGGGGGTGGGCTTAGGAGTGGGAGTGTCCGCTAGACCCGTCGCTTCTGGTGGACCATTCTTCAGTAGGGCAGGCGGCTTCCGTTTGGGCATAAAGGCCTGCGGGCAAAACAGAAAACAACATGAAAATGAGCGAGATGGCAAACAGAAAGGAAAGGCCATTCATTACCTTGATAGCGCCCAACACCATCAGATAGAACCAATAGAGCTGCGGCAAGAACAGTATGGCAATGCTGATCAGACATCCCCGTGGCAGGCCGCTCATGGCCGACCACAGGCTGGCCGCCTCAATGGCAAGACTGTAGCGCCACATCACATACGGCCACATGCAGACGCGGCACACAAAGAAGGTGGCCAGCATGAGGAGGCCATTGGCGATATACACACGCGACTCCTTTAGCCGCATCGTGCTCAGGATGCTCCGCAGCGAGACAAACGGCGTGGAGAACTCCATCATGAACATGTAGCTATAGATGCAATGGCCACCACCACGAATGTACTGCAAAAGAATAAGAGGGGGATTTTCTTCATTGAATTACGGCTTCGACTGGGTATGGGTATGCCTTACTGTGACCACCAGCAGACCGAAGGTGCCGATAAAGACGTGATGGATCATCATGACCGGATGCGTTAGCACATACTTGAGAAAGTCCCAGCGCCCGTCCTTGGGTATCTCAACACAGGCCCCATCATAGTCACAGATCTCACGAGGGGTGCCCGGAGTGCTGCCATTGTTGTTGCCACCCGCACCAGTTGCACCAGTCTCCCTGCCCCTGCCATTGGTCGCCACACAGTGACCGCTCCTCATATGACCGTTGACCAACGATGATCCCGTTCCCGATCCCGATGAATCCTGTCCCTTGGTCAGGCGCAACAGGTGCAGCTTGTCGGCTATCTTCTGGGTGTGCACCTTATACATCGACCAGATGTCGTACATGAAATATGCCGTCCCGAACCATCCGTAGGCCTCCATCAGAAAGTGCGAGGCATAGACGAATGATTTTGTGCAGGTCGATTTGCAAACGATGAGGCCCACCAGAAAGGAGAACGATGCCTGAATGGCCGAAACGATTCTGAAAATACATAGGTACAAGTAAAGAAGAGTGACATTTTAATAAAATATAAATATATTTCCATATTTGATAGAAATAAAGATAGATACGTAAATAAACATAGCCTATCTTGATGTCGCGGCACGTGTTCCGCAAGAAAAGACATAATTTCGTGCTTTATCCCTCTCGCTTTCGCTGCTCTCCCACTCTATCTCTATCCCTTTCGGGAGCACCTCGCTTTCGGCTAGCACCAGCAACCTAGATTCTCTCGCACTGCAAACAGGTAACCGAATCGACTCGCTGGGATTCGGCACTCGTTAGGTTCGGTCAGATAGAATCAGCGAGTTCGAAAATGTCGTGTTCTTTTCTCGCTCAATCCGCTATCGAACGAGAGCAACACAAATTTTCTGCTTTTCAGCAAACAAACATGCCGATCCGAAACTCCCTGAAGAAAAAATTCATAATGATCGAAAGGATTTGTGATTTTATGAATGCATTTTTTTTATTTCACGTAGCGTCAGGTTTTATTTTGGGGTATACATATCTTGAAAACCGTTCATTTGATTGTTGTTATTGAACCACAGTACATTTTCTTCCTAAATTTGAATTTTTCATAATTTATTTTTAACATTTTGTCGTACAAATGTGACGTAAGACCATTTACGTTAAACCTACACATTCGATGCCTCTGTTCATATCATTCGAAACGTGGTTGTCCGTTCGCTTAGGGGGAATTTGTCGGAGGCCACAGAAAAGATATTTAGAACCTACAGACGCCATGTAATCTGATGTGAGTGACAGATGGAGTTTTACTTCAAAAATTTCTAAAAGTGCAGGAATTAAAAAAAACCTCCGACTTTCGACCGAATTTATTTATTGGAAATAGATCAAAATTGTATGTACGACATCGGAAATAGAGAGCGCAGTCCATCCATAGACAGAGGAAGTCCCATCGGTCGATAGATGGAAGCAAGAAAGGGCCCGACGGGAGCCGATCCGTGCCCCGTGCGAAAATTCCGCGCACGGCAGGCCGAGGTACAGAATGCTCAGCGCGAGTGCGTGAGCCATTATTTGAAGAAGACCATGTCCGGCTTCCCGCCGCCCCTAATGCTCGGCCAGACCACAATATCGCGCACGTCCTTCGGAGAGAGCTGTGATTGCAGCAGATCAAGGCATTCGAGTGGGATTCTGGAGCAGATTGTCGGCAGCGGACGCAAACATGAGAAGCGACTGCTGATCCCCGACCTGGCCACGGATTGGTTCCGAAAACAGAAGGTTTTCCTCGACAAGATCAGCCCTGAGGAGATGAGCCAGGCCAAGGCTCAGTACCAGGCCCAGTACCTAGAGGACGCGCTGCCAAAGAGCCCTTGCACCTGCCCGTCCACAAAACAGAGCCAACGGAGCGAGCTGCAGGTCGAGCCCAAATGCGGATGCAGGCGAAGACCCAAAGAAATTGAGGATGTTCCAGCTAGAGAGGAGCGGCAGGACGAGAAAATGGCCCCCAGTAAATCTGTCACACACTGCAAGCCCCATGTGGCAGGGTGTAATGAGAGCAAGAGAAAAAGCAGAAGAAAAAGCAGGAGCAGTAGCAAAAACAGAAGTAAGCGCGGAAGTAGTAAAAGAAGCGGGAGCCAACGCGGGAGCAAAAAAAGCGGGAGCAAAAGGAGAAGCAGAAGCGGGAGCACAAGGAGAAGCGAAAGCGGAAGCAGAAGAAGCGGAAGCGTGAGGAGAAGCGGAATCGGGAACGTAACCGAACCAGAACGCATGGCTGCTGGCGGCGAGAGTTCCAATCGACGACGTCTCTCTCAGCGTAAGAGCTGCACATGCCTCCAGCCAAGTCCGGTGTGCCGTTGCCCCTCCCAGACGCAATTCCAAAGCGACGGCCAGCCCATGTCCTGGGAGTGCCAGCTGGCTACGCGGCGCACAGAGCCGCTGATGCCGTGCCTGCGCAGGAAATACGAGCTGCAGCAGGCACCGCAGCGGCGACTCGAGCCGGAACACTTTCGCCGCATCTCGCCGGAGTTCTTTGGGATACTCCAGAAATACGAGCAGGCGATGACCGAGAGCTGCCCGCTCTATGGCATCTCCATTCGGCACTGGGGCGAGCCGTCTGCAATCAATACCTGCGCGGAGGATGAGGACCCAGAGAACAGGCAGTGTCTGGGCGATGAGTCGGTGCGTGCAGCGTGCGCACATCAGCCCATGCAGCGACTCTCCTGCGATTCATATTCGAATGCGGATGAGTATTCGGTCTGCTCCAATGACACCTGTAACTGCCTGGAGATCGATCAGATCCCGGGTACAGCGGTAAGCCGTTCCTGCAAGGAAAGAAGTAGCCAAGAATATGAGCCAAGGGAATCACAAAGGCTGTCGGAAGAGGCGCCTCCGGATACCGAAGAGCCAGAACCAGGAACGAGGAGGCCCATATGCAAACCGATTGATCCCTATGCAGTGCGTGAAAAGGTGAAAAAGCCGAACAAGGAGCCAGAGAAGAAGAAAAGCGTCCTTAAATGCTGCCCCTGTATCAAGGGTCAGCCCAGGGGCGATGAGTCAACTGAGCGCCTTGGATCGCGCGAAGAAAGGGTTGAAAAGTGGAAGAATGGGAAAGAGAAGAAAGAAAAGAAGCTGTCCAAGGAGCAGAAGGAGCAGGAGAAGATGAAGGAGAAGGAAAGGAAGAAGAAGGAGAAGGAGGCGAAGAAGGAGATGAAGAAGAAGAAGAAAGAGGAAAAAGCATTAAGAAAGCAACTGGCTAAGAACAATCGCTTCGTGCCGCCCGCTGTTTTTGGTGGATTCGCCAGCTTCTGTAAGCGCGCGATTCGATCGGGCCACCATCTCCTGTACGGCCAAAAGTCCAGCCACCAGCGCATGCGTTGCCGGAATCAGGCTTACCCCAACGGGTCTTACTGCTCAACTAAATCTGCAGATCCTGGACTCCCAGGACGCCCAACTCATATGAATGGTGTGTGCCAGCTTCAGCCCGATGTCTGGTATTTCGAGGATCCGCAGACGAGCAAACAACAGGCGACCCTGGACGACACAGACACCGAATCAGCACCAGAATCATTACAGCCCGAATGGGAGCCATCTGGGGATGGAGGAAGCTCCCCTGGTGGCAGCAGCAGTACCACTTTGAGACCCAATACCAGCAGCGAGAGCTGCAACCAAGCCCAAAGCTGTGGCGTTCTCTGCACGACGAAACGAAATAAGGGGGGTGCCTGCGAGTGTTACCCTTTATCGTCCCTTTGGACGATGCAGAAGCGTAGCTCCAGACCGGTGAAGCGGAGGTTTGTCAACGAGCAGTTCGGCAAGAGAAGGACCGAGAGAACGGAGAGAACAGAACAGTTGTGCTGTGGGGAGGAGGACAAGCTCAGGAAGGTTAAGAAAAGATTGTCCTTTATGGAGGGTTTCTGCGTCAAGGTGAACAAGCATGGCACTCGGGCCTGCTATCTGGCCAACGATTATCTGCAGCTGATGAAGATGGTGGCCAGGAAGCGGGCCCGTTGCGATTGCCTCGAGGCCAAGAAGACCACCTGCCGCCCCAAGGCAGATCGCGAGTCCAGCCCAAGTCGAGCCCAGAAGAGAGAGCCCAAATGTCGACGGGTCTCCCCCCTGGCAGCCCAGCGCACCGCCCCAGCTGCCCCTCGCCCCGCCCCACGAAGTAAACGAGCTCGTTCGCAGTCCGGCGCAGTAACCACGAAACCAAAGCGAAAGCGATCCAAGCCTCCGGTGAACACATGCGCAGATGCCGATGAGTCCCAGCTCTTGGCTGGGGCAAGCAAGACCGAAAGAAAGAAATGTACACCCTCCACCTGCCCTAGGAATCAAACCATCAAGAAACGACCTTGCAGATGTAGCCCCTCATCGAGTCCTAGTCCGAGTCGCAATCAGAGTCCTCTTAGATTAAGTACGAACTGTGACAGGAGATCTTCATCACCGCCACGGACTCGCCGATGTTCAGCATTGGGGAAAGCCCGCGCAACGGATACACAGAGGCAGGAGAGGCCTGTCACATCGAGCAGAGACGTCGACGAAGACTGTAGGTCGGCGAGAAGGACCACCCAGAAGACCCATGACCCATCGGATGAACCGGATGTCAATTCTTGTCAGAGTGAATTCCTGTGTGCAAAATATTGCTATTCCAACCCTGGAAAACCTGCCACCCAAGCTCTAGCAGAGCCCAATCCCTGGCCCGAAGAGGTGCCCGATCAAAGTACTTCTTGTAGCAATTGGGAGGAACAGGATTCCCAAATTTGTGAACCCGATTGCCCAACACGGCAACAGCAGTGGCAGCAGCGGCAGCAGGAGCAGCAACGGCAGCAGCAACCGAGGCAGCAGTCTTCAATTGCGACACAGAAGAAGAATCCCTCTGAATGGTTGCAGGAGCGAGACCCAGCAAGTGCACCACGAAATTGTGAAGAGGATCAACACAGTGACGAATGGATCACACAGCAGAAGCACCAGCCGCATGCAGGACTGCAAGAATGTCACTGTCACAAAGATGACCCTTCCTGGAGAAATGCGGAGAAGGAGAGACAGCCCCATCCGCAGCCCCAGCCGCAATCGCAACCGCAGCCACCATGCTATCCACAGACCCCCTGCCATGATCAGGATGACGGACAGGACTGTCCATGGACGCTCAACAAGGAGCGGCCCACAACAAAGAAGCAGCTCAAGTGCTTTACACGCGCATGCAAATATCGACCGCCAATCGGTGGGCCCCTTCGTTGGATGGCCAAGGGATTCACCAGCTCCAAAAAGAACTCCTGCGTCGATGGAGCACCCTTCCAGCGGGAAAGACCCCCACAGCCACCACTGACACCACCTGCAGTCGTCTATCAGCAGAGTCAACGACGAACCAGAGACATGGGACGTCGCTACTACACGGAAACGCAGCCAAAAATGTGCTACGATGAAAACACCAGCCTGGAGGGCATGGGCTCCTCTCGGTCGAGCCACTCGCGATGCTCGATCCGTGCCCTCAGCTCCGACATGCGCACCATTCAGTATGCCTTAACGCCAGCACCGTCACTAGCCAGTGTGGACCAAGTGCCAGATAGATGTGCATGTCGGCAGTGCTCGCAACAGCAGCAGCAACAACAGCAGCAGATGCAGCCCCAGAGGGAGACCCCGATGCAGCCACAGATGCTGCCCAAGACGGAGGCCCAATGTTCGAACCAGAACCACAGCGAGCATCATCATCAGTCTGGTCCCGAGCCCATTGGCTGTAGCTTTACGCCCAGCAGGAAAATACCCAAGCTGTTGAGCTACCAACCGGCGGACCTCACGCAATCGCTCATCCAGCGGCGGGAGAACAAGAGGCGCAAAGGGATCAATCACAACCATGCACCGCTCTTGCTGCGCACGGCCCGACCACGGGCAGATGCCTACTACGAGGAAAAGATGCGCCGGCGTTGTCTCAAGTTCATATCGAGCCTCATAAATAAAAATCCGTCGAGACCTGCCTGTGTGGCAACACAGGGGACTAGCAGAGCGGTGTTGGAGGCAGAGGCGACTCCTCCCGAGCAAGAGGTCTGGTATTCCGCCGAGGAGCAGGCACAGCCGCACGAGCAGGAGAATTATCCATGCGAGGAGCTGCAACAGGAACAGGAGCCATTGAACGGCTTATCCGAGGCCCAAGAGTGGTTTGCAGAGCCAGGCTATGAAGTCGATGAGGGTCCACAATGGACCCAAACGCGTCGCTCGGTCTCCGCCAGTGTGATACGTCCTGCAGAGACTCCTCGGTATGAGGAACGTCCTCAACTCAGCCCCACATATGACCCCTACTATCTTGCTGGCACGGGCAACTATCAACAAATTCAAGACCTCAATTGGCAGCAGTCGCAGCTGCCGCCGCCGCAGCCACCACTCAATCAGAACTATCAAGAGTCACAGCCTCAGCGCCAGCCTCCACGCCAGGACCAGCCACAGCCTGAGCGCCAGCCACAGCCTGAGCGCCAGCATAAGCCTGAGCGCCAGCCACATCCTGAGCGCCAGCCACGGCCTGAGCGCCAGCCACATCCTGAGCGCCAGCCACAACCTGAGCGCCAGCCACGGCCTGAGCGCCAGCCACGGCCTGAGCGCCAGCCACAGCCTGAGCGCCAGCCACATCCTGAGCGCCAGGACCAGAGACGAATTGAGTGCCAGCCGCTGCCTGAATGTCAGCTAGAGCCCCAGCCACAGCCCGACAACAATCCCAAGTGGCATTGGCGGATACCGAGATCAGTGTCGGAGACCAGACCATACTATGGAGGGGAAGAAGCTATTAACTATGTCACGGAAGGGGAGTGGCAGCCACAGAATTGGCAGACGAATGAACCACCGCCGTCGTACATGCAGCCAATGCACAGTGGCGTGGAGCGTTCTTCTGCTTCCTCTGGCAGGGCGGCCGCACATCGTAGTACCCGTCGATCTTCCAGACAGTACGCACCACAACGCCAGGGCGGGGGTACGGCCGGTACCATCACCGCAGCCGCACTGGGGCTGAGGGGCTTGGTCCAAGCTTTGGGGGGACCTAGACATGCGAGGAACCTCTCGGCGGGTTCTAGCGAGCCTCCAGAGGAGGTGGCTACGACTATATCTTCGATTGCGGCTGGCATTCAACGTCTAGTACCCAAGGATTACTCACAGGACCAGCTTCCCTTTACGGTGGAGTCAACAACAGAGCACCGCAAGGAGGCGACAGCAACACCAGCGCGCAGCTATGGCCTTGTGTCGGACATGGAGCAGCGAACCAAGAGATACCCTGTACAGGAAAGAACATCGGTCCCTCTGTCCCGTTCCAGCCGTTTCAATAGCTACTCGATGCCTCCACCAGCCATTAGAACTGACAACGATCGGAGCAGCCACCTGTCCCTGTTCGCTGTGCCCACATCCAGCAATCTGGCGTGGCGAGCCGCGGCGAGTGCCGCCAGAACGATAACGACAAGGGCGAGAGCAGCGAGAACGACGAGAACGAGAATGCCAGGAGGTCAAGAGGAGCGACGCATGCCGCCTCCAGTCTCGGTTATCTCCGATCTGGACTTTCACATACATTCCACATCACCGAAAAGCAGCCCGTCCATATCGGGAGGATATCGGGCACCGTCTATCTTATCCAAGGCACAGTCTGAGGCCGGAGCTGCATCCCTGGGCGTATTCCTGGACAACGTTCGAGCCAGAAGTGTACTAGAGAAGGCGGAAGATGGACACGGACTTGGATCGACTCAAGCACGTCGCTGGTTTCCACCTACACCGCTGGTCATTCCGCCCACTTATAATGCCCTGCTCGAGGAGCAGATCCTTCAGGAATATCTGCCCACGCCCAAATGCAAGCTCTCAAGGTCTTGAATGATCCAACGACAAGCCAACAGCAATCAGTACAGTACTCCAAGAAGCCATAGCCAAAGCCACACAAGTACAGCCTGGACCTGGATCTCAGCTGAATCTCCACAATCTCCAAAATAACAACAAGACACAGCTGCTGTTTCCAAGAAACGAAAGATATGGCTTTTGTTTCTGAGGCCAACAATAAATCTGTAGATGATCAATTATTTATTTTTCTTATTACACTCTTGAGATACATAGTTGCGCGTCATGCGGCAACGCCCCTCGGTCAGTTGTGCTCGAGAGACACTTGGGCTCTCTCCTGGTCGCTCCTGATCAATTCTTTGATAAGATTATCCAGTAAGCGATAGCGAAGATGAAAAAGCTGACAAAAACATGAACATCCTCAGCCTGATCGTTAAATGGATCAACGGAACGGATTTTATTTTCTGCATACCTTTTTGCTCAAAATTGGCCATACAATAGCCTAAATGCATTGAGAAAGCTCTCAGTCCCTTGCAACGAGGAATCCTATTCGGATCATAAGATTATTCTCTGTGTATCATTGTCATGAGCATGACGTTGTCCGGACTGTCCGGATCCTCTTCTTAGGTGCCTCTATGCGTTTAGCCTCCAATACTTTGAGGGCCGTTACTCTTGTCAATTGCCTATTCCATTGCCGTACTTGTGTTGCTAAGAGTGTGTTTTCGCAGGTCTTGGAAGTCTTGGAAGAAATTCAAGGGATATGTGTACCAAATATGTACATTTCGATAGAAGAATTAGCGTGGAATTTTTGTTCACTAGAATTTATTCTTTTTTTTTTACTAGAATTTTAGACAAGATATCTAAATGGGCCTCTTATTTTTGGGTGTGGGAGTGCCACCCTGCATCCGTACTCCGATGGTGATTTGCTGGGCGGAGCTGCGCGACACGCGACGCGAATCCTTCTCCGAGACCAAGGAGCCGGCGCGCGACGACTTGTTGTAGTCTGAAAGCTTAGCCGGCTGTTTCTGGCCACGTTTTCGGTTGCCAGATGAATCAAAGTTGCGGACATCCTCGACCTTCGACCTGCGCGTACAGTAGGGGGACGAGTTTCGGCCACGCTTTGAAGTGATGTTTTCCTTGGGTATGCGAAAGAGCTTCTTCTTTTTCTTACGCTTTGGCTTCTTGGGCTTGGGCTCCGGCTTGATTATTGGCTTGTTGCCTTGAGGGTGGCAGAAATGAGAACACAGCTGGGCATTGTAGAGACGAGCTGCACGGGCATCCTGCCGAATGATGCTACAGACGAAGGATTGCAGATTCAGCGTGGCTATGGTGTAGACAAGCCAGTTGATATCTACGGCTCCGTAGGCGCGGGCATTGAGCTTCTGCAGCATCCACACGAGGCAGCTGATCTGATCCGGCTGTAGCACCTGGGCGAGAAATAGCAGGCGTATCACCTTAGGGGCGTTTTCCAGTTCCAGCGGATTGATCAACTCCCCGCACCGGTCGTAGATGCTGTCGTTGATGGCTAGATCTTGCGCCTCCGTGTACGGGGCCTTGACTTTTGCCAGCGCTCGGCCGTTTAAATGGCACGACTGCCTCTCGAGAATCGCCAGCCGGCAGAGTGTGGACGTCACATAATGGATGCTGCAGCGGAAGAGCCAGGCCAGCGAGTGCAGAATGGCCTTATTCTGGTGGCAGCTGCATGTGCAGCTGCTCTTCCCTGACTCCTGCTGGCAGTAGGCACATACGAAAGTGCAGCACTTGGCTTCCTTGGCCAACGGCAGCGGCAGCGGCGACTTCAATGTCTTCCTCCGCTGGCAGGTGTCGTGCCCTGCACGACAGGATTGGCGGCTTTTGGGCGAGGCACACATTATCTTACCAAAAATGTATCTGAAGCACAGGATGGATCTCTGACGGACTATTACGTTTAATTTTGTTCACGGACTTGGCTCACAACTCCAGGGGAATCTGCTTTTACAGGGACTCTATCGGGTTAACTTTGAATCTAAATAAAAGGCATGCTCAGTTTCCGGTTCATCCCAGAGAAAAACCTGTACCGGTTGAGGTGTTTCGGCCTCCCAATCGTATCTCGCACCGATTAGAGGATGCATCTTTTGTTGTGGCCAACTCCGGTTGTGGCGCAAAGCTAAGCAGATAAGGACGGGCGGGCCCAGCTGTTCGACAGACGCCACTCGACGCCCGGCGCTAGCAGCAGTACCTTCTTTAAAGGCCACCCAGAGCGTCTCTGGAGGACCTGCTGCGGCCTTCCCTGCTGTTTCTGAGGACCCCTCTCTGTGGGAGCAAGGAAGCAAGAGTCGCCCCCATTTGACGTTTGACGTTTCTCGTTTGTCGGTCAAGTAGGCCGATATTTGGCTGTCATGCCATACGGAGGGCGGAACATTAGTAGTACGACGCTTCTCCTCTATAAACCAGTATGTCAGAGCATTCGATACAAATTTCTCAAAATTAAAGGTCTTTTATCCATTTAGGAAACATTAAAAATTACTATTCAACAAAAAAAAGTTGACAAATTTTAAGCATTTAGTGAATTGTTCTTTAAATTATCTGAGATGTCGAAACCAACGGAGACCGGAGGACGCAACGGGAGATTCTTCCAGTACGTGTGCCCTCCCCCTCGCCTGGGGTCGGCACCTCCAGTGTCGTCCGCCAGGCGGCCCCCTTTGGAGGCGCTTAGCGGGGAGAGGCGACGACAGATGAACATGGAAAGAAAGGCAAGAAAGTCCGCGGCCGAGGCAAGAGGAGGAGTTCGGGTCAATTGGTTTACAGGCAGTGCAATCGGAGCAACAGCACCCCTCCCAGCCGCACGACGTGAGGGAGGAGGCGGTGTTGCATTACGGCGCCCCAGTCCTATTCCTAATCCTGCTCGTGCTCGTCCTCCTGCTCAGCCCCGACGGCGTAGAAAACTGCAACACCTGGAGCCACGCCTGCCTCGTTTGGCGGACACGTCAGTGGTGGAATGGATCATGAGTCCCTGCCAGAACTTTGAGCAGGACAGCGACACGGCCTCGGAAGAGGACAATCTCAAGCAGACCAGCAGTCGAGATCTCAAGCAGTCTCCAGTGTCTGCCTCCGGTTCTCAGCGCCAAAACGCATCACGCACCAACATCGTCCCCAGCCAGCGGATCAAGCCAGTCGAGCCGCAAAATAAGTCCCAGGTGCCATTGCTGGCAAAAATGGAGAGCTTCGAACAGCAGAACATCGCCAAGCACCCGGACAAGACTCCGTTTGATCCGGAAACAGTCGCCAAGGCTTCAACCAATTCGGATCCGGAACCAGTCGCCAAGGCTTCAACCGATTTGCATCCGGATCCGGATACGCTGGTGAAGGCTTCAACCGATTTGTATCCGGAAACGCTAGTCAAGGCTTCAACCGATCTGGATCTGCTGGTCATGACTTCAACCGATCCGGAATCAGTACTGGAAACGCAACTCGCATCCGAACTCGAACCAGCACCAGTACCAAAACCGGCCGTTCAGGCTGCCACCGAGGCAGCGTCAACGGCTGGTCACATCTGGGGCAGACAGAGTCAGGGTCGCATCAGTTGGAACAGCGGCAACAGCAACAGCATCAGCAGCGCCAGCAGTGCCAGCCAACCCAAGAGATCATCATGGGAGGCCAAGCCATGGTCCAAAACAGACCTCGTTGCGGCCAGCTCTAAGGCCATCAAGCTGACATCGACGGTGATCAAGATTACACCCAATGCCTCGATTAAGTCCCCAATGCAGCCGCCGAGGCTTGACGCTGGCTCTTGGGCTGCTGCCACCATCTCAAACTCGGAATTGCCAGCGAAGAGCCTAGTAACAAGGCAACAGCAGCCGCAGGCCGCCTCTCAGAAGCCAACGACAGCCAGGACTGATCAAGTGGCGGTGGCTTCGGCGCCCTCCAAGCCACCAGTGAAGAGGCAGTCGAAAAGCTGTCCTTCAAAGGACCCACAACCAAAGCATCAGCCTAGGTCTCCGGTGAACCGGACCCAGCTCCAGGCCCAGAACCAGAACCAACCCAAAACGACGCCCATCTCCATGGGCCTGACCACCAGGCCTCAATCTCAACCCTTGCCTCAACAAGCTCCACCATCAGCGCCTGAGTCTTCGCCGATCAACTCCAAAATCGTCCGCATGACCCAGCACAAGGTGCCGCTCACTGCGGAGGACGGAATCGACATGAGCTACCAGTATTTTGTGTCGATTCCGTTGAAGCGCGGCCAGAGGGCTCAGCCCGTGCGCTATCTGTATCGGCCGATGGTAAAGAGCCTCAATCCCACTGTGCGCCGCACAAACGGCAAGCGTAACAAGAAAAAGAAGGGCGAGGAGGATGAGGACAAGACCGGAGAGGAAGACATGCTAATGGAGCTCGGGGAAAAGGCGGAGCACGAGTACAAGTTGCCGCCACTCAAACTGGATCGCAAGTACATGTCGATGCTGAAGATGCTCTCCCAGATTCCCTATCGGCTGGAGACGGATAACAAATCACGGGTGACAACACCAGATACACAAGGAGATCGTCAAGTGGCAGAATCAGATTGTCATGTGGCAAGATTAGATCGTCATGTGGCAAGATCGGATCGTCAAATGGCAGGATCAGATTGTCAAATGGCAGGATCAGATCGTCAAGTGGCAGGATCAGATTGTCATGTGGCAACATCTCTGGCGGCTGGAGGCGATTCGAAGCGCAAAAAGCGCAGGAGGCCAATCCGACGTTTTGGGCCTATTGGTAAAGTGGTGGTCGACTATAAGCCCAAAGCAACGCGCCTGGACTTGATTGCCGGTGCCCAGATCTCCTATCATGCTCCACTCCACTGCATCCAGCCCTTGGAGGGGGGAGCGGCACCCAACCGAAGCCTTTCTCTGGACTATTCGCAGCAGGTGCAGCACATGGAGCAGGTGATGGAAAAGCTTATGGACACCATAGAGAACAAGCCTATGGACAGCTTAGAGAGCCTGCGAAAATCCGTCAGCTTTCAGTTGTCGGATGCCAAGAGCAGCAGTAGCAGTAGCATCAGCAGCAGCGGCATCAGCATCACACTGACGGACAGTACGGAACACCCCGAGCCAGTTTCAAGCCGTGACCAACGCAAGGGCAAGAAGAAGCTGGTCCGGAAGGCCAAGACGAACAAAACCAAGGGCACGAACACAAAGAAGGACCTCCAGGCCTCCAAATAAAGGAGCGCGCAGCGCATTCCCCAACAGCATCCTTCAGCGGTCCTTCATGGTGATGCCAGTCAATTCTCACATTCCATATGTCCTTGATGTCAAACGGGGCTCTCAGACGATTAAAAAGTTCAATTCTGGTAAATCTTGGAGTTTGCCTTTGTTTTTTTTTATTTTATTTTTTGTAACTTTCAATTTGACGATGACCTCATGCCTCCATGGGCGCAGCACCTGCAAAGGTTAGAGGTCAGGGCACAAGGCTCCAGGGTTTCATTACATTAAGTTTTCGCCCCCATGGGCGCCAGCGGAATGTAAGATTGCTGGTCATTAGCGTTTGTTGGTGTGTCATGGCGCCGGGGGATTGGATTGGCGAGATTGGGGCTGGAGTGGCCGGCGCTTCGGGGAAATTTTAGCTTCAAATGAAAGCAGTTTAGCTCTCCAAGAACTTCGTAGTGTTATCATTCAGAGATTACCGAAATAATACCAAAAAATACCAAAGACATTTCAGAAAGTTACCACACTATACAAAAAATACCGAACATTTTATTACAAGTCGAATAATAAAAAAAAAGGTAAATATACTAATTCAAAAAAAGTTCCAATAGCATAAATTTCAAAGCGTTGTGTTGTTCTCGTAAACACACACACACACACATTCACGCACACCACCACATTTTAATATCACAGCTGTTTCACATCAACCTTCACTCTGATCGCGTAATTTCATGCCGTAAAACAACCAAATAATAAATAATACCACAAAAAATACCAAAGTTTCTATAATAGAAAATTCACATGAACAGAACTTGGTGAATTCTATTCCAAAAATACCAACGGAAAAGTAAACAATACAAAATAAATATCAAAGTTTAACGATTCCATTTACAGGTGATTTCGCATATTCCTTCTACTTGTGTTTACATATATGTCCATATGTATGTATGTCGTCTTATATCCTTATATATTCACATACTAAGAACGTACGAATATAGTATATTCGTAGATTCAAACCTCAATGCGAATATTAATTGAATGAATCTTTATTACAGCATTAAAGCTTTGATTAATCGTATCTTCTGGAATACTTTGGGTTAATCTGACTATATTTTCATTTTCGCTATCAAGAGTATTACTCTTTGTTTCCATTTTATATTGTCGCCAGTGTTCGAGTACTCTCCGTCTCCGTTCCCGTCCGCCTCTGATCGTGGGCTCTATAACAGAACAAATACACGTACATAGACCATAGACCTCCGGATACAGAGCAGCTGCTGTCATCTCAACAGGTTCAAAGTGGCTTTTGTAGTAGCTAATTAGACCCACAACTGGTCCCCATTTTTGCTCAATAAAAATGTACAGTGCGTCTCAAAAGTGCATGCATTTTCACAATATCGGTTCGTCATGAGTATGCATTGAAAAAAATTAGAGAATTTCCATAGGTTGAAAAGAGTAATTTATTGAATATGTCCTCTCGACATAGATGCTTACAAGTAGACTTTGAACTTAAGGATGTATTTCATGCATAGGATTCGATCTGCTCAGTGATCAAAACAATGTCTAGAGGTTAGAGTTAAGTATAATAAATAATACCCAAACAAACATAATACCTACTATAACAAATTATCATAGACAATCAGATTTTGGAACTAATTTGATTTCACTTTAAATATAATTATAATCGTGATTAGTATAATTTGTATAATGATTAATAATGAATCGCACTGTAACGCGCACATGTACACACATTTACTCAATTAGACGTGATTCCGGCTCGTAAATACCGTGCCAAGTGCCCATTGAACCTTGACGTTCCCCAGCCCTGCCCTGCCCTGCCCTTCCTCCTACTACTACTATAACCACTCAAACAAGCCCTCGGAATTCGGACTCGAACTCGAACAGAACTGAAGTCTCTTGCGCTACGTATCGTCGTATCGAATAGAGACATTAGTTCAAATTAGAATCACCAGCCGTTCTAGCTAATGAATGGCCCCAGAGGTGCCGATGTGTGTGGTCCGCACGTGCCTTTTACTACCTTCGATATAAAAAGACACACATATGTACATATTGTACTTACATATACTATACATATATATGTATAGTGTACTTTATAATAGGTGTCTTTGTGTAGGTCTATGTCGTTTTGGGACTCACAAATTCAAGACAATCAAAGGCAATTGGAACTGAATATGATTTTGATATCGGTTACTGGGTCGGACCCGAAAATCGGGTACAGCCAGTCCTAATGGAAATAAAACCCAACAAAACAGCCGGGGTTCTAATTAAGATTTATGATGAATGTCAAGGCGACATTCGGGAAATGGAGAAAAGGCGGAGGGAAAGGAAAATTTGTGGCACAATGGCACTTAAAGGCCCTCTCCAAGCTGTTCTATGCCGTTATATACCCGACTTTGATTATGCCGAGTGACGAGTGGCATGAGCGGTGGGGTACGGTGGCGAGTGCCGAGTGGTTAGTGTGACGAGTGGGTGGTTTGGCGAGTGGCTGGTTAGTGACGGGGGGCCGACTGCCGAGGCCCCACTTTCCCGTAAGCATCTAAAAACAACGTGGCGCTTATCTACTACACACTAACACACACTCATGCTCACGCTCACTCACACAAACACCTTAATCGATTCCGATAAGCGAGACACACAGAAACACACACACATATACAAATTGATGGGGTTCGTTCCATAGAGAGATAGACAGACAGACAGACAGACAAACGGGAGGGCAGACCAGAGCAGAGAAGAGATAGGCAGGGCCAGGGCTTTACTGATTGTCTTATCAAGACGGATGTGAATTGGGGCTGTTGGAATTATAACAGTGACCTATAATATAGCAGTAGAATACCCAGAATATTGGTTCAAACTGATTTCGAATTTGTGGTAATTTTTTCAGAAACCCCAAAACAAAATTAAAATTTATTTTATACAGAAAATCTACAAAATATAAAATAATACAATTTAGTTTTTCCAAATTCCAAATTTACATTTAAAGAAAAATAAAACTAAGTTCTAAAATCTCATAAATACTATTACCAACGAAACCAACGAGTAAACTACCGAGTAAATGGAAATGAAACTAATTTGCTTACAAAATATATTATACCTTTTAAAATCGACTATTTACCTGCCTAACAAACTTATCAGCACAAATGAATCATATTACAAGCCAAAAAAAAAAGAAATGAGTGTTCGGTGGATGAGTCATTTTCTTCAGTGGTTCCAATGGAATTCTGGAGATACATATGTATCTGTTTCGGAATTACTTGAGAAAGATCCAAAGACTCACTTATGATCTGCCTAATGGGCCGGTATTATCTCGTTGTGGATGATTGAAAAAATTCTAGCTGCACACAGAGATCGGGTTGTATAACACCACCCGGCCCGGTCCGGTACGATCCGGTCCGGTCCTCCTATCATCGGATCATGTAATCACTATTCATCCAGAGATCTCTCTGGGTGGAGAGCGTGGCAATGAGCGAGAGTGAACAATAGGGGAAAACGCAATTTAAGCGCGTTAAACAATTCTACAAACAGTTTAATTAGCACTCAGAGCCAGGGGATTGCATTTCAAGGGGGGTGGGGGTGAGGGTATAATAGATATTTCGAGTGAAAACTATTTTTTAAATGTGAAATCTTTTCGAATGTTTCATTTTGATAGAGATGCCGGGTGGTGCCCGATGGTGAATATCGGTTAAGAATCGTTTTGCTACCCGCACAAATAATGATTTCATTCCGAGAGACTTGTTTGCCTTGAAGCCAGAACCCGTTTTTGAATGCACCAACCAACCCCAGCCCCCAGCACCAGCACCATAGCGCTCCCTCTCTCCCTTTTTAGAACAGAGAGGCGCACGTCTCCCAGCCACCCAGAGACCTTGACCCGGATGAAAGAGAGATGCGATGCGATGCGATGCGATGCTCTGATGATGAAATGAATTCAAGAGAAAAGCCTAAGAAATTCCCGAACCGAACAATTGCCGCAGGCAATGTCAGGGCCAAATGCGCGTCCAGCTGGACCTATATATATATATATTAATGTATATGTATGTACATATATGTACTTGTATATATCTAAAAATATATACCAAAATGATGATGCGTGTGCATGCGTGGGTGTGGAGTGCACTCGACGCGAGAAAATCAATAGAGATATGCATCGAGAGATGCCGACTACACACACACACACACACACACACGCGCGCAGTTGGATACGGGGCACACCCACATGGACACGCAGCCACATCATGCGGCGGGGGCGGCGCACCCACATGGCAACAGGACCAAGGACCCTTATGAATAGGGATAAAACACGCACACACACACTCACTTGTTGGTAATTTCCAGGACATCGGACATCATGAGGCGATACTTGCGTCGAAACTCCTGACCACGCTGCGTCTCCAGAAGATATTTATTGCAGAAATCCGTCAGCGAAACAAAGTAGATGAATCCTAGGGACGTCAGAAAGAGTCCCCGCTGCAGCGTTATTCTGTCGGTGGTGTTCGGTATCTGCCAGAGGCTGCCGCAGGCCAGTCCCATCGACCCAATGGAGAAAGCCAGCGAGAAGTAGCAACCACGCCGCGGCCTGGCCGGCGCTTTCGCATCGGTCCCATTATCCTGACTGCAGGCGGCTGCTGCTGCTTCCGCTGTTCCTCCTCCTGTTCCACTACCACTGCCATGCCCTTTCACATTCACTGGCTCATCCGAGGGCACCGACTGGGCTGACGGCGACTGGCCGTTACGTCGCAGATGCATCTTCCTCCTGAGGGGTCGGGGGGCGGACGACTTCGTTTGTTATGGCGCCTCTGCTGATGGCCGATCCGGAATGGGAGATCGATATGTGGGGCTGGCTGGCTGGTTCACAACCTGTTGCCTGGACGGTGGCTGGGCTGACTGCGGCGTGCTAGCTGATCGGGGCGGACTAGGCGTGACACGGTTGCATTGTGGCAAAAAAAAAATAACAATTGTAAGCTATACATATGTGCATATATGTGTCGAGTGTATGTTTTTAACTGCGCTGTTCAGCCACCAACTGCAGCTGCCGCGATGCCAGACTGCGTCTGTGGAAATGTGCTAAATATTACGCAAGAACAGAGCTGCAAGCCGGTGTGGCAATTACCTCGACTATTCGATTCATTACAGTTTCAAAGCTATCGATATGCATTCGCAATATAGTTGTTAGAATAAACTTCCATTGAATTGGAATTTGAGCTATGTAATAGTGATATTGAAACCATTTATATAAAATATGTTGGTGTATATTGATAACACTTTTAAAAAATTTCGAATGCAAATATTTTTGGCGCTGCCACTTAAAGTTCCAGCCCTCGTTTCACAATTTTCATATTTATTTTTGTAGTTGACATTGAAATAAAGAGCATACGCTTGATGAGTGGATCGCTAAAAACAAGAAAATCCATTACACACAATAATTAAATGAAATCAACCACGAGCCGTTTTAAGACTGCAAAATTTCAAAACGAAGACCTAGTGTGACCATACTGCCAGTGATTGTGCTCCAGGGCTGTCCTTATGCTAAGCTAGGCAATGGGGTCAATTTTGCCTTGCATGCATTGCATTTTTTGGGCCGTTTGGCCTGTTGTCCATACCCTCTTTTTCCTTAAGGGAGCATTTTATAAACTACCCTTCTACGGAAGGACATAATACCCTTTTTACATTAGGGCGCACATTCGATTTTTCCGTTAAATGGAACATGCGACAATGATGCCCATAAGAGCCCTGTGGATAGAAGAAGACAATGATGCAAGGTACAACATTCGGCGTTTCATTCGCAAGTGTTACCATATTTTGTTGAGTATTTTTACAAAGTACTGAAATTATCCGGGGTATCGACGCGGTATCGGGGTATTTTTGTCGAATCAAATAATAAATTCAATTTAAAGTTGAGCGGCCAAACCATTCCTGAAATTTTCAATTCAAATAAGTGGCACTTTTGAAGTATAAATCAGTGCGTCATAAAAGAACTTTCAAGTCTTTGTGTTACCATTTTGTTGCTTGCAATCAGACTTATTTTAATTGAAAAAAATAATTTTAACATTAATCAAATGAAAAAGGGTATAAATACATATGTCCAAATGACGTGACATTCAATGCTCACTTACGTTTTCTTACGTCGCATGTCATGCTCACTTAAGTTTTATAAACGTTATTTTATAAATAATCCAACCAAACGGATTCCTTAAAATTAGCCAGTCTTGTAGAAAATTGTTTTTCTATTTTATAAAATTATGTGTTCAGGCCTGAGGATCCTAGTTGGCTAGTAATGTTAAAGAGAATATCAAAATCAAGGAATATGATTTTCGTCCGTATTTTCATTGGTATATTTTTAAAGCGAGACCGTTCTTTTCGGTTTATTTCTGAAGGCCGGACGGAATTTTTTATCGATAATTCCGCGGTCACACTGCACAAAATGGTCAATCGCGAACAATGAAACATCAAAACAGTGTCGAATCTTTTTCTGAATTCAGAAAAGTCCGTTGATATATCCCTTGAAGAATATCCGTGTTGACATTCAATAAAATTGTAAAAAATACAAAAATCCCAAATTTATTTAAAAAAAATATATATATCAATATTCGATATATCAATATATATTTAACGTTTTAACGTTGCAAGTGGCGCACGGGGAAAAGATGGCGAAAAGTTTCGGTAGTGCGTGCGCGCAAATTGCAATTCTCCTTACGATATGCGGTGCAATTGAGATAACGTCAGCCAGGTGTAAGTTGGTGTGCACACGACTAAAATTAAAATTAAATTCTCCAATATGAAACAAAAGAAGTCCCAAATATTTGAATAACTCTTCGGTGTCTGCGTGTGTGCGTGTGTGTACGTTTTCCTCACTCACTCTGTCCCTCCTCTGTCTATTTCTCTAGCACTGTCTTTATCCAATGTGATTGTGTGCGTGTGTGTGTAATTTTGGCTGTAAATCTGGTTGTTATTTCTTTAGTTTCTACATAATTTTGACTTGAACGGAAACAAAAGCAATCCACGTAATGCATATATCTATCTAAAACTCATCGTCAGAGCCCAATATAGTATATAAATATACATATTTCATTTTGTTTGTACACAAAAGACAAAATCATCATCATCATCGGATGATGGACCAGGGGCAGGGGTCGCACTGACGGTTGGTATTTTTGTTGTTGTTGTTGTATGGTGAAATTTTATGTGCTGCCATGTTGTATTTTTTCTGTTTCTTTTTCGTGGCATTAAATGCGTTAATTGACAAAAAAAGTGTACGTGTATTTAGAAGGGAAGGGGGTGTACAGGGGCAGTCAAGTGTGAAAATAGGCAAAAGCCAATGAAATATGTACATATGTGTGTATCAACATGTGTCCTGTATGCGACGGGCCTTTTACTCTTGTCAGCTACCATATAAGTTCACTCCCCCTGCCACCCCCTCCTTTTTACGGTAACGGATTGGTTTTTATTTATAATTTTTTGTTTTTGTGCTCTTCGCCATGCTCCACTTAACGTGCAACAATTTTCCAACTGCGACGTCGCCACCAGGCGGCAAACGACAGGCGGCAACAGTCGACGACAGTCCCAGTCCGGACTCCGGAGTGCCACGGCAGGTTCAACCTGCATATTTAAATTGAAATTTGTGGCGCACTTTGATTAACACGAAACAAAACAAAGGCGCAGAATGTGTTTGCTTATTGTTTTTTGTGTCGCCAATTTTGCAATTTCCAACTTAAACGAATCAAATGGCTGTGGAATTACGACAACAAGAAACCAACAAAAAAAAGAAGGGTAGACCAAAGGCAGACCTGGCAACACTTTTGCTACTTGTTTTTTCATCTGCTTCGCCGACAGGTGGCAACCTTATGCACCGCACCGGCTCTCTCTCAGCTGCTGGCCGGAACGGATGGAAGGGGCTGGGGTGGAGGAATTGGTGTGGAGTGCCGTTAACTGCATTTGCATTTGCCTCTCTCTCTTTCTATCCATCTATCTATCTATTTCTCTGCCCCTCACCTCACCTTGTCCGGACCCCTTTTATGACGCATTTCAAACAGTGTTGTGTAATTGGCCAATAATGCAATGTACGGGGAGGACAAAAACAAAAAACTGGCTGGAAAGTCGCTTATGTCGCAGTTCATTTACTCTTTTCTCTTGCACACTTAACTCCTCCTCTTCTCTCTTTCCCACCTCACCTCCTCGTCTTCCCACCGTATATATTTGTATTTTGTTGATACAGTTGGGAACGGCTCGAGTTTTCTTTGTCTTTTGGCCCCCATTCCATCCCACATACCCCATCCATCCCGTCATCGGACAGTCAGTCAGGCAGTCAGCGCCCCATTATCAGTTTCTTTATTTTTCAGACTTTTTCTTCAGAAACTGTATTCGCTTGGAATCTGTTAAAGTACTGAATAGCAAACGCTACTATCTACCACTGGGAGCCAACTGTCCAACTGTGGGATTCACCCGGAGAACACAAATCTCTATGATTTTCCAATTCTTTATCTCCGGACAGTGTTCTCTCGAGTGAAAACTGTACTTAAAAACCGATTACCAAGGAAATAATTTGCAAGCTCCATGGCTATCTATGGCTTCCAGTGAATTCCCATTTCCATTGGAATTTGCTAACGTTGCAGACCGACAAGTGGAAACTGTTTGAAATCTGAATCTATGGCTTCCAATTCCCAAATACCCCTTTGTGGACCACTGATTGCAGCTTCCAATAGATCTACATAGTATATACATACATATATCAGAAGCAAAACGGCATTTCGATTCCAATTCCCTTTGGACTTGACTTGGCGTCAGTCTGCTACTGGCACCAGAGTCTCCTCCTTATCAAGGGTGTCCGTTCGTTGCTGCTGCTTTTCTTGATAAAGCGGATCCATCCATCCATCCATCCATCCATCTATCAATCCCGTTGAATTGGCGGACTGGAGTCTGAAGTCTGGGTTAAAGCTGTTTTTTTGTTATTAATTCTCTGGGGATTTTGCGGGAAACAAGCTTGGCACAGCTGAATCGTTTCAATCGTTTATCCCCATATTTCATTCAGAGGTTGGAATTTCTCAATATAAAACTCCAATTTCAGAATTTAAAAGCGTCTAGAAATGGCTAAAAGTCGAAGACTTCATGAGAAGATTGGTTTACTCTATTTCCCTAAATATCCAACTATCTTTTGGTCAAATAATAAATGGTAGACGAGAACAAACCACAACTCATTTATCTTTCATTCATTGCCACTCGAGACTGTTCTCGGGTTTTACAGCTTTAACACGTTAATGGACCTAAACGGTTCCGATCTTTGAGCTGAGCAACGCTCTTTGACAAATGCATCGCTTGTCTTGTCGTCGTCTAGGCCATGGAAAGATGAACAGACGTTAACACATCATCGTCCGTCCATTTGCTGGGAAGCACTTGCCTTTGTTTGACTTCCATTGATTTGGTGGCTGATAACCTCATCCGCCTAACGGCGCATAAAAGAACTGTTAAAATATTAACACTCCGGCCACGTCTGGCCCAGTGCAGTGACTGAACAAACACAGGTACACGCCAGCGAGAGAGAGAGAGAGAGAGAGAATACCTCCTGTACGTGCACCATTTCTAGACAGGTAACAGATACAGTTGCACGTAAAGGTACAGGTACAGGTACAGGTACCCCGTACCGTCAATTAACTGAAAGCGTGCGACGCAAATTGTCTGTCAAGCTATCAGTAAAAGAGGTGAGAAAAATTCAAAAACAAATACTGATAAGCGGGCGCAGTCGATAGCGCTTTTGATTATCACAGAGTAAACACACCAACAAGTGCAGAATGCATCAGACTGAGCTGAGACGCGTTCCAACCATAGAAATACCCGCTACACAAATCAATCAAGCATTCATAGTCGAAAATAATCGATTTGGATTCCCAGGCGCACATATGTATATGTATGTGCCCCGTCAGGCACACGACATGTAAATATGTTGTTTTTGCAATTCTCTTTGGCAGCACTCGCTTGTGCTTCATTAGTGTCATGCGTCATGCAGAAGTGCCCTTCGGTCGGTCACTTGATGGTGATGTTCAAATAGCTATAAAATAGAATTCCAAACAGAAACCTGAGCAGTTCCATACACAAATATGTGGAATTGGAAACGTTTGGTTCTTTGGACGAACAATGAATACCCCTGCTTTTACCGAGGGGTAGCAGCAGGTAAAAATAACAGAAACCAGATATACCATGGTCTATGGAGTGGGCAACTGGCGATAAGTAATGTGAAAAGCGCAAACGTAAGTAGAAATGGGAGAGCAGACCCCGAATGCCGAATGCCGAATGCCGACGAAGGCAGTGAAACGAACAGCCAACAGCCTTGCGTGCATTAATGTGCATACTTTTGTTTGGACAAAAAATTCAAATAAAACACAAAGTGCTATTGCCATATCGTGCTTGAGTTTTTTGAAGAAATTTCATTCCAATGAATCTCTCACACTGATTCGTGATTGATTCGTGCGTCCTTCACATCTTATTGGCGCATTTCACCAAAAAAACGAAACCCCAATAATTAATGATAGGCGAAAGACCGAAAGTGGGTCACTGTGCAAATTTTTTGACCCACTAGTGGAGACCCCACTCTGGTGCTGGTGCTGGTGCTGCTGCTGGTGCTGGTTCTGGCTATGGTTCTCTTTTTGTGGAGGTCATTAGCACAAACTAACTACAGTAAAAAGCTATCAAACCTCCTCCAAAATATGAAAGACAAAGTTTTTGGTTTTCAATCAAACGCTGAATAAATTTACGCCAATTGTTTCAACAACAACAGCAACTACTCCGACACACAGTCCACAGCAAACTACGAAAAACGAACAAAACGGCCATCATTTGCAGCAATTAACACTGGGTTCAATTGAATTCGAAGCAGCACTGAAAGCTGGAAGCAGAAGAGGGAGCAGATCGCGGGGGAGCGGGATCAGGTGGCGCTCTTGGACATGATGGCAAGCTATTTTATAGATGAGACTGGAGAATATTCATTCAAGAATCCCAACTGAAGGATAGCAAAGGAACTTGAATAGGTGTACAATATATCCCATAAGTGATTGGATACACGTAAGCGGGGGAACCCATACCCACTCGCTGCTTTAGAAGCTCTCATCACTATTCGATCCGTAATATCCATTGGGATGTCTGTACTCTTCACCCATCCCCAAGCTCAAGTCGGAATTGGAGCAGCGAGCTGCTGCTTTTCTGTCGTTGGGGAAAAGGAACTTTCCATGCAAAAGGAACTTGAATCGGTGTACAATATATCCCATAAGTGATTGGATACACGTAAGCGGGGGAATGTAACCATACCCACTCGCTGCTTTAGAAACTCTCATTACTATTCGATCCGTAATATCCATTGGGATGTCTGTACTCTCTACCCATCCCCAAGCTCAAGTCGGAATCGGAGCAGCGAGCTGCTGCTTTTCTGTCGTTGGGGAAAAGGAACTTTCCATGCAAAAGGAACTTGAATCGGTGTACAATATATCCCATAAGTGATTGGATACACGTAAGCGGGGGAACCCATACCCACTCGCTGCTTTAGAAGCTCTCATCACTTTTCGATCCGTAATATCCATTGGGATTTCTGTACTCTCTACCCATCCCCAAGCTCAAGTCGGAATCGGAGCAGCGAGCTGCTGCTTTTCTGTCGTTTGTCGTTTGGGGTTGACTCATATTTTGACCGCAGTCGCTGCTGCTGCTGCTGCTGCTGCCTCTGCGGCTAATACTCGTAATTATGCAAGATCACCCGCCAGATGGGGGCATTGATGACGCGCAGCTTTTGCTTTTGCTTTCGATGTCGTTGTTTCATCTTCACAGCCACTCATACATCCAAAAGATACACTCATACATGCATAAATATGGACACACACAAACATCAACCAATAATGCTATGTATATCTGATCGACGGCACGGGTGACTGGTGACTGGTGCCTGGTGACTGGTGCCTGGTGCTGTGTGCCTGTCCGCAGTGTAATCGCTCAGTTGTGATTTGTTCCATTGAAAAACAGTAAACAATTATAACAGGCACAAACGTGTCTGTGTCTGTGTCTGTGTGTGTGTCTGTGTACAGTTGTGTTTCGCCAAGCAGAGCTGAAAGCTGACTCCCGAGGGCTTTTGTGTTTTGTTCTATCTTTCATATGCATGCACATTCCATATGCATATACATATATATATATATACATATGTATATATCTTCTTGGATATTGGCTCTACTGCAAATTGTCTCTGTGTGTGTCCGTTCGCCTATGGGAATTTTGTGAAGCGGTAGAAGTGGCATTCCATCGAATTCCACACAAACGATCGCTATTACTATTAATTATATTAATAAAACCAAATATGGTATTGGGTGAGGTTAGGGTTGGGTTAGGTAGAGGCGGCTGTCAGGAGTTCGTTAGGAGTTCTTTTGGAATTATTATGTGTAAGTTTTGAGGATTCCAATAAATTATATCGAGATTTAAATTACATGAATATTTGTGTTTTTATTGTTGGTCCCCCCGGTAGATCTTTTGCTGGCGATAATTTTATTTATCGCTGAACTTTATGGGACCGAAGGGAGAGTTTTATGTTTGAGAACAAGATACCAGTGCCCTTGGGTGTTAAATATGGCCATAAGTACATGCATATTGTACATACATATGTACATATGTATATTCAAATACCAAGAGAAACGAACACGAGCCATTTCCTTGCGCAATCTGTTTTTCTGCTTCGAGCAGCAGAAAAATACCGGATTCCGGATGCCAAACAACAAACATTAAGGAATTTTGAAACCAAAAAGCGAAAAAAAGAAGCAAATAAAGGGAACAGTAAATAATTTTTTGTACATTAATTTGTTTAAAAATTCTCCAAGCAATTAGCTCGGCAGTGAGAGATGATTCTCCGATTTGTTTTCGATTTTTCGATTGTTTATATGCATAATAAATCGTCACCATTTTTGAACAATTCTTGGGCTTGGGAATCGATATAGTTTTTGTTTAGGGGGTACATACATACATACATATGCATGCATGCGTGTGGCAGTCCCCCCCCCCATCTATGCCACACAGACAACCGTCCGACCGACCAACTACATGCCACATGCCACATGTTGTAATTGCAATTGGGGGCTGACGACAGGGGCTCCTCTTTGATGTGTTTCTGCGGCTGGCGCACATGTGGGAAATGGCAAATGAAAATAGAAAATCAATATTGAGAGCGGCTTCAAATAACAGTTAGGTTAATTACAGCACAACAACACACATGCAACATAAATCGTAGTGGCGAGCACACGAGGGCCTATGGCATGTGGCACATGTCTAGAAAATTGCATTGCACATGCAAGCCTGGAAATGTCTACATTTGGGGAATTATACTACGGCCAGGGGTCGAAATAATACAGAAAAAAACCCCATAGTACCCTTTTGAACCAAAATCAAGGCTGGTTTCTCTATGGCTAATAACAAATTAAATTACAGACGCAGATGGTTTATGCTTTCCCCAAAGAAACTTTGAAAACTGAACCCTATAGTGAACAACCAACAATTTAACCTTCCGAATGGTATTATTGTTCCCAAAAACATTCTCCACGAAGATGAACACCCATTTTACCCCTTTTCCCTGTCATTTGGACACTCGGAAGAAAAATATCTCTCAAACAAGGCCTCAGCATTACGGATATAAAAACCAGCCTACGTAATACCCATGCAAGTGTATAATGAATGCCTGCGAGCCGGAAAAGATAATATTTACGAAACGATAACGATGAACTATAGCTATAGGCAAAGATTGAGATATGGTAGTCCATTCCAGATACACTGAATGTATCTTTTTATATGTACATATATCGTACTATATGATGCTGGAGAGCACACTTATTAGTGATAATATTTACCAGAGATAAAGGCACCCACGGTCGAAATCTTAAGCGGAATTGCAACTAATCGGAGTAAAAGTATTTAAATTAAAGATATCTTAAGATAACAAGAATGAAAAAACATGAATTTCAATGGAAGTTTGGAAAGAAACCTATGATTTCTTTGGCGTGGCTCTTATATAGATATATCTATAGATTCATACGATTAAACATATCGAAGTCCACAGAGAGGGGAGAGACACACAGGCTGTCGTGATGTTTGAGATCATCAGTCACCAGAAATGACCTCTGGTCCCAATGGCTTTTAAGAGGCCCAGAGTTCAGGTTTTGTTTCTGTGTTGAAAAAGATAAATGGATAGTAAAACCTGCATATCTGACCGACATATTTGCTTACTTAAATGAAATCAACAATACTTATATTTTAACTTATTCGGAAAAAGTGGAAGGCTTTCGCGATATGGTAGTAATGAAATGTTTTCAAATTTCATGTCTGTTGATTCAGGATATAAGCGCAGCCTTTGACAGTGAAACAGTTGGAGATTTAGCACTAAAAATGAACTGTTTTGTGACCTGCAACCTGTGGACTAGATACGAAATACATTTTTGAATAAAATTTCCGTTGTAAACTTACCGCTGAACGAGCAGGAACAATTCCTGGAGCTAACAACTGATCGGAAATTACAACCAAAAGTTTCCGAAGCAAAGCAAAGATTTTGAAGGACGATCAACGAGGAGTTGAGAGCAACCTTATCAACGATTGCTCTATAAGCAGCCTCATATTTCTCATATTGGGCTTATTAGGGATCTTGGTAATAAATAAATATTCAAATATTCAATAAACATTGCCTTTTTCTTTGGTGCGGCTCTGAAATTTCTGGATATGATAGAGAGAGGGGGCTGTAGCTTCGGGAAGCAGGAATCACAACATGCCTGTACGTAATTAGCTGTGCGGGTGTACGTAATTAGCTGTGTGCGTACGTAATAAGCTGTGTGTTTGTGTGTAAAACATAAAGTTTCGGAAGCGTCGAAATGTCTCAAAAATAGAACTGCCCCTGTCCCTGTCCCTTTCCCAAGAAGAGAGCACGTCCCCGAAGCCACCTCCATTGACTCATCCATACGATATTAATTTTGTTGTTTACAGCCAATCCGGATGCTTACTACCCGCTCGACTCGAAGCTCACATTCATCAATGCCCACGATGTTGTTCGACTGCCGGCGACGTGGGATCAGGCAGTGAATCGTCAGAAACGTGCGGCGCCCGATGCGGCACCGGCAGACTCGGCGTCGCCGGCCGGCATAACGCCGGATGCGAAGAGTCAGTACCAAAGTGTAAATGGGAATGCCAGTGTTGTGGCCGGTGGCACGGAGACCACGGTTACCACCGTCGACAGCAAGACGGGAGCGGGAGCGGGAGCAGCCGGTGGCAGTGTCTCCTACAATGTACACAATGTGGGCGTCAATGGGGCCGGACAGCGGAAGGATTACAGTGTGCAGAATGCCGATGGATCAGCGAATCCAACGGCAAGCACCACCACCACCACCACCACCATCAATGTGGCGGCCAAGAAGCCCACCCAGCTGCTGGGCACCCAATCTCAGTATCCCAAAAAGGTGGCCGCCTCCGCACCGATTGTGCCACTGCAAATGCCGCTGCCAGCTGGGGCTGGGGCTGGGGCAGCCACCTCAACGGACCAGTGGACAGATGTGGATGTATCGGATGTGGATGTCGCCGAGGAGGTGATCAACAAGGGCATCAGCAGCGAGAGCCTAAACCGCACCGAGGACCATCACGAGTACTACAACAGTACCCTGTATATCAACAAGGCGGAGGCCGCTGCACTCTGGTCACAGCTCCGTACCATCCCCGAGAACAGTATGTTGTCCTCGTCGCATCGTCGCGCCATGACCGTGGAGCTGCAGTTTGATTTCCCCTTCTATGGGCACTATGTGCGCAACATAACTGTTGCCACTGGGGGCTTCCTCTACACCGGCGAATATGTCCACTCTTGGCTGGCCGCCACCCAATATATTGCCCCTTTGATGGCCAATTTCGATACGAGCATGTCCCCGTATTCGGTTGTCCGTCTGAACGATAATGGTGGGCATTTAGAACGAGCTCTGGCTCTAACTGTCTAATCTAACTCCGAATCTGTCCTCCAGGTACCGCCTTTACGGCCGTCTGGGAGAACGTGACGCTTCAGGACAAGCCGGACTACGGAAACTTCACGTTCAGCGTGACCCTCCACCAGAACGGGGACATTGTGTTCGGATACTTCCAGGTGCCCACGCAAATCAACTCCATCCAGGACAATCAGCATCCGGTTAAGGTTGGCCTCTCGGATGCCTACATCATTGACAAGCATCTCTACTGTGAGTGAAATGTTTTGCCTCCCCTCAGAGTGTGGATCCTAATTGTTGTTGTTTTCTCTTTGGTTGCTTCTGTGACAGTTGCCCGCCGAAAGACCATCTATGAGTACCACCGCGTGACCTTCCAGCAGAAGGAGATCACCAATGCTACCATTATCAAATTGACGGCCCTGCCCACCTGCCTGGGCTACAATGATTGCCAGGCGTGCATTAATCATAACACAACCTTTGCCGTGAGTTCTGCTATAAAGTGTAAACTAAAACCATACATTCTATAATCTTAAATCATTTCTCTCTCCTTTTTTCGCTTTCACAGTGCTCCTGGTGCCCGGCGCTGAATCGCTGCTCCACGGGTACCGATCGCAAGAAGCACGAATGGATTCAAAAGAGTAAGCTTGCACGCCCAACGCTGTAACCATTCCATTAGCTAAACTATTCAATCCATTTACAGGCTGTGACACAGCTTCCATTCATGATGTTGGCACTTGTCCGGTGATCGGTACGAAGGGCAACAATGCCGGCCAGGAGAAGGCCGGCACTGCGAGCAGCAACGGCAGTGGAAACGCGTCCACCTCCTCGCCCGCCATTTCTGCGGCAACAGAGCCAACGCTGAGCAGTACGCGAGCACCGCGTGCCACTGCCCAGACCAAGACAAACGCCGATGCAAGCAGCAGCACGGCGGACCGGAAGCTCGTGAATGCCGACGAGCTTTCTGCGGCGCAGGGCGAGAACAAGAGCGTGGGCATGGCATTTGGCTTCATGGTGCCCATTTGCATGGTGTTCGCCGTGACGCTGTGGCTCTTCTATGCGTACCGCAATCCACACACGAAGAGCGGCCAACTTTTAATTCAGGTGAGTGTCGGAAGTTCCAGAAATGGAAAAGATTCTTTGGTTATTTTGTTCATATACAAACCATGGCTTTATGCATTTCTTACAATTACATGCAGTCCAAGCATTTGCATCAGGTTGGTTATCAGATCTCTACAGATAATGCGCTCTATATAAGCATAAACTTATGTGTATATATGTACAATTGTGACTAATAAAAATTTGAATTTATTCTCTCTCTTGTAATCCTTTAGTTCCGTCCCAGCCAGTGGTCTTGGAGGCGCGGCGAGGCGCGCTACACGGCAGCCACGATACACATGTAAAGAGAGAGAGAGAAACATCATGTACCAGAGATATCCCGACAGATGATATAAGCGACAGACAGAGCAAGAGAGAGAGAGAGAGATGAGATCGCTAGAGAGAGAGAGAGAGAGAGTTGCAGCAAAAAACGAGAGAAAATTTGATCGAAGACCAGAAACCGAAATCCCCCTCCAACCCCCGAACATCAGTCCTCAAGCAACAAACAATTTGGAAATGGATTTTTATTTTAATCAATCACAGGAAAAGACAAACGGAATAGTTAGAACTGATTTTACAGATATTTTCGACAGACACAACCCAAAAATAATGTAAGACAAGGCAGAAGCAAGACAGTAACGGATACAAAATTATAAAAGCCCCTCCTCCACCTAAACCCCAATCACTAACTCCCAACCGAATTGCTCAAAAAAGACGACTGGCAACAGCATGAAGTGATCCTTTAGTGTTTTTTTTTTGGTTCTGTTTTTAGCCCCATCCTCCTAAGCTATCCCCAAAAGCCAAGATCCAAGAACTCCCCAAGATCCCAGCACATACTTGTACGAACTCCAACAACACACATAACACACACACACACACACACAACACATACACACACACACATAACACACACAAACACAGGGCAAAGTGCTTTCAATTGTTTTCCTAGTTCAATTTTGTTTAGGTCTCTTATTATATGTTTTATTTAATGCTTTTATAACCCTAAAGAAAGGAAACCAAGCGATCGATGGAGTGATATCAGAGATCGAGGGCAGAGTTTTATATATGTATATTGTATATTTGTTTGTGCCGCAGCATCCTCCACAGACAGCGTTCCTCCACAATTTGTGTAATCGGATTTCGTTAGATTCTTTTTGAAAAGAGAGATGTTTCTAAAGTGTGTGTTTTAGTAGTGGCTTGGCGATAAGGATAACATGAATCGCGCAGGATGAATGATGCTGATGAATGTATTATTGTGAACCACGCGATGCAGTTTTTTTTTTATATTTGGTATTGTCTACGTATTGTATTATACGCGATCTGTATGCGGCAATCGTATAGATACATCTGCATATTGTATTTATATTCAACAATATTGATATCCATGGATATATCCAAGACAACCTCTTCTTTTTGTTAGTATTTTTTTCTATTAATTAATATTACAAATAAAATAAAAGCAACAAGTAAATCTAAAGGCATATGAAGAGGAAAGGAACATAAGCTTCAAAACTATAACTAAAACAAAAAAGAAATGTGGTGTGCAAAGCTAAAACTAAATCTATAAACATTGACGACTAAGCGAAACCCACTCGGAATACTATAAATATCAAATCAAAATCAAATCAAATCAAATGAAATAACACCGTCAAATGAATCCAAATTGAGATCCCCAACTAAGGAAATTGTATAACAATGTATTTTGATAAAGAAATTAAATTTGTATTTTAAGCTCTTATTATGTATACATGATAATTTAAATAAAAGAAAAATACGAAAATTACACTCCTGTTGTATCCATCCATACATTAAATGTAGACTCATCAAATTCACAATTCAAACTGAAGATTGGAACTTGTGTACAAATTTCAGAAAATCTTACAATATCTAAAAAACTCAGACACTGGAGAAGCTGACACTTTGAAATTAGTTTCGTCCTATTCCAAGCTTGTTTTATGCTGGGAATGCTATAATACCATATTGGTTTTAATACATATTTGTTCAGACATATGTATACCATTGGACTGTCAGTATACTTGAATCACTTTGATTCAAATTCATTATCTAATTAGCTTACCTTTCAATATACCCAAAGGCCGAACTTCTGGCTAATCCCATCAGTAGGTCTAAACTTTGCCACAAGAGTTCAAAGAGGACATGCATATTGTGTTGTATGTAAACATGTCCTTGCTGTCCAGGCTCCACCTACAGTGCTCTTCAAGTTCAAATATCAATTTGGCAAATATAATTGGCTGCCTTGTTAGTCTTTAATCACATTACAGGTTGTGGTTAGTCTGTGGTTAGTCGGGTTTTTGGCTCAAACGCTCAAGACCAAGACCACTCCCCCCTCCCATTGAAAACACCATTGTGTACATTTTCCTTGACATTCAATTATCTATTTTCCAAATTCAATTTTGTTCCTTGGACTATATTTTGTTGGTCTTTAATTGCATTAAATTTTTGTAGTTTTAGTGTATGATTCAAATATTTGGTTTTAATTAATGGTTCTACTACTCGTACATTGAAATTCTCTCTAAACATTTACAAGATGTGATGTCTGTGTGGATGGGGTTAATGGGAAATGGTATTGTTGCCGGAGGGCGGCGGGGTCTCTTTGGTGGGTTGAGGGTCTCAAGATGGGTCCATTTAAAGCTTCTGCTGGGCCAGCTCCTCGATGGTGCGAGCATTGGTGAGTGTTACCCACAGCGGGGACTGGATGCTGGATAGGGAGTAACTTTCGGCGGCGTCCAGCGACTGTGACTTGCGCATGGCCGCCTCAGATCGACGTGGAGAGCCGCTGCTGCTGCTGGTACCACTGGTGTTGGCGGTGTGGCCACCGCGACGACGATTCCGCTTGGAGTCACGCTTGCTAAAGGCGACGACTGCCTCGTCCACACCGCCGCTGCTAGTGCTTGCGGCCCGCAGATCCTGGAGGCGACTCCGCCGTTTGGCCAGGGCCGCTGAATCATGCGACTCCCTCACACTGGCCGTCTTCCGCAGCTGGGGTGGCAGCAACAGCTGTGACGATGTCGAAGCGGCCACATCCTTGGCCTGGGACTGTGCCTGAGGATTGGACTGCGATTGGGACTGAGACTGGGACTGAGACTGGGGATGTGCGATCGTTATTGGCGGCGTCGCAGTGGGCGGCTGCTCCTGCTGCTGCAGCTGCTTCATGGCTAACTGTTAGCTTGAGGAAAAGGACGTCTTGTAGGAAGTGGTGTCCATGGGCGACTCGGGATTGAGGATTTCGGTCTGCGTCTGTTCCACATCGCTGCAGCGCTCCTCCAGCACGGTATCTAGCTCCAGCGAGGTGAAGCCCTGGCTTAGGCTTCGTTCAGGACGTAGACTGATAGCTCGCGACGATCGGTAATCTGCGGGCGGAATCAAATCAGTTCGAGTCATCAGTAATTCAGGGATTGAGAGATTTGTTTTCTTGGTAGGGAGGTACGGTAGGGCAATGGTCGTGAGTGGGCGGGTATGGGATGTGCGGCAGGTGTGAGAAAGATTGATGGCGACAAATTGAAAACGTGCGACGGGCAGGTGGCAGATGGCAGATGGGAGACGTCTGGGCGCCAGGACCCGACCCCGACTCGGGTGTTGTTTGGGATTCGGGGTTTCGGGAGGTGCAGGGGGGGTGTTTGGGATGTCAAGAAGTGAAAGATGTGCAAGTGCCACGCGATGGGTGTGCCCACAGTGGGGTAGGAGTTGATTTATTGGCCTCTAATTTGATTTATTCGCTGTTGAAATGGGCATGTTTATGGAGTTTTACACTAGATACATCAGACACCAAAGGAGTCCTTAAAATGTATGCCATGGTATGGTATAGTATGGAGCTCCAGTAGGGATTATAGTCATATATAGTATATACCAAAAGCTCTCCCTATCTACATATTTAGAATTTGATTCTTCAACTTGAATCAGGACTGGTTTTGAACAGAAATGACAATGGATAGACAATATGTAGGACCTAAACATTTCTTTCAGTTTAAGAGAGAGAATGTACATAAATATATACCCTTTTCTTCTCAGTATATCTTATCTACATCTCCTTTTGTTGGTGAAACAAATCTCATATTGTTTTTCCATTTGAATGGCATTAAGAATTGCAGTGGTATTGGTATTTGAATGGCCAAAAAGTGTAGGTTGAAAAATGTAAGATTCGTTTTTCATTTCCGACTTTAGGAGTTTGTATTTCCGATTCAATTCCTTCGACCACACAGTTTGGATGCTTGGCCGCTTAATGCACACACAGGATTCAGTTTGGTTGAGGAGTTTTTGGGTGCTAACGTGTCTGTCTGTGTGTCGGTGTGGGTGCTTGGCAGGAGGGTTGGGTGTGGGGTTAGGGGTAAAGAATTTTTGGGTTTGGGTTTGGGTTTGGCTTTTGCTTCGTAATTGTTTTGCGAAAATGTATGCAAACAAGATATACGAGTGTGTATGTATGAATGTATGTACATAGGTACGATGTGGGTGCCTCTGTCTCTGTCTCTGTCTTTGTGTGGGTGGGGGTCCATGAATTATTGTGTGTTTGTGTGTGTGGTTTTGGGGCCAAGGAGCAAAACAACCGAAAACAAGTGTAGTTTGTGGCTGTTGCTGTGGCTGTCACCCACATCACCCGCATCATTATCATCATCATCATCATCATCATCGTCATTATCATCGTTATCATCATGGTCATGAGGCAGCTCCTCTATGAGACCTGAAGTGGCATTTCCATTCTCTTCTTTCCTGCCTTTCCTTTCCGCCCCTCTTCGTCTTCATCTGCCACTCCCACTCCCACTTCATCTCCATCTCCCTCTCCCCTCTCTGGCGCACTGAATATGAAATTTACAGTTATAAAAAATGTTGCTGCGTGTGCGTGCGTGCATAAAGCAATGAAATCCTCATACCCCGTCATCATACAGAGCTGCGGAGAGAGTTACACACGGCGGGGCATGTGAATGTGGCAGGTGGCAGGTGGCGAAACGGCCCGGCCAGGCCCGGCCCGGCCCGGCCCAGCCGGCTGTCATCAGGGCATGTTGCTATGCTAAAAAGGCCAGAGAGAGAGCGGGAGAGAGAGAGCTCCCCTATTCACACATTTTTATACTTTTTTGCATACCCGCTACTCGTTTAGGATAAGACGGTCGTTATAGTATAAGAATGTGTAACAGAACAGGCAAAACGGAAACCACACCGTAAAGCATACATATTTTGGAAGCATAGACACTTGTTTACACACTTTCATGTGGCACAAAGTTAAGGACTACAGATCGAACATTGCTTTCATTCTGGTTAATCCCAGTGCTGTATTATAAGTATTATATTCACCTAAAACTCATAGAACATGAATGTGTATATGTATATGCCACTTTGTGCTTTTTATTTTCTCTTTGAGTTAGTTTATTCATTAGACATTTAACTACGGATCTGCCATTATTAATCTTCTGCTTTTGCTCCGTTCCCTTTTCATGGGGCGCCATCGTTTATCCGTTTTCCTATACTTTTATGCATTTAAACGCTTCTGAGTACAGGGTAACGTACGAGTATAGTCAATTATGAGGCTTTTTCTTGCTTTTTTTGTTTGTTGAGCTCAGGCTGCTGCCCCCTGCCCCCAGCCCCTACCATCTGCCTTCTGCCTTTCATTTGTTTTTGCGATATGCAAACGAGGGCAGGCGAGCGCCCAAAGGTATGCAATGCAAATGCAGGCAGCTGCTGCCTGCCTGCCTGCCGCTCTGTGCTGTGCCTGACACATGTAAAGCAGCTCTCACACACACACGCACACACACATTCACACTAGATGACTGTTGGTGTGGGGCATGTTTTATTGAGTGGCTGGCAACTGTCGCCGCCCTGCCACAGTTTTCTTTCAGCTTTCTTTTGACCTCCCCGCCCCCCTCCAAGTACTGCCTACCACCAATGAAGGTGGCTCTGGCTGTGGACTGCCTGCGGGACACGGACAGTGACACGGACCGGGACTCCCTGCTGGCCACTGTCCATCTGGGACTGGGCTCGACTCGACTCGACTCGACTCGACTCGACTCGGCTCGGCTCTCTGGCTGGCAAAGTCAAGCTCGAAGCTTGATGCCGGGAGCTCCTGGGAGGCATTCGTAATTGATAACCCACTGGGCCGTGCAACACATCCATTGAGAATGGCAATTCGATTTCTGAGTGCCTTCGAGAGGTTCATTTGCCGACAACAAAGACGCACAAAGACAAGGTTTCTGCCATCTCCTGACTACACTACCCCACAGTACACAGTACCAGGACTCTTGGTCCCTTTTTTCCATTCCTAAATCTTAATAAACATTAAATGGGTTTCCTTCTTTGAAGGGCATACAAATGGTCGCCAGAAATGAGTAAAATTATAAACCAGAAGGAGATATGAATTGTGTTGCATAGTGCTGTCGGTATACATATTTTTGTTTTATTTTATTTTATTTTATTTTTTTGGTTATGCGGGCGGGCGGTCGCTCTCGACTGAAAAACAACAACTCTGATGATGATGATGATGATGATGATGATGATGGTAATGCTGATGCTGATGCGTCAGGTGCTTTTGTTATCTCTTTGTCAATTTAAAATCCCATTTTGGGGGACAAAACAAAGGCCGAGTTATGACGGGGATGACAACGTGGCCACCAGGGGTAGAGGGTTGGGGGGAGGGAGGGAGTACTATAATCACTACGGCATGGCATACATCAAGAGGAGGAAAGGATAAATCAGTACAAGAAGAAAGCCAAAGATAAAAAGAGAAACAGAGAGTGCAAAAGTGGTGCAGAGTGCGAATGAAAAGTTGGGCGGGGTTGGGCTAGATGGGGATGCATTTTACGATTACGTATATGGGTAGGTAGTCTTTTTTGATCTGCGACCATCGCCTGCAAAACAGGAAACGGAGGGGGGAAACGTAGAAATGCAGAAAAGAGTTGGAAAAGAAAAGAGCAAAAAGTTCGACACACATTACACAACACTCAACACTCACTAAGCCTATGAATTGGACTAAATCTGACCAGGCTGACGGCATGGTCCTGCATGTCGTAGTTGCGCCGCCTGTCCCGCTCCCTGGCCAACTTTGCCCGCCGTCGCAGGCAACAGATGACGATCAGGGCCAGTATGGGGAAGCCGAAGATGCACGAGACGATCGGTATGACGATCGATTCGGGTGAAACTGAAACGAAACAAAGGTTCAACAAGATCAGTAATAAGCTGGTAAAGTATATATTTATGTACATTGTACATATACCATGTATATATCTACGGGTATATACGTATATCAGAGACCAAGGGACAGCGTAGTAAGCCGCGGTTATGTATTTTTCTTGTCGGTTCTATAAGCAAACTGAAAAACTTCTTCTTGTGCCAGTAATGCAACATCCATTTACTCTCTCTCTCTCTCTCTCTCTCTCTCTCTCTCAGAAAATCCCTTTTGATCTTCCTTCTATTTCTGTCTCACAGACACCAACGCCACCATGCCACACTTCAGTCTCTTTCGCTCTCTGGCCACGCCCTAAGAATATGCAATTCGAAAGAATAACGGATTACTCTACTGCAATAAGAAGCACATTTATGCACAGGCCTAAAAGAGGTTTGAAAACCCGAAATGGAAATCCAAGAAGTGGCTCTACTGTCCACAAAATTATCCCATTAGGAGACACCTATTAGGAGTTCTACCTTTTTAACTTTTCCCACGGACAACGATTCGATGTTGATTCAACATCTAGGAATGTTGCATTCTGAACTTAAAGCTACAGAGCCTTAAATGTTGTTACGCTTCGGAGGACTTCAAAGATCACAATACAAAACACGGAGTTGGATGCACTCAGTCCGTTTATTTTCGGATTGGCGACTGTGTTTGGTGTTTTTCTGTATTCTGTGTAAAATATGTAATATACATATATAGCGAGTTTTTGTCTCATTAAATAAACCAAAGTTAAGAGTTATGGTATGTTATGGTATGTTATGGATCCGCAGACTTGTTACCACCTTCCGCCTTGGGCTTGGCCTCGGGCTTGGCCATACTGTGGAAGAAATTCAAAGACCAAGACTCATTATAATCCAGTCACTTCTCTAGATGGAACTCACTCTTTCGCCTGCCCATTCGCGGGGTTATACTCGATTCTCTGGAGTCTGCTTGTGGACCCACTGTTGGTTGGTCACGTCTTTCAGATGTTGCCGTTCCATAGTCGGTGTTTGTTCCCTGTATATTGTATATCTGGTTTGAACTTTGTTGAAGTTTATTGTTGAATGGCAGACAGACAAGCCAGAGGTGAGGTGAGTCTCTGTTCAAGGCCTGCCGGTCATAGGTCCGGATTCAAAACTCAAACCAATGGATATTGATATATCCTGTAATATCACACTGTTACAAGTTACAAACCCAAAAAGGTCACTAAATTGTGGCATTCACAATTTACGAGAACATACGAATCGGATCAATATTATAGCCCGAAGGATCAAATTAAATTGCTGTGGGTAGCCTCGTCCTCTCTCACATACAATTTTCCTCGTGCAGTGTGCGTCCTCTGGCGGAGGGCTCTCTGCTTGAGTATCGGGTGTAAGTGCGGCAAGGGCCGCGGCTCACACCGTTCCCGCTCGTTACATTTTCACGTTCTTAAATTGGGCAAGAGAGATGGCGCGGTTGACACAAGCAACAGTTAGGAGGAGGGAACAGTCCTCGTACTCTATTGATCAAAATGTAATTAAGCAGATAAGATAATAGATCTCTTTCTGTTCTGCTTCATCTAATCCTAAGTTAAGCTTGTCTACCCCTATTTTACTAGAGCGCATTCGCTATAAAAATATCCCATAAGCGAATGGATACATACCATGCATTGTCAATGTCACGAATGGTTGCTATCCTGTCAGACGTGAACTTGGAATCCGCGAATCGTTTTTGCACTGTGCTGCGATTCCTAAACCCATAACTCCTTATGAATCATACTATAAATCAATTATGAATGTGATTCGATCCTTAGCATATCCAGCCTTACCTTAAGGTCTACTTTAACTAAAGAATTGCAGAACCGTTTCTAGTTTTAGCAATAAATTTAAATCTTTATGTGTGGTACCCTTCCAGCTCTGGGGCTTACGCGGCCGTCGCTTAATATTAAATGGTGTACAAGTGTTACACACTTTTACTGGTCGCACCCTTCCGTATCCGACATAATCTGCTACAACCTTGCTTAACCCCACGGTCCCCTCATTAACCTTATCTATTCAATCTACACACTTTGGCTACCTTTACCAGCCACCACACACATCCTCACCCTCCTCATCCTCCATTCAAAGCAACTTGAGATGACCTTTCACAACAGAATCTCACCCCATAAGGCTCTACCATCCACAGGAACACAAACACACACACAGACATACACACCCCTTGCACACCGCACTCCTCCCACCGCCATGGAATGGCCTTGCCAAATGTTGCATAAATGTTAATCGCACCAACTTTGGTCTTGTCGACACACCGCACCACCCAGACCACCCCGACCACCCCGACCACCCAGAACTGAGACCTCAGACCACAGAGCCAGCGAAATGGGGCCGTATTTGCCTAATTGTTGTGGTCAGCCGCACAAATGCCATCGCCTGGCCCAAGATTATTTATTTATATGTTTATTTTATCGCAATAACCCAGGGCGTACGGAGTGTACGGGGGCCAGGGGAGACTCATGATTCCGGAGCTCATCTTCGGCTCATTTGCATGGCCTCACATTCCGGCCGGAAGTGCACAACAGAGCGCCACCACTGAACCTCAACTGCCTGTGGGGGGGAGGGCTGGAATGGGTGGAAAAACTAATTTTATTCAAACATTTTCGACTAAATTTTGAGATCTTTCAGTGACATTTTGCCTGGGAAAGCTATTAACTTGGACTGAATTGTCTTAGAGGAGGATTCTATATTCTTTTCCATGTTGGAAATTGCTTTTGGCGGAGGAATATATCTTCTTTTCCACAGTTTTCCTGTCGTACGATTGTTGCTGGAAGTCGCAACCATTTAAGAGCCCAAACTGAATCGTCCCTTTGCCCATTTGTAGCATCCTCCACTGCCTCGTTTTGAATGCGGACTTCCTCCAAGAATATTCAACCTGTGAGGCTTCTTCGACTAAGTCAAGTGGTGCTCACCAACCCCCCCTCCCCGCCACTTGGCGACCTAATTTACCAGCCTCCGAGTGCTTCCACTCATAAGTCATTTCCCCCTCACTTTCAACGGGCAGGCAACCAGCAGGGGCGCCACAGCCAACGGTTGCTCTAATCTAAGCCACAAAATCCATGGCCCAAATTTTGTTTGTCGCAGAAAACCAAAACGAAAGCCCAACGAAACCAAGCCAGGAGTCGACAAGTAAATACTGTGGAGAGAAGCCTCCAAAAAGGACCACAGAATATACAAAGTAGTTTTATTGAAAATTGAAAAATAGATGGAAAATCTTTCTTGCAGAAATGAATTCCTTTAAAACTTCTATAAGACTTGATTGGGGTTGGCAAACCAAGAAAAGTTTTGTGATCTTTATAATACTATAGCTATATCCAAGTTAAGCCCATTCTCAAGAGCTTGAGTATTGTCTCTTAGCGACTTGAATTCCGATGATCAAGAATCTTGAGAGAGAATATTCTCTTCTATAGAGTAATCATCGCGCTCTAGAGGCAAGGATCAAGCCAGTGGGCCATTCGTATATTTGTGAGCCAAGGGTTATCCTTGGCTGGAGGATGTCCTGGCACTCTCTGGGTGCACTTAATGGCGCATACCCGTCCCTGTCCCCTTCCCCATGGCCTTACTCTTATCCTGACTTTATTCGATTAAGTTCGAGTTCGATCAGGGGCGTAGTCGCCAAATATTTACATTTACCCAGGGCTTCAATCTTTCGTGCTTCCTTTTTTTGCCCCAGGACTACCCCTGAAGCCGGAAACCGGGCGTCTGCTGGCGGGTGCCTGGATGCTGCTGGCTGGTGGCTGGTGGCTGGTGTCTAGAGGGAGTGCACCATTGAATCCAATTAACGCCTTCAAAGTGACAGTTCAAATTTACACAAATTGATGGCGAATGGGACCAGAGGGGGTGTGATGTCTGAAGTGGGTCTCCAATGGGTCTCCAATGGGCATTAGTTTGCCGTTGTAATCGCGAAGAAGCAGCTGTACGATGCTAGTCTGCCTCCGCCTCTGCCCCTGCCATTCACGCTGAGTCATCAGGCATCGTTTGATGCTTGAAAAATTCAATAAATACAATAAAAATAATGCTTTTTTCCCCACTCAGACAGATTTCCACTCACCCACTCTTCCACTCTCTCCGGTCTCTGGTCTCTGGTCTTTTTCCCTCCCTTCCCCTCCCCTCCCCCCTCATATATTTTCCGACCCATTCACGGCTCCATGGCTTTCAATGGAAATTGAATGTTTGCATATTCGACGTCGACAGTGGAATGCGCTACAAAGGCATCGCAACGAAAAAATCCCCCAGCAGAGGAGAGGCAATATATTTAAAGATACACACATATATGTACATATGTATGTATGTATGTATGTACCTTCTACATAGTCGTATTTCTGTACAAGTATAAAACCCATTCCCATACATACTCGTAAGTATGTATTCGTATTTGTATTCGTATTCGTATTTGTATTCGTTTCAAAGTGACTTCTCTTCTTCTTGCTCTAGAATATGCGCATCAAAGTCAACCAAAGATGATTGCGGTAACGGTCCTAAAGGGGGAACCGGAACCAACTTTGAAGTCCTAACCCAACTTTGATGCTTAAAGCTGCACAAGAAAGGAGAAAGCAGAAAGCAGAAAGGACAAGCCACAGCCACCCTGCCTACTGTTCTGTTCTGTTCTGTTTTGGTCGAGACATGGTAGAATAGTTGGCCAGAAGTTTCCTATTTGATCTAGGCGGGCCAGACGCACATTACAAACTACCCCTGCCTGGTTCTAACATTTTCCTTCGAAAGCTCAAAGGAAAACACACATACGAAAATTCCACAGTTAACGAGAAATGCTACGTAAAAATGTTTCATTTTAAGAGCAAGTTTGATTTACATATATTTTTGGGAATCCTAGGACAAATCCAAGTTATTAATGATTGGATTGGACTCTACACTTGAGACACTTGAGATAATCTAATTGTAACAAAATGCTAAGTTTAATCTAAGGATTACAAGAGTATCCTGACACTTTATCCATCCAAAACAAAATTATCCTATGAATGAATAAACTATAAGAAATAACCACAAGTTGCTAAGAGTTTTATCTGATTCGAAAGCCTTTTCTTATAGAATATTAAAGAAATAAATTCCAAAATTGATGCTGTACATTTTTGATTGGCAGCTCGATTTCAGAGTGTTTAAATCGTTTTTGAAATGTTCAGATTCGCATCTAAATATGATTTCCTGCTATGTCAAACCCTCTTCACAGCCCTCTAGAGAGGCTTTTGAGGCGGTAACTTAGTTATGGTTAAATTTCCATTGAAGCTTCTGTCTGCTTGACTGGGTGCCTCTCAAGTGCCTCTCAAAGGTATGGGCTCTCCGGAATCCAAGAGTATTCCGCCTAAGTAGAATGCATTGTTAACCTATCAATGGAGCCGAAGGACGTCGCATTCATCGCATTCCTGTTACACCATTTTATCGGATGAATTTACGCGCATTTTGTTGGGGGAATCGTAATGGGTTTGTTCCTGTTTTTGTTTTGTTCAGCTTTTCTTTTTTTTTGTTTCGCTGCTCCTTCTGGTTTGCTTTTTTTCGTTTTTCGTTTTTCGTTTTTTTGGCATCATTGGCGAAAAGTTCTTTCTTGTGTCGGTCATGACATGGCCTCCATGACACTCCGCCAAGCCGACGGCTACAGGCTCCTCCCCCCACCTCCACCCCCAGGCCATTCAGCAGGGAGCGCTCGAGCGCTGTCACTGAGGACGCGACGCGTCGCTGCTCGCTGTCGATGTCGATGTCGATGCTAAAGACACGTCTGGAAGAGATTGGGAGGGGGGCTTCTGAATGGAAATGGCAATGCGATTGAGGATGAGTCTGATAAGACTGAAGAGGAGTCGACAATGTCGTCGTCAACTTGTAGGCCGTCGCTTGTCAGGGTGAGTACTGTATTTTGGATGGTGACAGCAACGGACGGCGGTACAGCGTGCCGAGGGTGCGGGGCACGTGGTGGCAGCACTCTTAATAAAGACGACAGTGCCGCCCCCCGAGCTCGGCGACCTTTACGCCTCTAATTTGTGAGCCGCTTCGGGCGCAGTGACATCGGCGCCAGCTGTAGGTTCATCCGACCCTACACTCAACAAAAATAAATGCTGCAAAAAGTAAAGAAAGCCAAGAAAAGCAACGAGAGCAAGAATCATTTATAAGTCAAGGATGTGTACATATCCCAGCCAAGCCAAAGCTCTGAACATGAACATGAGGCTGTATGTTTACTCTCACATTCTGCTCGTTAGACTTCGTGCTCGACTTCCGTAAATCCTTGGGACTTGGCCCGAAATCTGAAATCTGAAACCCGAAACTGCTCTATCTTTTCCTTCACTGTAGCAATGGCCCGGCCCTCCCTCAACCGTGCGTACTCTCTTTTTCAATCTCATTCCCAATCCAAAAACCCAAGCCAAAACCCATCCTCCCCTCCATCCAGGCGACTACTATATACATACGTACTCGCGACAGTTGCCTTAAACAATCAACAGCTACAGTCGAGTGAAACTCTTTGCAATTACTGCGACTTAGCCTTGTCTAATTGCCGAAGGGGGCGGGGTCTGGTTCTGGGTGCGGGCAAACTTTTCGATTGGCCTAAGCCTGCTGAAAGCCAGTCAAAGTTGGCTACTGCCACTGAAACTATACAAAAAAAAAAAGAAAAGATGACGCCCCAGTCGGATCCGTAGTCAGAGTCGGAATCGGAGCTGGTGTTGGTGCTGGTGCTGGAGCAGAAGCAGGAGTCGATGCGGATAATGAGGCCTCGGGTGTCATCTCATGCAAATTAACGCCAACAACGATGAAACTAATTGGGATGAGTCTTGGGTCTGGCTCTGGGTCTGGGTCGTCGCTCGTTGGTCGTTGGTCGTGGGTTCTGGTTCTGGGTCTTGGCTTTGAATCTGAGTCTGCGTTTGAGTCTGGCACGCGACCTCGATGGATGACTGACTGCACTGATTTGATTATTGACTGGCGGCCAGAGAGGGAGGGGGTGGAGGTCTGGAGGTCTGGAGGTCGGGAGTTTGACTTCCTTCCATTCATCCTGCAAATGTTCCTAATTAAGTTAATGCTGTCAGAGAGGCGTCCAAAGACCTGTGGGACTTGGGGAGTCCTAGATTAGGAGGGGTTTATCTCTTTAACTGAATGGCAACTGGGGGAAAAAAAATAAACAACATTTTGTCAACTTTGTTAAAAAATTATCCACTTATTTGGTTACAATTTGTATCATTATTTAATTAAGTTCTGAGAAGAGTATGTATTCCATATGTTTCGGACTTGTGGGTTATTTTCAGTCTATGTTTTATACGAAATGTCGAATTTCTAAAGGAAAGAAAGGGACAGCTGCACTTTCACTTCAGATATTTGAAGATATATATCTTTATAAGATAGAGAACAAAGACGAATAATAATATATCTGGAATGAATGAAGAAGACCTAGGAATTGACTTGAGTCTGACTTTAGTCTGAGCATTGAACCCTCTAAGAACCCTCTTGAAACCCTCTAAGAACCCTCTAAGAACCCTCTAAGAACCCTCTAAGAACCCTCTAAGAACCCTCTTGAAACCCTCTAAGAACCCTCTTGGAACCCTCTTGGAACCCTCTTGGAACCCTCTTGGAACTCTCTTGGATTCCTCTTAGAACCTTCTGTATTTGTCACGAAGATTCCATTCCGATTCCATTTGGAATAGAATTCCGATCTTGGTGAGGCTCCTCAAACCCCCCAGGCTTAAGGTACATTTGAGATTTTAAAGTGTATATACATAGAAACTCAGTACCGAAAGGTTTTCGATTAGGAATAGGAGGGTTCAAAGAACTTAGAACAGGGAACAGTCACTACAGTTTTTTCTGGGAGAACCTGGCCTTCCTACTCGGTAGAAAATGAAGGTATTTACACCCAATTGGATAGTTTTTTAGGTGGTAAAAGTTTTGTAAGTACAGGAACCCCTTCCCCCCCGTGTAACACTCACCCGTTGGATAGACCACGATGGTCGTTGGTCGATTCTTGTTGCCGGCCGCTATGAAGGTGGCCACCGTCTGGGCCTGGAAGGTGGCCGCCATGCTGCTGGTGTCGGGCAGGGTGGGCAGCGTGCTGCTCAGCACGGAGCTGGCAGCCGTGGTGGAGGACTCGATGAAACCGCTTATGTTGCCGCCGGGTAGGGCGCTAAATGCACTGTAGATGTCCGTCGGTTCGCTGCCCGCCAGGGGATTGGATGTGGCATTGGCCAGCGACTGGTGGGACTGGTGCTCGATGCCGATGCCGCTGGCACTGCCGATGGTCGACTGCGTCTCGGGGAGTTGCTGGAACTGGTGCGGCGGCTGATCGATTCGCTGGCCCTGGGTCACGTCCACGTCGAGGGCCGCCTGCAACAGGAGGGCAGGCAGGGGTACGTGCTGGGCGGGATTGCTGGCATTGGTGCGGGCCATGGTGGACAGGGTTCGGTTGAGCAGGTTCCTCATATTGCCGGTGGTGGCCCGCAGCAGTTTGGCCGTTAGATTTGCGGTCCGCGAGGAATTCGAGCTCACTGATTCTGATTCTGGCTGCGGCTCTGACTCCGACTCTGACTCTGACTTTGGCCTCTTCACTCTCCTGTCTCCTGCATCACTCCCCACGGATTTGTTATTAATGATGTCGGGGGCTCCGAGTCCGGTTCCGGCCTCCCTGCTGTCAGGAGTTGTTTCCGTAGTTTCTGCGGCTGTTGCGGTCATATTGTTTAATAATTTTGCAGCATAATCGTAAATTTCAATGAGCAATTGTAGGTCTCCAGCTCCGGCTTCGGCTTCGGCTCCGGCTCCGGGTCCCCCTTCAGCTGTCTGCAAGAGAAGTGTTGGTGAAATGCCAGGGCTGTTGGCTGTTGGCTGTTGGTTGTTGGTTGTTGGCTCTGTGCTGTGTTCCTTTCTCTGCTAATTGCTTTAATGAATCACTCTCCACAGCTGCATGCATGTGCGTGCGTGTGTGTGCGTGTGGTATATGCACGCGTATCTGTGTGTGAGAGAAAAAAGGAAATTTGTGGCAAAAGTTTGCCCCAACACCATCCGATGCCAACGCCAACACCAGCCAACCACCACCACCACCACCACCACTACCACGATTGATTGCAAGCGTGACCCTAATGAAGCATCCGCGTTTGGCTAAGTGCTTCCATCTGGACTACGGGGCTGCTGCTGGTGCTGCGGCTGCTGCTGTCCGGGCTCCGGCCCGGCTCGGCTCCTGCGGTTACACTACGCCGTAATCCGAGGACGGACTCGAAAGAGTGGTTAAGCTGTTCAAGGTCGAGGGCCAGCGACTGGTCACTGCTGGCTAGCTGGCTGCTCTGGTCTGGTCTGGATGGATGCGTGGATTAAAGCGTACGTTTTTGTGGTTCCATCCAGGACAAAACACAGAATCTGCCCCAAAACCAACCCAGAACCAAGTGCCAAGAATGTTAAGTTTTTAGCCTGTTCATGTACGTTCCTCGTTGCATGTAAAATAACTGTGCGGTTTCTATACCCCTGAAATACCGTCATATAAAATGTGACAAAACATCGATCCTACACTCAAAAAAAAAAATATCTTCTCTGAGTGTAAGCTAAGCAAATGCAGTAGATTTACAATATAAAGTCCCCAAAACTATCTGTAAATATTCCGAGTCTAGATTCGTGGATCCTTCAATCAACAAAGCAACCTTGAACCATCTTTAGTAGAAATCTCAGTAGATTTACAATACAAAGTCCCCAAAACTATCCCAACTATTCCCAATCTATCCCCAGACTCTTGGATCTTTAATCAACAAAGCATTATCGAAAGAACCTAGAAAATTTCTAGTAGAAATACCAAATATCTTTAGTGAAAATCTCTTGAAATCTTTGCCATACATTTGGTTGCCAAATAATAATTCCAGAATGGTTTTATTGTTTTATTTAAAGACCCAATAAAATCCTAGTAAACGTTTATGGCCATAAAGCGTTGCCATATCTATGAGTTTTGCTGATTTCTGATTTCATAAGGGACTCATTCCAGATTGCCAGATTTATGGCTTTTCCAGTTCTTAAACCGGTTGATGCTTGAAGTATCCTAAGTCTCGTATCCCTAAGACTTTTTTTTGTCTTAAGACGAGCTCATACAAGTGTCTGACGATTGTTGGGGGCTACTTTTGAGGGCCTCCCTTAAAGCCACTCATTCTCTTTCCCCATAAGACTAGCAGTTCTGCAAGTTGGAACAATACCGTACCTGCCAAGTACTTGCCGGATATCAGGATTAGTTAAGTTTCTTGTTCAAGGCCAAAGTACTTGCAAGCTGCTTATCCCATAAAGCCCCCACAATTCGCTCTGCGTTTCGTTTCTCTCTGCGGATTAATTAAATGCTTTTTAAAGAATTAAATATTTAAAGTTCTGCCCTATGAAACCCACCTACGAAAAATCCCAGTTTCTGTTTTCTGTTTCTGTTGGATTATGTAAGCAAACCGAAAAATCTTTTCCGGACCCGGACAATCCCTCTGTAACAGTAAAAGTCCTCTCTGCGCTCTTGACCTAACAATAAACGTCCCACATCCCCCCCTCCCTGTCCCATCCTATCCACACTTGTTGGGTCCACAAGAGCACAAACATTGGAACCGGTGCCCGATGCCCGTTGCCCGTTGCCCGGTCCCTGGCCATTGGACCATCAAGTGAGCAATCCAGAAGAGCCTCAAATCCAGTGGCCCTTGAAACTCAAACTGAAGATGAGAGAGGGGTATGAGCATACTATGTACGAATGGGCAGGGAGCGGGGAGAGGGGAGCGGGGAGTTGGCGAGTGGCGTGGCGAACGGGGAACGGGGAACGGGTGGACTAGGACACATTGGCGACAACGGGCCATAAAAATATGTTAACTATTGTATGGGGATGTCGTGGACTGGCTTCATTAAGGCAAATCGAATTGAATCGAAACTGAGTAACCGTTAGGGTGTTACCCCATCCCCCCTCCATCCCAGCGCTCCCCACATGGATATTCCCCAGTTCCCTTAGGTTAACACTGGTTTCCTTTCCCCTTCCATTAAGTTTGCAGTGCTTCGTCCCCTTCCCCTTCCCCTACCATGGCCATGGTTAGCACTGACTTCCACTGCCTTTCCATGGGTAGCACTGCTTTGCCACTGCTTTACCACTGCTCATTCTTTCCACCGTCTTTCCGTGGCGTGGCCGTATACCCTATCCACCAGGGAGCACAATTAAATGGGCAAGCACGAATCGTTTCTGGGATATGGACAGGCACGAGCCGCCGTCAAAAATGGGGAATGGCTGTGAATGCGATGCGATGAGATGGGATGGGATGGGAGGGGGATTGAGATTGGGATTGGGATGGATACAATACGAGTAAACGGGAAGCACGTCCTTCTGGGGGCGGCACATGTATGGTGTACGGTGATATGATTATAATGTACTTTCGAGTTTATGGTCGGTCGGATGGTTGGTTGGTGTCCATGTCCCGATGCTTATTCAAATGTGAATCATGCTTTAGAACTTTTCTTTTGGAATCTGGCACCAAAAAATAAATCGGCAAAAAATAAACACACACACACACACAGCAAAATCCAATGAAGATGCAGCCGGCGCACAGACACATACGGAGTGGAGACACGTACCGAGACACACGTACACAAATGGATCGCGTTGAAAGCCGAATATCCGTTACGATATCACCTTTACGTCGGCCACTGCGCTTCGCTGCTGCTGCTGCTTCTTACGTCGCTGCCGCTGTCGCTGCCAGTTGTTTTGTACCGTTGTTTTTGTGTTGCAGCCCGCTTTTATAGTCCCGAGGAAATTCCCATAAGAGAAAAATTCACCCCCCAATACAAACGGCAAATGTCCCTCGAATGTGTGTGTCTTATACAACCAATCAAATAAGAGGGACATTTTCTCTTCACAAACGTCGCTGCCACTGACACTTGTTTTGTACCGTTATATTTGCTTAAAGGATAATATTCCGCTGAATAACAAAAAAAAAAAAGAAAATTTCTCTTCAAACGTCGCTGCCGCTGTCAGTTTTTGAATCGCAAGAAATTTCCTTAAGTGAAACAATACCCACTCAACATAATAATGGTAAAATACTCTTATACAAATTAACATTTCAGGTAAAAATATGTTAAAATGTAATCAGAACTGATTTTCATATAGTTTTGTCCCGATATTAACTTCTAAATTTATTGAAAGACATATAATTTCATTCGCTTTGATGTGAAAATCTATTAAAATAAGCATACGTTTTTTTTTAAGCTAAGAAAGAGGATTCTTTAACCAAATTTTTGTACTCAAAGTCTTTCTATCAAAGAAAATCCCCTTGAATTTGGCCAATCTCGGCTAAGGTTATATTTTCAACAGTTTGGTAACGTGCGCCACATACCAGACACAGGAAAGGTTTTTATTTTTAATAACTTGAAAAATTAATACTCAATACTGAATTTATTAGTACCGGAAAAAATTTTATACATTTCGGTAGCCCAACGACAAAAACCACTTCTGTTTTTGGTAACTGTTTAACGTAACGCCAGGTCATATTTTGGCCTATGTCTATAAAAAAAAATTATAGTACTTTCGATGGTTGTCATTTTTTGAGAATGAATGGCTATGCTATTTAATTACTATGCAAATATAATCAGTTTTCATTATAAATCTCATTTTTATTAATTTCATTCATTAATCATTCTTTTTCAATATTTATTTTTAAACATTTTGTCGTACGAATGAAATGTACCGTAAGAATGAATGTATGTGTGTGTCCTATACAGCGAATGAAATTCCAGGGATATTTTCTCTTGAAATTCAAATTAAATTCGTTATTTTTCCCTAAGAAGATGTTTAATGAAAAAATTCATAATAATAGTGTACTTTTTCAAATTAGAATATTACACATTGAATATTTTTAAAAGTGTATAGTTTTATGTGGAAAACATAAGAGTATGTATACGAAAAAAAAACAAACCTTAAAAGCCACAAATACATTTTCAAATGTCATACTTCTTAATGTTTGTGCATACAATATTTATTATGCGGATTAAACTCAATGACCAGCATGCAAAAGCAGGCACTGTTGTAAGGATTGGATTCCTGCGAACCACTCGGAACAACAGTCGATTAGGGAGTGGATTGTGGGGTCCCTTGGATGCGGGTCAAGAGTGTGTTATTTTCGCCTGATTTATTTCGACCAAGTACCACCTACAACCAGCACGAATGAGCACATTGGACGTAGCTAGTGGCAGGAATAATTAAATTTCTCAAAATCCAAATGAGAATGCAAAAGAAAGTAAATTAAGCAAAAATTCACGGACTGCCGTTTGCGAACATAATTATTTTTCTGCGAATTTAATCTGTTTTTCAAAATAATATGAAATATATTTACAGCATTTCTTTTATTCTTTTTGATGGCTGCCAGCCCGAACCGAACCGCCATCAAAGGGAAAAACAAATCAAAGGTTTCCTGCATTTTTGATGCGAAGCATTCCGGATAAATTCGCGTACATATGTGGTGCTGGCTGCTCCTTCAATGTGGGTCAAGTTTTGTGTTATTTTCGCCTCATTTATTTTGCACTTTTTCGATATACAACTATCACGTCCACCCCCAACCACCAACCGAAAGTGACGGGACGGAAATTCGTGTAATATGTACATATATGTAGATATGTGTATGTACATATACAAATACGACTCGATTCAATTCGGAGGAAATTGCCACAGAAAAATACGCAGTGTTGTACGGTACGTACATGCCACTTGATAAATGCTCAAATGGTCCCGATGCCCGATGCCTGATGCCTGGTTGAATCGAGCCAATTGCCGAGAGCTTCATCGAAACAAGAGCGCTATGATTCCAAAAACACATTATTTAAATGCATTCAAGAGTAGGATGAGGTATACCTGACTCTGGGAGAACTTCCGAATCTTCCGAGAACGTAAATTTGGAGAATGATAGTAATGAAAATATTTCATCTTAATATATTCCATGATTACATATACATACCTAATATAATATATTTATTTTATGGCCACATTTAGGTGGAAACACGTTCTATTTATAATTGCACCGCTCAATGGAAATTGAATATTTTTCAAATGCAATAACAAACTAAGAAATCATCCAGAAATCCTCTAGAAATCCGTAAATGCAACAAGCATGCGTACCTCTATTTTCCGTGCTGCACTGGTTACGGGATATACCGCACCACCCTCCCCTCGACGAGTATCAAAATGCAACAGGAATTCACAGAATTCCATTCCAAGCAATTGCATTATGCATCTGAACCTCAGTGAGTGACTGATTTGTGTGCCTATGTGTGTGTGTGTGTGTGTGACCTCTAGTGGGTGAAGTGCGGTGGGTGGGTGGTTGGGTGGTTGGGTTTCAAGTGCATTTCTGATGATGCGATTAAAGCATTGGATTTAATGAGCCCTCAAATCCCCCAATACCCACGATGGGGGGTAGAAATGTGAGTGGTTTTCATTTAAAGTCTTTATAAATACATGTACATATGTAGCTTTTATAAGTGGTTTAAAGTGTTTATTGAAATAATTGGACTGCAAGTATTCACGTTTATATTATCCTTAATCTTCAATGGCCACATGGCCAAAACCCCTGGCTTGCCAAGCGGCCAATCCATGCGTGGAAGCATCGGATAGTAAATATCATTCATGAATTTCCAGAACTTCTGAACTAGCAACTATTATTATTATTGAATTTTAGCTGTAATAGATACATATGTACGTATGTACATTCATGTGTACAATGTAAACATATCGATTTACAAAAGCAAATTGTCCAATATTAAGGATTCTTGAATAGTTAAAGCCACGTGCATATCCCCCCAATGAACAGGTACGCTTCAAGGAGACTCTTATATACATATGTATGTACATACATATTATATATTATAGATTCGAACAGTATTTGGATGTACTTCCCGTGGACGCTGCCGCACTAGGCTGGACCTAATCCTCGTGATATTCTTTTGCAGGCCTCTAATCGGTGCTGGCGGTGATTGGGATTGGGAATGGAAATGAAAATCCAATTTCTATGGTGAATGCAATCAATTATAAATTTCTAAAAGCCAACAGCAACAGCAAATGGAGACAGGACACTGACACAACACATCTGTGGCATGCGGCATGTGGCAAGTGGCAGGCTGTGTTCGTTGTTCCTTCCATTCGTTTTCGGATTTTACAAATTTAATTGCATTTGTTTATACGAACATACATACATACATACGTATTCACGTGTACGTGTACGGAAAATGAGTTTTAGCAGAAACATAGGGGCCAGCGGCACAAATGGAGTCGTCTCTGTAGAACAACTGGACTCCGCACGAGCACTCGTAATCATATTTGTACAGCTACCACCTCTCACCCCGCCGCTCTCCATCTCCCTCTCTCTCTCTCTCTCTCGCTCTGTTAGAGTACCTATGTGTTTTCCCCAGACTATTTGTGGTTTTTCGGTAGAATTCTGTGCAATTTATTTGTTCTACGATTATTCAAATAGACAAACCAACCACATCCCAGCCCAGCCCATCGGAGCCCACCCCGAATGGCCCTGGACGAGAATGGCAATGACATGTCTCGTAGTTGTGGGTTTTATTTCCATATTTTCTGAGCAGTCGATTATTTAAATAACCCTCATGAGCGGTGCACCGCTAGTGCAACTTTAATATTCTCTCTGCAAACAGGGAGGGTTTGGGCTCCAAGGGTTTGGAGCTAATGATTATTCGATAGTCGTCTTGGATTTCTGATTGGATTGGACTGCACTCAATCCGACTGACTTACACGTTGAATAAAAGCAACAGCTCCTTCCTTCCACGTGGAGACCGGTTTTAAAGAGGTTTCATTTATATTTAAGAACTGTTTTTAAGTGTTCATTGTATCAGATCATCCCACTCATCAGTTTTATTCTTACCCTCCATTGAATTCCCAATCATGATACAGCCTCTTGGTTCCTTAGTTTTAAATACATAAGATCCTACTGAAAATAAAAGATGTCTACTGCATCCCCTCATAAAGATTAAGAAATACATATATACGTATCCCAAGGAAAACATTTTAATGGGCATTCATTTTAAAACAGTACAACCCCGTGAGAAACAGAATTATTCACAGGAAATTACCTGATTACATTGAATTATTTGATGTTCACAAAAATCTAACAACTGTTTACGGCAGAGGTCTTATTGGTTTTATCCACTTTGATGTGACAATCACCAAAAAATCAAATGAACATATGACACCAACGGAAACGTCGAAAATGCCTTTGAAAATCAAGTGGATCTAGTTCCATTTTCATTGCTGCTCAGGACAGATCCTGAAGTTTAGCTTTCGCAGGGGATACATTTCTAAAGCAAGTTTTCAAATTGCAGCAATTGTAGCCTAAACGCTTGCGAGTAGAGGCTGAATTCATACTAATCTTTATTCAGAAAATCCGCGCCTTATATGTAATTTTACCATGAAGGATGGGGAGAATTATACCCGGTACTCGAAGAGTATAAAAAACACAAAAAGTAAAACAAACACATTAAAAAAGTTATCAAACACTATCAAGTTGTTCATCTCATCGAACTTCTGAGTTTATTCAAGTTACGATCTTTGTGAATCACTATTAATCGTCATTTGTGCAGTCGATGACAAAAAGGATACAAAATGAACCCTGAAGAAAACTATACAAATTGCTAGTTTTACAATAAAATTGCTAAAATTGGTCAAAAACAATATAAAAATTGCTAGATTTTTGGCTAATAGCATTTAAAAAAGAAAAGTTGCAACTTTTTTAAAAGTTGCCAGATCTAGCAACTAAATTGCTAAACTGACAGCACTGGGCGTTAGACAATTCTAAGCTTTTTTTCTCGCGCACTCGTGAGTCTCAAAAAAGCTAGAGCTTTATGGAAAAGAGCTAAATGGGCACCGCTGACCAGACCAGACAAAAAACGTTTTATTTTCTGTTTTTTATGAAATCGTGTAATCAGAATCAGTCGTGAATGACCCGCTCACCGATAATGGCACTTAAGTTCTCAGCTAACTTGAATTTTCTCTTCACCGAGAAGGCGTCCTCTATAGCGGAACGCATTCGGCTGGCGCACCAGAGCGGATTTCGGGCTGTAGAGATCCCCTATCCCGAGGGGGAGACCCGCGACGTTGTGTCGGCGATCCGGGAGACGGGCATTGTGGTCAGCCTGGTCAATCTGGCCTTCGATAAGAGCAGCGATCAGCTGCGGTTTGGCTCGACGAGCGTTCCCGGAGCGGAAGACCTGTTCCAGAAGCAGCTGGGCGAGACAATTGACTTTGCCAAGGATGTGAACTGCAAAAAGATCCACCTGACGGCTGGACTGCTCACCAAGGGTCAGGAGACCGACTACACAAAGACCTACACATCGAATCTGAAGATCGCGGCTGATAGCCTCAGGGCGAACCAGATGATCGGCGTGATAGAGCCAATTAACAAGTATGCTGTGCCTGGCTATTTCATGAACTCGTATGTGACGGCATCGGGCGTGCTCAACGAGGTGGGGGCCGACAACATCAAGCTGCTTGCGGACCTCTATCATCTCCAGCACATCCATGGGAATGTTACAAAGACGCTGGAAGAGTACAAAAGTCAGATTGGGCACTTCCAGATTGCCCAGGTACCCCATCGACATGAGCCGGACACCGCCGGCGAACTTAACTACGACTACGTTTTCAAGCAGCTGCGGGAATTCGGCTACGATGGCTGGATTGGCTGTGAATACAAGCCGAGGACAACGACGGTCGAGGGCCTCAGTTGGATCACCAAACTCGGTCATAGCCTTTGAATTTGAATTGTATTCTGGATTATAATACATATATTTTTTATACATACATATATACATACATACATAAGACATTAAAGGATCTTGACTTCAATGCTCGAATCAATGTCAAAGAGAGGTCATGGAGTTGACCTACAGCATACATATGCGTGGAATAGTACGGCAGAAAGTGCCCAAAACAAACATACACAACGATTAGATAAGATTAGATAGAAGAGAGATACTTGTAGCAATAACAACCAGTCGCAAGAAGATTCTCTGCGAATTGTTCCTTTACTCAATGACCATTATCAGTCATCAGCGTGGCTGTCGTTGCTGGCCTTCTTTAGAATATGTCTGGCATACTCCGCTATGTGGAGGACACCCAGCTCCGGCGATGCGATGTGTAGATTGTTGCCATTGCAGTACTCCGTGTTGATGTGCGGATTGTGCAGCTCCGTGATAAGCGTTGAACAGGCCGTGGATGAGTCGCCCGTGGACTTAAGCATTTTCTACAAATGGATAACAGATTAAAGAAACTCATAGTGCGGATGGAAGTGCTGTAAGCGGTACACCTACCATCCAGAACTCATTTCCCGGCAGGGCATTTCCGTCCCAGGCATAGGAGACCACCAACAGCATATTAGCGTGCTCCGGACTGGAGAGTTTTTCAGCTGGATTTCGTTTGGAGATGTGAACGCGAATGCCGTCTGCCGGATGGCCTTCAGTCTTGATGATGGCGCCATTGTGCAGCTCCCCGCATTTGGTGAGGCTGAACCAAGAAAAGTGCACCACACCGATGTGGGTGAGACGCTTACCCAGCTCGCGAAGGCGCTGCTCGAAGGTCTCCAGAAAGATGCGCTCCTGCTGCTGGGCCACTTTCCACACACCCAGACCGAAGCCAACGACATGAATGTAGGCCTGCTTGCCGGCCTCTTGAGCGCGTGCCTGGGCCTCTAATAGCAGCATGTCAAAGCTTATGGCATAACGCCGCTTCATTACCAGATTGTCGAAGATGTCTTGCTTGTTCCTCGAGACGCCGAAGCGCTGATTGTCAATGCTGACATCGGCGTGCAGACAATCTCGGGTCTCGTAAAAGTTTCTCCACATGCGGCGATAGTCCTCGGGTTTTGTTGAAGCTGTCTCGTCTAAACCCATGCCATAGCCATTCTCTGCCGTGTTCTGTGTGCGAGCAATAACAATGTCCTGGAACTCCATCAGATTGCGACGCGATAGCCGAGCCCCAATGAGACCCATAATGACACCTTCTGGCTCCAATGTACGACGATCATGGGTAACCCGACCGCAATTGGCCCTCTCGCCTTCGTTGATGAACTCCGTGTGCGAGCTGACCGACAGCAGGGCGGACAGCTTGACGTCATCGTAGCTGAGAACGTGTTCCAGGACAAGTGGAGCCTTCTCCTCTCTACTGCCAATGGGTTCAAAGCCGCTAGCTCCCCTCTCGCCAGTCAGAAGCAAGAATTTATCGTTGCGAGCAAAAAAGCTGGCACAACGCTTCTCCAGCAGGCGCTGCACAAGTCCGCAGAGGGAGAGCGGCTTGTAGACAGGTAGCTCCACATCGTTTCCTGCATAGTGGAGAAACGATTTAGCAACGAGAATTAATGGACACGCTTGCAACAGGCTTACCCCACTGACACTTGTGCTCTAGGTACTGCAGATAGAGTCCCAAGGTGCGCTCATGTATCACCGGATAGACGGAGGAGATGTGGCTAGCAATCCGTGCATGTCGTGACGTCGGCTGTCTTTTGACCCGGACACTTTCAACGCCAAACTACATGGGGGTCAGAGCGGATTAGAGCAGAATATAAGGTGAGTGCCAGCAACATACCGGAAGAGGAAATTCTCTGGATCTCTTCATAAATTCATCTATATCAGCGGGTCCCCCTACAGGTTTCTTCACATTTTTGCATTTCTCAAGCAGCTTTCGACCGAACTTAGTCAGCGTTTGGGAATCGCCCGCAACAGTTGGCCAAACCTGATCAACGTCGGCTCCAAAGGTAGACATGGCTTAGAAAATGTGAAAAATGGATCGATTTCACGTTCGCACCCAATTTCACGTGCTTGGGGATTGGGCTCTTGCAATTTCACAATTGCATCTAATTGCGAAGGTCTGGGGCTAGTCATTTTATATGGAACTTGGAACAAAAAAACAACCGGCACACCGGTCATCACTCTTTGGGGAAGTATCGGTGTCTCAGTCACTATCGATAACGGATCAGATCTATAGATCACATAATTTAACTTTTAATAAATGTTTTTAATAAATATTTGCAAATTTTATGTTTTCTATGGTTACTATAAAAGGTTTGCCACAATATATTACATAAATCCTTTAGATAAACATAGATTAAGGCGCCAACTCAAAAATCTCATCTCTACAAGCGGCACTTGAGCACCATGCTAAATAATTACTAAATACAAAAATAAAAGCACTTTAAGTTAATTGTACGCAAATAATTTCCAAGATGGGGGAGAATTTTTAATATTTTCCTCCTCAATTTAAACTTTAATAGAAATTATCAACCCTGCAAACATAACGAACATCGCTAGCAATTACTGCAGTCGATAGTTCCACACATACCACCCCACAAGCGAACTATCGCGACTTGCATCGATTACTTGACAACTCTGTTGCTCACAAAAAAGTTAATGTTAATTTTTTTTACAAGAGCGTGCGTGCGAGTGCCCAGCCAACAATAAAAGGATTGCTGAGATTGCTTCGCGCAACTGTAAGTGGATCCCGCAAAATGTGTTATGAAAAAGTATCCGGCAAAGGTCGAGAACAAACGGTTTGGGGCGCCCGCGCGCGGCAAAAGGCCAATGACAAGCCACACACACACAGACGCATACAACACTGAAACGCACTGACGCACATACACACGTCCACTCATACACACCTGGCACATGCAAAAACCGAAACACAAACAATTGAAAACTAAGTCGAAAATGTATTAATTTTCTATTGAATATTGCAGCACCGGAAAGAGAGCGCCATAACCCAGGGACGCCTGTGCCGTCACCCATACCACTCATTCCCGTAGACGCAGACGCCGACGCCGACCACCCAACGCCAGCAAAATGTCCGACTACAGCGACTTGGACCGCCAAATCGAGCAACTAAAACGCTGTGAAATCATCAAAGAGAATGAGGTGAAGGGCTTGTGCGCCAAGGCTCGCGAGATTCTCGTCGAAGAGGGGAACGTGCAGCGTGTGGACTCCCCAGTGACGGTGTGCGGTGACATACACGGCCAGTTCTACGATTTAAAGGAACTGTTCAAGGTGGGCGGCGATGTGCCCGAGAAGAACTACCTATTCATGGGTGACTTTGTGGACCGCGGATACTACAGCGTTGAAACATTCCTGCTCCTGCTGGCCCTTAAAGTACGCTATCCGGATCGCATCACGTTGATACGTGGAAATCACGAATCTCGCCAGATCACCCAGGTGTATGGCTTCTATGATGAGTGTCTCCGCAAATATGGCTCCACAGCCGTATGGCGATACTGCACGGAGATTTTTGACTACCTCAGCCTGTCGGCCATCATCGATGGCAAGATATTCTGCGTCCACGGCGGACTCTCGCCCTCCATTCAGTATTTGGATCAGATCCGTAGCATCGATCGCAAGCAGGAGGTACCCCACGACGGACCCATGTGCGATCTGCTATGGAGCGATCCCGAAGATCAAACCGGCTGGGGTGTATCACCACGCGGTGCCGGCTACCTCTTCGGTTCGGATGTTGTCTCACAGTTTAACAGGACCAACGAGATCGATATGATATGCAGAGCCCATCAGCTGGTCATGGAGGGGTTCAAATGGCATTTCAATGAAACCGTCTTGACGGTGTGGTCGGCGCCAAACTATTGCTACCGGTATGTCATGTCCATCTATTCTGTTACTCTGCAACTCTCTAATTTTTCCACTATCCCACCCTCGTTTGCAGTTGCGGCAATGTGGCTGCCATTTTGGAACTGAACGAGTACCTGCATCGTGACTTTGTCATCTTCGAGGCGGCACCACAGGAGAGCCGGGGCATACCATCAAAGAAACCCCAGGCAGATTATTTCCTTTAAGACTACAACCACGGCCACAGTCACAGCACAACCACTACCACTACCGTAAGAGCAGTAGGACCGGCAAGTGCCTGGCTCCTTCGAACTTTACCTCTGACATCCATGTCGCACCGTTGTACGTTTTTTATGGGACGGTGCGTGTGTGTGCGTGTACATGTACTGCCCGCCTCCCGAGCAATAACAAACGTGTGAAGCAATTTCGAAAGGCAAAGAAAATCAATTTTTAGATTAAATTTAGCTAAGGAGGTAGTCCCAGTCGGGTATGAGTTCCGGACGGAGCCGTCATCTGCATCACCCGCATCCCTACGTCCCTATTCTGCTTTGGCAGCAGAAAAAAAACCCTTCCAAATATAACTTAAGCTCTGTTCTATTTCGAGTTGTTTTTTTATGTCCCAGCACTTTTCTCCGCCTTTCATCGTTTTATATTTATTTTTTGTAACAATGATCGTGTGCGTGGATGTCATTTGGTATGTGACTGTGTGTGTGCGCATCGTAGAGACCAATACACTGGAAGGCGCGTAGATTTTGCGCATTATTTTAAGCTAATAACTAATAAAACTAGATAAGCCGGGCCTCCAGCTCTTTTGAATTCGCTTGGTGAAAGCAGCATCATTACCGATTGCAGTCGACGACGCTGTCTTCACCAAATCGAATTCGCCAGGATCGACTGGCAGGCAACGTACTATAAAAAACCATATAAATACTATATTTAAGCCGGTGGCTACCTTGGCCGATCGATCAATCAATCAATGGTGAAGTGAAATCAACGGCCGTCGGAGAAGAAGACGAAACGATGGTAGAGCTAGAGATAGAGCCTTTTATGCAAGCCAGAGCCTGACTGTTGGCCCAGAATTGCTATTCGCAATTTTTGGAACGAGAGACGAGCGGAAGAGAAGATAATGTGTACGTGTAGCATAACTTTAGTCCGTAAGCGTAGTTGTAAGTGCGACCCAGACTGGGACATTATATAAAAACCACTATATATAAACACAAATATACAAATATTTGAAAATAAAGCGTATTTTTAAGCCGCATACCGAAGCCAAGGTAAGAGTATAGCGTACAAACAATATATACAATAACAATCGTTTATACATATGTATAATCTGTGGAAGATGTCGGACAATATTCAAAGAAGTTTACGAAAATTCAATATTGACTTGTTCATGGCTCTTATATCTGTCGGGGCTAACATTCGATCTATCCTGCTCGATCTAATGCTGCCGTAAGAGATTTTCCATTGCAAATAACACAGCACAATTCATTTTATCTCATCAATTTACATATCTCTAAGCTTAACCGAAGTTTTTCCCCTTAATTATACATCTGGGCAATTGTTCCATATTTAGTATCAAAGCGAAATTGTTATGGAATTGCAGAGATCTTTAGGAATACACACGCTATTCGCCCCAATTTCCCGATTTCAGGCATGCATTGAGTTCATCGGCAGCAGTAGAGATCTTGACCGATTTGTTGCCATAATCCACGAATGTATTGTCCGTCCCACTCGTAGCATCAAGGAGGTCTGTGCCTCCTGTTCCCTTGTCAATAACGTGCATGAGCACATCGTACACGTCCTTCTGCGTCTTCTGAATGCATCGTGCATCGACCGATTTGGCGCTGGCATTCCCAATGTCGACAGCAAGGTGTGCATGATGGACACGTCTCCTTTCATGTACTTTTGCATGGTCCTCTTGCTTTCGGACCTCATATTACGGACATTCTGATTACTCATTGCAAGACGTTTGATTGATTGTTTTCTCGAGATTGAATCTGAGCTCCGATCATGACAATTGCTTCTTTGCCTATTATAGTTGTGAAATGTTATTGATGTACCCATACTTACCACCTTAAAACCAGTTCCCAATTCTAAGCATAAGCCAATTAAATTACCTTTTTTTGCATTTGCTCTATTTATCAGTTATCTAGGGACTACTCATAGTGTGTAAGCAAAAAAAAAAACACAAAAAAATGTTCAGATATAGGTAGATAGACATTTATATGTATATTCCAGAGTGGGCGCTAGTAGTTCATTAAGAGGTCCTTCTGATTGGCCAGGTGGGGGCCAGGCGGGCCGAAGGGTCGACATCTCACCTTTAGTGCTCTGCCCGCAGGGGGATGCCATGCTTTTCCATGTGCTCAAAGATGCACTTCTGATAGGCGTCGGCAGCTTCGCAACTAGAGGTAAGGGAAACGCATCAAGACGATCAGTGGATTGGCTGGCGTCAATTGCTGAATACTCACTGATCCTCGGCCACATCGATGGCCGCACAAGTGTCCACAATTTCGGTAATAACATGCTCATTTTCCTCAGTGTGTTCGCTCATGGCCTTCATCATACCCACAGTGTGCTCAATGTTCAGCTTTCCGTCCTCCTCCATCTGTGGGAAGGGTGGAAAAAGAAAAGGAGTTGTGGAAGGATACTTTTGATTTGTGGGGGGATGAGCTCTCACGATCTCAAACTTCTTCATCATGCAGGCGTGCAGGCACTTTCCCTCCGGATTCACAGCCGTCTCGTGCTTCATCATCAGTTCCACATCCTCTGCAAGAGAACATTTAGACGGTGTACTAATGGTATTCCTTGGAAAACATCCTTCCCATCGAATCGCTTACCATCCGTGGCGCCCGTCTCAGCCTTGCATTCGTTGGCTGCCTCAGCGACATGCTCCTCCTTATTTTCCTCCTGGGGCTTCGACTCGGACACCGCCACCAGGCACAGCACCAGCATCAGACTCAAGCAAACCAGACGCGACATATTGTATCGAATGAACTTAATGGGGAACGAACTCGAACTTAAATGCGTCCAGCTGGGAAAAGCCGCATTTTATAGAGCTATCAAGTCGCGTGATAACTTGAGAGATCCACCTCCACCTCCGCCTCCACTTAGATTTCCAGTCTCATCCGAGAGTCTCGGGTAAATCTCAAGCGAAAAGGCAGAATAATTACAATTAGCGGCCCCGCATGGGAGCGGAGTGAACTATATGAGCAGCACATGACACTCCACTACTCCACTCTCGATCTGGCCAAGATCCGGCGGAGATGCCCTCGGCTGGCTATCGTGCGAACCCCTCTGAGCCACCCTTGGGGGAGAGGCACTAATGTGCTGGAGGCGAACAGTGGGACGGCTACCAATGGCCAATTATCAGTTTAATTGGTGACTGGCATGAAATCCGACATCTCCAAATGGAAATGGAAATGAAAATGCAAAAAATCAAAATCTCGAATGCAATTAAATCGATCAAAACTTTTGACGTGGACTGAGTGAGTGAGTGACTACTGCGGCCACCTCGCAATTATAGTCATGGGATACCCTTGCCCGGAGAAAGAGAATACCCATTGGGGGACAAAACCCCCTAGCCCAAAAACCAAATAGAATAAATCTTAAAGGCACGACTCAAGTGGAGCAGCGATTCGCCTCGTCATGCACACGGCGTGTATTTTGTTTCTGCATTCGCAGGCATTCTCTCTTGCACTTTTCGCTTTTGATGTGGGTTGTCGAAAAATAAATCTGTGAGCAATGAGAGCAAGGATTTTCCTCAAAAGATAATAAAAATATAAAACTGAATATATGTATACATGTAAAATATTTACACAATCAGAGTACCTATCCGAACGTGGTTCCTACTGTACCTTTTTTTATTAATATGCACGTATATATCTACATTCCCAGGGGCGGATTAACCGTGAGGCAAAATGGGCAATGGCCTGGGGCCCATGCAAACAGACAAATTAAAAAACTTACATTGAGCTGAAACAGTTCCAAACCTACGTGAACTCCAGAAAAATGTATGTACAAAAAATGCATACTACATAGTGACTGTCATAGTCATTTGTATAAGATTCTAGTAAAAAGTCGATTACCAGATGCATTTCCAAAAACCGAAATAGATCTTCGGATATTTTTAGAATTGATGCTCACAAATTATTCTGCCTAGCGATCTTTTTTGCAATTAAAACGATTCAAAGCTGATGACAGAGGTACAATACGAAAATAGACGTGTTGGGTATACTTTGCATAGAAGAAAATTTAGAAAACGGCATGCCAATGGCCCTAATGAGTGTTGAACCGGCTTTGCCCATTCCGCCTGTCTTCAAATTTTGTTTTAATCATTGAAATTCATTGCTGTCCATTGCTGTTTGTTATTCTAACGAGTTGTCATTTTATTGCACGCCATCAAAACGACTATACGGGTGTATGTAATTATGGCAAACAGACTCGCTGGCTTCAGAGTTCAAATAAACAAATACATATACATATATGACAAAGTCAGCTCTTTTAACAAAGGCAGCCCTTTTGGTTTTAATTCCAGGGCAATGATCAATAAAATGAGTGGTAAATGCTGTGTTTAAAAGAACGATGGAAACTACCCATTACCCAAACAATATTACTTGGCTGAGACTACGGAATCAGAATCTTTCCACAAAATATAGCTTCTATGGGAATGATCATTCGCTTGACAATGCTTTCTGAGAATAATTATTTTGTCGTTAGGTTTTGTATGTCCCTATATAAACGCGATAATCTAATCGCGATAATCGTAACGCTGCTATAGGAACTATTTTTATCTGATAGCTGCGGTTTTGCACCATTACTTTCGTAGGAGTATGAAATATCGAAGATAATTGCTCCATTGCTCCCAGATGCACAGATGCACAAGCGAAAAGTGCAAGAGATAATAATTGCAAGTGCCAAAACAAAATCCATTTCGTTTGCGTAACGAGGCGTGACGTGATTCTTTTTATATCTAATACTCAAAGAGTTAACAGGCCTATTAGATTTGTGGTGAATGTAGATGTGTGTAACACTCAGAAATTTCGGACTCCATAAAGTATATATGTATATTTCTGATCAGCATCGAAGCCCGAGTCGATATAGCCATGTCTGTTCATCATGTTTGAGGCCTAGTTCTCAGAGACCATAGGAGCTGGAGCAACCAAATTTGAATGTAGGCTCCTGTAATGTCACACTGATATAACAACGTTCCCTCGCATTTATATTTTATATTGGAAAACAAAGGAAATGACTTGTCACCGGAGTGGGAACAGTATTATCGATACATTGATCTCGAGTGTGTGACGTAGGGACGATATACACAAAAGGCCATAACATCGTTAGCTCTCATTCATATGCTTTTATTATAGATGATGCCCCTCAAATAAAATCAATATAATTATTTATAAATACGTAAGTACGTATACTCGTATGTATATTTCCAGAGGTTCCCAACTCCCAAGTGGGACAGTGCTCGAGCTGCTGACTGCGAACGTCGGTGATGCGTGACACCCCATGATCGTCATGAACTTGACACTGGAAAATCTTTATTTTCCACCGATGGTGGGTCAGCAAAATGTATCAAAAATAAGTTACAAGAACTGAAGAAAAACGTCAGATCTAGAAGGTCATGCAGTTGCTATATAAGCCAAGAACTGGTGGACAAAGAGCAACAGAAGCCAACAAGAACCAAGATGATGCCATCAATGCTAGCAAAGACCGGATCTCTGCTGCTACTGCTGCTGCTGTTGCAGATGCACTCCATCCGCTGCCAGGGCTTCGATCTGACCAAGATACTAGTCAGCCGGGGCACAGAGCCCATTTGGACGGTGATGGTACGCCAGCTGCCGCATGTACAAGAAATGATCGACTCTGGCCGCAAGGAGTGCATACAGCAGCTGAAACTTCCCAAGGATCAGCGTCTGCTGATGAAGGTGTCCAATCCCAGCGAGAAGGAGAAATGCCTGATAGAGTGTGTCCTCAAGAAGACCAAGATTGTGAGTATTAGACGAGAGAGAGAGAGTGACTGAGTTAGAAATAGAGGGATATCCTGTTGATCCTGTTGAACTGCACTTTTAGATGGATGACAAGAACAAGCTGAATCTGGCCCAGGTGGAGAAGCTGACCAGTCTGGTGACCCAGGACAATAAGATGGCCATTGCCGTGAGCTGCAGCCTGGCACAGACCTGCAATCGCGCCGTCACGACCAAGAGTCCCTGTGAGGCTGCCCATCAGCTCAATCAGTGCATCAGTCGCCAGCTGGAGCGCAACAATGTCAAGCTGGTCTGGTAGGATCCATTAACTCCTGCTTTCCTGTCTCCTGTTTTCCTGTGCCTCCCCCTATGAAGTCCAAGATCTCTGTATTGGTTCTGACTGGGCGCTTTATTTCTCTATTTCTCGTCTGGGACCACATCAAGCTGGGTTTCCAATTAAAAAATTAATGAACAAACAAAAAAAAAAACAGAAAACAAAAAAAGAACGTAAAGAAACGATTGGAAGGGTTCCGTTCCCAAATGGAGGGAGTGGCGGAAGGACTACTCCTTGATGTCGGGTATATTGTAGCCGACCTGTCGCATCTCGTGCAGCATGCACATGGATATGTCATGGGCCACCACGCACCTAATCCAAACAAGAATCAGAGGTGGAGATTGATATGGAAGTGAAGCACTCACTTGTCTGTGCTCTTTTGATCGTTGCAGGCCTTGAGGATGCGCGATGAGTGCTCCTCGTTTTCGGCGAACATCATGTTCATCATCTCGAGCGTCTTCTCCTCGCTGAACTTCAACTGGCCCGCGGGCATCAGCTCGAACTGCTCCAGCAAACACTGACGGAAGCATTTGGTCTCGTATTTGGCATCCGGCACGTTCTTGATCATCTCCACAATGTGCTCTAATGGTTGGCATGGTTTTTGGGATCGAATGGGAGGGCGCTCCAAACGAATCATTGCTTCACTACTCACCTCTCGCTGGCTTGGGCGTACAGTTATCGCCAAATGGTTCGATTAGCTCCACCACCTCGTTCAAATTCATGGACGCCTCCTCTTCGTCCCCATCGGCTGCGGCCAGACCCACCAGCCATCCTCCGACACAAGCCAGCACCAGCGCGAAAGTTGTCATCCAGTTTCCAGGCTGCATAATTTCCACTTCTCTTGTTGACAGGTAAAAATGGACTCTAGATTAACGCTGGCCCGTGTTTTATACCCATTCGACTGGACTGAGGGTGTGGCCTCTAGGCTATGGTCGTGTCCAGAGCATCCGGTACAACCTGCTCTAATCGGAAAAAGATCGTGATCGTCGCTTGTAGATGCCCGATATTCCCATAACATGGCCAAAAGCCGATCATGCAACCCGTCAAAATGCACCACTTTTCTCTTGGGACTGGGGCTAATATTTATTTACAAAACTAGAGGGGACTAGAGGACCTAGACCTAGAGATTAAACAGGAATTGGGACTCAACCAATAGGCATCTATGGATTAGGGTCATATTAGGGGAAGACAAAGACCTTGATGTTGGACTTGAGGCATGTGAGCAGGGCATAGGCTGGATCACAGTTGGGTGCGTTCTTGAGACCAACGGTGGAGTCCTTGCAGGCAGTGATGCCCCCACGATACTGCTCCTTGTAGCTGTCCGGCAGCAGGACGTCCATCTGCTTCAGAGAGGCCTCCACCTGGAACTTGCCCTTCTTGAGCTATATGCGGTACGAATGGAGAGAGAGAGAGAGAGAGAGAGTATTAGGAATAAAACGCATGGAAAACATCGGTGGGTACACACGGCCTGCATCATCTCCAGAATGCAATTGATGTAGCAGTTGGTGTCCTTGCTGTTGGGTATCTGCCCATTCCGTATACCATCGGCCACCTCCTTGGTCACCTTGGGGTGCTTGGGCATACAGACATCCCTCATCAATTTGCCAGCGGACCACATCTGCTCCTCCGTCACCTGCGAATCCATTAATTACACCAATTACAGATCGCCAGCCTTAAGATGTTCCTTCGAATAGGACGTTACCCCTGCTTCCAGGCCAGGCAGTGAGATGCCCACTGCGATACTGATCAGCAACAGATCCAACCTCATGATGAAACTTTCAATAAACAAATAAACAAGTGCCCCAGACCTGGCACACTCCTTATATACTAACAATCCAAGCCACCCCGAAGATGATATGACATGCAAATGATAGTCAATCGGTCAATATCGGGGAGTCTATATGGGGTGGTGTGGGGTGGTGTGGGGTGGAGCATGGTGCCAGAGTTGGAGCCAGCTTGTAAGGAGGGTGTGCAAATCATAGGGTACAGTGTAGGCCGATTACTTCCTGATCTTTGTTAGCTGTCAGTTGGTGGGGCTGTAATCTATATAATCATGTTGCATTCATTTGCCGGTTGGTCGGCTGCCACGAATGGCACTCCCACTCAAATAAATATCGGACTGTTTTTTAATCATGAAACATTGGAGAATACCCCACTCGTAATAAAAGTGCAACACCTTTATTTAATACTATAACTGCTCATGCAAATGGAAAATCATTGGCTATTATATAAGTATTCAAAATATCAGTTTACGAATGTCAATGGCAATATCTGTATTTTTGAGAAAATGTGATGAGCAGGGGCAGGGCAGGCTTTGTGGCAGACATTGTCAGAACAAACGGAATAATTACGGAATACTTTTTCAATAATCCCGAGAATAAGTAGAAGCAACTTAAGTAACTCAAGCAACTCTAAGATGGCTGATCAGCAAAGATTCAACTTCGCGAATAGCTTCAACAGCAGCACCCCGCGCGGGCGTGCCAATGTACTAAGTGCCATCCAATTTGCCATCCAAATGGCATCCATACTAAGAGTTTCCTTTGCCTTTCCTTTTCTCAGGTCTCAAAGATCACGCTGGCCAGTCTGTGTGTCGGCTATGTGGCTCTGAAGATGCAACAGACCTGGGTCAAGCGTCGCAAGGCCATGCTCTACTGCAAGCAGTGTCAGAAGAGCCTGCAAAGCGACCAAAATCAGTAGGAGAACAAGAAGGAGGAGGAGAAGGAGAATTGGGCCATTGGACTTGACCTGGTCAGATGTTGCCATCTTTTCGACCTAATAACCAGATGGTCTTGTGGCCAGATCTAGACCATTGGCCTCAATCAGTAGGAGAAGAAGAAGGACGAGAAGCAGGAGTAAGCCATTGGACTTGAGCTGGTCAGATGTAGCCATCTTTTCGACCTAATGGCCTAATGATGGTCTTGTGGCCAGATCTAGACCATTGGCCTTTATATTGTGTTTCCTAATTGCGTTTACTTTCCTTATTTAATAAATTTGCGTTATAGTTATAATTTCAACAGCAATTTGTTTTTGATTCTAGTAGTCCCTGCTCGAGACCTCGTCTCTCTGTATACACACAGCTGTTTATCAGATTCGACAAGAGTTCCACCCAGTTCAGACCTACATATCTCCCAGAGATCTTTCCTACAGGTAATCCGTACTATGGCCGAGGGTTTCAAGAAGCATTTCAATGCCAGCACGATGAGTGGCCGTGCCAATGTAAGTATCTTTATCGTATTAGTATTCTTTTATCGTGCCCTTACCACGCCCATGCCTAAACCCTTCCCTCCATCCATCTATGAAAAAAGGTGGCCAAGGCCACGTATGCGACCATGGCCCTGCTTTATGTCGTATACCGCATACGCCGATCGGGCAAAAAGCCAGGGGATGACATGCTGGAGGATAACTGCAGCTGCGACAAGGAACCGCCAACTGGAGAGCACGGCTCTGACACGGGCTTCTACGAGACCGATCCCGATTGCGGCACGTGCCGGGAACGATCCGAACGCGCCATGTCCGAGTATGATCGGGAGCAGCAGAGCCGTTCGGCGGCAAAGGCAGGCCACGACGATGAGTGCGGACCCGACAAGCCGCCACCACCGCCGCCCTCTTCATCACCGCCTGGGCCTGCTGGGGCCGAGCCACCTCGTCGCAAATGTCCTTGCGAGAACCCGCATCAAAAGGTCGAAGGTTCTTTGAAGAGCAGCAGCAACAACACCAGGGCTTATATGCAAGCTCCATATAAGTTCCCGCCTTCAGGACAGTCCCCCCAGGACGCAGACGATGTGCATCCAGTTAGCGAGATAGTGACACAGGTACACGGTGCTGTATACCGTTTGCTGAGTGGCGCCTACAATGCCGTCATGGGCGGAAAACCTTCCGAAACCAAAACTCCCTCTCCCTCATCCACTCCCACTCACACATCCCATGCAAAGGAGCGACACGTAATCGACCCCTGCATCTGCTTGGAAACTGCAGCAGATGGGACAAATCCGCAGGACGACGACGACGAGGAAGCCACCGCGGAGCTATACGGGCCCATGGACTGTGACTGCGAGCAGAAGACACGCAAAGGTCCGCGCTGCTGTGACTCTCTTCCGGAGGTGGACGAAGGAAAGGACAATCCAGAAAATGCCAAGTGCAATGATACCTACGATGAAAGCTATGCCTCAATGTTTTGAGGTTTGATTCTGGGTGGTTCCTACGTCCCAGATCCCAGATCCCAGAGCCAAAGTTTTTTTTGGCTACAACTAAATTTCAAGTTAAGCAAAATAAAAGCAATACTCGATTGAACCTAAACAATAAGAAAAGTGAACAGTGGGATTATTTTATAGATCCTTTCAGCTCAGATCGTCTCTGATATGTCTCTGCGTTAGGCCTGATCCTACTGCATACCACCGTCAATGACTCCAGAGATCCAATGTATCCAAAATACTCGACTGATTCTTTCAAATTCAACATAAAAATACATTTTTCCGTAGTTAACTCCAGCTTTGGTGTTTTTCGACTAAATATTGATGGATCCTAATCAAGAATTATTATTATTGCTAGTATTACTAGTAGAACTTAGGAACGTTGGATTGTGTGGAAGATCCCTGTATGATTGGGCTTTTAATGAAGTTAAGCACTTTTCTGTGTTTTCTTTCCCAAATATTCCCATTCAACAATGGTGAAGAAAACCATCTGAAATGTAGCTTTTGGACGACGTAACTTTAGCTTTATGCATCGTATAGGTATGTTCAGGAATGTATGTTCAAGCCACTGTATAGACACGAATAACAAATCATATAAATGGTCATCCGCGTCCCTCTTGAACCCTGGTATTAATTTTTTTTAGATTGCAAGTGTAGATTTCGGGTGAAAACTACGAAAGTTTACAGAAAGGGCACCAAAACGTGGTGCTAATTGCTGTCTCGTGTTAAGTACTTTCAAAAGTTTTCATTTTGTAGCAACGTGTAGTTGATGAAATCCTGTAAATGATTTATATACATTTACAATAGCAATAATTGCTCAATTTAATTTTCATATTTTGTATTTATTTAGCTTTTAGTTTATTTTTTAAATAGAGTTTTCGTTTACGTCGCTTTCAAACACCTCTTATAACCTACATGTAATTGGATATTTAGGCAATGGTTTGTACGTGTGCGCAGTGTCCATTGTAATCCATCAACTGTTTGTTTTAGTGGAAAGATGGGTTTCTTTCTTATTCGGATTTGGATGGGATCGGGAATGGTGGTCTAACGATAAAGCCAGGTGTTGGTATAATTATGAGATGGTGGGGGAGGTAGGGGTGGGGGACTTCAACTAGCATTCATATTTAGATTTATAATGTTTAGGGGGTGTATATGTAATATATATTATATTATGGAAATAACATTAACGCTTAGCTTTTTGGTTTCATTAACGCTCGATCGATTTTTCTCTCAACTTTCCTATCTCTGTCTCTGTCTCTATCTCTATCTCTATCGTTCTCCTTCTCTTTCATCGCTGTCTATCGCTGTCTTGCTCTGTGGCATGTGCTAATTTAAAATATATATATATATATTATATGTATACTATATGTGTATTTATGTGTATGTGTTATGCGTTGTGTATGTGTGTATCTTTTGAAGGCTTCGTGTGTTTTTTTAGTTTAGTTGCTGTGTCCTAATATCCAAGGAATGAGTGGGAGTGGAGTGGATGATCTACTGAATGGACCAAAGATCTTCTGCTCTGTGAGATTCGATTCGATTCTCTGTTGTGGCTGTTGTGCCTGTTGTGACGAGTCCATTAGCCATCGTGGCTGGCAACCGACTCGAGGTCGCTGTTATCCTCGCTGCCAGTCGCCTCGGTGGGTTCGCCCATGGCCACGCGTGCATACTCGTCCGTGTCGATGCTCTTGCAAAAGTGTATGGCATACTTGAGCTTCTCTAGTAGAACGGCCTAGCGATAGAAGCGATCCAATAGGAAATGGATTCAATTAAATAATGCATTCCAATGAAACCTGAAATCGTATTTGAAAATAATACCTTGCAGGAGTAACGCGGCATCTTCAGCAAAAAGAAGCAGGTATAGCTCTCGGGCAGGAAATGATCGGGCGGATTCTTTTCGAGCACTTGCAGCACAAAGTCCCGACCACGGAAATCGGCTATGGTGCGCGGCAGTCGCGTCCGTCCCCATACAAAGCGCAGGAACAGCGAGCGTTCCTGAAAATATAGTGAACATAAGTAATATTGAAACCCAACCCAAAAGGAGCAACCTCTACACGCACCTGATTGGTAAACTCTTCCATGACCTCCCAGAACCAGGAGACCAGTGCAGAGCCGGGATCGAAGCCCTTGTAGGTGGCCACCGACTTGAGCAGACCGAGCGGTATGTCCGGGGAACCGCAAACCATGGCCTGAAGCTCGGCGGCAGAGAAGAGCGATAGCAATGGCACTGGTATCACCTTCGACATGCCATCCCGCACCGCCTTGACCTGCTCGTCGAACTCGTGCAGTCGAAAGCTGAGCGCCAGTCGGACATACTCGGCCCGATTCCGTGGCGAGATGTGCGTGTATCTGGTTGAGAGCGGCACCTCATGGCCCCGGGCCGACGATGTGGAGAAGGGCAGCTCCAAAGTGTTGAACAGTTTGGCATCATCGTCCATGTTCCGTATGCACAGCAGACCAGCCACATAGTCACGGTCCACCTCGGTGAGGTCCGGGGGACGCAGCACCTCGCCCGTGAGCTGTCGCCAAACAGGTTCCGCCAGACTAGGATAGAATAGGATAAGGATTAGTATTGTTATTGTTATTGGCCGATGGAATATTTGTTTAACTCACTTGATGCTCAGCGGGGAACCCGTGCGCACGGCTATGCCCATGAGGACACCCAGGAAGCGAAACATGTTCATCTGAAGCACAGAGCCGAGGGTTGGATCCAGCAGGAAACAGTCCCGGTTAGCCCCCGCCTCGCCCCTGCCATTGGGAGTGTTGATCAGCAGCGGTACGCTGCCGTTCTGCAGCTCGTCGCACATCTCCGCAATAGATTCGCTGTATCCACCGCCACAGTCGTCGACGCTCTCGCCCACAAACTTGACCTTCCACACGCGATGGGGCAGGGCGAGGGCCTCCTGGGTGAGCAGCGGCAACTTCTGGACCATCTGTCCGAACACGCTCTTCATGCCATCGATGCCGGCGAGGCCGTTGCAGCGGCTGCGCGATCGCTTTACCTGGATGCGGTTCAGCTCGATGACGGGGCCGTGCTGTTTGTCCCGCACCATAGTCGTTTGGATGACCTTGCGGAAGGCCGCCTCCTTGATGTTGTACACGAGCACATCCTTGAGGGCCCCCAGGCTGAGGTCCCCGGCAATGGGCAGCATGGCCAGGCAGGGGCACAGCAGCTCAGAAAAGTGATGCAGCAGAATGAGGCGGGCGTGGAGAGCCTCGGGGGCCAGATCGCGCACCAGATCGTATTCCAGCGGTGGATTGGGCAAAGGACGCAGCCGCTCGCTCAGCTGGGACGTGGACAGGGCCAGAGTGTGGGCCGATCCGCAGGTAACCTTCACAATATGCTTACCCTGGAGGGCGGCCACCAGTCGCGGTCGCTGGATGGCGGTGACAGTGCCATCGCCCAGCTGTCCCTCGTCGTTGTCGCCCCAGGTGTAGACCTCGCCCGAATCGCTGCAGGCGACACAGTGCAGCGAACCGGTGGCTATCGAGATGATCTTCTTGCCTTGCAGGGCGGCCACCTTCTTAGGGCGCCGCACATGGTCCACGGAACCATGGCCCAGCCGATGAAAGTCACCCTTGCCCCACGTGTAGACGGCCCCCGATTTGGTGAGGGCAACCGAAAATTGTGATCCGCACTCCACCTTGATGACGCCCAGGCCGGCCAGGCTTTCGATCTTGTAGGGCAGCTTGCAGCCATCGCTGCCGCCGCGTCCTAGCTTCCCGTAGTCGCCGTCGCCCCAGCTCCACACATTGTCGTCGTCGGTGATGCACAGCGTCTGGGCGTCTCCCGATCCGCAGGCAATGTCAATGGCCCGATAACCGAGTAGCGCTTCCACTAGTTGCGGCCGGAGTTGATCCTCGGAGTCGCCATGTCCCAGGCGTCCGTATCGGCCCTTGCCCCACGTTAGGACGTGTCCGCTAGCGGTGATTGCCGCCGAATGGGCGCTGCCGCAGGCAATGTCCGCCACATTCATGCCGTTCAAGTGCTCCACAAGCTTCGGCCGGTCGTAGCTCATCCGATTGCCGTGCCCGAGCTTCCCGTCCTCGCCCTCGCCCCAGGCATACACCTCGCCTTCGGTGGTGAGGGCCAGGCAGTGCTTGCCCCCAGAGTTGACGGCCACCTTCTTGACGAACACATGCTGCAGGGAGCCCAGCAGCGTGGGGATGGCCCAGCTGTCGGCACCGCCCACGCCCAGCCTACCCCCGGACCCGTAGCCGGTGGCGAAGAGCTTCCCATCGGGGGTAACGGCGAACAGGGACTGCTCTCCGCCGGCCAGCTGCACGGGCCGGAGCAGGCTAAGCGCCTCGCAGGGTGTTGGTGTCTTGATGCGGCTCCCCTCCAGGCCCCCGAGTTGCCCACGATGGTTGTGGCCCCATCCATAGATGGTGCTGGCACCGCCCCAGCTTAGGGCCCAGTCGTCGGGTCGCCTGTTGAGCCACTGGAGCAGCTGGGCATCGTGAGGGGCCTGGAACAGCGTGTGATCCTCGTGCAGCAGAACAAGGGAGGAGGCCTCCGAGTTGTTCTGTTGCTGATGCTGGGACAGGCAGTGGTGCCAGCCAGCCAGCTCCTGGTGCTCTGACAGAATGGGTGGCGGCGGTGGAGTCACATTGCTGGCCGTGCTCGAGGAGAGCGACGTGGTCGAGTTGAGCATGGAGGCCAACGGAGAGTGGGAGAGAGCCTGCGACTGGCTGCTGTTTTGGCTGGCATTCGGATTGGGCAGCATCTCGGCAAACTTCTTGCGCACCTCCAGACAGAAGGGACGCGGCAGTTCTGTGCGGCGTATCAGCGACTGGGCCACACGTACAGCAATGCAGTAGCGCTTAAACCAGGCCCACTTGTGTCCATCCCCCGTAGAGGTGGAACTGCTGCTTGAGGTTGCGCCTGCGCCTGCACCTGCGCCTCCAGCTCCAGTAGATGTAGATGTGGTTCCTCCTGCATTGGCAGCCGCTCCAGTGACTGCTGTTGTCGTTGTCGTTACAGGAGCCGGCAGGGAGGCATCGAGCTGCATGTCACAGGCGAGGGCCGCCAGGGTCTTGAAGTAATCCGAATGCATCAGATGGATGCCTCCACGGACTTGCGGCTCCTCGTACTCGTACTGGCGCAACAGCTCGGGGATGAGCGGCTGTAGAATGCCCGCCAGTGTGGGATCCTGCGGCTTGGGCGCCGGGTCGAGCAGCAGAACTGCGTGCAGTTTCTTCAGCGACCAGATCCTCTGGGCGGTGGTTAGGGCGCCCAGTTGAGAGCAGGCAGCCAGCGCCGAGGCCAAGCGGATGAGCACTCCCTGCTGAGTGGGTGCCAGGCGGGAGTCCAGCAGTGACATGACCAATGCCATCGATGGCTGCGACAGGACAGCACGATCGGAGCCGCTCTCGCCGAGCGTCGCCGCCGGCATAATGGCGTGCACCCAGAAGCGCCAGCCCCAACCGTTCACAGAGCTGTCCGAGGTGAATTTCCAACGCAGCTCGTCGCCGGGCACTCGTATTTCGGGGGCCCAGTGGGCAAACTCTCGACCCGAGCGCATGGCCAGGACACGGCCGGCTGCATCGGTGATCACCAGCGGATCGTTGCGCTTCTCTGTGCTGCACTGGCTGTCGAATTCGAGGCGCAGCATCTCTGCTCCGGGTATCCGTACGACTCCCGTCACATTCACATTGTCCACATACGGATGACTGCTCTCCTGCATCACCGGTTTGGGCACCTTGCCGAGGCAATGGCGCGACGTGCACAGATCCTCCAGCTCCGTGATGCATGTCTCCAGCAGCATCGAGCTAATCGCCGCATTTCCCGATCCCAGCGAGATGAGGGTCTCCGCTATCGTCTGGGCAGTACTCGGGGGTCCACAGCGGCCGCACACGGCCAGCTTGAGCAGCTCCACCAGGCTCTTGGCCTCCGGCTCGCCTAGCAGGCCGCCAAAATCATCGAGACCATGGGTGTGGCTGATCTGGGCCAGCATCTCCTCCTGCTGGGTCATGGTGGCTGCCATCACGGACATGGCGCTGGCCGACATCCTCGAATGCTTGTGCTGTGGCGGCAGGGCACTGCTGGAGAGGGATCCAGACATCGACAGGGATCCGGTAAGGCTCTGGAAGGCACTCAACGGTCCGGCGGTGAGTGGTGGAAGGGTAGATCCTGCTCCTGCTCCTCCTGCCGCCAGTGCGATGGCTTCTATTTGGGCATCGGGACTGTGCTCAATTTGTAGGGCTGCATCTGTGGCATCTGCGGGGGCCTCACCTCCGCCCTGGGCTATCGGTTCAGCGGGCGGTAATGGAACCGCTCCCATGGCACCGGCACCCATCAGCTGATCCTCTTCTCCCGCTGCTCCTGCTGCTCCAGCTCCTGCACCGGTACCCACTGCCCCTCCGCGCTCCTTGTAGTTCACCTTGCTGTGGCTGGTAAGGGCCGCCACAATGAGCTGCCTCGCCTGCAGGATGCTCATGGCGCGTAAGACATGACCGAGTGCCGCCTGTCTAGCGGCTGGCGTCTCCAGGGCCAGGCTCTCGCTTAGACTAGTCAAACTGGGCGCCTTCGAGTCCTGCTTGAGAGCACCGGCAGTGGTGGTGGCTTCCGCCTCATATATCCCCAGGCTGCTGCCTCCGAGCGGATCGCGTGTGCTGCCGAACGGCACGGGGCCGCGCTTCTCCTCCTCGAGGGTGGCATTGGGCAGGCCCCAAGCGATCGAATGGGAGCTGCCGCAGGCAACGCGATTCACAAAGACCGCATCCAGACCAATCACCAGAGCGGGCTTCTTGTTGACGAATGTATTGCCGCTGCCCTGCTGGCCATGATCGTTGTCGCCCCAGGCGTACACCTGGCCGGCATCCGTTACGGCCAGACAATGCAGGGCACCGACGGCCACATGGATGACACGACGTCCGCGCAGGCCGCCAATGGGCTGGGGCTTCCTCACATGCTGATCTCCGCCATGGCCGAGCCGATAATAGTCGCCCTTGCCCCAGGTCCAGACCTCGCCGGCACGCGTCAAAGCCAGCGAAAACTGGGCCCCGCACTCGATCTGAATGACACCGATGCCAGACAGTCGTTCGATCTCGTGCGGTGTGTCTGATCCTTCGCTGCCGCCGCGTCCTAGCTTGCCGAAATCGCCATCGCCCCAGGAGAAGACGGCCCCGTCCTCGGTGAGGGCCAGGGTCTGAGCGTCCCGGCTGCCGCAGGCCACCTGAATGACCCGTCGTCCGGCCAAAGCGGCGACCAGCTTGGGCTTGAGCTGTGTGGCATTGTCGCCATGTCCCAGTCGGCCGTACTCGCCCAGGCCCCACGTGTAGAGCTCTCCCTGGCTGGAGATGGCCGCTGAATGGGATGAGCCGCAGGCCACATCACGGATCTTCTTTGAGCGCAGCGTCTCCACCAATCGGGGCTTGTCCAGCGTTGTTCTATTGCCATGGCCCAGCTTCCCATCCTCGCCCTCGCCCCACGAGAAGACCTTGCCATCCAGCGTCAAGGCGAGGGCATGCTTGCCGCCCGAGTGGACGGCCACCTTCTTGACGACATACTGATGAAGGACCGGCAGTTGATGCGGCAGCGGCACATTGTGGGTCACACCGAGTCCCAGACGTCCGTTGGTGCCCTCGCCGCAGGCGTAGACCTTTCCGTCCTGTCCCACAATGAAGAGACTCTTGGAGCCGCCGGCTATGTGGATGGGACGCAGGCGGCTGATGGTCTGCGAGAATGTTGGCACCTTCACTTTGGAGCCCTTGAGTCCGCCCAGCTGTTCCTTGTCGTTGAGACCCCACACCATTACAGTGCAGGGTAGATCCTGATCTGGAGCACCAGCCATTCCATGGTCTCCATGAAGGGATACACTGTTGCCACTCCTTCTGTGCCTCCAGCCATTACCATTCCATTGTATTCGCAGGCCAGGAACTGCGCATTGGCCAGGATGTGCTGCAGATCTGGCTTCTGGCGTCGTCCCACAAACTGCAGGCCATGGACCTTGCACTGGATGCCATTGTTCTGGCACTGCTTCACCACAATCTCGATCCAGGGATAGTATGTGGGCACCTGCTGCATGAGCAGCACCCGACTGGCCCCAGCGGGCACCGGTATCCATGTGTACTCCTTCAGGCTGTCGATGCACTCACCCACACGGATCTCCAGCAGCGAGGGCATGTGCGAGTGGTCCTCGGGACTCACCTTTAAGGCCAGACTGTGCACCAAAATCCGATCGTGCAGCTCCAGGCGTATCCAATGCCGACACGGCCCACTCGAGCAGCTCTGCCACGTCTGGCCGATCCCGTCCAGCAGATGTTTGGCCGCCGCCTCATTGGAGCTGACCGTCAGCGAGCGTATGCAGCGGGACCAGTCCTCGATTAGATCGCTGGGCGCCGGCTGGCTCTGCAGATCGGCTGCAATTGGTGCTGGTGTTGGGGGTAGGGCCACCATTTCCACATCATTGATGTGCCCCTGCCAGCCAGGCTGGTCGGGAAAGTCCACCGTCAGCTGCTTGCCCCGCACCGCCGTGACCACGCCGGCCAAGCGCTGTGTTCGGCCCAGCCGCATCTGATTGAAGACTCCATAGCGGGCGGAGCAGCGTGGCCGGACCCGGGCACCGACCACAATGGGCGGTGGACGCGGCTGCAGGAGGTGGGCGGACATCGGATCACGTGGCCCAGTGCCAAGGGGCGGCTCCACCAGCTCGATGTGGACAAAGCAGACCCAATAGGTGCTGCCATGATTGCGCCAGTCCACCTGGACGTTGAGATCGTGCAGTCCCTCGGTGTCCACGATCAGCACGGTGCCCATGTCGCCCTGTTTGATCTCCTCAAAGTCCCGGCAGCAGCGCACCGTCATACCTGGACGCACCAGGCCGCGCACATACAGCGCATAATGATCGGCCGTCTGGAAATCCTTGCGTGCCTCGAACCTCACCGGCGGTGGCGATGCGACGGCAACGGTGGCGGCGGCACTGGCTCTTGCTCCTGCTCCTGGCTGGCCCTCAACGGTGTCCGAGGAGGCTGAGGTGTTGGCGGAGGAGCTGCTGGACAGACTGCTGGGCGACTCATTGTCCGAGTCTGCTTCGGGATCGTGAGTGCCACTGCCCTGGGGCAGAGGATCCTCCTCGATGGTATTGGCACACACATCCGGATGCTCGAGTATCCACTGAACAATCTGCTCGGGCGTGGGCATAACCTCTGCCTGCAGCGACAGCTGCTTTAGGGCCAGTTCCACCGTTCGCTTGGGGAAGCCCATGTCCATGATTTGGTTGATTAGCTCCGCATCGGTGGCCGCCGCTTGGGAAGGCCATTTGGTGGCTACCTGTTTTGTGGTTGCTGCTGTGGCTGTGGCTGGGGCTGTCTTGAATACGTTGTAGACCGGCACTCCGTGCACCATTGTGGGTTGTGGCGGTGCGGCTATGGCGGGGGAGGGTACAGAGCCCTCGGCCTCGCTCTCGCTAAGCTCGAGATACGCCTGACTGGCCAGGGACTGGACACAGTTGAGGGCAGCCGTCGAGAGATCCGTGTAGGTGTAGCAAGCCCTCACGGGCGAGGCCTGGGTGGCTCGTAAAAGGATGCATTGGATCAAAAGCTGCGCTTCCGGGCCGCCTCTCCCACTGCCTGTCTCTGCTATGGACTGTTGCTGTTTTTGCTCCGGATCCTGCTCTGACTGCTCCTCCTGATCGGCATGCTCCTGTTCGGTCCCTTCTTCTGCCTCTCTGTCTCGGTCTCTGTCTCTGTCAGTCTCCGCATCATCCGCGTAGATACCCGGCGCCCGCTGCTTGAGGATACGCCGCAGAGCCGCCTGGTGGCGATAGAGAACGCTATTGGTGTGCAGCACAGCCAGATGAAGCTGCTGTGCCCTCAGATGGGCCAGATCCAGGCGTCCCTCTGCCGAGGCATTGGATGAAGGGGGAAATTCACGCGCTTCTGTCGCAGGGCCGTAGAGAAGCACAGTCCAGGCATTCAGAAGCATCTCGTTCATGGGCAGGCGGCTAAGACTGAACACACTGTGGTCCAGATGTGGCATCACAGAGAGAAGCGGCACCTTCACGAATCCCGCTGTGGCAGTGGCGGTGGCAGTGGTAGATCCTCCCTGGGAGGCACCCTGGGAGGACGCTGCCAGCAGGCATCTACCTTTATGCGTGAAGCTGGCAATGATCATGTGGCTGCCCTCGTTGAAGCAGTGCAATCCCACGCGGGGACGCAGATCACAGCCGCCCATGGCACTGAGCACGCCGAGGACAAAGATCTGTTCGCTGTCCAGGGGACTGGACGATTGCTGTTCGCCCAACAGCTCGGCGGCCACGCACAGTTTCTGGGCCAGAAACGAATTGATCACCGCATTCCAGTGGGGCAGTATGTGCAGGCGACGCAGTAGCGAGACGAGCTCCTCGGCCACACTGCCCGAATGGGAGGCGGTTAGCAGGACGCGGGCCTTGCCCTCAGCCGTCGGCTGGAGCGTGACGTCCCCGGGACAGTGCAGGGCAATCCTGCCGAGAGTGGCAAATAGCTGGCGCACTAGGCTGCCCATGCGCGGCTCCTCCTCCGTTGTCCACTGGGCCAAAATACACTGCAGTAATCTCAGGCAGTGGAGCTGCCTGTAGACACCCGCCTCGCTGCCCGCCGGCTGTTCCAATAGCTCCAGATAGTGCGCCAGCCAACCGGGTGTGCTCAGCTCTAGACAGAGACGTGGGCAGTCACCTAGGCGAAGGAAAAGGGAAGGCAATGATGTCTGGCTGCTAGCTCACTGGCTGGATTCCCTGGGGAAGCACTTACCCGCTATGGCTCGTATAAATCCCAGATTGAGCCAGCCCAAAGAGTTGGCAACGTTCTCCATGGCTGGCTTCGGATCGATTATCGCCCGGAACATGCATGTGACTCCCCGCAGGGCATGCTTGTCCAAGTGGGCGCCATGCAGGCCGCTCCCGACGGCCAGTATCTGCAGCAGCTTGGCGGCACAGTGTCGCAACAGTTTCGAGGGATGGGATTCGCTGCTGGGCGAGGCCTCTGTGCCAGCCAGTTCCTCGCGCTCTGGCTCTGTGGGTGAGGCCACGTTCAGGGCACTGTCGGCCAGCTGCAGATCGTATTGCCCCTCCTTGCCCATGCGATAGGAGTTGGTGGCACCCGTGTACCATTCGACGCGCACCCATCTAAAGGAGAGGAATGTTCGAATTGTATGAGAATGTTTGAGAAGATCGATCACGATCTTCGCAACCCGCTCCTCGGGTAGGAATCCTTCCAACTCCTTCTACTGACTGATTTTCCATCTACTTCAAAAAACTGAATTCTTCCCCACCTCTAAAGATCACTTATTAGAATGTACGTGGCCTGTGCAACTTTTGATTTTGACATTATCGCCTTCTCTGAAACATGGCTCAATTCCTCAATCTCGGATTCCGAGATTTTTGTAGATAATTTTAACATATGTATATAGATCTGATCGACCATCTCGAGGTGGCGGCGTCCTAAGTGCTGTTCGTTCCGACTTAACTACCCAACTCTTTTCCATCAATGAGCTCAACACCATTGAAATTATCGTTGTTAAAATTCGTCTGTGTTCTTTTAATTTATTCATATCATGCTCTTACATCCCACCGTCCTCTGAATTTACAACTTATATGCTTCACGCTGCCCATCTCCAGTCCGTTTTGTCTGTGCTTGGTGATTCTGATCGTCTTATTGTCCTCGGTGACTTTAATCTCCCTAATGTCACTTGGTCCCCATCCAATGACTCAAACTTAATGTTCCCATCTATGCAGCATGACTTCGTTGATTCTCTGTCCGATACATCGTTAGGCCAGGTAATGGCATACGCAATAGCATGTGTAGGACCCTTGATCTCGTCTTCACTACCGATGCTTCGAGCACTTTGGTATGTCGAGGATCACCTCTATCATTCCCTGAAGATCCATACCATCCCACACTTTCAATTGATTTCATGTTACCATCTTCAAGCCCTATAAAGTCGTTTATTAAGCCTTCGAATATCTATTGCTTCAAGAAGGCTGATTTCCTCTCCTTGAATACTGCCCTATCTCAGATGGATTGGTCATTCCTTGACGATTTCCAGGAAATCGAGTCTGCCACGAATGCATTCTATAGCTCTATTTTTTCCATCTTTCCCATGCATGTTCCTTTAGTCACCCCCTCCAGAAATCTTTCTGGTCCTATCTAGTTCACCCCGAGATTAATAAATCTGAAGAATTTAAAATCCCGTAAGTACAAGAAGTTTAAAAAATCCGGTTTGCAATCAGACTTTTCGAAGTACTCAATTGCAAAATCGAAATTTTCCTTATTCAATACATTGTGCTACAACAGATACTTGACCCAATGCAAACTTAACTTTAAACGCGACCCTAAACAATTCTTCAGGTTTGTTAATTTTAAACGTAAATCTTCCCGATTTCCTTCTTCTTTGCACTTAAATGGTAGTTATGCTGATAGGGATTGTGATATTGCTGATCTGTTCGATTCCTTTTTCCAACGTTGCTACTCCGTCCCGTCTATTAACTTAGCCTCATCGAACGACTTTAGTAGTAGTTACTCTTATCCTATCCCTATAAATAGTTCTAACTGTATCCCTCCCCCCTTCATCGACTATGATGGTCTCCTAACAAATTTAAAATCGTGCAAGTTTTCGTTCTCCACTGGGCCAGACTCGGTTCCGAGTGCTGTTCTAAAACTTTGTGCAGAATCTCTTTGTGTGCCTCTCCTAAAACTTTTCAACTTGTCTCTCAAGACTGGTGACTTTCCCACTTTCCCTTTCATAAAAAGGGATCTAAATCTGATGTCTCTAACTACCGCTGTACGAGTATTTCCAATTTATTTGCCATTCCTAAACTCTTCGAAAAAATCATCACTTCTTAGCTGCAACATTTTTGTAGTTCTGTATTCTCTGAACCACAGCATGGATTCATAAAACGTCGCTCAGTTTCTACTAATCTCCTTGAATTTTCCACCTTCGTAACTTCGGGATTTGCTAAACAGTGTCAAACTGATGTCGTTTATACTGACTTTAGTAAAGCCTTCGACTCCGTCAATCATAATCTACTTATTCATAAACTGTTTCTTCTAGGGTTTCCGACTAAGCTTCTATATTGGACTAATTCCTACCTTTGTAACCGCTCTCAACGTGTCTGCTTTAACTCCTCTCTCTTTAAACCTGTTATTGTCTCATCGGGGGTTCCTCAAGGTAGCCATCTGGGTCCCTTGCTATTTAACCTATTTATTAACGATCTTCCACAAATGTTATCTCATTCCCGTGTCCTAATGTATGCTGATGACGTTAAGCTATGTTTTTCCTACAGTGACCCCTTGTCCCCACTATCTTTGCAATCAGATCTTGATGCCCTTAACAACTGGTGCCTAATCAACATTCTACCTCTTAACATTTCTAAATGCAATATAATGACTTTTCACCGCAATAAGCCATACCTTTACGATTACTCTATCAATAACATTATCCTTCAACGCCTTTTCAAAGTTAACGACTTGGGCATAACCTTTGTACCTAATCTGTGTTTCAACTGTCATATCTCTACTATATCTAACAAAGCCAAAGGAGTCCTTGGTTTTGTCAAAAGATGGTCTAAGGATTTTACAGACCCGTATACTACAAAACTTCTGTATGTTTCTCTGGTCCGACCTATCTTGGAATATGGTTCTTGTGTCTGGTCTCCTCACTACCAAAAATTTCAGGATATGCTCGAATCAGTACAAAAACAGTTCCTCATCTTTGCCCTCCGGGGACTCAATTGGGACCCTTCGATCCATCTTCCTTCTTATGAAAGTAGGTTGCGCTTAATTAACCTCCACTCTCTTAAATCCCGTAGAACCTGCCAAGGAGTTCTCTTCCTCCATAAGCTTCTCTCTGGTGAGGTCGAATCGACTGCCCTCATCAACCTTATTAGTATTGCTGTTCCTTTCCGCCCGACTAGGCATTACTCTCCTCTTCATCTCCAACTCCGTCTTTCTAACTACTCGGATTATGAATCTTTCCGTAGCCTTTGCCGTAACTATAACCTATTTTTCCGTCTGTTTTCCTTTGATACTAGTTTAATATGGTCAAAATTATCTTCAATTTCTAACTTCATTTAATTTAAATAGCTTTAATTGGGAATTGTTCGGCTACCGGCTCTTCTCTTACCTAAATTTGGCTGTTGGTGGGATCTTATCGGCTACTGAGCCGATAATCAGCCCCACCGGGTCTGAGTATTGGCCCTTTAGTTTAATTAGTTGATATGTAATTTTACCCTTACAGTTTAACTGTTCATTGTTAAACTTTAAACAAAAATAAACAATAAACAATATTCCTGCTGCCTGTGGCCGCCGCTTACCCATCCTCTCCCACTTCGCTGATGATGCGTCCCTCGCCTGGTGGATTGCCATCCTGGTCGCCCCACTTCCAGTCCGAGCCACGGACAATCCGTGTGCCAATCTTCATCAGTTTTGCCAGATCGGGGCCACTCAGCTGCGCCTTGCTCGACTTTTGCTTCATCACACTGTCCTCGTAGAGGACGCTCAGCTCGGTGTTGGCCTGTCCCCCGGCCATGCCCTCGCCGCCAGTCTGCGCCAGCAGACCGAGCACAGTGCCCAGGAGACCGGAGTTGATGAGCAGACCCAGTTCGTTGGGGCCCAGCTCTTTGGCCAAGAGGCCGAAGACGCTCAGCAGGAAACGGGCACGCGGTAGGCGTTTCAGCAACACATAGGTGCTCAAGTTGGAGCTGTCCTTGCCGCGGGTGGAGCCCTGCTGCTCCTGGTTGACCAGGCGCCGTAGTTCACGGACGGCCCAATCGAGGACGCGGGCCTGGGAGAGCAGCAGTCTGGCCTTCTGATAGGCACTGACCATATTGAGTTGTCCCAAGACATGCAGGGAGCTGCCCGATGCCGATGCTCCTGCAGATGAGGACGACGACTTTAGATGGAGGCCAAGGAACCCATTCAGAAGACTGTATTGGGCCGCATCCAGGAGGCCGTGCAGCTCAAGCAGCTGCTGGACCAGCTGAAGGCCAGCGAGGCGCAGTTGAAAGCGTTGCATCTGGCAGTACATGGCCCGTCGGGCCGTCTCCACGTCGCAGCTGTCCTGGAGGGCAAAGTCCACAATGTCCTGCATCAGCACGCTATCCAGCTCGCCCTCGCCATGGATCTTTCGCTCGTTGAGGCGTCGCAGCAGGCTCTCCTCCTCCTCATCCTCCTCCTGCTTTGGCGGCGGCGGTGGAGGTGGCGGCTTCTTTTCTTGCTGCTGCTGGATGGTGGCATTCAACAAATCCTCCGGCTTGGCTGGCTTCCGGGACGAGCGCAACTCCTGCAGCAGGCGTCGCACCACCAAACGGAATCGCGGCAACCTTTGCAGAATCTGCAGACGACGCAATCCTCGCTGCTGCGGACTGATGGCCGGCCGCACTTCGTACAGGAGAAACCGCAGACGCTCCAGGATGGGGGCACACACCTCCTTGTAGCTGCGGTTCTGCTGCTGTCGCGTCCGTACCACCGACCACTTAGCCTGGTGCACCAGCTGGATAATCTCCCCCAGCTGCTTGGGCGGTGCCATCTCCTGCGGAGCCTCACCGCTATCCGGTGCTGCTGCGCAATCCTCGAGGGCGATCACCACCAGTCCACCCAGATACTGATGCCGGATGAGAACGGCGCTCAGCAGACGTTCCAACTCCTGGACGGGATGCTCAGTGGCAAACTCCTGATGCCACATCAGATTGTGGGCCTTGCAGTAGCGCTCTGTGAGCGCTAGCCAGGCGGACACCGGTGGCTCGCTGAGTCGTGCCTCGGCCAGGCCACTGATAAAACTATCGGCCCGCTGCTGGAGCTGCGATCTGGCTGGCTGCTGCGGTTGAAGGGACAACGCCTGCAGGACCGTCGGTGGCTGCTCTGTGGGCGTATTGCCGGCGGTGCTGTGGCAGCTATTGGGCAGACTGCTGCGCGCCTCGCCCTTCTCCTCGTCAAAGGGATTGCTGGGCTGGAAGAGCTGCAGGCCACCGCTTAATAGGGTGCTCTTGTCTAGCTGCCGGCACTGCAGTTCCGCCGGCTGCAGAGGGGGGCCGCTGCACATTAGATTGGCCACAATGCCTAGCAATTGGGCCAGCGTGCACTCCGAACTGAAGTGCGTGAGTCGTGTGGGACTGGGCGATGCGGTCTAAAAAGGGACGGAAGGGGAATTACAGGCCACAGATTCTGAGATCGCTTATATGTCTCTTACCTTCTCTTCGGTGGTGGCCTGGGCCATGTATTTGCCCAGCTTGTGATGCTGCAGTATGTGCTCCATGGCACTCCTATGCGCCTGCTGGCTGCTCATCTCTGCCGTGATATCTTTGCCCAGACCCGCATCCAAAAGGCCTTTCAGCGTCTCAGATTCGCAGCTGCCATAAAAATCGAAGCCTGAAGGAAACCGACTCTCGCAAAGACAGTGCAAAGGAAATACTTACGTGTAGCTACTCAGATCACAGACATAGCCCGCCAGGACGATGCATCGACTCCCATCGAGCAGTTGATTCTCCATATCGGCTCGTCGCACATAGTGCGTCTCTGGATCGGCAGGCGGTGGTCCGCCTTTGGGTCCACCCCGACAGATAATCCCGGGCCAGCCCATGTCGTCGCCATCGCGTAACTCTCCCTCGCCGAGGGCTCGATTCAATCTGTCCAGGATGCGCAGCAATGGCAGGAAGAGCCGTGACCAGCGCAGGCTGCCCAAACACTGGGGCCGGTCCCGCTTGAGCAGCACCAGACCCACCAGCAGCTCGTGCAACAGGGCGTCCGAGATGTCTGCCTGGAGAATGCGCGCCAAGTGACGCGCCTGCTGGCTGCTCGCGGGCGGATGATCGCCTGGATCGCGGCACTGAAGCGCCAGTTCATGCGCTTGCTGCAGCGTGGCCACGCAGGCGGGGATCAGAGTGTGCAAATACTGGTCGAGCAGCGCCTCAGCGCCCGTGGTGTCCTCCTCGGCAGCGGCCTGATGGATGTGGGCCAGCAGCAGGCGCTGGAAGCGATGCAAGAGACTCAGACTGGGACTTGTGCTGGACTCCTGGCTATGATGCCGATGCTCCTGATCCTCATCCTTCTCCTGCTGCTGCTGGTGATGCAGTAGATGCTGTTGCTGCTTACCCAGAGCGGGCGTGAAACGGTTCTGAGTGAGGGCCGCATTGTTGCCCAGAAGTCGGGTGATTAGCTGCATTAGCGGCAGATTGACTCCATCCACAGATTCAGCCGCACAGGAACTGCTCTCGAGACGTATGGCATGCTGTAGGGCCGACTCTAAACCGCCTTCGGCCATTAGGGAGCTCACCAGCAGATCTGTCATGAAACGGTGGCCCGATGAGGAGGCCTGTCCCGGCTCCGAGGGCAGCAGCGATGTCAAAGTCTGGGCCCGCTCCGCTGCCGTCGGTAGAAGGACACTCCAACCATCCTACAAAACGTACACATACATTACAAATTATTACGATTCAGTCAAGGAGGATAACTCACCTGTAGGGCCTGTTGGGCGGCCACCTGGATGGTACGTAGCACTTGACTTCCTCCCGCCAGGCTCAAGATGCGGCTCTTGAGGCTGCCCAGAAGCCGGCCGCCACTGGCCAAGCCTACCTGCCGCGGCTCTACGCCATTGGTGATCAGCGCGAGCAGCTGCAGCCGCACGAGATTGAGGCAAGCCACGGCTATGCATTCCGACTCTTGGTTGGGCGTCTGCCGGTTGTCCTGGCTACTGCACATGCTCAAGAGCTGGTCGAGAAGCCGGAATGTTGGCTCACCGGGATCAATCACAAAGGGGCAGCGCAGCGGAACACCCTGGCGGGTGCTTTGAGTCCAGATCAAGCTGTGGGAGGCGGTGCAGGCCACACCGCTGGCCGGCAGAGTGGGCAGGGCCACCAGTATGGGGACGCGCAACAGTGGCTCACTGGAAACGGAGGAGGGACAGATCTGCTGGCTATCGTTGCGTCCCCAGCCGAATACCTCTCCACAGCTGGAGAGGGCCAAACAATGGGCCACGCCTACACCCACATCGACTATTCGTTTATGCTAGAAATTAGGGAGACGGGAGACAGGAAGGATCATCAGTGGAATACTTTACTTTAGGACGTTGATATGCAATGACTGCACCATCAAGTGGCCCAAGCGACACCAGCCGATGGCTGTTACGCGCGGATCCCAGGCAAGAAAGCAGCCCACTTCCCGCCCAACCGACCGAGGGGCGCTGCCGCTGAACGCGCGACTCGTTAACCGAACCGATCGCGGACATGCAGGAAAGATAGGTGTTAGACTAGTGTTCGAGGAAAAGTAGAACTAATCTAACTAAAGAAATTAAGTAATTACTAATTACGGGAAAGATGTAAGAGTATCAGTAATTTAAGAGTTAGTGGTAGATATTATATGTGTTTAGGCCTAGAAGTAGGCAGCGATCCGGGGCGACAAACCCACCACTCCTTGGCAACATGCTTGGCCACATATTGCTAGAGAGAACATTACTGTAAACTACTAGAGGCAATTGAAAATATAGTGCGAAATAGACAAGACGCGGACACGTTTTTTTTCTGACGAAATAATTCAACCCAGGAAACCAACCCCCTCCAGAACATTGTGGTCCTTCGAGCCGGATCGCTGCCTACTTCTAGGCCTAAACAATATGGTAGAGGGAATTATAGTCTGAGCATAGGACCCTAAATGGTTCATGCAAGGAATAGTTCGATCTACAAAGCGGAAGAAACAACGGTGTATAATTCCTAGTGTTTCTAATAGGGATCGTGAAGTTTATGCGGCTCAACAGGTCAGGGCTATCTATCAAGGGTGACCCTTGATCAAGTTGTGCCCAAAAATCACACCAAGCATTTTCATACGATTAGCTAAGGTTGGAAGGTTTATTAAAAGCAATCTATTAGAATAAGACGGCAGTCTCACACTTGCATCCCAGTTGAGGCCGCGAAGAGCAAAAAGTAAAAAGTTTTTCTGAACTGATTCTATACGGTCCTGATGTACGTTGCACTGAGGGCACCATACACAAGAGCCGTATGCTAAAATCGGACGAACCAGAGAGGTGTAGAGAGTCACCTCTTTATAAACCCAAGCACGCCCATGGCCTTATTCACCATGGTGGAAATGTGTTCTGAAAACTTTAACTTGGGATCTAATAGAACACCAAGATCATCAACCCGGGTAATTCTCTCAAAAGAACCACCACAAAGGGTGTAAGGAACCAGAAAGGCGCTGGAGCGATGAAAAGTCATTACTTTACATTTTGAAGCATTAAGGTTTAATAAATTTGCACAACACCAAGACTGAAATCTATCGAGATCGGATTGCAACCTGGATTGGAAAGAAATGTCCTTATACTGGACACAGATCTTAACATCATCCGCATACATAAGTACTCGAGAGTATGTTAATACAGAAGGTAGGTCATTTATAAAGAGTGTAAAGAGTAAGGGGCCTAGATGGCTGCCCTGTGGTACACCCGAAGTCACCATAACTGGAGAGCACAGGGAGTTTTTGAAAAGGACTCTTTGAGACCTAGAACAAAGGTAGCTAGAGATCCATCTCAGGAGATTGGGCGGGAACCCTAGAAGGTCGAGCTTTTGTGCTAGGAGGGAATGGTTTACAGAATCGAACGCTTTACTAAAATCGGTGTAAACAACATCCGTCTGCAAATTACCTTGAAAGCCTTTTATTATAAAGGAGGTAAACTCCAATAAATTTGTAGTGGTTGATCTCCGCCTTATAAATCCATGTTGAGATGAAGATATAAGTGATCTGCATAGGTGCTGCAGGTGCGGAGTTAAAATTTTCTCAAACACTTTAGGAATAGCGGATAACTTAGATATACCTCTATAGTTCATTGCGTCAGACTTGCTACCTTTCTTATGGAGAGGAATTATAAAAGACTCCTTCCATATCGGGGGAAAGCATGAAGAATTTATAGATAGGTTGAACATTTTAAGCAACGGCCCACACAGAGACTCGGTACAGTACCTGAGTACACCACCGGGAACTCCGTCCGGACCCGGTGAGAACACCGGCTTTAGTGTTCGTAGATCATGAAGCAACGAGCTTTCATTTAGCAAAGGACTGAAAATGCCGTTCGACTTCGGTAAACTGAATGCACTTTACAGACTACCCTCACTAAAAAGCTAATGCAGAGGCCAGAGCCCCCCTATTGTGTTTTATCAATACTATCGCTATTGGCAAGATCAAAGCAATCGATAGTATGGGAATAGAGCTGCAAAGTAGCAATCGATTTTCGATCAAATCGAAAGAAAAAAAACCGTAATTCAAATCCATTTTGATTTTTCAGCTCTACATGATCGATGGGAAAGTATTTTGGTGGCTCACCTGCAAACCGCTGATCAGTCTGGGTACACTGCACCATTGCGCACTTCGCTCCACCAGCTGATGCCCCAGACAGCTGGCCTTGCCCCAGCTGTAGAGCTGTCCATCGCTTGTGAGGGCCAGCGAGAACTGGGCGCCGGCAAAGACGCGCTGCACTTTCGGCAGCGATTCCACCAGTACAGGAGACATGGATCCGTTTAGATTGCCATTGCCCAGCTTCCCATAGTCGGCATCGCCCCAGGCATACACTTGGCCCTCGGAGGTAAGACATAGGGAGTGGGCATCGCCACTGCCCAAGGCCACATCGATTATTTCATGCTCGGTGAGGGCCATCACAACGGTGGGCAGGGGCTGGTCGTCTGAGTTGCCATGCCCCAGGCGGGCATAGGTGCCCCGTCCCCAGGTGTAAAGGTTGCCGCTGCAGGTAATGGCTGCACTGTAAGAGCAGCCGCAGAAGACCGCCTTCACGCATCGATCCAGTGTGGTGATTTTGGTGGGCGCAGACCGGGCATGGGTGTCACCATGTCCCAAGCGATGATCCTCGCCATTGCCCCACGAGTATGCATTCCCTGTCCGATTACAAATAGATTGCTAGATTGTCAGATAAAGAAATGGAAATGTGAATGGACTTACGATTGATATCAATGGCCATAAAGTGGCGGCCCTCGCAATGCGAGGCAATGCTGACAATCGTCTCATGGGCAATCTCCTCCAGCAGCTGGGGCTCCGTCTCCGGCTTGAACATCCGCCAGGTGTATAGCTTCCCCTCCTCGCTGAGGATAAGCACAATGCTTTCGCTGCAGACGATCTGCTGCACCTGGAACTTGCAGTTGAGGAGCGGCAGAGAGGAGGCATCGCTGCTCCAGCTCAGGGCTGGCTCTGCATTGAATCCGTGCTGCTCCTTGGAGAGGCTGGGCCAGCCCAGAGCATAGACCCGCTGTTGAGGCGAGGATGAGCTGCAGCTGCTGCTGGCACTGGCACTGGCGCTGGAGTGGATGGGATAGTGTCCGCGGACGAGACATCGCGGCATCAGCGGCTGGACAAGGCGATCTAAGTGGGAAATGATGACGACGGCGGCACGACGCAGATCAACAATCGCCGCACTGCTCTTGGGAAGCATGAGGAACCGCAGGAAAGTCTCGGTGGCGCTCACCACCGGCAGAGACAAGGACTCGCTACTATTGGGCAGGCCTCCGTTTGGTGGTGTGTCCGATCCTTTGATAACGTTGCAGAATGCGCAACAAGGGAGCTCCCGTCTTTCGCGGCATGTCCCGGTTGTCGTTGCCCGCCTTATCCTTCTCCCAGAGAACTAGCAGCAGCACCACACACTCCAATGTGGCGGCCAGTGTGCCCTTTTGGACGCCCAGCTCCAACAGCAGACAGAGAGCCGTATGCCGATCGTTCAGCGGTGCCGTGCAGCGTCCTCCCATGGGATCCCCGAGGGCCACAAGGCGCAGAAACTTGATGGAGCGCTCCATCACCTCCATCCAGAGCGGCGACACTTCGGCCGCCTCGAAGAGCGTCGCCTCCGGCAGCTCCTGCAGCGACTCCAGGGCTTCGCTTAGCAATTCGCTGCACATCTCCGTATCCTCGCCCGAGCGCCAGGCGCGACGCAGGAAGGCAAAACTAAAATTGAGGGCTGCTCGCGTGGCCACGCTGCCAGTCCCAAGGCCGCGTGATCCGGCTGCTCCACCTCCTGAGTGGTTGGATCCACCATTGTGACCTCTAGGCTGCCAGTAGCAGCAGCAGCTGCATTACCTGCCCCGGTGGTTGCGGTCGTTGTTGTGGCGATGGTGGTGACGGCTGTGCCGCTGGAGGTGCTGGACTGTTGGCGGTGGCGCTTTAGGGCCACAAAGTAGCGCTCGTAGATAAAGAGCTGCTGGCGCAGATGCTGGGCGGAGAGGCTGTTTCCCGCTGCCCGCAGAGCCAGTTCCTGCAGCTCTGCGATCAGCGTGCGCTGGCAATCCTGTTTGGCCGTCAGGGTGGGCGGCTGGCTCCACAACCAGCTGCTGAGGATGAGATCGGTGGCTTGGCTGCCGTGGGCAGCTGCCTGCTGGGCGGCTGCCGAGGTCAGTTTCTTGATGGCCGAGTCCGAGTCCAGGGGTCGACAGCTGTCGCAGTTGCAGGCGGACAGGGGGCCGCAGTACTCTGGCTGGCAACAGGAGCACTTAAGCTGCTGGGCACCGCAGTAGTGCTTGCCATCGTCCCCCAGGTAGGATAGCTGGCCACAGGCATTTAAAAGGGGGGCCGAGGGCGAGGAGACCAGTTCGCAGTCCTGGATCAAATGATTCCATAGGACTGCTCCCTCGGAGGCATTGCGCAGGGACGAAATGAGATCGGCGCGCAGCCATTTCGCGTCCAGATAGGGTAATGGACGAAGATAGAGATCGGGTGAGGGTGTGGCGGCGGGGGCGGCTGTCGTACCAGAGCCTGAACCAGAACCAGAGCTCGATCCGTGTCCCTGGGATGGTCCCGGGCCCGATCCTAAGCCTGTGCCCAGAGCCTGTCCGGTGCCCGTTCCACTGCCCTGACGACTAAACATTTTTCAAATCTTTCTTTCGTTTTGGTCTTCTGCTGCTGCTGTTTCTACTGTTGCTGCTTCTTCTTCACGGTGTCCTCTAGTTTTCCTCGCCTACACCCACACCCACAGGCTTCAGACCAACAGTCACAGCAGCAACAACAACAACATGGCACATTTTCCTTTTTCCTTGTGCGTTGCAAGGCGGGAGGGGTGGGAGGAGGCGGCTCTGCCTCTGCCAATGTCGTCACTCACACACAGGCCACACACACACACACACCCGCAAGCAATTGCAGTCACAAAGTTTGACCCAGGAATGAATCGCAGTTTTTCTTTCGCCAATTTGCACTTGTCTCCTGGTTTCTAGGCTAAAACTATGCTAGTATGGCACACCAACGTTTTAGTGGCTAGCACGGGCCCTAGATTTGAACAAACAACAAGCCAAGTTTATTTAGTGCACTAACAAAAATAAATGTTTTTGAATGCGTTTAATCAATTAATAGTTAAAGGCAGTGTGACCGCGGATTTATTGATAAAAAATACCAGTCCGACCCTCGAAAACAGAACGAAATATACGTTAGAAGAACTAAACCAACTTGACCCCACTTGAGATTAAATATATCTGAACGACCTATTAACTGCATAAGTACTAGGTAACATTTGTATAGTTTAAAATTCATTTCACAAAACACCTGACGGACGAAGCTTGTATTATTTTCATTCATTGATCTTCGTACAAAGTCGCCGAATTGGATATTTCACAGCACTATAAAGAAAACGGTGTATGTCTCTGCTTCGGTATTTTATACACTTTCGTATTTGGTCACACTATTTACAGAAATAAGGAAAAGTTATATTTTTTATTTTTAAGCATATTTTCGGTCCTTCCAGCCGTTATCAAGACACTAGAATGCTATTTATTGACTATTACTAAGCCGTACTCCACACCACACACCATGACGTCTCGAAATCTGACGGAGGTATTCGTTATCATGCGTAACAATGCCTCAAAAAATCGAAATCACTACGATGACCGAGTAAGCAGCCCCAAAGACATCCATCTATCCAGCTAAATACTATAAAAATTATATTTTCAGCGTGGGAGCGATGCTGAGCGCCTGCTGAAGCATTCGGTGCGTGAGGCGGAGGAGGGCCTCGAGATGCAGGACGACTATGGAACGCCTCCTGCCTGGCTGGACAAGTTCGAGGAGGCACAATACACCATGTCAAAGTGAGTGATGAAAAATTGCCTAATTACCGTTTTGGCATGCACTAACCAGCAGCATCCCCCATAATCATTTCAACAGAATCAAACCAAAGCTGGACGAACTGGGCTCCCTGCATGCCCGCCACCTGCTGCGTCCGACCTTCGATGACCAGCGGGACGACGAATGTGACATCGAGGTGCTCAGCCAGATCGTGTGCAAGTTAATCACATCCACCCACCGGCACATACAGTGCGTCCGCTCTAGCCTGGGTGTGGGCACCAAAACGGAGCAGCGCCTCACCGCCAATGCCGTGCACTGTGCACTGCTCCAGCTCCAGGAGCTGACCTTCAAGTTCCGCAGCAGCCAAAATGCCTACCTGGTGCAGCTCAACTCACGCGAGGAGCGCTCCCAAAAGTACTTTGACAACGGGGACAACTTCACCAATGTCGAGCTAGGCGGGATGGGGATCGGCCTTGGGCTTCCAGGCGGCGACACTGGCGGCGAGGATATCAACTTTGTCGACTCATTCGATAACTTCCTTCAGCCAGTGAATGGCAAGGGGAATGGGAATGCCTACCTGTTCGAGGACGACGACCAGGAGATAGATGATCACTTCAAGAAGCCGCTGGCTGCCAATCGGATGACCCAACAGCAGCTGCTGCTCTTCGAAGAGGAGAACTCCAAGCTAGCCGAGCATCGCGAGCAGGAGGTTACCAAAATTGTCAAGTCCATCAATGATCTCAATGACATCTTCAAAGACCTGGGCCACATGATACAGGAGCAGGGCACCGTGCTCGATCGCATCGACTACAATGTGGAACAGACCCAGACGCGGGTCTCCGAAGGTCTGCGACAGCTTCACAAGGCCGAGATGTATCAGCGAAAGAATCGTAAAATGTGCATCATTCTGGTCTTGGCGGCCATCACCTTCTTTATGCTCCTACTGCTGATATTTACGAAGCTCTAAGGGCCAATTTTCATTCCCATTCCCATTTCAGTCGGGCACATCCTCCCCTTGTCGTGATTGTCGTGTGTACATTGTAAACGTTTAAATACATGTTATGTTTATTTATTACTAATGTTGCGAGCAAATTTTTTCACTCAATTGAACAGCATTTAATCCTCCTGCGGATGAAAAAAAAACACCGAAATCCTAAACGCACTTAATCCATAATCACAGCCAGAGGGGCACCCATCCTACATGCGCTCGGAGAGGCGAGATGCCACGGAACGCAGATTGCCATAGACCTTACTGGGCGGCGAGCCAAGGATCAGGTTGCAGATGGCACGTCGCGCCAACTGAATGTTCTGGTAGCTGCCTAGGATGTGGATCTTGCTGTCGGCGAGCACAATGCGGGTCTTGGTCACGTTCTCGATGGTGAATTTTGTCCGGCCACCCTTGCCAGCCAGACGGCCAATGGCACGCGACTGGTGGTCTCCGCGCAGCGTCTTCACGTCCTTGATCTCGAACGTCTCGACAAAGAGATCCTCCAGACGCAGAAGGGCCAGGGCATCGTCCACCTCGAAGCCGCAGAGGAAGGCTTTCACGAAATCTGCACCCTTCTGGAGATTAGCTATATCCGGCGTCTCTGGACCAACGCGTAGCTCGACCTGGCGCGCCTTCATATTGAAGCGTATCTGCAGCTTCATGTGCTCCACCACGGGTGTGAAGATCTTCATCCAGTGCTCCTTGAGCGAGGAGTATCTGTGCGGTGGAACTGACACCTTTCTCAGCTCGCTCTTGATCCGCTTCGCGCGGGGTGGGGCCGATGCTTGGGTTGCGCCAGCGACAAGACCCTCGATGCCTGTTGCTTGATCCACCTGCATCTCCGTGTCCTGGGTGTTGGCTGCACTACGCTTCTGTGCTTTCTTGGCCGGCACAAAGGCGTCCACCTTAATGTTTTCCACCTCCATTCTGTTTTGTTCTGGTTTTGAAGAATTAATTGCGTTGTTTGCGTTGTTTTCCAAATCAATTTCCACGTGCGGGTCTTGCAGGGATCAGTGTGACCGCGGACTTATAGAGGTGGAAAAACATCGATGTTACCATCGATATAGTCGATGTTTTGGTCCTAACTGCAGACATCGATATTTTTTCTCAAACAGATTTTTAATAAACATTTTGCACACTCCTTAGGAAAGGATATTATAGAAGTTAAGAAAAGTTTGTTTTACTAGGCACCAATTATTGCAGAAACTAGTCAGTCTCTATCTCAGAAAATGTTATGGTTTTTGGTCTATTTATAAAACTGAAAATGGGTGTCGGGATCGAAATGTTAATATTAATAAAATAATCAAATGCATTAATGGGTAAAAAAAGTCAATATGTGCAAAACACAATATTAATTACGTTTTAAAGCAGCTGGAAAAAAAGAATTTAACATTATTCAAATGAAAAGGGTATAAATATTACCATACCAACGGTTGAGTTTCCAAATGACGTGACATTCTATGCTCACTTACGTTTTCTTACGTCTCATGTCATGCTCACTGAAGCTTTATAAACGTTATTTTATAAACAATCCAACCAAACGGAGTCCTTAAAATTACTGGCGACGGGCGTCTTGTAGAAAATTGTTTTATCTATTGTATAAAATTATGTGTTCAGGCTTGAGGATCCTAGTTGGCTAGTAATATAAAACAGAACATCAAAAGCGAGGAATACGATTTTCGTCAGTATTCCGCTAGAGGTAGAAAAACATCGATGTTTTCCCAGGTAACAGTTTAAAAAATTCTGTAAAAATATTATAAAAAATATTATATATTTTTAAAGATATGCAAAATAAACAGTTTTATTAAAGATCATTTTCATTTGGGGTCATTTTCATTTGGGATCATTTTCATTTGGAATCATTTTAATTAAAATAGCTCCTAGCTTTCCTTCAGAAACTTAAACAAAAAAGTAAAAAATTCCTAGAGTACATACATATTATATCTTAAAACAAGTCTTGATTTTTGTTAAGAAACTTTAGTTTTTTCTTTCATAAAAACGGAACAAGACGTTAAGACTAAACATCGATGTTTCGCCATAAACAGTCGATGTTTAAAAAAATGGAAAAAACATCGATTATATCGATGTTAACATCGATGTTTCTCGAGCTCACAACAAAACTGAACACGGAACATAACGGCAGGCAGGCAGCGAAAAGTCAAAAACGAAAAAAAATCAAACCCACTCACACAGTCAAACAGCTACATATATCGTTTTTGTTGGGCTGAGAATAAAAGTGAAAACTGCGTTTCCTAGCTGATTGTGGTAAACTTATCAAAATCATGAAGTTCCAATATAAGGAAGAACATGCTTTTGAGAAGCGTCGCGCTGAAGGCGACAAGATTCGTCGTAAATATCCAGATCGTGTACCCGTAAGTATACAAAATATAAGTATATAAATATATGTGAAAGTGTTTGTATGTGTGGTGCACACACTGCACAAGTGTGTGGCTATGTATGTATGCGTTTGTTTTGCGTCGTTCGTATCATTTTATTTTTTTGTAGGCAGCGAAAAAATCAATAATGCGCATATTGATATTGTTCGTTATTTTTAACAAAATGTATATCTGCAGTTATTAACCAAATCAAATTTTCCAAGCATAAAACGCATTTCAGCAGGTGCAAAATAATATGAAATGAAAAATTGTCATTCACACAAACACACGCGCATATATGCACACCAACACGCATATAGAGTTGCTTTGTTCTTTCATTTTTTTTGTCTTATTTTTCGGTGTGCGTTTTGAGTGTGTGTGAGTGTGCGCAAGCCAGCTAGCTATTCCACTTGCTCAGCTGTTGTGCTGTTGTTCTCTTTTCGCTCTCCTCTGCCTTTTTAGATCTTCCCTACCAAGCAGCAGCCCCTCTCCTCTTACCCGTCCTCATCAACCGTCACCATACAACGAGTTGTTTTTGACTTTATTTTTCGGTTTTTGTTTGCCTGCAAAAACAAAAACAAAAACGAATACTGCGCATAAAAACAAATCGCTCACTAGTACAACCAGTGGGTTGTTTTTACATTATTTCACGAATTGTTTGTGTTTGTGCAGCAACCGCCACAACAGAACCCTCTCTCTGCCCAGAAATTAGTCATAGTCTGAAAGTGTACTTCTCCATCGTTTGCTATTGGTATTTCACCATTTGCATTATATGCCTTATCAGCGAAGACTCTTCGATCAGTCCAGTCCTCCTGAAGGTTCCCATCCCTCCCCACCCGTTGCATTGTTCTACGTGCTCCGATGCGATTCGATTTTGATGCGAATCCCTGGATGTGTTCCGATTCTAAAGCAACTGCATCCCGATCCGACCAGATCACCTGAACTACATGCATATACTAAATATGTATGTATGTGTTCATATTCCAAGAGAAATCGCCTGCATATAATATGTGGTGTTTGATTATTTGGTGTTTTTTTTTTGGCAGCCACACAAATCACATAACAGCTGACCGAATGCCAGAGCGAGAGGCAAGGCCAGCTGGTTGGTCAGACTATACACATACATACATATGTACAGAATATGTATGTGAATACATATCCAAACGAATTCTATATCTAAGCCAGCATATGGCGACACCTTGGCTGCGGCCAATGACGCTAACCAGATTGGCTAATGCGGCTAACAAAGGGGCAGCAGGGGGCTGGTGGCAGGAGGGAAAGGAAAGACAGAGAAAACTTCGAATCGGCTAAAATGCTAATATATTCATTATGCTGATGCTTCCTGCTCCAAGATTAACTTTAATTCGGCTGGGGGCGGTGGGTGATATAACCAGTTAACCCCAGAGATAATTGAGGAATTCCTTATGTTGATAGTACCCCCAAACATTTGCAGGTATCACGTAGTCGAGCACACTTAAAGGCACTTGTGTGGCGACACCGAAAAATGCAATTACAATTTGTTGATTTTCACCAAATGTGTGTGGGGTTTTGAAATATTTCAAGGGCACGTACTCTATATATTGTTGTTATTTTCTTGTTATTCAACATCGAATATTACTGATTTCGCCCCTCTCTGTTGTATTCCTTCAGGTGATTGTCGAGAAGGCACCCAAGGCACGCATCGGGGATCTGGACAAGAAGAAGTATCTGGTGCCATCGGATTTGACTGTGGGCCAGTTCTATTTCCTCATACGCAAGCGCATCCATCTGCGTCCCGAAGATGCCCTCTTTTTCTTCGTGAACAATGTCATTCCACCAACATCGGCTACCATGGGCTCCTTGTACCAGGTACGTCCCAAGAACCCTCCTCTGACTATATTGGCCCCTAACCTTTACTCCTTGTTAAATATTCCGCAGGAGCACCACGAGGAGGATTACTTCCTGTACATAGCCTACTCCGATGAGAATGTCTATGGCGTCTAATATTATGAAAGGAAATGGAGAATGGAGATGAAAAGAACCCCTATACAGAATTCTATATATATATATAAATAAATATATTTTATGTTTAGCATGCAGCTTCTAAAATACGACGCGAGTTAGCTAAACGAATTGACAACAACAAAATGCAACAAGAAGAACTTAAAAAAAATGATCTGAACAAGAGGAAATGAGAAAACCGACAAAAATGAATTGTTATGTGAACCTTATTTTATATATATACCTATAACTTTTTCTATACACCTTAGTATTTCTGATTAAAACAATGCTTTTGTCCTACCATTAACTGTCGGGCCCCCGTTCTGTTCAGTCCCCCTCCCCCGCCCATTTACGTCTCATTGCCTGTACTGGTGGTCCGTGCACCGCACCCGTAGCTACATACATTGCTTTATTCGCTTAATTTTTTCTTCAATTCTTTTCTTCAATTTTCTTTTCTTGTTTTTTTTTGTGTAATGCAGCAAATGATGTGCATATTTAGTGTGTATGGTTATGAATAGGACTCTCTCGGTTTAAGTCTACGGTAATTAATCTATTATTAAATAAATAAAAAAATACAAAAAAGCTAAAAGGCTTGAACTTCGTCTTGTGAAAGAGGCCATGCCCATTGAAATCTATTCATTCAATGAGGCAATTCTCGCTGTGGCAAAGCAAAGTGATGCAACATTCATATTCCACTTGCAATCGTCTCATTCATTCATCGTTTTGCTTGTTGGCTAAGAGCGGATTGATTCATTCAATAAATAATTCTATCAACTGAGTTGTGCTTCAGATAAAAACGCGGTTATTGTTTCGTAGTCTGCAGCAGTGTGAAATTTTTAATGACTTCAAAGTTGGCGCTTAACTGCAACCAGATGGGCAGCGTCCTCTCCAGGTCTGGCAGCTCTATTTTGCAATAGCAGAGCTTCACAGCACTGCTCTGTAGGTGTTGTCCAGCGTGACCATTTATGGTATTTTAAATACTTTATGGTATTTTTTGATGCCAAAATTGTGCAACATTTTTGAATAACCTAATCGGCGCTTTTTCGTTTTCAATGTTTTTAGACCGTTGCCAAGAAGGAAAACTTTTCAATCTCATAGAAAATCGATTCATTTGTCTGGTCAGACCGGACCGTATATTTTATTTGGGATTTCTGTGGCAACATCATCCCAACAATTGCCTATTTCATCCCAACTACAATTTTCCCAAAATTTCCCAATCACGTGATTTTTGTTTTCGACCATTTAAAATTTTTAGCAGTTACACTATCGTTTTCAGAAGAATTTTAACGAATTTCATTGGTTGAAAACAAAAATTATTATTACGGATATGTATCCGTTACAAAATGTTTATTTTGTATTTTTGCATCTAATATGATTTTCTCTCTCCATAAAATTTGTATATAGGCATATAGGTAGATATATTCGATTCATACAACCATCAGCTATGTCGATCTGTAATTCGATTCATACAACCGTTTGCCTGTTTTTCGTGCAAGGTACCGTCAGTTAAGTCGATCTGTAAGCTGGCCGACATTAAACTCTCCTGCTGCTTCTTTTAATTAAAAAAGTTCTAGCTGGATGCAATAAGCGGAGGCAACACCAGGCCGGGACTCAACTCCTCCTGGGTTATGAGAATAGTGTAAGGTTTACGGAAATGATTAGAGAAATTTAAAAGAAAATTTGTTAAACAATTACTCGCCGAGACATTAGACAGTTTTTGAAAATTTGCACAGTCAAGTAGGCCTTTTATCACATGTATCCGAATTGTTCTGTCAGTTGGAACCAGAACATATCATAAACAAAATCGAACTCAACATACACACAACTAGGCAAAATTAATTTGTTAAAAAAGTGAATTTTTGTATATGTATATAGATAATTTTAGTTACGTTTTAGATCGTAGTAGCAGCACCACAATGTACTCCACCAAGGACATGCCTGAGGAAGAAGTCATAGAAGAGGCCACCAGTGCCTTTAAGGCACCCAATCCGGAGGAGAAGTCGCTTTTTGAGGAGGTTTATCAAGGAGCTGCCTTTTGGTGAGACCAACTCTTCATCTCCATCATGGAGTTGTTCAAGTCCAAAGGCAAGCCAAAGTCCAAGCGCAAGCCGAAGACCAAGGCCAAGCCAAAGACCAAGGCAATATATATACATATATAATCGGAAATCTAATTAAATGCATGAATAGGTCAAAAACATTTCAATACGAGAAAAATGCATTACTCTTAGCTTGAAAAACAGTATTATTACATTAATTCAGAAGTAGAGTAGGGTATATAAAAAGTCCATACTTCATAAAAATCTTTTTGATGTGTAAAAAATTGGTAGTTGCCATGTAAAAATAGTTACTTATTTGCTGACCTTTACACCATATTTTAGACAGAATCCAATAAATGGAGTTTTTAAAATTGATCAATCTAATACAAAATTGTTTCATCTATCAGTTAAAATTATTTGTTCAGGGCTCAGTACCCTTATTCAGCTAGTTATGATAAAGAGAATATCTAAATCGAGGACTATGACTTTCGTCATTATTTGTACGGTATATTTTTAAAATGAAACCGTAATTTTCGGTTTATTTCGGTTGGTCGGACGGTATGTTTTATCGATAATTCCGCGGTCACACTGGTGTTGTCATATGTTCGACAATTTAATCATTTCTACCTATTATTATTAATAAATTACTGTTTTCATGTGAAACATCGTGCTCCAGTGCAAATACGGCTGAAAACCAATACGGTGGCATTAAAAAAAAAGTATAGTACCAGGTAAATATGACCGTTGATTAGAAAGTGCAGTAGAACCTTTTACCTTTACACCCGTTTTTTTGGCAAGTTTTTTTTTAACAATTTACAACTCAGTTACAAAACAGCGAAAAAAGTGCTTTATGCTGTTCGGTTTTTGTTATTGTTGTTGTTGTTGCTGGTGCTGCTGGGGTTTCTCGTGACGTACAAATTAGCAAAGAAGTGGCGTAGTTTAGTTCATGGTTTTTTTCTTGGTTCGCGGTCGTCTGTTTTCGTGTCGTTGTTGTTTTTGCACTTGTGCAAATGCAATTGATTTTTGTGTTTGTTAGTTGTTTTTCCCTGTCTTTCGTTCTTTTTTACTGGTGTCTTTCTTCCCTACCCACCCTGTGGAGATACTTCTTTGTGCCGTTTCTTTGTTGTTATTGGTGTCAGTGTCGCTCTAAAAGGGGGTTGGCAACACACTCCTGGGCCGCCTTACCACCCCAAAATAAACCGACACTCCAAGGGCAGAACAGCTGCCGGAATTGACATCAAAAACATCGACTTCGGGGGAGAAGTTGGTCAGAGCGCGCCCAGTGTGTCTGTTCCATTTATTGAATTGCAAAAACGCTGATTAGACGGAAGACACTGCACCACACCACACCACACCGTACCGACCCCACACCCCCACCCGCTCGCATACCATCCAGGGGCACAGGCAGTATTTCGTTGCTCTGTTAAACGCGCATGTGGATTCGTTTTATTGGTGCTCCGAGTATCGTATGATAATCTCTGTTCTATTGTTGTTCTTTTTGTGCTTTTCCGCGGGCTTCTCGCACCCATACGCATGCACACAGTTACTCTCACGTACGCAACGCATGTGGGAGCGCTGCATGTGTGTGTTGCTGCGTGGCTGCCAACCTGTCGAAAATTGTCACAGCTTAATTCAATTTAGAAATTTAGAAAAATAATTGGACCCGCATATGTAATTTGAAGGGAAAATTGCACATAAATCACAGTGTGTGTTGCCGTCGCCGTGGGAAAGTTTTATATCCATCCCATTCTTGGTTGCACAGCCTTTTCGCTTTTTTATTTTCTAGTCTGGCAACGCATGTGAGCGCGGTACTTCTTTAAAAATTCGAAACAAAATTTTAGTATGCCACGATGATTACCAAAATTACGATTCTCGCAAATTCTTGCAACGAAACTCAAAAATGTAATTCAGTAAAATAAGAATTTTTGTTTTCGATAATATTGGCGTAAATAACTTAATTGGTGATTTTTGCATCCGTTTTGTGTTTATAATTCTTAGCCGCTTGCAAACCGCTTAAATGTCACAACACTCGAAAAGGAAAAGGACACAGCCGCCAACAGCACGAAAAGCCATGCCCAGAGCACACGCAACACGAGCGGCAGTAGCAGCGCGAATAAACATAGTCACAAAAAGCAGATGCCCAACGGCAGTCTAAAGGCCAATTCCAACCCCAAACCCAACCAAAACTCCAACAGCAGCAGTACCACCAGAAAGGTATCCACAATGCAGGCCACGGGATCGAGGTCGGGATCTGGATCGAGTTCCTCCATATCCCCATCCAGTTCGTCGTCGGCACCCCTGCTGTCGCAGGTCCAGGGAAAAATTCAATTGAGCAAAAAGGAGAAGAACCAAAAAGACAAACAGCGCGAGAGGGAGCGCATCGAGCGCGAGCAGTTGGTGCTCTGGCGTCGTCCCTTGGATACGTCCAAGTATTGTGGCCTCGAACTGATGACGCTGCTGCGTACATGGAGCTCAAGGTAATGTTGAAAGACGTGGGGAATGTTCAGGCGGAAGAAGAAACTCCATACTCAAACCCGTTCTCATTTTACAGATTGCTGCAGCAACGTCTCCTGCTGGCCGCTTTGATAGTATTAGGCATTTTATTTAGTATAATATACAGAATTGATGGCCCAATCAGCTGGCCATTGAGCTAGTGCGTCGGAACACCTGGTTCTTTGTCTACTGGCTGGGTCTGGGCGTGCTCTCCTCAGTGGGTCTTGGCACTGGCCTCCACACGTTCCTTCTATATCTGGGGCCGCACATAGCCAGCGTTACGCTTGCCGCATACGAGTGCAATTCCCTGAAATTCCCGCGTCCTCCATATCCAGATGAGTAAGTATCTCCCAATCATGACGTGTGGTTCTCCGTTCCTCGTTGACATGCTTTACTTTTCTGACTCATCTGCAGCATCATCTGCCCGGAGGAGCCGTATGATAAACGGGTGCCCAATCTGTGGGCCATCATGTCGAAGGTTCGACTGGAGGCATTCCTTTGGGGCGCTGGCACGGCCCTGGGAGAGCTACCCCGTACTTTATGGCCAAGGCGGCGCGACTCTCCGGCTACGATCCGGACGATGCCGAAGAGTTGGCCGAGTTTGAGGCCCTGAACGCCAAGAGGAATCAGAAGAACCTCAGTCTGATGGACAAGGGCAAGCTGTTTATGGAGCGCGTGGTGGAGCGCATCGGCTTCTTCGGCATCTTGGCCTGTGCAAGCGTAAGTGGAAACGAGTGTGGAAAAACCTGGAACAATACTGACTATGACTATGAAATTCTTTGCAGATTCCCAATCCCTTGTTCGACTTGGCTGGCATCACTTGCGGCCATTTTCTAGTGCCATTCTGGACCTTTTTCGGAGCCACACTAATCGGCAAGGCCGTAATCAAAATGCACATACAAAAAATTTTCGTGATCATTGCCTTCAATGAAACGTTGATTGAGCGAGCAGTGGATCTTCTGGCTTCGTTGCCCTACTTCGGACATAAGCTGCAAGAGCCCTTTAAAGCCTTTCTCAAAAACCAAAAGCAACGTCTCCATCGACAACAGCGTGGCAAAGGCGCTGCTGTTGGCCCCGATTCAGGCAACCTGCTATCGAAGATTTTCGAGACTTTGTAATTGGAATGGTGTGCTATTTTGTCGTGTCAATTGTTAACTCTCTGGCGCAAAGCTATCACAAGCGTCTGCATAGAAAGACTCCGTCACCGGCTATAGCTATGGGTCCAGCAACGGCCTCGGTGGCGGTCAAGGCAGTACCAGTGCCTGCGACCACGTCCACGGCGACATCAAAGAAGCATGCCAAGCAACGGGCTCTACGCGAATAGAGGAGGAGGCTTTAAACCAAAATCCCAAGCCCAAAATCTCTTGTGTTGATAGTTTTTCAAAACCGAACCTCCTCCAAACCCCGTTTCCTATCGAAGTCTTAAGATATTGTACCTATTTTTTTTGTTCGTGCCCTTGTTTTAGTCAAATTTTTAACTTATGCTTTGTGTGGGATGTCCGGAGGCGAAGACATCCGGTCGTAACGGCACCGAACGGAGGCGGCGGCGCTAGATCGGGAACTTAGATTAAGGGCAAAAAGTAGCAATGAGAAAGAAAATTATTAGAAAAAAATTAAAAATGAAATATACAACAACAACAAAATAAGTAGAAAGATGCATACATATGAATATGTATGTGTGTGTGTGACTGTACTATGGTATATAATAGATAAAGAGAGAGAAATATGTGGGAGAGAGACAGACAGAGAGGGGCTAGCTAGTAGCAGAAAAAAATTCAAATTGTGCAAAAAAAAAGACATTGAAACGAAGTACAGAAGAGCAGAAATGAAATAGCTGCTGAAATGCTGAAAACAGAAACAAGCAAAAAGGAAAAAAGAAACGAAAAATAAACTTAATATAATATATAGAATAAACAAATGCACAGACGGACGTTTTGCCTAATCAAGCGGACTCGACTCCCTTGATTGCATTAAGATATCCGCTCCATTTCGCTGAGATTTCATTTCCAGATTCAGATCCGTCATCAACAGTTGGCTTTCATTAAGCCCCTGGCAACGGGACGACTACCAAAACAACTGTCTCTTCCTTTATCCCTCCCACCCACGTGATGTCTTACGTCGAGTGGCCAGCTCGAAGGACAATTGCCGCGCGCACGTGGATGGGTGATGGTTAGGGATGGGTTGGGATGGGAGACGATGGCATAAACGAGCTTTGCGACGCGCTTTGAATGCCTAATCCTGTCAACAACTACAGTTGAGTTCCGCAAAACAACTACAAGAACAAGAGCTAAAAAGCTAAAAAAAACAAGAAATTAATAATGTCATCGGGGACCACCGAATCTTTAATACCCTTTCTCATCGATCGTTGCTATGTTACAGCGACCCGACTATGATCATAGCGGTTAGCACATATGTACATATGTATGTATATGTACATTGTACATGCATACATTCACACATACTTGTGTAAGTATGCATAGAATCTACGAGTATGTAAACTGCATGAGAACTAAAGGACTTACGAATGCAAATGCTACAACATTCTTGAACGTAAACGCTCTCTGATAGCGAATTGTAAGGGGAAAAGCAAACAGCGATGACAACCAACTGCCAGCGGCTAACGGTACAATGTCAACACTTGGCCAGAGCAAGAGATTGAGAGTCTTGGACATGACAGGACGTGCAAAATGCCAACTACAAGAAATACTTTCATTTAGCTGTCGACAGAATTTATTTAAAATGGACACATGCTCCCTCCACCCGTTACTGCCACCCCCTCACTCTCCACCATACTGCTCTTCGTCCACTGCTCGGCTACACCACGTCGCTTCCCACTGAAAGGGGGATACCAGCTACAGTGGCCACCTGCTACGAGGCTCGTTTACCGTTAAGAATTGAGCTTCAGGCCAAAGGTGGAAGCGAGTGAGGGAAGGGTTGTGTGTGCATAAACTGGTCACACCAAACCTCACGCCCCTTGCCAACGCCCAGAAAGATAGACGGACAGACAGAGATAGATGAAGAGACGTTTTCGGCAATGCAGTCGCTTGTCCCCTCTCTGCCGCTCAGTGCGTTCACTGATAGCCTGTGCAGCTCCCGGATCACTACTTTCAGATAGGACAAAAACCCCAAAAATAAAAAAACGAACAGCATTTGGTCGTAAAACTTACTAATGCCGCCTCCTCCCACCCCTCCCACCAGCACTGAAGAGCGACAGAGCTCCGCTCCCACACCCGCTCTAAAAACAAGTTTGCATTGCTGTCGGCTCACCAAAGTATGCAATACAATTATGGGTAGGCGGGAGGAGAGCGACCGGCAAAGGGAGGAAGAGCAGGGAAATCAAGGACAGAGAGAATGGGAGCGAGCGAGCGAGCGCGTGTGCGTCTGTTCGTGCTCAAGTGCTTTACCCCTCAGCCGCCCTCTTCCAACAGAGCTTTCCTTTCGGCCTGCTCGCCTGCAAATATGACTAAAGCTCCCCCGGCAAGTGGCTCCCTCCCGCGAGCACTACCGCGCCGCACTACCCCGCCACTTTGACAGCTTCTTGCGCGTGGCCATATGGCCGTTAGCTGACTCCACTGTGCAACAGGCAAAGAGGGGCAGCGGGTGGCGTAGGGACGACGCGCGTCCGTCACTCCGGCATGGCGAAAGTTGTTAGAGATGGCAGTAGAGTATACGCACGGCAAGCTATCGCTGGGCCTTAAGGCCTATGCAAGGTGTATTTGCACAAGGTGAGGCCTTGTCAAAGAGCGTTCTTAACGGAAGTTAGCTTATTTTATTCAAGTTACATATGTACATATGTATGTGTAGTGTATGACATACTGAGAACAAGAGAGAAGGATAACACTCGGGAGAGTGGAAAATGGCGTCTCACCGTATACAAATTTAAATTTTTAAACAGCGATCAAACAAAAAGCATGGATGGCAAGAAGCCTTAGATTTAAAGAAGTTCTGGCTAATCAACCGTTTCAATATGATTTTGGTGGCTTCCGGCTTATGCATGCATGTGTTTATATATATACATATTTATGTACATTAAAGGAAAGGACACACGAATAAGGTGCAGGCCAGTGATGTGCATGGGCATGCATTGAATGAAGAACATGGCAACGAAACTCCCTTCGATACTTTCGCATCTTTCCCGACAGCTCCTATCGCCACATCACTGGCTGCGATTGTAACTGTAATAATATAATTGCGGCTGTCGCTAGCTGTTTTGCACCAGACGACGCACACCAGCGCCAGCGTGCGCACTTTTTCAATTCCGTCTCCATTTCGTTCTTATTGCCATTTCGTTTCGTTCGTTCGAGCCGCAAAATAGCAGTGGACAAGCGACAAAAAATAGCAACTCTGCTAAAAGAATAGATATAGAGAGGGAGAGAGTAGTGCGCCGCGCCTATCGGTAGGCAATGATTGTTGTTTACTTTGATTGAGTGCCAGCCACATTATCCAAGAGCGGAGCGGGAGAGAGATAAACAGCATTGCAGACCGAAGAGCAGGCAGCCAGCCAAAAATATCATCATCCGAATATAATGTGACAAGATGGACTTCCAGAACCGCAATAACACGGCCAACAAGTTCGTCTGTCCCAGCGACAGGCAGCTGGCCTTGCGTGCCAAGTAAGTACCGTTATAAGCCCCAGAAGCCTAGCTTATACAGGGAAACTGACAAGCATGGCCTGAAAGCTAAATTGAGCTTAAAGTTGAAGTGGCATTGGCATTCCGGTTGTGTTTGGGAAAATAATGCAACAATTGGCTACCCTATAATTTCTCCGTTTCAAGGCCAATCGCGAAATAGCAACAAATGGTATTTTTTGTATGTGTGTGTGTGTGTGTGTGTGTGTGCAAAATTCCACAAAAGCTTTAGTTGTAATTTAATTAACTTTTACTCCGCCTGTGTATGTGTGTGTGTGCATGATTGGCCAAAACTCACAGCAAAAAACTGTGGCCTAATCGAATGAAATACATGTGTGTGCTGCTCACACTGTCAGACGAAGGCGACGGCAATGTAGCGCGGGAGCCATGTCCCTGAACGAACAACTATGACGGCTAAGGAGAGTGGAAACTGAAACGGAAGGGATCCACATGGTTTCTGTGTCGGCCCAATTCTAATCATAATTGTTGCATGCTGACACATTAATTAAATTTTAATAATGTTCAATTTTTTATGATGTGACGCTTCTCAAGTTTATGGGCCCCCCACAAACACATACTGGTCCAGAGATAGAGAGGCTTTCATTTATTTATTGCAATTGACGGGGGGTGGGAATTGGGGCATGGCAGAGCCATTTACATGATTTAAGCAACACGCCCATGTCGCATATCGCATGCCCCCTTGCCGCATGCCGCATACCGCACCCGGAATCCACAATCCGCAAAACGAAACCATTTCCCTACTTGTATATGTATGTATGTATATGGCCAGCATATGCTGGTTGTACGAGTATGTAGCCTACTGCGTGGGGCAGCCGTGGGTGGCGCAGTGGCAGGAGCAAGAGCACGGCTCAAATCAATCCCAGCTGACTGTAAATGCGACTTGGGCGCATTAAAAATACAAAAACGCCGCCGCACGGACACGCACCGACAGGCACGGAACAGCATGAGCAGAAAGCAGAGCAGAATAAAGAGCGGCGGGGGGAAGGCTGGAGGCCATGGAGGGCAGGTTTCAAGTGTGCAATTTACACTTCCGTTCGTTCATTCGTTCGCTACATTGTAACCATTCACACTGACACTCCACTCACACCGAAACACACAGACGCACACACACACACACACACACAGAAAGACAGACTGGCAGACTGACACAGACACGCACACGAACATAAAGAAGCATAGAAACAAAGAGCTTTTGCCTTTAACCGAGAGACAGGACGGACAGGGAGAGAAAAGAGCTTCCCGCTTACCGCCTCTCTCACTCTCGTTTCTGACTCTCATTCTCTGGCATTGGCTGGCTCTATACTTGAAATTCAAATTACAGCTCAAGGGAGCAACACTAGGAAGAGGAAAATCATGGCCAAAGGGGGCAAGGAGAACTGTTAAAGGGAAAGCCAATGAGCACTCACTCAGAAGCGGGCAACTTCAGGCGGACCTATGGAGAGCATGGCTACTCTATAGTACATGACCATGGAGTCAAAATGATCTACAGCAGGTCCAGAAAGTGTTTCTACAAACGAAATACAAAGGGAGTATGGGATGGATGTCCAAAAAAGAAATCGTACGAAACTAAACGTTTAGGCTAAGGAAAGAAATGAAACCGATCCACAACTCTGTCTTCGTTTTTTAAAACTGTGAAATATGTACACACATATGTACATATATTGTTCCCCATGTTCCCTTTTCTATTCTACAAGACAGCTTTTGATTTGAACTCTAGTAATTGGGAGATTTGTTTCAAGTGCGCGACAATCGACAATCAGATTCTGTTGAAACATAAACCCTTAGCTCTGCTCAGCTTACAACGACAGCTGAGACGATAAGAATTTATTGTAGGGATTTAGAGGTTTAGAACTTCGTTCCCCTTCGCCATTGTTTTTCCGTGATGTGATTTGGTATTCGGTTCCCCATTGATTTCGTTACATAGAGGAGCACTTATTTTGGTCCGGGCCAATGTTGATAGAGTACTAAGCGAATTTGTAATTTAATTATGATGTTAGGGAACCCGCAAGGGCATTTCCACATGGATCCACAGCACGCACAGACATGGGGCACATGGTCACACACATACACACACACAAACACACACACACACACACACACACACACACAATCAATTGTACGTACAAGTACGAGAGTGCGAGGACGAGTACAGGGCAAGAGTCGAGTGAAGTCAATAAACCCATCGTGGAGGCAACTCGAAACAGCATACGAAAAAAATTTAAGGTAAGGTAATGTAAAGCCTCTATGCCCGGATTTGCATGCTCGAACGCTGGTTGCTGTGCGTGCCCGTATATGGGCTTTGGGGTTTTTATTATTATTATTTTTTTTAATTCTAAGTGTAAGTGATTCCAAAGTGGCTATAAAGAACGCTCTCGGACCCTGAACACCTCCTGAAACCAAACGAAACGCAACGAAAGGGAACGGAACAGAAATAAATCAGCATTAAAATATTTGTACTAGACTGACACGACTAACAAATACCCCTTGTATGTGCTTGAGTGATACTTTTGTGAATCTCCTTTATAGCATATGTAGCTGTGGCATAGTGCCACACGAACGCAACATACTCTCTTTCTGCCTTCTTCTGGCTATACAGCGGGGGACAAAGAACCCGAACTAGTCCCCGGTTATGGGTACGGCTAAGGCTACGGCGGGAATGGGTCCTCAACATGGCCAAGTTAATTAACTTTGAACTTGACATTTTGGCCGTGTGCCGGCTACCGAACTGCTGCTGGGGCTGGGGAACATGGAAACCGCATTAACCAGCCCGCAACTAACGATGCTCATTAGGCAGGGCACCCATCCCATCCCATCCCACAAACTTGAAGCACTTTTGGAGCTGGCACATTAACAAGGTCTACCCGTTTTTTGACTTGTTCTATCTCTCCCGCACAGATTGAGAGCCGGCTGGAGCAGTTCAAAGACCAGTGAACCCTTGCGTCCCGAGGAGCAGGAGGCCATCATATCCGTTATAAGGCGCAATGAGGAAATTGAGATTGCCGAACGGCAGCGGGTCGGCCGTTTGGTAGAGCGTGTCGAGAAGATCAAGCAGCATGCCGTCGAGCGGGGCCCCAACTGTTGTCGCCTCTGTGGCGACACCTTTGGGCTGCTGCGGCCACATCGCATCATCTGCGAGGACTGCCGCCAGTCCGTGTGCACCAAGTGTAGCGTAGACATCAATATCCGGTATCACACCAGCGAGCGTACTCGGGAGATTTGGCTCTGTCGCATCTGCTCGGAGACGCGCGAGATGTGGAAAAAGTCGGGGGCCTGGTTCTTCAAGGGCCTGCCCCGGTACGACACACCGCGCAGTGCCAGCACGACGCCTACACCCACACCCACACCAGGAGGGATGGCATCCATTGCAGGTAGGGATATGTGATGTCCTGTCGTGTCATTTACTTTCCACTTTCGCCTTTCGTAAGGACCAGTGCAAAGTGGGGCACAGATATGCTGTTCCTCGAAATGAAAATGAGTCTCGCAAGATACAAGTCAAAAGGAAATGTTCAATTGAAACAAAGACTAAAGAAAAACTTGAACTAAGATGGTGTCCCCAGATGGTTCAATATAGAAGACCAGAATCAAGAACTCGACTTTGGTTTGCAATCCAGTCGTCCAGTGGAGTCCTTCCATCCCTTAAACTTTTGATGGTTTCCTCAACAATTCGATTCTTTTTTTCGATCTATCGATTTTCGATCAATCGATTTTTAATCGATAGGTTGGTCAGATAAACTCTGGACAGCACAGAGCTGCGCTTTATGATAGCTATCATCATTATCAATCTGAAACTTAAGACCGGAACTTGGCTTCGCATGAGCTGCGCTGCTTTTCCCTTTCCCTTTCCATGCCCTTGCCCTTCCCTATTTCAGCACCTTATCGATTTCAATCGATATCTAATCGACTGGTTATCGGAGGCTTTCATCGGGATTCGACCGAAAGCATCGCTAATATCGAAATTCTATGTCATCGTAGGAGACACGCGGGCAGTTCACAGCTGCCACGGAACGCCTACGCGGCCGCCGCGGGTCAAGAAGCTGACCATACGGGTCAACGACAGTAGCTCCAGTAGCGGCCCTTCCGAGCCGGAGGATGAGCTGGATGGCGGTGGTGGGAGCGGTTTCGGTGTCGGTGCCAAGGGCTCAGCCGCAGGAAGGCTACAGCGGGAGGACAGTTTCCGGCTGCGGGCATACGGATCCATACGAAGCTTCATCGACGGCGGCGAGCGAAAGTTGTCGAACTCCTTCTTTTTCGGTCGGCAGCAGAGCCACCGGCCGTCCGAATGCACTGACTACGACAGCATCAGCCTCACGAACGGCTCGGCGGTGGCCCAGCTGCGCCGGGAGAGCAGCTCTCTGCGCCGTGGTTCGGTTAGCTCCTCTTGGTCCATCAGCGAAAGCTCTGGCTCCGGTAATTCCGGCAGCCAGTCCCAATCCCAATCGCAATCGCATTACACCCAATCCCAGCAACAGCATTGCCGGGATCCACTTCTCGGCTGGCTGGAGATTGCCATCAGCTATCGTGAAAACTTCCACAGCCTGGACTGCACAATGGTGCGGGCACGGGACCTGCCCGCCATGGATGCCTCTGGCCTGACCGATCCCTACTGTAAGCTCAATATAATCACGCCCGAGGCGCTGGCCAAATACACGCGCTGGCAGCGCACCAAGACCGTGCACAAGACCCGCAATCCAGAGTTTAACGAAACCCTCCAGTTTGTTGGCGTGGAGCCTGAGGAGCTCGGCAACTCCCTGCTGTATGTGGCCCTCTTCGATGACGACAAGTACGGGCATGATTTCCTAGGCGCGGCCAAGGTCTGCCTCTCCACGGTGAGTCCAACGATGGATAAGTTTCTAGAGGCCACATCCACGGGGCCATTCGAAGCTAATATTCCGGTTTTCACTTTCACCTTGATATGGCCAGGTTTCCAAGCAAGCAAGGAAACGCTAAGAAAGTGAAGAGCACGCTTTAGGGCCCTCTTCGCCGAGCGATTGGCGGTTAAACAATATACCAAAAATATTCAAATTAAGCCTACTTTTAGGCTGAAAATATCTGAAATTTAATTTAACGAACGGACGAAACTTTAAGCGTGAAATTGGAATCGAAAAAAGCGAAGGATATTGACAGATCCCAACTAATCCTTGCTGCTTCTCCTTTCCTTTCGTTTCGTTTCGTTTCCATTTTCATTGCAGGTGCACAATACATCCCAGTACAGGATCTCGGTGCCGCTGGGCGTGGAGGATCAGTACAGCAGCGCGGCGGAAATGGCCCAGGAATGGCCCAATGGCAAAATTCTTATCTCCCTGTGCTACAATACCAAGCGGCGGGCTCTGGTCGTCAATGTGAAGCAGTGCATCAATCTGATGGCCATGGATAACAACGGTAGCTCCGATCCCTTTGTCAAGCTGTGAGTAATCCTCAAGGTTAGTGCACTTGGATCTGTACATTCCGCTAATATTCTGGTCTGTTCGGTTCCAGTCAGATCAAACCGGATGCGCACAAGAACAAGAAGCACAAGACGAGCGTCAAGTGGCGGACCCTGAACCCGATCTACAACGAGGAGTTCGCCTTTGAGGCGAGTCCCCACGATCTCAATAAGGAGATGCTCATTGTGACCGTGTGGGACAAGGATCTGGGCAAGAGCAACGACTTCCTGGGCAGCCTGCAGCTGGGAGCCCAAAGCAAAGGCGAACGCCTCCAGCAGTGGCACGACTGCATCCGATTGCCGGATCACTTTCATGAGAAGTGGCATTGCCTGGCCCCCGACAATCCCGCCCACTAGCGGGGGCGGCTTCGGCTGCGGCTGAATCAAACACCCAACCGATCCTTCCCGCTTAGCTCCAAATATACACATAAATAGTAATAACATATATAACACATACATATATTATACATACATACATACATATATATATATATATATTTTTGATATGCCTGCCTGAGTGTGTGTGCCAGACAGAGAGAGAGAGAAAGAGAGAGACATAGAGAGGAAGAGAAATAGAGAGTGCGCTTGTGATACCGGAAAGCATATCTGCTTTCCGGTATCTCGTATATAACCTCATTTTTTCTATATCTGTTCTATATACTTTCGGCTCTTATCGGCATTTTTGTATACTTTTTTTCTGTATATACTAGCTTTTTTAAGTGTCCTTATCACGGGTTAATCAACATCAAAATAATTTCGATTTATTGCTAAATTCAATCAATAATCAAAACTAATTATTTATGTAATTATATATCGAAATTAATATCGGGATACAATTGGAATTATGGAATCGATTAAGAAGCATTAAAAACTACAAACCTCAAATATTACGAGCCAAGCCGATCAGTGCCTGCCTCCTTCCATATCTTTGTACTTAATCTCTCGATATGAGGATGTTATTGCACTGGAACATTCATCTCTAAAGTTGGCATTTATCTAAAGCCTCCCATTGTCCTTCGTCCTTCGTTGCAAAGATTATGGAACACGTAAGTATTCGCGTCAAAATGTGAACGATTTTTATTTGCGGTTGAATTTCATTGCATAATCGAGTGTGACAGGCAAGGCTCTGTAGCTGAACTTCGAGTTCTGTGATGAACCCACCGCTGGTACATTATATAATCTTATTGGTCTATCCGCATTTGCGTTAGACAGTTTCTTTGTTAAGAATTCTGCGAGTTTTAAATATATTATAAGTGCCAGAAACGAACAACTCTAACGTACAGTAACGTGTTGCCTAAAGCACTACCCTAATTGAAAACGTTTCGTAAAGGTCATTTTTGGTAGCACATTTCATATGCAATTTAATTCAAAGATTCAGAAAAAGGAAAGAAGTCCCATTCTACATATTAAACGAGGGAATCCTGCTTTAGTTTCACTTTCAGTTCACATTTAATAAGTTTTGGCATAAGGAATTTAAAAGGTTCCCAGTGAGAGGAGTGGAGCTGCAGTACAAGCAAATATGTATGTTTGCTACAATATATAACAGACAACACTTCCGGAATATTAGGTCCGATGTAGGTATAGAATACAAGTATAGTATATAAGTAGTATGTCCATATAATCGTACCGATCGTGCGATAAACAGTGCGTGTATGCAACCAACAAACGGGATAGCCGCTCTATATGCTCTATGCCCATAGATACGAGATATTGTAGATATATAGATTAGAGTACATATTTCTATACAGATCGTGGTCTGTAAACACTTAAGATTAGGTATCTGCCAACGCGGGCAGATGGATAAGGTAGGTATACACATGTATGTATGGTTGGGGCTGTCATGCGAGAAACAGGGCAGCTCTCAACTCTTCCGAAATCACTTGCGATCGTATAATCGGCCAAAGTGGTTCTGATTGGCTGCCCCAGATCGATTCTGGTGCTGGTGCTGTTGCTGCTGCTGCTGTTGTTGGTGTTGCTGCTGCTGTGATGCAGGGGCAGCCACACCGCTGCCCGTGGCCGATGCAGCACTGGCCATATGTTAGAAGAGACGCTTCTCATAGCTGAAGAGGCCGTGAACATTGCCCTCCAGTTGAGCGGAATGGGTGCGCTTCATGAATCGCAGTTGGCCATTGTAAATCATCTCTCTGTAAGGATTCAATTTCATTAAAGAAATTCCAAGAAAGAATTTTATGCCTCTATATATTCAGTACTCACTTCAATTTCTTCACGGAATTGGCTCCAATGTCCTGGCAGCTGTGCTGCAGTCCGCACTCCAGATAGGGCAGATAGCGCAGTACGCTTCCCTTATCCACAATGCTGCCGCTGACACCCTGGGCGACCTTCATCTTGTCCATCTCGTTGTGGTAGTAGCGGGACATGGCCGCACCCTTGGCATCGCCGCGCTCCATCGCCTCCAGGGAGCCCATGCCGCGGTATTTCTTCAAGCGCACGCCATCCGAGAAGAAGTACTCACCGGGTGCCTCCGAGGTTCCGGCCAGTAGCGAGCCCATCATCACGGCGCTGGCACCCAAAGCTAAGGCCTTCACAATGTGTCCGATCGATTGGATGCCGCCATCGGCAATCACAGGCACTCCAAACTCCTTCGCATAGGTGGAGACCTGGTAGACGGCCGTAGCCTGGGGACAGCCGCAGGCCATCACCTCCTGGGTGATGCAGATAGAGCCAGAGCCCATGCCCACGCGAAGTCCATCCACGCCCGCATCGATAAGGTTTTTGGCCTGAGCGCGTGTTACAACTGAATGGGAGGACCAGGACCAAGAGCAGGAGCCACACAAAAGGAGTAGAGATTCGAGGACGATGATGTGGTTAGGATGTGCTGATGAGGAGAGATTAGTGGATGGGCCACTTACCATTGCCGCCAATGACCTGTAAATCGGGATAGGTCTCCTTGATAAACTTGATCATCTCCACCTGGTAGATGGAGTTGCCTTGCGACGAGTCCAAAATTATCACATCCACACCATTGGCCACCAGCAGCTGGAGCCGGGCCTTGTCCTCGTTGCGCGTCCCAATGGCGGCGCCCACCAGCAGCTGCTTATTCGAATCCTTTGAGGCGTTCGGATAGGAGCGTGCCTTCTTCAAATCCGTGCGCGCAATCATGGCAACCAGTTCGCCAGCCTGATTGATAATCGGCAGTTTGCCCTTTTTGCTCTTCTCCAGAATTGCATTCGCCGTGGGCAAGGTGATGCCATTGGGCGCGGTGACCAGTTCGGTGGTCATTATGTCGGCGAGCACAATCTCCGGCTGATTCTCACGGAAATCGATGTCCCTGGAGGTGACCATGCCGAGGAGCTTGCCGCCCAGTTTGCCATTCGCTGTGACCGGATAGCCGGTGAAGCCGTTCTTTCGCCGGGCCTCCAGCACATCGCCGACGGTGTTGGTGGGCGACATCACGGACGGGTCGCGCATGAAGCCATGTTTGTACTTTTTAACCTTGTGCACCTCCAACGCTTGGTACTCCGGCGTGCAGTTGTGATGGATGATGCCGATGCCACCACACAGCTGCGCGTCGGACGACAGTGTCGAGTGTCGGTCGGGTCGGGCCGGTGTCGGTCCATCACAGTTAATGGGAGGCAATCCAGGCCAAGGACGGGTAGCAGAGCGCAGTCAACGGTTAGCGGTTGAGCGGTTAGAGAGGCACAAAAGAGTGTTGAGTTACAACCACAGCTAGAGCGATCGAATCCGAGTCGAGCCCCCAATCCGATCTACATTCTGAGACAGTACTTACCGCCATGGCTATGGCCATCTCCGATTCGGTTACGGTGTCCATGGGCGAGCTAACCAGCGGTGCCCTCAATGTGAGTTTCTTGGTCAGCGGCGACCCAAGATCAACATCCTCGGCAGTGAAGTCTATGTAGCCGGGCAATATGAGAAAGTCGCTGGGGATGTTTATATTGACAGTGAGATTGAGAGGATTAGGATGCGGTCAGGGATGTCCGGGGAGTGTTTTCGAGTTGATTGACTGACTGAAAGATCTATGTGGTAGCCTGGCACTTACTTGTAGGTGAGTCCATCTCCATTCTGGAACAACTCCTTGCAGCTGAGGCCGTCCTGCAGCTGATCCTCAACGGATGTGTCTCCATCCACAAAGCCATTAAGTTTGGGCTTGCTGTTGTTATCCATCTCTGTGGCAGTGGCGTCCGTTCAACTTGGGCCAGACAAAGACGGCGATAACAATAAACAAAATCGGAAAAACGGCCGAGAGCAGAGGGCCCAATAGGAACAACAAATGTAACACAAACAACAATCAATGCCGCCGGTTTTTAATGGGGCTCTGTTCCACAGAAACAAACCGCACACACACAGGTTCAATGAATTCCCGATGTGGCGGCGCTTTGCGGCAGCTGTGTGGCACTGTGGATGCGGATGAGGGCTGTCCAATTGTCGATGGAACAACGCAATTGCAGTGAGACGTAACCTTTAGCTGTGGCGGCGGCACAATAAAGCAGCATAGAAACAAGGTTAATTGCAGTCTCTCTATTGCGTGGAATGAGGACTGGACAGGGTCCAGATGGGAGTGGAAGTGGGAGTGGAGGGCTGAGCACATGGTTTTTCCACTTACCAGTCCAGCCGTAGGAGGAACAAGTAAGGTCGAGTTGAACGCCGTTCCGTTAATGTGGCGGCAGACGAAACGTGGATACGCATTACATCGATTTTTTGTCAGACATCCCTAAATTTAATCGATATGATTTTTATCGGCTCTGGTGGAAAACTTTTCCAATTTGATATTCCGTTTAATATTACTAGCCAACTAGGACCCTCAGGCCTGAACACATAATTTTACACAATTTTCTACAAAACTGGCTAATTTTAAGGAATCCGTTTATTTAATTTTGTCTAAAATAACGCTTCAACAAGGAAGATCAACAAATAAGACCCTACTTTCACATGGCAACTACTCGGTAACTACACATTTGCTACGCATGAAAAACCATTTTAAGGAGGATGGCTTTTGTATACTCTATTCTACTTCTGCAAATACTGTTCTGTTAAAATACTGTTTTCCAAGCTAAGTACCAATGCATTTTTCTCGTTTTGAAATGTTTTTGACCTATTCATTCATTTAATTAGATTTCCGTATATATATTCCCGTAGGTCTCGATCCCAATCCTCATATTTGGTATCAGTAGGAAGACTATAAACTACAAAATTTCATTGCGATAGCTTACAAATGAGAAGATTATTTTGGAATACCTACTAAATACCCAATAAAAATTTATATAATCAGTTATTACTTTTGTTGGACAATCTTTTAATCAATTCCCTTATTTAACAGTGCTCTTCCGTCGAAGGGTAGTTAAAAAATGCACTCCTAAAAAAAGGGGGTATGGACAAGAGGCAAAACGGCATTGAAATAGCAACGCATGCAAGGTAAAATCCACCCCATTGTATAACATACCACAAGACACTTACTTATTACATGGTAACTACACAAGGATGTAATCCTCATGGAGCCACCTCATGTCAATGTAGAAAATATGCATACATTTAATCGTTAATACAAGCACTTTTAACAAACTTTATGATTAGATCAACCATTTTCATAATTTGGTTGAATTATAAAATTTTTGTTGGAACACGCAGCCAAGCTCAATAACTCGAGTTTTCCAGTGTAGATTCCAATTCTGAGTTATTGAGTTAACATTGGTCATCAGCGATATTTTCTATTTCAGTAAAGAAAAAGATGGTAAATCGGACAGCCTGCATTACTGAAGCTATCATGCACAGATGTTTTAAATTAAAGGCGGTTACGGGATTCTCAGCATTTTGTAAATATTTTCTATTCACAAAAGCCATCCTTTATTATGCCCTTGATTTTTTTGGCATAAGGGCTATTCGTTTCGGAATATAATTTGCCTTCTTGCTCCCATTTTCTTTTCTTTTTTTCTTCCATATCTCTCCTCTTTATGTTTAAATTTAATTGTTTGGCGTTATCCAAATTGTCATTGACCCACATGAAGTTAGTAGAAACAAACACTTTTATCAAGTGTTCTAGGATTTTGTGTCTATGAGAAGCGTATGGATCGGAAACCTCAAACCATTTTGTATCATGATTAACACATTTTTCAACAATATTTTTTGCAATATTTTTTGTGCATGGAGTGTTTATGAAGTATTTGGAAAATATTTCAATGTGTTTTAAAGAATGTTCGAAAAGGTCCTTTGTAGGATTTCTTTCCATCAGGAATTACTGTTTTTTGACATACAGTGCATCAATGTTCAGTTTGCACAGAACAATTCCTAATGTGTTTCTCACAGCAGCAAATTCCGTAATTTTACCAATTGGTGTCATTCGCATGAACTTTTCCATATCTCATTTCATTTTTGGTATTCGCCTCTCTGTCCATTGGGGTATTAGAATTAAAGCCATATTTTTAGAGGAGAATTAAATGAAAGAAATAAATGTATATTTTCAGCGAGACTTCTATAACCAGAAATTGAATCGGGTTTTTTATTTAAAAAAAGAGCTTTGTTCCCTAGTATAACTGAATGCTTATCAATCATGTTATAGATACGAGACGATTCTCTTTCTCATAATAAACATACATAATTGGAATACCAACACTGTGCTTTTCCCCAAAAATAGTAGTGATGCCATGTTTGTTCCCGCTATTTTAGCAATTTATGGTGTTCATATACTATATGCATATGTAATGTTAGCATTTTTATAGACTACTTTGATTTCCATATAATCGCCTGCGCTACAAACTTTTCAAAATTCTGCAGTAGTTTGGGTATTCATAATCTATGGAAACATCTTACGGGTTTTCTCACCATTTGTGGGTTGTCTATATCTCGCAATCATGTCCCACAAAGTTTTGAATGCCATACCGATGGCAGTATACACGAATGGCTATCATACTGGATAGTGCATACAATAATAAAATAAATTTCGGAATATACCAAAGTTTAATTACCAACCATCTAAAATAAATAAAAGATTCTGCTCAACTAGCTAAAACCTAGCTTTATATGTTTGTTTATTACGCCACATCTGAGAAAGACGATCTGGCAACGCTTTGCAACATCACAGCAACGACCTATCAACAGCTGCATTGCGCTGCTGTCGTGCATTTGAACGAAATTTGGTTTTTATTTTTAATGAGATGATGATATGTCGACTCTGCCTGGAGGATACAGAGCACAGTGTGCCCATCTTCGATCAGAACGAAGAACCGGTGCCTCAAACGGTGCAGCATCTGGCTAAACTGATAGAGAAGCATCTTCAGCTGGTGGTGAGTGGATTTGGGGTTTAAATTGGATGCACTTACACACGTTCAATCCCAGTTGCGGCCAATGATGTGGTGTCCACTTTCCTGTGTGGCACATGCTGGCAGCAGCTATCCAGCTTTGAGCAGTTTTGCGCTATGGTGGCGGACAAGCAACGCGCATTGCAGCTTAAGATCGAGCTCTCAGATCCAGAGCCGGAACCAGGTCTCATCGTGTGGAATACAGAGTCTCCTATCGAGTCGAAGATCGATTTCGATGGCGGTGATGTTAAGGACCACATTTTGTGTGAGCCCATCATCGACGCAATGGCCGCCAGAGACGATAATGAGGATGATAGTGACGATGGCGACCGATTTGAGACGGACTTCGAGCCCAATGCCATCGAGCCAGATCCTGTGAAACCTAAACCAGGAAGGGGCAGGGGCAGGCCCCGTAAAACTCTCAAAACGGATTCCCAGCTCATAAAAAAGAAATACGAGAAGCACAAGCAGACGAGGGCGAGCCTCACTGGACTTACACTTCGCGAGTCCCGGTCACGTGCCCGCGACCTTAGACGTAGACCTGAGGCTGTATTATCAGACAACGACTCGACACCTGCGGAAAACATGCCCAGCGTGCCGATCCGGAGCAGCGGAAATCGTGGCCGTCCCAAGACTATGACTAAGTGCAAGAGAAAGCCTCCAACTGTTGTGGTGGCAACTGAAACTGACACTGAACCTGCTGTGAAGCGAAACAGCATCCAGGAGATGGACGAGTTTATAGCGGCCAATGTGAAGCTCGATTGTTGCCTGTGCGGGACTCCCCTTAAGGACTTTAACGATCTGAAGCGACACTTTCGATCGGAGCACAATGTCCTGGGATACGTGAAGTGCTGCAACAATCGGTATAAGAAGCGTACTCTGTACGTGGACCACCTACACTGCCACAAGGACCCGCAGTATTTCAGCTGTCAGCCCTGCCGCAAGAACTTCCTGAATCGCAACAGCCAGGTCATGCACATGCTGCGCTTCCACTCCGAACAGCAGGAGCTGGTGCATCAGTGCTCCATCTGCGAGGCACGGTTTGCCAAGAAATTCCTGCTGACCATGCATCTGAAGGGACACAAGGGCACCGAGCGTCCCGAGGTTTGCGACACATGTGGCAAGACGTGAGTGGGCGGTTGGGATATCATGAGCAGTGGGCCCAATGGCAGTGAATTAATCCAATGTAATCCTAACAGATTCCGCACCAAATTCGAGCTGAGCGCTCACGAGAAGCGAATGCACGCGGCGGACTTCACCCCGATCATCTGTGACATCTGTGGCACGCATTTCCGTTCAAAGGCCAACTTTCTCATCCACAAGAAGGCACTCCATCCGGATGGGCCCGTGGCGGAAGTGCAGTGTACCCTGTGCGGCCGCTGGCTGCGGGATGAGCGGAGTCTCCGCAAGCATCTGGCACGACATGATGATCGCGACAATGAGAATAAGTATCGCTGTTCGCTGTGCAACGCGGAGAAGTCCTCTCGTGCCGCACTCAGCAGCCACATGAGGTACCATCACTCCGCCAAGCGGCACAAGTGCAGCCTCTGCGCCAAGGAGTTCAAACTGCCACGTGCCCTGGTTGTGAGTACTGTTCTCCCCTGTATCCTGTAGCCTACATCCTGTAATCCCTTTCCTGTCAGTGGAATCGCCTTTAATTGTGTCCAATCCGATCTAATCTATTCCATAGGAGCACATGGCCACGCACACCGGAGTCGATCTGTACTCGTGTCAGTTCTGCGCTCGCACTTTCAAGTCGCACGCCAACATGCACAACCACAAGAAGAAGATGCATCCAAATGAGTGGGTGCGCAAGTATTCACAGCCCACAACTAGTTCAGCTTTGGGTTCCTCCTCAGGCCATCTCACCAGTACAGAGGCGGAGGCAGAGACAAAGGCTGTGACTGATGCGAATCTTTGGGGCCGGCCACCAACTTAATGGATGACCCATCCGTTGTCGAGACCTTTGAGCTGCTTAGCAACAGCTCCACATGTCCCACGCTCGACTGAAAGCATTTCGCTCCCTGGCCCCATCTTCATTCCGGGGAATGAAATGTGTCTGATTGAGCGTGTCTGTGTGTGTGTATCATCCATATATATATTGTAAAAAATTAAAACATAAAATTCTATAATTGAAAATAGTTTCTAGGGTGTTTGCGTGGGGATATTGCTAGTAGTATAATGTCAGGCCTCCTCGGGATCGATGTCATCAGCCTCGTTTTCGTCAAAAATGGTTCGAATCTTGATCAGGAGCTCCTTCTTGACGGCATCAGGGACGAGTGAACGGGCCCTGGGCGTCACCTCCGTCACCAGCTGCTCGACGGTGAAGCTACTGATGGCCCCTTTCTCCTGCAGGATGCTGCGGCATAGCAGTCGCACCTCGTCTCGCCAGCCACACTCGGTGAGACGACTACTTAGCAGGTCTTTGATCTTTACCCGGTCGCCAGACATCATGGTAAACTTATCAACTGCGTTGAAAATGGTCATCGATGTGTTAAATCTAACATTTAATAGTTTTACTTGTGGACTAGGCTCTTTTTTCCTTCCGGTCGGGAGTCGCTGTTGCCGCTCTTGTCTGTGCGTCTCTTAGAGATGTTTTCCTGACCTTTTTCACACCCCCTATGGCGAAAAATGCCCATGGCTGAATATAAAAATCTAGCTATTTCTTGCAACCGCCACAGTACGCAACACTGTAAAACCCCCGCGGTCCGGCAACACCGCACACAAATCGCGTAAACAGATTTTTTGTTCTGCCTGCACTTAATTTAATTAAATTGATACTTCACATTTATGAAATGATATGCCGACTTTGTCTTGAAGATGCCCAGCACAGTGTCCCCATCTTTGACGGCGACAACAGCCCTATGCAGCCACCGCTGTCCAACCTGGCCGAATTGATCGAAAAACACCTGCAATTGGTTGTGAGTATAAGAATTGCATTCAAAAATTCAAGACAAGACACTATTGAAATTTGATTGTTCCCCTTAGCTGATGCCCAACGATACTGTGTCCAAGTGCCTGTGCACCAAATGCTGGCAGCAGCTGGCTGACTTTGAGCAGTTCTGCGCAATGGTGATGAAGAAACAGCTGGCCCTGCCGCTGAAGCAGGAGCCTTTCTCGGATGACGACGAGGACACCAAGGCACAGATATTGTGCGAGCCAGAGATAGATGTCAGCCCCTCAGCCGATACAAACGAATACAATGAGATCGACATAGAAACGAAACCACTGCCAGGCACTGGCAGGACGACAACCAGGCGAAGGGTTCGCCTTCCGTCGCCCATACGTCGCAGCATGCGTCCGCGTGCTGCCCAGAAGGCCAGACCATTAAAAGCGAAGGCGAAACCGAAAACGAAGCGTCTGCTTGACTCTGACCTGGATATAAAAAGCAGCAACAGCGGCGAAATGGATAGCTATATTGAGGCACACGGGCGCCTGGAATGCTGTCAGTGCGGCGGCGACTCTCAGTTTCACAACTTTGCCGAGCTCAAGCGTCATTACCGGAGTGAGCATCAGACGGCCGGATATGTGGTGTGCTGTCAGAGACGCTACAAGAAGCGCGCTCTTTACGTGGACCATCTGCGAATGCACAACAATCCGGATTACTTTAGGTGGGTAAAACACCGGCCATACTTGCTTCTCCACTTTGAGCTGAATCTCTTGCAGATGTAAGATTTGTGCAAAGCAGCTGGTCAGCAGAATCAGCTACGACGTTCACATGCTGCGGTTTCATTCCAACGAGGACGAGCTGAGCTTCGCCTGCGACAAGTGTTCGAAGCGGTTTTCAAAGCAGTTCCTGCTGACCATCCACGCCCGTGTCCACCAGCAGGAGCGCACTGAAAAATGCAAGCACTGCGACAGATCGTAAGTGACTGTGGCTCCACTTGATCTCGAACCCTAATGTATCAAACGCTCCCACAGATTCCGCACTGCTGTGGATCTGCGCCTTCACATGCGTCGTACACACGATCCCACCTTTGTGCCCTTCATCTGCGACTCGTGCGGTTCCAAGTTCAAGACGAAGCAAAATCTCTTGGTGCACAAGCGCAGCGTGCACCGTGAGGGCTCACAGCTGCCGGAGGTGCAGTGTCAGGAGTGCCAGACCTGGCTAAGCGACGAGAACAGCCTGCGCAAGCACATGTACATGCATCGCGATGCGGCGTCGACGCGTGAATGGAAGTGTGGACAGTGCGGCCTGGTGAAGGACTCGCGCGCCAAGCTTGCGGCCCACATTCGGTATCATCATCCGAAGGAGTATCACAAGTGCACACACTGCGGGAAGGAGTTTAAGAGCAGTCGCGGTCTTGAGGAGCACACGGCCACACACACAGGCCAGGACCTGTACGAGTGTGCCTTCTGCGAGCGCACGTTCAAGAATTCGGGCAACATGCACAAGCACCGGCGGCAGATGCATGCCCCTCAGGTTGCTGCACTTCAGCAGCAGAAAAAGGTTCGTCCGAGCAAGCGAAAGGAGAAGGGCTCGCTGATGCTCTTGGATGAAGGCGATAACGAAATAAATGACTGATCGATTCCAAAATAAATTAAACTTTAAATTCATTGTTAGGCACTGTTCCCTTTCCCCGGGCCGCCTCATTGTGAGTGTCAGATATTACTTGTGGGTTATTATGTTGAAGACTGGAGCTTCCACATCACTCGATCTCGATTTACAGTAGTCTACCCAGTACCTCATTGTGAGTGTCAGATATTACTTGTGGGTTATTATGTTGAAGACTGGAGCTTCCACATCACTCGATCTCGATTTACAGTAGTCTACCCAGTACCTCATTGTGAGTGTCAGATATTACTTGTGGGTTATTATGTTGAAGACTGGAGCTTCCACATCACTCGATCTCGATTTACAGTAGTCTACCCAGTACTGATCCTACTCGTACAATCTAAAGAAGCAAAATAAAATGTATCATTCTGTCAATTTTAAACTCGGTTTATTTTAAAGGAGAACGATCCTGTGGAGATATTGGAGTCGGATTTTGGATTTCGAAATCGAACTGGTTTTTTAAATACAAAGTGAAATGATCGGGCAATTGTGGATTGATTTTCAACTGGTTTAATGAAGATTTACTACGACCGTGCTCAAGAATATCATATCCTTTCTTAGCCACGAACGGGGGCGGTGCCAGCAGAAGTTATTTTCCTTGAAAAATGATTAATATTACGGAAAACTAATGTTTTTTAATGGTATATTTCGAAAATGTATTGGTATATTTTGGTATATTCCTATTGCCAAAATAAATCAATTGTATTTTTTGTTTTTTGTTGTTGTTTGTTGTTTTGTATGCTTATTTATTTTTTATTTTGTATGCTATAATTGGGACGGTTTCAATTTTATCCCTGTTTAGCTTACTCCCTTGCATAAAAATACTTGCTTATCAGTATTTTCTAGCTATTTCAGTATGTTTTAAGACACTTATAGACTCACCTCATTGTGCTAATACTCCGATGTAGAAATCGTGTAGATCTTGTGTATAAATTGTGCAAAATGTAAAATATTTTTCAATACTGACAAGATTCTGTGTGGCTACTCAGTTACGAATGACAGCGCTGCCGGCGTCGGCTGCTTCGCTCGTTTTCCTTCTCGTATTTTAAAAAAAAGAGTCATTCGTAGCCCAAAGTAAGTCGACTAAAGTGATCTTCTCCTTCCCGCTAAAAATATTTTAAAGAAATAGTGGTCGATTTAAAATAATTTAAAACTGCTGTTAGAAAGTCATTAGATACTGAAAACAAGTCAAGTCCATTTTAAAATGTTCAATAGTATATATGGGTAAAAACTACCCACAAGCCCAGTGCAATTTTTTGGTTTATATTCAACAAAAGCAATAACTTAGGCGTTTTGATTTTCATTTTCTTGTTTAAAAGGAGTCTCAAAAACCTTAAAACAGAGTTGGGGACGTTCGTTTATGCCTCATCAAATTGTAAATGGTACAGTTGCCATTGAAAGGTTATTCAACGCGTACCGCATACATGCTCTGTTCTCAAACACACGCCACGCGCACAAAATGGTGGTGACCTATAAATATTTTTCGTTCTCACTGCTCACTCGCACTCTCGTTTTGCTATCAATTGCTTACTGCCGAGATCCTCTAGAATCTAGACTCTAGACTCAGTTAGTTGTGTGTCTATAATGGTTATTGCTAACATTTAAGATAATGCAATTCCAGTTACTAATCGGTTTTATTTTTCTTTTATTTCAGATGGCCGTCGGAGGGGTAAAAGTAAGGGGACAGTGTGGTATATAGTACAGTCAGCTTTGGAGATCAGTTCGACAGACAATATTTTATTTATTTGTTTTTGTGCCCTAGAGACACTCCGTGTTAAATTTGTCGAACTTTTTTCCAAAAAAACGTGGGCGCAAAAATGAATTGAACTACAAAACATTTAATAAAAGGTATTCTGAGTTTCAATCAATTACAAAATTGTTTGGCTCGCGGAAAAAGTATGGTTTTTCACGGCTGACTCGTCTGTCTTACTGCTAAGCACGAAAAAGAGTGAAATGAAAAACAAAACAAAACTTATATATAAAAAAAGAGTATGCCTCCGACGTAATGTTTTACGAACCGAAATACAAAAAAAAATCAATTAAACCGCAAGTCAAAATGGCACGTAAAATGTTGCAAAAAAAAATAAAAAACAATTGCAATGGTAACGTTTTACGAGCCTTAAAAAATCTCAAAACAAAAAGATGTTTGATAAATTTCGTATGACTCATGAAATGTAATGCGAAATTTGTTGATTATCGCCGATTTATTCAGAGTAGGATGGGGCTTAGGCAGGCGATCTCTTTCAGAATGGTGGGTACACCATTTAGAAAGAGACGAAAGATGGGCGAAGTGGATCAGAGCGAGCACAGAACGAATCGACTATCTTCTGGTACAACATTAATGTTTAATTTTACTAAACAATAAAGTTATCAAAAGATGGAAGAAAAAAAGATTTAAAAAAAATCAGTTGTTTTAATTTCAAGCATGCAACGATTGTCCACCATTTTGTTGGCGCCAGAATTTTCGCCATTGAACGAAAAAAAAAAAAGTGTTGTGCAGCACCAATCTAGTTTTAAGTGTGACCACACTGCCGATATGGTGAGCGAATTATCTAAAAGGTGGCGCTGCGTCGACCTCGAAAATGAACGACTCACAATGAACTTGGTATATTTTATGGACAAATCCGCGGTCACACTGATGTCGAAATTGTATAAAAAGTATTTTAATTGGTCATGGTATATACTGGTATTTTTGAAGAACGTAATCGGCGCTTTGATGTTTTCGATGTTTTCAGACCTTTGCCAAGAAGGAAAACTTGCCAATCTTATAGAAAATTGATCAATTAGTCTCAGCTAGCTATTAATATTAGACGGAATATCAAAATCGACGAATATGTTAGTTCAGACCGTATATTTTATTGGGACTTTTTGAGGGATTTTGTGGAGGCAATATCATCCCAACAATTTCCTTTACATTCCATGCTCACTTACGTTTCTTACCGTTGCCAACATTAATTTGAATGGGAACGGAATTAGAAACATTATACCCCTTAGGACATGGATATTCTAGAATTTAGTAAATGTTTGTCCTACCAGGCACCAAATATTGCAGAAACTAGTCAGTCTCTGCCTCAGAAAATTTTACGGTTTTTGGTCTTCTTATAAAGACTGAAAATTTTCTTACGTCGCATGTCATGCACACTTACGTTATATGCCCTCACCTTCCGTGTTTAAACCTTATTTTAGACCGACTCCAGTAAGCGGTCTTTTTTGTAATTAATCAATCTCTTAGACAATTGTTTCATCTGTCATCTAAAATTATGTGTTCAGGCTTGAGGGTCCTAGGTAGCTAGCAATATTAGTTGGAATATCAAAATTTGAGAAATTTGAGTTCGTTGGTATTTTTCTCATAGTATATACTGGTATTTATCGCCACTGTCATATTTTTAACGCGAAAATGAGTAAAAGAGAGTAAAATAGCGCGTCTGCTACTACTTTTTGGGTTGACCCAAAAAAGGTATGGATAACGGGTAAATTCAGCCAAGGGAAATTTCAGGGCTCGCACGATTTTCACCTTACCCGAACTTTTTCCCGATAGCGCCCACTCGTCATGTAAATTAGCTGGGGTGGCTTTTACCTTGCAGGCCTTGCATTTTCTGTGCCTTTTTGGCTGTTGTCCATACCCGATTTTTTCCGAAGACCCTCAGCAATTTCCCAGGGAAAAATATTATAAACTTCCCTGGACGGCGGGGATTTCTTACAGCGGGCGGACTTGAAATGAGCAAGGGAGTTACTAAAATAATGGATAAATTGCTGAAATCAAAGTAAAATGTTTCATATTTATCCATGGCTTTCACAATTTTAACATTTTTTCTCTGTACGTTATCTTTTTGAAGCTGAACCAAATAGGTTTCTTGCAAAAAAATCGATGTTTAAAAAAATATCGATGTCTGCAGTTAGGACCCAAACATCGATTATATCGATGTTAACATCGATGTTTCTCCAGCTCTAGTTTTTCCTTAAATGAATGTTTCAAAATGCTCGTGTATTTAAATCGATTTTTAAAATTGAAAGTTTAGGATATTCACATTAGGTAGCAATGTTCTCAAGGACTTTAATATTTCGGACATAACTCTAGCAATGAACAACCATCGGTCGTATAGATAAATTTAACTGTGGCAAGTGCGTAAAAAGTCAACAATAAGTCATCATAAGCTTTCTGTCTATATATATGTGTGTGTGTGTGTGGTGTGTGGCTGCGTATGTGCCAAATATGCATACATAAGCTCGTACGTCTATGTACGTGTGCCAGTGCGAGTTGGTCTTTGCCTTGAAAAAATCATACCATCTGTGTACAACAATTTGTGTATCATATACATACACACAAACATATATGTATATTCGCGAATGTATATATGTACATATATATGCCAGCAAGTCGCAACAACAACAAAGCATGTTAAACTATTGTTAGGTCGTTCTTTCTTGTTCATGATCGGAAAGATTATTCCGCGATTTGGATATTCGAATTGGTATTACTTTCTAAATAGGGCCCCTAGAACTGAACACATAATTTGATCCGATTATTCAATCATATTGGCTGATTTTTAGTACTCCCTTTCGTTAGATTGTTAAGAGAATCATTTCAACAAAAAAGGTCAACAAAATTGAATAAAGTTTACTACATGGTAGCTACACAGAGATGTAATTAACAAAAGAGCCACCTGACGAAGAAACCGTTCATGAGAAAAACGCTCATATTGCCCAAAACGCGTTTTAAAAAATACTAGAAAACAATAAAAATATCGCTTATCCGAAACTAGTGCCGTTCGTAAAATCGAACGAACTATAAGAAAAAATTAATATAAAGGGAACTTTATGCAGTCAACTAAACGATAAAAAACCAACATTAGTTATACGTGTAGCCAGAAAATGACCCGTTTATTGTGACCATAGTTTTTGACATATTTTGATATATATTTGATAGATGTGTTATATATGTACATATGCGTATATAAAGAGGAAACAACTACACTACAACACACAACAGAAACCTGGCAATATTTTAGTCTTTAAGTGCAACTAGTGAAACAATTTTGGAACAAACAGAATAAACACTGCAACAAGAAGCCACAACCGACCACCCCCACCCCATCCGAAACGGAACGGGGAAGAAAGTGCGTAGAATAACTAATCAAAAGAGGTAAACAAAAACACAGTGAACAAAAAAAAACAATAAAAATACAAAAAAAAAATAATAAAAAAGAACAATATCAAAAAATAAAAAAAATATATACAATACAGCCATGGACTCGGATAACGACAACGACTTCTGTGACAATGTCGACTCGGGCAATGTCTCGTCGGGTGACGAAGGCGATGATGATTTTGGCATGGAAGTGGATTTGCCCAGCTCCGCAGAGCGCCAGATGGATCCCGATGACTACCAGTACAAGGTGCTAACCACAGACGAGATTGTGCAACATCAGAGGGAGATAATCGATGATGTTAATCTGCTGCTTAAGGTGAGGCGAGGCGACATTTGCAGATGACCACACATGTTCATTTGTGTGTTCGTGTGTGATTGCATTTGTGTGTATGTGTGTGTGTGTGAATCAACCTTCTTCCCTTCTCCCCCAGTCCCGCCCCCCATTCTTGCCAGCCCCTTTGCTGCAGATCATGTACAAATTGAAGGTCAATCTTTGGTCTTTGGTCCGAGAGAGTGCACCATTTTGTATGGGTCTGTCGTCTGTCTCTTTCCAAGGACAAGGTCTTAGCTTGGCATTTGTTTTTTATGTAAACCGTGATTCCGTGTTAATCCAATCCGCACTTTTGACCTGAATTGGCAGATGTATGTATGTGTTGTCGAGGAATACTCTTGAACCAAAGGAAATCATTCGCATTCCATGTTGACCACTTGCCCATTTGTCCGATTGTTCTCTAGTTCCACTGCAATACACCTGCAATATTTAGTTGGCATCCACATCCACATCCAAGTCCAAGCCCCAATCCGATTTTGTTCTGTTTTCTTCACTCTCTGCCTCTGCAATCCCTTGCTTCGATCGATCATCAGGGGCTGATGGCGTCGTCCGACTATATTGATTTTGGCATTGATTTCGAGGCCAATTTGGGATGGATCCCATCATCATCATCATCATCATCATCATCATCATCCTACTATTGCTAGTGCCACTGCTACTGTTGCCCAACCACTAACACTCGTGTGTTTGCTTTGTTTCGTTCTTTGTCTTATTTCTCTGTTATGGTCGCACTCGAAGCTCCCCACGACAAAGACACGAATACTGCTGAATCACTTTAAGTGGGACAAGGAGAAGCTGTTGGAGAAATATTTCGATGATAACCCCGAGGAGTTCTTCAAATGCGCACATGTTATAAATCCCAACAAGGCCACCGAATCAGTCCGTCAGAAGGTGAGTTCTTACTGCACTTACTCCAGATCAATTAACTTATATCTAATCTCTACTCAATCCCCTTCCAGACCACACGAAGCCAGTGCGAAGAGTGCGAAATATGCTTCTCTCTGCTGCCGCCAGACGTAAGTTCCGTCGACAAGCTACTGGTTGGAGGTTCCATGACTCCTCTATTGGCCACACAGGAAACATGGATGTGTAGACAACGAGCGAGGGCTCTTTCACACCAAGTTTCCGGTTGCTTGTTTTTATATATATAAATTAGAGGTTCAAACACTGAAAGAAGCTCATTAACTCACCCAAAGAGCATTGGGGTATATTAGATTCGCGTAGATTTATGTAAAAGCAAGAAAGGAAGCATTTCCAACCCCATAATATGTTTACATTCTTGATCTATCTCCGACTCCGCTAGAAGATTCAGATTCAGGCCACTTCCACGCGGCTAGGCGTAATTAAACGTAATCTTTAAATACACATATTTGAATCTATTGAAACGAAAGGCAGTTAGATTGCTCATCATTGCGATTGGCCAGCAAACAGGAAATGATCCCCAAGATATCGTTATCGTTAACCATCATTTCCACTCACACACTCCCTCTCTCTTTCTCTTCAATGCAGTCCATGACTGGATTGGAGTGCGGACATCGATTCTGCATGATTTGCTGGCGCGAGTATCTGACAACGAAGATCATGACGGAGGGTCTGGGCCAGACCATATCGTGCGCGGCGCACGGCTGTGATATCCTAGTGGACGATGTGACCGTTACCAAATTGGTGCTCGATGCACGGGTGAAAGTCAAATACCAACAGCTGATCACCAACAGCTTCGTGGAGTGCAATCAGCTGCTGCGATGGTGTCCGTCCGTCGACTGTACGTATGCGGTGAAGGTGCCGTATTCGGAGCCCCGCCGTGTCCATTGCAAGTGTGGCCATGTGTTCTGCTTCGCCTGCGGCGAGAACTGGCACGATCCGGTTAAGTGCCGCTGGCTAAAGAAGTGGATCAAGAAGTGCGACGACGACTCGGAGACGTCCAACTGGATTGCGGCCAATACCAAAGAGTGTCCCAAGTGCAGTGTGACCATCGAGAAGGATGGCGGCTGCAATCACATGGTGTGCAAGAATCAGAATTGCAAATACGAATTCTGTTGGGTGTGTCTCGGTTCCTGGGAGCCGCACGGCTCCTCCTGGTACAATTGCAATCGCTATGATGAGGACGAGGCCAAAACGGCACGCGATGCCCAGGAGAAGCTGCGCTCATCGCTGGCCAGGTGGGTTATCCCTTCAACGACACCACATATCGTCATCCTTCAATGTCATCCAATGTTCTTCTGTATCCAATCTATCCAATATTCAGATATCTACATTACTATAATCGCTACATGAACCACATGCAGTCAATGAAATTCGAGAACAAATTGTATGCGTCTGTGAAGCAGAAGATGGAGGAAATGCAGCAGCACAACATGTCCTGGATAGAGGTATGCTCTTTCAGACTCTCATTCTGTGGCAATTGCCCTATAAGAATCTTGTGTCCTTGTGCAGGTTCAATTTCTGAAAAAGGCTGTCGACATACTTTGCCAGTGTCGCCAGACTCTCATGTACACGTACGTGTTCGCGTATTACTTGAAAAAGAACAATCAATCCATGATATTCGAGGATAATCAAAAGGATCTGGAGTCGGCAACAGAGACGTTGTCCGAGTACTTGGAACGTGATATTACATCTGAAAATTTGGCTGATATTAAACAGAAAGTGCAAGATAAATACAGGTCTGTCTGACAAGCTAGAAATATTACGCAATATGATATCCATTTTCATAATTTTCCATTTCTGGTTCATTTTGTTGCAGGTATTGTGAAAAGCGTTGCACTGTACTGCTCAATCACGTGCACGAGGGCTATGATACGGAGTGGTGGGAATATACAGAATGACGAGAGTCATGGATAGATAAAGATAACTAAGCTAAGCCAGCGATGAATCGGACACGAGTGTAAAGCAAGCTGAAATACCTTTTTCCTCATAAACCCATACCGCATATGCCCCATACTCATACCCGTAATCGCCAATGCCAACTGAATCCGATCTAAATTTAAAGTTACCTCATTTAGTCCACCCTCCCCCCGAAACCCCTTATACCCTTATACCGTAAGAAGATTGACAAAGTGTAAACAGTAGCCAGAGAAAGGCATGCCTCAGAAAAGGCACAGTAAAAAGAACCGGAAACGGAAACAAAGTCGCAATTGAAGAAAAAAGTTCAGAATAATTGTTAATACAGAAAAAAAACTATATTAAGTATATTAATATACTAGAAAAACATGCAGGAATGTGTAAATACGGCATGCCGTAATTTGTTATACCCTTGCAGCTTGACGATCAGCTGAATCAGAATTATTTGTGTAAATTATAGTGGTCAGATCTATCCGATGATTGCAGATGGAATAAATATACCTGCCTCTGTATCTGTATGTAACCCTCTGCAAGGGTATAAATCTGTAAGGGTGTATATATATTGGATATATATATTTGTATATATATATATGTACAAAATCTCTTCCTGCGTTGAGCAGGACAGGCATCAAATCAGATCAGAACAGAACGGAATACAGGCCAGTGAGCACACACACTCTATAGACAACAATACAGACCGGACACAGACCAGAAAAGCAAACAGGTCAATCAAGATACAGCTCAAAACCACAAAATAAAAGTCACAAAAGGGTCATCATCATCAAGATTAACATCAACAACAAGCATACAACATATAAAACGTATAGTAAACGAATAATCAACAGTTTAAAGAAAACTTATTTGATGTTAACCAATTGCAAAACAAGATCTTCATGTTATCCAAGCAACAAGAAACCAAAATCGAAAGTAAAATGCAACAAAAAAAAAACAAAGAGTTAAACTAGTAAATTTCCATTTCAATGTCCACAAAGATACAAACAATAGAACCTAAAGAATATGAAAACGATACAAGTGTAAGCGGAAATATGTATTTATGTAGTTGCCACTTCCCCTAAACCCAAGCCCAAATTGAACCTGTGTTGATTCAGCACCCATTTACCCCTTTGAGGTAACCTTTCTATCCATCGAACGATTGTGCAATCTTCTTCTACCCCCGACACACACACACAAACACACGCCACACACAAACACAATGCATGCGGCTCATACTCGTACAAAATTGTGTCTTAGTTTGATTAGTACTTTCTTGTCCATCTTTAAATTTAGTTTGTTTTCCCCATTTTAAATAAACAATTGTGCTTAGCATATGGAATGGAAATGTTTCAATTCAAGTCGAAGTCACTTCGGTAGCTGTGCAATAAATCGAAGGGGTATACATACATATTACAACGGACTCTGCAACGGGATGGCAAGATAAACCCTTACTTAAGGATGCGATGCAGCCAAATACAGATACATATATTTTAACACATGTAACTAAATATGTATAAATATTTGAAATTTAAAAAGTGTATACAAAGCAAGATATGTACATTGTCGAGGCCTCCACCTCCTGTCGATCGCTGCTGTACATAATGCAGATTGTCCATGGTTTCCAATTCCCAGGCCCACTCATACGCTTCAGGACTTTCCCCGACTGGTACACGATCGATCCTTAAACCAACATTTCCATTTTTTTTTCAGCCATTCTCTATTCTCAAACCAATATAATTTGAAAAATTATTAAAACAATCATAAGAAAGTAAACAAAGAAAATGGAAAAAACACTCATTTATTGATGTAAAAAGTTTAAAGTTGTTCGAATTACAAAAAGCAAGAAAACCCGACAAAACGGAATTCAAATATATTTAAAAAAACAAAACAAAAACACCAAAAACAAGTGTAAAAATATGAGAAACTATGTATGTATAATTAAAGATGAAATGTTGCAAAAATTAGTGAAAATAAAAATTCTAAAAAATCCATTTGATCTCATTTTCCAGGCATCTGCTAATCTTATATGTAATCGGTTATTTTGCCCTTAAATTGAGATGATTTTCAATGAATGGGAGGGATAATAATTATAATAAACAATAATAAGGGTTGCGACATATCAGTGCAGTACCAAACAAAGTACAAAGTGCTTGATGTACTTAAAGGCGTCGTCGTTCATTCAGAAATCAAAAGATTGCCGTTACATCGACCGATAAATGGATAAAATGGATTTGTCTGGTCCATCTGTTGACATAACATAGCTCTGACATAACATAACTCTGTGGTAACATACCATAACGTTGACATAACATAACGTTATCTTCGGAGCAAAAATGCAATCGAACTAATTCTTATCGTGTAACTAGTTCGATAGGCAGTCCATTAATCTAATTGCGAGTGTAACGACGGTCACACTGACCGACAACAAAAATGTACACCAAAATATAATTTAAAAGCGAATGTTTTAGATGTTTTTAGACCTTTGCCAAGAAGGAAAACTTTTCAATCTCATAGAAAATCGATTCATTTGTCTGGTCAGACCGGACCGTATATTTTATTTGGGATTTTTGTGGCAACATCATCCCAACAATTTCCTATTTCATCCCAACTACAATTTCCCAAAAATTTCCCAATTATGGGATCTTTGTTTTCCACCATTTACAATTTTAAGCAGTTACATTATCGTTTTCAGAAGAGTTTTGACGAATTTCATTGCTTGAAAACAAAAAATATTATTACGGATATGTATCCGTTACAAAATGTTTATTTTGTATTTTTGCATCTAATAATAATGGAAATTGTCTGTTTCCATAAAATTTGTATATAGGCATATATGTAGGTAGATATATTCGATTCATACAACCATCAGCTATGTCGATCTGTAATTCGATTCATACAACCGTTTGCCTGTTTTTCGTGCAAGGTAGCGTCAGCTAAGTCGATCTGTAAGCTGGCCGACATTACCCTAGATTTTTTGGCGCTTTAGCGAAGCGTTTGTCAGGGGCTCTCCTGCTGCTTCTTTTAATTAAAAAAGTTCTAGCTGGATGCAATAAGCGGAGGCAACACCGGGCCGGGACTCGACTCCTCCTGGGCTATAAGAATAGTGTAAGGTTTACGGAAATGATTATCCTTTTAGCCTTTTATCAAATGTATCCGAATTGTTCTATCAGTTGGAACCAGAACATTTCATAAACATAATCAAACTCAACTTACACACAACTAGGCAAAATTAACTTGTTGAAAAAGCGAATTTTTGTATATATAGATATTTTAGTTACTTGTTGGGTAGAAGCAACACCATATTCTCCCCCAAGGACATGGCAGCAGAAACATTTATAAACGAGGCCTCCAGTACCTGGAAGGCCTTTTCGAGGAGGTTTGTCAAGGAGCTGCCTTTTGGTGAGACCAACTCTTCATCTCCATCTGCATATGTGTGTCTTCCTCACAGGAGGAGTATTTGAGGGCTCGGCTGACTGAAGGGGGGCGCTCGGCCTTGGCTTTGGCTGTCGGTAATTTGACAACCCAGCTAACCGATGACCTTGTGGAAATGTGCGACGACGCCAAGATCATGAAGTTGTTTAAGTCCAATCGCAAGCCGAAGAGCAGGGGCAAGGCAAAGACCAGGGGCAAGCCAAAGACCAGTGCCAAGCCAAAGAACAGGAGAAAACCAAAGGCCAAGGCAGGCAAGAAGAATAAGAAGATGAATAAGAAGAGTCCCCAAAGACCATAGGACAGTAAAAAAAGAGACTCTGCCCCTCGAATAATGATATTTTGATGTTGTTGATCTTTTCTCTGAGGTCGACCTTACGCTTTCCTCTCCTGAAGGTTTTGCCTGTTGTGCATACCCGATGTTTTCCGAAGATCCTCAGCAATTTCCCAGGGAAAAATATTATAAATTTCCCAGGGCGGCGAGGATTTTTTACAGCGGACGGATTTCAAATGAGCAAGGGGAGATACTAAAATAATGGATAAATTGCTGAAATCAAAGTAAACTGTTTCATGGGAGATTAGTTATTCGATTATATTATCTTTTCACTATAATTTATGGGTTTCCTTCCAAGGAGTAGCCCCAACACTTTATAGGCCAAATTATAGTGAACAAATAAAACAATAGCCCCCAAAACAACTAACTTCGACACGAGCGTTACAGAGCGTTGCCCACCAGCCATTGTAAAATTGTTAAATCTATTATTAATAAATCTTTTATTAATATGATTTTCGTTGGTATTCTTACGATATATTTTTAAAATAATACCGTACTTTTCGGTATATTTCTGAAGGCCGGATGGTATATTTTATCGATAATTCCGCGGTCACACTGACGACAACAGAAATTTACACCAAAATATAATTTAAAAGCGAATTACGAGAATGACGAACACTTAGATAGATTATTTAACCCACTAAATAATCCATAGGGTGGTTTTTAAACGAAAACGAACGTGCCACGCCACGTAGACAGAAGGGAAACAGCCGTAAAGCATCAAGTAGCCGACCAGTGTCACAGTGTCGCGGTGGTGAGGAGGAGACCTGGAGGAGAGATGACGATGACCGCCTCGGACAAGTACACGTACCAACGGGCAGTCCTATGTCTGGCTCGAGTGCTGGCTGGGATCAGCCCACGCCGTGGGATAAGGTTAGTGGAGAGCTGCCCCATTCCCATTCGCATTCAGTTGAAAAGTCGATTTTTGTCCATCTTTTCGCACTGACCTTGAAGCGCGACCATCAAAACAGACATGCGTGTGTGTGTGTCTGTCCAGTGAGGGACAGTGGGAGTGGTGGTGCGGGGGTTGTGTGCCATTACCGACAACGACTGAAACTTAAACTCAAACTGAACTGACCTTTGTCTATGGACTACCCACAGGTGCAGACATTGTTCCGATATTGCCCGCAGGAGAATGCCGCGGGCGTCTTCTGTCTGGACACTAGGGCCCAGGATGCGGTCATTGCTCTGGGCATATACTTTCTGGAGAGCGGCTGCCAGCACGAGTCTCAGATAGTGCCCTATCTGCAGCGGCTGGCCAAGTGCCTGCCAAAGGCGGTCTGGATCGATGATGCGAGGAGCAGCAAGATCGAACGTAAGGTTTAACCCGGCTTAACCGTGACTCCAGAGAGTAAAATAATACCAATCCAATTGATTTCGTAACAGGTGTGCGCATTCCGTCGGCCGAAAAGTTCAGCTTCTGCCTGAACACACTGTTGTCGGACATTGCCGCCAAGTGCCCGGACTCGCGCGAGGAAATCATACTCAACCAGGTGGAGACGCTGGGCGCCCTGGCCAACATTGTCAAGTCGAGCAGAGATAGCAGCTCGGCCCCGCCACCGATTATACTGTGCAAGGCCACAGTTCCGCTGCTATTTGGACTGGCCCGTTCCATGGGCCGCTATGCGAGCAATGATCCGCCACTGCTGTGCCGCATTTTTCCGCCGGAACTGCTGCCCATCCAGCGGGTAAGTGGACGCGACGGCACCGCCAGCAGCAGTGCCAGCGGCACTTGTGGCGGCTCCTTCAGCAGCAGCGAGCGCCTGGCTGCAACTGCCAACCATCAGTTTCGACCGATCATACCCCGCTCCATGTCCGGCAGCCTGGCTGCACACTACCACCAGCACTTTGACGATGGCCGGCAACGACAACTGGGCTATGGCTTCCAGAGCAATAGCAAGCAGAAGCCATCCCTGAACAGCTATTGCTCGGTTCCGTACGATCCGCGAACGCACTTCTTCACGCGCTACGGCTCCAGCTTCAATCAGTTCCCCAATATGCGGGTCTGCGAATCGCCAACGAAGGGCGGTCCCCGGCCTCTGTATCGAGTGCCCCCGTTTCCCATCCAGCATCTGCAGACGATATTTGCGATATCCAAGAAGCTGCTGACCAAGGATACGCTGGAGCACCTAGACGAACAGGCCAGCGACATATTCTCGCTGCACCAGATCAAGGGCTATTGCTATAAGAGCTTCTCGGAGACACTCAATCTGGTGCTGGTCACGCTGCTGCGCGAACTATTGCAGCATCAGGTGGATCTGCCCACACCCTTCACCAAGGATGTCCAAGAGTTTGTCAAGCGACTATTCCTCAACGGCCAGACAGAGCTGCAGAATAAGCAGCAGGACCAGGAGCGTGAGCGACGCGAGGAGAACGGCATTACCGTCGTCAACAAGTACAAGGTCAATGTGATGGCCAATGCCGCCTGTGTGGATCTCCTCGTTTGGGCCATACGCGATGAGACGGGTAAGAAAATATTCACCCTTTACACCGTCACACCGTCTGGCTACAGCTCCAGCTATGGCAATGGCGGCCTATGCAGCTCTTTTGTGCCCTTTCAGGTTTCAATAGATTAAGAGAGCGATCAGAACTGATCAGATGAGAAGAGATGAGATAAGAAGAGATAATAAACGAGAAGGAACGTTGTGAGCCGCGGCAAAGGCCGCGGCTCTACTTATACTCGGTACTCAGTCAGAATATGCGTGATCTTATGATTTATGAAATTTATTGTATTTTCGCAAAAGGGCCGAATTACATTTTGGCCCAAATGGAAAATTTCAAAAATTAGGTCGAACCTAATTCTAGATTTTTATATATTAAAAGTTTTCTGTTTCCATTTTTGTTTACATATAATTTTTACATCAGCTTCTAAATTTTTACATGTACATGTAAAACTACTCAGACGAGACGTGTAAGTGTGTGCGAGAGAGATAGGGAATGAGTAAGCGCTTGGCAGGCGTTGCTAGCGACTGAAATTTAATTTGTTCCTTCTGGCTATAATAGTAGTTCGACCTGATCCAGATTAGGCCATCTGGTAGATACGGCTATTTTCCATGACTATGCGTTTTTGTTTTTTTCCTATCTTAAAAATTGTGGATTCCACATATTTTCTTCCTTTGTGGGGGCGGAAGGGGGCGTGTCAAAATTAAGAAATACACTTGTATTGAAGTGATATCACAGGAGCTTGGATAGAAAGTTTGGTTGCTCTAGCTCTTATAGTCTCTGAGAACGAGGTGCTCATTTAAACGAATAGGCAAAGCAGACGAGGTCGCGTGTGAGAGAGAGCGAGAGGGAACGATGCTTTTCGAAATGGTTTTCTTCATTGTGGCTATATTAATAATCAGATCTGATAAAAATTTAACACTCTGATAGAAATAGTTATCCTCTATGATTCTGCGTTTTTAGTTTCCCCGAATCTTTAAAATTGTGTATGCCACAGATTTTTGTCCTTTGTGCGGGCGGAAAGGGGCGGGGCGAAATTTTGAAATACACTTGGAGTAGTGTGATAACACAGAAGACTGGATACAAAATTTGGTTGCTCTAGCCTTAATAGTCTCTGAGATATAGGCGCTAATGAGGACGGACGGACAGACGGACGGACAGACAGACATGGCTATATCGACTCGGCTATTGATGCTGATCAAGAATATATATACTATATGGGGTCGGAAACGCTTTCTTCTGGGCGTTACACACAACCGTTATCACCACAAATCTAATATACCCCTATACTCTTCGAGTACCGGGTATAAAAAGAGGAAAGAGGATTGTGTCTAAGCGGAAAGCTTGGCAGCGTTTCAAGTTAAAGTAAGGTTAGCTTTTGAAGCAGATTGATTTCCATTCACATATAAGTACTAGAATAATAATAGTTATACATACATATATGCTTCAAAGCTGAGATCTACACTTCTGTCGAATCCCGCGCTTCGTTTAGTCAAGCAGAGACGTCGGGCTCTAATGTACATCTTCCAGCAAAACTACACATCATTCAAATATTATTAAAACTGAGATGGTTGCGTCGACTCTACTACTTTGAGGCTGGATGTGCTTGATCGTCCTTGCTTAGTACTAAGTAATCTGAAGTGGTATGGCACAGATCTGGCCAACTTCGAAACACGAAACACTAGCTTAGTGAACAGATTCTGTTTTTTGGGTTAACTCGATCTCTCTGATCATATCCAAACTTTCTAATATTCAAGCTTCTTTGAACCGTTGCACGATGCTCCGAATGGTTTACCGACTTCTCTCTCTCTCTCTCTGCAATCATCTCTCTTCACCGATCTCAGCTTACGATTTGCTTTGGTTAGGGAAATGCATGAGATTGTTCGGTTTTTTTTCGTTGCCATACCAATTTTAGCACTAACGTATACAAAATACGAGTATTGAAAAATTGACATATATCATAAGCTCACATGTGCATACAATACTGAGACTGACTGAGTACCGGGGGTATAAAAGTAGAGCCGCGGCCCTTGCCGCCATGTCGAAGGATAAGTCTGGGAGGAATGCGAGCAAGTTTTGGATAACTAGGATTAATAGATAGATGATGTTATTCTTTGTGGGGTTGTCTGAATCTGTAAATGGAGTTTCAAACATTCTGCTCCCTTCCTTCCCTCTCTCTCTTTCTCTCTCTCTCTCTCTCTATCTCTTTGTCTCTGTCTCTGTCTCGCTCTCTGTTTTCTTTTATGTTTGTTTAGTTAATTTTCGTTGATTTTTCGTTTTGTTTTAATTTATTTTTGATGGTGGTGGTTTTTGTCTGCGCCGGAACCTTGGAATACAAATGCAATAATACTATTTATTTAGTTGATGTCGACTATACGGTGCCATCCCTGCAGAATGGCTTGCAATTTTTATTGAAGAAAGGTCAAGAGCAAATGCGTTTTTGTTTAATTCTTTTTTTTGTGAATACCATACCCTACCTCCCTCCCTCCCTGCGAGGGGGAGATTACATTTATTGTTCGAGTTCGAGAACCTTTTTATTGGTTATTATTATTGTTCTTGTTGCTTGCCGCCGCCTGGCCTTGCCCCCCATATCCTATCCCATCCCATCTCCATCCCATTCCGCTATTCGCTGCATGCTGCCCTGCCCTGCTCCGTCCTGCCCTGTCACATCACACTTAATCCTTACGCCTTGTGTTCTTTAGTTTTTAGAGAAATATAAATATATTACTAATAGATATACGTATGCGCTCTCCATCCCCTCCCCCCACCCACCACAGAGGCGGACAAACTGTGCGGCCGGCTGTCGCAGAAGCTGAATCTGGTGCTCAGCCACAAGATCGTTATGGATCACATGCCCCTGCTGATGGTCTGCCTGGAGGGTCTGGGCAAGCTTGCCCAGAAATTCCCCAATATAGCCGGCACATCGATATCGTATCTGCGTGACTTTCTGGTTGATCCGAGTCCCATTCTGGGCAAGCTGCATGCCCATGCCATGCAGACGCTGGCCCTCCAAAAGAAGGAGAAAGAGCTGACGCCGTTCAAGATTGTGGTTCAGCATTCGGACTCGCGTGGGGTTGTGGACATCCTGACCGACAGTCAGAAGCATGCGGCTGGCGCTGGTCCCAGTGGTGGTGGACGTAGTGGCCATGTGGCCTTTGAGGCCCTTCGGGATGCGGCCATTGAGAATCTATCGATTGCCCTTCGTGCAGCCCATACCCTAGATCAGTTCTGTGTCCCCGCATTGGTGGCCAATGTGTCCAATCGGTTGTTCACCGCTGAGAAGCATGAGAGGTATTGTAGCTACTACATTTCAATATTTCCATGTTTAATGATTTATCGCCACTCTTCTTCGGTTCTCCGCTTGCGCAGCGAATCGAATTTGGTTAGCCTGAACATCATCGTGATGCTGGGCCATGTGGCTGTTGCGCTGAAGGACACCTCGAAGACCACACAGAACATACTGCAGTTCTTCATTCAGCGCTTCTGCAAGGTACCATCGGAGCAGAATGCATTGATTGTCGACCAATTGGGCTGCATGATCATCTCCCAGTGCGAGACGCATGTCTTCGATGAGATCATGAAGATGTTCTCCCGCGTAACAGTGCAGTCGGCCTCGCTGGCGTACACCTCCGATCCGGAGCATCGCAAACAGTTCCACCATGTCTCCGATGCGGTGGTGAATGCCTTGGGCAATATCGCGGCCAACATACAGGGCGATGCCGAGATGCTGGAGCTGTTGGGCAAGCTGCTGGAGCTCTTCGTACAGATTGGTCTGGATGGCGAGCGCTCCTACGACAATACGCCGGGTGCCCAGAAGGCCAGCTCGCGGGCTGGTAATCTGGGCATGCTGATACCGGTGATTGCGGTACTGGTGCGCCGTCTGCCGCCAATCAAGAATCCCCGCCAGCGCCTGCACAAGCTCTTCAAGGACTTTTGGGCCTACTGTGTGGTCATGGGCTTTACCAACGCCCGCCTCTGGCCGGCCGACTGGTACCAGGGCGTCCAGCAGATAGCCGCCAAATCACCGCTCCTCATCTCCCAAACGGCCCACAAATCGGATATGCGGGAGCTCAACTATACGCTGGCCATCAAGAGCGATTCGGTGAACGAGCTGCGCAGCCAGATAATTGTCCTGCTCGAGCACTCATCGGACAATGTGGCCACGGCCATCAATAAGCTGACGTTTGCCCAATGCACATACCTCCTGAGTGTCTACTGGCTGGAGATGCTGCGCGTTGAGAATGCCGACGAGCCCAGTCTGGAGCCCATCATGAGCTATCTGTGTGACACGGCCCTGCAGAGGGACAAAACGGGGATTTGGCAGTGCGTCAAATGGTAATGCATCTCTCTCACATTATCCTCCAAGAGACTACTCTAATCTTATCGTCTCGTCTCGTCTCGTCTCGTGTCTTTGCAGCGTGGCCGATCAGGTGTTTGAAAAGTTCCGTAATGTTCTGTACGCCCACGATGAGATACGGGAGAAGGTGCTCGAGTCGCAGGCCACTCTGCTGCTTGTCTACTTCAATCACATCCACAAGCAGATCCAACTAGTGGCCGATCAGTATTTGTCACAGCTGGTGGACCGCTTCCCCCACCTGCTGTGGAATCGTCGCGTGCTCTGGTGCATGCTGGACATCCTCCAGCTGCTGGCCTACTCGCTGACCCTCGATCCCAACGAGGAGACGCCCACGTTGCGAGTGGTGTCCACGCCCTATACACTGCAGCTGATGGACTCGCTGCCGGCGAGGGAGCTGCGGCTAAAGGACTTTGCCGATCGCTGTCAGGGCATTGTCAACGAGGCCATGAAGTGGGCCCCCCGCTCGACTCGCTCCCACCTGCAGGAGTATCCCAATCAGATACCCACCCCGGCGCTGGCCCACCACAGCGGTCTGGCCTTGGCAATTGATTCGGTGGTCAACAGCAGCTACCTCCATCCGGGCAATGCTTTGGGGACGCTCAGCAAGCGACCCAGCTGCGTCAACTCGGACACGCCTAGGTTCGTGTCGGTTCTGTGCTTGCGGAGCAAGTACGCGGGCGAAATTAGCGGTCTGCTGTCGGTGCTCAGTGAGCAGGACAAGGCCGGGCTGGCCGAGCGATTGGTCAGTGATGTGTGGGAGGCATGCCGGGACAAGAGCGATGCCCGTCACCGGGGCGCCCTGTGGCGGGCCACCGCCTACCTCATCATCTGTGCGGAGGTGGATCGCAAGCTGCTGCATGCCGTCGCCAGTTCCCAGCTAGAGCTCTTCACGGAGTCCGTCATGGAGACGGCGGTCGAGTGCTGGCAGTGGGTGCTGACCGCACGGCAAGACCTCGAGCTGTGCTTTATCCAGGAGATGGTCAGTGCCTGGCAGACGACCTTTGAGAAGCGCATGGGTCTGTTTGCCCTCGAACAAGAGGTCACCCATCCATTGGCCGCCTACGAGGGCTGTAAGCTCGTGAGCAGCCCTATCCTCATCGCCCCGCATCTCATCTGGCTGCAGCTGCTCTCGGAGATGGTGGACACGGCCAAGTACTGCAACCGGGACAAGGTGGAGATGTTCTGCCTGCTCCTGCACCGCTGCCTGCCCATTCTCAAGAGCAGCCGACAGAACCGGCAGGTGGCCACCGTCGGCTGTCGCTTCAAGCTGCTCCAGTGCGGCCTCTCGCTGCTGCAGGGCAACACCATACCCAAGTCGCTGGCGAGGAACATATTGCGCGAGAGGATCTACTCGAATGCCCTCGACTACTTCTGCGGCCCGCCCACCTGCCCCGTCCAGAGCAGGGACCAGCTGCTGGACGACATAATGATTCTGCTCAAGTTCTGGCAGACGATGCGCAGCGAGAAGAAGCATTTGGTCACCTCCGAGGTGGGTGATTATGACATGGCAGGACACTCGGGCAGCTCCAATCAAATGCTGGGGGTCAAGGCCAATCCGGAGACGGCATCGCTCATCAGCGGCGGGGCCGACTACTCGATGCGATCGATGAGTGCCTCAGGGAATGTGACTGGTGGCAGCAGTGGCTGGTACAACACCATACCGCACTCGACGTCGACGCTGTCGAAGCGCTCGAATCGCTCAAGAGGCTGCAGTACCAGAAGGACTCCTACGACAAGGACTACATGAAGAAGCGCAATCTGATACTCGAGCTGCTGGCCGTTGAACTGGAGTTCCTCATCACCTGGTACAATCCCAATAGTCTGCCCGATCTGATAGTGCCAGGTATGTATCCCTAGGAATGAGTTCTTGAGTCCTGCATCCTGATTTGCATCCTCTTTATTTCGTCTTCAATTCGAACACAGGCGAGGAACAGATCACCGAGTGGCGGAATCGTCCGTATAAGGCGAACGTGTGGCGGGATTATGCCCGCCTTGCCTGGTGCTACAATCCGTCGCTGGCCGTCTTCCTGCCGCAACGTATTAAGAATGCAGAGATCATTGACGAGGAGGTATCCCGCCTCGTCTGCTCCGATCCCATTGCCGTCTGTCATATACCGGAGGCCCTCAAGTATCTGTGCACCACCAAGAACCTACTGCAGGAGAGCCCCGATCTGGTGTACATACTCTCCTGGTCGCCGGTTACCCCCATCCAGGCATTGTCCTACTTTTCGCGACAGTATCCATCGCATCCGCTGACCGCACAGTATGCGGTCAAGTCGCTCTCCTCGTTCCCCGCCGAGTCCGTGCTGCCGTACATTCCTCAACTGGTGCAGGCCCTGCGCCACGACACCATGGGCTATGTGGTGGAGTTCATAAAGAATATATCGAAGCGTTCGCAGATCGTGGCCCACCAGCTCATCTGGAACATGCAGACGAATATGTATATGGACGAGGACCAGATGCACCGCGATCCCAATCTGTACGAGGCGCTGGATCTGCTCTCGCAGAACATCATTGCCTCGTTCTCGGGCGCTGCGAAGCGATTCTATGAGCGGGAATTTGATTTCTTTGGCAAAATTACAGCCGTCTCTGGAGAGATACGATCCTTTGCCAAGGGCATTGAGCGAAAAAATGCCTGTTTGGCGGCCCTCAGTCGGATCAAGGTGCAGTCGGGCTGTTATCTGCCCTCGAATCCGGAGGCCATGGTTCTGGACATTGACTACAGCAGCGGTACGCCCATGCAGAGTGCGGCCAAGGCGCCGTATCTAGCCCGTTTTCGTGTTTATCGGTGCGGCATCACCGAACTGGAGACCCGAGCCATGGAGGTGTCCAACAATCCGGTATTTATATCTCTGTCTCCCTCTTTGTACTTCTTTCTTATGTGCCTTGTTTGACAGAACTCCCAGGAGGATGCCAAGATAACGCTGGGCGTCGAGTCGTGGCAGGCGGCCATCTTTAAGGTGGGCGACGATGTGCGCCAGGATATGCTGGCGCTTCAGGTGATCACCATATTCAAGAATATCTTCCAACAAGTCGGCCTCGATCTGTTTCTGTTTCCCTATCGCGTCGTGGCCACAGCTCCAGGCGTAAGTATACCCGTCCTATCCTCCTGCACCACGAAGGCAATGGTAATGCTCCTCCTTTTATTTAGTGCGGCGTGATCGAGTGCGTGCCGAATGCCAAGTCACGCGATCAGTTGGGCAGGCAGACAGACTCGGGCCTATCCGAGTACTTCCAGCATCAGTATGGCGACGAGAGCTCCAAGGAGTTTCAGGCGGCGCGTGCGAACTTTGTAAAATCGATGGCCGCCTACTCCCTGATTGGGTATCTGCTGCAGATCAAGGATCGCCACAATGGCAACATCATGATCGACAAGGATGGCCACATCATACACATCGGTGAGAAGAAGAGACAATCCTTAGGGGGGCTTACTGATTGTCTTTCTTGTCTTGCCTTTCTTCAGATTTCGGTTTTATGTTCGAATCATCGCCCGGTGGCAATATCGGCTTTGAGCCCGACATGAAGCTCACGGATGAGATGGTTATGATAATGGGTGGCAAAATGGATTCGCCCGCCTTCAAATGGTTCTGCGAGCTGTGCGTGCAGGCGTTCCTTGCCGTGCGCCCCTACCAGGATGCGATTGTGTCTCTGGTCTCGCTAATGCTCGACACGGGACTGCCCTGCTTCCGGGGACAGACGATCAATCTGCTCAAGCAGCGATTTGTGGCCACCAAGAATAACAAGGAGGCCGCCGCCCACATGCTCTCCGTCATACGAAACTCTTATCAGAATTTCCGCACGCGTACCTACGACATGATCCAGTACTATCAGAACCAGATACCCTACTAGATGCTACTATGGTACGGTACGGTACGCTTATGGGTTCTGGTGTGTGGTTCCTGGTTTTCTTGCAATTCCTGCTGTTATTGTTAGCCAAACAAAATGTGTATTTTATTACTTTTTTTCCATTTCTTATCCTAAATATCAATTTATTTCTTTATTCTTTTTGTTTGTTGCCGCCTTGTGGTAGTACTTATTAAGGTGTTGAAAGTTTTTCGAAGATTTTACGATGCATACACAGATATATATACATATATAAAAATATACACATATACTATATATATATATATATAAATATATATATGTGTATATATATATTAAATCAATTATAGGGCAATATGTTGTTCAATGTATCTGTTACCTACATATATACACAAAAACCAAACCATTTACACCATTAAAGTATACTAAATATATATATATATATATACGATATACGATACGACACGCCAGTTGGTGGAACGGAAAGGAAACACGAATAATTCCATTATACGAAAGATATTCAATGTATTCATATTGTATTCATTTTATTTGATCCGACGGACAGAGGCATTATTAAAATATACAAAAGAGTCACTGTTTGTTAGTAACCTGACGTTTTGTTAGTATTCAATCATTAAATATACAAACAAATATGTAAATATGGGCTCTCTTATATCCTAGGATTGAACAGGCACTCGGGGATTGGATTCCTCTACAACGATGGCTGTTATTGTGCTATTTTCCTAACGGAAAAATCTACATTTCCAGAATTTACGCCACTGGTTTGGTTATGGATACCATTTAGTTTATCGCGCGTAATAAACTTCGACTTGGAGTCGCTTTCGTGATAAATTACGCAGAAAAAATTAACCAACCAATTAATCGAGATGCACTAGAAAGTATTAGATCGAATATCATTCATTTGCTTTGGCACTCGTTTCGTCTTTTAGTTTCCTTGCCTCCGGTATACTTTAACTATTTCAAAAACACTAGACTTTACTTTTTGGGTCATAGTAGCAGCAACACCATATTCTCCCCCAAGGACATGGCAGCAGAAACATTTATAAACGAGGCCTCCAGTGCCTGGAACTGCTTTTCGAGGAGGTTTGTCAAGGAGCTGCCTTTTGGTGAGACCAACTCTTCATCTCCATCTACATATGTGTGTCTTCCCCACAGGAGGAGTATGTGAGGGTCCGAAGGAGGCGCTCGGCCTTGGCTTTGGCTGTCAACCCAAATATGCGACGACGCCAAGATCATAGAGTTGTTCAAGTCCAAAGGCAAGCCACAGTCAAAGCGCAAGCCAAAGACCAGGGGCAAGCCGAAGCCCAAGGGAAAACCAAGGCAGCCCAGCAGCGTCGGCGGAAAAATAAGGAGAATGCCCCTCGGACCACAGGACAGTAAAAAAAGATATTACTACTTTCGAAATTGAAGACATGAGATACAGAAAACGGGATCGTCTACGAAAGGGCATTAGGGAATTTTTTTTGTATATTTAGTAGGGATGCAAAAATAATCTGCATTTTTAAGCTATCTCAATGAAATTTTGCTGTTTAATGTGTTCCTACTGATACCAATTACATATGCTGCTTCCATGGGGCTTGTATGAAAAAAATACGGCCATTTGTTTAAGTATATCCCTATATCATACTATATATAGTGATCCACTATCCTGGAAACGGTCATGTCACTGAAATTGTATGGTGTAGTAGCCGCCATGTAGACTCTAATGATCACAGAAAGGCACACCCAGATCTGCTGCTGTATAGCCGAGTTATAGCCAACTATGTCTATCAAGGATCATTATCTGATCACAGGTTGCCATGGCACTCGCCGATCTGGTCACAAATAACGCAGAAAACCAAATATATACATATGTCTTGACAAAGTTTCCTTGATCTTGGTCCATGAAAAGGATTCCATTAAATCAAAGACTTTCTACCGATCAAAGAAAGCCGTCACATGTCCCAATCGGACAATAAATTTTAGCAGCAAAAGGTCACAAAAACGAATATTTAAATACTCTTTTGGCTTAAATTGTAAATGTAAAGTGTAATGTTGCCGGGAATGTTGACTTTGATCTCAGCAATTTATCCATTATTTTAGTAACTCCCTTGTTTCGCCGTTTGAATTTGATCGTTTGAATTTTCAGATATTTTAGTATTTTAGTACCAGAAACGTAACATATTCAAATGTTGCAGGGAATTTTGCGCGGAATGTTTCGCAACATTTTGAATCTTTTTCCAAATGTTGCGAGGCGCCAGTGTGTAAAAATCCCTGGGAAGTTTATAATATTTTTCCCTGGGAAATTGCTGAGGATCTTCGGAAAAAATCGGGTATGGACAACAGGCAAAACGGCCAAGAAAATGCAAGGCCTGCAATGTAAAATCAACCCCACCTTATTTACATGACGTGACATATACATGACAGGCCTGTCCTCACGTTATATCGAGGAAAAATTCGGGTGAGGTGAAAATCGTACGAGCCATGGAATTTCCCTTGGCTGAATTTACCTGTTATCCATACCTTTTTTTTCTAAACCAAAAATAGTGTGATCTATTGACACTAGACGCGCTCTTTTACTCATTTTCGCGTTAAAGTATGAGCTTTTACTCTCACGGCAGTAAGAAATGTTGCGGGAAATGTTTGGCAGCATGTTGCGGCAATGTTTCGCAGCATTTGGAAAATTTCAAAATGTTTTGAAACATTCCCCGCAACATTTGAGTATTTTACATTTTACGGTAAAAGAGTATTTAAATATTCACTTCTGCTACTAAAATACTAAATTAGCTGATAATTCAAAGGATCAAATTCAATATATTTCGGCTATACAGTGTGCGATCTAGGCGTCCCATACCTTTTTATGATCGGAATAGTTAAGCCAATCGATTGGCATCAGAAAAAAGGACATCCTTTCCGTCACGATTTTCGTGAAATATAATATGTAGTTCATTTGTACCGAACATGTAGTCAGCATGTTGCCTTGTAAAAAAGCGACCTTATTTGTTGACCTCCTTGCTTAAACCTTATTTTAGACCGAATCCAACAAACGGGGTTTGTAAAATTGGTCAATCTTGTAGAAAATGGTTTCATCTATCAGTTTAAACTATTTGTTCAGGGCTGAGTATCCTATTCAGCTAGTAATATTAAACAGAATATTAAAATCTAGGAATAGAATTTTCGATCATGGACAGAGAACGGTTAGCCCATTGTAGGCCAAGGGCGTATTTAAGCATGTCCAGGAAAATGATGAAACTTGAAGAATTTTTCCGCAGTTCAGGTGAAAGATAACGTGGTTTTTTGAAAGGATGGACTGAAGGACATGATGGATCTACAAGAATAAGAAACAAACAGTTTTATTTTCCACGGTTTAACTCCAGTTGTTCACTTGCTTAAATAGAAGGGGCTTAAGAGGGCTAAGTTCGTTTTTTCATCGGTATATTTTGAAAATGAGACGGTATATTTCAAGCGGGTTGGCCGGTATATTTTATGGATAAATCCGCGGTAACACTGCTTGTAAACACGAATAAACGTGAAACGCACGCGCATAATTATTTTTTCGTTTAGTGAAAGTGTAAGTAGTTAAGTAGTTGTGCCTAAGCTCCATGTTGTTGGTGTTGTTGCAGCGGCAGCAGCGCCTCTCTGTGCACAATACACACACCACACGGACACGGGGGCCGCCGCCATATTAAAATGGCAAAAGTTAGTCGTCGTCGGCATTCGATAAATAATCACACTCTCCAACAAAACGCACGCATACATATGCGAATATACGAATCGAAAAGCGAATAAAAACGAATAATCCGCAAATACTCAATGGAAAAAAGGGGGAACTAAAAAAAAACGCCAAGTACAAAGTGCCAAAAAAATACTTATGTATATGTATGTATATAGTTATATATATGTATTGTACAACGTGAACAGCGAGAGAGAGACGCACGCGTTGTAAGTAAAAGTAATTAGAACGAGAAGCCTGTACAAAGCGGAAAAGTGGAGGAGAAGAAGGTAGCAAAAGTGCCAATGAAAAACCATATGCAACTTTTTGTTTTTTTTCCAAATTTTTTTTTTGGTATTTTCCTGGATTTTTTCTCGCGTTAGGAGCAGGGAAAAAGTATATGCGGAAGCAAGGTGTAGCAAATGGAAAAAGTCAGCAGAGCAGCGGCAGCGGCCTCTCTCTGCCCTCTGCGTGTGTGTTTGTGTGTGCGCGCGTGCCTATGTATGTGTGTGCGTGAGGCGGCAGCTAAAAGAAAGCAGTAAAAAAAAATTAAACGAAAAGAAATGTAGGAAAAATGTATATACCTAAAAACGAATAATCGCATATTAACAATTTATATATTTTTTTAAATAAATACAAATTCGGGGCGCTCGCCAATGTGTGGTTGTGTGCGTGTTTGTTCGCTCTGCTCTCTCTCTCTCTTTTTTCACCCCATTCGTGCGCCTGCATGTACATATGTGTGCATGTATGTGTGTGTGTGTGTGTGCTGTGTGGTTGCTTTACTTTTGTTAATTACAAAAAAAAATGTATTAAAGGAGAAGTTCTGTGAAGTGGGGAGAGTGTTCTGTGAGCAGTGCAAATTCAGTACAAAATTCTATACGAAAATGGGAATAGCGTTACACAAGCGCCCCCGCTGCCGAAACTAAACTCTCCTTCTCTCACTCTCTCCACGCCCCCGCCCCTACCCCTGCTCAGGCCCATGCAGTACCCTCCCACTTCCTTATGGCGATAGGTGAACAAGTGTACGTGAGTGTCGCGTGTCCCCCGCCTATTTGTGTGTGTGTGTGTGTGTGTGGGTGTGGGTGGATGTGTGTTTGTGCGAGTGACTTCAATGGTTATTTTTTTTTCGAGTGCTGTGCTGCAAAAATTGAATGAATAAATAAATACTGCACGAAATTGTTGCAAAGGAAAAACAACAAACAAACACAGGGACAGGGACAGGCAGACAAACTCCGCTCAGCGCCGCCGAAAGCCTATGAACATGAAAACTGCAATTGACAACGTTGCTGCCTCTCTGCCTATGGCCTGCGCGTACGCTGACGTCGCCGTCGCCGTCGTCGTCGCTGCACAGTGGAGCAAAGTCAGGTGAGTTGTAGCCCCAAGGAGCCCATTGTGAAGAGCGTGAAGTGTGTTTTTGGGGGAATCAGGTGCTCCGCGGTGTCTTATCTTGGGGTCAGGGGCTGTACACCCCTGAAGAGGGCAGGGTAATCTGATTTTGACCCAGATTTTGGCAACGCCATGCATAGTTTTATTATTTTTATTTTATTATAAGAGTTGTATGTACATGTGTAGATATGTGAGTTGGCACAGTCAAATTGGATCATGATATCATATAGGAAGTCCGTGTGGTATTCGAAGACACCCCCAATATCCCCACTATGATCGATCAAGGGAGGGTATCAAATGCCTAACAACGATCACCTAGGATTAGTGAAACTCTTTGATCATCTTTATGGCGTTATATAGAACAGTGTTTCTGGAACGATGTAATCCACCCTTTTGCTTTCAAACTCCTTTCGAGTTGATCCACTAATCGGATTCAAGTGGATAATCCAGATGATAATCTCTAATTGGATTACAACAGTCACTCGCCACACAACGATTCTCGCACAAAGAATATCAGTATTCTGACTGTTTCAAATGCGGTTTCCTTTACCATTGCGTTTTGGTTTGTTTTCTTTATACAGACTGTACATACATACATGCATACATACATGTACATGTGTCTGTATGTATGTATCTATGAGTGTTGTCAAGCGATAGTCTGTTGATAGCTTTAAAATGTGCATATCGCAGGGGCGCTATAGTAGTAATCCACGAAATCCTACATTTTCGAATATATACTTTATATATACTTTATGTGGGATCAACATCATCATAATATTCTCTCTCCAAAGGTATATTCAAGAAAAGCGACAACGGAATGGACTTTACTGTGCTCTCTTGCGGGGATTACTCATGCCCGAGGAGAGGAGAGATGTGGAGGAGGTCGATGTTGGGCTGTTTATAGTGGGTTGAGGCCCATCGTACGAGTAATTGATGATATTTATTTGTGACCCACTATGCCGCCAGTGACAGTGTCCGATGGTCGACGGACGGACGAACGAACGAACGAACGGACGAACGGACCGACCGACCGACGTACGGGTGCCGGCAATGCGGCGATGCTTCCATAATGAACCGTACGACGCGCCGGTCGAAAGGAATTTCAATTAAATAAAATGAATTTTGTGCGAATATTCTTTGTGTCGCATTGGCTTTGATTCTTGTTGTAGCAGTAGCTGTAGTTGTTGTAGTTGTTGTTGTCTGGTGGGGGCACCCTCCTCATCATTATTCTAGTTGCAAAGTGCAATGTTTGGACTGAAAATGACATTGAAAATGACTCTAAGACTGACCAGAGCCCACAAAGAAAAAGATCCCTTGAAGTGCAACTCCAAGCCCCCCTACAGGTAAAAGTTCTCTGGGGAGATCTCGCTTGGCGGAGCTTTCCTCTGTGAAGAGATCCTCGATGAACGGATACAATGGGCACACAATAGATCTAATCGAATCCATTAGAAGGCCGGACAAATAAACTCCCATTCTGCCAAGCGTAAAATTTGATGCCTTTTTGGAGTTTTATTTGATCACAAGTGAAAGGGGAGGGGGGCAAAGTGCATTGGCGAAAGAGAGTGAGTGGGAGAGAGAGAGAGAGAGAGAGCGAACCCACGCCCACGCCATACACATACATATGTATGAAGTCATGCCAAAAGGTTGAATGCCAGAGTTGTCAACTTCCTGTGGCGGCACACACAGACACGTGTCAAAGAAAGAGAGAGAGAGCGAGGCAGAGAAAGGAGCATGGCCTGGCAACCTATTACGGAATTATTTAAAACAAGTTTGTTTCTGGGTCTGCTTTTCTTCCAACACAGCTGTTTGTATCCTACCAATACGAATGCATGCACACATGTACATGTTCATATCCATGTCTGTGTGTTTGTGTGTGTTCGTTCCGTTTCGTTAGCAACACTTTTTCCTGCCCAGGCTGCGCGTGCCAGAGTTGTCCTTCGCCTGCGCGTGACATTCCGATACATTGTACACAATTTTATCGATTACCGCATAGCAGCAGCAGCAGCAGCAGCTGGTGCCGCAACACCTGCCATTTAATAAAGATATATACATACATACATTGTATGGTCTATATATAAAACAATAATGTGGTTATTATTTTGATATGCCCATTCATCGCAATATCTCTCCATTTTCTGTGGCAGCAGCAACTACAGGGAAGGATATTCGGCGCTGAACCGAACCGAACCGTAGCGAAGGGAACCGACTGACACACGACGTGGCGGCGGCTACCCTGTGCCACAGAATGGCGCACTAGTTGCGCCCCCACTGCAGCAGCAGCAGCAGCAGCAGCAGCAGCAGCATTGCCCGAATGCCAGCAGCAACATTCCGCTTAGTTCCAGTCAAAGCTGCGATGATGCCTTAAGTCTGCGCTGATGCGGCGTCCTTGCGCTCTACTCCTGTGCTCCGTTACCCCCCATTTTCTGTTTCGGGTATTCGGTGTTTGCTTTCTTCTTTCCACTGTGTGCACTGCCTCGTTTTCGTCCTCGTCGTAGTCGTCCTCGACGTCCTCGTCCTCGTCCTCGTCGTCGTCATTGTCGTTGTCGTTCTCGATTCAATTGCGTCGCGTTCTCGGGCAGCAGCACCAGCAGCAGCGGGGGGCTCCAAAATCAATGCGATGATTTTTTTTGCTACACAAATTTCGCTGGGTCTCTGACGTTTTCGTGTTTTCCGCAACTTTTCACACAAATATTTTGCAAACTTCTGTGTGCGTGCGTGTGTGTGTGTGTGTGCCTGTGCAGCAATCAGCTGTTGTTGGGGCAGCTACCAGCAGGAGGACCTTACATAATTGCGCCTGTGTGTGTGTGTGTGTGTGTGTCACGTGTGTCTTGCTCTTGCTCCAAATGATGCCTAAAATGCTGCCACTGCCGCTGCTGCTGCTGCTGCTGTGAGGCTTGCCTCTGCTGAACTCTGCTGACTAACGGGGGATTACTTCATCCAAAAAGAGAGTGCCGTCACGTGGTTAAAGCAGGCAGGCAGGCAGGCAGAACAGCTGAAATACAAAGTGCACTGCTTTCACACTCGTAAAGTGGTTCACTGCTTGTCAAAGGGCTGGAGGCACAGTTTTTTTTAGTATTTTTTTTGTAAATTTCAAAGATTCCAAATATTCTGAAGGGGTGAAAATTAGTACAACATCAAACGCGAAACTGCTTTCTTTTTCAAGTGCAATAAAGTGTAGTTTAACAGCTGGAAATACTGCTGCAAAGTGCTGTGTGTGTGTGTGCTCTTGAGAATTGATTCGTAAATGTTTTAGTAGCACATCCATTGGCAATTCGGTTTGTTCCGTCTTCCTATTTTTTTGTTCTGTGAATGGCAGTGAATCACTGATGCAAATGGAACAACAGCCAACAACCAACAACCAGCCACCAGGACTCACGCCGTAAGTTGGTATTGGAGAGGGAGTAGCAATTGGTCGCTCAGCTGAGAGCCCGTGACGATCAGCTGACACTGATCGGGTGGGGGTGGGGCGCAGGAAACCCCCATTATTCCCACCCAAAACCCATACGTGTAATCTATGAACGATTCTATCGCTATCTACTGATAGAATCAACCTGGTATTCTCTTCTGTTTGTGTGTGTGCTCGTTCGTTTCGAAACAAAAGAATAAAGCACAAATATAAAGTTTTAAAACTCCGCTACTCATTCCATACGATAAGATTATGATTGGGCTGTGTGTGTGTGTGTGGGGGTGTTTGACTTTTTCTTTGTTGTATATTTCATTGTACTACATTTATTTCCATGACATGACGTAGTCTAACCTTTGTTTGTGGCTTTTTATTGCCAGCTCTTGCATTCGAAAGACATTAATGGAGACATTCGGGCTCTTAACGTGACTCATGATGGAAACAAACGACAAAATAGTCCAACCATTCTCAGTTGCAAGCAGTTTTGGCCGCTAAATCGGCGGCTAGTCATTCTGATCGTTTTCAATGATGGTCAACAGCTGTTTTTTACAGCTGTCGCGCTCAAAGCGACGACACTGCTTGTTCGAGTGGTGGTGTGCAGTGCAGAAGAAAGAACTGGCTCTGGCATACGATACGAATGGACAAGTAGAGTAATCTGTGCAGTAAGCATGTAATTGTCAAGCAGTTCAATTTTACAAGTGTAAATCAGCTGTTAACTCCAAGAAGCGAAGCAGTTGCTTCATTCAAGTTACAGTTGCTTCATCCAAGAAGAGAAGCAGTTGCTTTATCCAGTGAAGCAGTGCCCTCAAATGCAGTTCGTTTCATTTAACAAGTGCCAGTTAAAGTACAAAAGTAAATTCATCTAGCAAGCAGTGCACCCCCCACTAACAGTCGAAGTGACAAGCAGTGCAAACAGAATCATCCGATAGCTGCCAAAGTGTCAAGCAGTGCAAACAGAATCATCCGTTAACCACAATTTGTGCCAAAACAAAACAAAATCCATAAATATGATTTGTTTTTATTGTTATTTCTCTACATTTTCTCTCCCTTCTATTCTTATATTATATTCTATTCTATTATATTCTATTCTTTACTCTGAGTGCAAATCTTCGTAAAGGGAAATTTATATTTCCCAATTCTCGTCTCGCTCTCCCCCCCCCCCCCCCCCCCCCCCCCCCATTCATCGTCTCATGGGAACTCTTGGGAATTCCTCTTTACCGAAATTCAATTGTCGAAGGGAAAGGAAACAGAAGGATGAGGCGAAGAGCGGATGAGAATGAGTGATGGAAGGAGAACCAACAGAAAACACGCAAAGGATTCTGGCACCTCCTTCTTTCTGCCGCTGCTGCTGCTGCTGATTGGGGCGCGTGTATCAATAAATAAAGCAACTAAAAATACGTGTGAGAAGCACGCGAAAATAGCCGGCGCGAAGAGTGGAATATGAGGAAGAAGAGTGTATGGTGGGCGGGGCAGGGCGGGGGCGGGGGTGTGAAGAAGGTAGAGGTGTGGGCCCGAGGAATTTGTGACGTGCGGAAAAGAAGCAGCTCTCAGCTTTTGTTGCTGGTGGCGCGGTGGCGACAAACCAATGGACCCGGCCGGCCCCCTTTTGCCTAAAAATAGAAACATATTGGCGACAAACAGATATAGCGGGGGGAGGCGGGAGGACAAACACCATTAAAGAGTGGGGGTGGTGGGAGGAGAGTAGATATACATATAATCATATATTCCGTTTTTAATTCAATTAAAATTGGAAAAAACTAACGTAAATTGAAATGCCAAAAATAAATGAACTTTTTGTTGGACACACATCGCACAATAAATAATTAATGGAGATGGACAGACAGCCCCCACCCCCACCCCCCTGGACATGTTAATTCCACTCACAGACGG